>JAUPFV010000001.1:110137762-112589299 GCA_036936605.1 Limnanthes douglasii subsp. nivea | reverse complement strand
TCTCTGATAGAGTTTGTCTGGAGACTGTCTAGTAGAAGAATAGCTTTGAGTTGATTGGGAATTTGGTTTGTGGTCAAATCAAATTTTATTTGCATTTGTTTATCTATCTAGCAAGCCAGCCCGCATCAACGTTTTTCTTTATATGTATACCCATTTTAGTGTAATTCATGATCTACTTAACACAATCACAACAATTAACAAATTTATGCATAAATGAAATATCGTAACGATTGAATTTCACATTAATATATTACACATTCCAAATACTCGAATATCAAGGTATCACTAAGGATTGAACCTTTACTATTCACAATGAATACATGAAAATAATATACGCATAAATTTACATATTCACTTGTTCTTACTTGACACTATTTTTGACTAGCCTTGTGTCCTTATCCTTCTTAAGCATATCAAAGCCAAGTCCTAGCTTCTTGAAGCGGCTAAACTTCATGCTCAAATAGGTAGTTCTTTTCTTCTTGCACCTGCATATGCAATTTTTCAAAAGAACTATTAAGAAGATAATCTTCAACCTTCACAACTTGCAAGTCTGAACACATACCTTGAGATGATATAAAAATGTGTTCCAGTCTCTAGATGTTAAGCTTTTCACATTGATTCAGCACCTAATGTCATATTAGATGGGAATTGGGTATCTTAACATGAGAGATTTTAGATGGACTTTAATCCCATCCCTATAGCCGATTTGTGCACAAGATCTCTACTTAACCCTTTGGTTAAATGACCGGCTAAATTATATTGAATTCTCACAAACTCTACTGAAATAACATCATGCGTGATGTGCTCACGATTCATATTGAGCTTCTTTACTCGCTGCTGCTAATGCCACAAACTCTGATTCTATTGTTGAATCAGTAATACAAGTTTGTTTCTTAGACACCCAAGAGATAACACCTCCCCCAAGTAAAAATACACATCCACTTGTGGTAGAATGATCTTTCATATTGGAAATGTAACTCGCGTATGAATATCCTTCAAGTACAGAAGGAAATCATGTATAAGTTAAACCATAATTCATGGTTCCTTTCAAATACTTGAATACTCGATTTAAAGCTTGCCAATGATGCGAACTAGGATTGCTAGTATACCTACTAAGTTTTCCAACAACAAAGGCAATATCCGATGGCTCTCGAGTATTCAAGTTGAGATATAGCAATACCTTTATTAGGTAGAAGTTTCGGACTATTATTTATAGGTGTGCTTACCGGAGAACAATCTTTAAAATTAAATTTATTTAATATCTTCTCAATATAGTGAGATTGAGAAATCGATATACTATTGTTCTTTCGCTTGATTCTCATACCAAGAATCAATTCAGCTTCCCCCAAATCCTTCATCTCAAAATTAGATGATAAACATTTCTTCGTTTCATCAACCTGATTTTGGTCAGTACCAAAAAATCAACATATCATCCACATATAGACAAATCATAACTCCTTTACCAGAATTATCAAATTTACTATATACACACTTATCTGCTTGATTAAGAATAAATCCATCACACAATATAACATTATCAAATTTTTTATGCCAATCTTTTGGTGTTTGTTTCAAACCATACAAAGATTTTTTCAACTTGCATACCTTGTTTTCACAGCTAGACATGACAAACCCTTCCGGTTGTTTCATATAAATCTGCTCATTCAAATCACCATTCAAGAATGCAATTTTAACATCCATTTGATGAATTACAAGGCTGTATACAGATGTAAGTGCAATCAACAATCTAATGGTGGAAATCCTAGCAACCAGAGTATAAGTATCAAAGAAGTTAATTCCTTCTCTCTGTCTAAATCCCTGTATAACCAATCTAGCTATATACCTTTCAATAGTACCATCTACTTTCATTTTTCGTCTAAAGATCCATCTATTTCCCAATGATTTGCACCCAAGAGGTAAATCAGCCAATTCTCATGTATTGTTATGCATGATAGACTCTATCTCATCTTGGGTAGCTTATTTCCAGAATGCAACATCCCTTGATGCCATAACATCACTAGAAGTCTATGGATCATCTTCCATAGCAAAACAATATTGATATTGATAGTCAATCTTATCTCTTGACCCTTCAACTAAATGAAGTTGAAAATCAGATCTGAACGACTTAACTTTTCTGGCTCTGAAGGTTCAGGTACACAATTGGTACCACTTGATATATTTTCAATTTCACTTGAGTTCTTATTCAAAGAGTTTTGAATCAAATCTCTAGGTCTATGTATAGAAGTAAATCTCTTTTCATCAAATATTGCATCTCTTGACTCGATAATTGTGTTCATCGACACATAGTCATTGGATTCTAACACATAGAACCTATATGCAATGGAATGCTCAGCATACCCAATGAAGATACAATATATACCTTTTTCACCCAAATTTTTCCTTTTAGGTTCATTGACTCTTACAACTGGTCTACAACCCCAAACTCTCAGATAATTCAGTGTTGGAGGCTTCTTAAACCAAAGCTCATACGGGGTCATCTTCTTCCTTTTATTAGGAAGACGATTCAATAAATAAAAAGCTGTTAACATAGCCTCACCCCAGAATCCTTCACTCAAACCCAAATAAGACAACATGGAATTGACCATTTCTTTCAAAGTCCTATTCTTCCTCTCAGCTATACCAATTTGTTGTGGTGTATACAGCACCGTAGTTTGATGGATTATACCCGTAGACTGAAAATATATAGGATCATAATATTCACCTATTCTATCCGTACGTAGATTTTTAATCAAATCCTTCTTATGTAGCTCTACTTCTTCATTATATATTTTAAATTTATCAAGAGCTTAGTATGCAACAAATAAATGTAGCAATATCTAGATGCATCATCAATAAAAGTAATAACATACTTTTTTATTTCCTAACGAAGGTGTAGCATGGAAATCACATAAGTCACTGTGTACTAGTTCCAATATTTTGGAAACTCGGTTAAGATTATTGAAAAGTTTTCTAGTTATCTTAGTTAACATGCAAGTTTTACATTTTTCATTGTTTGCATCAACAGGAGGCATACGGCTCATTTTCGACATGTCTTTTATTCTTCCATAATAAACATGTCCTAATCTAGCATGCCATAATTTTGTTTAATTAAATTTCTACACATACTAGTAGAATTCATACAAACAGAATCAGTTTGGAACGGAACATTAATATTTAACATAAACATACCATTTCACAAATATCCGAATCCTATAAAAACGCCATGTTTTGATAATATATATTTGCCACTTTCGTACACTTGTTTGAAACCACAATTGTTTGAAACCACAATTGTTTAAAACAACACCAGACAAAAGATTCTTTCGAATCCCAGGAACATACAATACATTGTTTAACAATATGTATTTTCCAAAAGTAAATAATAATTTAACATTTTCAAGTCCTTTAATTGGTTCGGTTGCAACATATGCCATCTTAAGTGAAGATCCATTATTAAACCATCGAAGATCCTTACAAACATGACTTGTTTCTCCCGAATCAATCCACCAAGAAACATCGTCATCCTGCACATAAAATGCCTCAGATATTAGAGATATATAATTCTGACCAGAATTAAAATTTTGAATTAAATTCTGACCTTGTTGCTTTTCAGGATCCTTAAATCCACTTGAACCAACAATGTTTCCACTTGAACCAGCATTGTTCCCACTTGGACCAACATTATTTTTTCCTTTTCCAACTCGACAATCCCTTCTAAAGTGACCAGGTTTGCCACATTTCCAGCATGCAATTTTAGGCTTTTTGCTGGAAAAATTGTTGTTTTTATTGTTGCCTTTAAGTTCTCGTTTATTCCCCTTATCTGTATTTCCATTCTTAAAGAATCCGCTGCTTTCAACCATATTTACAGATAAGTTTCTCACTTAGTTTTTACTCTTAGTATTACTTATTTCATCTTGAGCCCTTAGAGACTTTTCAATCTTAAAATGACTACCATGTTCGACTAAAGTCATTTCTTCTTTGGCGGGTTTCAGTGTGTGTTTAAAATCCTTCAATGAAGGAGGAAGTTTGTCAATGACAGAAGACACTGAAATACATTCGTCCATTTTCAGACTGTGCTGAACGAATTGACCCAGAATTCTTAGTAGTTCATTATACTGTTCCATTATAGATCTACAGTCAACCATTTTGTAATTTATGAAATTACTAACCAGGAACTTCCTACTATAAGCATCTTCTGCTATGTATTTCGATTCAATGGAATCCCATAACTCTTTTGCAGATTCGACATTTTGGTATATATCAAACAAAGTATCAGACATATCATTTAATATGTGGCCACGACAAATATAGTTCTCATTCTCCCACTTGCTGCGCCTCCTTGTTTGTTCCAATGTTTCATTCTCCATGATCTTGGGACAGGGGGTACTCAGGACATACACAACCTTAAGGGTAGTCAACAGAAAATGCATCTTTTTCTGCCAGTGTCTGAAATCATGTCCTTCGAACTTGTCAAGTTTATCAAATTTTCTTGTCATCTCCTTCGTTAATTCTCCTCTGTTCGCCATCTCTATCTTCATCAACAAGACCAGAATATTTCAATAATTTATAGAAAATAGTATTTTGATTCCGGATAATCTCTGAAGTCTTTTAAACAATTTCTTATTGAAATATTTTTGGGGTTCTCCAAAAATTTCAATTGGATAAAATCAGAGATATTCTATTTGAACAGAGAGTATGAATTGATGTGTCTATGCTTTTTCAACAGAACCCATCTTTTATCAATTCAACCAATTTGGCAGTTAGGGTAGGTCTTTAAACATGATTTGTAATAAAACAGCTTCAAATTTGAAATTTGAATAAAATGGTCAAATTTCTAATTTTGAAATTTTGTTTACTTCCAACAATAGCCGATTTAACCAAAATAAAAATAACCCCGCAAGGGGCTATGCACCTTCACCCTGTTAATCATGATATAATCTAACAAGCGTGCACTCTGCACTCTACGAATTGTTTGATAATTTATCATGATTAAATTGGTCGACTACTCGATCCAATTACACTAAATTATCTAACATAGGTTCATACAATTTGTGCATGGTATGACTCCTCCGACATGTTTCATATCAAGTAGTTCATTCAGTCTGTTTCATATCATGTCTTGTCCATCTCCTTTGATATAACTAGTCTAGTTTGTTTCATAGAATGACTCGACCAAATTGTTTCATATAATGGTTCGTCCATCTTCTTTGATATAGGTCGTCTAGTTTGTTTCATAACATGATCGACCAAATTGTTTCATAGCATTAAACTTTTTGTATATATATGTCTAACAAATTTAATTGTTTTTACGATCAATATCATAGTATATTCATTTTACCAATCCTTACATTTTAAATAAGGATATGGAACCCTTAATGAGATATGCACTTATTAAGGATCTTCTCCGATCTTTAAATCGAACATATTTTATATGTTCAAGGACTATTAATATAACTTTGACGAGATAAGGTTGACCAATTTTCATAAAGTTTCTCTTTAATTTATTTAGAAAATAAATTTATGAATGAACGAGCACCATATTGTAAAATCACACATATTCAACTTATATGGATGTATTATTTTATATTAGATATTTGTATTCAAATTGTTGGATAATATGGTAGATGAATAGCTAAGAATAAACAAATAAGTCTATGTGACAGGAAAAACTCATTTACCTCACGATTGGTTGTTTAGGATAGACAATTATAAATCGTTGATCTCATGATAAATCAGGGGTGAAGATCTATTCCAACTTACCAATATAAGGGGAATAGTAGCTACAGTAAATCCTTTTCTATACTTGCTTCTTGGGAGCTTCTATCTATAGAAATTTCTCTTTAAGCGCTTATTACAAGATGACGCATCTTGTCTGAATACTGTGACAATATACTTTGTTAGTTCAGTTGTGGAAATCAATTTTAATCATGTATACTATTTTTATCTTAGTATTTACTTATTAGTTATACTAATATACGGGAGGAAAAGGTTCTGAATCATAGGTATCTTTGTGTGGCATGTATGTTGCCTAGTTGGATTAATAAAATAACCAAGCAAGTTGTTAATTTGACGATTAATATAGTTATTTGTGTAACTAATTTAGTGGTAGTTCAGAAACATCATTTGAGGGAACCCTTACAAATAGCCCTCTTATGGATCGTAGGTCGTGTATTAATGATAAGATTTTATTTACCGCATATATGACACTCATAAAGGATGAACTACATGTCGTCCCACTTGAAATTAGTAATCATGCTACTACTTCATCGTTTAATAATCCTCAAACATATGATACTTTAAAAGAAATATAATATGTACCCAGCACAAGTACTTTCCACTATTGTTTCACTTGTCAACCATATGCATACCTCAAAATGAAGAAGAAAAACTCGATACTTCATAAATAGGGTATTCATCGTGATGTAAAACTCCATCTTCCCAAAGATGGAGATTTTCTTATGGACGTAAAAGATGACAAATTTTTTTTTATGGAATCTTACGTTAGAGTGTTAGACTCTCGTTTCATCCCAAACTATTATAATTCTTTATGTACATACGAATATGTCGATCACAATTGTTCAGGGAAAATGCGTTAGTCAAATACTACCAAAAGTATCTAGAAATAATATTCAAAGATAGAGATGAAGAAAAATAATTATATTTTAATCATAAATGAAAGCTCGTTATCATTTTTTTGGGTACATCTCTCTCTCTATATATAAAATCTTAGATGGGTTACAAGTATCAATTTCTAATATACCCTTTGTTTTAGGATACATTTCCTCATACTAAAAGTAAATACCTTTATTTATTCATTTACATAAATGCTTTTATTTTCTTATCATTAACCAACTATTATATCCTTATTAACCTTCTTTATTTCTTGAGATTGAACATCAAATGAAGCTTAAAGACTAAATTTTTTTTACTATAGTTTGATAATCTAGTATTCAAGTCTATAACTAGAGTTGGATAATCTTTATTTTCCTCGTCATGTTGATACATATCTAAGTGTGTTGATATGATCTAGACACTCGTCACTTATTTTGTATAAGATGTTATGGTAATAACTTAATCTTATAAATAATAACTATTCTCATTTTAGTTTAATCACTTAGCGTAGAGCTTGTTGGAATGTTGATTAAATTATGATCTTATTTGTCGAGTTGAATATTCTCCAGATCGTCAAGCTGAACACCCTCAAGGTTGTTTATTCTTATAATTGATAAATATTCTAATTGTAGTTTAATCACTTAGCTTAGAGCTTGTCGATATGTTGATTTAATTCTAGTCGAGTTTGTTAAGTTGAACGTTTTTTAGATTTTCAAGTTGAATATCGTCCAGGTTATTAAGTTAAATATCCTCCAACTAGTTACATTAAATACCTTCCAGGTCATTAAGATGAGTGTCATATATGTCATTTTTCTTAATTCATCCACATGTTATATATTGTTTTCTTATCTTTTAGAGCTTGTCTAATTAAATTATATTTCTATGTTTTATTTAGTTTATTAAAATATTTTCCCTTTTATCTCGTGTAGTAGAGTTTGTCTATTTGTATTATATTTTGAGGTCATTTTACCTAACTACTCATTCTTAACTCATAATTTTACTCGTCAAGTTTAGGTTGTCATTTTTAATCTATTCAACTTGTTTTCCTTTTTTAACATTCTTAATTCTCATCTCTTACTTTATCGTCTGTAATTACTCTAACTTGTTCTTCTTCCTTAGTATTCTCGGTTCATATATTTTTCCTCGTCATCTCTGAGTTATCATCTTTTTTCTCTAACTTACTTATATAATTATCATAAACATCGTACTACGTTATTTTAATCTTTGTTTTGTTTAACTATGTTGTTAATCTATTTTCATTTTGTTGTCTTTCTTGTTTTATTGAATATTCTTCTAGTATATAGAAGAATAATTATAATTAATATTATATATGTTACCAAAGAATTTTTGTCTTAGAATATAATACGAAGGGTCTTAATGAAGCTTCCTAAATGTTAGGGATTTATACTGTAAAGAACCTTCAAAAGGAATCTTTGGTCTCTCATAAGTGACATACATTGAAAGCATGTTGTGTCAGTATGGTATGGATAACAAAAAAGTTATGGATACCATTATATAAAAATGAGAAAATTTATCACACCATCAATCCTTTAAAACATATTTGGAGATTCAGTTCATGCAGATGCTACCATATACTTCACTAGTTGGCAGTCTTGTATGCTCAAGTATATACTAGACCAGATATAGCATTGATATTTTTAATGTTAGAATATACATGAAAAATACACGAGCTTCCCATTTGAATATTGTGAAGGTGATGTTACTGTACTTGAAGAATACTAAACATTTTGGATTTTCATACAACGTATCGGATACCCTGAAGATCCTAAGCTATTCTGATTCGGATTTTTAAGACGTGTAAACATCATACAGTCTACCGCCGATTATGTATTTATTATGACATAAGGTGTTATATCGTGGAAGAGTGAGAACCAAAATCTCATCAAGACGTAGACTATGGAAACATAGTATGAGGCGTGTTTTACCGCATCAACCCACACACTCTAGTTAAATGTTTTTTTTCATAAAATTACATGTAGTGGAGAGAATTAATAGACCCCTCCTAATTTATTGTGTCAACATTTCATTCGTCATGTTCTTGAACGGAAATGCCAGTCCCATTAAGTCTAAACATATAAACATTAAATTCTAGTTTATAAATGAGCGAGTTTAGATGAACCATATAAGGGTAGAGCATACTGATATAGAGTGTATGATTATAGATTCGTTTATTAAAGAATTTCCATTCTTCACCTTTCAGGAGCACAAGGTTGGCGTATGTGTCCTTGGTTTAGAGGCTATATATGTCTAGTGTGAGTGGTACATTTTATTTCGGATTGTATTCACTTCACACCATATGTGTACATTTTAAGTTTACATAATACAGTTTATATTGTCCTTATTATTTGAATGAAATTAAACAATCTGAATTTAATAAGGTAGGACCACTTGAAAAGTCGACACGTGTTGATTACATGGTTGTGCCACACTTTCATGTTGCACTCTATCAAGATTCAAGGTTGATTAAAGTGGTGGTTAATCATGCATTTATTGCTTGCTACGCGTACTATAAGTCACGATTGAATCACTTTAATCCATTTTTTACTTCTATATATTATCCGTGAATAACAGTGTTAGATAATAATCTAGATTTAAGTACATATGAATGATCCAAGTGGGAGATTGTAAAAATTCTAAACTGATACATCTCATAATGTTAAAATTTGGAGTGTTCATACTGTTGTTCAAATACAATTACGTAATAAAAAATTAAAACTATTAAAAATATTGGAATTATATATACTAAAAATTAATGGATTTCTTGATAGAATAAATAAGTAAAATATGAATACCGATTGAGATAAAGTGTATCTAGACGGAAGATTAACTAGCCCAACAACTCAAGTATGGCGATTTAAGAGTTCAATAAAATTTATTCCTCAAATAATAATAAACACATCAAATGAATATATGATTAGGAGGGTGACTCAGAAAACAAATAAAAAACATATAATTTACTAAACATAAAAAGTGAACAAATATACAATTAAAAAATTTACATATTCGAATATGAATCGTTTATACTTAATTTTAACTTAAATTTTCAAAACATTGGATCGTTTTTCATATTATTTTTTTCTTTCTCTTTCGTGTGTTTTTTTAGATCTATTTAAGATTGACTCTCTTACTTTTTCGAAAATCATTTTAGTTTGTCGCTTACCTATATAATTGAAAAACTAAAGAAAAACATCTAGCCGTATATAGGTTCATGAATTAAATAAATAGATAACTACTCCTGAGTTTTAATACTCCCTCTGTCCCAAATTGATAGTCGTTCTAGCATTTGGCATATTAATTAAGGAATGAAATTATTATTCTTGAAACCATAAAAAGTCTTTTCATTTTCCACAAATGATCTTCTTATTTAATATAGATTTTGAACAAGATTTAGGTAAATAAAATAAATGGTAAAGGATAAAAATGTAAATCAACTATCAATACCATCTTGGTATTTGCAAACGTCAATTATTTTGGGACACTTATTTTTCTCTAGAACATCATGAATTAAATAAATAGATAACTACTCTTGAGTTTTGATATAATTTTTTCATGCTTTACCCATCGCAACTTACATATATTATTCACACTAAAAGTGTAGTGACATGTGGTGTAGAATACAATTTTTGGTGTATTCGAATTTTTAATGTTTCCATTTTAAACCTAGACCTAAGAATTATAGCCTATATATAAGAATTTTTCAGTTACTCTAACATTAATTTCAGTATCCATTGTAACTAATGTTTTATTTTTTTAAGACTAACTCACTTGTATCCCCAACTTGCATTAGTTTTGTAAAGTTAATGAATTTTAAAATCGACAATACCTTGTTCAATGCATCCGAATGGTTCTTTTGAGTAGTAATCTTACCTATTTTTACTACATTCTTCTCCACTACCTATTGACTATATACATGTTTAGTTTGCTCATGAAACTTCAGATTATATATTAAATTTAGAGCACTAGTGTTACCACTGAACAAAATAACAACTTGCTTACACAAGTGAGCTCACTTAACAATCCTTTCAGCAAATAGTTTCATTCATGACTTCCTTAGAAACCATATACTCCGCTTCCACATACGACATCGCCACAACCTTCTGCATACAAGATTTCCAGCTAACCAGTCCCCCAAGAATGGTAAATAGATACCCCAAACTAGTTCTGTTGTGTTGAGGCAACCTACATAATAAAAGTTCACATACCCTCTAAACACTATATCACTGTTATCCTTCTTATTATAACATAACCTTACAAAAACTGAACCCTTAAAGTATCTCATGAGCAACTTAAGTGAATGTGAGTGCGTCTTCTCTATATTTGACATGAATCTTTTCAAAATACTTAAGGCGTAAAAAAAATCAGGTCTCATGAAAATCATAACATACATAAGTCATCGTCAACATGTACTTCTTATATGTTGCTTTGGTTCTTGAGTGACACTGATTTTGAATGGAAACCAATGAGAGCTCCCACTACTTTTACTTCAGACTTAGTGAACTTCTACATGATATTCTGTAAAAATTATTGTTGAGATAAGAATAAATACCCTCTTCGGCCATTCCTCATGATACCAACAATAAGTATAGCTCTTAGCCTCTCCCATATCTTTTATCTCAAACTCTCCTTTAAGACGAGTCTTTACCACCTCAATATTCTTAATAGATATTCCAAATATAAGTATGTCATCCACATACAAATACAATAGGTTTCTTCTCTCAATGTATGTTTCCCCATTCGAATTGATACAATTTCTTATAATAACTACAAACATATTTGATGAATATCATAAAAGAATCAAATTATCTATTCTACTAGCACAACGAGTGTTTCAACTTATATAGGGGTCTTTTCAACAAATACACATTGCTTTCATTTCCTTCTTCAAACCCATTCGGGTGACACATATAAATTTTCTCTTTCGATTAATCATGTTGGACAATTGATAATGGAACCTTAATAGAGGTTTGTTTCACAACTCATGAAAAAATATTATTCAAATCAACACCTTCCTTTTACATAAAGCCCTTAGCCACGAGCTTAACCTTGTATATTGGTAATTCAACACCTTTAATACTTGGTTCCTCTTGATTATCCAATTAATTCCAACCACCTTGGACCCTTCGGTTGCTTTAGACAAATCAAGGTGTTCATCTTCTTAACAATCTCAGTTCTTCTTTCATGGTCGTGAGCCACTTTTCTTTATCATTACTCTTGATGGCATTATGATATGTTTCGGGTTCGAGATTATTTTTGTAAATATAACCAATTACATTGACATAACCATACCTTTGCGATTGTTTGCTTGGTCTTCGTTCTCTTTCCATCGCGAGTTGATAAATGTTAAGATCATGTGGCTCTTTAATCTGATCATACGGAGATCCTGTAAAACCATACCCTTAGTCTGATTCAAACTCATGCAATGAATGAATTTCCTATGAACGACCCAAACCAAAACTAGGTCCAAAATCTTCTTTAGCAGAATTGTATCCGTTTTTAATTTATAGATGAGATCCATCAGCAACTCCACATCTCTTCCCAACAATACTAGGTTGAGTCTTCAACGCCTTATTAAATAGTAGATCATTCTCACTGAGAACCACGTTATGTCCCTGCGTATCAAAGGCGTCTGACGTCCACGTTGAAGGAACCACAAATTATACAATTTTATTTCTTAAGGATAGTCGGTAACAAACATTCAGTGCTCTTGGCAAGACCTTATCTTGCTTCACACGTGGGTAAGCAGCGCATCCAAATAATCTTAATTTTTCTAACTTTGGTTATTCTCTAGTGGAGTCCTCTTGAGGAGAAATAAACTTAAGCGACGTATACCGAATCATGTTGATGATATATTTACCCAATGTAACAGTTTCTCCTTAGAACCTTCGATATATTCTAGATATATGAAGCATACATCTAACTCGTTCAAGCAGGGTTCGATTTATTTTTTTTGCAAACCCGTTCTATTCGAGAGTCCCACTTATGGTTCAGTGTTAAGCAATACCAAGATTTGGTTAATAGTAAGGGACTACTTGTTTATATATTCCAAACTCATATCAGTCCAAAACTTATTTAAAACTTTCCCAATTTAATTATTTATTAAAGTCTTCTAGTTTACAAACGAAGCAAATACTTCATCTTTGTTCTTAAAAAATAAAACCCTTACTATCTTGGAATAGTCATTAATCAACGATATAAAGTACCTTGCACCACCTATGGTAGGTTTTCGCGTCAGATCCCAAAGGATTGAATGAACACAATCAAGTACTATAATAGATATCTTGGTAATGGTAAAAAACTTCACCCTATTTCTCTTGCCCAATACAGAATTTTCACAAAAGATCATCTTCTGAACTTCGTCACCATCTAAAAATATTTGTTTACTTAGTTCACTGAGTGCTTTCTCACCTAAATTTCATCGATAATGATGCCACAACTTGGTAGAATTCTTCACCGTACTAGATAATGCACCTACTAGTACAGATCCCTTGAGAACTAACACACTATTAGTCCAATTAGCTTTCATAATAACAAGGGTTCCTTGCAAGAACCTAAGACTTACATCTCAACCCCAATAAGGAAATCCTTCCCCATAAAACCTCCCAATATCAAGAAGGTTACCTCTCATGTTAGGCATATACGTTACTTGTTAATCACTCTCTTCAATTTTGTAGATAAGTTGAGCTAAACCATTCCAATCCTTTTAACATCACATGACTCACAATTAACGTACTCACAATCATCAGATGCGATAACAACATTCCGAATTTGGTATTCTGATAGTTGTTGCCCTTTCCCTTCTTCGGACGGTTCCGACTAATATGCCAAACATATGTAACTGATTATTATTGAATCATTCTCATCTATTTCTTACTTGACCGATAGTTTCCTCTCATCTTTCTTGAATAGGTTTTCCATAACTGACCCCTCATACTCAGTCTGTGCCTTTAAGACTCACCTTTCAGAAGATTATTCTTTTGAACATATTTAAAGTTCAAGACGTTCTTCACTTTGGCCATCGCAATGGAGTATTTTCTGTAGATCATGGTATCCATGAAGTGTTCATAATATTTTGATGAATAATTTAAGAGGATGGTTACCTGGTCATCCTTCTTCACATTTACCCTAACTTCATTCAAGTCAAGTGATGAGGGAATTCTCATTACCTAGTATGTCCGAGCAGACATAAAATGAACTAACGCATAAAGAACTCCAAACCGAGCAGTCAATAATACGAGCAGACAATTAAACAAAGGCTGCACATTGGAAAATGACAAATGTAACATAATTGATGCCTTATGAAGAGCATAGCTATATCGTAGAGGGTCAGCCAAAAAGCAAAAAGGAGCCGACAAGGTAACCGATAGATGGAAGACGATAATAGTTCTTACTACAAAGCTGATCTAGTTTAAACAAACGCCTCACTGAGCAAACTGAGCAAGAATAAACAACAAAAAATGTTCAAACATTTACCGAGTAAATAGACCGAGGACGAGCAGAGCATACAAGACTTAGTAAATAGACTGAGGGTTCAAGGAGGAACGATGCAGAGCAGAGCCATATCACCAGGGGCTAGCCAAGAAGAAAAGAAGAGTCAAGAAGGAAACTGATTAATGGAGAATGATAATGGATCTTACTATAATGAGAAGCTCGACTGAATAAACGCCTCGTCGAGCAGGCTGAGCAAGAGTCTGTGTTAAAGAAATTATCAAAGAAGCTAATATAGACCACATAGAATAAACTGATCAATGATATTACTGAAAGGAGACTGAAGTAATAACCATAAAATTAGGGTTTCCATCATTACTAAATCTTTTTATTTTTGTTTCCTGAAAATCAAATAAAACCTATACTTGTTATAATCCTCGTTATGTTTTCCTATAACAAATTGAGGGCCATTCTGAGAACGAACTAGCACTTAAAACTAGTGCTATTTAACCATGATAGTAACAAGGTCGGGGATTGAAAGAGATACTCAGGAACCAGCCGAGGTGGCGGATGGACGAAGAGGAGCGACGAACTCACCAAGGGGAAAAGATTAATACCCCTCGTAGCATTCACTAGCAATGGGGTGGCAGCAACGCGATATGTTGAAATTACACCCCAAATGGGACCACCGGCGACCATCATAGAACTGGAGTTAGCATGAAAGAAATGAGAAAATATTGCGAATTTAGTCTTGCAGGAAACAGAGAGCGAGGATCCGGTGGCCAAGACATTGATCCAACAATTTGAGCAGCAACCCCAACACCTGCAACAAGATCAGCATATGGTGTCATTTAAACACGACGCTATAGAGCCAGTTATGCATGCTACTATTGACGGACTGAATGACGCAATAAACACATTAAAAACTAAAGTCTGAGGTGCCAGCCGTGCCAATTCTCTATTTGGGCTCGATGGTAGCCCTGTAAATAAAAGGGACCGCTCTTCCAAGCGTGAGAAGATAAAAGAAGAAGAAGGAAAAAGTGTAAGAAAAAGGTGTTCCAAGAATTACGAAGCCGTGCAGGCAGAGGAGCCCCGCTCTTCTAAGAAAGCTAAAAGAGGTTGAGGTCGTCTAATACAATCAAGTGTGGCCAAAGTTTTCGACGTATATACTCAAAGAATCCTCATTTCTCGAAAGCATTCTTGAAGCGCAGCTTCCCAGAAACTTTGGTCTATTTAGGATGGAAGCCTATGATGGCACGGAAGATCCGTAAAGAAACTTGGAACAATTTTGCAAGATAAAGATGTAATATAATGTTGATGATGCTATGCTCTACAGAGCTCTGCTATGACCTTTAAAGGTAATGCAATTGAATGGTTCAATAGTTTACCTAAATCATTGATTTAAGAAAGAGCTCATACGCGAGCGCGAATTAATCATGGATCTTTACCATAAAAAATCTAAGTCATTAAAAAGTTATATGAGACGTTTTGTCCATTACATAAATGCTTTACCAGATCTGGCGGAAAATATGACTCTCACCTCGCTAAAACAAATCCTTGATCGGTGAGAGGAGATCTACACTAACTTGATCCGATTCCTAACCGAAAACATGGTAGACTAGCTGGCCCGGACATACTCATTCATACAAGTGAACGAAGTATGAAAAGAAGACTCTCCAGAAAGACTCGTCTACGACCCGACAGAAGGGGAGTCGAACCGAAACAAGGCATATGAGGGGCCTTACAGGGATATTTTTTTAACAAACTACACATCTTGATAATCTATATAGATGATTTACACCGTTGATCGAGTCTATTTCTGTAATCTACTATCAGACGAAGGGGAGAACGAGATATCGGTCTTCACAAGTGATGAGTGTTCCATGCTATTAGAGGTCTAACAAGTACTTTTTCTCCTATCACAATGACCATGGCCACCCCACTAACGAGTGCTGGCAGCTCAAGGAGGGGATCCAGAGATTGATCGATAATGGGGAGCTTGTTAAATTCATCAAGTGACAAGATCGCCATCACCAACTCGAGCAGAGAGAGGAATTTCGCCAGATCAATGAGGAAAACTCAACAAGGACAAAAAAGCAGATACAGAAAAACAAAAGTGGTTGTTCCCCATTATGGAAGGACGTTTGGAAATAAATGAACACAAGGACGGTGCAGACAAAAACGATTCGAGCGCCCTGCTTACTTTGGCCTAAACGCAGTTTGAGGTGGCTAGCAATTTAGTGATGCATAATTAAGACCATACAGCGTCACTATTCACCATAGCCGGAGGAAACTTTGAGATATCTCGCGACTCAAAATCTAACAAGCGGGCAAGACCCAATCACGAGATTTAGACATTTGAGGCTTTGTCCTATCAAAACTATCACGATCCTGTTGCCAACCTCACGTTTAATAACGATGATTTGAGGGGGGTAAGCACGCCGCATGAGACTGCTCTAAAAGTAAACCGTGACATTGGGGGAGTCATGGTAACTTGGGTCTTAGTAGATGGAGAGAGCTCAACCAATATTATCTTCAAGTCCAACTATGACCGGATGCACGAGGTACCATTCTACAAACCAACACAGTGGACCTTGGTAGGATACAAAGGCAAGGCCTCCCAGTGTGTGGGCGAAGTCGAGCTGATGGTTAAAGTCAGGTATGAGGCCACAAAATTGTAGCACTTGTCTTCACAAGATTTTATCACGCGATCATCGGTCGCCTTTGTCTCCATAGGATGGAGGCTACTCTTTTCATATTTAGGAAATGCATTAAATACCCAATAAGAAATATGGTCGGGATCATTCGTGGAAGCTAGAGGACGGCCATAATATGTTACACAGTCATAGTGAACCCGCAAAACCCGCTTCGATTGAAATTACTGAGCGGGTGTGAGTGAAAACAACGACCGACTACCGCCTCCGCCTGATCTTGTTGATAATCTTCAGGAGATAGAACAACCCGAGGCAGACAAAAAAAATCGATTGAAGAAACAGTGGCAAAGTATCGTACTCTGCGATTAGGTCAAAATTTGGAGTCCGCTTTTAAACAATTATTATTTGACTTCCTAGAGAGAAACTTGGATATTTTCACATAGGATGCTCGTGACGTATCAGGGGTAGACTCCTCTATTATTTTTCATGAGTTAGCAATAGATACATATGCTAAGGGTGTGTGGCAGAAGCGACGATCATTTTCTCTCAAGAAGTAGGACGTTATAAGTGTCGAGGTGGATAAACTATCGCGGCTTGGGCATATCGGGCGAGATAGATATCCAGTTTGGATATTGTACCCAATATTGGTAAAAAAGAAGGGAGGCCAATGGAGAATATGTGTCGATTTCACCAATCTGAATCAAACTTACCCTAAAGACGCGTTTCTTTTGCCTCATATTGATCAGTTGGTGGTCTCAGCTTTTGGATTGTGAATATTTTTGTTTTATGGACGCATACTCCTAATATAACCAGATCCTCCTTAGCCCGTCTAACGGAGAACAAATGATATTTCATAACGAGTACAAGTTGTATTACTATACCAAGATTCCATTTGGTTTAAAAAAAGCAGGATCCACATACCCACGTTTGGTCACTCATATCTTCAAAAACCATCTGGGTAAACACATGGAGGCCTACATAGACAATATGATCGTTAAAACATAGATCAGACAACCAACTTGAGGTATTTCAAATTGTGTTCAACATTTTACGCCAATATAATTTAAAGCTTAACCCAATAAAGTGTTCTTTCAGCGTACAAAAGGGTAAATTCGTCGGTTATATGTTGAGCAAAACACGAATCGAGACGGACCCAACGCAATTGCAGCCAGTTATCCAGATAGTCTTACCTAAAAATATGAAAAAACTCTAGTACCTTACGTGTCGGTTAGCAGCATTGTCGAGCTTTGTTTCCCTAGCTTCCTATAATAGTCACCCCTTCTTCAAGATTCTCCGAGGAACTAAAAAACATTATGGGCAGATGAGTGTAACACTGCCTTCGAGGTACTTATCTCACCTTGCCTAAAATACTTTCAGCACCAGTAATAGGTAACACTTTGGTCAGTCCAGTGTTAATTAGGGAACTAGATGGCGTGCAACAACCAATTTACTACACTAGTCTAACTTTGGTAGACGTCGGGACTCGGTACCTCAATCTGGAGAAAATCGCACTCGCCCTTGTGGTAGCAGCTCGAATGATGGGACCTTATTTTTAAAGACACGCAATTATCGGTTGAACCTCTTTCCCACTCAAAGGTGTGTTGCACAAACTGGATGCAACAGGCAGACTGACCAAATAGAGTATCGAATTAAGAAATACGAGATTAAGTTCGAACCTCGCATTGCAATTAAGGGTCAAGCTATAGTTGATTTAATCACAAAATTTTGCACACCCTGCGAAAGATCCCTGCTAAATGAAACCTTAGGTGAGCCAGAACAGTTAGAATAGTTTATCGAAGCAAATGAAGCCTCTAACGCATCTGGTGGAGGGGCGAGTATCATTCTTAAACCACCTACTGTAGAGGAATTCCGCGAAGTGATTCGCTTTAATTTCCCGGTAACCAACAACATAGAAAAATATGAGGCTGTGATTTTTGGAATGAAGTTAACACCTATATGTAGGGCCAGTATTCCACGAATACGATCAGATTCAAAATTAGTGATCAATCAAGCGAACGGTTCATACGATGCTAAGAAGAAGGGTATTTTGGTTATTTGACATCGTTTAAGGAATTTGAATCCAAATTCGATGCGGTGGCATATGATCAAGTGCCCTGGTTTCTGAACTTCGACGTTGACGCTTTAGCCAAAACAGCGGCAATGAGTGGACATCCTCTCATACTACTACAACAATTAACTACCACATAAATTCTAAATCAGAGCGATGTAGTTTGCGTAATCGACCGCATAAATGACTGGAGACAACCATACCTCATATATCTCCAATTTGGTACCTTACCAACTGAAAAAGCAGTTGCTCGAGCTCTCTAACTAAAAGCAGATAAATATTATGTACTGGACGATATCCTATATAGAAAAATCTCCATACAACCTCTACTCCACTGCTTGAATTCTACCAAGGCTATCTCAATTTTGCATGACATACATTCTGGCGACGCGGGGCACATTGCGGGTACCACACCCTTATTCGGTGTTTTTTTATTACCACGTTATTACTGCCTGCCTTGGCTGCAGACGCTGAAAAACCTGGTCAACAATACAATTAATCCAACAGTTCGCTAACACTAGTCATCTCTCATGTGAGCTGATGCAAGTGGTTGTTGTCCCTTGACCTTTCAACACATTGGGCATTCACTTAATAGGGTCGTTCGTATGACGACCGGTAAACGTCAATTTTTGGTGGCGACAGTAGATTATTTCACCAAGTAGGCTGAGGCCAGGGCTCTCTCCCGTACACGAGCCTCATAAATATGTGAGTTCATTCTAGCTCGATTTGGAATACCTTACGTCTTGATGACAAACAATAGCCCTCTGTTTCAAAATTTGGTGGTCCCTGCATTCTACAAACGTTTTGGCATCAGCTAGTACTTTTCCACACATTATTATCCACAAGAAAATGGACATGTTGAGGTAACGAACCGCACTATATTGGAATCCATCAAAAGAAACTTAAGGGGGAAATGAAAAATGGCCGGACATGCTGACTGAGGTTCTTTGGGCATATCGAATTACACCGCAAAATACAACTAGTGAAACTCCCTTTTCCCTTGCCTACAATAGTGAGGCTATGATCCCAGTAGAGATTATCATCCCATATCACAGGCTAGTAATTACGTTGAGGATAGCAATACTATTGACCCAGTAGTAAGTCTAAACCTTATCGAAGAACGACGCAACTAAGCACGAGTCTGGGTAGATCATTAGAGGAGCCTCAAGAGAGGGAATTTTAACGCTAGACTAAAGCCTCATATCTTGCAAGTCGGCGATAAGGTAATGAATAAAGTTTTCCAAGGCTCTGGTGATAAAGGACTAGGCAAGCTCAGACCAAATTGGGAAGGGTCGTACACAATCATCTTCAAGGGGCACAAGGGAGTATACGGCCTGGCTGACGCCAAAGAGATCGCACTTAAGCACCATGAAATATTAACCATTTAAAAATGTGACTGACTTACGCAAAAAGATTAATAAATCTTGACATTGTAAGGAAATGTTCCATATTTATAATAGATAAACATATCGATCCATAACTTAAGAAGCTCCACAATCGCTGTCGTATACTAGTTCAAACAACGACGACGTCATATGGATGTGATTAGAATACTTTAGTTGTCTGATGGACAAAATAAGAATATAAATATATGAGTTGAATTATGATTACAAAACCTTCACCAAAAAATGCAGTAGATCCAAAGAATTTTCAAGCATGTATTACTTCAGGCATAAGACACCAAGCTCATGTCGTCAGCCTTATCACCTTTCACTCGTTCAACACTTTGTTGCAATGCTGCTATTTTAATTTATAAGATGGGTACATCAGTTAGCTCATGTTTCAACCGCACTAGAATGACAGATGACGTACCCCCATCCGGGTACCCCTTCTCGTTAGGTGAAAATTTTCCAACGAGCCCATCTGCATTCTTAAATCTAGCCAGCTCGGTGGTCAACCCTCTCACTGATCCAAAGAACATGGGCTCAGGTTCCATTTCTCTATGAGTTGGCAATCAGCTTTAGACATTCGTCAGTATGATAATTCCATAGAGTTATGATGCAGCTATGTTCACAATAAGGTCAGCATAACGGATACTTTCACTTAACAAAACTCTAACTTACAAGCATATAGTACCTCGATCTCCAGGTCCACTTGCCTATGTAGTATCTCATTCATAGGCATCTTGTCATAAAAGGATAACTCTAGGATCCGTGTAAGTTGTGTAAACATTAACATTGATGGAGGTGGCATTAACACATCTGGTGTCAGGATTTCCTCCACTACCCTCTTCCCTTTGTTTGTATCAGCTTCTTTCTCTTTTGTTGGTAGCAAATTCGATCCCACCACATTCACATAGTGTGAACCCGAACCCACCTTTTGCACAAGTGACGCAAACGGACGGACAGTCACCGTCTTGATAAAATGTTCCATTCTTCGGGCTATCTCTTTCAGGATATATATTTTTTGTCTCCCATTTTCATCATCTGCCACATCTCCGCTCGGTTGAGCTCCCACTTGCCCCTCGTCTAGAACTATTACCTTAGGTGGTTTGCCAAGACTATTGTCGATATTTTCCCCTCAAGCTGTCTCCACTAGATCAGCTTCTTTTCGCACCCCATAAATATCATCTTCATCTACTAGTTGGAGTTTCCTCGTTGATAGGGGAACTGCATCCAATATTACTTATGTCTTGTTTTACAGAGGACTCGCCTGGTGCTTTGATTTCTTATTATCTCAAACTTGTCGAGTTTGGTCTTTCCCAACTTCATCTCCTAATGGAGAAACATCTTTCACCTTTTGATAAACCTCCCCCAACTCATGAGCAGCTCCCAGATCACCTTCTTTCTCGTTTGAACACCGCAAGGATAACGAGCTCCATGCCTCCCTCGTTTTACAAGCCCGGGGCACTGACAACCACACCCCTATAATATTACAATCCATGTACCTTAGTTTCATTAAAGTTCGAAGATGTTTGGTAGTGGCCATATCTCCACTATCTTCCATCATAACTTTACCGACCTTCGCAATAGTTAGTTGAGGAACTGGCCACAACCCAGCTTTCAAGAAGTTAACTTAAGTAAATAACCTAGCTGGCTCTTGTAACCATGTCCCGTTGGATAAGATAGCTACCTGGAATAAAGGATTCTTTGCACCCTCAGATAGACCCTCCTTGCACCAATCTTGGTTCTTTCCTCCACCTGCATCAATCAAATACATAAGTTACTTTTCCTCACCAAGATTTTAACTCAGCAGGCTAGGAATGTTCCTTCTTACACTTAGTCTTCCAACGACGTTCTAACTATAGATTCATCAAAGTATCTTCATGCTCCCAGTTCCTTGATACACACACGAAAGAGTTCTCTAGTTCATATCAAAGGTAGGAAGCTCGACTATTTTCCTACACCCGGTCAATTGGGTATTGAAAAAATGTGATTTTGCCAATTTTTTCACATCCACAACAACCAACAAGTCAGGCAAGCAAATCGAGATACCTAACAGGCGTGCACTTAAAACTACGCTGAGAAAAACTCTCCACCCATTGGCTACTAACTGTGTGGGGCATATACTTATGAAACTAAGAAAATCACGTATCAATAACGGTAATGGCAACCGTAAGCCCCAATAAAAAACCGTAGCGTATATGCAGGTCTCGTTCTCCCTCGCTTGATATGGATGCAAACCGACTTCTAGCACCCGAATTGTGATATTACTATGACTACCATACATAACCGTAAAGCTCAGCAGACCAAGTTCATGAAGATACCCATACTTGGGCGCTATTCGGTTAAAGTAATTTTTTTAAAATGTGGGATCTTCAAATACGTATTCACGGCGTTAACCAGTTTTCCTTGCTTCTTTATAATTTATTTTGGGGCTATCCCGACTGCAATGAGCCATATATAGGTAATATTAAACAAATTGAGAGGACACATCATGCACAATCACGATTAGCAGCGATGATAGTCTTTTCCCAAAGTTAACGAACCAGGGTCAACACCAGTGACTGAGATATTAGGGTTCCATGCACCAACACTAACTAAGAAAGAAACAAAGAAATTGGAATATAAACGTACCTTTTGGGTTGATAACAAGCTTTAACAATGGAGATTTACCCTATTTCTTTACAAGCAAAGTCGGCTATCGTGCCAAAAGGTAAACTGCTTCCTTTAATAGATTTTGACTTACTTCTAAATTGTGATTCACTATTAGGATACCAAGTCGTTTTTCACTCAATGTGTGATAGGACGGCGGTTGTCATTCATAATTAAAGCCAATCGCACGTTTTCACCAAAACCCAAGAGCCATTTAGAAGGTAAACGACTTTATTGATATAATAAACTACTTGGAATTCACCACGTGTTCCAAAACTGCTGAATATTTAAATAAAATCATCATTAAAAATCATACGTCATAATCTCCACTTCTGCAAACCCTTATGCTGCTCCAATTTAAACATAAGTGATTTAATTTTAATTCATCGATTTGGTATTTTTTTCACACACAATGCATGAACTAGGGGGCGTGCCTAATAAGAGAATTCTCATCACCTAGTACATCTGAGCATAAGGGAAATGAAAGAACACATAAATAACTCCAAATCGAGTAGGTGACAATACGAGTAGACGATTAAACAAGGATGCTCATTGGAAAATGACACATGTAACATAATTGAGGACCCATGCAGACCAGAGCTATATCGTAGAGGGTCAAGCGAAAAGTAAAAAGGAGCCGGCAAGGTAACCGATAAATGAAGAACGAAAATAGTTCTTACGAAAAAGTTGAGGTCGTTTAAATAGAAGCCTCAATGAGAAAATCGAGCATGAATCAACAATAAAGAAATGTTCAAACATCTGCCGAGTAAATAGACAGAGGACAAACTAAGCATACAAGACTTAGTACATAGACAGAGGCCTCATAGAGGAAAGGTGTAGAGCACAGCCATATCACTGAGGCCTAGCCGAGAAACAAAGAGGAGCCAGCAAGATAACCAATTAATAGAGAATGACAAACTCGTACTACAGGGAGGAGCTCAACTGAATAAACGCCTCGCTGAGCAGGCCGAGCATAAGTCAGTATTAAAGAAACGATGAGACGTCTACCGAGAAAGTAAAAAAGGACGAGCAAAGCATACGAGAACGATCGAAGGCTACTGTAGCAGATATATAATCAAAGAAGCTAATAAAGGCCGTCGGGAATAATTTGATGAACAATATTAATCAAAGGAGAGTGAAGTAATGACCATAAAATTAGAGTTTTTATCATTAATATCAGTTTACGCACTACATCAGTGAGAATATGTATTAATTAGCTACTAAATATGACCAAGAGAAGGTATAAATAAGCTCCCAGGTCTAAATAATTGTATTTTTTTCCTTCAAAATATTAAAACTTATAGTTGTTATGATGTTATATTTTCCTATAACATCAAGTATGATTCAGTTGTAATCATCTAAGTGTCTTCGGATCTATATGCTACTATCTATAGACAGTTTGCAAAGTTTTTTATTTATATACAATCTGTTTGCCAAGAACTTCTTCCTGTCACCATCTTCAGCCTGATAAAGGCTTAATTATCTGACCCGCAAGTCAGACTGATAAGCTATGAACCAGAATTTAATTTATCATACAAATGTAATAAATATGTAATATTAAACGTAAATAATTTAATAAAGTATATTTATGAGTTTAGGTTATATGTGCTTGGGTTATACATATGATTCCATTAATAATGTAAGGCCATAAAGACCCAAATATCATTATATAAAGCATTTAAAGAGACACATTAAGCTCTCCAACTAATTTTCACCTACTTTCTCTCTCTACAATTAATACCTATGAAGCTCAATAATCTCTCTAAAATACTAGTGTGACTTTATTTATTATCAGTTTATGCAAGTACCCTTCTGAGTTCTTTAGAAACATCAATAGTGACTACAACAAGAGCCTAGACAAGTGCCGGATACAAACGTCCTAAAACTTAGGTATTTTAAGTCTGTCTTCGAAACAAGGTCCGTTCAGTTGTCTTCGGAAGCTTAACCACATCATATATAATGATAAGCATTAATGGTTCATTATTATTATTGATTGCGGGGGGAAAATGATGCTTTAAAATCACGAAAATAAGCAATGAAAGTCTAATGAAGAAAGGTCCATTCGGAAATCAAAAATCTTGAGGAAGAATAAGGTTCCGATGGTGAAGGTGCCAAGTCTGATTTTTTACGAAACCGAGAAAAACAATAAAAAGGTTGATCGTAAAAAATCTGTTATACCTTTAAAATTGAATAAAGAAAAGGTATTGCTACAGTTCTTCAAAGTCTAGTTATAATCTTATGTTTGATTCCGAGGGAATAAGGATTAATATCACAAAATGAAAAGAAATTATAGCGTTAAGCATTATTATAAGACACACGAATAAAAAAAATGACACGAATCCTCGAATAAACATGAAAATATAATGGGAAAGGATAGAATGGTAACTAAGAAATGGTTGGAAAACAACAAACTATGGTACTAATCCGGGTACATCAAGCTTTATTACAAGAGGGCTAATGGATCCCGAATTTTTACTACCAAGCAAATAGTCGATTTGCATTTTAATCGAAGCATAGTACTTGGAGTCTCTCTTATCTGTATAAATTCCTTCATATATCTACCAAAGGGTTTGATATATCCAAAATGGAAAAGTTCAATGAGAATAAAGAACTCGATAAACATCTATAGCGGTTTAAAACATTTATGATGAATTACGACGATAATGATAAGTTGTTGTGGTGAGCCTTCTCTCAAACTTTGAAAGAGAGTGCTTTAAAATTCTACAACCAACTTTTGCAGGGTTCCATCAAATTTTTGATATGTTGATAATATTCAGACAATAGTTTTTGAGAAGTTATTAGATGAGAGCGAATAAAGACACAATAATCCAGTATAGTCATTTGATAGGGGATTATAGATATGTGTTTTAGGAAATTAACAAAGGGAAAATCCAAATAGAAAATTTTTATTATCAAAGAAGAGAAATAATATCGTTTAAGGTTTATCCGCTTATTTATACCTCTTGTTACCGTTTACAAGTCATTACGATCACATGCGACTCCACTAACTATACATAGAATTTTATTTACATCATGAGACCCAAATTAAAGACCATTACATTAGTGGTTTAACCGGTTCAGTTAATGTGACTTCGAACCACTACTTTCACTATCTCTTCGTCGTTAAAGGATCTTGGTCAGCTTCATTCGCGCCATAGACCGAGTATCTTTCCAGTTTCTTCTCTTTTTATTGTTATGTTTCTTGTTAAGCTATTTCCTTGCCTCAACAGAGGTGCGGTTATCCTACTGTGCTATCGTCTCTCTTATTCCTTGCTCGATAACGTCGTTTGCTCGGTTTAGCTTAGCCCATAAGTTGTTGGTCAATCTTATTGTTCGTTCGATTGTTCTTCATTTTACTGCTCAACATATATTCCTCTGCTCTGCCTTGGTTCCTTTTTGGTTTGATCTTTCCTCTGCTCGTAACTCCTTCATGTCTTTTGCTCAGTTCGGCATGTTATCTTCCTTGTCTTATTCCTTGTTGATTACTTATATGTCTATTATTCTTACTTATGATGATTATCCTCTTATCATTATGAGCAAGTGGTTGTTTCTTTTTTCAGGAAAGGGCTTCTCCTTCAGATATTTGGCTGATAATCTTAATATTCGAGGCTCTACTAGCTCAAGTTGAGAAGCAGATCAAAGTGGAGGAGTCAAACAAACTAAAATCTATCCATTTGACAGGCTCGACATGCTTCTACTATGGGTTATCAACAACAATATGCCCCAAAGTTTCAGCATCAGGCTGTTATTATTTTTTGTTGGAAGGGCAAAACTTAGACTTTGCCTTGACCTAGGATAAATCAACACCGACAAGGTCAGCAGTATAGACCCATAACTAATCAATGGGTCTGACTCGACAACTATACTGAACTGATATAAAGTGTTGTTAGTATTTTTTACAAAACGTAAAATTTCGTTTAGTTCAGAAAACCACTTTCAGTTTAAATTATGAAGGAAGTACAAAAGAACCAGTTTAGTAAGTATCGTAATCATATATGCCATGACACAATGTATTACATAGCTTTGAAGTATGAAATCCAAACTTTGATTGAGAAAGAGAAGCTAACCACTTTTGTTAAATTCAAATAGAGGGGTTGACAACAAGTACGAGTGGGAAATCATCCCATACTCCAAAGGGAGGAATTCAAGGTTGCATCTAAGTAGGAGTCAGACCTTATAATGAGTTTGATGTGTATTATGAGTTTCTGGACTCTAATCCCAATCAAATGAGTATTATGGTAATTGATGAACCCAACAAGGAGGGTTAAGAGTTTGTGTTAATTATTTGAATCACTAACTATTTTGTGTGTGGATATTGTATGAGAGGATTCTCTATGTTCACAAGAGAGGCATGTTGTAAGTTTAGCCACTCAGTTAGAAAAGAGAATGTCAACCTATATTTACTAATATACGATGCCATTTATTGTTTTCGTTGGTGATAATTTGAGAGATGTTGTTGGACCTCGTGAGGATGTTGTGGTAATGAGAGTGGCTATTAGAGGAACTAAAGTACAAAAAATCATGATTGATACAGATGTTTTGGAAAACATCTTGTTTATGTCCACTTATAACCAAATAGAACACCCTTCTACCATACTCTGATCGGATAGAACAATAATGGTATTCACTAGGATCAATGCATACGTACTTAGAAAATCTGAAGGGGATGTGTTGTAGGTCAATGACCCTTTAAGAAAACAGTAAAAGTACTTTTTATAGTGGTGGATGGACAAACCTCATACAATGCAATCTTTAGCAGATCATGGTTGTCAAGAATGCATGTTGTTGGCTCAACTTTTAGCACTTCAAAGAATTTATTATGTGCATACCCATATTGCTTAGTTGGATAAGAAAGGAAAACATAGGGCTTTTCAGAGTTTACCAATGTGAGATATCCCATCTCTGATGAGGCTCCGATGGATATTAAATTGGAGAGCGAGTGGTATACACCGAAGTGCTCAATTGGGGCCTTCGGTTTCCTTTCGACCTAGAGATAGCTAGATACTTTCATTTAGGAAAGATATGTTCGAGTCAGTTAAGCCCCAATGCTTGGTATACCTTATTAGCCAGCATCATTGCTTCAAGCATTTCCAAAATCCCAATGCCCATGGAGTAGTTTGCAGCTGTGGCCGGCTTATGTGAAACCATCATATCTCTATCTACTATTTCAGCATGGGGAATGATTATAAGGTGGTCAATGACCTTCTAGAAGCTGATAAGCCTTGGAGGAGTCGATTTCTATATATCAGTGACGCTTTGGAGAATGGTAGAAAAAATAGATACAAGGAGAATCCAAGATTGCTAATGAGATACTGGAAAAGCTAAGGTAAACGTTTAATGATTCTTTTCAATGTGTATAAATATTGATCTTTACATCAGATAATTTTAACATTAACTCGTATTTTAGATTTGTTTTTCAATGTTTTCCAGACTGTTCTTAGAATATTTAGAAGAGTGATGACCACCTATACTAAACTGAATCAATGGGCTATAGAAAATTGTGAACCTGGTTTCCACAATTGGTTCAAGCTAACATGGTAAAGGCTCATCTATGGAGAATAAGCTCAACTAGGGGCTTTATTGGGAAGAGTTCACCAACCCTCCTGACGCTGCTGAAATATTCAAACGGGCAGAAGAAAAAGATGGTAAGCTCTTCTTACCAGTTAAGAACAAGGATCTGGGCCACCTTGATAAAATTAAGAAGAAAGATAAGAAAAGTGGAGACTCCTCTCAGCAAGTTCCCGACGTGGGTAGTTAGAGATTGCCATGAGAGATTAACGTTGCACTATTGGAGGCTGTAGCAGTAATTCTTCGTGAGTTAAAAAGGCCACCACCTTCCCTAGAAATCAAGAAAAAGAAAAAAAGGATCCAGAAAAAAAGGCTCCAGACAAGTAGTGATGACAGGGCTGAAAAGAAAAAGAAAGCAGCTATCGGTTTGGAGATCATACTCCAAACCAATATCATTTATCCCATCATTCCTTCTGAAAATCCTACTGAAGTTCCTACTGGAGAAGAGGTTCGTGCTAATCCTTCCTCTCTAGTGTTCCCTATTGTTGACCAACCTCATGTTGAAGGCAAGGTTAACCTATATAATATAGGGAACTTATACTTCAACGAGTCTGACAAAGAGGATTTTGAATGAACTTTTCCTCAATCATCCAACATAGCCAATGCAGTGACTCATGATGGTAAATCATTTGAAGTATCCAATGATTATGACACATTGGGCTATGTATTCTTAAGCTACATCAGGCCCCTAGTTAACTTAGAAATTATAAGGGGATTCCCCCAAATATGAGCGAGCACGAGCAAAGGGCACTGTGAGTTTGGATTATAATAAGAAATGAAGAAAAGAACCATCTCTACGCCATTAACGAGCTCAAAGGTGGAACAAAACCAAAAGTAAATACACCATTGATGAACTCAAAGGAAAAATGAGCTCGTCAACGGACTGAGTTTAAAGATATATACAGCTCGTCAACGGACTGAGCTTAAGAATATATATATATAGCTCATCAACGGATTGAGCTCAAGGTCGTATACAGCGTTGCAGAACCCAAGATCAAGATGAGCTCGAAGATATTGGGGAAAAAGTTGATCGACTAGATGTGGAACGTGATGAAAGGAAAAGATCTAAAGAAGATAAGCTTAGCGTGATGTCAGTGAGATCGAGCTCTGCAAACCAGAACAAACCTGGTTTCATTTAAAGGAGTAGTTCAGCTCGGATTAACGTACATATTAGACTAAGCGTTTTTGTTATGTAAAACACACGTTTTGACCCATGAGTCAAACGGTGTTAGTTATTTATTCCACAATTATAGGGATAGTAAATATGTTAATTTTTTGTTCCACAATTATAGGGATAATGATGTTAGTGGGATAGTGGCGCTAAAAGCGTAAACAAATGTAACTACCCACTAATTTTTGTATTATAAATAGGGAAAACCTATCTACGAATAAAGTGATCTCTTTATTGACTTAAAAACTATAGTCTTACTTTTGCAGAACTTGTTAGTTCCTTAACAAATTTGGTTCCATATTTGGGAACTCTTTAACCAATCATCATGGTAGTCACTAGGTCAGGAATCGAGAGGGACAATCAGGAAACTAGCAAAACAACAACGCACCGGATGAGAACCGTAAGTCAACCAACAGGGAAAATCATCCTACATCTCGGCCCCATAGTTCCTCAAGAGGTCAATCCTCTAATACCCCAACCAACGGTGGTGACAGACGGACCTTCAATTCATCCAACTGTTGTTTCCAGGGAAGAAGCGCATCTCTATCAGCCAGAGAATGCATTAGGGGCTCGCACAGCTGGGGAAGCTATACCGGCGAATGACTCGATGGTCCTCCAACTGGAACAAAGAATCCAGAACCTTCAGGAAGAACAACTGAAAATAACATTTGAGAGAGACATGAGACAACACGCTATGTATGCCACGATGGCAGGTATAAATGATGCTATTCATGCTCTAACTATTAGGATTAAGGGCACGAGCAAGACTCACCAACCGTCAGGACCCGAGGCGAGCAAAGTTAACAGGACAGACCGTTCTTCTAAACGAGATGACAAACAAGAAGGTGAATGCAAGAGCGGAGGAAAGAATCGTAGCAGAGAACCACGTGACGAGGTTAAACAGACGTCGACCAAGCGAGCTCTGGAGGATGAGAACCTTCGTTACAATCAGATCCACCCAAAGTTGTCGGCCTACATATTGAACGAATCGCCATTTTCTGAGAAGATCCTGGAAGCTCAACTGCCAAGGAAGTTCGACTCATTCAGGATGGAAGCTTATGACAGAACAGGGGATCCAGATGGGCATCTAGAACAGTTCAGAAACATGATGATGGCTTTCAATCATGACAATGCGATGCTATGCCGAGCACTATTCATGAACCTTAAAGGTAACGCCCTGGATTGGTTCAGCAGCTTGCCAAAGGGATCTGTCTGTGATTTTACTGGACTGTGGAAAGCATTCAGGGAAAGTTTCATTGGTAATAAGGAGATTAAACGCGAGCGAGATTCGATAATGGATCTTTATCAGTGTCGAGGTGAGTCAATTAAAAGTTATGTTAGAAGATTTGTTCATGCCATCAATGCTTTTCCAGATCTATCCGAAAACATGGCGGTGGCTTCTTTGAAACGGGGGCTCGACAGAAAAGGGGAACTATATACGGATCTCATCAAGTTCCCAACTGAAAACATTGGGGACCTACTCGCAAGAGCAGATACTTTTATCAGGGTTGATGATGCCAGAAGAGGGGCGTCACCTGAGCGGCACGGGTCAGATCTCAAAGATGGTGGATCAGAACGAAAAAAGGTTGAGGAGCAACCAAGGAAGGACTACAACCAAAGACCTCAGCAGCTCGATCAACCAAACAGGCGTTCACCCCACTGATAGAGGCTATTTCAGTAATTTATGGTCGCACAAAGGGGTGTACGAGGTACTAAACTCAACGAACAATGAGTACACCTGGATTTAACGATCTAATCGGTATTACTGTGCATTTCATCATGACCATGAACATTCGATGGATGAGTGCTGGAAATTAAAGGAGGAGATTCGGCGCTTGATAGACAACAGTGAGCTGATTCAATATATCAAACGAATTCAATCAGATCGACGAGAAGAAGATCGTTGTTTGAACACCCACAAACCAGCTACTGGAGAAGAGCCAGAAGCAAACAAGCAACAGTGGCTACTGAACCAAATCAGGGGGAAGTTTGACTACAGGACAAGGGTCTACTCAAAACAAACGAGCTAAAAATGAGTTCGACGTTTATGAAATAGATGGAAATTCTTATCGAAACTACAGTTTTCGATCTCACCTTTAATGATGACCTTAGAGGTATTAGTTTACCCCATGAGGATTCTTTAACTATTCACTTGGACATCGGAGGGGTAATGGTAACCCGAGTATTGGTTGATGGAGGAAGCTCGACAAATATTATCTTCAAAGGCAGTTTTGATCATATGCAAAATGTGCCACCATACCGACCTACTTAGCGGACATTTGTAGGATACGAAGGAAAATCTTCTCAATGTGTTGGGGAGATGAAACTGGTAGTTAAATTCGGCCACGGAGCTACTAAGAAAGAACTAAAAACGTTATTTTTTATTTCCGACGCGCCGAGCCCTTACCATGAAATTATTGGACGACCATGGCTGCATAGGATAAAAGCGACACCGTGCACATACTGACAATGCATTAAGTATCCAGTAGGTATTTCAACAAGAATAATTTAAGGCAGCAAAAGGACTGCGCGAACTTGTTATGCAATGGCGTCAGATCCTTCCAAATCTATCCAATAGCAATTAAATGGAGGGGGAGACATTGCACGAACAAAGATAGATCTCACCTCGCCAGATCTAGTAGATGATCCACGAGAAAACAAGGATTCAGCTACTACATATACTACAATAGTGGATACAGTCATAGTTTCCAATAGAATACTTCGACTGGGAAACGAATTATCTCTGGACCCAAAGGTACGCTTCGTTGCTTAATTCGAAAAAAATTTAGATGTTTTTGCTTGGGAAGAAGCTGATGTTTCAGGAGTAAGTCCTAGAATCATAAGCCATGAATCGTCTATCAATACTTGTGCCAAACCTGTACAACAGAAATATAGGGCATTTTCAGCTGAGAAGTAGGATGTTATATTAGCTGAGGTCAACAAGCTCACCCGATTGGGGCATATCCGAAAAGTAAGATACCCGCTCTAGATAGCCAATTCAGGTTTAGTTAAAAAAAAGAACGAACAGTGGAGAATGTGTGTGGACTTTACGGATTTGAACCAATCATGTCCTAAAGTTGCTTTCCTGTTACCAAGGATAAATCAGTTGGTCGATTCGGCTTCAGATTGCAAATTCCTCTCTTTCATAGATGTGTATTCAGGATATAATCAGATCCGCATACATCCGTCTGATGAGGAGCATACAGATTTTTAAACCGAGCGGGGTCTCTATTGTTATACGGTCATGCCCTTTGGGCTGAAGAATGCGGGATCAACGTATCAAAGGCTAGTAAATCACATTTTCCAAGATCATTTGGGGAAGCATCTGAAGGTGTAACAGCTCTGTCAAGGTTCATCTCATGTGCCTCCGACAAAAGTCATCACTTTTTTGAAGTAATACGGGGTGCTAAGAAGGTTGCATGGACAAAAGAGTGTGTAAAAGGTTTTGGTGATCTTAAGCAGTATCTTACATCTCCTGAGATTTTCTCTGCTCCTACACCTGATGAGCCACTATTTATGTATCTGGCAGTGTCACCTTTTGCTGTTAGTTCGGTTCTCGTGCGCGATCAAAAAGGAAAACATCAACCAGTATATTACGAAAGCAAAACATTAACAGATGCAGAGACAATATATTTAAACCTCGAAAAGCTTGCTTTGAGCTTGGTTGTTGCAGCTCGATGAATGAGGTCGTACTTTCAAGGGCATATTATTACGGTACGCACAACATACCCTTTACGAACAGTATTGCAAAAACCCAATGTTTTCTGGAAGGTTAACCAAATGGAGCATCGAGCTTGGAGAGTATGACATTCGCTTCAAACCAGGCGTAGCTATAAAAGGAAAAGCATTTGCAGACTTCTTAGCAGAGTTCAGCTTATCCAGAGAAGAACAGGATGAGATAAAAGATGGATAAGTGGTTGAGCTCAACCAATGGATTATTGAAGTCGATGGCGCATCTTCTACAACAGGAGGAGGTGCAGGTATTATAATCAGAACTCCAAGCAGGGAGGAGGTCAAACAAGTGGTGCGCTTTAATTTTCCAGTAACGAATAATGCTGCAGAATATGAGGCTGCCTTTTGTGGCATGAAGTTGGCTTTGATATGTGGAGCTCGAAGTATCAAGATCAGATATGACTCTCAGTTGGTGGTGAATCAGGCACATGGTTTTTATGATGTCAGACAAGATGGCATCAAGGAGTATCTTGTGATTCTTAACGAGTATGAGTCTAAATTCAGTAACGTCTCTTATGAACAGATCCCACAAAGAGATAATTCGGCAACTGACATTTTAGTTAAGGCTGCAACTTCAGGAGACCATCCAACAATTTTGCTTCAACAACTCCCTGCGATAGAGCTGATATCAGCAGTTGCAACAGTTAATTCAATCACAAATGATGACGATTTCAGGACTCCATACCTCTAATACTTAAACCAAAGAACATTTCCTACAAGTAAAAGTGAGGCTCGCGCATTGCAGATCAGAGCAGCTAAATACTATGTCCTTGATAATATTTTGTATAGTTAAATCTCAGCCAGACCTCTATTTTATTGCCTTGATCGAGGTGAGGCTAGTTTTGTGTTTGATGATTTACATTCAGGTGAAGGAGGGGCTCAATATGGACACCGAACACTGATTCATCGTTTTCTTCTCACTGGGTACTATTGGCCTGAGCTAGCGAGTGATGCTGAGAATCTAGTATTGTAATGTCATAAATGTCAAGAATATTTGAACACGCAGCACAGACGCAACGAGCCCATGCACAACAATCATGTCCCATGTCCGTTCCATAAATGGGGAATAGATCTAGTACGTCATTTGCCAATGGCAACAGGCAAACGACAATTCCTTATTGTGGCAGTGGATTATTTTTCGAAATGGGTTGAGGCTAAAGCTCTGTTCAGAATACGTGCTCAGTATGTATGTGATTTCACACATAATCAAATTCTAACCCGATATGGAATTATACGAATTATAATGACAGATAAAGGCCCTCCATTCCAAAATTCGATCATTACCAACTTCTGCAAACGATATGGGATTCTCTAGCATTTCTCCACCCCTTTTGACCCTCAAGGAAACGGACAGGTTAAGGTGACTATCAGTGGACTATTAGAAGGACTAAAGAAGAAGCTAAAGGGAGCTAAAGGCAAATAGTCGGACAACTTAGCAGAGGTCATATGGGCATACTGAACAACCACTCGCTCCACAACAGGTTATACACCATTTTCTTTGGTGTACGGGGCGGAGAGAGTTATTCCAGTAGAGGTCATAATACCGAGCCATAGGATTGAGCATTACGGGGAGGAGGCAAATCTTATAGCTAGGTCAATATCCCAGTATTTGATAGATGAAAGACAAGATCAGGCTAGAGTCCGAGCAGAGCACTATCGAAGTCTCATGAGAGGATGTTTTAATGCTCACTTGAAGCCACGATCGTTCAAGGTGGGGGACTAAGTTTTAAAGAAGGTGTTTCACGGCTCCGGTAGCGAAACATGTGGCAAATTAGGGCCAAACTGGGCAGCATGGCCCGTACAGATTAGCAGATCAAGAAGGTCGAGTACTCAATCATCCTTAGAATGTTAATCAACTACAGTTGTATCGCCAAAATGTTTAAGATATAAAGATACGCTTTTTTTCCTCTCTGCTGGCGCGGGGAGGTTTTTTACTGAGGCATCTAAGAACAATTTTTTGAATTTTTTCAATATAAGTTATGCTTTCGCCAATGTGTGTTTGTGCAAGTTTTATCTTTATTACCATCGAATGGGTCAATGACCACGCCATATTTGGATATGTAATGGACCGTACTAAGTCCAGACTAAGTGTCTATAAACACGTACGGGCTAACTGGCCATGCCTACGGGCTCCGTAATGGCCATATTGTGCCTATACTTTGTACTGGGTATATTAGCGAACTGGTCAAATACCAAGTCTTAGGAGACTACGCCATAAGGTCGATGAGATCTCATCGTGAAAACGCTATCATGGCACAAGTTGTCTAAGCTACGCAATGAGCCCCTACTGAGCTCGGGTTTATAAGGATCTCCAGAAAGCTCTGTACACACATAGTCCACAATTGACAACAAACACTTACAACAATAACTAAGGTAAATCATGCATCTATTTAAATATATTTTAGAATAAATAATCAAAGTATTACGAATAGTACGACAAGTTTAACAGCGAAAACAAAGTAATCAGTTCAACAAGATAAGCATATATATTATATAGAACTATTGGGTGGCAGTTGTTTGGAAGGATTTACAGAAGTGTTAGTTTCCGTGTTCTTCTCAGGGGCCATGTTGGAGCTCGGGGCCGCAGACTCTGCAAGGTGGGCAAGGGAACCTAAGTTCAGTCCAGGATTCAAGACTATTAGTTCGGCAATACCGTTCTTGTTCTCCTTGGTGATCATTTCTGTTGCAACTGAAAACAATTGTGCTTCCCTTTCTTCAGCAGCCTCTTCTATCCTTCCCTTCCATTGTTGTCGCGCTCGCTCGAGCCGAGCACGCTCCTCTTCCAGTTCCTTGTTCAGCTTGCTCACCTCAACAGTCTGAGATGCAATTCGATCTGCTTATTTCTCTACCCGATTCGCCTGATTGTTGGCCTGGTCCAGCGAATTTGTATTTTGTGCTTGCAGATCTTTGTTCCTATTTAATAAGCTTTCGTTTTGGCTTAGCACTAGTTTATGGCTTTCGGATAGAGTCGTTAGTCTCTGATCGATGCATTTCATAGTCTCCTGCAGGGAGGCAGCTGCATTCTCCAACTGGGCTTTTGCGTTTAAGGCTTCAGGTTTAACAGCCTTGGCTAAAGCATAAGCATGCCTCAAGCGGATGACCTCAGAAGTGATGTGCTTAGCTAAGACAAAAAACATGGCTTCAGGATTCCATTTCTACATGGCAGTTATGTCAGCATGAGACATGTTGCGATAACTCAAGATAAATGAGTTATGGTGCATCTAACACAAACAGGGAAGATAGATGTAAATATTTCAGATCTACAACTTAACATATGCATATATTGGTGATTCTTACCTCGATCGCTAGCTTGGTTTGCCTCTGCAAGATCTCTACATTTGACATTTTGTCATAGTACGACGGATCAGGGATCCTACGTAGCTGATCAGACATATAAGAACAAGGGCGTGGAACTTGCACTATTGAGCGCTACCCAGCAGACACCCTCTGCTAGCTAGACTCAGGTTCTTTGTCGCCAGGATTTTTCTTTTCAGTGGTCTCCGCTGATAGTGCTTGCTTCTCCAAAGATGAGCTCAGCACTAGCTGATGAGCTTGCTCTGTGTGAGTGGGGGGCACTGCTGGTTCTTTTTTAGCATCGTTGTCATTCTCTTCTCCAGCGTCTACTAGCTCAACTATCTCCTTAGTCGTAGGAGGATTTTGTCCTTCACCAACTCTCGTTGTTGATAAATTGGGGATGTGCTCCTTCGTTGGAAGTAGCTTCAGTACCATCATCCTCTTCATCTCTTAGTTGCAATCTCCTGTTACTTAGGGGGACAACATCTACAATTACCTTTTGTTTTTTATTCCTCCTTGTATCAAGAGCACCAGAGATGGTCTCCTAGTCTTCGTCCTCTCTATTTGCTCGAACTTTGTTGCGTTGAGCACCTTCAGGCACCTGTGGTGCTTCTTTTCATTTTTCTCGACAGTCTTCCCTTTTTTTTTGACAGCATCATTTCCTTGGTCAATTGAGAGAGCAACAGTAGAGGAGGAATCTCCAGTTTCACCAGCTTTATGGGTTACCTGAGGCACTGCTAGCCAAACGCCAGGACTGTTTTTCTCACAAAGTTTATTTTCCAAAAGTGACCTGAAGCGATCCATGGTAACTTTTGCACCATTAACCATTCTTACTTCTCCTTTTTCTGTGATGCTGAGCTCATGGATCGACCACAATCCTGATTTCAAATAGTTATATCGTGTGAACACTCGCTTAGGATCTCTTTGCCACGCTTCAAAAGCTAGGCTACTAACTCTGATCAAAGGATTCACGTAGTTCAATGGCCTGCCTTCTTTCCACCTACTCTGATTGGAAAGTTCACCTGAAGAAAAATAGACATAACTTTATGGAAGAGTCCGTGCAAATCTGTATCTCTCATAAGTTACTAGTACTTACAGTTCTTCTTCCATTTTATTTCTAGTTGAAGGTTTAGGGTAGTGTCGTATGTTCTCAATGACCCGACATGAAGACGAAAGAGTTTTTCGAATTCCTATGAGAGGTAGGAATTTCGACAATCTTCTTAATCCCTTTAAAATGGGTATATAAGAAAGAGGTTTTGACCAATTTTATTACGTCAGTGCCAGAAAGTAGGTCTGCTAAGCATATTTCGGTATTTAACATGCGTGAGCTGAGGACTATGCTAAGCAATCACCTCCAACCATTCGCAGACATTTGGGTAGGGCAGATTCCAAGCACACTGAAGTAATCGCGAATGAGCTCGAGGAGTGGTAATCTAAGCCCCCAATAAAATAAAATAGTAAAAAGGCAGGTCTCCGTTTCTTGTGTATGATAGGGGTGTTCTCCAAGACCGGGAGCCCTAATAGTTACATTCTCAGGGATATTACATATCTCCCTCAGAACGACGATTCCAGCATCATCTAGGTTAGTATATTTAGGGGCTATCTGATAAAAATAGTTTTCTAAATCGTCGATGTATTCATATAAAGGCTCCACAATTTCGTCAGCTTTACTCTCCACTACCTTTTTGGGTGCCATGGTTTTTCTACAAACTGCAATTAGGTAAGGATATGAATCATAATTATTATAATGGTAAGGGCAAGTGATTTGATTTTGAGAATCGCTTACTGGTAGAAGTTCGAAACCCTAAGTCTAGGGTTCTCTCCAGCATTCGACATAAATTAGTTATTTGATAGAAAGTATGTTACATGAGTAGTGTCGAGGAAGATGATGGAAAGCTCTTTGGTTGAAGATTGAAGAGAAATTTCTAGTAACAATGAACCATAAGATTTAATTTTTTTTGATTATTTGCAAAAAGATGCAGTAAGTGTTTAAGTGATTAAACGTTTTCCACATACGCGTGTAAATCGTGACGTCACTAATTATTTGAAAAAATATGCCAACAAAACTGAATCTCCAAAAGATATCTGTAAGAAACGGCGATGTCAGAAACAGTCACTTGCATCAACGACACATGTGAGAAGAAACAAACATAAGGCGTTTCAAATTACTACGTGTATAAGTAAGGAATTTAATTATATTTTAATTTACAGGCTTATTAATTTTTTAATAAACCTATAAACTAGGGGGTCCTTGGTAAGGGGGGATTTCCCCAAATATGAGCGAGCACGAGCAAAGAGCACTATGAGTTTGGATTATGATAAGCAATGAAGAAAAGAACAAGATGTACGGCAATAACGAGCTCAAAGGTGGATCAAAACTAAAGGTAAATACACCATTGATGAACTCAAAGGAATAATGAGCTCGTCAATGGATTGAGCTCAAGGTCGTATACAGAGTTGCAGAAATCAAGATCAAGATGAGCTCGAAGACATTGGGGAAGAGTTGATCAACTGGATCAGGAATGTGTTGAAAGGAAAAGACCTAAAGAAGATAAGCTGAGTGCGATGTCAGTGAGCTCGAGCTCTGCAAACCAGAACAAACCTGATTTCATTTAAAGGAGTAGCTCAGCTCGGATTAACGTACAGATTAGACTCAGCGTTTTTGTTATGTAAAACACACGTTTTGACCCATGAGTCAAACGATGTTAGTTATGTAATCCACAATTATAGGGATACTAAATATGTTAGTTATTTGTTCCACAATTATAGGGTTAATGATATTAGTGGGATAATGCCGTTAAAAGCGTAAAAAATGTAATTATGCACTTCTCTTACCAGTACAAAACTTACTGCATACTCCAATACAACCAGATACATATAAAATCTCTCTCCTTGAATATGCTTGAATAATGTCTTGGGCAAAGACAAATGTTTCCTGATTTCATGGAAATCTTTATCACATTGTGGGGTCCAATTCAAGTCTTTAGCATTCCTTAAAACTTGGAAAAAGTAGGCGCACTTGACCGATGATCTCGAAATAAACCGATTTAAAGCAGCTAATCTTCGGTTAGCATCTAGACTTCTTTAGTATTCCGAGGGGGGTCCATGGCTAATAAAGCATTTAACTGATCCATATCAGTCTCAATCCCCTTTTCACTTATAATGTATCCTAGATCTTACCAGATCGGGATTTGAACGTACATTTCTCAGGGTTTAACTTCAACTTGATAGCTGTAGGTTAGAAAAAGTTTCTTAGAGATCAGATATGTGATATTCGTCCTTAGGGATTTTCACCATCATGGCATCTATGTAAACTTCTATAGTTTTACCAATTTGGTTGGCACATACCTTATTCACCAACCGTTGATAAGTACCTGCAACATTCTTTAAACCAAACGGCATCACCTTATAGCAATGAAGCCCCATATCTGTAATAAACGTAGTATGATCTTGATCATTCGGATTCACTCATATCTGATTATACCCAGCTAAAGCATTTATAAAGGATAATAGCTTATTTCCTAACGTAGAGTCTACCAGTTGGTCTATCTGGGGCACTGGGAAAGGATATTTAGGGCAAGCTCTATTTCGATACATGAAGTCAATACACATACATAATTTCCAATTCTTTTTCTTGACTAGTAGTGGATTAACCGTCCAAAGAGGGTATTGAGATTCATTAATATGCCCATCATGGTTAACTGGTCTACTTCTTAAACAATTACTTCAGATTTTTCTTCAGAAAAGATCCTTCTTCTCTGTACCACTCGCCCAACATCAGATTAGACTAATAGCTTGTGACTAATCACATCGGCTCACACTCATGTCACACCTTCATTGAACCATGCAAATACATGTAGATTGTTAGATAAAAAAGTTAATAATGTTTTTCTTAACCTTTAATTTGGCTCTAACCTAACATTTGTGCCTTCTTCCCGGAAATGAATTTCAACTTCTTCAACTGGAATTACAGTGCTTAGGGCCTCCCTCAGATAATATATTTCATTTTGATTGGCAGAAGGCTCCACTAACTGAAATTTATTATTATTTTTTACAGCCTCCAATGACTTTGAGGCAAGATTAGTGACATAGCATTCACGAGCTACTTTCTGGCTGCTTCGGACACACCCACTTGACCTCCCATGACTTATTTTAAACATCGGTGGACAGTGGAATCCACTGCATGCATCTTGGAAAGCCAAGCTATACCGAATATGGCGTTGTAATATGTTGGACAATCAACCACAACGAACAACACCCTTACCATTTTTAAATGGTCCTTTATCCAATAACACTTCATCTTCAAATTCCCCAATGACATCAGTAGAACTCCTCGTAAAGCCTACAATGGTTTTATTCGAACGTTGGATGACTAAAGGATTTTCCATCTGTCTATAAGTAGTCAAAAACAATATATTTTCCAAACTACGCGTATCGACCAAGATCCGACGTATATTATATCCCGCAATAAATACCCCTATCACAACAACATCCTCATGTGGGCCAGCAATATCTCTTAAATCATATTTATCAAAGATAATGAATAGACCAGGATTTTGGTAAAGATGTGTGGACACTTTGCCATCTAATTGAGTTTTCAAAATGTTAACATGTCTTTTCCTTGAACAACTTGAGGTTATTGTTGCAGTTTCTCCCCCGAAAATAGTCAATGATTCGAAAACGTTGCGCATATAAAAAATAGTAGCAGCCTTATCTGTTATCACCCCAACTTGATTTTGATCTGGATTAGGATCGAGATATTCAGGGTCTACATCAAATATTTCCACAATCATCATGGCATCTTCTTGTCTGGATGCCCTCATACTTTTCTCTCAACCGTTTAGTGAGGCTATTCGGGGTGCATTCTTGTTGGGTTGAGAGTTGGCGGTATCTTTTCTACTGCCCCCTTTCCTTTTAACAAAGGCTCCCAATTTTCCTCTCTCAATGAGGTTTTGTACTTCTTGATTTAAAGCTATACAGTCATGTGTATAAGTACCCACATCAGTGCGGTATATGCAGAAACGAGTACTTCAACTTGCTCTAGGAGACTGGATTGGGGTTGGCCTTCTAAAATTCACAACATTCCTAGTTTTATCATATATCGTAGCCACACTTTCAGCCAGTTCGGCAAACAATTTAGGTTGAACCCATTGGCCCCTCCTGGGTCTAGCTTGTTTGTTCAATTTTGGTTAGATTGAATTTGTATGATCCGATGTGATCCCTATCGATACTCTTTTGCCCTATAATTAACATTAGCTTGAGATTGGGTAGTAGCATGGGGAATTGATGATGTAGCAGCAGACCTGTTCTGACGCGGTACTCTAGAATTCTTAGTTTCTTCAACCGAAATTTGTTTCGCAACTTGATTTAACAACCCTCCCCAAGTGATCGCCTTCTTCTGAGTTACTGCATCAGCTAACATGCCGAGATTCAATCCTCGTCTTAAAGAGGTGATATCCATATGTTCAAAACAATCAACTAACCCATTTTTCGTAATCACAAACCGACTGCTATATTATTTTAATGACTCCTTCGAATCCTGGGCACAATGGATAATAGTATCACCATTCCCTTTGAGCTTCTTACTTCCCATAAATTGCTTTCTAAATGCCACCCAGAACATATAAAAAACAATTATGGATCCCTCTAGGAGATGGTTATACCACTTTAGGGCACTTCGTTTAAAGGTTTGTGAGAAAGCCCGTCATAACAACTTTTCATCTTTATCAAAGTTCATCATAAATTTTTTAAACTCCTCGAGGTGGTTGTTTGGATCTTTACTTCCATCATACTTCTCCATCTTGGAACTGTTAAATCATCTTGGAAGATGTCTGGAAAGTATTTTTTTAGGGCAATGCGGATTGCCTCTAATAGTGACTTTGGCTAAATACTGTATCTTCATCAGGAGTAGCAAAAATACCTGGCTCAGATGGAATAGAAAATTGATCACTCAATAGATTATCAATGCCATAATCTGTCGAACCCTTTATTTTCCTTGACTCTTATTCTTTTTTATTTTGACTCATTTGTCCTTTTTTCTTGAATGTTTCTTAATTAGCCTCAATTTCTTCTTTTGAAAGCCCTCATCACTACTGGATGAAAGAGACTCATCTGAGTCAGAATTACTAGATGTACCATCAGAAGAATCTAATGCACTCATAACTTGTTTAGCCTGATGCATATTTTTAGATTTAATATGAGTCTTTGGAGACTGATCACTGTCACCATCCTCATCTTCAGACACATCACATGCATCAGACGTTTCCTTCACTCCTTTTTCAGCTCGTTTTTAGGCCATTAGAGATTCAATTTCATCCCTTAGATAATCATGTTCATCCTGCATGAATTATCTTTCATCTGTGTTGTGATTGACATGAGACACAGTCGTGTGCTCATTATTTTATCTTACACCTTTAGCTTTAGGAGGCGGAACATCTTGTATGTTAAGATCTGTGCTTTAATGATGTCCAAACTATGATTTCTACTTGCTGGTTTCGAATAAAGTTATGCAGGCACCTTCTACTCCCACTGTGGTCGCCAATCTGGTGGGATGATTTATAATCGAAGGGTATGTTTGGTAGTTTATCAACTGAGTATTAAATTTTTAAGTAGAAGGTAGATAGATAAGAGAGGTGTGCGCTAGTATTTATTATTTCTAGATAAGTCCAACCCATTTAATGTGGTTGGTTGGGGTATTTATACATTTGTTTTAGAACCCATGGACCGTTCAAGTAGGATCTTGGATTCGGCTCAGCCTCAAAGACCCCAAAGCCCAGGACTAGAAATGGTTTAGTACACAGCTGAGTCATAATCCACTTAAGCTCACTGTTCATTCATTGAACTTTGTTGATTTGTCCAAATTTCCCCTGCGGATAGTTGTAATGGCAGTTCCAATCAAATCTGAACCTATCACACATAACTCCACATATGATGAACCTTATTAAAGAATCAAATATTTTATTCTAGTGTCTAATAATTAAATTATAATATCAACAAAGTCGTACCTATGTTTACTATTTTTAGGTGTATGTGCTTTATCCTTCACTGACTAATAATTCTCAAGAACATCACGTTGCTCATAAGTACAAACATCTGAAGGCTTTAAAATGTCAAACTGTCATGTATCTTCTAACTCGTATAGTGAGTGAACTTCATATGCATATAGTGTATCTATACAAAGTCTGCAATAATCTACCCCATAAGCATCCTCAACTTTATTATTTTCTTCAAAGTCATCATAAACCTCACATATTTTCTCGACAATATTAGGTTTTGTCATCATCAACTTAACCAGTAACATAAAATCCTCATTGATTACCACATCTCGACTAATAAAATATTTATGACTTCCATACTTTATAACTGATAACTTATACACTAATACTTAGTTCTCTTGGCAGAAGCTAATCTTGCTTCATATGTGCGTAGGAAGGACATTCGAACATTTTCAAATGTTCCTGGACATATTCCTCTCAATTGCATACTTTTTTGTGGACATTTAAACTCCATTTCCATATATAGACTCCTGTTGATGATATATACAATTGTTGTTACAGCTTCCACTAAAAACTTTCGACCCGTTCTAGTTCTCACAAACATACACCTTACGAGCAATGTTTGGTACATCTTCCAAACAGGCCCATTGTGTCGGGGAGTTCTTCTTATGGTTTTATGTCTAAATTTATAAGTTTAGAACAGTAACTAGTGAATACCTCATTCACATATTCCACGTCATTTCCAGTCCTCAACTTATTTATCATTTTTCGAGTTTGAACTCCACCATCCTCTTCAAGTTTCTAAAATAATCAAATGGTTCATCTTGGATCTTCAAAACTATAACCCATACCTTTTTGGAGTAGAAATCAATCAAAGACAGAGATTAACTTGAACCACCCACCGTAGATTACCTTGGAGGATTCCAGAGGTCCAAATTAGCATATTCAAGTACAAAACTAGTTGTATTGTTCCCATGCATGAACATAATTCTTTTGTAGTTGAAAATATTCAAGTAAAAATGTTTATCAATTGTGTTACCATCAAACAGCCACTGTTTACTAACCTCAATATCTCCAAAATGGTTTCAAATGAGGCTCAAATGACTCTCAACACTAGTGGGCAGAGTCGAGTTAACGAAATGAGGCATGGTTAGCCATATTGACATTTAAATAGGAGTAAAGAACTCGTAATGATATTTTAATAACAAAGAAATGGTCATAGACCTCTTAAAAGACCCTCAATAGTGGCTATCGAGTCGTGGTAAAAGACATTAATCTTCGGTGAGAGGTTTTCCACCATGATAGGGTCGCGAGGGAGGTGATGAGCGGCCAAAGGCTAGGTCCTAACTGACTGAACTGAAGCAAACTCAAGATATTAAACTTGGAGGCTTGGTTGAGCGACAAGACAAAAATGGAGCATGTAGCGCATGGGATTTAAGAGAATCTTGTACCCATACAGGTTTTCTTATGGTGACAGACTTCTTCAAGAGCCTTTTTTACCATTTCTTCATGGGTAGGGGTGATGGTGTGATAGAGATATTGGGTTTAGGAACCACTGGGTCCAATAGGGACAAAGGGAAGGGTTGGAAATGAGCTAGCATCTGGGGGTGGCTATAAAAGCACATGAGATGTCAGATAGCTTTTCGAGTGAGAGGAAACCAGGGGTTTAGTTGGATGCCCAAGTTTAGATGAAGTTATGGAGGTACTAGAGGCAGGGTTGGATTCAAAAGAATAGGAATCCATTGTAATAACGACATGTATTTAATTTTTGAGGTTTTTATAGTACATTTGTTGCACAAAATATGTTTGGAAAGGATGTGAGTTTAAGAACGAATGTTATGTTGAAATAGATAATAGATTAGTAATGTATATAAGGTAAGAGTTTAGCAAATTATGGATTTGAGAACAAAAGTTGGAAGGTTAGAGAGTATTTAAACATAAGAAGATAGAGGTTATGGGTAGGTTGAGGTGATAACGATACACTTCTGAGTCTTGTGATACGATTCAGGTTGTATTTAGGTAGTTTATAAAATGACTTTGTGAGAAAGTTTCTTTATGACAGTTTTTTAAAGAGAAAAATTGGGTTAGATGAAGAAGAATTATAAACCATTTATTTTTAGTGATGGGTGGAGATGAAGATGCCCTCACCAAGCTCATAGATCAAGCAAAGTCTGAGCACATTGAAATAATATGAAGACATAAACAAGACCAAACCGAGGGGTATCTTGTACGATACCGAGGTGACCCATAAGCAATACACAAATAAAACACTAAGTAGCAATAGACCGAGGCCAAACCAAGGGATATCTACTTCGTAATATGACAGCCCGCAAACCATCTCGAAAAATCATCGCAGATGATCGCGCCAAGGCCCAAACAAGGAACGTCGAGGTCAACGTACGAAGAGCAACCAAGCAGAATTCGCATGAGAAGGTCAACAGAAGCCGATCGAGGACTGCACAACCAATAAGGAAACCGTGCAAAGGTCATATGCTGAGATTTGTTCAATCAGGATCTTACCAAGCAGAGGCCACACACTATAAGCGAAAGGCCAAGGGAGGCCCATAGAGGAAACAACGCACATCTACCGATACTTGTACAGACTAAGTCACCATTTCTTTACGACCAGGGTAATGACCACGATTACAGGTCCACTATTATAAATTCGGGTCCACGATGATAATGGCTGGAATTATGTAATTAATGAGATAGTGAAACCGCTTTGGATAGAATATAAATAAGTCTATGATTATATGAAAACCATATTTTCTTTTCCGATTAATAAAATTACTACTTTACAGATTATTTGTTATATATTCCCTTAACAAGTAGTTCATTGAGTTTAAACATGATGCACGTAAGGGAAAAAAGGTAGCTAAATGGAAGACTCAGTCTAGAGTCAAGAATAAAATATATGAGGGAGTATAATATGGGCATAGAGGAATTGTATAACCTGGAAAATTATTTAATATACTTTTTTTTAATGCCGATCAGAAAATTTTGTGGAAGATGAAAATTATAGAAGAGAGATAGTCTGTCACAAAATGTGAAAATTATGGAGGATGAAAAAAAAAGTTTTCAAAAAAGATTTGGTAAATATTACCCTTAATGAAAAATAGTTATAAGCTAATAAGAAAAGAGCGCTCTTATTACTAGCTTGAGATATGTTTTGTGTAATTATTTTTCTTTTTGGCCTCTATTCCTTGGTTGTTTGTAATAAATTTTACAATTTTGATTTTCCTTACCACGGTGGTTTTACAATATTGTATTTTAAGTTATATAGTATTTTTGCTTTGGTTTTATATGTAATTGTTTATTGATCGTTATTTTGTGTTTTGACCTAACGGTTTTAGTGTTTGATTGATGATTTATAATTCAACAATTATTATCTTTATTTAGGATTTGACAACTTTTTTTTAACTCGTCAGCCATCTACCCAAATTTTTATGTTTGTCGTGTTATAACGCGCTTTTTACATAACTCGGTAGTAGTTTGGGCTTATAGCCTCTCATTTACTTTGTTTTGGTTTATAACCTATTTTTTTTACCTTGTTTAGGTAATATATAGTTGGGTTTTGGCGTCTTTTTTATTTTTATTTTAACTTATAACCTCTCTTTCACATTATTTGCATAATGGATTCGGTTATTCATCATTTGGCATATGGCCTCTTTTGTCGTATAGATATCAATTTCTTCGATTTGAACAAGTTTTTCCTTTCCAATGCTAGCACATTACTTCTCCTAAAAACTCTTTTTTATTAACCTTTTAATGTTTTTTCGTAAAAAACTAAATTTGTTTATTTAGTTGCTATATTTTATCGGCTTAACAGTTTAGGACACAATCCTTTATCTCGATAGTTTCACATGAATCCCTAGTCTGAATACACTTATGCTTTTAAGGTATCCATATTTTTAAAATTGACTTCAGTCTACTCACAAATACAAAGCTCTACTTTTTGGGTATGTAGTCAACTTTATCTTATCCCCAATCTCGGATATGATAGATATTTTTGCACTTGAACTTTCAAGTCAACAATAAAATTTCTCTCTTTTTCTGCCGTTGTTTAGCTACCTCCGTCGTGGCTTGTTGTCCATGGCTATCATTTACAACAAATACGGGCATGCACAATCTTTATTCCACCATTGATGATATAGCTGAGACATTTCAGTTGGCTCACTACAAACAAAATACTTAGTATAAACAATCCGATTTTTTCTATAATTAGTGGTCGACGTCATACTGGACGAATGGGTGAGATTAAACTTCTTATCGCTACCGTCATAAATTCCGTATTGAACTAGACCGGAGTCTAGTTCTAAAGATAAAGAGAGAACGATGTGAGTAAAAAATAAGAGGTTTTTTAATCAAATTTATCTCTACAATAATCATCTATTAATATTTGATATGTTGATTATTAATGTTTGATATGGTTACAAACACGATAGCCATAATTTATACAGGATATTGTCGGTTAGAAGTAATTTGAATCCGAAAATTTTATTTAAATATTAATTTGATCTTTGGTATAAATAGATCTACTATAATATATATTAGTTGAATTTATATAAATTAGATATTCTATATTAATTAAATTCCTTAGTAACTAGGTCTTTTATATTATTGAGTATGTTATATTTAGTCTCTAATATTAATATTTTTTTATTAATTTAGTCTTTTATATTTATTTTAAGTTTATTTATAAGGAATTTTAATTAAAGGATTAGGAGTTATCATAGTTGTTCTATAAATAGAAAAAAAAAATTATTATGTAAAGTGTGAGGAAAATTCGTGAGCAACATATTTTCGAAGATAGATAAATAGATCTAATTTTGTGAGATAAGTGATGTAAGAGATAAACACTAAGATATGGTTTTGTTAATCACGTTATCTTTTATTACAAAGAGTGATTGAGTCCTTTGTGTTTTAAAGTATTTTTGTAACCTACTTATTAATAAAAAGAGTGTTTGTTTCTCACGGATGTTGGATTGTTTCCATAATTCGAACCACGTTAAATCTCTCTTGTGTGTCTGGTTTTATTTACGCTTTGTTTTATTTGTTGCTTGTCTTGAACAAGGTTAATTGTTTTCTCTAAAGGTCCGTTAATCGATACATCAGTTCTTGTCTTAGCCGAACGGTGATTTACCCAATAAGTGGTGCAGTGAGTGTGAACCAACAGTAGAAGGAGTAGATCGATTGCCGATCTGAACGTTGGAGAAACATATCTTACCAAAAAACCGAAAACCGAAAACCGCAAAAGATATGTGTAGAGTTTTTAAATTTTAATAGAATTTGTCCAAAATGTCATTTTCCATTACCTCTTACTGATTAGTTAGTCGATACTACATCGGGTGATGAATACTTGTCATTTATGTATGTGCTTTCAGGTATAAACAAATAATGTTACATACTAAATACGAAGAGTATACAACATTAATGACTGAAATAATATTATCCTTTTATTGGATGATGTCATTTGGGATAAAAAGTGTTGGGCTAACATGTCAAAAGTTCTTCAATCATATTTTTTCAAAAAGAGAGTGAAAAGTATGGAAGGTTATACTAATGATATGATTGTAGAGAGAACTGACGATGATATTCATATACTAGTGCAATTAGACACACTTGATGATCTTTGAATTAATTTGAAATAGAATCATCTAAAGTGTTCATTTGTTGTACGAGCTAGAAATATTTTGGTGTTTGTGATTAGTAAAAAATAAATTGACGCTCATCTTGAGCAAATAAAAGCATATTTGAATATGACTTCGCCAAATCTATTGAAGATGTTCAAATGCTAACATATCATTTAGCGATGTTGTCTCGATTTATTTCAAAAACATCTAATGATGAGGGAAATTCTTTCTAAAATTTTTGCCAAAAAATTAGGTCTAGCCATTGATCAAAAGTAAAAGCAAAGTGAAATTTTATTAGCATATTTACAATGATTGGATCATCTACTTATATGTACTTTATTCCTACTTATTCGGGATTGATGATATGTATATCTTATGACACATATCACCCTTTTAATTACATAAATTATTATTTTACCCCTCAAAAATTATGGATATTTTAGTAATTAACCAAATTTTTATCCAGTCTTCTACTGTCTTCTACCACCTTCGGCCATTTTCCCGTATCTTTTCCACTATTCATATCTAAGTATTATCTATCAGTTTTTCCTTCATCTTGTTATATGTTATTCACTTGGAATGTGAGCTACCAAACACCATTTATTTTGCATATGCTTCCATCATTTGCTAATGTTTTTATCTTTTGTCGATGTTATTACTTAATTACCTTACTCATGCTCTATTCCCATTTGCTATCCTAGAACTTCATCTAGCTAGCGCTTTAATGACAGATTCAAACAATGCATTTATCTTGTTGATATCAATCTTTATATTTCTCAAATAAGGGTAATAACTCTCCAACGGTATTAACCTTCATATGACTCGCCTTAGTCATAAATTATATTAATATATTTAAGGACTGATAGTATAACTAGAAAGGTACAATTCATCTAACTTTTCAAATTTATTGTCTTGTCCATTACTTTGTTTATAAAATATTTGTATGTATTCAATTGATCTTTAAAAATGCATTAATGAAAACACAACCCCTATTTTGAACCAACAAACGTTTGACTTTGACATTTCATCTAAACCACTTTTCTCAATTTAAATCAACGATTATTATTCTTTCGTTCTATATATATATATATATATATATATATATATATATATATATATATATATATATGGACAAGATAATTGACAAGATATCAAACTATTAGAAATTTATCTAACCCGTCTTACCAATAGCAAATCTAATATTAAGAAAATTATTAAAGGAAAAAATATCATCCCTCTCGAAATACCTTCTAGAACTTTAGCTTTTGATAATAAAGATGGTCATCAAGACTTAAAAAAACTATCACGTCTGGTATTTCTTGTTCTTCTAACCAGCATGCGGAAGATGAAGTTGGATATTTCTAGAGATGTTGAAAAATTTATGTATGCTAAGAATAAGAAAGAAGAATAAAAATTACTTCAATTTAAATGAGGTATTCTTAACGATGTTAGGATTCACATCCTATCCTAAGGAGAATATCCTTACAATATCGTTGGTTATTAAGTATATTTCTTTTATGGGACAATGAAGTGGATTATTAGGTGCCATATCCATTCCAAGATATTAGAATACTTTCAAATATGAAGATTACGTCACAGTAAATTTTCATCTAACACGTGTCACTCGATAAGTAATCATAGCATCTCTCTTGTTTAAGATGTTCTTTCAATTTTCAAAAAAATTTACGTGAATAACAATTCAAAAAGTTATTGCCTCTACTTTATAATTTTTTATTTTTTCCAAAAATCACAAGCGTAGTTACATTATCACCGTCTGATCACAATTGGAAAGAAACATTTTTTATATCATTGGCAAACGATTGCCAAATTACATGACCTAATTGGCGAAGCTGAAGGGCGTTGGATGGCAAAAAGTGTGTTTGATTTTCATATGTTATTAATTTTTATTCCTGTATTGTCCTAGCATGTGGTTATGAATTATTTTTAATATTCTAGAAGCTAAAGCAATCTACAAGGATTGGAAAAGTGTAAATCCCGATATAACTTCCTTAACAAACTTTTCATTGATGCTCAACCACTTTGCAAACATAAATTCCACAACTACTTCACAAAATAAATCCATTATGTTCCTTGTTCTCGCCAATATAAGGCTTCTTTCTTTTTTTATGAATACAAAATAATAGATGTTACTACCATAGCTTCAAACAAAAATGAGAACTTTATCGATGCCTTGAAAAATCATCTCGGAGAGGAGTCTGAATGAGGTTTGGATCTTAACATTCCCAAAAAGGAAGGAATCAAACAACCCAAAGAACAAGAAAACAGGAAACCCAAAGATACAATGAATCAAGAAACCCACTGAACAAGTATCCAAATAGCATCATACATCTAGCACTGCAATCCTTCTCGAAGTCACAAGTCTGTTGATAAGAAGAAGAAGAAAGTTATTAAAAATTGTCCTTGAGAGAAACTTCTCATACCCAATATTTAATCCAAAGGTTACCGAAATCTCGTACTTATGTCAGTACATGCAACCCTTCCACGACTTGTTGAATAACGTAAGTATTATCCTATCGGTTCTAGTAGATATCTCATTGACGCACATGCTAATGCTAAAACTCATCCATCGTCAAATTCTTTTATAACTGATTCGTGATCTTTAAATCATTTACTGGCAACTTCTCCAACGATTTCTAACTTATTTCTAACATATTTTCCTTATTATTACTGATTTATATTAGTTTGTTAAACACTTTCTAGAGTTCACTATGATGAGGGAAGGATTATTCGAATAACAAATTGGACAAAAGAATTATTCAATTAATATTTATTTTATGTATAGCTTGGGTAAATTAGATTGGCCCATAGACTTTGTTAGGCCTATTAAGATTACTTCATCTCTTAGATTATCTCTCTAAACATCTCCTTAAGCAACTCTATTATCTCTATACTTACTAGTAAAAATTAATTACATCTTCTCACATTACCAAATAACCCTCTATATAATATTTAGCCTATCAAATTGGCGACCGCATTGGGAGCTACAGAGGTTCTCTAGAAATCAAATTCCAAAACCTAAGGTAATTCACATTCGAAATCCTCCGGAGTATTCATCTTGAAATGCAAATAGATCTTGCCCAAAACATGACGAATTTGGATCGAAGACGAATCTCTCCAGAGACCACACATGAATGAAAAAAAAGCTAAGAAATGTTGCTCATGCGAGAAGGGCGAGACTAGTTAAAAGGAAATTCAAGATTTGAGGTCCCAAAGAGAAGCTGCTACAGATTTTATGGGTAAGTTTCAACCATAAAATCAAAACTCTGGTGCATAAGAGAGCGATACTGACCATATTCATAAGAAACACGAGAGGGGTCAATCTAAAAAAATCATCAAGCTTTGAAAATGGTACGTAGAACCAGGATTGTTCTAGTAGTGATCATTATCATAAGAGGAAAAAGATTCACCGTGATTAGTTTCAGTTAAAGAAATATTCTAATCGACATCACAAATCAAGCAAACAAGACTCTTCTCCTAAAAGAAAGTACTGAAAGAATACAGAAAAGAGAGAGCGCTATGAAAAAGTGAAAGGGTCAGAAAATCATAGCATAGACCATCTGGTGAGTGATCAATTTGCTATTCAATCTGAATTGGGTATATTTTCCATGTCTAATGAAGACCATTTGTTCAGCCAAGGGGATACTTGCAGGCACTCACCTTTATCTGCAATTGGGTACATTTTCCACGTCTAATGAAGACCTTCTAATAGGTCATCTATAATTTTGTACTGATCACCCATGTTATAAAAGTAAAAGGGGGTCTGAGATATTCAACATAACCCAACAATTGTAGCAAATTGTTCCATTGGCATTCAAATCTTTTATAATCTAGATACCATGATACATTACATCAGGCCAAATCAGGCATTCAAACTAGATTGGCTTAGGTATAGTCCCACCAATTCGAAGTAATTAACAATTTATAGATCCAAGCGAAATCAGGGACCCTGGTTCAACACATCCAAATGAATGACTAACTACCTTAGACCATATTCATGGGAGTTTTACCTTGTTTGGGTAAACAAACCTTCACCTACTTTGGAAATCCCCACTTCTTGTGTATAACACTCAATTAACTAACTTGGAAATAGCTATACGGGATTTTATCGAGGGCCAAGAGATACTTAGAGCTAACGTTTTGAATAGCCAGCCTAGCTTTATGTTCATCCTCGTGTTTTTATAAATAGGCACAACCAATGGGCTAAAAAAACTTTTCTAACTAAACCAAGTATGTTAAGAACATAAAGACAAGATGAGATGCGGCTTCATTAAGAACAGAAGAAGTGATTCTTGAAAGACCTTATATTCCTTCATTTTCATGTGATGCGAAGAACATGCTTGTTCTTTCTTAAACGAATCTATTCTCAGGAACGGGAGACGCAATATCATAAACTTCTTAAGCGATCGTCAGAGACCTTCACATTAAGAAATCTTGAGACAAATTCCTCCGCATTCCTCAGCGAGTCCAAATCATTGGTAAAACAATTCTATTGCTAAGAATTTTCAATAGACAACTTCAAAATTGATAAAGAGAAACCGTTAACAAATATGTGTAATGGCTAAAAGACTAAACAATTTAAGTAAATAAAGAATATTTATTCTCTTATTAGATTTCTATCTCATTTATAATTTGTATAACCCTTTACGGTTAGGCCAAAACCCTTATTTATATTACTATTCTAGCCTTAGTCTTAAATCTATGGATGAATAACACGTATCTTTACGTTCAGTTGGTATTCATCCAAGAAATAGTTAGTTACAAACATTATGAATTTATCATCTAACTATCTAAGGTATTCTAAATAGTTTTTTAGAAGATCATATAAGGTTCTTGTGTATTCGTTTAACATGTCAGATCCAATATGTTTTGTCCAACCTAAAATCGTATATGGGCCTTTATGTCATTCATTTTTTTATCAACTCATCCTCAATATTGGGTTCATCATTCCTTATAATGTGGTCGTCATGATACTTAAGAGATTTATAGATCTCGAATCTTTTTATTTCTTACTTGATCAACCTAAATCCATATACGAATCATCAAATAAAGCTTATATGTTGGTTCTTTGTGTCATTTACTTGATTTGATCCATATATTCTTTATTTGTAAAATCGAACCTTATTACCAACAAAAAACATTGCAATGTTCCAAAAACTATTTCTCTTATATCTTAGTTCCAAATCACAATCCAACTAGTCAGATTGAACCAGATGTTCAGAACACGTTGTCTGAAATTCAGCAAACACCGAAATTATTTTCCCCTCGATCAGACCTTTTGATTCTGGATGCACACAACATATCCAAAAGCTGCATCTCTTTAAATGAATTAGTTTATACAAAAAACAAATCTTTATTAAGTACAAAAACCGAGAAAATCAAATCGAAAAAACTTCTAACCCCAAACAAAAGTCCAAACTCCCACGAATAAAATAGATATGAAACAAAACAACGCCAAACAACTGTTTGGAGTTTATTTGCTTGTTCTTCTTACTCAACTCCAAAAAAATAGATCCGCATTTCTAAGAATTATAAGATCTTAAATAAGATTAAACAAATCAAATTAAAGTTGAATACCTAACAAAAAGATTAATCATATTACTCCAAAGATCGAACACGCATTGATACTATGTGAACAAACAAAGAGAGAGAGAAAAGAGAGAATAAAAAGAAGCTGTTAAGAAGCACCTAAGGTTTAATTTTATTTAGAAAATTTAAAAATTACATATAATATATGCTCTTATTTATATAAAAAAATATATAGGGTGATTGACATGAGCCTAATTTTTTTAACATCCTCTCTCTAAATCATAATGCAATAGTATTAAACATTGAGAGTTTATCATAAAAAAAAAATCACGCTGTTTACTGAGACTTCCTGAGAATTTCTGCAACTTGCAAATGTGATGGAACATATGGAAGCGAGATGGTACCGATCTGAGGATGATGTCAAGTGAAGTGACAATTTATTTCAATGTACTTTCTCCTCTAATGAAAAATAGAATTTTTTGTAATCTGCATGGCGTTTTTGTTATCACAATATAAGGAAGTTGGTTTAGTAATTTTAACCCTTATATCTGCAAGAAGCCATCATAACCAAACAATCTTACATGTGGTCACTGCCATAACATGGTACTCAGCTTCGGTAGACGATTTAGAAACAACATCTTGTTTCTTCTTTTTTCCATGAGATTAACAAATCTCCAAGGAAAATACAATAATCAGTAGTAGATTTATGATCATGAGCATCATTAGCCCAATCAACATCACTATAGGCATGCAGTTCAAGTGCAAAGGTCGAATGAAGAAAAATGCTTTAAGACTGAGTCCCACGAAGATATCTTAGTATTCAAAAAACAACTCCTCAATGGAAATTTATAAGTGTATGAATGTATGCAGATAATTAACAGAGAAATAGAGATGAGTTAAACTCGTTTTTTACAAGTTATATCTGGTCAAGTAACGATAAGATAGATTAAGCTCCCTACGAGGGTAAGATACAGAGTCGGGTTTGACAAAAGAACACCATGAGTAAGAGAATATCGAGCATTGGTTTCAAGAGGGGTATCTACCATCCTGTTATTATAAATTCATGCTTGCTCGAATAAATCAAATATATATTTTATCTTAGAGAAGATATAAGTAGAAACTAAACCACCTCAATACCTAAAGAATACGTAATAGTCCCAAGTCCTTCATCGTAAACCACTAAACTAAATCGAATTTCAGTGCCTCAAATCCATCTATATCATCACCTGTAATGATCATATCATCTACATATAGGGATAAAATAATTCATCTTGCACTCGAGTATCTGATAAATAATATCAAACCATGATTATTAACCAGAAAACCAAGTGAAGTAATAATCGTATAAAAGTTCTCAAACCAAGCACGATGAGATTGTTTGAGACCATATAAATCTTTTTTTAAGTTGACAGAGTTCATCTAGTCGGTGAGCAACACCTGGGGGAGGAGTCATGTAAACCTCCTCATGAAGATCACCATTCATAAACACATTTTATGAAATCCTGTTGGAAGTGCTTCCATTGGCGAAGGGATGCAACTGCATAAGAGTATGATCTTTCGTCATTTTTGGCACTGGGGAAAAGGTCTCCTTATAATACATACCATACTTCTATGAATACCCTTTTTCTACAAGACTATCTTTATATCTTTCAACAGATCCATAAGACTTTGTTTCAATTTTAAAACCCCACCGAGATTCGATTATATGCTTACTGGACGGAGTTTCAACCACATCACATGTATGAGCAGTAATCTCTTCGACCATAACATCTTGCGAACGAGGGTTACTGATAGATTATTTAAACTACTAAGGTTCATATAAATTGTGTATGTTTGATATGAAAGAAGAAAAATAAGTTGGGTAAAAAAGAACATGCAAAATCTGGTAATTTGGTTGACTTACATATACGAGTAGATCTTCATAAAGGTGGAGGAGTTGAAAGTTTACTACTGGAAAACGTTGACTCAGGCATTGATGGATTATAAGTAGTATTAACTATCGTGGATGTCTCATGAGATATTACATTAACGTCAATAGGTATGCCGCTATTATTTTCAAAATGATCAATAGTCTGAAATTTTATCTTTGTTATATCATGTGATTTCGGTGGAATCAAAGAAAATGGGATATGCTAAAAAAATATAACATGTCGAGATACATAAAAATCATGACTGATGGGATAAAAGAAAGATAACCTATAATTCTAATGCTATAACCAAGAAAAACACATATAGCGGATTTGGGACCTAATTTGTTGCAATTAAGATGAGGACGAATGATAAAACATGTACATCCAAACACTCGTAACTAAGGATACACCTCTGAATTCTATGTAGTAGAAATTTGATTAATCAAATATACAGTAGTCAAAATTGCTTATCCCCAAAAAACAGTAAGAACATCACCTTATAGAAGCAAAGAACGAGCAGTCTCAACAAGATGACGATGTTTTCTTTCTGCAACACCATTTTATTGAGGGGTGTCAGTACAAGAATACTGATGTAAGGTACCATCAAATGCAAGTAATTGAGTGGAATTGTTGGATGTATATTCACCCATAGTCCCACCCGAATCATTTTATTACAGATGAATGTTGAGTCTTAATAAGTGCCCAAAATTATTTATAAATTTCAAGGAAATTTCAAGGAAATATGGCATAGAGTATAATCATCAATTAAAGATACATAATCGCATGAACCACCCTTTATGGAGACATAAGATGGATCTAAGAAAATGAGCAATATAAGAACTGACATTTTGATTAAACGGTAAAGAAAAAAAATTTGGCCAATTTACAACCACTATAATACGAGATATTACAAGTTTTTAACTGGCCTAAAGCACCTATAAACACTAAAAACTTCAAACATGATGCAGGTACATGTCTGAGACGAGAAGGCAAAAGATAAAACATAGATGAAAAATAACTCAAATGAAACGAAGACAAATCAATACCAGAGGCTACAATATCAGTCATGTATGTCTTTCCACTATCAACATAATAAACATCCACATAGTTACTTTAATGTTTTCTAAAACATAGAGTACCCATAATTTATGACATGTTATAATCACTCGTCGAGTATGTTGGTTTTGTATAGCACAAACAGAATCAGTCATATATCTTTTGGTTCTGTCGTAAATGACGAAACTATTCTCAGGCAAAGGCATGACCTGTCGCATTAAATTATTGTAATATGAGACCTTTCATATGCTTGAATGAATTCAGTCTGGCTCGTCATCCTTGGCCTCCACACAAATGGCCACATCACTTCTTCTTTTTATCCGGTATCGACATCTTTGATGTGTGAGGTTTGGGGTAGATGAACACTCCCTTCTTTGAATCTTTAACCTGGATAAATTGATTTGAAATTGCAAGGACGTCATCGATAATATTGACTATAAATCAGACGAGATCGTTGTACAAGGCTTCATCCATATATGGCCTTATTTGGAATAAAACAACGAATACATCCTCTTTTCACGTAGACAACATGTTAATCTCGTCTAAAAATCTCTAAGCATAGCTCTTGAGTGCTTATTCTTGTTGTTTATACATGTTCAAAATGGACAAATCATCTTTTTTATGTTTTTAGTTCCCATGAACCCGTTCCAGAAAGAACTCCACATTACCTCAAAATACTGAATTATCCCCTTTTGTAGTTTGTTGAACTAGTCGAGAACATTTATCTTTAATGTCATGGAGAAGTCTTTGTAGAGTAGCACGTCGTCTGGATTGAATATCATAATCATGTACCTGAATTATTCAAGGTGATGATGGGGTCCCATGCGCCTTCGTAGGTGTCCATTTGGTAGGCATCAAACTTTATGGGAAGCTTTCTCTCAAGATTTTTCATCACGGAGGAAGACTATTTTCATACGTGTGCCACTATTTTTTATATCTCAATATTGTGCTCGATCTAAATCTTGTCCTCTTTTTGTAGACTGTATTGTTCGACTGCATTCCACACTCAACATTCATAAGTGTTTTTACCTGCTTATTGCCACCATTTTCAGCTTCGTGCTCGTTGTCTTTTTTTTTCCCTCGCCCTAATTGTGTGTCTAGTCTAACTCTTCCAATTTGTAACTGGCTTACCCTGATTTACTCTCATCTCATATCTTCGGCCTTCGTTTCCAAAAGCTAGATGTTATATGGCGTGACCGACATACCATGATCTGTGGAATCTCTTCTTGAACCGGCGTGGTGTCGGCATGTATATTAGTAACTTGGCCACTTTGGGGTTGACTACCCATGTATCGCATTTCGGTATTGCATTCCGGATTCGGTCGTTTGCCGTAAGTAGATGGTAGTGACAACAATGGCTTCAGTCACATGCTCTTGGTCCGATATGGTGGCCAACGGTCGATCTGTTGCTAAGTTGGTCACGTCAGCCAGTGATCTGCCATTATTCCTAGAAGGATCATCCCATTTCCCCGATTTTTCCGAGTATCTGTGTTTTCCGTTTCGACTCCCGATCTTGTCATTATTATTGGTGACACAAAAATCTGATTTAGCAGTAAAATCGGAAGATCTTTCCGCCAGTTGATATTAATTATTTAGTGAAGAGTAGTGAGAGAAATGAGGTGTATGTTTGTATTTAATGTTTTAGAAGAATTACAATCTCTTTAATGTCTTTTGTTGAGGTATTTATACTATTTTTAAATTCCATGGGTAATTCAGGGCAGATATTCTATTTGGGCCTATTTTTTGAGCCCTCAAGCCCATAAATCAAGGTACTAGGCACATAGTTGAGTAATAGGTTCGCTTGGATTACTGCTTATTCATTAACTTTTGTTTATCATGTCCAAAAAAACCCTTTCGGATGAAAACTGAATTACTGCAATGCATGTCCAAAAATGTATGATCCTATCATCTAGCCCCCTTAGCTCTTTCAAAACATCTTTAGAAGAGCTAATCATTATAAACAATGTTCGACCAAGTTCTGAAATGAATCCTAAGGGTTAACGAGCAACTCAAAGGTTGCGGCTTTATAAATAACTTTCTTTTACATATGTCAAACGGAAATTGGACATACTACCTGTTTTTTTCTATGTACTTGTAACTAAACTTTAAAAAATTAAAGGAGTTACATTTAATAGCTCTTAATCATTACTTAGCTGATTAATCGCTCTTCGGTAAAATACTCAAGTACATTTTCAACTATATAAGTATGATTTTTTACTGTCTCTATTTATAGAGCAAGAAAAAAAATCAAACTTTGATTCTAAATAGACAAAAAAACCCTAACCTCTGAGTTTATCATCAATTATTCTATTATTTTCAAAACTTTATATGTTAACATAGAGGACTGCCTTAGTTAAAGAAGGTTGGCTTAATCTATCTGAGTTAGAGAAAGAAAAAAAGCAGGCCAGAATCGGCGCCGGACTACCTGTTTCGCTCGGTCGACTGATTGTACAAGATATTCCAGAACCAGAAATGAATTCATCATCTTATAAACCACCAGATTTTTCTAGAACAATCCCTTTTGTTCGACCTTTAACAAATTTTGAACCACCTATTCAACTAATCGAGAAACCTTCTATCAAAATTAAAGCCATTAGCAGTCGTAAAACTCTTTCTCCTTTGATAGCTAAAGGGTCGAGTGTAAGAGAAATACACCTCGCAAAATTACCAGGTTTTCTAAATCCAAAATCACAACTTCATCTACCAAAAATACAGAGAAACCTATTGATGTTCTCATGAACATTGGCAACCCATCTATATAAGATCCTACAATGGTGGAGCTTCCTTCATTGCACACTTCGGATCTAGATTCATCAGTTCCACCCATTGGGCCCTCTCATGTTGAAAAAACGATCATGGATCTAAACTTATTAATCACGGCCACAAGGAGAATACCCCATTGGAGATATATGGCCAAAAACAGGCGATACTAGTGTAGTTCGGGAAAACAAGGAGAAAGTTAAACTACCAGACTCCAAACCACTTCTGAAGTTCTTTGTTAGCCAAGTGGGGCCTAATTTCTCCAAGGTCAGTGTTAAATATTTGTTGGCTCTTCAAAACAATTCCTATGTATATACCCATACAACCGAATTGGACAGAATTAGAAAAAAGTGGGGTTTTACAAAGTCCATCAAAGTGAGAATTCTCATCCTTGAGGAGACTCTGATGGATAGCAAAGCTGGGGAGCTGGTGGTATATACTGAAGTGCTTAATTTGGGCCTTCGGTTCCCTTTGGACCCAAATATAGTGAGATATTTCCATTTGGTGAGGTTGTACCCAAGCCAATGAAGTCCCAATGCATGGTATAAACCATTAGCCAGCAGCATAGCTTCAAGAGTGTCTAAAATTCTGATACATATAGAATAGTTTCCTGTTGTGGCCAGTTAGTGTCGAAACCAACATATCCCCTTTAACTATTTCAACATGGGGAACGATTAAAAGTCGTTGACGATTTCTTGGAGTTTGACAAGCCTTGGAGGACCCAATTACTCTACATTAGTGGTGTTTGGGAAAATGGCAAGAAAATTACTTCTAAAAGAAATCCCAGATTATCGACCATATATTGGAGAAGTTCAGGTAAAGATTTTATAAAAAAAAAATTATTATGTTTTACACTAGTTTCCTTTTACGTTTAAATTTCATATCGGGTTTATCTTTCAGTGTTTTCAAAGATGTTCTTAGAATATCTGGAAGAGAGAAGAACCACTATTATGAAGTTGTACAAGTGGGCAACAAAGAAACATGGAACTGCTTTCCACAATTGTTTCACCTCGAGAAACATGGTGAGGGCCCATTTCTGAAGAATGAACTCAACCAGGGAGCTCTCGTGGGAACAATTCACCAGTCCTCCCAGAGCTGTTATATTTTTCAAAAGGACTGAGAAAATTGATGGTAAGCTTTATTTACTAGCCAGGAACAAGGCTCATAGCCATAATGACAAGATTTAAAAGAATAAAAAAAAAGAATGATGATCCATCTCAAGAGTTTCTCGATGTTGGTGGTTCAGGGCCTAAAAATGAGATTGATGCTACTTTGTTGGAGGTCGTTATTTTTTGTGTAGGTGAGGCTAAAGAGCCACTAAAATCTCCAACGGTTAAGAGAAAGAAAGAACAGAAGAGGAGCAAATAGGTTAGTGATAAGAGAACGGGAAAAAAAGAAGAAAACTACCATTGGTTCGGAGATCATACTCTGATTTGAAGACCTTCCCTCTAGTACTCCTACCAAATTTTATTGCCAAGAAGAGGTACATATCGATCATTCTTCCCTAGTGTTTCCTGCTGCTGACCAACCTTCTACTGAAGGTGATTTTAATTTGGATAACATAAGAAACCTGTATTTTAGTGAACTTGATAAGGAATACTTTGACAAGGCTTTCCCCCAATCTACCACCATTTCCAACACTTTAATACATGATGGTGAATCCTTTGAAGTGGGCAATCGTCGAATTGGAGAGGTAGGTTAGATCTCAAGTCAAAGACATCGTCTCCCTTCGAACTGAAATTCAAAGCCTAAAAGATTCCATCAAGGATGAAAAGTATAAGGTTGAGACTTTGGGCCAAGAAAAGAAAACATTCAGTGATGATTTGGTGCTACCTCTGTCCGATCATGAAAAATTCCACGCTAGTTATACCGAATTACAGTTTACCATTTCCAAAGAAATCAATCCGTTAAAGGAACAACTGACCAATGATAAATGTACCATCAATCAATTATCCGAGGAGAAAAATAGGGTTATAAGATTTTCGTAATAAAAAGAAAGATGAGATTACTTCTCTAAAAGAGAAAAAACTAAAGACATAACTACTATAGTCAATGTGTATGATGAGGGGGTGTTAAAATCTATGGATCGAAGAGAAGAATCCATTAAATTAGATATGGTCATATTGTGACATGAGACTTTTCCCAAACTGTCTCTTGAGAAGTTATGGCGGTTTGTGCCATATGAAGAAATTTCGTTTCATACTATGGCAAAGAATGATAAATTTAATATTTCCTCGGATGAATCTGAATCTATTGATGAGGGTGGGGAAGATTCAGATGATGGTCAAGAAGAAAAAGGTGAAGGAAAGGTTGAGAAGAAAACCGCGGAGAACGAGCCCTAAAGTTAACCAATTTTACTGTGTTTGTGTTTTGAATCAAGGTTCGTGGAGTATGCAAGGCATTTTGCTGTTTTTGGATCGGGTTTTCTAGTAACCCTAATTCATTGTTGTATACAAGGCATTTTTGTAATGTTAATCGGATATCTTGTACGATCCTACCAGTATTTTATGCCATCATTACTTTTATTCAGTTTTTATTTTGCCATATTTTCTTTTATACTTCCATTAATATCATATGTTACTTAAAGATGACAAAACTTCAGCAATATATTAAATTTGATAAAGCCATTAAAAGGTATTTTCTTTAAAGGCAGTAAACCCTTAATGAATTTTACATTTATTCGAGTCATTCAAATGTAATCCATTTGAAGGAAATAAATGTTTAATAAGTCTTTAATCCATCCGAGCCATTCAAATATAATTCATTTGAAGGAAATAAATGTTTAATAAGTATTTAATCTATCTGATCCATTCAAAGGTAATCCATTTGAAGGCAAAGGCAACAAGTCTTTGATAAGCCTTTAATCCACCCGATTTTAGTTAAAACACTTTTTGTTAAAAAAGGAAAAAGATAGTATATATCTTGAAATTCAGACATCTCACTGAAACCTCCTCGCGCCACCAGTGTAGGAAATAATTTTCCCCCAAAATATTTACATTAAATTAAATCAAAGTAAATATTTACAAGATGAGTTCAATTTATATATAACCTGAGATGTTCAACATTCCAATGGTGCTTCAAAGGGTTACCTTCTTTGTCTGGAATCTCGTATGTTTCATGCTTAACTCTTTCATATACGATATATAGTCCTTCCCAATTTGGAGCTAATTTTCCGCATTGTTTCTCCTTAGTGTGCAAGAACACTTTTCTCAACATTTGATCTCCAATTTGAAAATATATTCTTTTTAATTTAGACACAAACCTACTCATAATCAAGCCTTGGTAATGTGTAGTTCTTATATGTGCTTTCACTCTTTTTTCTTCAATTCAATCCAAGTGAGCACTGACAACCACCTTATTATGCTCTTCGGAATAATTTTGAACTCTGAAAGAAGGAGTGGTGGCTTCTATATGCGTAATAGCATCCATCCCATAAACTAAAGAGAATGAAGACTCTTAAAGTAATTGTGTGAGAAGTGGTTTGATGTGGCCATAGTACCTCTTGTAAGTAGTTTGGCCATTTCCCAGTTATTCCCTCTAAATTCTTATTCAAACCCATTAAAAAAATTTGATTTTCTATTTCAACTTGTCCATTAGCTTGAGGGTGAAAAGGAGAAGAAAAACATGTTGAATTCCTCTTAATGTACAAAATCTATCCATGTATTTGTTGTCAAATTGAGGACCATTATCAGTAGTGATGTGATTAGGGATGCTAAATCGGCAACATATATTGGAGAGGATGAACTTTATCACCTCTTTAAACGTTATTCTAGACAAAGGTGCAACTTCCACCCACTTGGAGAAGTAATCTATGACCACTATTATATTTTAACAACCGACCAGGTCTAGCCCCCATCTAGCAAAGGATTTTGGTTGGGCACAGATTCCATGGGGATTGCCGGCACATAGATCGTATTTCCATACCTTTGACAAGGGTCACATCTCTTTACCAAATATTTAACGTGTGTCATAATGATAGGCCAATTGTAACCCGCTAAAAATACTCTTCCAGTCAAAACTATGTAGCCACAATGTGTTAACCCTTCACCATCATGTAGTTTTGATAAAAAAAACTTTGAGATTTATTGGGTCCAGGCAACGCAGCATTGGCCTGCTGAAATATTTTTTATAAAGAACTCCCCTTAAAATTAGGAAGCCATGAGCTTTATACTTGATCTTTTTGGCCAAAACCTATTCTTAAGGTAAAACTCCATTAATGGAAAATTATTGAATCTCATTTCTCCAGTCTGTAGAGAGTGTGCTTAATACACGCATAGTTTATTTCATTTATCTCTTTATTTCTGTTGTTATAGCTATAAAAGGACACTCTTGCATTAGGGTCCAAGGATATGCTCCAGAGTAAGCTATAGTGGCTAAGGAATCAGCCATAAAAAAATTCGATCTTGAAACATGTTCATATTTGATATGTTTAAACCCAATTGAAACCTCTCTTAATACTTGTAGATACTCTATCAAGTGATATTTCCTAGTTGCAAATTTCCCAAGAGCTTGATGATCGAGTAACTGAGAATCATTTATCAATCAAACTCTTTTGGCACCGCATATTTGAGCTAGCTTTAGTTCAGCTATTACTGCCTCATATTCCGACACATTGTTCGATGATCTGAAGCCAAAACGTATAGCTTGACACATGAAATCACCATAGGGAGATAGTAGACATACTCCAACTCCACTTCTGATTGTACTAGATCCACCATCAGTTCGGATCACTCATTTCTTTTTGTTCTTATTGATCTGAGCTTCTTCACGAGGCCTATTTGAGTGAAATTTTACTAAAAATGAGCTACAACTTGAGATTTGATTTTACTCAGGGAGAAAAGTCAATATCATAATCTTCAAGCTCAACTGACCACTTAGTCATTCTTCATGATATGCCATTATTCAACGTAAAAAAGGTTCGAACTGTGATCGAATGTGCTTGGAAGTAAGATCTCATCTTTCAAGCTGCTATTACCAATGCTAAGGCTAATTTCTCTAGTTTTAGGTATCTTTTCTCAACTTCTAACAAACTCTTGCAAATATAATAGACAGGGCGGGGTAATTATCAACTTCTCGCACAAATACAACACTTACAGCGTATTTTAATACACTTAAATACATGTAAAGCCTTTCCCCATCAACATGTTTAAATAAAGTTTTGGGTCAGGATAAGGGTCTCTTGATCTCAAGGAAAGCTTGGTCACAATTGGGAGACCAATTAAAGTCTTTAGTATTTCTTAAGACTTGGAAAAACTGAGCACATTTATATGATGATCTTGAAATAAATCGGTTCAACGTTGCTAATCTTCCCATCAGTACCTGAACTTCTTTAGTATTCCGAGGTGGATCCATGGCCAACAAAGCATTTAACTGGTCTGGGTCAGCCTGAATTCCTCTCTCCCTGATAATATAACCCCAAGTATTTACTAAATCAAACCCCAAAGGTACATTTTTCAGGATTTAACTTCAAATTTATGGCTTCCAAGTTAGAAAATGTTTCTTGGAGATCCGATATGTGTTCTTCCTCCTTAGGGATTTTAACCATCATATCGCCAATATACACTTCTACATTTCTTCCGATTTTATTGGAAAACGATTTAATCACCAGTCGTTGGTAAGTGGCACCAATATTATTAAGCCCAAAAGGTGTTACCTTATATCAATGAAGCCCCCTATTAGTAATGAATGTAATGTGATCTTGAACATCCGGATCCATGTATCTGATTAAATCCAGAAACAGCATTTATAAATGACAGCATGTATCTGATTATATCCACGTATCGTTGGGACAAGCTCTATTGAGATATGTGAAGTCAATACACATACGCCATTTTCTATTTTTTTTTACTAGAACGGGGTTAGCTGTCCAAAGATGGTATTGAGATTTTTTTAATATGTCCCACATTGGTTAGCCGATCTACTTCTTGGACTATCGCCTCGAATTTGTTTCTCGAAAAAACTCATCTTTTTTTTACCACAGGACCAACATCGGATCGAATAGACAGTTTGTGACTAATCACGCTGGCTGACATTCCAGTTACATCCTCATTACACCATGCAAATACATGTAGGTTATTTGATGAAAAGGATAAGAATTTTTATTTTAATCTTATCGATAATTTAGATCTAACCTTGACACTTTTACCTTTTACCGAGCGATGAATTTCAACTTATTCAACACGGACCTGTTGTGGCTAATTTCCATTTAAGAGTAATTTTATAAAAGGGTTTGTGGATTTAATGTTTAGAGTAGAGAGTAGTGAGATAATTAAGTTGTGTGCTAGCAGTAAATTCTGATTACCCTCATTAATGAAAGTGTTTGGGGTATTTATACTTAATTATTAACCCATGGGCCTATCGGGTCGGATAGTGAAGTTGGGTCAAGTTTAAGGACTCATTAGTAATTTGGAGTGAAGTGACCAGCATTTAGCTTAGTCACCATTTATTACATTTGTCCTGTTCGGTTTTTTACAATAGTGGTTATGGTCTGAACTGCCCATCAGATTAAGTCAAGACTCAGTAGCTAAAATATCTGATCTCATTAGTAGCCCCTTTAGGTCTTGCAAAGAACCTTTGGAAGAGCTAACTCTTAAAACTCAATATCAACATTCTCCAATTTGTTTGTTGTATCCGAACTGTAAACTTTTCTGCTTCTTGTTAAGAATATCATGAGTGACCTTGTTTGAATTTTGGTGGAACTGACTTTTCAGTTCAGAATTTTAAGAGTCTTTCTCCAATCGTGGGACACATGTCAGGCTCTGGTTTGACCTCTCAGCCGTTTTTATCCTAGATTCTCATACCTACTAGGCTAGAAAGTTACCTAGGCTTTAACTCCCATACTTTACAGCCTTTAATCATTACTTAGATTTTTTAACCTTCGCCTATGTAACTCCCACTTTTCACTGCTATATATAAATCTTCTTCACTGTTTCATTGTCTTCGAACATTACAAACATTTCTAGTGAGAGAAATCTCAGTACACCTTCAAATTTGTGTTCAATTCATATATGTTCACAGCCAGAAACGCTCTAATAAAAGGAGGTTGGTTAAACTTGTCCGAGTTGGAAAGAGCAAGAAAAGTTGCAAGAGACGAATGAATTGTTGCTGACCTCCCTATTTCTCCTGGTGAAGGAACCAATCAATCACAAGCAGATATAGACCATGGTTCATCATCCTCAAAAGCACCCCAAGGTTAGAAAGTTTCATTTTATTTCAAGCCTTTCTCCTCTTCCATCAGGGTCCTCTGTCCAAGAGTCCCAAAACCCTCTCCCCAAAGAGAAAGTTGTATCTAGCATTAGAAAATCCTCGTTTTTTTATTGCAATGGGTTCAGATATGGAGAAATCCCCTGAACAATTAACCTCACGCCAAGTCACCCGTCAATCCAAATCAAAATCCACTGCTTCATTTTCAAAACCCTCCAGTTCGAAGGCAGTAAAACTTGTACCAAAAACCAAACCATCCGGACAGCAGCCCTTGGCAGAAGTTAAACCATCCGAACAGCCTTCCACTATAATAGAAGAAAACAAGGAGGATAGTCTAGATAACGCCTATTTTGAGGCGTCCGGACAAATAGAGGACACAACTGCAAATCGGAAGGGCAAGCCTAAGTGGGTTTGGCTCATCCAGATGCGCTTTCGGAGAGCCTAGAGGGGAGAGTGGGGCCAAACTTCAAGAAGGTCAACGTGAAGTATTTGTTGTCTTTTCAAAATATAGCCTATGTATACACCTATACTGCTAAATTGGGTCGTATTCGTATGAAATGGGGAATCCCAGAGTCTGTCAAGGTGAGAATCCCAGTCACCCCAGAAACTCCAATGGACTGCAAACCCAATGAGCTGGTGGTCTATACGGAGGTGCTGAACTGGGGACTCCGGTTTCCTTTGAACCCGGAGATAGTCCGGTATTTCCACTTGACCAAGATGTGTCCAAGTCAGCTGAGCCTAAACGCTTGGTATACCATGCTAGCTGGCATCATCGCATCCAGGTTGTTCAAGATTCCAATGCCAACGGAACAATTTTCCGATGTGGCAAACTTGTGTAAGAATCATCACATCCTCTTCTACGACTACAACATGGGGAATGACTACAAAGTAGTAAATGATCTTACGGAGTCAGAAAATCCGTGGAGGACGTAGTTCTTATTCATCAGTGGGGCCTGGGAGACTAGGAAAAATATCAAGGTTGATCCAAACCCAAGCTAGTTGACCAGTAACTGGAAGAGTATTGGTGAGTTTATGTTATCTTTATTCTCTAAAACATTCAGTAATTATTCCGAAATGATTTATATATCTTCTTAATGTTTCCGAAGGAGTTTTCGGACTATGTAGATATAGGTCAAGATACCTGCGCCAAATTAAATGTTTGGGCCTTAGAGAAATGGGATAACGCTTTCAACAATTGTTTCACATCGGGAAAATTTGTAAGGTCTCATCTGTGGAACACCACAAGGAGAAGAGATCTCACATGGGAAGAGCTGACCACTCCTCATCCTGCAGATGTCATCCTGAGGAGGACAGAGGCTAAAGATGCTAAACTTTACCTGCCTTCCAGGGCCAAAGCCCCTAGCCATCTGAACAAGATGAAGAATAAGAGAAAGAAGAAAACCACAAAAGGCCCACCTCAAACAGCTACTGAAGAGACTAGTTCGGAGAACTAGGGATGCATCGATGATGCTTTACTGGAAGCAGTAGAAGTTACTATCAAGGAGGCTGGTGGGTCAGACAAACCACCAAGGATTTTGAAGAAGCACAAGAAATGAAAAGCCAACAGTGATGAAAAAACTGCCAAGAAGAAAAAATTCATTTTGGGATCAAAGATAATTCTTTGTCCTTCTTAAATCCCTCCTCTAGAACCTGTCGATCGAACCTTACAAGAGAAAATTACACCCAATCTTTACTTTGAACAGGCTACTACTGATGGTAACGAAGAAGTAAATCTTGACGCTTTTGAGAACATCAATATTTATTTTAATGATTTGGAAAAAGATGATTTCGAGGGGCCTTACCATCCTCCCAACTCGTTCGAGATTGTGACCCACAATGGCGAGACTTACGCGATATCTAGCGAGCAAAATACCTTGAGTCATGCCATATTAGGTTATATTTGTCCACTGCTTGAACTTAAGATACAAGTGAGGGATCAAACCGTAACCATCAACTCTCTGACTACAGAGAAGCAAAGCTTGACTAATCTTTCTAGCGCTCAACAAAGCATAGAGTTGTTGAAGAAGGAGAACGAGGATTTGGCTGCCAAACTGCTTAAGTCAGAAAAGACCACCAAAGACCTCCAAACCAAGTACTTTGATCTGGAGACTTCTTCCTCATATGATATCACATCTTTGAAGGAGCAACTAAAAAATAAAGACAATATTATCCCGACTTTATCTGATGACAAAGAGAAAACTGAAGAGAAGGCTACCTTAGAACGCCAACAAGCTCAAGCATTAGCTGCATGGATAGAGAAGTATGCTAGTGGGATAGTGGATTCTATGGAGAAGAGGGATGATGGAATTAAGTTCGATATGGTCTTACTGTTCCACGAGACTTTTTCTAAGAGGTCATTGGTCCTTTGTAGAAATATGTGGACTATGATGATCTCCCTTTCCATACGTTCGCTGATGGTGACAAGCACAACTACTCTAGTGGGATAGACTCTAAAGATGATGAAGAAGTGGGTGAGAGTTCAAGTGCTGAAATCAAAAGTCCCAAAAAAGATGGTGGTGAGGAAAAGACCGAAGGGAAGAAGACCTAAAGTTACATTGTGTAGTTTTTTCTTGATAGACTAAAGTCCTTGGATGGCCAAGGAATTTTGTTGCATTGTTTGTTTAATCTTTACGATGTAAAACTTTAAAGTCCTTGAATGGTCAAGGCATTTTGCAAATCATAGATCGGTTGTAGTCCGATCAGATTTTAATACCATACTTTCCTTTGTTTAAATTCTGTTTACCTTTTTATGGTCAATGTTTAGATAACCTTCAATATTTTAGACGTGTTGAAAAAGAGTATCAAACATTTTCAACCACACGTGTTTAATAAATATGATCGAGTGTTCAATAGATCTGATCAACTCAAACACATTTGAAAGTCGGGGTGTTTAACATATCCGGTCAACTCAAAAATATTTGAGAGTCGGGGTGTTTAATAAGTGTTAAATATCCAACCCGAAACAAAACTGCACAAGACTTTTGAAGAAGACATAATATATTATTGAAAAACCCGGACACCTTATTAAAACCTCCCCGCGCCACCAGGGTAGGAAAGAGTATGCCCCCTAATATTTACATTCATGCTTAAAAAGTAAATATTTACAAAATAGCTTTATACTAAGTATAACCTGAGATGTTCAACATTCCATGGGTATTTTAGTTCTCTCCCTTCTTTGTCTTGGAGCCTGTATCTTCATGTTTTAACCTTCACACAGACCACATAAGGGGTTTCCCAGTTCGGAGCCAGCTTACTGTACTGCTTTTCCTTGGTGTTTAAAAAGACTTTTCTTAAAAAGGTTTCCCCTATTTGAAAATACCTTCTTTTAACTTTGGAGGCAAATCTGCTCCTCATCAAGCCTTGGTAATGCGTTATTCTCATATGCGCTTTAAATATTCTTTTTTCAATCAAATCCAACTGATTACTGACTGTTATATCATTGACATGTTTGAAGTAGTTTTGGACTCTGTCAGATGGTAAAGTAGCTTCTAAGGAAGTAATTGCATCCATTCCATACACTAGAGCAAAAGAAGATTCTTGTGTAGCAGCCCGAGGTGTAGTTCCATAGGCCTATAATACTTTTTGTAAATAACTTGGCCACTTTCCTCCAGCTCCCTCCAAATTTTTCTTTAATCCGGAAAAGATTGTCCTATTTGTAATTTCAACCTTCCCATTTGCTTGAGAGTGAAAATAAGAAGAAAAACAATGTTGAATTCCTCTGGAGGTGCAGAATGTTTCCATGTCTTTATTATCAAAATATGGCCCATTGTCTGTAGAAATCTTTCGGGGAATTCCAAATCTGTAACATATGTTAGACAAATAAATTTAATAACTGCCCATCCACTTAGAAAAATAGTCAATCGCAACTATGATTCTTCTACATCCAATGGATTCCATGGGAAGAGGCTCAACTAGATTCATACTCCATCTGTCAAAGGGTAGTGGTTCAGATATGGATTTCATAGGAACTGTTGGTACATGAATTTCATTCCCATATATTTGGCAAGGATCACACTTTCTCATCATTTCTTCAGCCTCTGTCGTTATGGTTGGCTAGTAGTATCCCGCTAATATAACGTTTCTGGTTAGAACCCTATAGCCACAATGTGCGGAACCTTCTTTATCATGTAGTTCAGATAACACAACTTGGGATTCTTCAAATCCTAAGCAACGTAAGAGAGGTCTGCCAAAAGATTTCTTGTAAAGAACTCCTCTTAATACAAAAAAAACCACGAGCCTTGTACTTGGTTTTCTTAGCCACAGCTTTATCCGGAGACAATATCACATCGGAGATGAACCGGAGATGATCATATCTCCAATCTCTAGGTTGAATAACAAGTATATTCATATTTTCTTCAATTTTATTTTCTTGAACAGTCTGTACGGATGGGCATTCCTACACAAGAATCCATGTGTAAGATTCAGAATAAGCTATAGTTGCCAAAGAGTTTGTCAGAGTTTTTTCCGATCTAGAAATGCGCTCATAACAAATATTTTTGAAGTTTGCGGAAACTTCTTTCAACATAAACAAGTATTTAATCAATTGTTGTTTCTTTCTTTAGATTATCCTTGAACATGGAGAATCAACATTTGGGAATCACTCATTAACCGGACTCTCTTTGCCCCACATAGGAGAGCCAGCTTAAGACCATCTATCGCTGCTTCATATTCAGATTCATTGTTAGAAGCTCTGAAGCCAAAAGATATGGCATGGTACATATTGTCACCATAGGGAGAAGTTAAACAAATTCCAGCCCCACAACCTATAGTACTTGATCAACCATCAGTTCGAACTACCTATTCTTTCTTAGACTGGTTTCCTGAATCCTGTCCGGAAGATCTATCAGCATGAAATTCTACCAAAGAAGTCAGCCACTGACTGGGCTTTAATTGTTGTTCGGGGTGCAAAATAAATATTATAATCACCTAGCTCCACTGACCACTTGGTCATTCTACTTGACACATTAGCTTTTTCAAGAACATTTTTCAAGGGAAAAGATGTTCGAACAACAATGGAATTAGCTTGGAAGTATGGTCTCATCTTTCTTGCTGCAATTACTAGGGCCAATGCCAATTTTTCCAACTTCAAATATCTTCTTCCAGCATCCAACAGAATTTTACTGGTGTAATACACCGACGAGGGTAATTTTCCACTTCCCTTACTAGCACAACACTTATTGCATACTCTGATACATCTAGATATACATAGAGCTTTTCCACCCGAACAGGTTTGAAAAACGTTTTGGGTGAAGACAAATGCTTCTTGATTTAAATAAAAGCCTAGTCACGTTGTGGAGACCAATTAAAGTCTTTAACATTCCTCAACACTTGGAAGAATGAAGCACACTTGTCTGATGATCTTGAAATAAATTTATTCAACGCAGCCAATCGTGCTGTTAGTCTTTAAACTTCTTTAATATTTTGAGGAGGGTCCATAGCTAGCAAGGCGTTAAGTTGATCCGGATAAGGCTGAATTCACTTCTCACTTATTATGTAGCCCAAGAACTTTCCAGATTGGACCCCAAATACACATTTTTCAGGGTTCAATTTTAAATTTACCGCCTCCAAGTTAAAGAATGTTTCTTGAATGTCAGATATATGTGCATCTTCCTCCAAGATTTTAACCATCATATCATCTATGTAAACCTCTATGTTTCTGCCAATACGATTAGCAAAAACTGTATTCACCAACCTCTGATAAGTGGCTTTGGCATTGTTCAATTTGAACGACATCACCGTATAACAATGAAGACCCTAAAAAAGACCTTATAACAATGAACGACATCACCTGATAAGTGGCTTTGGCATTGTTCAATTTGTCTGTGATGAAAGTAGTGTGATCTTAGTCCTTCGGATCTACTTGTATTTGGTTGTACCCTAAAAAAGGATCCATAAAAGACAATAGTTTGTTTCCAAAGGTGGAATCCACCAACTGATCTATCCGAGGAACAAGATAAACATCTTTAGGACATGCCCTATTAAGGTCAGTGAAATCAAGGCACATATGCCACTTGCCATTCTTTTTTTTACCAAAACAAGGTTGGCAATCCACAAATGGTATTGAGATTTTTTAAAATGACCCATCTTGATTAAATGGTCAACTTTTTGAACAATCACATCTGATTTTTCCTTAGAAAAAGACCTTCTCTTATGTACAGCTGGAATAATATCACTCCGGATTGATAATTTATGGGAAATAATATCAACTGGCACTCCATTAACATCACTATTACACCTGCAAAAACATGTTGATTATTCATCAAAAAGGATAATAACCGGTGCTTTAAATCTGGTGCCAGTTTGGAACCAATCTTAAATTCTTGCCTTCTCTGAGGGAAAGGGTTTCAACCTCCTCAATAGGTATTATGACACTGGGAGCCTCCCTGGGATCATCAATTTCATTTTCATCAGTGGAAGGCTCCAATAGCTGCTAATCTATGTTAACTCTAACTACCCCTAAAGTCTTAGGGGAAAGGGCTGTTGCATAGCATTCCTTGACTATCTTCTGGCTGCTCCGGACAAAACCTACTTGTCCCTGGACAGCACACTTCAAACATTGGTGGACCATAGAGTCCACGACATGCATTCTGGAGAGCCAAGACCTCTCAAATATTGCATTGTAAGATGGTGGGCAATCTACCACAACAAACAATACTCTTACCATCTTTTGAAGGGTCATTTGCCCAACAATACTTGCTCTCCGAACTCCCCAATCACATCAGGAGAATTTCTTGTGAAGCCTACAATGGTTCTGTTCGAACGATGTATAACCGAAGGGTTTCTCATTTGCTTGTAGGAGCTTAAAAACAGGATGTTTGTCGAACTGCATGTATTAATTATAATCCAGCGTATATCATTTCCTCCTATTGATGCGCCTATCACCATCGCATCTTCATGAGGCCCTGCAATGTCTCTCATGCTATCTTCATCAAAAACTATAAAGGGATATGGGGATTGATACTGGTGGGTGGACATCCCATCATCCAACTAGGTAGCCAAATTGTGGACATGCCTCTTCCTTGATGAAGTAGAAGGCGCAATCACAGTATCCAGTCCCAAAATAGTTAAGGACTCAAAAAAGTTAACTTGATCAAAAATCGTTTTGAACTTGTCTGTTATCACCCCCACCTGATTTCGACTCGGATCTGGATTAAGATACTTAGAGTCTACATCAAACCTTTCAACAATTACCATTGCACCCTTTTGTGTGGATGTTCCAGGATTGTTTAAAGGACTAGTCCGGGGAGCATTGGTTTGTGTTTTATCTAGTCTGCTTCCCCCCTTTCTTTTTGACGTAAGCCCCCAACTTGCCCCTTTCAGTGAGGTTGTGGACCTCCTACTTCACGCTTATACAATCATAAGTATCATGACCTATGTTATTGTATTATTGGTAGAAATAGGTGCTCCGGTTTTCTCTGGGGGACTGCAATGCTGTTGGCTTTCTAAAATACACCTCATTCTTAGTCTTGTTATAGATTGTAGCCACACTCTCCCCCAATTCAGAAAATCAATCATGCTCAACCCAGGGCCCCCCTCTTATTTCTGACTTGTTGGCTCTGAGTTTGGTTAGATTGATTCTACCTTGACAGGTTGGACCCGTGTCTAGTCTCTTTTGCCTTGTAACAGACTGATTAGTAGCTGTAGAAGTTTTTGTTGTAGTAGTAAACCTCACTTAGCTATGTACTCTGGTTTTCTTAGTCTCTTCAATGTTGATTTGTTTACCCACCTGATTCAACAAACCACCTCAGGTCATCACCTTCCTACGAGTCACTGAATCGACTAAATTACATAGGTTTAAACATTGTCTCAGGGAAGCAATCACAACATTTTCAAAGGAATCTGCTAGCCCATTCTTTGGGTTCACAAAACGATTGATGCACTCCTTCAAGGACTCGTTCGGCTCCTGAGTACAATGGATAATGGTATCCCCATTACCCTGGAGTTCCTTACTTCCAACAAATTTCCTCCGGAAGGCAACCCAAAATTGCTTAGAATTTCATATACACCTTTGAGGGAGACTGTTGTACCATTTGAGGGAACTTCATGTGAAAGTTTAGGAGAAGGCCCTACACAATAGCTTGTCATCATCATCAAAATTCATCATGAAGTTCTTGAACTGCTCCAGATAGTTGTCCGGATCTCGACTCCCATCATATTTCTCCATCTTGGAGCTATCAAACCTCTTAGGAAGATGTCTTGAGAGTGTTTTTTTCAGACAAAGGTGATTGTCGTTAATATTTGCTACGAATAAAAACATTGTCTTCATTAGGGGTTGCAAAAATACATGGTTCGGACTGAAAAGAAAAAGGATCAATCAGTAACTGTTCAATATGTTGGTTGGTTGATCCCTTACCGTTGCCATGGTGCCTCTTAAGCCTCTCATGCCTATCCCTTTTTCTTGAATGTTTTTTAGTCAACCTCATTTTCTTTTTTGACCTTCCCTCATCACCACTTAAAGATAATAATTCTTCAAGCTCAACCTCATTTGAGAAGCTGCTGGAGGACTCAGATGTAGAACTCTCAACAAGTTTAGATCGGTGTGTCTTCTTGGAACTGAGATGGGTTTTCAAAGACTACTCGTTTTCTCCGGGATTTTCAATATGGTGAAGTACTGACGCAGAGGACTTTCCCTTAACTTATTTTTTTGCTTGTTTTATTTCTCTCAGCGCCTGTATTTCAGCTCTCAATTAGTTTCGCTCCTCGATAGTATACTCATTGTTTTCCCTGATAACTTCCACCTCAGGGGGTGGAACATTCTGCTCATTCGGATCCATCCGAACTACTTTTCTTGCTGGTTTTGAATTGTGAAATTCAGGCACCGTCGTGCTCCCACTGTGGTCGCCAATTTGGTGTGGTTAATTTCCGTTTAAGGGTAATTTTGTAAAGTGGTTTGTGGATTTAATGTTTAGAGTAGAGAGTATTGAGATCATTAAACTGTGTGCTAGCAGTAAATTTTGATTACCCTCATTAATGAAAGTGGTTGGGGTATTTATACTTAATTATTAACCGATGGGCCTATCGGGTTTGATAGTGAAGTCGGGTCAAGCTTAAGGACTCATTAGTAATTTGGTGTGAAGTGACCAACATCTAGCTTAGTCACCATTTATTACGTTAGTCCTATTCAGTTTTTTATAATAGTGGTTATGATCCGAACTTCCCATCGATTAAGTCAAGACTTAGTAGTTAAAATATTCAATCTCATCAGGATCAACGCGCTATGAGCATCCCTTGGATCATCTATTTCATCTGGATCGTAAGAAGGCTGCATTGATTGTTATTCCTTGTCAACTTGGACTGCTTCCCATAACTTAGGTGCAAGAGCAGTGACATAACATTCACGGGCTACCTTTTGACTATTTCGAACAACGCCACCTCCCATAAAATATTTCAAACATTGGTGGATTGTGGAATCCATTGAATACATCCTAGACAGTCAGGACCTGCCAAATATAACATTGTAAGAAGTTGGACAATCAACTATTACAAACAAAACCCTCAATATCGTCTTAAATGGCCCTTTCCTCAACAGGACCTCTCATTAAAACCCTCCAATCACATCGGCTGAGCTACCAGTGAATCTTACTATAGTCTGATTCAAGCATTGGATGATTGAAGGATTATTAATTTTCTTTATACGTTGATAAAAAAAATATTGGCCAAACTGCTTGTATCAATCAGGATTCGACGTACGTCATTACCCTCAATGGACACCGCTATTACCACAACATCTTCGTGTGGACCTGCAACAGTTATCAAATCATCCTCATCGACAACAATGAATGGATCAGGACTGTGATAGTAATGTGTAGACATTTTTCTGTCTAACTGAGTAGTGAGATTATTGACATGTAGTTTTTCTTGAACAACTTAAAGGCACTGTCACGACATCCCCCACAAAAATGGTTAAAGATTTTTTTTAAAAGGTGCATAGTTCGGATACCGTGGCTGTTTTTTTTACTATCATCCCGACTTGATTCTGATCTGGATCTGGATCCAAGTACTCCAAATCCACATCAAACCTTTCAAACCTGTCTAGCCTAAGAGCTTTCCAGATCGGACCCCAAATACACATTTTTTCAAGGTTCAATTTTAAATTTATCGCCTCCAAGTTAAAGAATATTTCTTGAATGTCAGATATATGTGCATCTTCCTCCAATATTTTAACCATCATATCATCTATGTAAACCTCCATGTTTCTGCCAATACGATTAGCAAAATCTGTATTCTCTAACCTCTGAAAAGTGGCTCTGGCATTGTTCAATCTGAACGGCATCACCTTATAACAATGAAGACCTCTGTCTGTGATGAAAGTAGTGTGATCTTAGTCCTTCAGATCTACTTGTATTTGGTTGCACCCTGAAAAAGGATCCATGAAAGACAATATTTTGTCCTGGAGCGTTTTGTAAAGTTGCTTGTGTTGTACTTGCACTAAGCGGATAGTGAGTATTAATTGACCTGTTGCCCCTTGTTTTTTAACAAACGCTGATAGTTTTCACTTTTCAATTAAAATTTGTACATCATGCTTTAAACCAATACAATCTTGGTCATCATGACCCACATCATTGTGGTATCTACAAAAACGAGTATTTTGATTTTCTCTTGGAGATTGGATTGGTGCTGGCTTTCAAAAATGCACAACAGTTTTAGTTTTTTCATAGATGGTAGCTACATTTTCACCTAGTTTGGAAAACCATTCAGGTTGAACCCACTGACCCCTCATGGGTCTACCTTGCTGGTTCTGATTTAATTAATTTTTCATAGGCCGATGTGAATCATATCCGAAATATTTAGGCCTATAATTGATTGTGGCTTTGGATTGACTACTGGCTTGCAGAATTGAAGTAGTTAGAGAAGATTTATTCTCGTTTGGTAGTCTAGATTTTTTAATTTCCTCCAGTGTGATTTATTTTCCGACCTGGTTGAGTAATCCTCCCCAAGTCATTGTTTTCTTCCAAGTTACTGAATCAACTAATTCACCCAGATTCAAACCTTGTCTTAAATAAGCAATAGCCACCTGCTCAAAATAATCAGCTAACCCATATATTATATTTACAAAACGGCTGATGTAATCTTTTAAAGATTCATTCGATTCTTGTGCACAATGGATGATGGTATCATTGTTTCCCTTGAGTTCTTTACTATCCACAAATTTCCTCTGGATGTCCATCCAAAATACATCGAAGTTTTTAATGGATTCATTTGGTAAAGTGTTATACCATTTTAATGCACTTCCCTTGAAGGTCTGCGAGAAATCCCAACAAAAATCTTAAAATCTTTGACGACAATGGCGATTGCCAACTATTGTGACTTCAGTTAAGCATGTGATCCTCGTTCGGAGTGACAAAGATACATGGTTCAGATTGGGTAGCAAACTGATAACTTATTAAATTGTCAATATCATGATCAACCGATCATTTAACTTTCGCTTGATACTTCTTTTTTTTCCCTTTACCCTTTCAATCTCTTTTCTTAGAATGTTTTTAAATAACTTTTCGTTGATGAAGAAGATCCATCAGATTCAGATGTTGTGGTTGAATTTTCAAAAGATCCTAACGTGCTCATCACTTGTTTAACCCGATGCTCCTTTTTAGAATTAATATAAGCCTTTGGGGACTAATCATTTTGACCTTGTTTGTTATTACCACCAGGCTTATCTGTAGATACACCTCCCAAATCGGATTTTTCTTTCAATGTTAATTCAGCTTGATTTTGGGCTCTCAGAGCTTCAATCTCAGCCCTCAACTGATCACGTTTCTCTTGTATGAATGATCTTTCCTTTGTGTTGTGATTGACATTAGACACAGTAGCATGCTCATTATCATCTATTATTCCTTCATTATCATGAGGTAGAACTTCTTGCATATTGACATTCATGTCTCATTAATTTCCAAAGTTCAAGTTGCAACTAAGGTTTTGAATAGCGTTATTGAGGCACCTCACGCTTCCAACCGTTGTCATCAATTTGGTGATGGAAAAATCTGATTTAGGGGTAAAATCGAAAGATCTTTTAGTCGGTTGATATTAAGTATTTAGTATAGAGTAGTGAGAGAATGTAGGTGTATGTTTGTATTTAACGTTTTAGAAAAATTCCAACCTCTTTAATGTCGTTTGTTTATGTATTTATACTCTTTTTAGAGTCCATAGGTCATTTGGATCTGATCTTCTATTTGGGCCCATTTTATGAGCCCTCAAGCCCATGATTCAAGGTACTAGGCACATAGCTGAGTTATAGGTTCGCTTAGGTTATTGCTTCGTCATCAACTTGTGTTTATCCTGTCCAAATTACCCCTTTGGATGAAAACCGAAGTACTGCAACGTATGTTCAAAAATATCTGACCCTATTAATTATTGGTTGGTTAGCATTCCTTAGAAGATAAGTAAGGTTTAGCAACTACAATAATTTATTTTTAGAGTTTAATATCTTGAGAGGTTTTTGTTGCATTGATGCTTTTTACGGGTTGTCTTCTCTTCCCATATTTAATCGTCTATTCATTACATGGTTGAATCGTGTACATTTTAAATGTTGGTCATAACTCGTCATAAATTTTCAGGCACCTTATTCATATTATGACGACATAAATGGACCATTCCTAACTACTTAGAGACTTTGTACACTCGTCTACATTGGTTTGTTGTTTGCATGTCGTTTTCGTGTTGCTCATCACCTTTGTTTTTGTGCGTATATTTATGGTTTCATTTGGTATTGATGGGTACACTCGTCGTTTTCATCACTCCCTCGTATCACTTTTGTAATACTGATTTTGTCTATTTTATATGGTCTTCATTTGGTATTGATTGGTATACTCGTCGTTTTCATCACTCTCTCGTATTACAATGTCTATTTTATATGTTCCACATCTACTGGTACTTGTTGTCCTCAGCTCGTATCTCCCCCTCTTTTTAGTCTTATTCGTCATCTTAGCTAATCTTTATAGCTACCTTCGTCATTTTTCATCACGCCTTCATATTACCTAGTAATGTAATGTTTCTCTTGTCTATTTTAATTTATCTCATTAATACTTGTTATAGTCAGTCTTTAGAAAATTTGTGTCGTATTTTACCAATCACTTACTCCAAAATTAGTATTTTATATGAATGTACTATGACTAGGATATAACTTTGTCGTCAAGTTAATTATATTATAACATAAATCGGATTTTCTTTGATGGATCCGTGTGAACTTCCATCTGTAGTTTCCTGGGAGCTACGTTAATGTCTTGGTCTTCAGTTTGATACTTCTATTTTTAATTTTAAAAAAGTGTCACTCAAAAGAACGGGCTATCAATACCATAATGCTTGTATGGCGTATGGGCTGACATCACGGTATCACATGTGTTTATAAATAAGAAGAACATAATTCCAATTCCAAACAAAACAAAGATTGATCATGGCGAAACAAACACAAACACTAAACATAGTGATCCTACCAAGTCCAGGTATGGGTCACCTGATCCCTGTAGTCGAGTTAGCTAAACAATTAGTCTGCCGCCACGATTTCTCGGTCACAATAGCAATCCCTAACTCAGGCCCACCTTCACAAGCAGCAACATTAGTCCTCGGCTCCCTTCCTCAATCGATATCTAGCGTCTACCTCCCTCCTGTCGATTTTTCCGATATTCCAGACGCTTCGACCGAAACGCGTATACTCCTTACTGTGACTCGATCTCTTCCCGATTTACGGCACTTGTTTGACATACTAAGTTCAAAGAACGAGTTACCAGTTGCATTGGTGATCGATCTTTTTTCTGTCGACGCATTTGATGTGGCTAAAGAGTTTGGCATTCCTCCCTATCTCTTTTTTCCATCACCGGCTCAGCTTCTCTCATTTTGTTTTTATTTGCCTGAGCTTGATCAAACGACCTCAGGTGAGTATAGAGATCTACTTGAACCAATTCGGGTACCAGGTTCCGTGCCGGTTTGGGGTGCAGACTTACCTGGTCCGGAACAAGATAGAAAGAAAGATAGTTATAAAGGGCTTCTTCACATGGTCAAAAAACTTAAATTGGCTGAGGGTATCTTGATCAACACGTTTTTCGACATGGAGAGTGAGGCATTGAAAGTTCTCCAAGGGGCACCTGAAAACCCGCCCGTTTACCCGGTCGGCCCTCTTGTGAGCCGGGGATCGAGCGATCGGAATGATTCGTCAGAATGTTTGACGTGGCTTGACGACCAGCCAAGTGGATCAGTGGTATATGTATCGTTTGGTAGCGGTGGGACCCTCAATTCCAACCAGACGAATGAGCTGGCGTTAGGACTTGAGATGAGTCGACAGAAATTTTTATGGGTTGTAAGAAGTCCGAGCGACATTGCCACGGCTTCTTATTTCGATGCCCGAAGTGAAAAAGGTCCGTTTGACTTTCTCCCGGTCGGCTTTCTAGACCGGACAAAAGACCGTGGTCTGGTCGTCTCGTCATGGGCCCCACAGGCCGATATACTGAGCCACAGATCGACAGGTGGGTTTTTGACTCATTGTGGTTGGAATTCGACCTTAGAGGGTTTAATTAACGGAATCCCTTTGATCGCTTGGCCGTTGTACGCGGAACAGAAAATGAACGCAGTTTTGCTGTGTGAAGATATGAAGGTAGCCTTACGGCCTAAAGCAAACGAAAATGGTGTCATTGAAAAGGAAGAGGTTGTTAGAGTTCTTAAAAGCTTAATGAAAGGTGAAGAAGGTAAAAGAGTTCGGAAGAGAATGGAGTATATGAAGGACGCGGCTGCAAAGGGAGTTAGCGAAGATGGGTCTTCTACAAAAGCGTTATCTCAAGTGGCTCTTAAATGGAAAAACATTGACAAAACCCATTAGTGATTCACTCTTTTGTTTGGTCTTCTGTGCATGTTTGTTTTATGTTCTATATTCTTGTGTTTTACAGTATCTTGTTTGGCTTTTTCCTGCCGGTTTTAAACTATTCAGTGTGTTTTTCTTTAGCAAAGTTGGTTGACTAACTGAAATTTAATTCCAATATTAATTATGATTACACAATATATATTGAATAAAAGAAACAAATAATAACAGGTAGGGTCGGGTACATGTATAGAAAATCTCCTTAAAGATTTGTTTATGTTTTTAAGGATCTACGTCACAATCAACTTTGGAAAAAAAAATATGAACTTTTTTCGTGTTTAAGGGAAAATAATCATAGACGAATTTAAATTAAATTTAAGGACCTCTCATAACTTCAACATTAAGGGCTATTGCAGGGAAGCTCTCAATAATCAAAAGTTACATTTACATTTGGTTCACTGCCAAAAGGTCTCCTACTAATGGAGATGTATTCTTAACTTATATATCGATCTTTTTTCGCATGTTTAACCGATGTGGGATGTGGAATTTTGATTGCACCTAACAATCCTCCTCTCGGACAAAGTACCACTCTAGCCTCTTTTTAATTGACTTCCATCCGCCTAGAACTCTAGTCAGGTGGAGAGAAACCTCAACTCTAGAGCTTTAGGGCGGATCTATCTGCTCACTATCAGATGAAATTGTACCCCTCCTTGATCAAGCCACCTGCGTCAGGTGGAGAGAAACCTCAACTCTAGAGCTTTAGGGCGGATCTATCTGCTCACTATCAGATGACATTGTGCCCCTCCTTGATCAAGCCACCTGCTTGATGAGCTATCTCGCGTTCCATCTATAGATGAATCTGCGCCGCTCCTTGATCAAGCCACCTGCTTCATGAGCCATCTGGCGCTCCATCTATAGATGAATCTGCGCCGCTCCTTGATCAAGCCACCTGTTTAATGAGCCATATGACGCTCCATCTATCCAGCAGATCATTCACCTTGAGTATGACTCCTGGCTTCTTTTGGTAAGATGTTCGGAAATCTGAGAATTTCACCCACATCACAGCCCACCATATCGCATTTCGTCTGGGACTGGTGCTCTGATACCACGTGTTGGGAATATGCGTGTTCGGTCCACATATTCCACCTTCGTATATAAGTAAGAACACAATCGATCTCAACACTAATATGATATTGTCCGCTTTGGCACCCGAAGGCCCTCACGGCTTTGCATTTGGTCCACTACCAAAAGGCCTCATACGAGTTGAGATATGTTCTTACTTATATACCATTGATCATTCCCATGTTTAACCGATGTGGGATGTGGAACTTTGGTCGCCACCCAAACAAATCCTCATCTCGAACAAAGTACCACCTTAGCCTCCTCTCAATTGACTTTCATCCGCCCACCCTAATCAGGTTGTAAGACTACCTGACAATAGAGGCACTACGGATGTTACTGCTCACCTCCTATTGGACCACTCTGTCTTGTTCCTTACCGCCACTCCAATCAAGCCACACTGCTTGATGAGCCACGGGAACTCCGAACTAGGATTTCTAAAGCAGATCACAATGAGCATGGCGTCTAAGTTCTTCATGTTCGATCTCCGAGAAGTTCACCACCATCGCGTTCCGTCTGGGCCTGACGCTCTGATACCGCGTGTTGGGAATATGGGTGTTATGAATTAGGGGTCCGGTCCGCATATTACGCCTCCGTATATAAGTACGGACAACCCGATCTCAACACTAGTATGATATTATCCACTTTGGCACCCGAAGGCCCTCACGGTTTTGCATTTGGTCCACTACCAAAAGGCCTCATACTAATGGAGATGTATTCTTAACTTATATACTGATCTTTTTTCGCATGTTTAACCGATGTGGGATGTAGGACTTTGGTCGCACCTAACATTAACATTCATAGGGCTAATCATTTTTAAATGAGATGTTCTGTAATTGTTTTACAATGGAAGAAATTTTTTATTAAAAAGAAATTAAAATTTAGTAGGTTAAAACTATTGTTAATGAAATAAAAAAGATATATAATAAAAATATATTAGAGTTTGAACGTAAAATGATATTATTTTTTATTCAAAAATAAATGCATTCTCCTTTCAATTTGAGTTTGAAAGTAATCGATAGTTTGATTGATTGCAATAAAACAATTATCACAAATAGCGATATACATTCAATTTCTACTCATTATTCACATATTTCATATTTTAAAAGAATTATTCAACATTTGTGAGGGTCAAAAGTAATGATAAAACTAGTTTCAAAATTGTGTAAATCATTATAAATGTTTCTGCTTTTTTTACAAACAAAAGTTCTACATAGATCTAAAATACTGTTCAAATTAGAAAACGTGTAGTTCATTTTAACACAATTCGACAACGTGACGGCATCTCCGGAAAGACTACCTGGAAATGATGAAGACGTACATCAATGCAATAAACAAGTTTACCGAACCAAGAACCAGATCCCAAACGCACAGATACAAGAAAAAAATATGAAGACGAAGGAGACAACATAGACAACCTTACAAACCGATACCAATATGTAAACAATACATATGATTCTTCTTTTATTAAATATAGGGACCATACGGTCGGATCAGATCGGACTTCCTTGGATAAAAGAAACAAACATCAATGTCACTGAATAAAAAGGAGGAGCTAGATCTCAAGATCCCAGACGAAGCACAACAAAAACGTGCGGACGAAACTCCAAAAAAAAGGCCTCGTCGGACAACATCATGTCTAACCGACGACCAATCCAAATAAAAAATGAAATCAACAAGCATTGTCGTTTTAGTGTCTGACTTCCGCTGACGCCCCAACTACATGGTTTTTTAATTCTCAAGCCCTAACGACCCAAACATGAGTTCGTTTCAGCAGCTACTATCGTTCATATGTCATTGTCCCTCAGGCTCAGGATACTTATCCATTTGGGGTGGCATCGGCTAACACTATAGTGCAATAAGTTTATCCACATATCTCAACTGGAGCAAATATAATTAGCGCTTACGGGACTCCTCTAACTTATTGTGGACGACATCTGCAGTTACGATGGAACTCGCATGCACCACCGATGTCTGGATATTACACCTATGGATCACATGCGACCAATCAACACTGATTAGTTCGAATATCGCTAGAAGTATATTATAGTGATTCTGATATTACCCAAGGTAATTTCTGACTGATTGAATAAAATTCGTTGACTAAACAGTAACAAGTGAAACAATGATTAAGCTATGTGCCTAGCACCTCAGTTATTGGGCTTGGGGGCTCGTATGATTAACCCGACTAAAAAATCTGACCTGCAAGGCCCATGGGTCAGAGAAAAATAGTATAAATACCCCAATCGACATCATTAATAAGGGTTGGACTTTTTTCAAAAAATATTAAATACAAGCACACCCCTCCTTTCTCTCAGAACTTCTTAAAAAAATACTTACTATTAGCCACCTAAAGGTTTTTTTCCAGTTTTACCCTTGAACTAGGTTTTACCATCACCAAACACAACCACTGGGCTTCGATGGACGAAGCAACAATCATGAGGCACTACGTAGACAAACGTAACATTTTATATGATGTGTATGAATAATTTATACCGGATAACTCTCTGTTTATTTCCAAAATTGAGCACACGATGTTACCGCCATAATTGAGCATGCACAATATTAATGACAAGTTTGCGAGAAAGAGCAACGCGGACCACCATGTGGATAATTTTAAAAATGGGATGATATGGTACCCGAGAGCCAATGGTGGATTCAAATGCAAATATTTTGGTCTAACCTTGTTAGGAACCATCCTAACCTCCTTTTATGAATTTCCCTTAGGCTGCATTAGAATTTTTAACCAACTCTGCATTACTTTCTGCAACTATTATATTATCCACTGTAAGATAAGGCCCGACGAGAGCCTCTGATAGTACACAGAGTGGTTTGTAGAGATACAAGACCAAGTGTGAGATTGCCTAACATATAAACAACGAATCAAGCGAGGACCACTATCTAAACCCATAATGATGAAAATGGCCCACATATTTCGATATCTTATCGCGCAAGTAGAACAATTTATAAAATATGAAGAGACAGGGCATTAAAGGTTTAGTAGTGGATCGAGAAACGGTGGTAGCTTACGGCTAACAAGGTGGGCAGTTAACTGTGACCGATGTTAGTTCAAACAACCAATATGACTCTCGACAAAGAAATACCATTGATTTCACAAGTTCATGGTGATGAGTCCGACTTCGAAGAGCTCCCCGGAAGGGTAGTCCAAAGTAAATCACCCCGTAAATCCGGACAGACTCCATGACTTCAATTCGAACAGCACTGATTGAACCGGACAGATGATTTTGAACACTGCAAACATAAGGCAGTTCGAACTATGACTAAAGTACTAAAAAACCTAATCACTATCTGACTAAGCTACCTGTACATCTGCTTAAAACTCATGGGTCTTTAAACATGACCCGGGTCCATTAAACTTGACCCAAAAGCCCATAAGGGCCCAAATCTTACACTATAAATGCCCAACCACCAGCATTAACTATGGGTAAGAAAAATTAACTGCTGTCAGGCTGCTTAATTCTCTCTCCACCCTTGAAACACTTTGAAACACCCTGAAATATCTCAAAACACCTTTAAACACCACCACACCACCGTGAAACACCCTTACGCTGCTTTAAAACTCCACTTAAAATTACCAGACTACCCTTAGGCTACTTTTATCCACACCAAATTGGCGACCACAGTGGGAGGCGACGATGCCTGAATCAAGCATTCAAAACCCAGTAAGGAAATTCTGTCCGAATGAATCCGGATAACCCAGAGCTTCCACTAGCTTTGCTCGAAGTGGTGGAAGAGAACGATGAATATACTGTCCAAGAGCGTGACAGGTTGAGGGTTGAAATAGAAGCTCTGAGGGCTGAGAAGGCCAAGATGGGCATGAAGGAAAAGTCCAAAGCATCAGTTGCTCATCGCTCTGATAACCCTCGAGAGCATGAGGCTTCAAAGACTCATGTGAGCACTAAAAAGACACATGCCAGTTCTAAAAAGTCTCACCGGTCCAAGCCTGTGGAGAGTTCTGACTCAAGCTCAGAATCTTCGGACAGCTCTTCGGACAGTGAGGGAAATGAAAAGTCCTTGTCCTCCAGTAGTGACGAGGGGCGAACCAGGAAAAAACAGAAGCAAGTTAAAAAGTATTCTAGAAAAAGAGATCGTTATGGAAGAATGAAGAGACATATTGGGAAAGGATCATCTCACAGCCGGAGGCATGTAGACCGGATGCTGATGGATCCTTTTGCCTTCCATGATGAGCCAGGTATCTTTGCAACTCCTAATGATGATACCGTGTTCAGTCGTGGAAGGAATTGGAGGCAGTCTCCACTGTCTTCTAAAATCCTGTCCGGAAACCTCCCCAAGAGGTTTGATAGCACCAAGATGGAGAAGTACGATGGCAGTACTGATCCAGATAATCATCTGGAGCAATTCAAGAACTTCATGATGAACTTTGATGATGATGATAAACTACTCTGCTGGGCATTCTCCCAGTCCTTTACGGGGAGTGCTCTGAAGTGGTACAACAGCCTTCCTCAGGGTTGTATCAGAGACTTTGATACCTTTTGGGTGGCCTTTCGAAGACAATTTGTGGGGAGTAAGGAGCTCAAGGGTAATGGAGATACCATAATCCATTGTGCCCAAGAGCCAAATGAATCGTTGAAAGAATACATAAGTCGTTTTGTGAACACAAAGAACGGGCTGGCTGATTGCTTTGAACAAGTGGCAATAGCATCCCTGAGACAAGGTTTGAACCCGGGCAACCTGGCCGATTCGGTAACAAGGAAGAAAGCCATGACCTGGGGTGGATTGCTGAATCAAGTTGGCAAGCAAATAAATGTTGATGAAACAAAAAAGACCAGGGTGCACAGGCAGGTGAGATCCACCCCGGTGACACCAACTCCCAATCCAAACCAGTCCGGCAACAAAGCTAGAGAAACCGGACAGGGGCATGGAAGAGGAAAAGCTCAGTCTCAACCAGCTGCTCCTGCACAAAGTCAACAGTCTAGAAACAAAAGGGGGCCGTGGGTCCAACCGGAGTGGTTTGCAGAGCTCAAAGAAAGTGTGGCAACCATTTTCGAGAAAACTAAAGATGAAGTACACTACCGGAGACCGGCAACCTTGCAGGCTCCCAGAGAACATCGAAACAGTTCTTTTTGTCAATATCACAATGATATTGGCCATACTACTGATGATTGTATAGCCTTGAAACAAGAGGTTCAGAATCTGATTGAAAGAGGGAAGTTGGGTGCATATGTCAAAAGAAGAGGAGGCAACAGGCCTGACAACACTCACCGGGCTGGTCCGGTTAATGCTGCCCCAGAAGGGGCCATGGTAATTGTTGAAAGGTTTGATGTGGAATCTGAATACTTGGATCCTGATCCAACAAGGAACAGAGTGGGTGCAATAGAGGAGTGTTCCAGGTCGGTCTCCGGGCTCATTAAATTCTTTGAGTCCTTGACAATTTTCGGAGGGGACACCGTAACGGCTCCTACCACTTCATCAAGAAAAAGGCATGTTCACAATTTGGCAACCCAACTAGAAGGGGGCATAACCTCTTATCAATCGTCAAGTTTATCCCCATTCATTGTCTTTGATGGGGATGATTTGAGAGACATTGCTGGCCCTCATGAAGATGCTGTTGTCATAGGAGCATCGATAGGGGGCAATGAGATAAGGCGAATCCTGGTAGATACTGGGAGCTCTGCCAATATCCTTTTCCTAGATACTTACAAGAAAATGAAAAATCCAGCTGTGATTCAAAAGTCAGACCGATCGATTGTAGGCTTCACGGGCAGCTCAGCTGATGTAATTGGTGAGTTCGAAGAAGAAGTATTGTTGGGCAGAGGCCCTTTCAAGGAAACGGTCAGAATACTTTTCATTGTGGTGGACTGTCCCACTTGTTACAATGCTATTCTAGGGAGATCTTGGCTCTCTAGGATGCATGCAGTGGCCTCAACAGTCCATCAGTGTCTAAAATACGCTGTTCAGGGGCAGGTTGGGGTTGTCCGGAGCAGTCAAAAAGTTGCAAGAGAATGTTATGCCACTGCCTTGGCTCCACGAACGCTGGGGGCAGTCCGTATAACTGACCAATAGCAGTTTGAGGGCCTTTCTGGGGGTGAGGGTGAAATTGATGACCCCAGAGAGACCCCCGGAGTGTTGATCCCAGTTGAAGAGGTTGAGACACACTGCTTGGAAGAAGGGAAATTTGTCAAGATAGGGTCCAAAATGCCACAAGTGTTGAAAGAAGAGATGTTAAAATTCTTAAAAGACCATCAACATGTCTTTGCTTGGTGCAATGCTGATGTTACTGGAGTTCCATCAGAGGTGATTTCCCATCACCTATCTGTCCGGAGAGATGTGGCACATGTGGTGCAAAAAAGGAGAGCTTTCTCAAAAGAAAAGGCTGATGTCATTGTACAAGAGGTTGACAGACTCACAAAGATGGGGCACATTAAAGAATCTCAGTACCCTTTGTGGACTGCCAATCCAGTCTTGGTAAAAAAGAAGAACGGTAAATGGCGAATGTGCATTGACTTCACATATCTCAATCGAGCTTGCCCAAAAGACTTGTATCCGGTTCCCCGGATAGATCAGTTGGTAGATTCTACTTCTGGGAACAAGCTACTCTCCTTTATGGATGCTTTCTCCGGGTACAATCAGATCCAGGTGGATCCAAGAGATCAAGAGCATACCACTTTTGTTACTGATAGAGGATTACACTGCTACAAGGTGATGCCTTTTGGTTTGAAAAATGCTGGGGCTACTTATCAAAGGTTAGTCAATAAAGCATTTGCTGATCAAATTGGAAGAAATATGGAGGTTTACATTGACGATATGATGGTGAAAAGTGTGGATGAGCAGCTGCACTTGTCCGACCTCCAGGAGACTTTTGCCAACCTGGCCAAGGTAAATTTAAAGTTAAATCCTGAAAAATGTGTGTTCGGAGTTCAGTCCGGGAAGTTCTTAGGGTATATTATAAGTGAGCATGGAATACAGCCCGACCCGGACCAACTCAATGCTTTATTTCAAATGGAGCCTCCTCGAAACATTAAAGAAGTGCAGCGGTTAACGGGGAGGTTAGCAGCTTTGAACAGATTCATCTCAAGGTCTTCGGACAGATGTGCTCCTTTCTTTCAAACTTTGAAGGGTGCAAAGGGGTTTGAGTGGACACCACAGTGTAATGAGGCATTCAATGAAATCAAAAAGCATCTGTCCTCCCCCAAGACCTTGTTCAAACCAATCGATAGGGAGACTCTTTTTGTGTATCTGGCTGTTTCAAGTTGTGCCATCAGTGTTGTGCTAGTGAGGGAGGTTGATGGGTATCCTCACCCAGTATACTACATCAGCAAAAGCCTGATTGATGCTGAACGCCGTTACTTGAAACTCGAGAAACTAGCATTGGCCTTGGTGATAGCTGCGAGAAAGATGAGGCCTTATTTTCAGGCTCATCCTATCGTTGTGCGGACATCCTTCCCTTTAAAGAATGTCCTTCAAAAAGCAGACATTTCAAGCCGAATGACAAAGTGGTCAGTAGAGTTGGGGGACTTCGACATAGACTTTGCTCCTCGAACAGCAGTAAAAGCTCAAGCTGTGGCTGATTTTCTGGTCGAATTCCATTCCGATAGGGACTCAGAGCAATCTGTTGATTCAAAAGACAAAAAAGTGTGGATTGTCCGAACAGATGGAGGATCCAGTGCCATAGGATCTGGGGCAGGAATATGTCTTACTTCCCCCTATGGGGACAACATGTTCCAAGCTATTTGTTTTGCTTTCAGAGCATCTAATAACGAGTCTGAATACGAAGCAGCGATAGCTGGGTTGAAATTGGATTATATCTGTGGAGCAAAAAGGGTCAAGCTGCTAAGCGACTCCCAATTGCTTGTCCACCATGCCTTGGGCCTATCAGAAGCCAGAAAAGAACAATTGATTAAATATTTACTTCTCCTGAAAAATGAAGCAATGAAGTTTAAAGCTGTTATTTATGAACATATTCCCCGGGCAGAGAATGAGCTAGCAGACTCGTTGGCTACAATAGCATACACGGAGTCCTATCCATGGATCCATGTGCTTGAAAGTCCTTCTATTCAACTTGATGAAGGGGAAAAAGAAGAAGTCTTTGAAATACAAGTAAATGAGCCTCAGGATTGGAGGTCTCCTCTTATACAATATCTGTCCGATGGCATCGTACCTTTGAATAAATCACAAGCCAGAACTCTAAAACACAAGGCTCGTGGTTTCATCATGATTAGAGAGGTCTTATACAAGAAATCCTATAGCAAACCTCTCCTACGCTGTTTAGGAGATCATGAGTCACAAATGGTTCTCTCCGAATTGCATGATGGTGAGGGATCAGCCCATTGTGGATTTAGAGCATTAACAAGAAGAGTGCTTCTCTCCGGATATTATTGGCCTTCAATAATGAAAGATGCCAAGGAACTGGTAAAAAGGTGTGACCCATGCCAGAGGTACAGCAATGAAATTCATGTGCCAGCCATTCCTATGGAATCAATTTCTGAGCCTATCCCTTTTGCTCGATGGGGATTAGACTTAGTTGGGCCTCTCCCTATGGCGTCCGGAGGGCGTAAAACCATAATCGTAGCCATTGACTACTTTTCGAAGTGGATAGAAGCAGCCCCCTTGGCAGGGACAACATCAAAGGCTGTTATAAAATTCATTCTATCCAACATATGTTGCAGATTTGGTGTCCCTCAGAGAATAACAACAGATAATGGGCCACAGTTTGACAACAGAGAAATGGAGAGCTTCTGTGCCTCAAGGGGTATTCAGCACTGCTTTTCTTCACCATTCCACCCACAAGCCAATGGGCAAGTTGAAGTGGCTAACAGAACGATACTGTCCGGTTTAAAGAAAAATTTGGAAGGGGCTGCTGGGAAGTGGCCTAGTTATTTACAAGAAGTCTTGTGGGCCTACCGGACAACACCTGGGGCTGCAACACAAGAGTCACCTTTTTCCTTGGTCTATGGGATGGATGCAGTAGCCCCCATAGAAAAGACACTCCCCTCTTTTCGTGTTCATAACTTCTCCGGACAGGCTAATGAAATGGCAGTTAGAAATCAACTTGACTTAATTGAAGAAAGGCGAGTAAAAGCTCATCTTAGAATGGCACACTATCAAGGCTTGATGAGAAGCAGGTTTGCTTCTAAGGTTAAAAGAAGGGATTTTCAACCAGGAGATAAGGTATTGAGGAAAGTTTTCTTGCATACCAAGGAAAAGCTCTTCGGAAAACTGGCCCCAACCTGGGAGGGTCCCTACACTGTGGTTGAAAGAATCAAGCCTGGCACATACTGGTTAGAAGACAAAGATGGCAGGGTTTTAACTCACCCTTGGAATATTGAACACCTTCGAATATATTTGGAATAAAACTTATGTGAATATTTACTTGTTTAAATATCCATGTAAATATTTGGGGGCATACCACTATCTCTCTCCGGCGCCACGGAGAGCTTTAAATGAAACTTGGAACTTTTTTGAATTAATTTTCTAAGTTTTTGCAAAATTCTGTTGATTGTCATACTATTCGGATTGAAAGATCTAAGGGCTACTTAAATTCTAGCCAGAGAAACTAAACACTCTCACAACACGATAACTCGAGATTACTTAAACTCCAAGATATTTAAACAGACTATGGAATAAGAGAAGGGTTGTGCGAGATAAAACGTTCATTCAATAAACTTAAAGTTGCCTTGGCCTTCCAAGGACTTTTTAACAAGTTTAAACACAATACAAAAATCTGTCTGGACAAAACGGACAGCATCACAAAAAAAAGGTGCCTTGGCCTTCCAAGGACTTTGGTTCGAACAAAAAGTAAGCAGAATAAATTACCAACTAAGGGGGAGCCTTTGAAGATGGCTCACCCTCATCTGTTCCCTTGGTCTTGATATCGCTTTTTTCCTCAATGACCTTCTTGCCTTTAGGGTCAGCCTCTTCTTCACCCGGAGTCTCTCCGGTTTCCTCCTCGTCACCAGATGAGGATATATCAGTGTACCCTTCATCAACCATGGTCCAATATGGAAGATCGTCATCATCCACATAACGCCATAAGTCCCCAAGTCTCCTCTTTGGGAACTTCTCGTGAAATAGAAGGACCATGTCGGACTTCACCTTTTCAATCAATAATTCCTCACTCCGAATCATCTCCTTGGCATAAGCATTGATTTTGGCTTTGATCATGGCCTCTTGATCCTTCACCAGAGCAGCTTTCTCGCCAACAGCCTGAGTCACTGCATTCTCTAAAGCGAGTTTGTCAGTAGTCAGATTGGTGACAAGTTTCTCTTTTGCTGCAGTCTCATCTTTTGAGGTTTTCAAGTCCTTCTCCAATTCGGACAGCTTAGCCTGGAGGTCTTCTAGGGTTTTCTCTAAAGAGGCAACTTTTGTGTTGTTTTCATTTTGACTCCTCTTCAGCTGTTCGTTTGACTCCTTGAGCAAGTCGACCTTAGTAGTGGCACTCCGGAGGTCATCGGACAGTTTTTCCTTCTCAGACTTAAGCTCTTTAATGGTTTCTGCCTGACTCCGGACTTGCCTTTCTAGGGTAAGTACTGGTTGTACGTTGCTCAGGAGGGAATGAGCTATAACATCCCTCTCGCTGGAAATCAAAAAAGTCTTACCGTTGAAGTTTACCGTGTTGGAACTACTGGGAGGAACATATGGCCCTGCAAACTCATTTCTTGACAGGCCGAGGAAGTAATCACCCAAAGGACCCAGGCCGGTGACATCCACTTCGTCCATGTTAATCTCTCCCCTAGCAACTTCATCAGTGTGGAATTCCATTGGAATCCCTTCATTGAGATTCCCTGGGATCTCTTCGGCTAAGGTTGGGTCAGTTGGGAATGTGGGCTCCGGATCCCGGACAACAAACTCTTCTTCTTGAGAAGTCTTCTTCTTTTTTACTTCTCTGTCAGCACTATCGCTTGCTTGCTTGCGAGTTCGTTTGGAGGCCCTTAGAGGTTTTGAGGGAGTCTCTCCGTGTTTCTTACTTTCCACTTCTACCACATGTAGAAGGTTTGCACCAACTTGAGCTGGGACTGGCACCTCTGTGTCAGTTGGAGCCTTTTTCTCCGTATCCACTGCCGTTTTCCTCCCTTTCTTCTTCTGGCCCTTCATTTTACTTGGGGCTTTGGCCCGGGCAGGAAGGAAAAGGGTCCCATCTAGTTCATGAGACCTCCTCAGCACTATGTCATCCTCAGGAGGGGTGGAGAACTCCTCCCATGTTAAATCCCTTCGACCTGTGGTGTTCCACAGGTGAGATCTTGCCAAGTTTCCCGGAGTGAAAGCCTTGTGAAACCGGTTCTCCCAGTTCTCTGCGGCCCATGCATTTATCTTGCCACAGGTGTCCTGTCCGGCTTTCAGATAGTCTCCGAACTCTTTTGGCAGTTCTAACAAAACAAAAGAATAACCAGTTAGTGAAAGCTTAAAGAAGGGAAGATTCGAATAGAAACTTAAGGAAAGAACTTACGATCGCTTCTCCATCTGCTTCGAAGAAGGCTAGGATTCTCCCCAACCTTAATCTTCTTCCCATTCTCCCATGAGCCACTTATAAACAAGAACTGGCTCCTCCATTTATTCTCCGACTCTAGGAGATCATCGACGGCTTTCAGATTGTTCCCCATATTAAAATGATAAAAAGGGAATTGGTGGTGTTTGCACAAGCTAGCAACAGCAGCAAACTCTTCCATGGGAAGAGGGATTCCGGACAGCCTAGACGCCATAATGCATGACATCAAGGTGTACCATCCGTTGGGGCTCAGCTGTGATGGACATAGTTTGACTAAATGGAAATAGCGCACTATCTCCGGATCCAATGGGAACATGAGTCCCCAATTGAACAGCTCCGTAAAAAAGACAATCTCGTTTCTCTTGCAATCCATCGGGGTCTCCGGATCGATGGGAATTCGAATCTTTACGTTTTCAGGGATCCCCCACTTAGTGCAAAGCCGTCCCAAGTCTCTAGTATGAATAAACATGTACTTGGTTTTTAACAAAGACAAAAGATACTTAAATTCTACCTTGTGAAAGCAGGGCCCAACTTTCCCTTCAAGGCTCTCCGGCAGATCCGGACGGCTCAGGTACAAGTCCTCTTTGCCTTTCTTGGCAACAACTATAGCAGTTTCAGCTTGTCCGGAAGACTCGGACTCAAACCTGACCTCCTCAGTGGAGTCTTCCATCCTCTCCTCCATTACTGTTGGGGGAGCCTCTGCAGAAACAGCTCGGGGAGGGATGAAGCTTGGCACAGCTGATCCTCCGGACTGGCGGCTCGTTGTATGTTTCTGAGTTCTCGCCTCAGTTTGAGCTTCTGAGGTCGAAGTTTCCTTAGGAGGTAGTGGACTGCTAGCCTCCGGACCAACCGGCCTCTCCCGGAGGGTCCTAACAGTTGTCCCGGACCCCGACTCACTGGTATTTTTTGAGGAGAGTCCCTTAACCAGTCTACTTGGTCTTTTCATGATCAGCTTGTCTGGAGAATGATCGGAGTCGGACCCCATAGCAATAAAAGTGGTTTTCTTCCTAACACTTGTAACAGCGACCCCCGGTTCGACAGTGGGGATTGACTCTTGGACTGATGAGCCAGAAACTATTGGGGAGAGTGTTGATTGAAAGAGTTTTCTAGGTTTCGTACCTTTCGAAGAAGACGAACCTCTATCAGATTCTTCGATTGAAGGGGCTGGATTTTCAACAGGCGACGCTGGAAGCCCTGCTGCAAGTCTCTTCTCTTTTTCAACCCTTTGAGCTTTCTCTAGTTCTGAAAGATTGAGCCAGCCACCCTTGATTAGAGCTGTTCTTGCTGTGAACATAAAACAACTAAGGAGAGTTTGAAGTTTTAGAGAGATGAGGTTTTGAGTGAAATGACAAAGTAAAAGTGAAAATGAAACTGTGAAAGACAAATGGAATTTATAGTAAATGTAAAAAAGAGTTTGATTCCTAGGAGAATCCGAAAAGTTGGGCAATGATTAAAAACGGCGCTGACATCATCAATAGCATTTAAAGAAGTAACTTGTTCGAGAAAGTGGTGCAACTTTCAAGGTGAGAAAACGGCTAAAAGTAACCAACCAGAGAGTGACACGTGTCCCACTATTTCTGACAAAGAACCGTTTGGGATTCGTAACGGTTGGACTGTCCGGGTCTATTTCAATTCTCTTCGAATTGGAAAGCCACTTCTTCAATCGGACTATTTTTCAGTTCTTTAACAAGGACACTTGTTCAAATACCTAAAAAAGGGGCTCCTGATGAGTCCGAATTCGAAGAGCTCCCCGGAAGGGTAGTCCAAAGTAAATCACCCCGTAAATCCGGACAGACTCCATGACTTCAATTCGAACAGCACTGATTGAACCGGACAGATGATTTTGAACACTGCAAACATAAGGCAGTTCGAACTATGACTAAAGTACTAAAAAACCTAATCACTATCTGACTAAGCTACCTGTACATCTGCTTAAAACTCATGGGTCTTTAAACATGACCCGGGTCCATTAAACTTGACCCAAAAGCCCATAAGGGCCCAAATCTTACACTATAAATGCCCAACCACCAGCATTAACTATGGGTAAGAAAAATTAACTGCTGCCAGGCTGCTTAATTCTCTCTCCACCCTTGAAACACTTTGAAACACCCTGAAATATCTCAAAACACCTTTAAACACCACCACACCACCGTGAAACACCCTTACGCCGCTTTAAAACTCCACTTAAAATTACCAGCCTACCCTTAGGCTACTTTTATCCACACCACATGGTACCTTAATCAGGGAAAAAGATATCGAAGTAGCAACTAGTACACCAAGTACAATGACCGCGACAATGACAAAATATATGAACACCCACGTGGACCGTTTACCAAACTAACTAATAGCATAACATCTGTCTATTTCAAAATAAGAGACATTGTTATATACCGAAATCCACATAAGATGAATAGCCCATTAGCGACACAAGACACATCCAAGTAATGTAAATTTCATGACGATGTGGGACATTACACAATAGAATGTTACGCATTGCAATACCAAATACACGAGTTTATAGATGAAACCAAATTCGTCAAAGCAAAAGATGACGCGATAACCGAAGCATTTACAAATAATAACAAAGGGGTAGAGACTTTGCAACAAGACAAGAGCGAATAGAACCATGAAATGTTGGAGAAAGAACTAATGGTCTGATTAATTGTCCACTGGCCCTAGCAAACAATTCAATCCTTGATTTGCTGATACCAAAATACCTTGATCATGACCCTAATAGATAAATGACCGATATTATTTCCAAAAAAAATATAAAAGCTCATTCGGTTTGTAGCCATCAAACTTTAACGGCATAGTAATTAAAGAGGGCATGTTCGTCTTGGTCGAGCTACACGATCTAGGGCGAGCACACCACGTCTCTCATGTCAATGAAAAACCATCAATAAAAAATACAGAGGAGACTGTGAAGAATAGCAAGGCCTTGAAGCACCATGACAAGCATGGAGAGGGTGAAGCTTCAAGGACTGCTTTAATGGCTGCTGTGGTAGTAGAGAAAGAAGAGAGAAAGGGAAAGGAGGCTTAGGGTTCAGACAGTAACCCTAAGTCGAGTTAGTATTTGAGCTGTGGGCCTTTGGCTTTGGATTGAAGACGGGCCGGATTATTTTAAGCCCAACAGAAGGTCTAAGCTTGACATTGGTCTTAATGCTACATTGGACATAATCACACGAAAATAATATTGGTGGTCTAAGTGTTACATTAGTAAATAAGTGTGTAACAAGATTTGTATAACAAATTTCCACTACTAACTACCTAACAAGAAGTTGTTAGTGAACTACATATATAATGTACTTGGTTACACTTAATTGAATAATGAAAATCTATTCTTCAAAATCTCTCTCTCTAAACTCTTGAATTCTATCTTGGTATCAGAGCTTTTGCAAGCCTTCAATGGCGAATCCAGAATCACCCACCCATAGTAATGAGTCCCTAGGCTCAGTGTTTCCTAGTAGCTTCTCTGATGCTACCAAAAATGTGCACATGCAAACAATCAACAACAACAGTCTGATCAGACTCGACAGAAATAATTACTTGATGTTGAAAACTATGGTTTTGCCTATTATCAAAGGCAATAAGATAGGAGGCTTTGTCATAGGGGACAAGCCCTGTCCTCCTAAGCTCATTAATGATTCTGAAGGAAATACTACTGACAATCCTGAGTATGAGGATTGGACTGCTAAGGATCAGTTACTTCTTGCCTGGTTGTACTCTACTATGAGTACAGAGGTTGTTGCTCAGTTGATGGAAGAAAGCACCTCAAAAGAGCTGTGGGATGCAGCTAGTAAGCTTTCTGGCTCACGCACAAGAGCCAGAATAACTTACTACAAATCAGAATTTCAGACGACAAGGAAAGGTAACTCTACTATGACTGAATACCTAAGTAAGATGAAGAATATTGCTGACAATCTTGTGTTAGCTGGCTGTGGTGTATCAATAGATGATCTAATTACTCAAGTCCTTGCTGGTTTGGACTCAGAGTATACACCTATTGTGGTTAGTCTAACTGACAAAGATTCTATGGGGTGGCTAGATCTTCAAACTAGCCTACTCACATTTGAGAGTAGGCTGGATCAATTGGTGAGTGTTCAAACAATGTATCAAATCTAAGTCTAGCAACAGCTAATCTCACTCAGAAAACAGACTATAAGCTACAAAACAACAATACAAATCAGAGAAACTATTCTGGTCAATACAGAGGGTCATACAAAAATAACAGAAGAAAAAACAACTCATCGAATTATTCAAGAGGAAGAAACAACTTCTATAGAGGGAGAGGTGGACGCTTCTCTCAAAATAAACCTACATGCCAGATCTGTAATAGATATGGGCACACTTCTCCAGTGTGTTACTACAGGGATGATCCATCTGTTATGGGATCATCTTCTTCTGAACAACCTAAGGGTGATAGTGATCATGCAGCCTATTTGGCTACTCAAGACTCTACTGGAGACTCTTCCTGGTATGCTGACAGTGGTGCTAGTCACCATGTCACAGGCAACACTAACATGATGACTCAAAAGATAGAATTCACAGGTAACAAAAGTATCCTTGTTGGTAATGGTCATAGGTTGCATATTCATAATATTGGGTACTCTAGTTTACAATCTCTCAACCATACTCCTATTTCTCTCAAACACATACTACATGTACCCTTGATTAATAAGAATCTCCTATTTGTCTCTCAGCTTACTAGTCATAATAATGTTTTCATTGAATTTCACAATGGTTTCTGTCTTGTGAAGGACAAGGTAACAGGGACAGTGCTTCTCAAAGGGACTACTGAGGGTGGACTGTACAGGTTGAAGAATGTTTCTAAGTCACAAGCTACAGGGGGTCACTCTATCAATGTCAAACACAGTCCTCTAGCTTCCAGTGTTTTACTTCCTAAAGTCATGTCTGTTTGTTTGTCTAATTCCCTAAAAGATGGATGGCATAGGAAGCTTGGCCATCCATCCTTACATGTTCTCAATTCTGTTCTGAAATTGTGTAATCTTACTTCTGTTATGAAAGAAGAATGTACCTTTTGTGAAGCCTGTCAGTTTGGGAAATCTCACTTGTTGCCATCTTCTTTGTCTCACTCTCATGTCAGCAATGTCTTGGATCTCATACATACAGATGTATGGGGTCCCTCTCCTGTGGCATCCACTCAAGGTCACAAGTATTATGTGATCTTTGTGGATGACTATACCAGGTATACTTGGCTGTATCCTGTCAAACATAAAAGTCAAGTGGTTAGTATTTTTAAACAATTCAAATGTCTTGTTGAAAAACAGTTCGAAAGATCTATCAAAGTTATTCAGTGTGATGGGGGAGGAGAGTTTCTACCTATATCTACTATGGCTCAGGAACAAGGGTTCATTGTGAGGAAATCCTGTCCTCACACCTCAGCTCAGAATGGCAGAGCTGAACGTAAACACAGACACTTAGTTGAGACATGGTTAACTCTCTTATCTCAAGCTAAACTACCTTATAGATTTTGGGTTCAAGCCTTTGAAACAGCTGTTTATCTTATCAATAGGTTGCCTACTCCAGTTCTATCTAATAACTCACCTATTGAAGTCTTGTTTCACAAGAAACCTAATTACCTAGCTTTAAAAACATTCGGTTGTGCTTGCTTTCCATGTCTCGGGTCTTATCAGTCACACAAATTTCAGTTTCATACAATTAAATGTGTCCTTTTAGGGTTTACTCAATTTCATAAGGGTTTTGTGTGTCTTAGTCCTAAAGGGAGAGTCTACATTTCTAAGAATGTTGTGTTTAATGAAACTGATTTCCCTTTTTAAAATCAGTTTCTACATAATTCATTACCTGAGTCTTCTACAGAAATTTCCTTAGAGTCATGGTTACCTAATCTACCTCTAGCACTTGTGAACACTGAACATTCCTCAACAACTACTGCTCTTAGGGTTCCTCAAGATGCTACCTCTCTACAGCCTATGTCTACACAAGGTAATACTCTTACTCATTCTGGAAATAATCTTACTCAGTGTTTAGTATCCCCTACTCATGTTAAACCTAATGTTTCTAGTTCATCTCAAACACAGTCAGAGTCACCTGTTTCAAATTCTAATCATACACTTGTCCCTAGTCAGTCTCCTATCCACACACATACTACTGATAAGCATTTAATTCAATTGGATCAGTCTAATCCTAAAATATCTATTTGTCTACCCTTTGTATCTAACGATGAGTCAACTATTTTACCTTCTTAACCTATCTCTCATTCTATGATAACTAGAACCCAAGATGGAACTAGGGTACCTAAAACTCCTTACATTGGCTCTGTGATCAAAACTGACTTGGCTACTACTGAGCCTACTACCTATTCTAAAGCAGTGCTATGTTCTCATTGGGTGACTGCTATGGAAACTGAGTTTAAAGCACTCATGTCAAACAAAACTTGGTCCTTGGTTCCTTGGACTCCTAATCTAAATGTTGTGGGCTGTAAATGGGTGTGCAAAGTTAAGTATAATCGAGATGGTTCTGTTCAAAGATACAAGGCAAGACTTGTAGCCAAGGGGTTTCATCAAACCCCTGGCATTGATTTTTCAGAGACTTTTAGTCCAGTGTGATGAGTCCGAATGCAGCATGCTCCCCGGACAGGGCAAATCGGTCTAGTCTCTCCGAATACCGGACAGGTTACATGGACATGGATCGAACAGGTTATTTGGACCAGACAGATTTCTGTGAACTTAAGGCTGTTCGAACTATGACAAAAGTACTAAAAAACCTAAACACTTCTTGACTAAGCTACTTGCTCTCTTACTTAGAGCTCATGGGTCTTTGAACATGACCCGGGTCCATTAAACATGACCCGTAAGCCCATAAGGGCCCAAACATTATACTATAAATACCTAACCACCCGCATTAACTAGGGGTAATGAGAATTAATTGCTACCAAGCTGCTTAATCATCTCTCTACTCTCTACTCTAACCATTAAACACCCACATACCATCGTTAAACACCCATACACCACCTTAAAACTCCACCTGAAATTACCAGCCTACCCTCAGGCAATTATAATCCACACCACAGTGGTTAAGCCTTCTACAGTTAGACTGGTTCTAACCCTAGCTGTGTCTAAATATTAGGAAGTTAGACAGTTGGATATTAATAATGCTTTCCTCAATGGGTATCTCACTCAGGATGTTTACATGGTTCAACCACAAGGGTTTCAAAATCCTCATAAGTCTACACATGTATGTAAACTTCATAAGGCCTTGTATGGTCTTAAACAGGCTCCAAGGGCTTGGTATTCCAGGTTGAAGGACACACTTCTTTCTCTCTATACTCTTGAATTTTATCTTGTATCTAAAACTATTATTCTGCTAATTCTGGTCTATGTAGACGATATCATTGTTACAGGTAACCAAACAGGGTGTTTGAGGGAGTTTATTCATAAACTCAATGCTGTTTTTTCACTCAAAGATATTGGACCACTCCATCTATTCCTTGGAATAGAAGTTCATCGTGATTCAACTGGTTTCTATCTAACACAACAGCAGTATATAAAAAACTTACTGAGTTGTCAAGGTCTATCTTTAGCCAAGCCTTGTCCTACACCCATGGCTGCTGGTGTGCATATCTCCAGTGACTCTGGAACTCTCCTTGCGGATCCTACACAATATCGAAGTCTATTAGGCGCCTTACAATACTTAACACATACGAGGCCTGATATTGCCTTTGCTGTTAACAAGCTCACTCAATATCAGCAAGCCCCTACTACCATATATTGGCAAAATTTAAAACGAATTTTAAGATACTTATCTGGGTCTTGCTGGATCGGTTTGCATCTCAAGCCAACCTTCAATTTTCAACTTCAGGGTTTCTCTGATGCTGACTGGGCTTCATCTTCTGATGATCGAAGGAGTGTTGGCGCATACTATGTGTATCTTGGAGACTCCCTGATCTCCTCGTCTTCGAAGAAGCAGAATGTTGTCGCCCGATCTTCTACTAAGTCAGAGTATCGAGCATTAGCGAATCTGTCAGCAGAGATGATGTGGTTGCGTTCTCTTCTGACTGAAATTGAGTTTCCTGTTGTAACCCCTTATGTTATCTGGTGCGATAACTTGGGTGCGAGCTCGCTAGCATCAAACCCAGTTTTTCATGCCCGAACAAAGCATATCGAGATTGACGTACACTTTGTTCGAGATCAGGTCTTGCAAGGTCTTCTTCAGATTCGATTTGTACCGTCTCACGATCAGCTAGCTGACTGCCTCACGAAGCCACTCACGCACCACCGTTTTCAGTTTCTCAGAGACAAACTCGGTCTCCTGATGTCGCCTCTTCGTTTGAGGGGGGATGTGAAGAATAGCAAGGCCTTGAAGCACCATGACAAGCATGGAGAGGGTGAATCTTCAATGACTGCTTCAATGGCTGTTGTGGTAGTAGAGAAAGAAGAGAGAAAGGGAAAGGAGGCTTAGGGTTCAGACAGTAACCCTAAGTCGAGTTAGTATTTGAGCTGTGGGCCTTTGGCTTTGGATTGAAGACGGGCCGGATTATTTTAAGCCCAACAGAAGGTCTAAGCTTGGCATTGGTCTTAATGCTACATTGGACATTAACACACGAAAATAATATTGGTGGTCTAAGTGTTACATTAGTAAATAAGTGTGTAACAAGATTTGTATAACAAATTTCCACTACTAACTACCTAACAAGAAGTTGTTAGTGAACTACGTATATAATGTACTGGGTTACACTTAATTGAATAATGAAAATATATTCTTCAAAATCTCCCTTGATCATGGCCGACACTCTCAAAACTCAGAGATATCACATATATAAAGAATAACAAGAATAATAACTAACAACTAGTTTTATGCTTCAATACCTATGAGCACCGATAACCGTATTTTATCGACATGTAAATAAAAACACCTGGTGGAACCACACTTTCTTTATCAGGCTATGTAAGACCAGTTTAATGGATCATCTTTCAATGTTTAAAACTCCATTGGTAACCAGTAATGAATTTGGAAATACGCCTTGTACGCACAAGAAACCTAGAACATCGAGAAAACGATTTTTGGTTATCATAAAGGAGATGCACACATTAATGTTTTAATCCACATGCATCTTTTTTCCCATATTGTCATTATATATGCCTATATAAGTGTGGAACTTAAAAAGACAAATCTTCTCAGTGGGATGCCAGCACAACACTCAGTCATGGAAAAAAACCCAAAATGATGTGTTACTAATAAATAACATGCAATTATGGATCATTTCCAAGCTACAAGAAAAGTTATGCTAAGACACAACAATACCTCAAAACACGGGAGTACCTCGCGGCGGCTACGTGGGAGTTATTCAACCAAATTACAATCTCTGGTAGATTATATCCGACAAACACACCAGCAACAAACAAGAACCACCATAACTTGCTACACTCAATCCATCAAATACCTGTTACAGAGATCATATTGGTCCCCTACTCCTACTGTTACTTTTCATTCATTTAAGCCCTAAAATGATGTCTGTTTGGTTCTCTTTATTTATGACTCTAAATCTATGTGTAAGAGAGACAGTAACTCCGAAAATGCATAATCATAATTTCAAGTTATTTTATCTTTCTCTCTATTGTCTATTCATATACTCATTGAAGAGAATTTGTGTTCTTAGAGGTAATCTTCTTACTTACCGCATTATCTCCTAGTCCTTATTCTACCATTCTTCGAACCTTTCGTCGGGTTTCTAGTTTGGATTTATCGTGCCTAACGAGTCCTGTACATTGGTATCAGAGCCATCGATCTTCCGGACCCGGATTTTTGTTTTCTACTTCAAAAATAAGCAGTCATGGAAACTAGGGCACAAACTTTGATCGAGGTTAACAAGCAACTTGAGGAGATGAAGCAAGTTCAAGCCGATCAAGCCAAGAAAAATGAAGAAAATCGTGTGGCTCAACTCCAACAAAACGATCTATTGAGGAATGAGATGACTGCTCGATTCAACGATATTAAGAACATGTTTGCGGAGCTACGCCCTATTACACAGAACCCTGACAAGCGTCCGCTGGTTGACGACGATCCTTCACATTCCAGCGTTTTCACGACGCTTCCCCGAACATTCTCTCCGGAATCACCTGATTCGTTGAACTTTGTCCCCGGTTCGAATCATGGAACTAATCAGGAGCGTTGTACGACACCAACAAACGGTTTGCTCACCCGCCTTACTAAGGTTGGGTTTCCTATTTTTTATGGATCCGACCTATGCGATTGGGTTTTTAAATGCGAACAATTCTTTTTGCTTGACGGAACGCTAGATGAATCGAAGGTAAGACTCGCTACTATCCATATGACAGGAAAGGCATTGCAATGGCACCACAACTATATTGTAGAACGTTTCAATCGATACCCACCCTGGACAGAATATGTTCTTGCAATTTCTACTCGCTTTGGAGGTTTTTATGTTGATCCATTATCGGAGTTGGTTAGCTTATAACAAGAGACCGATTCGGTTGAGGTGTTTCATGATAAATTTGAGTGTAAACTCACACGGTTATACCTACCACGCGCCCATGCGTTAAGTATTTTCTTAACTAATCTAAATCCACATTTACAGCTTCATGTGAGACAGTTTCAGAATGTGGAATCCGTTGCCGAAGCAGCAAAAATAGCTATGATGCATGAATCATATTTACGCCTACTCCCTCACAAACCACAACAACCCTCATTCAAACCCAACACCTATTCTCCTCCAAACTCCTATCAAACACCGAAATATCCGAATCAAAACACCAAGCCACCGCTTTTAGCCACTGCCCCTAGCAACACACAAACACATCAGACGCCAAATTTTATCTCAACAAACAACAACCAAACACCCCGAAAATTTACTTGGCAAGAGATGCAAGATCGCAAACAAAAAGGTCTATGCATGTATTGCGATGAAATATTCACTCCCGGCCATCAACAAACCCATCGCAAGGCTCATATATATGTCATAGAAGGTGATGCCGAATCTGAACTTTCCGATGTAGATGAGGTTCATGACGTCGTCAACACGACGGTTGTTGAGTCAGAGCAAACACAACCGCCTATGATATCGCTACACGCACTGACGGGCAACACAACCTTCAATTGTATGCATTTGACAGGACAAAGTGGTAAGCGAAAGATCCACATTTTGATTGATCCCGGGAGTACACACAAATTCTTGGACCTAAAGGTTGCCAATGAAATCGGCTGCCCTCTCGAAGCGACTAAACCGATGGTGGTTTCCGCCGCCCTGGGAAGCACAATTGTTACAAAATACAAGTGTAGCAATTTTTCTTGGAAAGTACAAGGCTATGATCTCACCACCGAGGTAAGAACTTTAAACCTTGACTGTTGTGATTTTGTGCTAGGTATTCAATGGTTGCACACCCTCGGTCCAATTTTATGGGATTTTCTCAACCTCCGAATGGAATTCAACCTTAATGGTTTGAAGCATGTGATGCGTGGGAATGTAAACAAGGGTTGTAAGGTGATCAACGGGGCAAGTTTGAACAAGTTAATGCTTCAATAACCTTAGATCGCATTGTTGTTTGGCCATGAGATAACAGATGATGTTTTAGACGACTTAAACCCAAAATCTCTTTTGTCTCATATTTCGGCGACCAAAACAGAATTTTCTACGGACTCTATGCTGCATGAGTTGATCAGTTCGTACTCTGGAATTTTCGTCGAACCCACAGCTTTACCGCCTTTTCGTGAAGGGTTTAATCACAAAATTCTTGTGGTAAGCGGTTCTAATCCCGTTAATCTCCGACCCTATCGCTACTCATCCATTCAAAAGGATGAAATAGACAAGATGATAAAAGATATGTTAAACCAAGGAATAATCGAACATAGTTCTAGTCCGTATGCTTCTCCAATTGTTTTAGTAAAGAAGAAAGATGGTACTTGGAGGTTGTGTGTTGATTATCGCGGGTTAAACAAACAAACCATCAAAGACAAATATCCTATTCCACTGTTAGAAGACCTGTTAGATGAATTGGGTGGGGCTGTATACTTTTCAAAATTGGACCTCCGTGTGGGTTTTCACCAACTATGAATGTCACCCAAAGATATCTATAAAACAACATTCAAGACTCACTCTGGACACTATGAATATGTTGTTACGCCGTTTGGTCTCACAAATGCCCCTTGTACTTTTCAGAGCCTCATGAATCACATTTTTAGTGAAGTTACGAGAAAGTTTGTAATCGTTTTTTTCGACGATATCTTGGTGTATAGCTCTACTTGGGAAGCACATCTCACCCACCTACAAACCGTTTTCGAGATCCTCCGCCAACAACAACTTTACCTCAAAGAAAGAAAATGTATTTTTGGAGCAACCATAATTGAGTATTTGGGACACTTCATTTCGGCAAAGGGAGTTGAAACCGATCCGGGTAAATTTGACAGTATTACGCAATGGTCTACACCGACCACGCAAAAACAGTTACGCAGTTTTTTGGGACTTGCTAATTACTATCGGAGGTTCATCAAAGGATATAACATGATCGCTAGGCCCATGGCCAACTTGTTAAAAAAAGATAGTTTCGAATGGAATGATGAAGCAAACGCAGCTTTTACAGCTTTAAAAAGAGCTTTATCGTCTACTCCTGTTTTAGCCTTACCGGATTTTGCCAAAACTTTTATCGTCGAGACCGATGCCTCTAACGTCGGGATCGGAGCAGTTCTTATGCAAGAGAATCATCCGATATGTTATATTAGTCGAGCTTTGGGACCTCGACACCAACGACTTTCGGTTTATGAAAAGGAGTTATTTGCGGTTGTGTATGCAGTTCAACAATGGCATGCTTACCTTGCTCATGGCTTATTCATCATCAAAACCGATCAAAAGAGTATCAAATATATGATGGAGCAAAACGTTACTACTCCTTTTCAACACATGTGGCTTTCTAAGTTGATGGGTTACAATTTTGTTATTGAGTACAAACACGGAAAAGAAAACCATGCTGTCGATGCTCTATCACGGGTTTCTGGTTCACAACTCCTTAGTCTTACGTTGTCTACGGTTCAATCAGGTTTTTTTTATTCCATCCGGCTTCTTTGGCAATCTGATCCTTCCCTCAAACAAATCATCGATGATATTGTTGCTGGTATGAATGTTCATCCGCACTATACGTACACCAATAACGAACTGCGCAGGAAAGGAAAGCTAGTTATCGGAAACCACAAAGACACCAAATTATCAATTCTTCAGTGGTTACATGATTCAGCGGTTGGAGGTCACTCGGGTCGTGACTCTACTCTTCATCGTGCTAAAACTCTATTTTATTGGCCGAAAATGAGTACGGAAATACAAAATTATGTACGGAACTGTGCGATATGTCAATGAAACAAATACGACAGGACAAAACGACAGGGTTTGTTACAGCCACTTCCGATACCGGACGGACTTTGGGAATCAGTTAGCCTTGACTTTATCGAAGGACTTCCAAAATCATCCGGGAAGCATTGTATACTTGTCGTTATCGATCGGTTAAGCAAACAGGCGCACTTCATCGCCATCTCGCATCCATATACCACTTTTGATATTATTCACATTTATCTCGATAATGTCTTCAAACACCATGGTATGCCGAAGGAGCTTATTAGCGATCGAGACCCTACTTTTCTAAGCGAAATTTGGCAAGAACTTTTTCGAGTACATGGAGTGGATCTTCGACATTCTACCGCCTATCATCCACAAACCGATGGCCAAACAGAGGTCACTAATCGAACACTTGAGACTTATGTACGCTGTATGACAGGTGAAGCTCCAACCACATGGTCCAAATGGCTTTCCTTAGCCGAGTGGTGGTATAATACGACCTACCACACCGCTACACGCATGAAGCCGTTCGGAGCCGTCTACGGATACCCGCCTCCAACCTACCTGCCTTACCTACCCGGAGAAAGCAAGTCACCTACTATCGATAAGACTCTACAAAAGCGGGAAGATATCCTCCGGATGTTAAAGTTTCATTTGAATCGTGCCCAGCATCGAATGAAGCAAACTGCAGATTTACACCGCTCCCACCGCGCATTCAACCTAGGCGATTATGTGTACCTCAAGCTCCAACCATACCGGCAGAATTCGTTGAAAACAAATAAGGTACCGAATAAGCTTGCTCCGAAATATTATGTTCCTTTTCGGGTTACATATAAAATTGGGAGCGTTGCCTACAAGCTGGAGCTTCTCGCCACTGCAGCCATTCACGACGTTTTTCATGTGAGCCAACTGAAGTTTTGCCCTAACCCACCATCAACAATCTCTTGTCTCCCTCCATACCTCGTCGACTTAGGAAATTCTAAAGAACCCGAAGCAATCTTGGAACGCAAAACAGTCAAGCACCGCAACGCCGTTGTCACCAAAGTTCTCGTTCAATGGAAGGGTTATCCGGCATCGGCTGCTACTTGGGAGTTTCACCAAAACTTTGCCGCCAAGTATCCAAATTTCAATCCTTGAGGACAAGGATGTTCCGAAGAACGGGGCAATGTTACAGAGATCCTATTGGTCCCCTACTCCTACTGTTATTTTCATTCATTTAAGCCCTAAACTGATGTCTGTTTGGTTCTCTTTATTTATGACTCTAAATCTATATGTAAGAGAGACAGGAACTCCGAAAAGGCATAATCATAATTTCAAGTTATTTTATCTTTCTCTCTATTGTCTATTCATATACTCATTGAAGAGAATTTGTGTTCTTAGAGGTAATATTCTTACTTACCGCATTATCTCCTAGTCCTTATTCTACCATTCTTCGAACCTTTCGTCGGGTTTCTAGTTTGGATTTATCGTGCCTAACGAGTCCTGTAACAATACCCCACCGCAATTGTTTTCAATCACTCGGCCACCTTCAGTTGTTGACATATGGAATACGACACGATGTTCTAGTTCAAATACCCAATTGGGCCTTGTGTGGTATAATAAAGTAGTTGATGTTGAGTTTTTCATTTAACCAATCTACACACGTCACAACAGCCAATTCAATTATGGCCATTAAGTTGGCAAGGACCTATTCCCATTGTTATCATCTCATAAAATGACCCGTAAGACAAAGACAAATGTCAACCCTAAAGGAAATAATGATACACAACAATTGGTTATACTCAATCCACATGCCTTGTGTGTAAGGAGTAACACTTGTTACTCTTATGCATATATATCTTGTCCTTATTTATACCATCGAAATTAAGAACAACCCGTCAACAATAACCCTAAATCGTATTTGATATGGATAAATTTGATTCGAGTGGTTATTTAGTAAAGTAGAAAAGATAAGTTAATTTTAGGTAGAGAATAGAGAGATAAATAATTGCTTAAGTAAATGTTTAGAGTAAGTAAACTTTTAGAGGGAGAAAGTCTAGTTTTAGCAGTAAATGCTTCATTCTTGTTAAATAATCTCTAAAAGATATTCTGGCTCCAAGAACGACCTTCTGTTCTTGAAGATCTCATCTTCTTCACCTAATCTATGCTCTTCTCTTCTCATGGAAACTCAAAGTAAACAACAATATACTGAAGAATTCCCTTTTCTTCAAAAACAAATTCTGGAGAAGGAGAATACAAGAAGTTTTGCTGATCTTTTTAAACCAAATAAAAACTTTGTTTCATTGAATCCGGAGTGGACCAAGGAATCAGAAGACCATTTCTCGATCCAATTTTCCGAAAAGGTCAAAACCCATTGCTAGAACAATCAAATACCACTTTGATTGGAAAATTTAGCAATTGGGTGCCAAAGAAAATCAAGCTCGACAGTTTCTTGAACTCTCTGAAATTCAGAGGAAGTTACAGATATAAGGTTTGAGATTCGCATCATATATTCCTGGAATTCAATTTGAAAGAGGATGTGTGTCTTATCTGGTCGAAGAGTGTGTGGAGGTTCGATGATTTTGTAATGAGGATCCTTAGATGGAATCCTGATTTCAGTAAAAATCGTGAAAACCCAACTGTTTTATCCTGGGTTAGATTCGAAAACCTGCCAGAGTACCTTTATAATAAGAAAATGGTGGATGATCTTGCCACAACTTTAGGAACTACATACAGAATAGTTGTTCCTGAAGAAAATAGAGCTCATGGGAATGCTTGTTATGCGTAGATTGAGATTGATATCTCCAAACAACTGAAGAGAAAAATGTGGACTGGTTTTGGTAAAAATGATGGGCACTGGATTTCTATCAGTTATAAGAGTATCCCTTCATATTGTGGTTATTGTTTTCACATTGGGCATAACCGGGCTGATTGCAAAAAATTGTCCAAGATTGTTAAGGAAAGAAAAGAGAAGAAAGAAGAGATTGAGAATATGGCAAAACAATGATGCCCAGAAAAAAGAATCGGAAAAAGAATCGGAAAAAGAATCTGAAAAGAATACTAAAACATTCAATCATGATTCAAGAAATAACACTATCAAAGTTTACACAAGGAAAATCAAATCTATTGTAAGGCAAAAAGATCAAGATTCTCAGGAAGAAAGTAACAACCAATCTGTTAATGAATGTAATCAACAACAGTCCTTTCACAAACAAGTTAAGGAAAAATTTCAACAATCAAATGTGGAGACATATCTTCAATCAACCAGCAAGAATTCTCCTACTAAAGACAGTTCTGAGTACATTGAGGCCCTGAAAATACTTGAAAATGAGTGTATTCAACAAAGTAATTCTGATATGGATAATTCATCTCCTGACCTAGAAAATATTGGCAGTTGTTCAGTATCTCCAACCTCTTCAACTGGCCAAACTTTTAATGAAATAATAGAGAGTAAGTTAAAGACTGCAAAAAAAAAGGAAAAGATATGTAAGTAAACTGAAAATTAAGTCCCTAAACTTGGGGGACAAACTGCAAACATACCATTCTAATAATGATCATAATACTTAGTTGGAATGCAAGGGGACTCAACAACAAGCCAACCAGGAGGAGACTTGTTTCTATGGTCAAGAATGAGCACATTAAGATTCTTACAATCCAGGAACCAATGACTAAGATTGAAGAAATTGAAGAGATTTCTAAATCTCTTGGTTTCAGTTTTCACAATTTAAATATTTCTTACAAGATTTGGACCTTTTGGATGGAGGATATTAATATAAATATCATTCATAACTTGGATTAGTGTCTTCACATGGAGGTTACTTATCCTGGTATGGAGGATAGTTTTCTTTTTACCTCTATCTATGCAAAATGCGAGCGTATTCAAAGAATTAGCCTTTGGGATAGCTTGATGTCTTTTAAAAACTCAAACAAAGCTTGGATGTGTGTTGGTGACTACAACACTATATCCTCTCATGATGAGCAGTTAGGATGTACTTCAAATTGTCAAACTAGCATGGACAACTTCAATGAGACCATTAAAGATTGCAACCTGGAGGATGCTGGTTATGGAGGGTCAAAATATACATGGTCCAGAAGCAACAAATGGAAGAGACTCGACCGAGTCCTTATCAATGACATCTGGTTGAAACTTTTCAACAAAACCCAGGCTTTTCACATGGTCAGAACTTGTTCTGACCATGCTCCCTATTAATAACATCTTATCATTCAAATACTAGTTATTTAACTCACAAAATAAAATCATTTATATTTCTAAATGCATGGACTAATGATGAAATGTTCATGAGTATTGTTCAGCACGACTGGTCAAGACCTATTCAGGGGGATCCTAGTCATATCTTCTGGTATAAGCTCAGAAGATTAAAGCTTTGTCTGAAAGCATGGAATACTAATTCTTTTGGCAATGCGTTTGATAATGTCAAGGCTACTGAAGACACTGTTAAGAGAATGAAGTTACTCTACTTAAATAACAGCAATCAGGATTCTAAGTCTAATCTTTCGAGGGCTAATAGTCTCCACATTAATGCTCTCAGAAATGAAGAAATGTTCTGGAAGCAAAAATGCTTCAATAGTTGGTTAAAAGATTTGGATGGTTGTACAAAGCTTTACTATGCCTATGTTTCTAAGAAGAAAAGGGAAAATGAGATTAAAAGTATCAAAGATGGTGATACCTGGATGACCAATCAAAAGGACATTGGCAACTCAGCAGCTAGATATTTCAAAAACATTATGACTTCTCCTTATAGTGAAGATCTCAACAGGCCCCATGAAAATATCTTTGAGTGTATCCCTGCTCTTGTTTCTAAAGAAGAGAATGACTATCTTCTTAATAGCACCAATGATGAGGAGGTGTGGAAGATAATCAGTAGTATGAAGTCTGACAGTGCACCGAGAATTGATAGCTTTAATATCTTCTTCTTTAAAAGCTGTAGGGACATCATTAGGATTGACCTGTGCAATATGATTAATGCTATTCTCAGTGGCAGTAATATCCCTACGGGTGTTTTTGCTACTAGGATTTGCTTAATCCCAAAGAATAACAATCCCACTGATTGGAGTAGTTACAGACCAATCAGTATGTGTATTATGATCAATAGAATAATGGCTAGCCTTATCAATCATAGGTTATCTAATATTTTACCTAAAATTGTCTCTAACTTACAGACTGCTTTTGTGAAAGACGGATTGATTCAGGACAACATTCTTATTGCAAAGGAATTGATGCATGACATCAATCAGAAAGCCAAAGATTGGAAATATAATGATCCAACTTGACATGTCCAAGGCTTTCGACGGGGTTCCTCATGATTTCATTCTAAAAGTTCTTCTTTTATTTGGTTTCTCAACTGCTTTCATAGCCCTAATTAAAAGAATGATAACAAATGCTCATGTTTCAATGCTTATAAATGGAGAGGTTTTTGACTATTTTCATATGATGAGGGGTTTAACGCAGGGGGATCCTTTATCCCCTAGCCTTTTTATCCTAAGTGAAGAGGTGCTTGTTAGAGGCATGTATAAGATGTTTAGCAACAATAAATACATGAAATACAATGCTAGAACTAGTTATCTAATTCCTTGTATTATTTTCGCTGATGACATATTAATTTTCACAAATAGCTTACCTCTTACTATTGAGACATTGAGCAGGTTCCTTGAATGCTACCAAAGGGTCTCTGGACAATCAATAAACAAACAGAAGACAAAGATCATTATATCTACTAAAGCTCAGCAAATCAACATTCAAAATCTGAAAGCTAAAACTGGTTATGGAGTGGAGATTCTTCCTACTATGCATCTAGGTATTACCTTATCAAACAGCAACAAAGAAAAGGTCTATAACTCGATTCTAAATAAAGTTAATGATAAAATTGCTGAGTGGGACAACAAATCCCTCTCTTATTGTGGTAGACTAGGATTAATAACAAATGTTTTAATACCTATAGCCCATCACTGGATGAAAAGTTTCTTAATACCAAAGCAAATCACAAAGAATCTTGAAACTATTTTTAATAGATTTCTGTGGAGGACTAAGTATAACCTAAAGTCTGTACATTGGACAACTTGGTTCTCTATTTGCAAGCCCTTTGGTGAAGGAGGGCTGAATATCAGAAAACTTGATATTATTCAGCAATCCTTCTTCCAAAAGCTTTGGTTCACCTTAAGAAAGAATAACTTCCTTTGGTCAAACTTAATGCAAAATATCTACTGTAAAATTGCTCATCCTTTAAAAGTTGTTAACAATAATGGATCATTAGTTTGGAAAAGGTTAGTTAGTATCAGGTGTCAAGCAGAGAAGAATATTCACTGGACTTTAGGTAAAGGTGATGTTGACTTTCGGATGGATGCTTGGCATGGCATGCCACCTATAGCCAGTAACAACAATAGAGAATGGTTTTTTTCTGTTAAAGTCGAAACCTTCTGGAAGAATGGTGGTTGGGACTACAATGCAATGCAGGTCAGTTTTTCAAATGAAAGAATGGAAGCCATAAACAAGATCAAGCTAAATCATGAAAAGGAGGATACTATAATTTGGAATCCTTCAAATAACAGCAAGTTAAATATGAAGGACACTTGGAACCATCTTCGAACAAAGCATAATCAGTCATCTATTTTCAAGAAAATTTGGAGCTCATGAATTTCCAAGAAGTTCTCTTTCTCAACCTTGAAATTACTAAATAATTACATTTCTATTGACTCAATCTTAATGAAGAGACATTTTCGTATTGTTTCAAAGTGTCAGCTATGCAAAAACTATGAGGACAAAAACCACATTTTTGTCAGCTGCAATTTTCCTTGGCAGCTTTGGAACCACTTTGCTTGCTTATTCAAAATCAAGATAGCCCGTTTTATGTCTGTTTCTCATATTCTAAGGTGTTGGCTTTGGTTCTCCAATATAAAGTCTCATATAACCCACATCATTCCTCATATTATATATTTGGTTATATGGAAGACCAAGAATAGTATCAAATACAAGGATAAGCAGCCTAACATTAAAAACTCTATTGATCTTGTTTCAAATATTATTAAAGGTATAGATGTGTCTAATAGACTTAACTATAAGCATTGGATTAATTTTAAAAATGCAGGATACTTACTTGGTTGCAACTCAGTTGAGAAAAACACCAAGACTCTTTACTTGAAATGGAGTTCTCCTGCAAATGGTAGACTTAAGATGAATGTGGATGGCGCCTGTACTCGAAATGGTGAATCTGCTGGTGGTATTTTGATCAGAAACAGTGAGGGAAACATAGTAAATGTCACTGGTCTAGTGTTTGGTAAGCTCTCTCCAATTCAGGCTGAATATAAGGCTTTTATTGAAGGTCTCCTTATCTGTTACAAAAACAATTGGAAAGACATTGATATTGAGTCAGACTCTCTTATAACTGTCAATCATATTGCATACAAAACTAAATCCTGGACTAATAACTCTAGTCTAAATATTTGTAGAAATCTAATAGGATCTAAAATGAATATCAGACACATCTCGAGAGTCCAAAACCAAGCAGCAGACTGGTTGGCTAAATGGACTCTCTAGTGCAAGCAGAAGAGTACCTTTTTACATTATGATGCTCCTCCAAAGCTTCTGGCCATTGTTGTTCTTGAATCTCTTGGGCTGGGATACATCAACCTTGAGTAAATTATTTCCAGAATACTGTCGTGGTTTCATTATATGCAAGAAGACTCAAATTATTGATGGATGCTGCTTATGGAGCTGAATTTTCTCTGCCTCTTTCGCTTGAGAATTTCGAATGCTTTGGTCTGCTGTTAAGCTAAGCTGAAGCGGATCCGATTCCAGGACTATTATTTCGAATATATAAGAAAAAACGAGTTGATATCATTGATGGAAGATACTCATGGAGCTAAAGTAGCTCTGTCTTTTTCGCTTGGAAAATTTCGAATCTGTTGATTATCTGAAACTGATCTGATTCGAGGGTTCTTTTTGAACACTGAAGAGAAGAAATGGGTTTTGTTGATATCTTTGATTAGAAAAAATTAGAATTGATGAAGATGAGTGTTTGAGGGTTTGTGATTTTGGAGCGAAAATTGACTCTGAAATTTGGTTTTATTTGGGAGGGAAAATCTAGGTCACAAAGTATTTAGGGAATTGTGACTTTTTCCCCTTTTATTTGTAATTCTTTCTTTATTGAAATAAATGGTATCTTTTGATTAAAACAAAATCTCTAAAAGATATTCTATAAGATGAATCACCTTAATGGGTCCAATGGGTCGAACCGGGTTTATGGGTTAATCTCTAATTTCCTAAGCCCAAGGTCTGAAACCTATTTAGGCCTAAAAGTAAAAATAAAAATAACAAAATAATAATTTGATAATTTGATAACATAATTAAATTTAAATAATAATAAGTGAATAATAAAATGAATATTGGTCTTTAGTCCGATTTACTCTTCGAATATTCATTCCCTCATCATATAGCCCCTTAGTCCTACTAAATATCTTTTAAGAGGGTTAATAAACAAACACTTCCTATAACGGTTGATCATCCCTCCAGACTTAACCCTTCAAATATTACTTCAAACTACTTATAAAAATAATTTAGATTCATCTGATGGTAACATTTGGATATATCGGTGATACATTTTATAATTGTTAACTGGACGTATTATGGGACGTATGTCATCATTTCATTAGACCGCGATCTCACTCTACTATAAGTGAGGTATGTCAGTAGTTGAAAATGGTTCCACTCCAATAGAGACTATACTCGTTGGTAGCTTTTCCACTTCTCTAGAATCAAAATTGATACTCTTACGATCTCTTATATAAGTTCTCCCCCTATTTTCTCATTATAGTAATTTTTAGAGAGAGGAAATGTGCCTCATCTCCACCACTAAACTAATTTCCAATAATATTTTCCTTCCATTCCACCATTATCACTACTGCAAATCGAATCTCCGGTAACATTCTTTTGTTTGTATGTTCACTGCCAAAACTACTTTAACCGATTGGATGTGTCTTTCTAAAAATATGAAGAGAAAAAAAGAGTTATGATTGCTGAAGGGTTTCTTGCATCTGAAGGCATAATTACTATTTCTAAAACTATTGATTACGGGGGTACCTATCCATACAATAGATGCAGTATCCCACCAGAGCCTTCGTCCACCGTTCAATCGGTTACCTCAAAAGTTTGTTCATCAAAACTAGTATAATCTCAAAAGGCCACCAGTTGTAGGCGTCCTTCCACTTTCAAAGTTGTGGGCTCTCATGCAAGAGAAAACTCACCTCTAAGCTTGGTCAGACCAGCTGAGGTTCACATAAACCCACCTTCCATGGACCAAGAAATAATCCAATAGACTCAGCTTTTTCATGATTCTCCCTCAGAGAAACTAAACAAAGATGGAAACAATATCTCTCGTCAAACAAAACCTTCAGGGTCCAATCCGATGGAGTTGGAGGTGAAGTCAGGGACTTAATTGAATAATCCTCTTTAAAGACATCTGGTTAATCCGGGGAGAATTTCGAGACTTCGTAGTCGATTAGGAAGAAAAAATTGAAGGGAAAAGATGGTAAAGATGGCAAGGCTAAATATCTTCTAGCTATTTACAAAATTTCTTACAACTATTTTCAAGAGAGTGAGCAAGATTTCATTCATGAGAAATGGAGGTTCTTAAAGGAGGTGAAGGCTAGGTTACCAATTCGAGGCCAAACACCGATGAACTATGGTCCAAGGGGGTTAGTTGCTTATCTCGACGTGTTGAACCAGGGCTTCTAGTTTCCTTTGGACCCAGAAAATTGTTAATTATTTCAATTTGGTGGGACTATACCCAAGTCAGGCTAGTCTTAATTCTTGGTTCTCCTTGATATCGTGCATCATGGCATCTAGGTTATAAAAAATTTGGATGTCAATGTAACAATTCTACATTATTGTTAGGTTGTCTCAAAATTTTCAGATCCTTATATACTTCTACAACATTGGTGATAAGTATAAGGTTTTGGATGATCTATTTTACACTGATAAGTTGTGGAAGATGTTTTTTCTCTTTGTTCACGGTTGGTGGGAGAAAGGGAAGAAACTCACCTCACAGGTTAATCTGAGTCGGCTCGCCAGGTTTTAAAAAAACACAGGTAGTTCTTCAAACTTATATTGTTACTCATCTTTTAATATTCGCAACTTACTGGTAATTTTTATTTTAAAACGATATCTAATTTGTATCTACATCATATGAAATATGCCAAATTAAGTTTAAAAAATGCATCAATAGTTCGAGGAGAATTTGTCCAATGGTTTCCACCAACAACTTGGTTTAGAGTCACCTCTAGAGGATTAGCTCTAAACAGGATTTATCTTGGGAGTAATTGACCACTCATCCTTGAGCATCAGTTATCCTTAGGAAAATTGAGGCTACATATGGTAAATTATTTCTGCCAATCAGGACCGAAGCCCTCAGCCATCGACCTATGAAGGGTAAGAAAGCAAAGCAAGGCTCAAAGAAAGACACAGTTGGTGTTGAAACTGTGAAGCAACCCAATAAGTCTTTGCCTGCCACATTTGATGAATTTTTGCTAGCTGCAGTCCATGCTAATGTCTAAGTGGATGACATACTCATATATCTTCTTGTGTTGAACAAGAAAAAACCACACAAGAGAAGCAAACATAGAAGTTACAAAAGAGAGAAGAAAAAGAAGACAACAACTACTAGTTTAGAGATCGTCCCCCGTTCAGAAATATTCCCTCTTAGAATCTCATCCATTGTTCCCCCAACACTTCCAACATCAGACCCATCTTCTATAGTGTTCCCATAATTAGAAGGAGACACATATGGAGAAGACAATCTGATGAAGCCTATGGGTGGGATTGACTTTTACACTTTCGAAAAATACTTAATTGAATCCACTATCAATGTCACAAATATGGTTTACGATGACTTGCTCTTTCAGATGGTAAAATAACATGATATACTGGCGTATTCAATGTTGGGCTTCGTAAAACCTATTGCCTAATTGGAGACGGAGGTCAAGGCGCAAAGAGAGACCATTTCCTCTCTTGAAGAAGAAAACAAGAATCATGAAGAGTCTCATGAATCAGAAAAAGTGTGTGTCGACGGTTTCGAGGATGAGTCCAAATTGGTTAAATATGAACTTTCAAAGGTAAAATCTTCTTACGAAGGGATGCAGTCATCCAGTTCTAGGGAGATTATAAGACTGAAAGATCACCAAACAAATGATAAGTCTACCATGGAACAATTGTAGAAAAAACTAAAGGAGCAAGAGGACCTCGTTAAGAAATATGAAATGGAGTTAATCTCTATCAAATCTTTAGATATGAAAGACAAATAAGATTTGAAGGATGAATATAACGATGATATCTTAAATTTCTTAGATAAATTGGATGCCTCGGTTAAATATGACATGGTCTTAGATTTTCACAAGGCATTCCTCAAGGTAAACCTCAAATCTTTGTGGGAACTTATTCCACAAGAGTTGTGGCCCAACGATATACCCATAGCTGATCAGTTAGGCATATATATAAACTTATTTATTGATAGTTCAGAAGAGACAAACGGGAGAAACTTCAAAGGTGGGACTTTAGAAGAAGAAACTTTCGATGTGGATGAGCCCGGAGGCTAATGAATTTTTATGTTATTGTTTAAAGTCATCAACATATGTAAGGCATTTTATTATTTTGTTCGGATTCCAACAAGTCATTGGTTTGTCCAAAGCATTTTTTAGTATTATTTGGATTTCTTTTTTATAAGACCTTGGCATAGTCAAGGTGTTTTTTATCCTATTAATGAATCGTGGTGTCTTTGTTTTCTTTCATTTTTCATTTACTATTCATTCGAAGGTAATGTATTCGAGGTAATGTATTCGAAGGCATACCAATAAATTACTCTAACCATTCGAGGGTAATTCATTGAAGGTATATAAAGCAATCACTTTAACCATTCGAAGGTACACCAATCAACTAATTAAACTATTCGAAGGAAATCCATTGGGAGGTATATAAAGAAACCATTTTAACCATTGGAAGGTAATCCATTTGAAGGTATACATAAATAAACTAGTATAACCATTCAAAGGTACATAAATCAATTGCTTTAACCATTCAAAGGTGATCCATTCGAAGGTATACATTATTATAAAAACATACTAAGTAGAAGAAATAACATAAAATGATTTTAGGCAAATAGGATAGATTGCAAGTGATTCGGATACCTAATTAAAACCTTCCCGAACCACCATGGTAGAAAGAGTATGTCCCCAAATATTTACATAATTGTAAAACAATATAAATAAAATAAACATTTTATACAATCATTCAAGATAAAGTCTTAAGTGTTCAATGTTCCATGGGTGCCTCAAAAAGTTTCATTCGTGATCCATCAGTCGATAAGTTCCAGACTTGACCCTTTCACTTATCGTATATGGCCCCTCCCAATTCGGTGTCAACTTTCCCAGTTTTTTATCTTCAGTGTGTAAGAAAAACTTTTTCAATAATTTGTCTCCCACTTCGAAAATTGTTTTCAGATTTTAGACGCATATTTGCATCTCATTAAACCCTGATAATTAACAGTTCTCAAGTGAGCTCTGATGATTTTTTCTTCAACCAAATCTAATTTAACTTTTATAGATTTTTTATTATATTTTTTGTACTAGCTTTGAATTGGGAGAGATAAGAGGGTAGACTGAATTGTTGTTACTGCATCTATCTCATAAACCAAAGAAGAATAAGATTCATGAATGGCAATTTGTGGGTAGTACAATAAGCCTACAACATTTCTTGTAAATAATTTAGCCACTTGCTTGTTGCCCTCTAAATTAATTTTTAAACCCATAAGAATAATTCTATTAACAACCTATATTTATCACTTGGCTTGAGTGAGAGGGCCATTACTTGTAGCAATGCTTCCAGAGAATCCATATCTATAACATATGTTGGAGATGATTAATTTCATTATTTCTTTATATGTAGTACCAGAGTGAGGCATTTCTTTCACCCACTTAAAAAAGTTCGACAACCTCTAGACAACATTGGTATGGGTCCTACTAAATCAAGATCTCACCTATCAAAATGTATCGCATGGGATATTGATTTTAGTGGCACTTTTGGTACATATATTGCATTGGCATATCTTTGGCATGGATCACATTGTTTAACTAAATCTTTATCATTTGTTATGGTGAAAGGTAAATAATATCCCGCTAATAGAACCCTTCTAGTTAAAATTTTGTAGCCACAGTGGACATGGCCTTCCCCATCATTTAATTCGGATAAAATTACATGGGATTCATCATACCCAAGGTATTGTAAGAAAGGCATGCTAAAAGATTTATTATAGAGGATATCCCTCAAGACTAAAATCCATGTGCTTTAAAATACATGTCTTAGCGAATACTTTATCAACACACAAACTTCATTTAATAATGAACTCTTTGATCTCATGCCTCCAGTTCCTGTTGGTTATTGGTGACACTTGGAAACTTTCTTTTGTGCTTGTCCAAACTTCAAAAATTGCTAATATCGAAGGGCATTCTTGTTTTAAAATCTGTGGATATGCTAAAGAGTAAGGAATAGTAACTAAGGAATCGGCCGTCAAACTTTCAGCTAGGGATAGATGTTCATACTCCACATATTTAACGAAGCCTGATGTTTCTCTCAGTACATGTAAATATTTTACCAATTGTTATTTTCAAGCTTCTTATTCCTCTTGAGTGTAGTCTTTGAGTAATTGTGAATCACTTATCAATCGATCTCTTTTGGCACCACAAATTTGGACAAGTCTTAGCCCTGCTATTGTTGCTTTATGCTCATCTTCATTGTTTGATGCCTTAAAATCAAAGCATATTTCTTGGTACACTGAATATCCGAATGAGCTAGTAAATAAATTCATGCCTCGCAGTTTAACATGCTTGAACTTCCATCTGTTTGTACTACCCATACTTTCATATGTTTTTCAATATGGGATTCAATATATGGTTGTAAATGATGGAATTTAACCAAAACGTTTGCTACAGGTTGTACCTTGATTGTAGTTCGAGACCATTTGGTTAATTGACCTGATACATCTACTTTTTGCATAATATTTTTAAATGGAAAAGAGGTATGAACATAAATGAAGTGTGCTTGGAAGTATAGACTCATTGTTTTGCTGCTATTACAAATGTCAAAGATAAATCTTCCAACTTTAAATTTAAAAAAATTCATCATTCAATAGACTCTTGTTAAAATAGTAAACGAGACGAGGATAACCATCAATTTCCCAAACCAGAACTGCACTTACTGCATAGTTGGATACTACTAAGTAAATGTAAAGCATGTCTCCCATCACCAATTTGGATAATTTTTTTGATGAAGAATAATTCTCTTTGATCTTAACGAATACCTCAACACAGTTTGGAGACCAATTAAATTCCTTAGCATTCCTTAAGACCTGTAAAAATTGTGCATACTTGTCGGATGACCTTGATATAAATATGTTCAACGCCACCAGCCTTCCGGTCAATATTTGGACCTTTTTAGTGGATCTGGGATGGTCCATAGTAAGTAATGCATGTAGCCGTGTTTGGTTGGCCTAAATACTCTTTTTACTTATAACATAACCCAAAATATTTCTAGATCATAAATCGAATGTGCACTTCTCCAGAGTTAACTTCAAGTCAATAACTTCTAAGTTGGAGAAATTTTCTTTGAGGTCAAACAAATGATCTTCGTCACTTAAAATTTTTATTATCGTATTGTTAATATAAACCTCAACAATTCTTCGAATCTTACTGGGAAAAAATTTATTTACTAGACGTTGGTAAGTAGCCCCAACATTCTTCAAATCGAAGAGCATAAACTTATAACAATGCAGACGCATGTCTGTGATAAATGTAGTATGGTATTGATGAGGTAGATCCATCTGTTTCTAGTTATACCGAGTGAACGCATCCATAAATGATAGAAGCTTGTTGCCAGAAGTAGAGTCTATTAGCTGATCTATCAGAGAGATAGGGGACGCACCCTTTGGACAAGCTTTGTTTTGGTCTGTAAAATCTATACACATACGCAGTTCCATTCTTTTTTTTCACAAGTCATGGATTAGCAGTCCATACTGGGTACCGAGATTCCCGAATATGTCCAAAATTTATCAATTAATCTACCTCTTTAACAATGCTTATAGATTTTTCTACAAAAATATACCTTTCGTTTATGTATGATAGGGCCCACTTTGCATCGTATAGCTAGTTTATGATAAATGATGCTTTCAGGTACACCTGTTACATCTTCTAGTACACCAAGCAAACACATGAAAATTCTGAGATAAGAATGACAAAAGATTTCCTTTATTTCTACCGGTAATTCGGCTCCAATCCTAACACATTTTTCATCCGAAAAAGTGTGTAACTCAACATCTTCATCTGGAATAACCGCACTATGCGTCTTTCTTGGATCATCTATATTATTTGAATCCAAAGAGGACTCTAGTAATTTTTATTGCTTCATGCTTGCCACATTCTCTAATACTTTTGGGGAAAATCCATGACATAACATTCTTTAGACACTTTTTGGCTACTTCGAACAATTGACAAGTGGCATCTGACTTCATACTTTAAGTATTTGTGAACTATTGATACAACAACATGCATCTTTCATAACCATTATTTATCAAAGATAACATTATAAGGAGTTGGACAATCAACTACCACAAAAATTACTTTCACTATCTTTCTAAATGTTTCTAATCTGAGGAAAATTTCACCTTCAAACTCTCCAACCACATGGGCAGAGTTCCCGTTAAATCCCATCATGGTTCCATTTGATTTGAGAATGATGGGCGGGTTTTTCACTATCCTATAAGTGGATAAAAACAAAATATTAAGTAAGCTATATGTGTCAACAAATATCCTTCAGATCCTCATTCCCGTAACTACAGCCTTAATCACCACATCATCTTTATTTGATCCAACAACATCCTTCAAATCGTTATCATCGAATATAATAAACAACACAGGATTTTGATACAGATGAGTAGATATTTTCCTTATAAATGGGTAGTCAAGCTAGCTACATGTATTTTTTGAGAACAACTCGAGGGGGCTATCACGGTATCCCCCCCCCCCCCTCCCCCTCGTCGAAAATGGTCAATAAATTATAAATTAACATAAGTCGGAGACTTTTCCCTTCTTTTGACGTATCATCATAATCTGACCTCGATCCAGATCAAGATCCATAGACTATGAATCCTAATCAAACTGGTTATACTATTTCGTAATTGATATAGTATTTCTTGTTCAAGTGTCGATTCGATGGATTCTTTTCGAACAACAGACTGTCCCACTTGGCTCACGCTCGTGTCCGATAGTGATCTATTTCCCACTTGTGATTTAAAAAAATGGTTAGTTTTTCATTCTCAATTAAAGTTTGGATTTCTTGCTTCTAAGGAATGATATCTTTGGTATCATTCCCATATTATTATGATACTTACAAAATCGGGTATTTTAATTCACCATTGGAGTTTGAATGGTTGGTGGCCTTTGAAATTGCATGAAATTCTTTATCTTTTCATAAATGGTTGTAACATTTCCAGTTAACTCTGCCAAAATAATTAGGTCATACCTGATGAGTCCGAATTCGAAGAGCTCCCCGGAAGGGTAGTCCAAAGTAAAACTCCCCGAAAATCGGACAGACTCCAAGACTATAATCCGAACAGGACTGTTTGGTCCGGACAGGTGATTTTGGACAAAGCAAACATAAGACGATTCGAACTATGACTAAAGTACTTTTAAACCTAATCACTATCTGACTAAGCTACCTGTGCATTTGCTTAAACTTCATGGGTCTTTAAACGTGACCCGGGTCCATGAAACTTGACCCGAAAGCCCATAAGGGCCCAAATTACACACTATAAATACCCAACCACCAACATTAACTATGGGTAAGAAAAATTAACTGCTGCCAGGCTGCTCAATTCTCTCACCACCCTTAAAACACCTTGAAACACCCTGAAATATCTGGAAACACCACCACACCACCGTGAAACACCCTTACGCCGCCTTAAAACTCCACTTAAAATTACCAGCCTACCCTCAGGCTACTTTTATCCACACCAAATTGGCGACCACAGTGGGAGGCGACGGTGCCTGAATCAAACATTCAAAACCAAGTAAAAGAATTCTGTCCGAATGAATCCGGATAATCCAGAGCTTCCACCAGCTTTGCTCGAAGTGGTGGAAGAAAACGATGAATATACTGTCCAAGAGCGTGACAGGTTGAGGGTTGAAATAGAAGCTCTGAGGGCTGAGAAGGCCAAGATGGGCATGAAGGAGAAGTCCAAAGCATCGGTTGCTCATCGCTCTGATAACCCTCGAGAGCATGAGGCTTCGAAGACTCATGTGAGCACTAAAAAGACACATGCTAGTTCTAAAAAGTCTCACCGGTCCAAGCCTGTAGAGAGTTCTGACTCAAGTTCAGAATCTTCGGACAGCTCTTCGGACAGTGAGGGGAATGAAAAGTCCTTGTCCTCCAGCAGTGACGAAGGGCGAACCAGGAAAAAACAAAAGCAAGTTAAAAAGTATTCCAGAAAAAGAGACCACCATGGAAGAATGAAAAGACACATTGGGAAAGGATCATCTCACGGCCGGAGGCATATAGACCGGTTGCTGATGGATCCATTTGCTTTCCATGATGAGCCAGGTATCTTTGCAACACCTAATGAGGATACCGTGTTCAGTCGTGGAAGGAATTGGAGGCAGTCTCCACTGTCTTCTAAAATCCTATCCGGGAACCTCCCCAAGAGGTTTGACAGCACAAAGATGGAGAAGTACGACGGCAGTACTGATCCGGACAATCATCTGGAGCAATTCAAGAACTTCATGATGAACTTTGATGACGATGATAAACTACTCTGCAGGGCATTCTCCCAATCCTTTACGGGGAGTGCTCTGAAGTGGTACAACAACAGCCTTCCTCAGGGTTGTATCAGAGACTTTGACACCTTCTGGGTGGCCTTTCGAAGGCAGTTTGTGGGAAGTAAGGAGCTCAAGGGCAATGGAGATACTATAATCCATTGTGCCCAAGAGCCAAATGAATCATTGAAAGAATACATAAGTCGTTTTGTGAATACAAAGAACGGGCTGGCTGATTGTTTTGAACAAGTGGCAATAGCATCCCTGAGACAGGGTTTGAACCCGGGCAACCTGGCCGATTCGGTAACAAGGAAGAAAGCCATGACCTGGGGTGGATTGCTGAATCAAGTCGGCAAGCAAATAAATGTTGATGAAACAAAAAAGACCAGGGTGCACAGGCAGGTGAGATCCACCCCGGTAACACCAACTCCCAATCCAAACCAGTCCGGCAACAAAGCTAGAGAAACCGGACAGGGGCATGGAAGAGGAAAAGCTCAGTCTCAACCAGCTGCTCCTGCACAAAGTCAACAGTCTAGAAACAAAAGGGGGCCGTGGGTCCAACCGGAGTGGTTTGCAGAGCTCAAAGAGAGTGTGGCAACCATTTTCGAGAAAACTAAAGATGAAGTACACTACAGGAGACCGGCAACCTTGCAGTCTCCCAGAGAACATCGAAACAGTTCTTTTTGTCAGTATCACAATGATATTGGCCATACTACTGATGATTGTATAGCCTTGAAACAAGAGGTTCAGAACCTGATTGAAAGAGGGAATTTGGGTGCGTATGTCAAAAGAAGAGGAGGCAACAGGCCTGATAACACTCACCGGGCTGGTCCGGTTAATGCTGCCCCAGAAGGGGCCATGGTAATTGTTGAAAGGTTTGATGTGGAATCAGAATACTTGGATCCTGATCCAACAAGGAACAGAGTGGGTGCAATAGAGGAACGTTCCAGGTCGGTCTCCGGGCTCATTAAATTCTTTGAGTCCTTGACAATTTTCGGAGGGGACACCGTAACGGCTCCTACCACTCCATCAAGAAAAAGGCATGTTCATAATTTGGCAACCCAACTAGAAGGGGGCATGACCTCTTATCAATCGTCAAATCTATTTCCATTCATTGTCTTTGATGGGGATGATTTGAGAGACATTGCTGGTCCTCATGAAGATGCTGTTGTCATAGGAGCATCGATAGGGGGCAATGAGATAAGGCGAATCCTGGTAGATACTGGGAGCTCTGCCAATATCCTTTTCCTAGATACTTACAAGAAAATGAAAAATCCAGCTGTGATTCAAAAGTCAGACCGATCGATTGTAGGTTTCACGGGTAGTTCAGCTGATGTAATTGGTGAGTTCGAAGAAGAAGTATTGTTGGGCAGAGGCCCTTTCAAGAAAACAGTCAGAATACTTTTCATTGTGGTGGACTGTCCCACTTGTTACAATGCTATTCTAGGGAGATCTTGGCTCTCTAGGATGCACGCAGTGGCTTCAACAGTTCATCAGTGTCTAAAATATGCTGTTCAGGGGCAGGTTGGGGTTGTCCGGAGCAGTCAAAAAGTTGCAAGAGAATGCTATGCCACTGCCTTGGCTCCACGAACGCTGGGGGCAGTCCGTATGAATGACCAATAGCAGTTTGAGGGCCTTTCTGGGGGTGAGGGTGAAATTGATGACCCCAGGGAGACCCCCGGAGTGTTGATCCCAGTTGAGGAGGTTGAGACACATTGCTTAGAAGAAGGGAAATCTGTCAAGATAGGGTCCAAAATGCCACAAGTATTGAAAGAAGAAATGTTAAAATTCTTAAAAGACCATCAGCATGTTTTTGCCTGGTGCAATGCTGATGTTACTGGAGTGCCGTCAGAAGTGATTTCTCATCACTTATCTGTCCGGAGAGATGTAGCACCAGTGGTGCAAAAAAGGAGAGCTTTCTCAAAAGAAAAGGCTGATGTCATTGTACAAGAGGTTGACAGACTCACAAAGATGGGGCACATTAAAGAAGCTCAGTATCCTTTGTGGACTGCCAATCCAGTCTTGGTAAAAAAGAAAAACGGTAAATGGCGAATGTGCATAGACTTCACGGATCTCAATCGAGCTTGCCCAAAAGACTTGTATCCGGTCCCCCGGATAGATCAGCTGGTAGATTCTACTTCTGGGAACAAGCTACTCTCCTTCATGGATGCTTTCTCCGGATATAATCAGATCCAGGTGGATCCAAGAGATCAAGAGCATACCACTTTTGTTACTGATAGAGGATTACACTGCTACAAGGTGATGCCTTTTGGTTTGAAGAATGCTGGGGCTACTTATCAAAGGTTAGTCAATAAAACCTTTGCTGATCAAATTGGAAGAAATATAGAGGTTTACATTGACGATATGATGGTGAAAAGTGTGGATGAGCAGCTACACTTGTCCGACCTCCAGGAGACTTTTACCAACCTGACCAAGGTGAATTTAAAGCTAAATCCTGAAAAATGTGTGTTTGGAGTGCAGTCCGGGAAGTTCTTAGGGTACATTATAAGTGAGCATGGAATCCAGCCCGACCCGGACCAGCTCAATGCTTTGTTTCAAATGGAGCCTCCTCGAAATGTTAAAGAAGTGCAGCGGTTAACGGGGAGGTTAGCAGCTTTGAACAGGTTTATCTCTAGGTCTTCGGACAGATGTGCTCCTTTCTTTCAAACTCTGAAAGGTGCAAAGGGGTTTGAGTGGACACCACAGTGTGATGAGGCGTTCAATGAAATTAAGAAGCATCTGTCCTCTCCGAAGACCTTATTCAAACCAATCAATGGGGAGACTCTATTTGTGTACCTGGCTGTTTCAAGTTGTGCCATCAGTGCTGTGTTGGTTAGAGAGGTTGATGGGTATCCTCACCCTGTATACTACATCAGCAAAAGCCTGATTGATGCTGAACGGCGCTACTTAAAACTTGAAAAATTAGCGTTAGCCTTGGTGATAGCTGCCAGAAAAATGAGGCCTTATTTTCAGGCTCATCCTATCGTGGTCCGGACATCTTTCCCTTTAAAAAATGTCCTTCAGAAAGCGGATATTTCGAGCAGAATGACAAAATGGTCAGTAGAGTTGGGGGACTTCGACATAGACTTTGCTCCTCGAACAGCAGTAAAAGCTCAGGCAGTGGCTGATTTTCTGGTCGAATTCCATTCTGATAGGGACTCAGAACAACTTGCTGATTCAAAAGACAAAAAAGTATGGATTGTCCGAACAGATGGGGGATCCAGTGCCATAGGATCTGGGGCAGGAATATGTCTAACCTCTCCTTATGGGGACAACATGTTTCAAGCTATTTGTTTTGCTTTTAGGGCGTCCAATAACGAGTCCGAATACGAAGCAGCTATAGCTGGATTAAAATTGGCTTATATTTGTGGAGCAAAAAGGGTCAAACTACTAAGCGACTCCCAATTGCTTGTCCACCATGCTTTGGGCCTATCAGAGGCTAGAAAAGAGCAGTTAATCAAGTATTTGCTTCTTTTGAAAAATGAGGCAATGAAGTTTAAAGCTGTTGTCTATGAGCATATTCCCCGGGCAGAGAATGAATTGGCAGACTCATTGGCAACAATATCATATACGGAGTCCTATCCGTGGATCCATGTGCTTGAAAGTCCTTCCATTCAACTTGATGAAGGGGAGAAAGAGGAAGTTTTTGAAATACAAGCAAATAAACCTCAAGATTGGAGGTCTCCACTTATACAATATTTGTCTGATGGTATTGTGCCTTTGGAAAAATCACAAGCCAGAACGTTAAAGCACAAGGCTCGTGGTTTCATCATGATTAGAGAGATCTTGTACAAGAAATCCTATAGTAAACCTCTCCTACGCTGTTTAGGAGATAATGAGTCACAAATGGTTCTCTCTGAATTGCATGATGGTGAGGGATCAGCCCATTGTGGATTTAGAGCATTAACAAGAAGAGTGCTTCTCTCCGGATATTATTGGCCTACGATAATGAAAGATGCCAAGGAACTGGTAAGAAGGTGTGACCCATGCCAGAGGTACAGCAATGAAATTCATGTATCAGCCATTCCTATGGAATCAATTTCTGAGCCTATCCCTTTTGCTCGATGGGGATTAGACTTAGTTGGGCCTCTCCCTATGGCGTCCGGAGGACGCAAAACCATAATCGTGGCCATTGATTACTTTTCGAAGTGGATAGAAGCAGCCCCCTTGGCAGGAACAACATCAAAGGCTGTTATAAAATTCATTTTATCCAACATATGTTGCAGATTTGGTGTCCCTCAGAAAATAACAACAGATAATGGGCCACAGTTTGACAACCGAGAAATGGAGAGCTTCTGTGCCTCAAGGGGTATTCAGCACTGCTTTTCTTCCCCATTCCACCCACAAGCCAATGGGCAAGTTGAGGTGGCTAATAGAACAATACTGTCAGGCTTAAAGAAAAATCTGGAAGGGGCTGCTGGGAAGTGGCCTAGTTATTTACAAGAAGTCTTGTGGGCGTACCGGACAACGCCTGGGGCTGCCACACAAGAATCACCTTTTGCCTTGGTCTATGGGATGGATGCAGTAGCTCCCATAGAGAAGACACTCCCCTCTTTTCGTGTTCATAACTTCTCCGGACAGGCTAATGAAATAGCAATCAGAAATCAGCTTGATTTAATTGAAGAAAGGCGAATAAAAGCTCATCTTAGAATGGTACACTATCAGGGCTTGATGAGAAGCAGGTTTGCTTCCAAGGTTAAAAGAAGGGATTTTCAACCAGGAGATAAAGTATTGAGGAAAGTTTTCCTGCACACCAAGGAAAAGCTCTTCGGAAAGTTGGCCCCAACCTGGGAGGGTCCGTATACTGTGGTTGAAAGAATCAAGCCTGGCACATATTGGCTGGAAGATAAAGATGGTAGGGTTTTAACTCACCCTTGGAATATTGAACACCTTCGAATGTATTTGGAATAAAATTTATGTAAATATTTACTTGTTTAAACATCCATGTAAATATTTGGGGGCATACCACTATCTCTCTCTGGCGCCACGGAGAGCTTTAAATGAAACTTGGAGCTTTTTTGAATAAATTTTCTAAGTTTTTACAAAATTCTGTTGATTGCCATACTACCCGGACTGGAAGATCTAAGGGCTATTTAAATTCTAGCCGGAAAAATTAAACACTCTCACAATGAGAAGTACTTAAACAAACTTTAGTATAAGAGAAAGGTTGTGCAAGATAAAACTTTCATTCAATAAACTTAAAGTTGCCTTGGCCTTCCAAGGACTTTGTGAACAAGTTTAAACACAATACAAAAATCTGTCCGGTCAAAACGGACAGCATCACAAAAAAGGAGCCTTGGCCTTCCAAGGACTTTGGTTCAAACAAACATTAAACAAAACAAATTACCATTTAAGGTGGAGCCTTTGAAGATGGCTCACCCTCATCAGTTCCCTTGGCCTTAACATCGCTTTTGCCTTCAATGACCTTCTTTCCTTTGGGGTCAGCCTCTTCTTCTCCCGGACTCTCTCCGGTTTCCTCCTCATCACCAGATGAGGATATATCAGTATACCCTTCATCAACCATGGTCCAATATGGGAGATCGTCGTCGTCCACATAACGCCATAAGTCCCCAAGTCTTCTCTTCGGGAACTTCTCGTGAAATAAGAGGACCATGTCAGACTTTACCTTTTCGATCAGTAGTTCTTCACTCCGTAGCATCTCCTTGGCATAAGCATTGACTTTGGCCTTGATCATGGCCTCTTGATCCTTCACCAGGGCAGCTTTCTCACCAATAGCTTGAGTCACTGCATTCTCCAAAGTAAGTTTGTCAGTAGTCAGATTGGTGACAATCTTTTCTTTTGCTGCAGTCTCATCTTTTGAGGTTTTCAAGTCTTTCTCCAACTCGGACAGCTTAGCCTGGAGATCTTCTAGGGTTTTCTCCAAAGAGGCAATTTTTGTGTTGCTCTCATCTTTACTCCTCTTCAGCTGCTCGTTCGACTCCTTAAGCAAGTCAACCTGGGTAGTGGCACCCCGGAGGTTATTGGACAGTTTTTCCTTCTCGGACTTAAGCTCCTTAATGGTTTCTGCCTGATTCCGGACTTGCCTTTCCAAGGTAAGCACAGGTTGCACGTTGCTAAGGAGAGAGTGAGCTATGATATCCCTTTCGCTGGAGACCAAGAAAGTTTTACCATTAAAATTTACCGTGTTGGAATTACTTGGAGGAACATATGGCCCTGCAAACTCGTCCCTAGACAAACCAAGGAAGTAGTCACCTAGAGGACCCAGTCCGGTGACATCCACTTCATCCATGTTGATCTCTCCCCGTTCAATGTCATCAGTGTGAAGCTCCCCTGGAATCCCTTCGTTAAGGTTTTCTGGGATCTCTTCGGCTAATGTAGGATCAACTGGAAAAATGGGCTCCGGGTCCCGGAGAGCAAATTCTTCTTCTTGAGAAGTTTTCTTCTTTTTTACTTCTCTCTCAACACCCTCACTTACTTGTTTACGGGTTCGTTTGGAGACCCTCGTAGGTTTTGAGGGAGTCTCTCCGTGCTCTTTACTTTCCATTTCTACCACCTGTAGAAGGCTTGCATCAACTTGAACTGGAATTGGCGCCTCTGTGTCAGTCAGGGCCTTTCTCTCTGAATCTCCTGCTGTTTTCTTCCCTTTCTTCTTCTGGCCCTTCATCTTACTTGGGGCTTTGGCCCGAAGAGGGAGGAAAAGGGTCCCATCTAGCTCGTGAGACCTTCTTAGCACTATGTCATCATCAGGAGGGGTGGAGAACTCCTCCCATGTTAAATCCCTCCGACCTGTGGTGTTCCACAGGTGAGATCTGGCTAAGTTTCCCGGAGTGAAAGCCTTGTGGAACCGGTTCTCCCAGTTCTCTGCGGCCCATGTGTTTATTTTGCCACAGGTAACCTGTCCGGCTTTCGCATAGTCTCCGAACTCTTTTGGCAGTTCTGGCAAAACAAAAGAGCAACTAGTTAGTGAAAGCTTAAAGAGAAGAAATTCGAACAGAAACTTAAGAAAAGAACTTACGATCGCTCCTCCATCTACTTCGAAGAAGGCTAGGATTCTCCCCAACCTTGATCTTCTTCCCGTTCTCCCATGAGCCGCTTATAAACAAGAACTGGCTCCTCCACTTATTCTCCGATTCTAGGAGATCATCAACTGCTTTCAGATTGTTCCCCATATTGAAGTGATAAAAGGGGAACTGGTGGTGTTTGCACAGACTGGCAACAGCAGCGAACTCTTCCATTGGAAGAGGAATTCCGGACAGCCTGGATGCCATAATACATGACATCAGGGTGTACCATCCGTTGGGGCTCAGCTGCGATGGGCATAGCTTCACTAAGTGGAAATAGCGCACTATCTCCGGATCCAATGGGAACCTGAGTCCCCAATTAAACAGCTCTGTAAAAAATACAATCTCATTCCTCTTACAATCCATCGGGGTCTCTGGATCGATGGGAATTCGGATCTTTACATTTTCAGGGATCCCCCACTTAGTGCGAAGCCGTCCCAAGTCTCTAGTGTGAATAAATGCATACTTGGTTTTTAACAAAGATAAGAGATACTTAAACTCTACCTTGTGAAAGCAGGGCCCAACTTTCCCTTCAAGGCACTCCGGCAGATCCGGACGGCTCAAGAACGAGTCCTCTTTGCCTTTCTTGGCAACGACTATGGCAGTATCAGCTTGTCCGGACGACTCGGACTCAAACCTAGCCTCCTCAATGGAGTCTTCCATCCTCTCCTCCATAACTGTTGGGGGAGCTTCTGCAGAAACAGCCCGGGGAGGGATGAAGCTTGGAACAGCTGATCCTCCGAACTGGCGACTCGTTGTATGTTTTTGAATTTTCACCTCAGCTTGAGTCTCTGAGGTCGAGGTTTCCTTTGGAGGTAATGGACTGCTGGCCTCCGGACCGACCGGCCTCTCCCGGAGGGTCCTAACAGTTGTTCCGGACCCAGACTCACTGGTGTTTTTCGAGGAGAGTCCCTTAACCAGTCGACTTGGTCTTTTCATGATCAGTTTCTCTGGGGAATGATCAGAGTCGGACCCCATAGCTATAAAGGTAGTTTTCTTCCTAACACTTGTAACAACAACCTCCGGTTCGACGGTGGGAATTGACTCTTGGACTGATGAGCCAGAAACTATAGGGGAGAGTGTAGAGTGGAAGAGTTTTCTGGGTTTTGTACCTTTTGAAGAAGACGAACCCCTATCAGATTCTTCGATTGAAGTGGCTGGTCTCTCAACTGGCGATGCTGGTAGCCCTGCTGCTATCCGTTTCTCTTTTTCAACCCTTTGAGCTCTCTCTAATTCTGAAAGATTGAGCCAGCCACCCTTGATTAAAGCTGTTCTTGCTGTGAACATAAAACGATTAAGGAAATCTCAAGGTTTTAGAAAGATGAAGTTTTGAGTAAAATGGCAAAGTGAAAATGATACTGTGAAAGATGAATAGTATTTATAGTAAAGGTAAAAAAGGGGGTTTGATTCCTAGGAGAATCCGAAAAGTTGAGCAATGATTAAAAGACGGCGCTGACGTCATCAAAACCATTTAAAGAAGTTACCTATTCAATAAAGTGGTGTAATTTTCGAGGTAGAAAAACGGCTGGAGTGGCCAACCGGAGGGTGACACGTGTCCCACTACTCCTGACAAAGAACCGTTTGGAATTCGTAACGGTTGGCCTGTCCGGGCCTGTCTCAACTCTCTTCGAATCAGAGGACCACTTCCGAACTCGAACTGTTTTTCAGTTCTTTAACAAGGACACTTGTTCAAATACCTAAAAAAGGGGCTCCTGATGAGTCCGAATTCGAAGAGCTCCCCGGAAGGGTAGTCCAAAGTAAAACTCCCCGAAAATCGGACAGACTCCAAGACTATAATCCGAACAGGACTGTTTGGTCCGGACAGGTGATTTTGGACAAAGCAAACATAAGACGATTCGAACTATGACTAAAGTACTTTTAAACCTAATCACTATCTGACTAAGCTACCTGTGCATTTGCTTAAACTTCATGGGTCTTTAAACGTGACCCGGGTCCATGAAACTTGACCCGAAAGCCCATAAGGGCCCAAATTACACACTATAAATACCCAACCACCAACATTAACTATGGGTAAGAAAAATTAACTGCTGCCAGGCTGCTCAATTCTCTCACCACCCTTAAAACACCTTGAAACACCCTGAAATATCTGGAAACACCACCACACCACCGTGAAACACCCTTACGCCGCCTTAAAACTCCACTTAAAATTACCAGCCTACCCTCAGGCTACTTTTATCCACACCAATACCAACTGATTTCTCTTGGTATATATTGTTGACCCTAGGATTATTGATTAGCCTTAGGTTGAAGAGAATTCTTTCTGGAATCCTTCGGGCAATAAATGACTATATTTTATTGTTGAGAGGCTGACGAACTACTCCAGATTGACTTAGCAGCTTCAATCTCTTTGTTTCTTCTACTGTAATATGTTTCCCAACTTCGGACTATTGACCTCCCCAATTTAATGCCTTTTCCATGTAATAATGTTAGTTAATTACTCAGGTATAATACTTTTTTTTTCTAAAACTAGTTATGGCTACTTGTTACAAACAATATTGCAAACCATCTTTAGTTTTTACAAAACGTTTGGTATATTCCTTCAAAGTTTCGCCAGAAAATTATAGAAAATGGATTATCGTGTTTTAGCTCTTTGCTTACCACAAACTGTCTTCGGAAATTCATCCGCAACATGTTAAAGTTTTTTATTGACCCTTGTGAAATTTGATTATACCACTTTAAGGCACTATCCTTAAAGATTTGAGAAAATTACATGCACAAAAACTTATCATCATCGTCAAAGTTCATCAGCAAATTCTTGAATCGTTTGAGGTGGTTATTTGGGTTTTTGCTTCCATAAAAATGTTCCATCTTTGAGATATCAAACCATCTGGGTAAATGATTGGACAAAATTTCGGTAGATAAAGGTGACTACCTCCGAGTGTGCCATTGGCTAAACTGATTATCTTCATTGGATGTGGGAAATATACCTAGTTCGGATTGGATAGGAAATTAATCACTCACCATATGGTCCATACTATGATCTTTTGATCCCTTCACCATTTCATGGCATGATTTCTTTTTTCTTTATTGTTTTGGTGCTTTTTTTACTCCAAGAGTATTGTTCTTCCACTTACACTTCCCATGGTAACTTTTTTTCTTCTTATGACAATGATCACTACTCGAAGAAGATGATGAAACTTTAGACTCAGAAGTTGAATCTTTACTAGATATTGAAGAACTAGAACACTCTTGGGTTTCATGCTCATTTTTTAGGCTTGATGAATTTTAAAGAGTGGTTTTCTTCGTGTTTCTTTGGACTATGTTGGGAATCACCCTCTTGTCCATCGAACTTTTGATTTTTTAGTTGAACCTTGCCCTTAAGATCCATATCATATTTTCTTTTGAGACCTCAATGCCTCAATTTGTCCTCACAACTGGTCTCGATCCTATCACATGAGAAGCATTTTCTCATTCTCATCATTTATATATGGTGTCTGGACAGATTCTTCTTTGATCCTAACTCTCTCAATCTCTGGGATATAATCTATTTACATTTCAGGATTCATGCTTATGAGGATTCCAAATAAAAAATTGTGTACGTTAGACTTTGGATTTTGTTATCCACGTACCTTTAAGAGCCTCCTATTGTGATCGCCAATTTGATATGGATAAATTTAATTCGATGAGTTATTTGATAAAATAGAAAAGAGAAGTTAATTTTAGGTGGATATTTTTTGGGATCCTGGTACACTATCTCAGCAGCATTCGATGGATTTTTCACAAAACAAGACGAGTTTAAGATGAACATGTGGTCTCCATCAGCTCTCATGCTAAGGTATTATATACTTCAATGACAACATTGAACCCTCTTAACACCCCTTAATTGATACCCCGACATCCTAATAATCATGCTAAGGGGTCTAAAATTGAGTAAACAACAAATATTGTAGTGCCACTTCACTCGCTTTACATGAATAATTCTGAAACACTCAGCACATTCTTTTCATAACATACAAATAGAAAGATCTAAAAAATATTAACACCTAACAAAATAAATAAGACTAAAATGATATTAGTCCACGACACTGCCCTGCTACGGCATACTTCAATGCTACGAGGTTCTATAATCACTTTTTAAACTTGTCAACAAATAAATAAAAAAACATTCATAAAGAGATAATAGACAATTTCTAACATGATATAAACAACAACATATATAAAATGCACAAAAAATATACTTGTCTAAAAAAACACAAAAAATGTGACAAAACATTCACTTGGCCCATATGAGGACTTGGTTCCACAAAGTTAACATCCATCAACCAACATCCAAATAAAAAAAGAGTATGGGTCAATGTGTAGATATTTGAGCACGCTCAGTTAGGGAAATGGATAGTCGAGTAATAGGGTCGCTTAACTCGGCCTTTATAGCAACAACAACAGTCTTCTATTTTTGGATAACATCGACCTCATCTCCTTCAGTACGATCTTCTCAATCTCCAAAGAATCGACTATAATTTGATGTGGCTTAACGCTAGATCCCACTTCGACACATGGAGTTTCACCTTTGATTCATCCAACTGGGACCTTTAGACCTCGACAACTTTAGAACGACTATTAACATTTTTGTGCAATCGTGTGTGTGCCAACCGGTCCTTCTTTAGTTCTCCCTCCAATCGATCCATTTTAGACTCATACTCCTAGATTTATTTATCAAAAAAAATCCTCTTCAACAACCCATTAACCAAGTCATTCGCATCCCTTTCCTTATCAAGCTCGACAATATTTATTGGCACATGATATATATTGGTAATCCTCTTTAATAGTGCGTTCACCAGCGATCGTTCCAAGTTTGTATCCATAGGGAGGCCATTGACCAAGGAAAAAACATGTAGAATGACCTACTCAAAACACACGCACACAAATAATGCATAGTCAAGCAATAGCAAAACACAGAAACAAACATTCTTTTCCAACAACAAAATTCTTATTATTACCTCAAGATCCAAACTCGGTTACCACATCACCACATCCAAATTGGACAGGTCAAGTGGAACCCACCTCTGGATTACGTGAATAATGAATACATAGAAGAAATTGAATGGTTAATTACCTTCCTTGGGTTGTCTTCTACATCAATTGGCCCCACAACTTGGCATTGTCTAGACTGTCTTTGCACTCGATGACCAATGTCATTTCGGCTTGAGGAAACCTTTGCATGCCTCTGTTACCTTTTGGGAGGCATACGCCCCATTGAACCTGTCTACCTAAGATTTTCCTTTGGCCCGTAGAACATGACACAAGGTTAGAATTCGAAATCTTCCATAGTGGTATCTCACTGATGGTCCCCCCCCTCTGAAAAGGAGCCTTCTTCGCCTTTGACCTAACATGCGCAGGAAAAACCCAAAGGAAATATCAGGAAATAATAAAGCTTCATATGGTCTTTATGTCCAAGTGCGGGTAGTCTATATCTTCACAGAAATGTCTATTTCACTTAGCCTCTCTATAAGACAGTGTCCAGATCGTTACACATTTTGTACGGGTTGGAACTTACCCGAACAAACAAATTTTACCTTGTGACAGTTATAGTTACAGCCTTCATTTACCGAGGATTCGGTCGGCGGCTCCCCTATTATTAGGTCACCAACTTCCTCTACCTTCTGATGACATCCCCACACATGGTCTTACGACTTTGTGGAGACATGTGCTTTTGGTAAACAGTCGCTCGGGCCTGGTCACTGCAACCCCTTTTGTGAGGAGGCACCCAAATTTACAAGGTTATTTTTCTGATTTCCTTAGAAAGAGTTGTCTCGCACCCCTAGGTATTCTATACGTATCCATCTATTTTGATTTTGGGTAGAGGTATTCTTTTGTTGAAGGTCGCTCGTCTTTTTTTAAGAGTATAGCATGGGTTACTTCAGCGTCGTAGTATCCAGTACTCGAACATTGGCTTGAGAATTTTCTCTACCCCTTCTTACCCTAAACAATCAAGGACATCTTGCATCCTTGAACCAATAACCATCTTTTGGAGAACCTAGCCTCCTCCGTCCCTCGGGACCAACAAGGGGTAGTACAGGAATATTCATTTGTTGTCCATCGACTACGTCTTTCTATCTGATCTTAGGCCCTGACTCACCCTCTGTGGACGTACCTTGCAAGGAATCATTAGGTTTTTGGGGCATTGTATTCTCACCAATGTTTTCATTACTCAAGCTTACATTATCGCTTCTGTTTCATCCACCACGACTAACGCGGGTGCTTCCCTCTAAGGCGGAACGATCCCTTACCGATGCATTTTTACATCCCACAGCTTCGGCAGATCGCTTACGCCGTTAGATCTTCATCACAAGAGCGCTCGATCAGTAAGTTATTACACAATCTTTCAAGGGTGGTTTCTTCTAGGAAATCATCCTTGTTGTCTCTGCTCCCAGTATTTTTGGGTTAAGAACATGTGAAAGTGCCTTTTTGGATTTTAATATGACCCTTCTAGAATCGGTAATCTGAAATGGGATATGGATAAGTTTGCAACCAGGAACCCAAAAGAATTCAAGGATCAAAGGATGTGGATCGATAGGTCACACAAAGGTTGTGAAAAAAATTCTTATATTTCAACTGATCTGAATTTGCATATTGATGAGTCCGAATGCAGCATGCTCCCCGGACAGGGCAAATCGGTCTAGTCTCTCCGAATACCGGACAGGTTACATGGACATGGATCGAACAGGTTATTTGGACCGGACAGATTTCTGTGAACTTAAGGCTGTTCGAACTATGACAAAAGTACTAAAAAACCTAAACACTTCTTGACTAAGCTACTTGCTCTCCTACTTAGAGCTCATGGGTCTTTGAACATGACCCGGGTCCATTAAACATGACCCGAAAGCCCATAAGGGCCCAAACATTATACTATAAATACCTAACCACCCGCATTAACTAGGGGTAATGAGAATTAACTGCTCCCAAGCTGCTTAATCATCTCTCTACTCTCTACTCTAACCATTAAACACCCACATACCATCGTTAAACACCCATACACCACCTTAAAACTCCACCTGAAATTACCAGCCTACCCTCAGGCAATTATAATCCACACCAGATTGGCGACCATAGTGGGAGGAGAGAGGTGTCTGAATCAAGCATTCAAAACCTGCCAAGAAATTCTGTCCGTATGAATCCGGACAATCCAGAGCTTCCACCAGCTTTGCTCGAAGTGGTGGAAGAGAACGATGAGTACACTGTCCAAGAGCGCGACAGGTTAAAGCTTGAAATAAAAGCTCTGAGGGCTGAGAAGGCCAAGATGGGCGTGAAAGAAAAATCCAAGGCATCGGTTGTTCATCACACCGATAACCCCAGAGAGCATGAGGCTTCCAAAACTCATGTGAGCACCAAAAAGACTCATGCTAGTTCTAAAAAGTCTCACCGGTCCAAGCCTGTGGAGAGTTCTGACTCGAGCTCAGAATCTTCGGGTAGCTCTTCGGACAGTGAGGGAAATGAAAAATCCTTGTCCTCTAGCAGCGATGAGGGTCGAACCAAGAAAAAGCAAAAGCAGGTTAAGAAATATTCAAGAAAAAGAGACCACCATGGAAGAATGAAAAGGCATATTGGAAAGGGGTCATCTCACCACCGGAGGTATACTGACAAGATGCTGATGGATCCTTTCGCTTTCCACGATGAGCCAGGTATCTTTGCAACTCCCAATGAGGATACTGTGTTCAGTCGTGGAAGGAATTGGAGGCAGTCTCAACTGTCTTCTAAAATCCTGTCCGGAAACCTCCCCAAGAGGTTTGACAGCATAAAAATGGAGAAGTACGATGGCAGTACTGATCCGGACAATCATCTGGAGCAATTCAAGAACTTCATGATGAACTTTGATGACGATGATAAACTACTTTGTAGGGAATTCTCCCAAAAGGTCTCCTACTAATGGAGATGTATTCTTAACTTATATATTGATCTTTTTTCGCATGTTTAACCGATGTGGGATGTGGAATTTTGATCGCACCTAACAATCCTCCTCTCGGACAAAGTACCACTCTAGCCTCCTTTTAATTGACTTCCATCCGCCTAGAACTCTAGTCAGGTGGAGAGAAACCTCAACTCTAGAGCTTTAGGGCGGATCTATCTGCTCACTATCAGATGACATTGTGCCCCTCCTTGATCAAGCCACCTGCTTGATGAGCTATCTCGCGTTCCATCTGTAGATGAATCTGCGCCGCTCCTTGATCAAGCCACCTGCTTCATGAGCCATCTGGCGCTCCATCTATAGATGAATCTGCGCCGCTCCTTGATCAAGACACCTGTTTAATGAGCCATATGACGCTCCATCTATCCAGCAGATCATTCACCTTGAGTATGACTCCTGGATTCTTTTGGTAAGATGTTCGGAAATCTGAGAATTTCACCCACATCACAGCCCACCATATCGCATTTCGTCTGGGACTGGTGCTCTGATACCACGTGTTGGGAATATGCGTGTTCGGTCCACATATTCCACCTTCATATATAAGTAAGAACACAATCGATCTCAACACTAATATTATATTGTCCGCTTTGGCACCCGAAGGCCCTCACGGCTTTGCATTTGGTCCACTACGAAAAGGCCTCATACGAGTTGAGATATGTTCTTACTTATATACCATTGATCATTCCCATGTTTAACCGATGTGGGATGTGGAACTTTGGTCGCCACCCAAACAAATCCTCATCTCGAACAAAGTACCACCTTAGCCTCCTCTCAATTGACTTTCATCCGCCCACCCTAATCAGGTTGTAAGACTACCTGACAATAGAGGCACTACGGATGTTACTGCTCACCTCCTATTGGACCACTCTGTCTTGTTCCTTACCGCCACTCCAATCAAGCCACACTGCTTGATGAGCCACGGGAACTCCGAACTAGGATTTCTAAAGCAGATCACAATGAGGATGGCGTCTAAGTTCTTCATGTTCGATCTCCGAGAAGTTCACCACCATCGCGTTCCGTCTGGGCCTGACGCTCTGATACCGCGTGTTGGGAATATGGGTGTTATGAATCAGGGGTCCGGTCCGCATATTACGCCTTCGTATATAAGTACGGACAACCCGATCTCAACACTAGTATGATATTATCCACTTTGGCACCCGAAGGCCCTCACGGTTTTGCATTTGGTCCACTACCAAAAGGCCTCATACTAATGGAGATGTATTCTTAACTTATATACTGATCTTTTTTCGCATGTTTAACCGATGTGGGATGTAGGACTTTGGTCGCACCTAACATTAACATTCACAGGGCTAATCATTTTTAAATGAGATGTTCTGTAATTGTTTTACAATGGAAGAAATTTTTTATTAAAAAGAAATTAAAATTTAGTAGGTTAAAACTATTGTTAATGAAATAAAAAAGATATATAATAAAACTATATTAGAGTTTGAACGTAAAATGATATTATTTTTTATTCAAAAATAAATGCATTCTCCTTTCAATTTGAGTTTGAAAGTAATCGATAGTTTGATTGATTGCAATAAAACAATTATCACAAATATCGATATACATTCAATTTCTACTCATTATTCACATATTTCATATTTTAAAAGAATTATTCAACATTTGTGAGGGTCAAAAGTAATGATAAAACTAGTTTCAAAATTGTGTAAATCATTATAAATGTTTCTGCTTTTTTTACAAACAAAAGTTCTACATAGATCTAAAATACCGTTCAAATTAGAAAACGTGTAGTTCATTTTAACACAATTCGACAACGTGACGGCATCTCCGGAAAGACTACCTGGAAATGATGAAGACGTACATCAATGCAATAAACAAGTTTACCAAACCAAGAACCAGATCCCAAACGCACAGATACAAGAAAAAAATATGAAGACGAAGGAGACAACATAGACAACCTTACAAACCGATACCAATATGTAAACAATACATATGATTCTTCTTTTATTAAATATAGGGACAATACGGTCGGATCAGATCGGACTTCCTTGGATAAAAGAAACAAACATCAATGTCACAGAATAAAAAGGAGGAGCTAGATCTCAAGATCCCAGACGAAGCACAACAAAAACGTGCGGACGAAACTCCAAAAAAAAGGCCTCGTCGGACAACATCATGTCTGATCGACGACCAATCCAAATAAAAAATGAAATCAACAAGCATTGTCGTTTTAGTGTCTGACTTCCGCTGACGCCCCAACTACATGGTTTTTTAATTCTCAAGCCCTAACGACCCAAGCATGAGTTCGTTTCAGCAGCTACTATCGTTCATATGTCATTGTCCCTCAGGCTCAGGATACTTATCCATTTGGGGTGGCATCGGCTAACACTATAGTGCAATAAGTTTATCCACATATCACAACTGGAGCAAATATAATTAGCGCTTACGGGACTCCTCTAACTTATTGTGGACGACATCTGCAGTTACGATGGAACTCGCATGCACTGCAGTTACGATGGAACTCGCATGCACCACCGATGTCTGGATATTACACCTATGGATCACATGCGACCAATCAACACTGATTAGTTCGAATATCGCTAGAAGTATATTATAGTGATTCTGATATTACCCAAGGGAATTTCTGACTGATTGAATAAAATTCGTTGACTAAACAGTAACGAGTGAAACAATGATTAAGCTATGTGCCTAGCACCTCAGTTATTGGGCTTGGGGGCTCGTATGATTAACCCGACTAAAAAATCTGACCTGCAAGGCCCATGGGTCAGAGAAAAATAGTATAAATACCCCAATCGACATCATTAATAAGGGTTGGACTTTTTCCAAAAAATATTAAATACAAGCACACCCCTCCTTTCTCTCAGAACTTCTTAAAAAAATACTTACTATTAGCCACCTAAAATTTTTTTTCCAGTTTTACCCTTGAACTAGGTTTTACCATCACCAAACACAACCACTGGGCTTCGATGGACGAAGCAACAATCATGAGGCACTACGTAGACAAACGTAACATTTTATATGATGTGTATGAATAATTTATACCGGATAACTCTCTGTTTATTTCCAAAATTGAGCACACGATGTTACCGCCATAATTGAGCATGCACAATATTAATGACAAGTTTGCGAGAAAGAGCAACGCGGACCACCATGTGGATAATTTTAAAAATGGGATGATATGGTACCCGAGAGCCAATGGTGGATTCAAATGCAAATATTTTGGTCTAACCTTGTTAGGAACCATCCTAACCTCCTTTTATGAATTTCCCTTAGGCTGCATTAGAATTTTTAACCAACTCTGCATTACTTTCTGCAACTATTATATTATCCACTGTAAGATAAGGCCCGACGAGAGCCTCTGATAGTACACAGAGTGGTTTGTAGAGATACAAGACCAAGTGTGAGATTGCCTACCATATAAACAACGAATCAAGCGAGGACCACTATCTAAACCCATAATGATGAAAATGGCCCACATATTTCGATATCTTATCGCGCAAGTAGAACAATTTATAAAATATGAAGAGACAGGGCATTAAAGGTTTAGTAGTGGATCGAGAAACGGTGGTAGCTTACGGCTAACAAGGTGGGCAGTTAACTGTGACCGATGTTAGTTCAAACAACCAATATGACTCTCGACAAAGAAATACCATTGATTTCACAAGTTCATGGTACCTTAATCAGGGAAAAAGATATCGAAGTAGCAACTAGTACACCAAGTACAATGACCGCGACAATGACAAAATATATGAACACCCACGTGGACCGTTTACCAAACTAACTAATAGCATAACATCTGTCTATTTCAAAATAAGAGACATTGTTATATACCGAAATCCACATAAGATGAATAGCCCATTAGCGACACAAGACACATCCAAGTAATGTAAATTTCATGACGATGTGGGACATTACACAATAGAATGTTACGCATTGCAATACCAAATACACGAGTTTATAGATGAAACCAAATTCGTCAAAGCAAAAGATGACGCGATAACCAAAGCATTTACAAATAATAACAAAGGGGTAGAGACTTTGCAACAAGACAAGAGCGAATAGAACCATGAAATGTTGAAGAAAGAACTAATGGTCTGATTAATTGTCCACTGGCCCTAGCAAACAATTCAATCCTTGATTTGCTGATACCAAAATACCTTGATCATGACCCTAATAGATAAATGACCGATATTATTTCCAAAAAAAATATAAAAGCTCATTCGGTTTGTAGCCATCAAACTTTAACGGCATAGTAATTAAAGAGGGCATGTTCGTCTTGGTCGAGCTACACGATCTAGGGCGAGCACACCACGTCTCTCATGTCAATGAAAAACCATCAATCAAAAATACAGAGGAGACTGTGAAGAATAGCAAGGCCTTGAAGCACCATGACAAGCATGGAGAGGGTGAAGCTTCAAGGACTGCTTTAATGGCTGCTGTGGTAGTAGAGAAAGAAGAGAGAAAGGGAAAGGAGGCTTAGGGTTCAGACAGTAACCCTAAGTCGAGTTAGTATTTGAGCTGTGGGCCTTTGGCTTTGGATTGAAGACGGGCCGGATTATTTTAAGCCCAACAGAAGGTCTAAGCTTGACATTGGTCTTAATGCTACATTGGACATAATCACACGAAAATAATATTGGTGGTCTAAGTGTTACATTAGTAAATAAGTGTGTAACAAGATTTGTATAACAAATTTCCACTACTAACTACCTAACAAGAAGTTGTTAGTGAACTACATATATAATGTACTTGGTTACACTTAATTGAATAATGAAAATCTATTCTTCAAAATCTCTCTCTCTAAACTCTTGAATTCTATCTTGGTATCAGAGCTTTTGCAAGCCTTCAATGGCGAATCCAGAATCACCCACCCATAGTAATGAGTCCCTAGGCTCAGTGTTTCCTAGTAGCTTCTCTGATGCTACCAAAAATGTGCACATGCAAACAATCAACAACAACAGTCTGATCAGACTCGACAGAAATAATTACTTGATGTTGAAAACTATGGTTTTGCCTATTATCAAAGGCAATAAGATAGGAGGCTTTGTCATAGGGGACAAGCCCTGTCCTCCTAAGCTCATTAATGATTCTGAAGGAAATACTACTGACAATCCTGAGTATGAGGATTGGACTGCTAAGGATCAGTTACTTCTTGCCTGGTTGTACTCTACTATGAGTACAGAGGTTGTTGCTCAGTTGATGGAAGAAAGCACCTCAAAAGAGCTGTGGGATGCAGCTAGTAAGCTTTCTGGCTCACGCACAAGAGCCAGAATAACTTACTACAAATCAGAATTTCAGACGACAAGGAAAGGTAACTCTACTATGACTGAATACCTAAGTAAGATGAAGAATATTGCTGACAATCTTGTGTTAGCTGGCTGTGGTGTATCAATAGATGATCTAATTACTCAAGTCCTTGCTGGTTTGGACTCAGAGTATACACCTATTGTGGTTAGTCTAACTGACAAAGATTCTATGGGGTGGCTAGATCTTCAAACTAGCCTACTCACATTTGAGAGTAGGCTGGATCAGTTGGTGAGTGTTCAAACAATGTATCAAATCTAAGTCTAGCAACAGCTAATCTCACTCAGAAAACAGACTATAAGCTACAAAACAACAATACAAATCAGAGAAACTATTCTGGTCAATACAGAGGGTCATACAAAAATAACAGAATAAAAAACAACTCATCCAATTATTCAAGAGGAAGAAACAACTTCTATAGAGGGAGAGGTGGACGCTTCTCTCAAAATAAACCTACATGCCAGATCTGTAATAGATATGGGCACACTTCTCCAGTGTGTTACTACATGGATGATCCATCTGTTATGGGATCATCTTCTTCTGAACAACCTAAGGGTGATAGTGATCATGCAGCCTATTTGGCTACTGGAGACTCTACTGGAGACTCTTCATGGTATGCTGACAGTGGTGCTAGTCACCATGTCACAGGCAACACTAACATGATGACTCAAAAGATAGAATTCACAGGTAACAAAAGTATCCTTGTTGGTAATGGTCACAGGTTGCATATTCATAATATTGGGTACTCTAGTTTACAATCTCTCAACCATACTCCTATTTCTCTCAAACACATACTACATGTACCCTTGATTAATAAGAATCTCCTATTTGTCTCTCAGCTTACTAGTCATAATAATGTTTTCATTGAATTTCACAATGGTTTCTGTCTTGTGAAGGACAAGGTAACAGGGACAGTGCTTCTCAAAGGGACTACTGAGGGTGGACTGTACAGGTTGAAGAATGTTTCTAAGTCACAAGCTACAGGGGGTCACTCTATCAATGTCAAACACAGTCCTCTGGTTTCCAGTGTTTTACTTCCTAAAGTCATGTCTGTTTGTTTGTCTAATTCCCTAAAAGATGGATGGCATAGGAAGCTTGGCCATCCATCCTTACATGTTCTCAATTCTGTTCTGAAATTGTGTAATCTTACTTCTGTTATGAAAGAAGAATGTACCTTTTGTGAAGCCTGTTAGTTTGGGAAATCTCACTTGTTGCCATCTTCTTTGTCTCACTCTCATGTCAGCAATGTCTTGGATCTCATACATACAGATGTATGGGGTCCCTCTCCTGTGGCATCCACTCAAGGTCACAAGTATTATGTGATCTTTGTGGATGACTATACCAGGTATACTTGGCTGTATCCTGTCAAACATAAAAGTCAAGTGGTTAGTATTTTTAAACAATTCAAATGTCTTGTTGAAAAACAGTTCGAAAGATCTATCAAAGTTATTCAGTGTGATGGGGGAGGAGAGTTTCTACCTATATCTACTATGGCTCAGGAACAAGGGTTCATTGTGAGGAAATCATGTCCTCACACCTCAGCTCAGAATGGCAGAGCTGAACGTAAACACAGACACTTAGTTGAGACAGGGTTAACTCTCTTATCTCAAGCTAAACTACCTTATAGATTTTGGGTTCAAGCCTTTGAAACAGCTGTTTATCTTATCAATAGGTTGCCTACTCCAGTTCTATCTAATAACTCACCTATTGAAGTCTTGTTTCACAAGAAACCTAATTACCTAGCTTTAAAAACATTCGGTTGTGCTTGCTTTCCATGTCTCGGGTCTTATCAGTCACACAAATTTCAGTTTCATACAATTAAATGTGTCCTTTTAGGGTTTACTCAATTTCATAAGGGTTTTGTGTGTCTTAGTCCTAAAGGGAGAGTCTACATTTCTAAGAATGTTGTGTTTAATGAAACTGATTTCCCTTTTTAAAATCAGTTTCTACATAATTCATTACCTGAGTCTTCTACAGAAATTTCCTTAGAGTCATGGTTACCTAATCTACCTCTAGCACTTGTGAACACTGAACATTCCTCAACAACTACTGCTGCTCTTAGGGTTCCTCAAGATGCTACCTCTCTACAGCCTATGTCTACACAAGGTAATACTCTTACTCATTCTGGAAATAATCTTACTCAGTGTTTAGTATCCCCTACTCATGTTGAACCTAATGTTTCTAGTTCATCTCAAACACAGTCAGAGTCACCTGTTTCAAATTCTAATCATACACTTGTCCCTAGTCAGTCTCCTATCCACACACATACTACTGATAAGCATTTAATTCAATTGGATCAGTCTAATCCTAAAATATCTATTTGTCTGCCCTTTGCATCTAATGATGAGTCAACTATTTTACCTTCTTAACCTATCTCTCATTCTATGATAACTAGAACCCAAGATGGAACTAGGGTACCTAAAACTCCTTACATTGGCTCTGTGATCAAAACTGACTTGGCTACTACTGAGCCTACTACCTATTCTAAAGCAGTGCTATGTTCTCATTGGGTGACTGCTATGGAAACTGAGTTTAAAGCACTCATGTCAAACAAAACTTGGTCCTTGGTTCCTTGGACTCCTAATCTAAATGTTGTGGGCTGTAAATGGGTGTGCAAAGTTAAGTATAATCGAGATGGTTCTGTTCAAAGATACAAGGCAAGACTTGTAGCCAAGGGGTTTCATCAAACCCCTGGCATTGATTTTTCAGATACTTTTAGTCCAGTGTGATGAGTCCGAATGCAGCATGCTCCCCGGACAGGGCAAATCGGTCTAGTCTCTCCGAATACCGGACAGGTTACATGGACATGGATCGAACAGGTTATTTGGACCAGACAGATTTCTGTGAACTTAAGGCTGTTCGAACTATGACAAAAGTACTAAAAAACCTAAACACTTCTTGACTAAGCTACTTGCTCTCTTACTTAGAGCTCATGGGTCTTTGAACATGACCCGGGTCCATTAAACATGACCCGTAAGCCCATAAGGGCCCAAACATTATACTATAAATACCTAACCACCCGCATTAACTAGGGGTAATGAGAATTAATTGCTACCAAGCTGCTTAATCATCTCTCTACTCTCTACTCTAACCATTAAACACCCACATACCATCGTTAAACACCCATACACCACCTTAAAACTCCACCTGAAATTACCAGCCTACCCTCAGGCAATTATAATCCACACCACAGTGGTTAAGCCTTCTACAGTTAGACTGGTTCTAACCCTAGCTGTGTCTAAATATTGGGAAGTTAGACAGTTGGATATTAATCATGCTTTCCTCAATGGGTATCTCACTCAGGATGTTTACATGGTTCAACCACAAGGGTTTCAAAATCCTCATAAGTCTACACATGTATGTAAACTTCATAAGGCCTTGTATGGTCTTAAACAGGCTCCAAGGGCTTGGTATTCCAGGTTGAAGGACACACTTCTTTCTCTCTATACTCTTGAATTTTATCTTGTATCTAAAACTATTGTTCTGCTAATTCTGGTCTATGTAGACGATATCATTGTTACAGGTAACCAAACAGGGTGTTTGAGGGAGTTTATTCATAAACTCAATGCTGTTTTTTCACTCAAAGATATTGGACCACTCCATCTATTCCTTGGAATAGAAGTTCATCGTGATTCAACTGGTTTCTATCTAACACAACAGCAGTATATAAAAAACTTACTGAGTTGTCAAGGTCTATCTTTAGCCAAGCCTTGTCCTACACCCATGGCTGCTGGTGTGCATATCTCCAGTGACTCTGGAACTCTCCTTGCGGATCCTACACAATATCGAAGTCTATTAGGCGCCTTACAATACTTAACACATACGAGGCCTGATATTGCCTTTGCTGTTAACAAGCTCACTCAATATCAGCAAGCCCCTACTACCATATATTGGCAAAATTTAAAACGAATTTTAAGATACTTATCTGGGTCTTGCTGGATCGGTTTGCATCTCAAGCCAACCTTCAATTTTCAACTTCGGGGTTTCTCTGATGCTGACTGGGCTTCATATTCTGATGATCGAAGGAGTGTTGGCGCATACTATGTGTATCTTGGAGACTCACTGATCTCCTCGTCTTCGAAGAAGCAGAATGTTGTCGCCCGATCTTCTACTAAGTCAGAGTATCGAGCATTAGCGAATCTGTCAGCAGAGATGATGTGGTTGCGTTCTCTTCTGACTGAAATTGAGTTTCCTGTTGTAACCCCTTATGTTATCTGGTGCGATAACTTGGGTGCGAGCTCGCTAGCATGAAACCCAATTTTTCATGCCCGAACAAAGCATATCGAGATTGACGTACACTTTGTTCGAGATCAGGTCTTGCAAGGTCTTCTTCAGATTCGATTTGTACCGTCTCACGATCAGCTAGATGACTGCCTCACGAAGCCACTCACGCACCACCATTTTCAGTTTCTCAGAGACAAACTCGGTCTCCTGATGTCGCCTCTTCGTTTGAGGGGGGATGTGAAGAATAGCAAGGCCTTGAAGCACCATGACAAGCATGGAGAGGGTGAAGCTTCAATGACTGCTTCAATGGCTGTTGTGGTAGTAGAGAAAGAAGAGAGAAAGGGAAAGGAGGCTTAGGGTTCAGACAGTAACCCTAAGTCGAGTTAGTATTTGAGCTGTGGGCCTTTGGCTTTGGATTGAAGACGGGCCGGATTATTTTAAGCCCAACAGAAGGTCTAAGCTTGGCATTGGTCTTAATGCTACATTGGACATTAACACACGAAAATAATATTGGTGGTCTAAGTGTTACATTAGTAAATAAGTGTGTAACAAGATTTGTATAACAAATTTCCACTACTAACTACCTAACAAGAAGTTGTTAGTGAACTACATATATAATGTACTGGGTTACACTTAATTGAATAATGAAAATATATTCTTCAAAATCTCCCTTGATCATGGCCGACACTCTCAAAACTCAGAAATATCACATATATAAAGAATAACAAGAATAATAACTAACAACTAGTTTTATGCTTCAATACCTATGAGCACCGATAACCGTATTTTATCGACATGTAAATAAAAACACCGGGTGGAACCACACTTTCTTTATCAGGCTATGTAAGACCAGTTTAATGGATCATCTTTCAATGTTTAAAACTCCATTGGTAACCAGTAATGAATTTGGAAATACGCCTTGTACGCACAAGAAACCTAGAACATCGAGAAAACGATTTTTGGTTATCATAAAGGAGATGCACACATTAATGTTTTAATCCACATGCATCTTTTTTCCCATATTGTCTTATATATGCCTATATAAGTGTGGAACTTAAGAAGACAAATCTTCTCAGTGGGATGCCAGCACAACACTCAGTCATGGAAAAAAACACAAAATGATGTGTTACTAATAAATAACATGCAATTATGGATCATTTCCAAGCTACAAGAAAAGTTATGCTAAGACACAACAATACCTCAAAACACGGGAGTACCTCACGGCGGCTACGTGGGAGTTATTCAACCAAATTACAATCTCTGGTAGATTATATCCGACAAACACACCAGCAACAAACAAGAACCACCATAACTTGCTACACTCAATCCATCAAATACCTGTTACAGAGATCATATTGGTCCCCTACTCCTACTGTTACTTTTCATTCATTTAAGCCCTAAAATGATGTCTGTTTGGTTCTCTTTATTTATGACTCTAAATCTATGTGTAAGAGAGACAGTAACTCCGAAAATGCATAATCATAATTTCAAGTTATTTTATCTTTCTCTCTATTGTCTATCCATATACCACTTTTGATATTATTCACATTTATCTCGATAATGTCTTCAAACACCATGGTATGCCGAAGGAGCTTATTAGCGATCGAGACCCTACTTTTCTAAGCGAAATTTGGCAAGAACTTTTTCGAGTACATGGAGTGGATCTTCGACATTCTACCGCCTATCATCCACAAACCGATGGCCAAACAGAGGTCACTAATCGAACACTTGAGACTTATGTACGCTGTATGACAGGTGAAGCTCCAACCACATGGTCCAAATGGCTTTCCTTAGCCGAGTGGTGGTATAATACGACCTACCACACCGCTACACGCATTTGACCCGGATTTTTGTTTTCTACTTCAAAAATAAGCAGTCATGGAAACTAGGGCACAAACTTTGATCGAGGTTAACAAGCAACTTGAGGAGATGAAGCAAGTTCAAGCCGATCAAGCCAAGAAAAATGAAGAAAATCGTGTGGCTCAACTCCAACAAAACGATCTATTGAGGAATGAGATGACTGCTCGATTCAACGATATTAAGAACATGTTTGCGGAGCTACACCCTATTACACAGAACCCTGACAAGCGTCCGCTGGTTGACGACGATCCTTCACATTCCGGCGTTTTCACGACGCTTCCCCGAACATTCTCTCCGGAATCACCTGATTCGCTGAACTTTGTCCCCGGTTCGAATCATGGAACTAATCAGGAGCGTTGTACGACACCAACAAACGGTTTGCTCACCCGCCTTACTAAGGTTGGGTTTCCTATTTTTTATGGATCCGACCTATGCGATTGGGTTTTAAAATGCGAACAATTCTTTTTGCTTGACGGAACGCTAGATGAATCGAAGGTAAGACTCGCTACTATCCATATGACAGGAAAGGCATTGCAATGGCACCACAACTATATTGTAGAACGTTTCAATCGATACCCACCCTGGACAGAATATGTTCTTGCAATTTCTACTCGCTTTGGAGGTTTTTATGTTGATCCATTATCGGAGTTGGTTAGCTTATAACAAGAGACCGATTCGGTTGAGGTGTTTCATGATAAATATGAGTGTAAACTCACACGGTTATCCCTACCACGCGCCCATGCGTTAAGTATTTTCTTAACTAATCTAAATCCACATTTACAGCTTCATGTGAGACAGTTTCAGAATGTGGAATCCGTTGCCGAAGCAGCAAAAATAGCTATGATGCATGAATCATATTTACGCCTACTCCCTCACAAACCACAACGACCCTCATTCAAACCCAACACCTATTCTCCTCCAAACTCCTATCAAACACCGAAATATCCGAATCAAAACACCAAGCCACCGCTTTTAGCCACTGCCCCTAGCAACACACAAACACATCAGACGCCAAATTTTATCTCAACAAACAACAACCAAACACCCCGAAAATTTACTTGGCAAGAGATGCAAGATCGCAAACAAAAAGGTCTATGCATGTATTGCGATGAAATATTCACTCCTGGCCATCAACAAACCCATCGCAAGGCTCATATATATGTCATAGAAGGTGATGCCGAATCTGAACTTTCCGATGTAGATGAGGTTCATGACGTCGTCAACACGACGGTTGTTGAGTCAGAGCAAACACAACCGCCTATGATATCGTTACACGCACTGACGGGCAACACAACCTTCAATTATATGCGTTTGACAGGACAAAGTGGTAAGCGAAAGATCCACATTTTGATTGATCCCGGGAGTACACACAAATTCTTGGACCTAAAGGTTGCCAATGAAATCGGCTGCCCTCTCGAAGCGACTAAACCGATGGTGGTTTCCGCCGCCCTGGGAAGCACAATTGTTACAAAATACAAGTGTAGCAATTTTTCTTGGAAAGTATAAGGCTATGATCTCACCACCGAGGTAAGAACTTTAAACCTTGACTGTTGTGATTTTGTGCTAGGTATTCAATGGTTGCACACCCTCGGTCCAATTTTATGGGATTTTCTCAACCTCCGAATGGAATTCAACCTTAATGGTTTGAAGCATGTGATGCGTGGGAATGTAAACAAGGGTTGTAAGGTGATCAACGGGGCAAGTTTGAACAAGTTAATGCTTCAATAACCTTAGATCGCATTGTTGTTTGACCATGAGATAACAGATGATGTTTTAGACGACTTAAACCCAAAAGCTCTTTTGTCTCATATTTCGGCAACCAAAACAGAATTTTCTACGGACTCTATGCTGCGTGAGTTGATCAGTTCGTACTCTGGAATTTTCGTCGAACCCACAGCTTTACCGCCTTTTCGTGAAGGGTTTAATCACAAAATTCTTGTGGTAAGCGGTTCTAATCCCGTTAATCTCCGACTCTATCGCTACTCATCCCTTCAAAAGGATGAAATAGACAAGATGATAAAAGATATGTTAAACCAAGGAATAATCGAACATAGTTCTAGTCCGTATGCTTCTCCAATTGTTTTAGTAAAGAAGAAATATGGTACTTGGAGGTTGTGCGTTGATTATCGCGGGTTAAACAAACAAACCATCAAAGACAAATATCCTATTCCACTGTTAGAAGACCTGTTATATGAATTGGGTGGGGCTGTATACTTTTCAAAATTGGACCTCCGTGTGGGTTTTCACCAACTACGAATGTCACCCAAAGATATCTATAAAACAGCATTCAAGACTCACTCTGGACACTATGAATATGTTGTTACGCCGTTTGGTCTCACAAATGCCCCTTGTACTTTTCAGAGCCTCATGAATCACATTTTTAGTGAAGTTACGCGAAAGTTTGTAATCGTTTTTTTCGACGATATCTTGGTGTATAGCTCTACTTGGGAAGCACATCTCACCCACCTACAAACCGTTTTCGAGATCCTCCGCCAACAACAACTTTACCTCAAAGAAAGAAAATGTATTTTTGGAGCAACCATAATTGAGTATTTGGGACACTTCATTTCGGCAAAGGGAGTTGAAACCGATCCGGGTAAATTTGACAGTATTACGCAATGGTCTACACCGACCACGCAAAAACAGTTACGCAGTTTTTTGGGACTTGCTAATTACTATCGGAGGTTCATCAAAGGATATAGCATGATCGCTAGGCCCATGGCCAACTTGTTAAAAAAAGATGGTTTCGAATGGAATGATGAAGCAAACGCAGCTTTTACAGCTTTAAAAAGAGCTTTATCGTCTACTCCTGTTTTAGCCTTACCGGATTTTGCCAAAACTTTTATCGTCGAGACCGATGCCTCTAACGTCGGGATCGGAGCAGTTCTTATGCAAGAGAATCATCCGATATGTTATATTAGTCGAGCTTTGGGACCTCGACACCAACGACTTTCGGTTTATGAAAAGGAGTTATTTGCGGTTGTGTATGCAGTTCAACAATGGCATGCTTACCTTGCTCATGGCTTATTCATCATCAAAACCGATCAAAAGAGTATCAAATATATGATGGAGCAAAACGTTACTACTCCTTTTCAACACATGTGGCTTTCTAAGTTGATGGGTTACAATTTTGTTATTGAGTACAAACACGGAAAAGAAAACCATGCTGTCGATGCTCTATCACGGGTTTCTGGTTCACAACTCCTTAGTCTTACGTTGTCTACGGTTCAATCAGGTTTTTTTTATTCCATCCGGCTTCTTTGGCAATCTGATCCTTCCCTCAAACAAATCATCGATGATATTGTTGCTGGTATGAATGTTCATCCGCACTATACGTACACCAATAACGAACTGCGCAGGAAAGGAAAGCTAGTTATCGGAAACCACAAAGACACCAAATTATCAATTCTTCAGTGGTTACATGATTCAGCGGTTGGAGGTCACTCGGGTCGTGACTCTACTCTTCATCGTGCTAAAACTCTATTTTATTGGCCGAAAATGAGTACGGAAATACAAAATTATGTACGGAACTGTGCGATATGTCAATGAAACAAATACGACAGGACAAAACGACAGGGTTTGTTACAGCCACTTCCGATACCGGACGGACTTTGGGAATCAGTTAGCCTTGACTTTATCGAAGGACTTCCAAAATCATCCGGGAAGCATTGTATACTTGTCGTTATCGATCGGTTAAGCAAACAGGCGCACTTCATCGGCATCTCGCATCCATATACCACTTTTGATATTATTCACATTTATCTCGATAATGTCTTCAAACACCATGGTATGCCGAAGGAGCTTATTAGCGATCGAGACCCTACTTTTCTAAGCGAAATTTGGCAAGAACTTTTTCGAGTACATGGAGTGGATCTTCGACATTCTACCGCCTATCATCCACAAACCGATGGCCAAACAGAGGTCACTAATCGAACACTTGAGACTTATGTACGCTGTATGACAGGTGAAGCTCCAACCACATGGTCCAAATGGCTTTCCTTAGCCGAGTGGTGGTATAATACGACCTACCACACCGCTACACGCATTTGACCCGGATTTTTGTTTTCTACTTCAAAAATAAGCAGTCATGGAAACTAGGGCACAAACTTTGATCGAGGTTAACAAGCAACTTGAGGAGATGAAGCAAGTTCAAGCCGATCAAGCCAAGAAAAATGAAGAAAATCGTGTGGCTCAACTCCAACAAAACGATCTATTGAGGAATGAGATGACTGCTCGATTCAACGATATTAAGAACATGTTTGCGGAGCTACACCCTATTACACAGAACCCTGACAAGCGTCCGCTGGTTGACGACGATCCTTCACATTCCGGCGTTTTCACGACGCTTCCCCGAACATTCTCTCCGGAATCACCTGATTCGCTGAACTTTGTCCCCGGTTCGAATCATGGAACTAATCAGGAGCGTTGTACGACACCAACAAACGGTTTGCTCACCCGCCTTACTAAGGTTGGGTTTCCTATTTTTTATGGATCCGACCTATGCGATTGGGTTTTAAAATGCGAACAATTCTTTTTGCTTGACGGAACGCTAGATGAATCGAAGGTAAGACTCGCTACTATCCATATGACAGGAAAGGCATTGCAATGGCACCACAACTATATTGTAGAACGTTTCAATCGATACCCACCCTGGACAGAATATGTTCTTGCAATTTCTACTCGCTTTGGAGGTTTTTATGTTGATCCATTATCGGAGTTGGTTAGCTTATAACAAGAGACCGATTCGGTTGAGGTGTTTCATGATAAATTTGAGTGTAAACTCACACGGTTATCCCTACCACGCGCCCATGCGTTAAATATTTTCTTAACTAATCTAAATCCACATTTACAGCTTCATGTGAGACAGTTTCAGAATGTGGAATCCGTTGCCGAAGCAGCAAAAATAGCTATGATGCATGAATCATATTTACGCCTACTCCCTCACAAACCACAACGACCCTCATTCAAACCCAACACCTATTCTCCTCCAAACTCCTATCAAACACCGAAATATCCGAATCAAAACACCAAGCCACCGCTTTTAGCCACTGCCCCTAGCAACACACAAACACATCAGACGCCAAATTTTATCTCAACAAACAACAACCAAACACCCCGAAAATTTACTTGGCAAGAGATGCAAGATCGCAAACAAAAAGGTCTATGCATGTATTGCGATGAAATATTCACTCCCGGCCATCAACAAACCCATCGCAAGGCTCATATATATGTCATAGAAGGTGATGCCGAATCTGAACTTTCCGATGTAGATGAGGTTCATGACGTCGTCAACACGACGGTTGTTGAGTCAGAGCAAACACAACCGCCTATGATATCGTTACACGCACTGACGGGCAACACAACCTTCAATTATATGTGTTTGACAGGACAAAGTGGTAAGCGAAAGATCCACATTTTGATTGATCCCGGGAGTACACACAAATTCTTGGACCTAAAGGTTGCCAATGAAATCGGCTGCCATCTCGAAGCGACTAAACCGATGGTGGTTTCCGCCGCCCTGGGAAGCACAATTGTTACAAAATACAAGTGTAGCAATTTTTCTTGGAAAGTACAAGGCTATGATCTCACCACCGAGGTAAGAACTTTAAACCTTGACTGTTGTGATTTTGTGCTAGGTATTCAATGGTTGCACACCCTCGGTCCAATTTTATGGGATTTTCTCAACCTCCGAATGGAATTCAACCTTAATGGTTTGAAGCATGTGATGCGTGGGAATGTAAACAAGGGTTGTAAGGTGATCAACGGGGCAAGTTTGAACAAGTTAATGCTTCAATAACCTTAGATCGCATTGTTGTTTGACCATGAGATAACAGATGATGTTTTAGACGACTTAAACCCAAAAGCTCTTTTGTCTCATATTTCGGTGACCAAAACAGAATTTTCTACGGACTCTATGCTGCGTGAGTTGATCAGTTCGTACTCTGGAATTTTCGTCGAACCCACAGCTTTACCGCCTTTTCGTGAAGGGTTTAATCACAAAATTCTTGTGGTTAGCGGTTCTAATCCCGTTAATCTCCGACTCTATCGCTACTCATCCCTTCAAAAGGATGAAATAGACAAGATGATAAAAGATATGTTAAACCAAGGAATAATCGAACATAGTTCTAGTCCGTATGCTTCTCCAATTGTTTTAGTAAAGAAGAAAGATGGTACTTGGAGGTTGTGCGTTGATTATCGCGGGTTAAACAAACAAACCATCAAAGACAAATATCCTATTCCACTGTTAGAAGACCTGTTATATGAATTGGGTGGGGCTGTATACTTTTCAAAATTGGACCTCCGTGTGGGTTTTCACCAACTACGAATGTCACCCAAAGATATCTATAAAACAGCATTCAAGACTCACTCTGGACACTATGAATATGTTGTTACGCCGTTTGGTCTCACAAATGCCCCTTGTACTTTTCAGAGCCTCATGAATCACATTTTTAGTGAAGTTACGCGAAAGTTTGTAATCGTTTTTTTCGACGATATCTTGGTGTATAGCTCTACTTGGGAAGCACATCTCACCCACCTACAAACCGTTTTCGAGATCCTCCGCCAACAACAACTTTACCTCAAAGAAAGAAAATGTATTTTTGGAGCAACCATAATTGAGTATTTGGGACACTTCATTTCGACAAAGGGAGTTGAAACCGATCCGGGTAAATTTGACAGTATTACGCAATGGTCTACACCGACCACGCAAAAACAGTTACGCAGTTTTTTGGGACTTGCTAATTACTATCGGAGGTTCATCAAAGGATATAGCATGATCGCTAGGCCCATGGCCAACTTGTTAAAAAAAGATGGTTTCGAATGGAATGATGAAGCAAACGCAGCTTTTACAGCTTTAAAAAGAGCTTTATCGTCTACTCCTGTTTTAGCCTTACCGGATTTTGCCAAAACTTTTATCGTCGAGACCGATGCCTCTAACGTCGGGATCGGAGCAGTTCTTATGCAAGAGAATCATCCGATATGTTATATTAGTCGAGCTTTGGGACCTCGACACCAACGACTTTCGGTTTATGAAAAGGAGTTATTTGCGGTTGTGTATGCAGTTCAACAATGGCATGCTTACCTTGCTCATGGCTTATTCATCATCAAAACCGATCAAAAGAGTATCAAATATATGATGGAGCAAAACGTTACTACTCCTTTTCAACACATGTGGCTTTCTAAGTTGATGGGTTACAATTTTGTTATTGAGTACAAACACGGAAAAGAAAACCATGCTGTCGATGCTCTATCACGGGTTTCTGGTTCACAACTCCTTAGTCTTACGTTGTCTACGGTTCAATCAGGTTTTTTTTATTCCATCCGGCTTCTTTGGCAATCTGATCCTTCCCTCAAACAAATCATCGATGATATTGTTGCTGGTATGAATGTTCATCCGCACTATACGTACACCAATAACGAACTGCGCAGGAAAGGAAAGCTAGTTATCGGAAACCACAAAGACACCAAATTATCAATTCTTCAGTGGTTACATGATTCAGCGGTTGGAGGTCACTCGGGTCGTGACTCTACTCTTCATCGTGCTAAAACTCTATTTTATTGGCCGAAAATGAGTACGGAAATACAAAATTATGTACGGAACTATGCGATATGTCAATGAAACAAATACGACAGGACAAAACGACAGGGTTTGTTACAGCCACTTCCGATACCGGACGGACTTTGGGAATCAGTTAGCCTTGACTTTATCGAAGGACTTCCAAAATCATCCGGGAAGCATTGTATACTTGTCGTTATCGATCGGTTAAGCAAACAGGCGCACTTCATCGGCATCTCGCATCCATATACCACTTTTGATATTATTCACATTTATCTCGATAATGTATTCAAACACCATGGTATGCCGAAGGAGCTTATTAGCGATCGAGACCCTACTTTTCTAAGCGAAATTTGGCAAGAACTTTTTCGAGTACATGGAGTGGATCTTCGACATTCTACCGCCTATCATCCACAAACCGATGGCCAAACAGAGGTCACTAATCGAACACTTGAGACTTATGTACGCTGTATGACAGGTGAAGCTCCAACCACATGGTCCAAATGGCTTTCCTTAGTCGAGTGGTGGTATAATACGACCTACCACACCGCTACACGCATGACGCCGTTCGGAGCCGTCTACGGATACCCGCCTCCAACCTACCTGCCTTACCTACCCGGAGAAAGCAAGTCACCTACTATCGATAAGACTCTACAAAAGCGGGAAGATATCCTCCGGATGTTAAAGTTTCATTTGAATCGTGCCCAGCATCGAATGAAGCAAACTGCAGATTTACACCGCTCCCACCGCGCATTCAACCTAGGCGATTATGTGTACCTCAAGCTCCAACCATACCGGCAGAATTCGTTGAAAACAAATAAGGTACCGAATAAGCTTGCTCCGAAATATTATGTTCCTTTTCGGGTTACATATAAAATTGGGAGCGTTGCCTATAAGCTGGAGCTTCCGGCCACTGCAGCCATTCACGACGTTTTTCATGTGAGCCAACTGAAGTTTTGCCCTAACCCACCATCAACAATCTCTTCTCTGCCTCCATACCTCATCGACTTAGGAAATTCTAAAGAACCCGAAGCAATCTTAGAACGCAAAAAAGTCAAGCACCGCAACGCCGTTGTCACCAAAGTTCTCGTTCAATGGAAGGGTTATCCGGCATCGGCTGCTACTTGGGAGTTTCACCAAAACTTTGCCGCCAAGTATCCAAATTTCAATCCTTGAGGACAAGGATGTTCCGAAGAACGGGGCAATGTTACAGAGATCATATTGGTCCCCTACTCCTACTGTTATTTTCATTCATTTAAGCCCTAAACTGATGTCTGTTTGGTTCTCTTTATTTATGACTCTAAATCTATATGTAAGAGAGACAGGAACTCCGAAAAGGCATAATCATAATTTCAAGTTATTTTATCTTTCTCTCTATTGTCTATTCATATACTCATTGAAGAGAATTTGTGTTCTTAGAGGTAATATTCTTACTTACCGCATTATCTCCTAGTCCTTATTCTACCATTCTTCAAACCTTTCGTCGGGTTTCTAGTTTGGATTTATCGTGCCTAACGAGTCCTGTAACAATACCCCACCGCAATTGTTTTCAATCACTCGGCCACCTTCAGTTGTTGACATATGGAATACGACACGATGTTCTAGTTCAAATACCCAATTGGGCCTTGTGTGGTATAATAAAGTAGTCGATGTTGAGTTTTTCATTTAACCAATCTACACACGTCACAACAGCCAATTCAATTATGGCCATTAAGTTGGCAAGGACCTATTCCCATTGTTATCATCTCATAAAATGACCCGTAAGACAAAGACAAATGTCAACCCTAAAGGAAATAATGATACACAACAATTGGTTATACTCAATCCACATGCCTTGTGTGTAAGGAGTAACACTTGTTACTCTTATGCATATATATCTTGTCCTTATTTATACCATCGAAATTAAGAACAACCCGTCAACAATAACCCTAAATCGTATTTGATATGGATAAATTTGATTCGAGTGGTTATTTAGTAAAGTAGAAAAGATAAGTTAATTTTAGGTAGAGAATAGAGAGATAAATAATTGCTTAAGTAAATGTTTAGAGTAAGTAAACTTTTAGAGGGAGAAAGTCTAGTTTTAGCAGTAAATGCTTCATTCTTGTTAAATAATCTCTAAAAGATATTCTGGCTCCAAGAACGACCTTCTGTTCTTGAAGATCTCATCTTCTTCACCTAATCTATGCTCTTCTCTTCTCATGGAAACTCAAAGTAAACAACAATATACTGAAGAATTCCCTGTTCTTCAAAAACAAATTCTGGAGAAGGAGAATACAAGAAGTTTTGCTGATCTTTTTAAACCAAATAAAAACTTTGTTTCATTGAATCCGGAGTGGACCAAGGAATCAGAAGACCATTTCTCGATCCAATTTTCTGAAAAGGTCAAAACCCATTGCTAGAACAATCAAATACCACTTTGATTGGAAAATTTAGCAATTGGGTGCCAAAGAAAATCAAGCTCGACAGTTTCTTGAACTCTCTGAAATTCAGAGGAAGTTACAGATATAAGGTTTGAGATTCGCATCATATATTCCTGGAATTAAATTTGAAAGAGGATGTGTGTCTTATCTGGTCGAAGAGTGTGTGGAGGTTCGATGATTTTGTAATGAGGATCCTTAGATGGAATCCTGATTTCAGTAAAAATCGTGAAAACCCAACTGTTTTATCCTGGGTTAGATTCGAAAACCTGCCAGAGTACCTTTATAATAAGAAAATGGTGGATGATCTTGCCACAACTTTAGGAACTACATATAGAATAGTTGTTCCTGAAGAAAATAGAGCTCATGGGAATGCTTGTTATGCGTAGATTGAGATTGATATCTCCAAACAACTGAAGAGAAAAATGTGGACTGGTTTTGGTAAAAATGATGGGCACTGGATTTCTATCAGTTATAAGAGTATCCCTTCATATTGTGGTTATTGTTTTCACATTGGGCATAACCGGGTTGATTGCAAAAAATTGTCCAAGATTGTTAAGGAAAGAAAAGAGAAGAAAGAAGAGATTGAGAATATGGCAAAACAATGATGCCCAGAAAAAAGAATCGGAAAAAGAATCGGAAAAAGAATCTGAAAAGAATACTAAAACATTCAATCATGATTCAAGAAATAACACTATCAAAGTTTACACAAGGAAAATCAAATCTATTGTAAGGCAAAAAGATCAAGATTCTCAGGAAGAAAGTAACAACCAATCTGTTAATGAATGTAATCAACAACAGTCCTTTCACAAACAAGTTAAGGAAAAATTTCAACAATCAAATGTGGAGACATATCTTCAATCAACCAGCAAGAATTCTCCTACTAAAGACAGTTCTGAGTACATTGAGGCCCTGAAAAGACTTGAAAATGAGTGTATTCAACAAAGTAATTCTGATATGGATAATTCATCTCCTGACCTAGAAAATATTGGCAGTTGTTCAGTATCTCCAACCTCTTCAACTGGCCAAACTTTTAATGAAATAATAGAGAGTAAGTTAAAGACTGCAAAAAAAAGAGGAAAAGATATGTAAGTAAACTGAAAATTAAGTCCCTAAACTTGGGGGACAAACTGCAAACATACCATTCTAATAATGATCATAATACTTAGTTGGAATGCAAGGGGACTCAACAACTAGCCAACCAGGAGGAGACTTGTTTCTATGGTCAAGAATGAGCACATTAAGATTCTTACAATCCAGGAACCAATGACTAAGATTGAAGAAATTGAAGAGATTTCTAAATCTCTTGGTTTCAGTTTTCACAATTTAAATATTTCTTACAAGATTTGGACCTTTTGGATGGAGGATATTAATATAAATATCATTCATAACTTGGATTAGTGTCTTCACATGGAGGTTACTTATCCTGGTATGGAGGATAGTTTTCTTTTTACCTCTATCTATGCAAAATGCGAGCGTATTCAAAGAATTAGCCTTTGGGATAGCTTGATGTCTTTTAAAAACTCAAACAAAGCTTGGATGTGTGTTGGTGACTACAACACTATATCCTCTCATGATGAGCAGTTAGGATGTACTTCAAATTGTCAAACTAGCATGGAAAACTTCAATGAGGCCATTAAAGATTGCAACCTGGAGGATGCTGGTTATGGAGGGTCAAAATATACATGGTCCAGAAGCAACAAATGGAAGAGACTCGACCGAGTCCTTATCAATGACATCTGGTTGAAACTTTTCAACAAAACCCAGGCTTTTCACATGGTCAGAACTTGTTCTGACCATGCTCCCTATTAATAACATCTTATCATTCAAATACTAGTTATTTAACTCACAAAATAAAATCATTTATATTTCTAAATGCATGGACTAATGATGAAATGTTCATGAGTATTGTTCAGCACGACTGGTCAAGACCTATTCAGGGGGATCCTAGTCATATCTTCTGGTATAAGCTCATAAGATTAAAGCTTTGTCTGAAAGCATGGAATACTAATTCTTTTGGCAATGCGTTTGATAATGTCAAGGCTACTGAAGACACTGTTAAGAGAATGAAGTTACTCTACTTAAATAACAGCAATCAGGATTCTAAGTCTAATCTTTCGAGGGCTAATAGTCTCCACATTAATGCTCTCAGAAATGAAGAAATGTTCTGGAAGCAAAAATGCTTCAATAGTTGGTTAAAAGATTGGGATGGTTGTACAAAGCTTTACTATGCCTATGTTTCTAAGAAGAAAAGGGAAAATGAGATTAAAAGTATCAAAGATGGTGATACCTGGATGACCAATCAAAAGGACATTGGCAACTCAGCAGCTAGATATTTCAAAAACATTATGACTTCTCCTTATAGTGAAGATCTCAACAGGCCCCATGAAAATATCTTTGAGTGTATCCCTGCTCTTGTTTCTAAAGAAGAGAATGACTATCTTCTTAATAGCACCAATGATGAGGAGGTGTGGAAGATAATCAGTAGTATGAAGTCTGACAGTGCACCGAGAATTGATAGCTTTAATATCTTCTTCTTTAAAAGCTGTAGGGACATCATTAGGATTGACCTGTGCAATATGATTAATGCTATTCTCAGTGGCAGTAATATCCCTACGGGTGTTTTTGCTACTAGGATTTGCTTAATCCCAAAGAATAACAATCCCACTGATTGGAGTAGTTACAGACCAATCAGTATGTGTATTATGATCAATAGAATAATGGCTAGCCTTATCAATCATAGGTTATCTAATATTTTACCTAAAATTGTCTCTAACTTACAGACTGCTTTTGTGAAAGACGGATTGATTCAGGACAACATTCTTATTGCAAAGGAATTGATGCATGACATCAATCAGAAAGCCAAAGATTGGAAATATAATGATCCAACTTGACATGTCCAAGGCTTTCGACAGGGTTCCTCATGATTTCATTCTAAAAGTTCTTCTTTTATTTGGTTTCTCAACTGCTTTCATAGCCCTAATTAAAAGAATGATAACAAATGCTCATGTTTCAATGCTTATAAATGGAGAGGTTTTTGACTATTTTCATATGATGAGGGGTTTAACGCAGGGGGATCCTTTATCCCCTAGCCTTTTTATCCTAAGTGAAGAGGTGCTTGTTAGAGGCATGTATAAGATGTTTAGCAACAATAAATACATGAAATACAATGCTAGAACTAGTTATCTAATTCCTTGTATTATTTTCGCTGATGACATATTAATTTTCACAAATAGCTTACCTCTTACTATTGAGACATTGAGCAGGTTCCTTGAATGCTACCAAAGGGTCTCTGGACAATCAATAAACAAACAGAAGACAAAGATCATTATATCTACTAAAGCTGAGCAAATCAACATTCAAAATCTGAAAGCTAAAACTGGTTATGGAGTGGAGATTCTTCCTACTATGCATCTAGGTATTACCTTATCAAACAGCAACAAAGAAAAGGTCTATAACTCGATTCTAAATAAAGTTAATAATAAAATTGCTGAGTGGGACAAAAAATCCCTCTCTTATGGTGGTAGACTAGGATTAATAACAAATGTTTTAATACCTATAGCCCATCACTGGATGCAAAGTTTCTTAATACCAAAGAAAATTACAAAGAATCTTGAAACTATTTTTAATAGATTTCTGTGGAGGACTAAGTATAACCTAAAGTCTGTACATTGGACAACTTGGTTCTCTATTTGCAAGCCCTTTGGTGAAGGAGGGCTGAATATCAGAAAACTTGATGTTATTCAGCAATCCTTCTTCCAAAAGCTTTGGTTCACCTTAAGAAAGAATAAGTTCCTTTGGTCAAACTTAATGCAAAATATCTACTGTAAAATTGCTCATCCTTTAAAAGTTGTTAACAATAATGGATCATTAGTTTGGAAAAGGTTGGTTAGTATCAGGTGTCAAGCAGAGAAGAACATTCACTGGACTTTAGGTAAAGGTGATGTTGACTTTCGGATGGATGCTTGGCATGGCATGCCACCTATAGCCAGTAACAACAATAGAGAATGGTTTTTTTCTGTTAAAGTCGAAACCTTCTGGAAAATGGTGGTTGGGACTACAATGCAATGCAGGTCAGTTTTTCAAATGAAAAAATGGAAGCCATAAACAAGATCAAGCTAAATCATGAAAAGGAGGATACTATAATTTGGAATCCTTCAAATAACAGCAAGTTAAATATGAAGGACACTTGGAACCATCTTCGAACAAAGCATAATCAGTCATCTATTTTCAAGAAAATTTGGAGCTCATGAATTTCCAAGAAGTTCTCTTTCTTAACCTTGAAATTACTAAATAATTACATTTCTATTGACTCAATCTTAATGAAGAGACATTTTCGTATTGTTTCAAAGTGTCAGCTATGCAAAAACTGTGAGGACAAAAACCACATTTTTGTCAACTGCAATTTTCCTTGGCAGCTTTGGAACCACTTTGCTTGCTTATTCAAAATCAAGATAGCCTGTTTTATGTCTGTTTCTCATATTCTAAGGTGTTGGCTTTGGTTCTCCAATATAAAGTCTCATATAACCCACATCATTCCTCAGATTATATATTTGGTTATATGGAAGACCAAGAATAGTATCAAATACAAGGATAAGCAGCCTAACATTAAAAACTCTATTGATCTTGTTTCAAATATTATTAAAGGTATAGATGTGTCTAATAGACTTAACTATAAGCATTGGATTAATTTTAAAAATGCAGGATACTTACTTGGTTGCAACTCAGTTGAGAAAAACACCAAGACTCTTTACTTGAAATGGAGTTCTCCTGCAAATGGTAGACTTAAGATGAATGTGGATGGCGCCTGTACTCGAAATGGTGAATCTGCTGGTGGTATTTTGATCAGAAACAGTGAGGGAAACATAGTAAATGTCACTGGTCTAGTGTTTGGTAAGCTCTCTCCAATTCAGGCTGAATATAAGGCTTTTATTGAAGGTCTCCTTATCTGCTACAAAAACAATTGGAAAGACATTGATATTGAGTCAGACTCTCTTATAACTGTCAATCATATTGCATACAAAACTAAATCCTGGACTAATAACTCTAGTCTAAATATTTGTAGAAATCTAATAGGATCTAAAATGAATATCAGACACATCTCGAGAGTCCAAAACCAAGCAGCAGACTGGTTGGCTAAATGGACTCTCTAGTGCAAGCAGAAGAGTACCTTTTTACATTATGATGCTCCTCCAAAGCTTCTGGCCATTGTTGTTCTTGAATCTCTTGGGCTGGGATACATCAACCTTGAGTAAATTATTTCCAGAATACTGTCGTGGTTTCATTATATGCAAGAAGACTCAAATTATTGATGGATGCTGCTTATAGAGCTGAATTTTCTCTGCCTCTTTCGCTTGAGAATTTCGAATGCTTTGGTCTGCTGTTAAGCTAAGCTGAAGCGGATCCGATTCCAGGACTATTATTTCGAATATATAAGAAAAAATGAGTTGATATCATTGATGGAAGATACTCATGGGGCTAAAGTAGCTCTGTCTTTTTCGCTTGGAAAATTTCGAATCTGTTGATTATCTGAAACTGATCTGATTCGAGGGTTCTTTTTGAACACTGAAGAGAAGAAATGGGTTTTGTTGATATCTTTGATTAGAAAAAATTAGAATTGATGAGGATGAGTGTTTGAGGGTTTGTGATTTTGGAGCGAAAATTGACTCTGAAATTTGGTTTTATTTGGGAGGGAAAATCTAGGTCACAAACTATTTAGGGAATTGTGACTTTTTCCCCTTTTATTTGTAATTCTTTCTTTATTGAAATAAATGGTATCTTTTGATTAAAACAAAATCTCTAAAATATATTCTATAAGATGAATCACCTTAATGGGTCCAATGGGTCGAACCGGGTTTATGGGTTAATCTCTAATTTCCTAAGCCCAAGGTCTGAAACCTATTTAGGCCTAAAAGTAAAAATAAAAATAACAAAATAATAATTTGATAATTTGATAACATAATTAAATTTAAATAATAATAAATGAATAATAAAATGAATATTGGTCTTTAGTCCGATTTACTCTTCGAATATTCATTCCCTCATCATATAGCCCCTTAGTCCTACTAAATATCTTTTAAGAGGGTTAATAAACAAACACTTCCTATAACGGTTGATCATCCCTCCAGACTTAACCCTTCAAATATTACTTCAAACTACTTATAAAAATAATTTAGATTCATCTGATGGTAACATTTGGATATATCGGTGATACATTTTATAATTGTTAACTGGACGTATTATGGGACGTATGTCATCATTTCATTAGACCGCGATCTCACTCTACTATAAGTGAGGTATGTCAGTAGTTGAAAATGGTTCCACTCCAATAGAGACTATACTCGTTGGTAGCTTTTCCACTTCTCTAGAATCAAAATTGATACTCTTACGATCTCTTATATAAGTTCTCCCCCTATTTTCTCATTATAGTAATTTTTAGAGAGAGGAAATGTGCCTCATCTCCACCACTAAACTAATTTCCAATAATATTTTCCTTCCATTCCACCATTATCACTACTGCAAATCGAATCTCCGGTAACATTCTTTTGTTTGTATGTTCACTGCCAAAACTACTTTAACCGATTAGATGTGTCTTTCTAAAAATATGAAGAGAAAAAAAGAGTTATGATTGCTGAAGGGTTTCTTGCATCTGAAGGCATAATTACTATTTCTAAAACTATTGATTACGGGGGTACCTATCCATACAATAGATGCAGTATCCCACCAGAGCCTTCGTCCACCGTTCAATCGGTTACCTCAAAAGTTTGTTCATCAAAACTAGTATAATCTCAAAAGGCCACCAGTTGTAGGCGTCCTTCCACTTTCAAAGTTGTGGGCTCTCATGCAAGAGAAAACTCACCTCTAAGCTTGGTCAGACCAGCTGAGGTTCACATAAACCCACCTTCCATGGACCAAGAAATAATCCAATAGACTCAGCTTTTTTATGATTCTCCCTCAGAGAAACTAAACAAAGATGGAAACAATATCTCTCGTCAAACAAAACCTTCAGGGTCCAATCCGATGGAGTTGGAGGTGAAGTCAGGGACTTAATTGAATAATCCTCTTTAAAGACATCTGGTTAATCCGGGGAGAATTTCGAGACTTCGTAGTCGATTAGGAAGAAAAAATTGAAGGGAAAAGATGGTAAAGATGGCAAGGCTAAATATCTTCTAGCTCTTTACAAAATTTCTTACAACTATTTTCAAGAGAGTGAGCAAGATTTCATTCATGAGAAATGGAGGTTCTTAAAGGAGGTGAAGGCTAGGTTACCAATTCGAGGCCAAACACCGATGAACTATGGTCCAAGGGGGTTAGTTGCTTATCTCGACGTGTTGAACCAGGGCTTCTAGTTTCCTTTGGACCCAGAAAATTGTTAATTATTTCAATTTGGTGGGACTATACCCAAGTCAGGCTAGTCTTAATTCTTGGTTCTCCTTGATATCGTGCATCATGGCATCTAGGTTATAAAAAAAATTGGATGTCAATGTAACAATTCTACATTATTGTTAGGTTGTCTCAAAATTTTCAGATCCTTATATACTTCTACAACATTGGTGATAAGTATAAGGTTTTGGATGATCTATTTTACACTGATAAGTTGTGGAAGATGTTTTTTCTCTTTGTTCACGGTTGGTGGGAGAAAGGGAAGAAACTCACCTCACAGGTTAATCTGAGTCGGCTCGCCAGGTTTTAAAAAAACACAGGTAGTTCTTCAAACTTATATTGTTACTCATCTTTTAATATTCGCAACTTACTGGTAATTTTTATTTTAAAACGATATCTAATTTGTATCTACATCATATGAAATATGCCAAATTAAGTTTAAAAAATGCATCAATAGTTCGAGGAGAATTTGTCCAATGGTTTCCACCAACAACTTGGTTTAGAGTCACCTCTAGAGGATTAGCTCTAAACAGGATTTATCTTGGGAGTAATTGACCACTCATCCTTGAGCATCAGTTATCCTTAGGAAAATTGAGGCTACATATGGTAAATTATTTCTGCCAATCAGGACCGAAGCCCTCAGCCATCGACCTATGAAGGGTAAGAAAGCAAAGCAAGGCTCAAAGAAAGACACAGTTGGTGTTGAAACTGTGAAGCAACCCAATAAGTCTTTGCCTGCCACATTTGATGAATTTTTGCTAGCTGCAGTCCATGCTAATGTCTAAGTGGATGACATACTCATATATCTTCTTGTGTTGAACAAGAAAAAACCACACAAGAGAAGCAAACATAGAAGCTACAAAAGAGAGAAGAAAAAGAAGACAACAACTACTAGTTTAGAGATCGTCCCCCGTTCAGAAATATTCCCTCTTAGAATCTCATCCATTGTTCCCCCAACACTTCCAACATCAGACCCATCTTCTATAGTGTTCCCATAATTAGAAGGAGACACATATGGAGAAGACAATCTGATGAAGCCTATGGGTGGGATTGACTTTTACACTTTCGAAAAATACTTAATTGAATCCACTATCAATGTCACAAATATGGTTTACGATGACTTGCTCTTTCAGATGGTAAAATAACATGATATACTGGCGTATTCAATGTTGGGCTTCGTAAAACCTATTGCCTAATTGGAGACGGAGGTCAAGGCGCAAAGAGAGACCATTTCCTCTCTTGAAGAAGAAAACAAGAATCATGAAGAGTCTCATGAATCAGAAAAAGTGTGTGTCGACGGTTTAGAGGATGAGTCCAAATTGGTTAAATATGAACTTTCAAAGGTAAAATCTTCTTACGAAGGGATGCAGTCATCCAGTTCTAGGGAGATTATAAGACTGAAAGATCACCAAACAAATGATAAGTCTACCATGGAACAATTGTAGAAAAAACTAAAGGAGCAAGAGGACCTCGTTAAGAAATATGAAATGGAGTTAATCTCTATCAAATCTTTAGATATGAAAGACAAATAAGATTTGGTGGATGAATATAACGATGATATCTTAAATTTCTTAGATAAATTGGATGCCTCGGTTAAATATGACATGGTCTTAGATTTTCACAAGGCATTCCTCAAGGTAAACCTCAAATCTTTGTGGGAACTTATTCCACAAGAGTTGTGGCCCAACGATATACCCATAGCTGATCAGTTAGGCATATATATAAACTTATTTATTGATAGTTCAGAAGAGACAAACGGGAGAAACTTCAAAGGTGGGACTTTAGAAGAAGAAACTTTCGATGTGGATGAGCCCGGAGGCTAATGAATTTTTATGTTATTGTTTAAAGTCATCAACATATGTAAGGCATTTTATTATTTTGTTCGGATTCCAACAAGTCATTGGTTTGTCCAAAGCATTTTTTAGTATTATTTGGATTTCTTTTTTATAAGACCTTGGCATAGTCAATGTGTTTTTTATCCTATTAATGAATCGTGGTTTCTTTGTTTTCTTTCATTTTTCATTTACTATTTATTCGAAGGTAATGTATTCGAGGTAATGTATTCGAAGGCATACCAATAAATTACTCTAACCATTGGAGGGTAATTCATTGAAGGTATATAAAGCAATCACTTTAACCATTCGAAGGTACACCAATCAACTAATTAAACTATTCGAAGGAAATCCATTGGGAGGTATATAAAGAAACCATTTTAACCATTGGAAGGTAATCCATTTGAAGGTATATATAAATAAACTAGTATAACCATTGAAAGGTACATAAATCAATTGCTTTAACCATTCAAAGGTGATCCATTCGAAGGTATACATTATTATAAAAACATACTAAGTAGAAGAAATAACATAAAATGATTTTAGGCAAATAGGATAGATTGCAAGTGATTCGGATACCTAATTAAAACCTTCCCGAACCACCATGGTAGAAAGAGTATGTCCCCAAATATTTACATAATTGTAAAACAATATAAACAAAATAAACATTTTATACAATCATTCAAGATAAAGTCTTAAGTGTTCAATGTTCCATGGGTGCCTCAAAAAGTTTCATTCGTGATCCATCAGTCGATAAGTTCCAGACTTGACCCTTTCACTTATCGTATATGGCCCCTCCCAATTCGGTGTCAACTTTCCCAGTTTTTTATCTTCAGTGTGTAAGAAAAACTTTTTCAATAATTTGTCTCCCACTTCGAAAATTGTTTTCAGATTTTAGACGCATATTTGCATCTCATTAAACCCTGATAATTAACAGTTCTCAAGTGAGCTCTGATGATTTTTTCTTCAACCAAATCTAATTTAACTTTTATAGATTTTTTATTATATTTTTTGTACTAGCTTTGAATTGGGAGAGATAAGAGGGTAGACTGAATTGTTGTTACTGCATCTATCTCATAAACCAAAGAAGAAGAAGAAGATTCATGAATGGCAATTCGTGGGTAGTACAATAAGCCTACAACATTTCTTGTAAATAATTTAGCCACTTGCTTGTTGCCCTCTAAATTAATTTTTAAACCCATAAGAATAATTCTATTAACAACCTATATTTATCACTTGGCTTGAGTGAGAGGGCCATTACTTGTAGCAATGCTTCCAGAGAATCCATATCTATAACATATGTTGGAGATGATTAATGTCATTATTTCTTTATATGTAGTACCAGAGTGAGGCATTTCTTTCACCCACTTAGAAAAGTTCGACAACCTCTAGACAACATTGGTATGGGTCCTACTAAATCAAGATCTCACCTATCAAAATGTATCGCATGGGATATTGATTTTAGTGGAACTTTTGGTACATATATTGCATTGGCATATCTTTGGCATGGATCACATTGTTTAACTAAATCTTTATCATTTGTTATGGTGAAAGGTAAATAATATCCCGCTAATAGAACCCTTCTAGTTAAAATTTTGTAGCCACAGTGGACATGGCCTTCCCCATCATTTAATTCGGATAAAATTACATGGGATTCATCATACCCAAGGTATTGTAAGAAAGGCATGCTAAAAGATTTATTATAGAGGATATCCCTCAAGACTAAAATCCATGTGCTTTAAAATACATGTCTTAGCGAATACTTTATCAACACACAAACTTCATTTAATAATGAACTCTTTGATCTCATGCCTCCAGTTCCTGTTGGTTATTGGTGACACTTGGAAACTTTCTTTTGTGCTTGTCCAAACTTCAAAAATTGCTAATATCGAAGGGCATTCTTGTTTTAAAATCTGTGGATATGCTTCAGAGTAAGGAATAGTAACTAAGGAATCGGCCGTCAAACTTTCAGCTAGGGATAGATGTTCATACTCCACATATTTAACGAAGCCTGATGTTTCTCTCAGTACATGTAAATATTTTACCAATTGTTATTTTCAAGCTTCTTATTCCTCTTGAGTGTAGTCTTTGAGTAATTGTGAATCACTTATCAATCGATCTCTTTTGGCACCACAAATTTGGACAAGTCTTAGCCCTGCTATTGTTGCTTTATGCTCATCTTCATTGTTTGATGCCTTAAAATCAAAGCATATTTCTTGGTACACTGAATATCCGAATGAGCTAGTAAATAAATTCATGCCTCACAGTTTAACATGCTTGAACTTCCATCTGTTTGTACTACCCATACTTTCATATGTTTTTCAATATGGGATTCAATATATGGTTGTAAATGATGGAATTTAACCAAAACGTTTGCTACAGGTTGTACCTTGATTGTAGTTCGAGACCATTTGGTTAATTGACCTGATACATCTACTTTTTGCATAATATTTTTAAATGGAAAAGAGGTATGAACATAAATGAAGTGTGCTTGGAAGTAGAGACTCATTGTTTTGCTGCTATTACAAATGTCAAAGATAAATTTTCCAACTTTAAATTTAAAAAAATTCATCATTCAATAGACTCTTGTTAAAATAGTAAACGAGACGAGGATAACCATCAATTTCCCAAACCAGAACTGCACTTACTGCATAGTTGGATACTACTAAGTAAATGTAAAGCATGTCTCCCATCACCAATTTGGATAATTTTTTTGATGAAGAATAATTCTCTTTGATCTTAACGAATACCTCAACACAGTTTGGAGACCAATTAAATTCCTTAGCATTCCTTAAGACCTGTAAAAATTGTGCATACTTGTCGGATGACCTTGATATAAATATGTTCAACGCCACCAGCCTTCCGGTCAATATTTGGACCTTTTTAGTGGATCTGGGATGGTCCATAGTAAGTAATGCATGTAGCCGTGTTTGGTTGGCCTAAATACTCTTTTTACTTATAACATAACCCAAAATATTTCTAGATCATAAATCGAATGTGCACTTCTCCAGAGTTAACTTCAAGTCAATAACTTCTAAGTTGGAGAAATTTTCTTTGAGGTCAAACAAATGATCTTCGTCACTTAAAATTTTTATTATCGTATTGTTAATATAAACCTCAACAATTCTTCTAATCTTACTGGGAAAAAATTTATTTACTAGACGTTGGTAAGTAGCCCCAACATTCTTCAAATCGAAGAGCATAAACTTATAACAATGCAGACGCATGTCTGTGATAAATGTAGTATGGTATTGATGAGGTAGATCCATCTGTTTCTAGTTATACCGAGTGAACGCATCCATAAATGATAGAAGCTTGTTGCCAGAAGTAGAGTATATTAGCTGATATATTAGAGAGATAGGGGACGCACCCTTTGGACAAGCTTTGTTTTGGTCTGTAAAATCTATACACATACGCCAGTTCCATTCTTTTTTTTCACAAGTCATGGATTAGCAGTCCATACTGGGTACCGAGATTCCCGAATATGTCCAAATTTTATCAATTAATCTACCTCTTTAACAATGCTTATAGATTTTTCTATAAAAATATACCTTTCGGTTATGTATGATAGGGCCCACTTTGCATCGTATAGCTAGTTTATGATAAATGATGCTTTCAGGTACACCTGTTACATCTTCTAGTACACCAAGCAAACACATGAAAATTCTGAGATAAGAATGACAAAAGATTTCCTTTATTTCTACCGGTAATTCGGCTCCAATCCTAACACATTTTTCATCCGAAAAAGTGTGTAACTCAACATCTTCATCTGGAATAACCGCACTATGCGTCTTTCTTGGATCATCTATATTATTTGAATCCAAAGAGGACTCTAGTAATTTTTATTGCTTCATGCTTGCCACATTCTCTAATACTTTTGGGGAAAATCCATGACATAACATTCTTTAGACACTTTTTGGCTACTTCGAACAATTGACAAGTGGCATCTGACTTCATACTTTAAGTATTTGTGAACTATTGATACAACAACATGCATCTTTCATAACCATTATTTATCAAAGATAACATTATAAGGAGTTGGACAATCAACTACCACAAAAATTACTTTCACTATCTTTCTAAATGTTTCTAATCTGAGGAGAATTTCACCTTCAAACTCTCCAACCACATGGGCAGAGTTCCCGTTAAATCCCATCATGGTTCCATTTGATTTGAGAATGATGGGCGGGTTTTTCACTATCCTATAAGTAGATAAAAACAAAATATTAAGTAAGTTATATGTGTCAACAAATATCCTTCAGATCTTCATTCCCGTAACTATAGCCTTAATCACCACATCATCTTTATTTGATCCAACAACATCCTTCAAATCGTTATCATCGAATATAATAAACAACACAGGATTTTGATACAGATGAGTAGATATTTTCCTTATAAATGGGTAGTCAAGCTAGCTACATGTATTTTTTTAGAACAACTCGAGGGGGCTATCACGGTATCCCCCCCCCCTCCCCCTCGTCGAAAATGGTCAATAAATTATAAATTAACATAAGTCGGAGACTTTTCCCTTCTTTTGACGTATCATCATAATCTGACCTCGATCCAGATCAAGATCCATAGACTATGAATCCTAATCAAACTGGTTATACTATTTCGTAATTGATATAGTATTTCTTGTTCAAGTGTCGATTCGATGGATTCTTTTCGAACAACAGACTGTCCCACTTGGCTCACGCTCGTGTCCGATAGTGATCTATTTCCCACTTGTGATTTAAAAAAATGGTTAGTTTTTCATTCTCAATTAAAGTTTGGATTTCTTGCTTCTAAGGAATGATATCTTTGGTATCATTCCCATATTATTATGATACTTACAAAATCGGGTATTTTAATTCACCATTGGAGTTTGAATGGTTGGTGGCCTTTGAAATTGCATGAAATTCTTTATCTTTTCATAAATGGTTGTAACATTTCCAGTTAACTCTGCCAAAATAATTAGGTCATACCAACTGATTTCTCTTGGTCTATATTGTTGACCCTAGGATTATTGATTAGCCTTAGGTTGAAGAGAATTCTTTCTGGAATCCTTCGGGCAATAAATGACTATATTTTATTGTTGAGAGGCTGACGAACTACTCCAGATTGACTTAGCAGCTTCAATCTCTTTGTTTCTTCTACTGTAATATGTTTCCCAACTTCGGACTATTGACCTCCCCAATTTAATGCCTTTTCCATGTAATAATGTTAGTTAATTACTCAGGTATAATACTTTTTTTTCTAAAACTAGTTATGGCTACTTGTTACAAACAATATTGCAAACCATCTTTAGTTTTTACAAAACGTTTGGTATATTCCTTCAAAGTTTCGCCAGAAAATTATAGAAAATGGATTATCGTGTTTTAGCTCTTTGCTTACCACAAACTGTCTTCGGAAATTCATCCGCAACATGTTAAAGTTTTTTATTGACCCTTGTGAAATTTGATTATACCACTTTAAGGCACTATCCTTAAAGATTTGAGAAAATTACATGCACAAAAACTTATCATCATCGTCAAAGTTCATCAGCAAATTCTTGAATCGTTTGAGGTGGTTATTTGGGTTTTTGCTTCCATAAAAATGTTCCATCTTTGAGATATCAAACCATCTGGGTAAATGATTGGACAAAATTTCGGTAGATAAAGGTGACTACCTCCGAGTGTGCCATTGGCTAAACTGATTATCTTCATTGGATGTGGGAAATATACCTAGTTCGGATTGGATAGGAAATTAATCACTCACCATATGGTCCATACTATGATCTTTTGATCCCTTCACCATTTCATGGCATGATTTCTTTTTTCTTTATTGTTTTGGTGCTTTTTTTACTCCAAGAGTATTTTTCTTCCACTTACACTTCCCATGGTAACTTTTTTTCTTCTTTTGACAATGATCACTACTCGAAGAAGATGATGAAACTTCAGACTCAGAAGTTGAATCTTTACTAGATATTGAAGAACTAGAACACTCTTGGGTTTCATGCTCATTTTTTAGGCTTGATGAATTTTAAAGAGTGGTTTTCTTCGTGTTTCTTTGGACTATGTTGGGAATCACCCTCTTGTCCATCGAACTTTTGATTTTTTAGTTGAACCTTGCCCTTAAGATCCATATCATCTTTTCTTTTGAGACCTCAATGCCTCAATTTGTCCTCACAACTGGTCTTGATCCTATCACATGAGAAGCATTTTCTCATTCTCATCATTTATATATGGTGTCTGGACAGATTCTTCTTTGATCCTAACTCTCTCAATCTCTGGGATATAATCTATTTACATTTCAGGATTCATGCTTATGAGGATTCCAAATAAAAAATTGTGTACGTTAGACTTTGGATTTTGTTATCCACGTACCTTTAAGAGCCTCCTATTGTGATCGCCAATTTGATATGGATAAATTTAATTCGATGAGTTATTTGATAAAATAGAAAAGAGAAGTTAATTTTAGGTGGATATTTTTTGGGATCCTGGTACACTATCTCAGCAGCATTCGATGGATTTTTCACAAAACAAGACAAGTTTAAGATGAACATGTGGTCTCCATCAGCTCTCATGCTAAGGTATTATATACTTCAATGACAATATTGAACCCTCTTAACACCCCTTAATTGATACCCCGACATCCTAATAATCATGCTAAGGGGTCTAAAATTGAGTAAACAACAAATATTGTAGTGCCACTTCACTCGCTTTACATGAATAATTCTGAAACACTCAGCACACTCTTTTCATAACATACAAATAGAAAGATCTAAAAAATATTAACACCTAACAAAATAAATAAGACTAAAATGATATTAGTCCACGACACTGCCCTGCTACGGCATACTTCAATGCTACGAGGTTCTATAATCACTTTTTAAACTTGTCAACAAATAAATAAAAAAACATTCATAAAGAGATAATAGACAATTTCTAACATGATATAAACAACAACATATATAAAATGCACAAAAAATATACTTGTCTAAAAAAACACAAAAAATGTGACAAATCATTCACTTGGCCCATATGAGGACTTGGTTCCACAAAGTTAACATCCATCAACCAACATCCAAATAAAAAAAAGAGTATGGGTCAATGTGTAGATATTTGAGCACGCTCAGTTAGGGAAATGGATAGTCGAGTAATAGGGTCGCTTAACTCGGCCTTTATAGCAACAACAACAGTCTTCTATTTTTGGATAACATCGACCTCATCTCCTTCAGTACGATCTTCTCAATCTCCAAAGAATCGACTATACTTTGAGGTGGCTTAACGCTAGATCCCACTTCGACACATGGAGTTTCACCTTTGATTCAGCCAACTGGGACCTTTAGACCTCGACAACTTTAGAACGACTATTAACATTTTTGTGCAATCGTGTGCGTGCCAACCGGTCCTTCTTTAGTTCTCCCTCCAATCGATCCATTTTAGACTCATACTCCTAGATTTATTTATCAAAAAAAATCATCTTCAACAACCCATTAACCAAGTCATTCGCATCCCTTTCCTTATCAAGCTCGACAATATTTATTGGCACATGATATATATTGGTAATCCTCTTTAATAGTGCGTTCACCAGCGATCGTTCCAAGTTTGTATCCATAGGGAGGCCATTGACCAAGGAAAAAACATGTAGAATGACCTACTCAAAACACACACACACAAATAATGCATAGTCAAGCAATAGCAAAACACAGAAACAAACATTCTTTTCCAACAACAAAATTCTTATTATTACCTCAAGATCCAGACTCGGTTACCACATCACCACATCCAAATTGGACAGGTCAAGTGGAACCCACCTCTGGATTACGTGAATAATGAATACATAGAAGAAATTGAATGGTTAATTACCTTCCTTGGGTTGTCTTCTACATCAATTGGCCCCACAACTTGGCATTGCCTAGACTGTCTTTGCACTCGATGACCAATGTCATTTCGGCTCGAGGAAACCTTTGCATGCCTCTGTTACCTTTTGGGAGGCATACGCCCCATTGAACCTGTCTACCTAAGATTTTCCTTTGGCCCGTAGAACATGACACAAGGTTATAATTCAAAATCTTCCATAGTGGTATCTCCCTGATGGTCCCCCCCTCTGAAAAGGAGCCTTCTTCGCCTTTGACCTAACATGCGCAGGAAAAACCCAAAGGAAATATCAGGAAATAATAAAGCTTCATATGGTCTTTATGTCCAAGTGCGGGTAGTCTATATCTTCACAGAAATGTCTATTTCACTTAGCCTCTCTATAAGACAGTGTCCAGATCGTTACACATTTTGTACGGGTCGGAACTTACCCGAACAAACAAATTTCTACCTTGTGACAGTTATAGTTACGGCCTCCATTTACCGAGGATTCGGTCGGCGGCTCCCCTATTATTAGGTCACCAACTTCCTCTACCTTCTGATGACATCCCCACACATGGTCTTACGACTTTGTGGAGACATGTGCTTTTGGTAAACAGTCGCTCGGGCCTGGTCACTGCAACCCCTTTTGTGAGGAGGCACCCAAATTTACAAGGTTATTTTTCTGATTTCCTTAGAAAGAGTTGTCTCGCACCCCTAGGTATTCTATACGTATCCATCTATTTTGATTTTGGGTAGAGGTATTCTTTTGTTGAAGGTCGCTCGTCTTTTTTTAATAGTATAGCATGGGTTACTTCAGCGTCGTAGTATCCAGTACTCGAACATTGGCTTGAGAATTTTCTCTACCCCTTCTTACCCTAAACAATCAAGGACATCTTGCATCCTTGAACCAATAACCATCTTTTGGAGAACCTAGCCTCCTCCGTCCCTCGGGACCAACAAGGGGTAGTACAGGAATATTCATTTGTTGTCCATCGACTACGTCTTTCTATCTGATCTTAGGCCCTGACTCACCCTCTGTGGACGTACCTTGCAAGGAATCATTAGGTTTTTGGGGCATTGTATTCTCACCAATGTTTTCATTACTTAAGCTTACATTATCACTTCTGTTTCATCCACCACGACTAACGCGGGTGCTTCCCTCTAAGGCGGAACGATCCCTTACCGATGCATTTTTACATCCCACAGCTTCGGCAGATCGCTTACGCCGTTAGATCTTCATCACAAGAGCGCTCGATCAGTAAGTTATTACACAATCTTTCAAGGGTGGTTTCTTCTAGGAAATCATCCTTGTTGTCTCTGCTCCCAGTATTTTTGGGTTAAGAACATGTGAAAGTGCCTTTTTGGATTTTAATATGACCCTTCTAGAATCGGTAATCTGAAATGGGATATGGATAAGTTTGCAACCAGGAACCCAAAAGAATTCAAGGATCAAAGGATGTGGATCGATAGGTCACACAAAGGTTGTGAAAAAAATTCTTATATTTCAACTGATCTGAATTTGCATATTGATGAGTCCGAATGCAGCATGCTCCCCGGACAGGGCAAATCGGTCTAGTCTCTCCGAATACCGGACAGGTTACATGGACATGGATCGAACAGGTTATTTGGACCGGACAGATTTCTGTGAACTTAAGGCTGTTCGAACTATGACAAAAGTACTAAAAAACCTAAACACTTCTTGACTAAGCTACTTGCTCTCCTACTTAGAGCTCATGGGTCTTTGAACATGACCCGGGTCCATTAAACATGACCCGAAAGCCCATAAGTGCCCAAATATTATACTAAAAATACCTAACCACCCGCATTAACTAGGGGTAATGAGAATTAACTGCTCCCAAGCTGCTTAATCATCTCTCTACTCTCTACTCTAACCATTAAACACCCACATACCATCGTTAAACACCCATACACCACCTTAAAACTCCACCTGAAATTACCAGCCTACCCTCAGGAAATTATAATCCACACCAGATTGGCGACCACAGTGGGAGGAGAGAGGTGTCTGAATCAAGCATTCAAAACCTGCCAAGAAATTCTGTCCGTATGAATCCGGACAATCCAGAGCTTCCACCAGCTTTGCTCGAAGTGGTGGAAGAGAACGATGAGTACACTGTCCAAGAGCGCGACAGGTTAAAGCTTGAAATAGAAGCTCTGAGGGCTGAGAAGGCCAAGATGGGCGTGAAAGAAAAATCCAAGGCATCGGTTGTTCATCACACCGATAACCCCAGAGAGCATGAGGCTTCCAAAACTCATGTGAGCACCAAAAAGACTCATGCTAGTTCTAAAAAGTCTCACCGGTCCAAGCCTGTGGAGAGTTCTGACTCGAGCTCAGAATCTTCGGGTAGCTCTTCGGACAGTGAGGGAAATGAAAAATCCTTGTCCTCTAGCAACGATGAGGGTCGAACCAAGAAAAAGCAAAAGCAGGTTAAGAAATATTCAAGAAAAAGAGACCACCATGGAAGAATGAAAAGGCATATTGGAAAGGGGTCATCTCACCACCTGAGGTATACTGACAAGATGCTGATGGAACCTTTCGCTTTCCACGATGAGCCAGGTATCTTTGCAACTCCCAATGAGGATACTGTGTTCAGTCGTGGAAGGAATTGGAGGCAGTCTCCACTGTCTTCTAAAATCCTGTCCGGAAACCTCCCCAAGAGGTTTGACAGCACAAAAATGGAGAAGTACGATGGCAGTACTGATCCGGACAATCATCTGGAGCAATTCAAGAACTTCATGATGAACTTTGATGACGATGATAAACTACTTTGTAGGGAATTCTCCCAATCTTTTACGGGGAGTGCTCTGAAATGGTACAACAGCCTGCCTAAGGGTTGTATTAAAGATTTTGATACGTTTTGGGTGGCCTTTCGAAGGCAGTTTGTGGGGAGTAAGGAGCTGAAGGGAAATGGAGACAAAATAATCCATTGTGCCCAGGAGCCAAATGAGTCCTTGAAAGAGTACATAAGTCGTTTTGTGAACACAAAGAATGGGTTGGCTGATTGCTTCGAACAGGTAGCAATAGCATCCCTAAGGCAAGGTTTGAACCGAGGCAATCTGGCTGATTCGGTGACCAGGAAGAAGGCTATGACCTGGGGAGGATTACTAAATCAAGTTGGCAAACAAATAAACGTTGATGAAATAAAGAAAACCAGGGTGCACAGACAGGTGAGGTCCACCCCAGTGGCACCAACTCCAAATCAAAACCAGTCCGGGAATAAAGCAAGAGAAACCGGACAGGGGCATGGTAGGGCAAAAGCTCAGTCTCAACCAGCAGCTCCTGCTCAAAGTCAACAATCCAGAAACAAGAGAGGGCCATGGGTCCAACCGGAATGGTTCGCAGAGCTCAAAGAAAGTGTGGCCACCATTTTCGATAAGACAAAAGATGAGGTGCATTACCGGAGACCAGCAACCTTGCAGTCTCCCAGAGAGCATCGTAAAAACTCCTTTTGCCAATATCACAATGATATTGGCCATACCACTGATGATTGCATAGCATTGAAGCAAGAAGTTCAAAACCTGATTGAAAGGGGAAAGTTGGGAGCATACGTTAAGAGAAGAGGAGGCAACAGGCCGGACAACACTCACCGGGTTGGTCCAAGTAATGCTGCCACGGAGGGGGCCATGGTTATAGTTGAAAGGTTTGATGTGGAATCTGAATACTTGGATCCTGATCCAACTCGAAACAGGGTGGGTGCTATAGAGGAGTGTTCTAGGTCGGTCTCCGGGCTCATTAAATTCTTCGAGTCACTTATAATTTTCGGAGGGGACACTATGACAGCTCCTACTGCTTCTTCGAGAAAGAGGCATGTTCATAATTTAGCCTCCCAGCTAGAATGAGGCATGACATCTTATCAGTCACCGAACTCATTCCCCTTCATTGTCTTTGATGAGGATGATTTGAGAGACATTGCTGGCCCTCATGAGGATGCTGTTGTCATAGGAGCCTCTATAGGGGGCAATGAAATAAGGCGAATTTTGGTGGATACTGGAAGCTCAGCCAATATCTTTTTCCTAACCACTTATAAGAAAATGAGAAATCCAGCTGTGATTCAAAAGTCGGACAGGTCAATCGTGGGCTTCACGGGCAGCTCAGCCGATGTGATCGGAGAATTCGAAGAAGAGGTGTTATTGGGCAGGGGCCCTTTCAAGAAAATGGTTAGAATACTCTTTATTGTGGTGGATTGTCCCACTTGCTATAATGCTATTCTAGGGAGGTCTTGGCTCTCTATGATGCATGCAGTGGCTTCAACAGTCCACCAGTGCTTAAAGTATGCTGTTCAGGGACAGGTTGGGGTTGTCCGGAGCAGCCAAAAGATTGCAAGAGAATGCTATGCCACTGCCCTGGCTCCTCGAACACTGGGGGCAGTCTGAATAAATGATCAATAGCAGTTTGAGGGCCTTTATGGGGGTGAGGGTGAAATTGATGACCCCATAGAGACCCCTGGAGTGTTGATTCCAATTGAAAAGGTTGAAACGCACTGTTTGGAAGAAGGCAAGAGTGTCAAGATAGGGTCCAAGATGCCACCAATGTTGAAAGAAGAGATGTTGAAATTTTTGAAAGACCATCAGCATGTTTTTGCTTGGTGCAATGCTGATGTTACTGGAGTTCCATCAGAAGTGATATCCCATCACCTATCTGTCCGGAGAGATGTAGCACAAGTGGTTCAAAAGAGAAGAGCTTTCTCAAAAGAAAAGGCTGATGTCATAGTACAAGAGGTTGACAGACTCACTAAGATGGGGCACATTAAAGAATCTCAATACCCTTTGTGGACTGCCAATCCTGTCCTGGTAAAAACGAAAAACGGCAAGTGGCGCATGTGCATTGAATTCACAGACCTCAATAGAGCTTGCCCAAAAGATTTGTATCCTGTCCCCCGGATAGATCAGTTGGTAGATTCTACTTCTGGGAACAAGCTGCTTTCCTTTATGGATGCCTTCTCTGGGTACAATCAGATTCAAGTGGATCCAAAAGATCAAGAGCATACCACATTTGTCACAGACAGGGGTCTGCATTGCTACAAGGTGATGCCATTTGGTTTGAAAAATGCTGGGGCTACTTATCAGAGGCTAGTCAACAAGTCATTTGCTGATCAAATTGGAAGAAATATGGAGGTTTACATTGACGATATGATGGTGAAGAGTGTGGATGAGCAGTTACACTTGTCCGATCTCCAAGAAACTTTTGCCAACTTGGTAAAAGTAAATTTAAAGTTAAACCCTGAGAAATGTGTCTTCGGAGTGCAGTCCGGGAAGTTTTTAGGCTATATCATAAGTGAGCATGGAATACAGCCCGATCCGGACCAGCTGAATGCTCTTTTCCAGATGGAACCTTCTCGAAATGTCAAAGAAGTACAACGGTTAACGGGGAGATTAGCAGCTTTAAACAGATTTATCTCCAGGTCTTCGGACAGGTGTGCTCCTTTCTTCCAAACCTTGAAGGGTGCAAAGGGTTTCGAGTGGACCCCACAGTGTGATGAAGCTTTCAATGAAATCAAGAAACACCTGTCCTCCCCCAAAACTTTGTTTAAACCAGTTGATGGGGAGACTCTCTTCGTATATTTGGCAGTTTCAAGTTGTGCCATCAGTGCTGTGCTGGTAAGAGAGGTCGATAGGTATCCCCACCCAGTGTACTACATCAGCAAGAGCTTGATAGATGCTGAGAGACGTTACTTGAAACTTGAAAAATTGGCATTAGCTCTGGTAATAGCTGCAAGAAAGATGAGGCCTTATTTCCAGGCTCATCCTATTGTTGTCCGAAGCTCTTTTCCCTTAAAGAATGTCCTTCAATCAACTGTATTTCAAGCAGAATGACTAAGTGGTCAGTAGAATTGGGGGACTTCGACATAGACTTTGCTCCCCGGACAGCACTAAAAGCCCAAGCTATGGCTGATTTCTTGGTTGAGTTCCACTCCGATAGGGATTCGGAGCAAGCTACTGATACAAAAGACAAGAAAGTCTGGATCGTCCGAACAGATGGTGGATCTAGCACTATGGGATGTGGTGCAGGAATATGTTTAACTTCCCCTTATGGAGATAGTATGTACCAGGCTATTTTTTTTGCTTTCAGGGCATCTAATAACGAGTCTGAATACGAAGCAGCTATAGCTGGGTTAAAGTTAGCCTACATATGTGGGGCTAAGAGGTTCAAACTGCTAAGTGACTCCCAATTGCTTATCCATCATGCCTTAGGCCAATCTGAGGCTAGAAAGGAGCAACTTGTGAAATATTTACTCCTCCTCAAGAATGAAGCACTAAAATTTAAAGCTGTTGTCTACGAACACATTCCCCGGGCAGAAAATGAGCTAGCAGACTCATTAGCAACAATAGCATATACAGAGTCTTACCCATGGATCCATGTGCTTGAAAGCCCTTCTATTCAACTTAGTAAGGGTGAAGAAGAGGAAGTTTTTGAAATACAGGTGAAGCAGCCTCAGGATTGGAGATCTCCTCTCATGCAATATCTGTCCGATGGTATTGTGCCTTCAGATAAATCACAAGCCAGAACATTGAAACACAAGGCTCGTGGTTTCATTATGTTGAGAGAAGTGTTGTACAAAAAATCCTATAGTAAACCTCTTCTACGTTGTTTAGGGGATGATGAGTCACAAGTGGTCCTCTCCGAATTGCATGATGGTGAGGGATCAGCCCATTGTGGGTTTAGAGCTTTAACAAGAAGAGTATTACTCTTCGGATATTATTGGCCATCGATTATGAAAGATGCTAAGGAATTGGTGAGGAGGTGTGACCCATGCCAGAGGTACAGCAATGAAATTCATGTACCAGCCATTCCTTTGGAGTCAATTTCTGAGCCCATCCCTTTTGCTCGATGGGGGTTGGACTTAGTTGGGCCTCTCCCTGTGGCGTCCGGAGGGCGTAAAACTATAATTGTGGCTATTGACTACTTCTCAAAGTGGATAGAAGCAGCTCCCCTGGCAGGGACAACATCAAAAGCTGTCATAAAATTCATTCTGTCCAACATATGTTGCAGATTTGGTGTCCCACAGAAAATAACAACGGACAATGGGCCACAGTTTGACAATAGAGAAATGGAAAGCTTATGTGCCTCAAGGGGCATACAGCATTGTTTTTCTTCACCTTTCCACCCACAAGCTAATGGGCAAGTTGAAGTGGCTAATAGGACTATACTGTCCGGTTTAAGGAAGAATCTGGAAGGGGCTGCTGGGAAGTGGCCTAGTTATTTACAAGAAGTCTTGTGGGCCTACCGGACAACACCTGGGGCTGCAACACAAGAGTCACCCTTTGCCTTGGTCTATGGAATGGATGCAGTATCCCCCATAGAGAAGACACTCCCTTCCTTTCGTGTTCACAACTTCTCCGGACACGCTAATGAGATGGCCATCAGAAATCAACTTGATTTGATAGAAGAAAGACGAGTTAAAGCTCGCCTTAGAGTTGCACACTATCAGGGCTTGATGAGAAGCAGGTTTGCTTCTAAAGTTAAAAGAAGAGATTTCCAACCAGGGGACAAAGTATTAAGGAAGGTCTTCTTGCACACTAAAGAAAAGCTCTTCGGAAAGCTGGCCCCTACCTGGGAGGGTCCGTATATTGTGGTTGAAAGAATCAAGCCTGGAACTTATTGGTTGGAAGACAAAGATGGCAGGGTTTTAACTCACCCTTGGAATATTGAGCATCTTCGGATGTACTTGGAATAACATTTGTGTAAATATTTACTTGTTTGAACTTCCATGTAAATATTTGGGGGCATACTCTTTCCTCCCTGGTGGCACGGGGAGGTTTTAATGAGGTGTCCGGATGGTTGAATAAAATTTGATGCCTTCTTCAAAATTTTCTAAGTATTTTCAAAGTTCTATTTTTTGTTACACTACCCGGACTGAAAGATCTAAGGGCTATTTAAACTCTAGCCGGAGAATTTAAACACTCTCACAACGCAATAACTAAAAGCTACTTAAACTCTAGCTATCTAAACTAAAACAAACAATGAAAGAAGATAATGGTTGTGCAAAACAGAAATATTCATTGAACAACTTCAAATTGCCTTGGCCTTCCAAGGACTTTCAAGTAAGTCAGGATACAGCACAAAAAACCTGTCCGAACAAATACCGGACACCACAACAAAAAGAGTGCCTTGGCCTTCCAAGGACTTTAGTTTGAATAAAAGATAAACCAAGTAAATCATAAATTAAGATTGAGCCTTTGAAGATGGCTCCCCTTCATCTGCTTTCTTACCCTTAGAGTCGCTCCCCCCTTCGACTACTTTCTTGCCCTTGGGATCATTCTCCTCTTCGCCAGGGCTCTCTCCGGTCCTCTCTTCATCATCAGATGAAGACTCACTGGGAATTCCATCCTCATCGACCATTGTATAATATGAAAGGACATCGTCATCCACATAGAGCCATAAGTCCCCCAGGGTCCTCTTCGGAAATTTTTCGTGAAAAAGGAGAACCATATCAGACTTTACCCTTTGAATCATTAACTCTTCGCTTTTAATCATTTCCCTGGCATAGGCGTTGATCTTGGCATTGATTGTGGCCTCTTGGTCCTTTAACAGAGCATTTTTCTCCTCAGCAGCCTGGGTCACTGCATTTTCTAGAGCAATCTTGTCAGTGGTCAAGTTGGTGATGATCTTCTCCTTTGCAGTAGTTTCTCCCCTTGAGGTCGTAAGGTTCTTCTCCATACCGGACAGCTTCTCCTGAAGATCTTTTATGGTTTCTTCTAGGGTGGCAACTTTTGTGTTGCTTTCATCTTGCTTCCTCTTCAGCTCCTTATTTGCTTCCTTAAGCAAGTCAGCATTGGTGGTGGCAGTGCGGAGGTCTTCGGACAGCTTTTCCTTCTCAGACTTGAGGTCTTTGATGGTGTCTGCATGACTCCGGACTTGCCTGTCCAATGTGAGAACTGGCTGCACATTACTAAGCAAGGAATGGGTTATAGTGTCCTTTTCACTAGAAACCATGAAAGTCTTACCATTGAAATTGACCGTATTGGAGCTGCTTGGAGGAACATAGGGCCCTACAAATTTGTCTCTGGGGAGGCCAAGGAAATACTCACCAAGTCCAGCTAGACAAGTGATGTCCACTCCATCGAGGTTGAGATCTCCCCCCTCTACCTCATCGGTATGAAAATCCCTTGGGATCTCTTCGGCCAGTGTTGGGTCAGAGGGGTCAGTGGGGAAGGAAGGCTCCGGATCCCGGAGAGCGAGCTCATCTCCTTGGGAAGTCTTTTTCTTCTTGGCTTCCCGGTCAGTGCCTTCTCCTACTTGCTTGCGAGTCCTCTTGAGAGCCCTTGGAGGTTTTGGGAGGTCTACTTCCTGCCTTTCGGTCTCTTGCTCTACCACTTGCAAGAGGGCTGCATCGATTTGAACCTGGGCCGGCCCCTCCGGGTCTGCTGGGGCATCCTTCTCAACATCACTCGCTACCTTTTTGCCTCTCTTCTTGCCCTTCATTTTACTTGGGGATTTAGCCCGGGCAGGCAGGTAGAGTGTTCCATCTAACTCATGGGACCTTCTCAGCACAACGTCTTCTGGAGGCTGGGTGGTGAGCTCCTCCCAAGTTAGGTCTCTCCGACCTGTGGTGTTCCACAGGTGAGACCTTGCTAGATTTCCAGCGGTGAAGGCTTTGTGGAATCGATTCTCCCAGTTCTCTGCGGCCCAAGCATTGATTTTGCCACAGGTAGTCTGTTCGGCCTTTAGATAATCCCCGAACTTCTTTGGCAGCTCTGTTAGAACAAAAGAGAAACTGGTTAATTTAAACTAACTTTAAAAGAAAGGAGAGAAACGGACAGAGATTTAAAGTAAGGAACTTACGGTCACTCCTCCACCTACTCCTGAGGAGGCTTGGGTTCTCTCCGACCTTAATCTTTTTGCCATTTTCCCAAGCGCCACTGACGAAAAAAAAATTGGCTCCTCCATTTGCTCTCTGACTCAAAGAGATCATCAACAGCCTTGAGATCGTTCCCCATATTGAAGTGATAAAAGGGGAATTGGTGATGCTTGCAAAGGTTGGCCACCGCTGCGAACTCTTCCATAGGGAGAGGGATCCCGGACAGCCTGGATGCCATGATACATGACATCAAAGTAAACCAGCCATTGGGGCTCAGCTGGCTCGGGCAGAGCTTCACTAGGTGGAAGTATCGAACGATCTTCGGGTCCAATGGGAACCTGAGTCCCCAGTTAAATAGCTCTGTAAAGAAGACTATTTCGTTCCTCTTGCAATCCATAGAGGTCTCCAGATCGATGGGGATCCTTATCTTCACGTTTTCCGGGATCCCCCATTTTGTGCGCATTCGCCCCAGGTCAAGAGTATGGATGAATGCATACTTGGTCTTTTGTAAGGCCAAGATATATTTGAGCTCAACTCTGTGGAAACATGGCCCCACCTTCTCTTCAAGGCACTCCGGCAGCTCCGGATGCCTCAAGTACAGATTTTCCTTGCCTTTTTTGGCAATAGCAGCATATTCAATCTGGCTGGAAGACTGAGACTCGAAAGGGACCTCTTCAGCAGAGTCCTCCATCCTCTCCTCCATAATTGTTGGGGGAATGTCTGTGGTAGAGGTTCGGGGAGGGTTAAAGCTTGGCTCAGCCTGGCTTCCGGACTGCTGACCTTCTATGTTTTTATGACTTCTCACCTCAGGTTGGGGCTCGGAGGCAGAAGTCTCTCTTGGAGGTACCGGGCTGCTGGCCTCCGGACCAGATAGTCTCTCCCGGGGAGCTCTAATGGGCACTCCAGACCCAGAGCCACTGTTTTTCGCCCCCGATTTGGAGGGAGTATTCTTGGAGGCTAGTCCCTTAACTAACCGGCTTGGCCTCTTAATAACTAGTTTCTCCAGAGAGTGATCAGAGTCAGATCCCATAGCTATAAAAGGAGAAGGTTTCCTAACACTTGTAACAGTAACTCCTGGCTCAACAACAGGTATTGACTCCTGGACCGAGGAACCAGAGACTATGGGCGAGAGGGTGGATTGAAAGAGTTTTTTGGGCTTAGTACCTTTGGAGGAGGACGAGCCTCGATCTGACTCTGTAACAGAAGAAACTGGTCTCTCAACAGGTGATGATGGTAGCCCTGCTGCTATTCGTCTTTCCTTCTCAACCTTTTGCGCTTTCTCCAACTCCGAAAGGTTGAGCCAACCACCTTTGATCAATGTTGTTCTTGCTGTAAACATAAACTGCCAAGGAAACTTTTTGCTTTAGAGAGAGAAAGCTCTGAGTAAATTTGCAGAGTAAATGTGAAAGAGATGGTAAAACAGTGGAAAATGAGTTTGAATTTATAGTGAAACTGAGAAAAGAAGTTGATTCCTAGGAGAATTCGAAAAGTTTGGCAATGATTGAAAGACGACGCTGATGTCACTACTTGTAATTAAAGAGGTTACTTGTTAAAGAAGATGGTGCGAAATTCAAGGTGAAAAAACGGCTCGAGTGTCAAATCAGAAGGCGACACGTGTCCCACTAACTCTGGCAAAAACCGTTCTGAATTCGTAAAGTTTAACCTGTCCGGGTGTACCCATAGATCTGTCCGGATTGAAAACCACTTCAGACATCGGACTGTTTTTTAGTTCTTTGACAAGAATACTTGATCAAACACCTAAAAAAGGGGATCCTGATGAGTCTGAATGCAGCATGCTCCCCGGACAGGGCAAATCGGTCTAGTCTCTCCGAATACCGGACAGGTTACATGGACATGGATCGAACAGGTTATTTGGACCGGACAGATTTCTGTGAACTTAAGGCTGTTCGAACTATGACAAAAGTACTAAAAAACCTAAACACTTCTTGACTAAGCTACTTGCTCTCCTACTTAGAGCTCATGGGTCTTTGAACATGACCCGGGTCCATTAAACATGACCCGAAAGCCCATAAGGGCCCAAACATTATACTATAAATACCTAACCACCCGCATTAACTAGGGGTAATGAGAATTAACTGCTACCAAGCTGCTTAATCATCTTTCTACTCTCTACTCTAACCATTAAACACCCACATGCCATCGTTAAACACCCATACACCACCTTAAAACTCCACCTGAAATTACCAGCCTACCCTCAGGCAATTATAATCCACACCACATATGACACACCAAATGAAGAACAGATTTTCTTGTGGAATTTACACACCAACAAAAGAAGAGTAAAACTTACGAAGTTTTTCAAAATAAAATATAGTCTAACATTTAAAATATGAGTACATAGTTTTTATAGGAGAAAGAACACACCTTGAACATAATTAAGGTTGTTCTTGGAAACATAATGCATGCCTTGAACACTCATGTGTCCATGCCTCTTGTGCCACACATTTAGATTTTTGGTTCATGCTGCTATTGCAATTGAACAACTCGTCTCTGCTGTCTTGTAAAGAGTGCTACTCTTATTTCTCCGAGCAACCATCATTGCTCTCTTTGAAATATTCCAATTATCACCATGTAAGATCGTAGTTTAACCTTCACTAACCAACTTTCTTACTGAAATTAAGTTCTTTCTCAGATCGAGGATATGCCTGACATCTTTCAGTTCCGAGATACCCATTCAACTTAATCTTCAAAGTATATTTACCAATGATATCATAAGGTTGATCGTCACCAAGATGTACATTTACAAGGTTACTAGGGACATACCTCTTGAAGAATTCTTTCTTCGAACTAGCGGTTCATCTTTCTTTGGGATAAACGCAGACTCCAACCGTCACCGTTTGACGGAGATAATTATAATAATAATAATAATAATAATAATAATAATAATAAGCTAGGAGGAATGGATGACAAAGGTGCAGCGGCTAGGGTTTTCTCTAATATCGTGGTTGAGCTTAGATATAAAGTGAGGCTTAAATCGTTGTCTAGTCTTTCGACAATCATATTTTCTGTCCCTCGACTAAAAAATCACGAGTGAGAGTCATTTGACTATTAAAAATCTATAAAGTTAGTGGTCTTCTCCCTGGTTCTACCACGTGTCACCCTAGTTAAATGGTACGACTCTCACAAATACCCTCTCGACCCTTAATGCTATTTTTATTCTTTAAATTTCATATTTTTTTAATATTTTATTTTTATTTTTTTAAAAACAAAATTTGCGATACTATGTTCTTCTGTTTTTTATCGATATATTTTTTAAATTTGGTTTTAACAACCACAAGAGACACCTTAACTATAAATGGATACAACACAATCCTTTTAAGGGTCTAAAAGAAATTCTCCAATATATATCTCTAGCCTCCACGAACAGTTCGGGAATAGAGGTGTACTACTTGGATCTTTAAAAGGCAAATGGAAAATTCACTAACACTAAACAGGTAGAGTGCAATACTCCCTTTTAACAATTTACAAGATCATAAGAGGCACCTGCCCCTCTGAGCAACAGGTCAGCTTAGTGTCGTCCAATAACAAGCCCATCTCCCCTTAAAATCATTGATTATCCCCTTAAATGGAGTTCTTATGCTCTCCATTGCTGAAGTAAATCAATAAAAGATCTTCAAATTAACAATCAAAACTAAAGCATTAGCTTCACATCTGCTAATTAAAATATGTACTTAAAAATGTAAAATTACTGCATATAGGTAGTATAATATATATTTGATAATTTACACAACCAAAAGTAGCAACATTTATCATTATATAAACCATCTACGCATCAAAAAAAAGCAAAGGATTGAGCTTTTTAATCGAAAGTTAGATTAATAATCCATATTATCGTCGTATATAAGTTGCAATATGTAATTTTGCTCAAAAGTATATGATCCAACGGATTGACCTGGGGTTGCTTGATGGGAGAAAACGAAGTTGAAGAGAATACAGTTACAATATTCTCAAAGAAATCAGATCGATAACGTGATTTCTTTTTCTCTTTCTATTAATTTCTTTTTCTTTCAATATTTTGCTAAGATTAAGGTTTGATCATAGCTAAATCTCATATATATTTTGCTAAGGAGTGGAATCCCGGATAAAGGGCAAATTAAAAAATAAAAAAATAAAAAAAATATTAAATTTATATGGTAAAAATGCTCGTACTATTTAACTATGGTTGATACGTGGCAGAACTAAGAAGAAAACTACGCGAGCGGGGCCGGGACTTTTTTCAATAGTCAAAGATTTTTAGTCGATGACTATTTAAGCCTCTAAAGTGAAGTCCAGGACTTATGTTTCCGCTTCAAACGCTCAGTTTAGAATTTATTAAGCCCATCTAATCTTCACGTCTGGACTAACTGAAGACTCAAGATTTGGTCCTGCTTCGTTAACAAGCCAACAACATATGAAAAAGTACACCTTGTAGAAGCAATTAAGATTAAATAAGTGTACTATACAACAATTTAGATCTAGGATTTCATGATTCCCTAGGGTATCAAACTCTGTAACATTTCAATATAAATCAAACTGTGCAACACCTAATGAAATACAAGAAACACAATACAAGAATTACATTCAAATCCGTCAACTAGATCTACATGTCCTTTATTACCTCATGCATAACTTCATGAATTCTACTAAAACTAATTCCCAACATTCTCCTTGTTCAGCAATAAATCAATCTCTCAACCCCTCTTTTAGCCTTAGTACTTGAGTTTGTATTTGCCAAGCTACTTCAATAATATTCAAAAACTTATTTCTTTAATACATAAATCAATGTATCGAAAAGGCTACGACGGGTCTATGCCTGTTATCGCAAGCGATAAGAGTAATGGAAAGGTATCTGATTTTTCCAATGCAAGATGCTACACACCATTGGAATAAAACAAATCTACAGTTATATTATTACAAAAATAACAATAAACTTCTTTCCATATCTACCTAAACCAGAAAACTGACTGATGTTAGCCTCATGTTACACCTGCAGTGCCCAACTGTCAACTGCCTCCCCTAACTGCCAAACATATCATATAGAAATGTGATAGTAATCTTGTTAAGAGTATTGCAACCATAATTTCGTTCAAAAGATAACTCTCATGTCCATTTAGCACAAAAGTCAAGCACGTCAGCAAAATATCAACAACAATCTACATTCAATGAAAAAAAAATGTACAAAAAGGGGAAAAAATTAAAACTTGTTCAACAAGTAATCTTATAATTTAGAAGCGGCCATCAAACAGAAACCTCATATCCAAATCCAATTCCACCTTATTAAGCGACGAAAAATCAATATCTCCGACCGGCGAATTGGCCATCTCAATCTCATTCGAAAAATCGTTGTTGGATGAAGTTAACCCTGATATCATTTCATTAGATAAATCGCATTCCATTGTCTGCCTATCTTGGTCCTGTCCGAAATTAATGTTAGCAAATTTTGATTCTCTAGATATGTTTTCCATCAAAACATCATTAATCTTGGCATTATATTGCGATTCAAAACCTTGCTTATAAATAAGTCCATCTCTATGGTCCGGCTCATCAGCTCTGATTACTTTAAACTTCTCCAAATCAAAATCCAAGAATGTCTCATGCGATATTCTTGGAATTACTTCTTGATTTCGCAAATTATCTTTCTTGTTTTCATCTGTGTGGAGAAAATCCGACGATTGGTGACAAGAATGTATTCCATGATATACAAAGTCGAAAATCTTAGGGTCCTCGTCTGATTTTTGAACTTGCTTTGTGGCTAAGCAACTACGAGTAAACCGATGGGTGCATCTATAATACTCTCTGCAATATCAAAATCATTTAAGAGATGGGAGACAACATTGTCACATTCTGTCTTCAAGTATATTTTGGAGTGTGCATGAAGAATTAAAAGCTGAATAAATAATAGATGGTCCTACTTCTAGTTGTTGACAAATTTTGTTTTGGACTCAATGTTCAAACCAAAGCATATTACCTTGTAATAAGGGCAAACGCAATTGTCATGAGTTGGGCACAACACACCATATCTTAGCGGATATGCGTGAGTTATACATCATACACTACGAAGGGAACATGTGCATTTATAAATACAGCTATTTATCTTAAATTGTGTATATTAGTCGTGAAATATAATCTGCGACAACATTTAGCCGTTGGAAGCTGTCACGACTATCATCAGTCATAAGAGTTTATCTCCAATAGATGTTTCTTGTTGTGATATTGGTGGCTCGAACTAACCTTCCAAACTAAGACTTGAGCCTAGTAGCACTACAAAATCACTATGTTCTTTCTACCCACATTTGATATAGTTATTTGATGTCAATTAGCCGAAGTTCAGTAGTTATTGCAACTTGTGTATTGGACGTTCAATTAGCCGAAGTTCAGTAGTTATTGCAACTCATTGAATGATAATGGTTAAATTATTCATGCATTACAAGTTAAAGGTTCATAGATCAAGCGTGAAAACGTTTAACAAATGATTTAGAATAAAGTTGCAAGGCTTGAGTTATGGTTGGCCAACTGCGGTTATAGATGTGTTATTTATGGATAGTATTGGAGGTGGTTATAAATGTGTTATTTATGGATGGTTGGGACAAAACTTAAGCGTGTCTGATTTTGAATTAATATGTTATTTATAGTTGGGCTTAAGAGCATCCCCAAAGGCCTCTTTGTATTATAGATAAATATGGTGAGGATTTTGCTACTTTTTAATTTTAGAGAGGATTTTGCTACTTTTTAATTTTAGATTATGAGTTTTTACAACAGATACGCTAATATTATGGTAGTTATTTTATTTGTTAAATAATATGAGAAAAACAAGAAAAATTATAAAGAGTGGGTAACCGCCTAGGTAAATATACAGTATCAAATTAAAATCTGTAAATATAGAGTGCCTTTTAGATTAGTTGTTGGAAACTATTTTTTAATAAAAAATAGGTATATTTACTATTAACTGTTAGATGCTCTAATACTAGTTTTTAAGCTAGTCAACTAATTTGAATTTCATATAAAAAGAGTTTTTGTATAGACGAAGAAATGTGATTGAAATCCAAAAAATCTCAAAACAACCAAATAGTCTTTAAGAGAAATATTGTTTTAGGGTGATTTGATTGTCATTATTTATAATAGAATTTTTTCGTAAATTCGCTCGTAGCGAAGAAATTTTAAACTATCCGAAAAACAAGTTTGTTTTTAAGTCTCTTATATATTTGTATTAATGATGATTATGTTTTTTGTTTTTTTCTCTCAATTTGTTTAATTGTTCGTTAAATTTACAACAAGTGGAATTTGAACATTCAAGATTGATTTAGCAATGAAGAATGATATAGGCAATTAAACTGAGCATGTGAGAGAATCGAGTTCATCTAGAACAATGATTTATGCAACATAATTTAAGGCTGACAATTTTGACATAACCTATACTTTTAGGATATGTCGCAGTGAATTGTTTGATACATTGGTCCAACAAAAATAAGATGTTATTTTTCAAGATGAGAAATCAATAAATAAGACTTCAATTTTTTTGGAAAAGTGGAATCATGCTCGTATAGAACGATTCAACTACATATTTTTAAATTTCATTAAGTATAATACGAAGAGAGAAATTTTTTGTTGTGGTGATGTGAAAGAAACTCATTGGCAAATAGATAAATAATGTTTAGATAATCAACTGTATTTGAAAATTAATATTTTACATTTTACCCATAAAGATAGTATATTTATATATAATCATGTAGAATCATTTGATAAACTATTTTTAGATATTATTAAACTTATAGGAGCATGTTAGGGATGAAGATAAGACCTTAATATTGTTAAATATTATTGCGTGAATCATATGATTATTTTACTCTACTATGATTTTTAAAAAGATAGACAATATTCATTATGATGATATTGTTAGTGTTTTATCAAATAATAGAAGCATTTGACTCAACTGGATCCTACCATGTTTCTCATTTCAAGGAATGGTTTATTTCTATTAAAATTAAGAAAAATTGATAAGAAAATATGTGTTGTGTAAGAAGATGAGAATAAAAAACTTTTATTACGGTTGCATGACACACTAATTTAGGTACTTTTATATGTTTTGTATTTTCTGTAATCTAAAATAACATCAAATCGCGTGGTATGTTAGAGGCTAGCGGTATTGAAGTTCTATGTTATAATGGTAGCTTGAGGGTCATCAAAATAATGTTTGTGATAATGAAATGAATGAAACATATTTAATATAAGATGCTGCTACAACTAAAAAGTCTAAAGAGATGGTCCAATACACTACAAGATTATATAGCATATGAGACTCAAAATTTTCAAGATAAAAAAGTCTTACGGAACTGGTAAAACAAAGATTGTTAAAAGGTGTCAATAGTGAAAATCGAGACTTTTTGGAATATTTTGTATTGGATTGGGAAACTAGGGTTAAAATTGGTAAAGTTGTAGACTTGATTCAAAATTATCAACTATTTACCACAAAATATACTACATGGTCAAACATCCGTTGAGTTATGGTTAGGTAAACATGCATCATATTCAAGTTATTTACATATGGTATCTTGCATATGACTAATAGTAAATTCGATTCAAGAGCCAAAATTAAATTTAAAAGTCAAACATGAAGAAAAATTAAAAATTTGAGATATGATTGTATAAAGAATATAATAATGGTCCATTTTTGAAATTTTATGAAGATAAAGGTATTTAGCAACACTTCACAAATTATGAATATTTCAGAGGAGAATGGGTTTTTTGAAAAAAATAAAGAAATCCTACTTGAAAATGTATGTCGTAAGTTAATACAATCTATTTTGACCAAAATATTTTAGGCAGAATTTGTTACATTTGGAAATCACATTATCAACCATTTACCATAAAAACATTCTACGACAAAATACTTGTTAACTTATGATCATGTAAACATTTATTATACTATATATATACTATACTATATATATATATATATATATATTATCTTGCTTATTATCATTTGCATGAAAAACTTGACCTAAGATCTATAAAAGTTGAAAATAAAGTTCAAGGTTTTAAGATCTGATTGTATGAGGAATACAAAAATGGTCTATTTTTTAATTATGTGAAGATGGAAGTATTTAAAATTACTTCAGAATTAGAAATACTACCCAACAAAATGAGATTTTAGAAAAGATGAAGAGACCTACTTAAAAAATTATGTTGTATACTATCAAAATCTAGCTTAAGAAAAAAATAGTGCGTAAAAGTTGTTACATATATAAATCACATTATTATCCATTTACTTTCAAGAACACCGTTGGGAAAAACACCTTTACAGTATATATTTTGGTGTCTTGCTTATTGTCATATGATTTAAAATAAACTTGATACAAAAGTTGATATGTTTATTTGTTTGCAATGGTTTAAAGATTACAAGTTGTGGTTTTAAATATTTTTGATAAAAACACCTCAAAATGCAAGAGGATGTAGTTTGTTGTCGAGTTACGTAAATTTTTCTGCGCGTTATATTTATATTTTTTGTTTGTTATTTATCTAAATTTGCATAGGTTTTTGTTAAATTAGTACGTAAAAAGTTTTCTACATCAAGCTCAATGTATTATTTATGAAAATTTTCTTGCCTAGCTAGGCTTTTTTTATCAACTAACACTTAAAGTAAATTGTTTGTTATTTTCTGTTTAGTTGGGTATACTTGATCCATCTCTCACTTATTTAGTTTATCTTTTACGATTTTAATGCACCATAGTATGATAACTTCATAAATACGGTATATTATAAGTGAATCAACTGTCTTGTGCGGAAGATAACCTATCTATGTAACACTATACGGATAGAACTGTTGCCTATCTATGTAACACTATACGGATAGAACTGTTGCATCTTACTACTGTTTTTCTTGTTTTCGCAATACTTATCTTGTAAAGTGATTGGTCAGATGTATCGATTCTAGTTTTATTTTCGTCAAAGTGATGGATTAAAATAAACACCAATAAGATATATCAGTTCTATCTATACTTCCATCAAACATGTTATGTTCCCCATAAAAATTTTAAATCACTTATAATATACCGTGTTTATGAACCTATTTTACTGTTGGTGTTAGGTTTGTCTAAACAAAATAAATGAGAGACGTATCAGCCATATATTCTAAACAGAAACGAAGCAACAAATTTACCTCAAACTTCAGAGGTTTAAAGAACCGGTTTAAAAGATTCTGGCTAACCAAAGTTTCATAAATAATATAGTATTTTATTAGTTAGAGGTACTTCAAGAATTTGAATAAATATAGAAGTAGTAATGTAAAGTTTAGGACGTTAATTGTTCACGTAAGTAAAAGATATAAACCTCTCTGCTATGTAATCTAAGTATGTTATAAACTATTTTTATCTTCTTTCTTACTATTTTTATCTTCTTTCTTTTTCCTACTAATCTGTACTATAATTTCCAATTAGAATTTTATAATTTTCTTAAGTACTTAAACGAAACACTAATTATATATACTCACCTTGGAAATTTGGATCTGATTATATTTTTCTGCCCATATTTTCTCCAGCTATATCCATCATGGATCGACCCAGCTTCTCCTCTTGTTCGTGAGGAAACCTTATCTTTGTTCATTGTCTTCCTACATAGTAGGAACAAACATAGCCCACTTCTTAAATAAAAAATAATGAATGCTACGACAAAATGAACATTAAATAAAGTAGTGTCGGGCCTGAATCCTGAGAAGAAAAAAAATAACACACAAATTTTCACAAAATATCCGAAATGAATTCAATAAAAACTTATACAAAGATATAATCCCAAACCCTAGATCAGCATACAGGGTCAAAAAAGTATTACCTCTTCTTGAAGATATGTTTTTCAGGATGAATTAGATCATAGATCTGGCTGTTAAGGCGTGTGCTAGTAAAGATGGGGTGAAGTCCTTCAACCAAATCAGAACCCGAATTCATCATTGAGATTGCCTTTTCATATGAATGGAGTATCTTTTGAACTAAGTCGTCGGGTTTCTCGAAGAAAAATGAAGATGTAGATGATGATGAAGAAGAAGAACAAGAAGGATGGTTCTTTAATTGGTTTGCTAACTCTTTTCCTTTGTTTAGCTCATTGATGAGTTCTTTTTTATTGAAATCCATTGACTACTCCAATATATAAATCCAAAAATGGTATTGTTTGAGAAGAAATTAGATCTTGTTGTGTGAGAAGTACTCAACTTAATTCCCTAAGGAGAAAATTTGGAAAAAGAAACATAACTTAGTTTGTTAAATTTCAAGAAGATGGATTGTGGGAAGGAAGAAAAGAGAAAGTTATAACTTATGGGTTGGTACTTGGAATTAATGGATATGACCAAGACAAGTGAAAAATAAAATATGAAAAGAATAATATATATACCAGACCTTAGTAATTGGTAGTTCCAATTTCAAATCTTAGCAAAGAACTAGGGAAATAAGAAGATCAGAAAAGAGGTTTTTCTTTTTTGACTTTCTGTGAAGGTATTATTGAGAGAGAGAGAAACTTTTGGGGCAATTATTTTAAAGGACAAAGCAATCATATTATAATAGTACTACCAAGGGTTTTGTCTTTGGGAAGAACTATATCTAAAAATACTATCCATTTTTATTGTTCTTGTTTAGTGAGATTGACCCTACTTATTTTATTTATGTTAGATTGGCCTTTCAACTATCTAATTTGTAGTCAAAAGTTTTGATCTTGTTACATGTACCATTATATTCTCTAGTAGTTTATTTGTAAAAGGCTACCTCACCAGATCAATACAACCCAAATCACATTTACAGGTTTGTTTTATTTGGTGAATTTGAGATTCAAATTGTTTGATATATATATATATATATATATATATATATATATATATATTAAGGTTTACATCCTTATATTTTAAGAGGGGTTAAATCCCTAAAAAGGAGTAAAAACATCGTTAGTCTCTCGTCTTTTTCCAATTAGGTTTTTACTTTTTTGTTTTTATTTTATTTTAAAAATGTGTATGTCACGGGCAATTGTTTAGCAGTACACGTGACACTTCAAATAATATAATTTCATTTCACATTTCAATGCTAATAATACGTTTTTAATTTTATACTAATAATATTCAAATTTAAAAAATAGTTATCGGGGATATTATGGATAAAATATTAATAAATTAAGTGTTATACGAAAACTTTATTGTATATACGTACCAGGTTTTATACAATCATACGTAATAAAGACTAAACACCAGAGGTTATTGGATCTTTCTAACCCCGTTCCAGACTGGAACGGTAAAACCTGTGCACAATCGGTTCACATAACTTAGAAAATGGATTGGGAGTCGAAATAGACCGGCTCTTTTACCGGACGGTTCATCCGATAACTGGCCCGGCAAAAAATATATATGATTTTTTATACCTTGAATGAACCCAACACTTCACCACAATTTTCAGAAGTTTCCGTGCTAAATCGAATAGTTTTGAATAAAAAACAATGAAATTGATGTTAAATTCAGATGGTCTAAAAGTAGGTTAGTTTATACTTCGGAGTTCGGAGTATAACATTACCAATTATGTAATTATTTATATATTAATATATTTTTCTTTCTTATGAACAACAATATTTATATATTAATATATTTTTCTTTCTTATGAACAACAATATTTAAAAATGACAAATATGAAGCTTCAGATAAATTGAGAAAAAAGAAAGTGGTTGCGAATAAAGTAAAAAGCTCAGGGGCATGACCTTAAATGCTACTAAATATGTAGAGAAGAGAGAATAATTCAAGAAGGAATCCATCTCACTTTCTTCTTGTAGGAAGAAGTATATGCTCAAACAACGGTCCAAATCTATTTGAATCCCAGCCACTTTATCTCGGAGTTGTTTTAGTAATTGTTTAGCATTTCGTTTGTCCCATACATTTTTAGGACATACATTTTTATTTAAGTGATATTGGGATTTTTATCTACAAATTTCAAAATAAAGGTTTTAGTTCTGAGACACGTTTCAGAATAGAGAACTAAAAGTTCTCAAGAGGCGAAAATGCTAATTAGAGAAGAAATTTACAAAACAGTCAAAATCAAATCCGAAAAATCTCAATCTTTCCATTGATTCTTTCCACATAGGAAGGAAGTGGAGAACCTCGATACAAACTCGCCTTGCAAATTAGTCGAAATAGCAGCTAAGCCATCCAGCGTTCCAGAAACTTAAAATTCCAATTAGAGCGACCCACAAGATTGATAATCAGAGCTAGACTTCAGGAGATCTCATCACGAAAATGAAGAACCAGCGAATAACATGAACTGGAAGCCTTGCAGAAAAATACCCACCAAGAACCAAGTAAGAATTGAAATCAATTTTGCTTAAGAATTCATCTTAAGAGAAAACTCCATTAAGGGTTGGGATCTCTTCTCAGATATCTTGTTCACAGCCCTTCAGGAAATGTGATTGCTCTAAGGAAAGATGGAGAACTGATTTGGTCAAAAACTATGGTTTGATTGGATTTCAATGTTGTCTTTGCAATCCAGTCACCCGATTCATTTTGTTCCCAGAAGATTTGAATCACTCTCATATCAAAAGATAAGAGATTCTAACAACATGATAGAATCAACTTTAAAAACCCAAATAATATTGAGTAACAATTCAATGAGGACACTAGAATCAGTTTTGATGTTCAACGGAGTAATCCCATTTTCAAAACATAGAGATAATCCATCGAACAAAGCCCTACATTCAGCCACCACCGGAAAAAATTTACCGTACAGACGACCAAAGTCAAATAATATGGAGCCCTCATTATTCCTGACCAAACCCCCACCACTGAATTTATTTCACCAGAAACACTACAAGCCCCATCATAGTTGAGCTTATACCTATTATGCTTAGGGCTATTCTAAGTTAGAGATAGAGACACTCTAGGCTTATCTAGAAAGTTAATACACCCCAAGAGAGGACCATTCTTTCAATCTAATCCCCACTGATTCATCTTGAAGAGGTTTGATTTATCCAAAGCAGTCAAAATTTTATTAATATGTGATATCATGGCATTAAAGCTGATTGAAATGTCATCATGTTTCTTTTTATTTCTTGAAAACCATATTACCCGAGAAATAATTGGGGGTATTATGGTTCAAATATGCACAAACTTATTTGTTTATTAGTACCAGGTCCTAACTAGGTGATAGAAGGTCAGATTTTTAAAAATATGAGTGTTGAATAAAGCAGCGAAATGACACTATACGTTCCAAGCATTCTGACAGTTGACGAGAACATGGTTAACACTTTCAATGTTGTCAGATAATTAACATTTGGATGCTAACTGAATGTATTCTTTTGTATGGCAGAATCCATAAGAATCCAGTTGTGTAGAGCCCTCCATAACAGCATGGAAAATCGTACGAGGAGTAATAGGATTCCAGGTTTTGACAAACAGGTTAGAGCAATTTGCTTTTAGTTTTTATTGCATTTCACGTAGCTTTAATAGCGAAATAACCATCATTTGAAATGGACTAGTAGATAGAATCTTGTATCATTTCATTTAGAGTGACTTTCTGAGTGTTGTGAAGTTCATAAAGAATAGAAAGAGTCGGCTTATTTTGGTCATATTCTAGCCTCCATATCCCAAAAATGCCTTACTTCCTTACATTCAAAATCAGTTATGTCCTCCTCTTGATTGAAAGAGACAAATGGGTGTAAGGAACACCATTTGTCAAGCCAAAAACACAGTTTACCTGATCCAGTATGCCAAAAAATGAATCTTTCAGCGTTGTCCCTAATACTTAGAAGTCTAATCCAAGTTTTAGAACTTCTTATAGGTTTGGGGGCAGTGATAGGATGAAAACCTTTGCAATAAGTACTGAACATCAGTCTAGCCCATAAAGACTTCCGAGCTCTGATTTTAACCATAGTTTGTGGGAGAAAACATGTTGTAAATCCTCAATTCTTCTAACATTTAAACCACCCTCCTCAAAGGGTTTGCAGATCTTTGACCATTGGGATCATAAAATAGCATGTTTTCCATCCTTAGAACCCCACAAAAGTTTGTTGAAAAAGTACCTCAATCCATAGAATAACAGTCTTAGGGATAACATAACTTTGTAATATATATGTAGGAATAGCATATAGAACAGATTGAATGAGCATTGACCTCCCACCAAAGGTTAAGGTAGTTGTGTCCCAATCACCAATTTTAGATCTGATTTTAAACACGAATCCATCATAGTTAATGATAGTGTTGGTAATACTTATAGAGGTTCCCAGATACTTGAATAGGAGGTAGTTGTGCTTGAAGCCCAGGATGGATTCCAGTGTAGAGATTCTCTGAGGTAGAATTTTCTTACCAATTATAAGCTTGGATTTTTCTTTATTGATTAACTGACCAAACTTGTCTTCATAATGAGTAAGCAGGTCAAAAATATTGGAGATTGAAGGAGAAGCTCCATTGCAGAATATTAAAATATCATCTGTGAAAGCCAACACAGGTATGTTTAGATTGATTCTAGTTTTGAACTTAGTAGAATGGAAATCCAGAACGAGCCTTTCCAGTCCCCTAAGTAAATACTCTTCAGCTAATATAAAACGGCTTTGGTGATTGTGGGTCATCTTATCTAAGCGCTTTATTTGACTTTAAAAACATTTAGCTTCCCCATTTACCACAATTGAGAAGTGACAATTGTGTATATTTTTCTCAATAAGCCTTATGAAACCTTGACTGAACCCAAAACCCTCAAGGATGCTAAGCAGAAAGGTATGGTCAAGCCTATCAAAGGCTTTGGCCATATCTAATTTCAAAATGATGTTTCCCCCTCTGGATTTTAGATTTAGGTCATAAGCTAGTTACTTAGCTATTAAGATATTCTCATGAATATCTCTACCTTTCACAAATGCACCTTAAACATCAGAGATTAGATTAGATAGAATAATTGCAAGCCTTTTGTTTATCACTTTAGAGACAATTCTGTTGAACATGGTAGTTAGACTAATAGGTCTAAAGTCTTTCCAAGACTTAGGTTAAGAAACATTTTAAACAGGAGACATAAGGTAGTAGCATAGACCCCTTTAGGAACCGGGTAGTCTCTGAAAATTTCACAAACAAATTCATATAGGTCATCAGATATAATAGGCCAACAAACTTGATAGAACTTCACGTTAAAAACATCAGGCACAACAACTGAATTAGGATTCAAACCTTTGATAATAGAGTAGATCTCAGATTTAGTAGGATTAGGTAATAAGCATGACATTGCATTCATCTTCTACAAGCTTAGGAATGTAGTCAAGCAGTAAGTTAGAGGTTCAAGGATTAGGTAGATTAGTCATTATTTCCTTATAGTATTCAACAGCTGAATCCATAATCAAAGTAGGATCATAAATCTAATTAGAGCCAGACTAGATCCTATTAAGCTTGTTTCTTTTTTTCACAAAATTATGAAAAAATACAGTGTTATTATCACTGTCTTTGAGCCACTTAGTGTGATTTGTTTGCTCCCAATATGCCTCTTCTCTAATAAGTAGAGTAAGATGAGTATTTTTAGCAGTATCAAAAAGTTCTTTGTCTTCAATTGAGTTGGATATCTGATAGATAGCTTATTTAGATACTCTCCAAGTTATATGATAACAGAAACTCCCAGTATGCCTCTTCTCTAATAAGTAGAGTAAGATGAGTATTTTTAGCAGTATCAAAAAGTTCTTTGTCTTCAATTGAGTTGGATATCTAACAGAAACTCCGAAGTTCTTGTTATCATATTTTTTCTTGACATTAAGATGAATGAATTGCTTCTCATTGTATAACACATCCACCATAAATTCCCCTTTCCACATGACCCGGACTTTGTTATTAACATTTTTGATGAGTCATTGAAAAACTAGCTTCTTAAAAATAAGATCAAGATTAGATTGACTAATCAAAGGCTTTTGAAAAGTCATAAAATCAGACTTCTCATATATTTTAAGAGCTTTTAGTCTAGCAATGGTCTCCTTATTTCCCAATCACGCACATTCTAATTCAATAATTTGATAGTCATTTGGAATAGTTAGTAGAGTTTACAGCTAATTTAAACTACACACATTTGGATGATATTAGGCTCTTTTTGTTAAGAGTTTTCAACTTTTTTTCTTCTTATGCTCAATTTTTCTAGTATATTTGACAGTAAGTTTCTTTTTTTTGTGCAGGGTAGCATTGCAAGCTCCTAGTTGTAGCTTTTGAATGAAATGGGATATCTTGAAGAGTCATATCAGAAGTGGTGTTGTTATGATTCCTAATTCACATATCAATTATATGAAGTGCTTTAATTACTTCATGATCTTCAAATCCAACAGGTATGTTCAAGTAAGTATCATTATCCAGGTATAAATCTGAGGTTAAAGTTGGTTGACAATCAGAGGGATTTGGTAGATTTTTTATAATAATAGATCTGATGTTTTTAGAAGTATTGGTGGCATGGGTAGCTGATGCTTTAGTGTGGGTTGAAGCAGGTTTTAACAGATGATCAATAGTTGGGATCAAGTGACCAGGAGGATCATACAACAGAGGGACCAAATGAGATAGAGGGATAGGAAACTTTGACTTTCTTGCAGCTTTTTTTAAAATGGCCCAAGTGATAGCAGATTTTACAGTATTCCAGGTAAGTATCATAAACTAAGTCTTGCCAATATCAATCTTCACCAAATGAGACCCACATCTTCTTAGCCATAGGTTTAGAAACATCCATCTCCATCTAGATCTGCAGTAATTGGATCTTGCACGATTCTTTATAGGAACTGAGACATTTAAGGGAAACCCAAGGCCTTTAGCTAGACTCATAATAGTATTCTCATTATATTTTGTATTGAAAAATGGCCCCCACTTGAAGAGTCTTATTGTTTTATTACCAATAGGCGAGACATATATGCGCCACAATCTTTTCAAGTCATCCAGAAGGTTGAATTCGGTGAATACATTTTTGAAGTCTAACTTTGTGATATTGAAATCGCCTTTGAACCTGAAACTCTCCAAGTATTCCTTAATAGATTCAATGTTTGGTTTTCCTGTTGAGAATTTCCCAACGATTGTATGTTTAGAAACAAACTTTAGTATTTTTTTGTCTCTGACTTCAAACTTGATACTTGGGAACCCACTGTCAAGACTATATGAGACATTCTTATGGAAAATCTTTTCTGATTTATACGAGAATAATCACCAAATGATTTTGTTGGTTGAACAAATTCTTTACTTGTTGTTATCTCATAAGTTGGATTGTTTATGATATTAGGATTTATTTTTTGTTGATGCATGGATGGAAAGTGAAGATCAAGATCAGCAGATCTTTGGCAAGGAGAAGAAGATCATAAGTGATGGTGGATGAGGATTGAAACAACAACGAAGAAGATGAAGGAGGTCAACAAGGCTTGAATCTTAATTTTCTTGAAGAAAATCATAACTCTAATGTTGGAAAATCTATATGCACTTTTATCTCGAATTTAATTACACTTCGTTTATCCCATACATGTTTACATGTAATATTTATTTTCTAGTCATGGTTATTTCTCCTGTCATATATGTTAATTTTTCTTATGGCTAAGTCCTATATTATCTCATATAAAATTTATTTATCTTTTGTTTTCTAAAATTGTATTAACATCATTTACCATTTATTTATATTATCAATTATTATTTAGTTTTTAATTTTTTTAAATATTCCAAATATGATTTACCAATTATATATAATATTATTTTTAGATAATATTTTTTTATATATTCTTTTAAAGCACGAATTCTAGTCAGAAACTTTAACTACCAACAAAATTTTATGGCAAAACTTTTCTATAGCCAGAATCGGAAAACTCCAATCGTATTTTCAGAATTGTAAAATATAAAACAATTACAAGTTCATTCGATTTAGATTTTTTTAATTTATTCGATTTCTTTGATTTAAGTTTCTTCAATATTTTTAAGCTGTTATTTGTGATTCGTATTGCACGATACATGCGATTTACATAGTTTTTTTAGCTCATTGAAAATCGAAAGTTTTTTTTATTTAAGTTTATACGATTTTTGAACTCATTGTACGCGAATTGATTTGTTTGGTGTACGAATTTATTGTATGTGTATTTTTGTTGATTTTTATAAGATGTTATGTATTTTTTAGGTTTTGAAACATTAAATTTGAAATTCTTTTTAATTCACAAATTCAGGCGCAAAAATAGACAGTTGTTATCCGAAGAAGACAATCAAAACGCGATTCGCGAACTCATGTGGATGTGAATATAAATCTTGAATAATAGGTAAAAATAAGTGTGATTTTTGAATTCTCATGTAACTATGAAATGCAAATGCGAATTGCAAATGTAAATATTAGATGTAACGCGAATTGTGAATTGCTTACTGACTATAAAGGTTTGTTAACTGTGAATTGCGAATGTATATATGCAATGTAAATCATGAATTTTTATATGAAATTTGAATCATGAATGTTTGTTGAATGCTAACTTTGAATTTTTTTGAGTATATGAAATATGAATCATTATGTTTATATAAACGCGGATTGGAATAGCTTACTTACTACAAATTCTAATTGTGTGTATTCAATGTCCAGCCTGTTATGTTTGTTTTCAAACTACATTGAGAAAACTTCAATCCTTTCTATTAGTCATTTGAAGAGTTGAAATGTATTATTTATTTATTTATATAAAAAATATATGGTTATAGACGATTTTCACTCACTCTAATTAAGCGATGAATATGATAAATATTTTTAAGTAGTAATGATGACTTTTTTAGTATTTTATCACTTATTAGTCTTGAAGGTTTTCTAATTGTTAATATAGACATAGTTGTGGACGTGATTGATTGAGAAAAACCTAAATAAAATTCTTTAAGTTTATTTTGAAGCTTCAAATAAATAGTTGGTTCGTGAAGAAAGTAGTTCGGGCATTAATTTTCAAGATTATAAGAAAAAAAGCTTGTAGTATGTATTTGGTTGATGAAATTATAGGTATCGGAAAAGTTTTTTGGGAATGGTTTGCATCCTTAAGATTAGTTTTATGTCGTTATCTTGTAGAGAATGGTGTTTACTTTAAGTATTCACATAATTGCATATAAAAAATAAATGTAACGTTATCATAATAAAATCTCAAACTTATGTTTATGGAGACGTTATGCATCACTTGATACCTCCACCGGCTTTATGGTCATTTAGATAATATTCTTTTGCGATTGGTTTCAGCAAAGAGAGTAAAAAATATTTAACATCAAATTTTTTATTACTAGCGATACAAAGGTGTATTAGATCCAAGAAAGATAAACAACAAAAAACGTACAAATTTGTAAAGAACGACTATGATTTAGGTATCTTGTATCGAATTTAATGTATTGCTTTAGATAAAACTACGAAATCTATTTATATAGATTGTCCTACTTCGTTTAATCTAGTTAAAGATTACTTTAAATTTCTAAAGAGTTTTGGTATAACGAATGACCACTTATTTGAATAAACTTGTAAAAACTAACTACTTGAGACGGCGTTTCATTGTATTTAAATTTTATATCCAAGGTTTCCAGTATTTTGTCTACTTTTATTTATTGATGTAAAAAAAATTATGGGGAAACAAAAAGGAGTATTATTATCTGGCATAACCAAAAATAATAACAATTTTAAGTTTAGAAACACTGTAAATTGGTTTAAATACCAATTGTGAACTACTTGTTATATTAAATACAAAACGTGAATCTAATGTAGAATATTTAATGTGAATTACAAACTAATGGTTATAGTATACACGAAATGCTAATATAATATAGAGCATATAATGTGAATCATAAACTATTGTTTATATTAAACATAAAATGTGAATCTCATGTAGAATATAAAACAAAAACCATTAATCATTGGGTATGGTGAGGTTTATTTTCGTTTAAGGGTAATTTTGTCCAGAGTTTTGTGGTATTTCAAAGGTATTTGATGTTTGGATAAAGTGTAGAGGGAGAATTGAGCTGCCTGGTTGTATTTAATTTTCATTACCCTCATTTAATGAAGGTGGTTGGGTATTTATACCCTTATCTTTGGGTCACATGGGGTTTCGGGTTGTGTTAATGGATTCGGGTCGAGTTTAAAGACCCATTAGTTTTAAGTAAGCAAGTAATCGGCTTAGTCATGAAGTGATTAAGTTTTTAATACTTTAGTCCCGTTCGGACAGTTCAGTAAGTGGAGGTTGTCCGAATTGCCCCTGTTCGGTTAGGTGGATGTTATCTGAATTGCCCCTTTTCGGTTATACATAAAGAGTGGTGACAAGATCCGGATTCATCAGGATATATTAAATGTGAAACGCAAATTTAATGTAGAATATAAATTATGAATAAAAAATCACCTAAACTAATGGCGTGAATCTCGACTAACGTGAAACTAACAACTGCATGAATCGTGAATTACTTATAAATATGAATATCGCATAGTTTCATTATTATTCATTGTTCTTCGTTCACAACTATGGAGGTATTTTATTGGTTGCATTTCGTATTGCTGGATCATAAGACGGGGATAACTGGTTATGGTTTCTTGAGATGTTGAAACATCATTTGATGGATCGTCAAATCACGTATATATCGTATCGTCACTTAGGTATAGTTAATTATGTTTCTAATTATGTTTCTAATTTTTTTTCTTTATTCCTATCATGTGTGTTATAGTTTTCATCTTATTGAGAAATTGAAGTACGTATTGATTCGTACACCCACAAAATTTTAAGCAATGATGGTTCACAAGTTTAAATAGTGTGTTTATGCCCTTAATCAGAGCATGTCACTTAATATATGGAGAACTTTTTTGATGGTTGAGGTCAGAAAGTTCTTAGTTTTTACAAAAATATACTTTTGGATAAATATACATGTGCTTTCAAAAGGAACACGACAGTTTTATGGCCTCTAGTCATGTTAAGTCTTTTAACCATCATATTAAATATTTGTATGGTATTCGTATATTAAAATTAGTTGAAAATATTAAGGTTTTACGTATGAGCCAAATATCAAGAGGTTGACTGGACCGTCTAGGTTGGACGAGTGAATTATGTCTTGAATTTGAGAGTAAATTTAAAGACCGATTTAGGAATATGGTGTACATGACTAGTCTGTTGGTCTTTACATGTTTCGCATGAAGTCTTTTCAGAACTTGTTATGGTTGTTGATATTATAGGTTTCAAATATTCATATGGTATGTAGCAAATTGATTATTTTTCATACTTCCATGGTTTGTTTGTCATATTAGCTATTGGGGATAATCTTGTGAAATATGTCGAGCCATTCTATCACACAAAATCTTATACTACAACTATTCATATAGTATCAAAGCTTTGACTACTTTTACTGAAACATCTACTTCTACTGGTTCTATGAAACGTTTCCCTCCAAACTTGAAAAGAAAAGCTAGCATACCAAAGATGAAGTGTATTTCATCTAGAGGAGAAGTAATAATCTGAAAGACAAATTGTAATTGTTGTTTGAGATTTGGTCATAATAGATGTTCATGCGAAAACATTTTATAATATTGATGTAATTGTAAACGTTTTATTATTAAATTTTATTTTGTAATTTTCCTGTTTTTCTATTAAGTGTTTTTTAAAAAATGTGAATGGAAAATTAATGCTAATATCAAACAAGAATTTTGAATTTCTTGTGTAGATTTTTCTAATTCTCGAAACATAAATCGTGAACAAAATTATAATGTGAATCGTGAATCATGTAATTCTTCAAAAATGTGAGTTATGTGAATCGCGAATTGCAAATCACAAATACTGAGTAACCATAATCGTGAATCGTGACCTATATAAGTATTAAATTTGGAATTGTAAATCCTTATAAAATTTTAAACGTGATTCACACATCGTGAATATTAAGTAAACATAATCATGAATCACGGTCGATATAACTACTAAGTGTACAATTATGAATCCTTATATAATCTTAAATTTAAATCATTAACTGATGCTAAATGTGAATCATGATGCATATAAATAAGTTGTGAATAAATAAAAATCGTGAATACTGTTATTTTTAAAATGCTAATTGTGAATTACATCATATAATATTACACCAAAAAACATTATTGTTCACATGTAATATATATCAACCACAAATCAAGTATAAATCAATTATAAGCGATATATGTTTTTGTTTGTATAATTTAGAAAAATAACAAACATATTTGTTATTTTTATTCTTGTAATCTATTCGCCGTAAGTGTTGGAATTAATCTATTTTCAACAACATCCCTAGCATACTCGCATAGTACTATGCCATAGTTATTCATAGTTTTTTGTTATGGGATTGTATTTTAACTTTATTGTAGTACTTTTGTGAATAAGATTTCTTGTATAGAGGTATTTAATCTACATATAGTTATGTATTTTGATTTTGGTACCAGAGGGTTATAGTTTGTTGTTTTTCTTTATTTCAGGTTTATTATCAATAACGACCAGTGGTGAATTCTACCTCGTGGTTCTAAGGTAAAAATTGGAAGGAAGACATAACTATTATTCACATTAAGCTTATGGCAAGCATCATCAACACTATATCTAACGTATTTTTTTGTATAGATGGTTGTATTAAGATTATGTTTTAGATTTTTGTTTTTGTTTTAATCGTCATAATATATGTCCAAACGTATATAAGTTGTTATTGTTAAATGTCCTAAAATTTCAATTGATTTACCAGGTCTTGTTATTTACTATCAAAGTTAGGTAAAATTATAACAAACTTTTTTGTGAAAGCATCTAGTGGATATAACCATAAATGACCCGTGAAACATGTTTGTAAATCAATATTTACAGTAGAACTTCAAATCGTAAATAAAATACGCGAATAAATACATATTAAAAATGTGAATGATGTTATATGTGAATCTTGAATGAAATGAAAATATCAAACCATCCATCAAATCACTCATTAAAATTTGGATCTTAATATTAGGAACTAACAATACTATCGGATCATCATGTTTCATGATCCTTTGAATCTTAGTTAATTTATATAGTACTATGCATTTTTCTTGGGTTAATAATTTCACAATCTATTTCCTCACACTCAGATATTACCTCAAATGTGCTAGTGTCAAATGTTTTTCAAATTTGTATGATATATAAACTTTTTTAAAACAACATAATAGAAAAAAGTTAATAAAAGTGGGATCACGAATGAAGCAGATAACAAAATATGAACCGTGAATGAAGAAAATAAATAAATGTAAATCGCAAATGAAGTAGAGGAGAAATGAGAATATCTAATAAAGAATATTTAATGAAGCGTGAATCGCGAATAAAAAATAAAATAAAGTATGAATCACGAATCAAGTGATTGAACAAATTTAGGTTAGTATAATTATAATAAAAGAAGATAACGATTTACGAATAAAGAAGACATAAATTAAATGGAAGGTTTTACAACATCTCAAAAGTACACACTTAGCTTTTTTTACAAAAACAAATATTTTTTTCATAAAATTTATGTGTCATTCACCTTCAATTCATCCTCGTTGTTTTAAACATGTAGCTTGTTCTGATGTGCATCATTTATAACCTTATGTTTACAAGCTGTTGTGCATGCTTTAATTCCTTCACATGGTCCTGATTTTGAACTTGTACCTTCTGCTTGACAACATCATTTTTCTATGGTGTATCATTTTCAATATAATCAACATCTAAATCTGCATGCACCATATTTTCTTGATGATGCAACTTATTCTAATTTTAAACTTGTATCTCTTATTCATCATCTTGGACCATATCATCTTGAATTTGTAAAGTAAAAAATTTGAATAGCGAATAAATTTATAGGAAATATAAAAATGTGATTCACAAACAAAATTAATATATAATTGTGAATCGTGAATGGAAGAAATATATAATCGTGAATCGCAAATGAAGTAAAAGCTAAACACATGTTAATTACTTCAACTTTTGCATCATTTATGTGAATTTTTGTATCCTCTTTTTGGATTTTTTATTATTCAACCTGTATTTGTTCATCCTCATATTGAATTGGTTCATCTTCAATCTAGATTAGTGCATCCTCTATTAAAACAAGAGTTATTGTATCTTCAAAGTACATGATTGTTTTCACGATGATTAATCCATAATTTGTGATATGTTATCAATGCGCCTGTGTTTTCTAAGGTCATTTATCCATAATTATTTTTGTTATTTGCGATATAGGAAACCTATGAGTATTGTGTAACATGTATTCCTCTAATTATTCTATCATTGCTGCAATTAACAATTATTTCTCCAAGTTTGACTATTCCAACTCATAATTGTAGGTTGTAAGATGATTCACCTCCTTCTTTATAGCTTTACTCTCTATACTTTGTTTCTTTAACTCCTCATTCTTTATCTATAATTTATCAAGAAAAAATGCATATTAGAATACAACATCGTAAACTTATGAAAATCACAAATCACAAATGTTATCTAGTTAGTGACAAGAATAGTGGTCAAATACCTATCAACAACGTGAATCGCGAAGAAAATCATTTTACATCATGAATTACGTATACTTTCATAGAGCAAGATTGACCCGCAAAGCAATATATGACACCAAAGTGAAAAAATATAAATTTGAATGGAAACATATATTATAAAAATGCAAAGTGCTATAAGTTGAGGTTTACCTTAAATCTCTTGAGTGATATCTCCATACATCTGTTTTCTACTCTTAAGTGGTAGACCTTATCCGCAAGATTCAGATTATATTGAGACCCATTTATTGGTTATTAAAGAGATTTTAGTATATGTGAAGCAATTATTATCTTACGATGTCGTCTTATTATTGTGGAAACAACTCTCTATGATAAGTCTCAACAGCTCTTTGCTTGGAAATTATTTCTTTTGATATAGAATTCTTTGGATGTGTAGCATGATGTATTTTCTTGGAATTTTATTTATGTGGATGTGCATCGTGATGTTTTTGCTATGAAGTAACATTCCTTTGAGGTACAGTAGATTGTTTCCGTTATGGCTTGAATTTATATTATTTATCAAATGATCTCAACTTGAGGCATCATTTTCTTGTACATTATATGTTTAATTGTCTTTATCTTCTTTTAAATTACCCACATTTCCTTCATCAGTGGCATTATTTTCTTCTTCAACTTCTTCCTTTTATTATAATTCTACTTCTTATTATACTTCTACTTCTTATTATAAATTCCATTCCTCTTCTGATTCCTCACCCTCAAATTCTTTTCTTTCAGCATTTGTTAAAGCCAATCTTCCAGCCAAAAGCTGTGAAAATGTGAGTTGTATTAATCAATTATTAGATGTTAATTGCTAATTATATTAAAGGTGAATCATATGCACTTAATCGATGCAAATTTTGGATGATTAGGATGAAAACGTGCAAGCATACCAAGTGTGAATGGTTAACACTTATTAGATGTGAATCACGAATTAATAATGTACAAAATAGAAATAGCGCATTGTCAATGCTTACTAAATGTAAATCAGGAATGATTAACAATACTAATGTTCAAGCACACTAAACATTAACTGTGATTGCTTATTAGGCATGAATAAAAATTAGACCTAAATGTAAAGTTCCAAGCTAATACCTTATCATCGTCAATTTTTAAGTGCTTTTGTCAAACCACATTTTCCATATGTTTCGATTTTCACCCATTCTAAACATCTTGGGATCGAGGTTTTGTTGGCAGCTCATTCCCCAAGTTTTTTGTGCTCTAAAAGGAATGGTTGCATATACATATATATATATATATATATATATATATATATATATAAGATCAATTTTATATAAAAAAAAGTTATTAATATACTAACCAACAATATATCAACACATCCTACAACTCTGGCACGTTTGGTGTCAAAATTATTGTATATTAAATGCATAAGTTTCTCTTTTAGTTTTGTTGTCCAATTTTAGTTATTTATTTTTTGCATGTCTTCAATGTACGTCATTATCTCTGTATCCAAGACATCATGAGATATTAAGAATAAATATGTTAAGCAAACTAACAATATTAGGAGTATACCCATATTTTTTGCTCATTTATCTTCTTTTTAAATTGATTTTATTACTTTATTCTAAGAAATATGAATATAAATTGAAACATTAGTTCACTGGTTAAATCGAAAAATATGAATAAAGAATAAACCACAAATACAAACCGCAAACGAATACGAGAATATAAATATGACTTACAAAGGAAAGCGAGAATATAGATGTGAATCACGAATAAATATTGATGTAAATCACAACCTAAATATATCTACAAATTAAGAATGTGAATATTTCTAAATATAAAATATGAATTATACATTTAGCTTAAAAAATTACAGTTTTTGCTTATTGTTCTTTGTTGGGTTGTCTTACTTATTTTTGTTGGAAAAATATTCTTTGATAATAATGGATTTTGCTACCTCAATATTTCTTGTTTGTAACATTCTTTGAGAATTTAAATACATTTTATTCTTATTGTGCTTCAACCCAAATGTAGTCTTTACATCATTGGTTGTAAGTTTTACAAATTTAAATTCTCATTTGAAATTTTCTTCTTCATTGTATTATTTCACTATGATGTCTCCATTTTTCATAGTAGAATATTTTCCTTCTTTATTTTTAGCAGAGTGCGCAGACCTTTTAGGACACAATAGAATGGGACACTTTTTGTTGTTTCAATGTGGTGATCGTTTTTTTGTCTTGTATCTCCTTAATAAGTAAAATACTTCCTACAGCAGATACAAGTTATAATCATTAACATGACCATAATTAAAATAATGAATTATGAATTAGTGTTAAAATATAAAACGTGAATCACGAACTATAACTAAAGTATAAAGCGTAGATTTCAAACTGCAACTAAAATAGAAATCTTGATTCGTGAACCATAGCTAAAATAGATATTATGAATAATAAACTATAGTTAAAATAAAAACGTGAATGTCTTAAAAATGCTAATCGTGAATCTATTATCAAACAAATATAAGGAAGTATTACGCAAATCATAAACTATACTTAAAATCGTGAATCATAAGAGCAACCATTTTTCAACCAATATATTAAAAATCCTATAAATTTCGTGTTTTAAATAGTATTCCAATTAGTCAATTCCATATTCTAAAATTTCCTACCAATACGTTGTTCTAAAATCTATAAAAAAAAATCATCGTGCCACCAAAACCGTAAAATTCATGCCCTAAAATTAACCAACCATACTTAAAACGATAGAAAACAATATTATTAATAATTTAAAACTAAAAATAAACTTACTTACCTAACTGTAAGCTAATCTGAAGAAATAGAATAGTAGATAGTATTATTTTCAAGTTTTGGTTTCCATAATAACGTTAAAACAGTAAACCGTCGACAGCCAAGAAGAATCTCTGATTGAAAAGAAGCTACTGGTATTTATGGGATGATCGATGTCATCAAAATCACTCTGAAATTAGTTTTAGGTTTGAAATTTAGAGAGATAATAAGATAGGGAAGAGATAAATAATTGAAGATTCATGACGAAAAAAAAAAGCAGAATTGTTTAGAACATTTGAAATTTTAATTTAGGGTGGAGATGAACCTATTGGTAAATTTTATTTTTGGATGTCAAGTAGTAATTGAGTTTAGTTCAGGTATCAATTGGTAAATATCCAAAAATATATGAGATAAATGAAATTATTAGAAAAACGTTAATTTTTTGTCCGAACGTTACCCAAATTTTGTTAGAAGATCATTAAAAAAAAGTTGGAAATTTCATAAACATATTTAACATTTTTTTTTTATTCAAAAATATTTCAATTTTTTTATTATTTAGATGATTTTAAAAAAGTTATTTTGAATATAAAAATATTATGGTTTCCATGCAAATAACTAAAAATTGGAAATTGAATTGATAATATTTAGTAAATGAAAATAAAAATTAATTTTAAAAATTTAATAATGATTAGAAGTTTTGTGTTTTACCTCCTATTGTTTTGAAATAAAAAAACATATTTTTATATAAGTATATGACTACAATGAAAAATTAAAGTTCCAATATTATGAGCACCGTTGCAATAAACTTTTATCACAGCAAAGGTTTTCGTCATCGCGACGAGATCTGACGATGTCACGATGATATAATAAAAATAATATAATTTAAAAATTATGACACTGAACTATTTTTAGTGTTGTTATGATTAATTATTTTTAATTTATTTTGGTTGAACCCGAGTAATTGTAAAATTTATTGTAAAACAATTCAATCATTTACAAACCTTTTCCAACATCTTTATTTTATAAAAATATATTTAATGGATATTTGAAACAGTGTACTATATACTTTGGCTTATAAAACCTAAAAAATAATTGATCAATTATTGGTTTATGAATATTTATAATATAAAACCGTATAAACTAATCTAATAGTTACATCATAGAATTTATAGTACTATTTTATTAAAATATTTTAACAGCTATTTTAGATTTTTTACAATACATAAAAGAAATCATCATGTAATACGTATATCTTTTTCAATTCTTAAATGATTCAGTAGCGTGTAACTTCCTAATGAATATATCTTTTTGAAAAATAATAGGTAATACGTATAATTTTTTATTTTTTTCAATCAAAGTGGATTGCTTTTATTAAAAAAATTGAAAGTACATGGGCTAGATTATAATTACAAGAGGAAAAAAATCAAATTTTGAATCTAAACACTCGCCATTAACAGGTAGAAGCAGATAACCTAGGGTAGGATTGAAGAATAAGGAATCGAAGAAAAATGGACCAAATTGAGGAGAGAGCACCATTATGGAGTTCAAGAATACGAAGATGAAGCATAGGAAATCTTTAATATGAAGTTCTTAAATATCTCACCTCCATACTTTCAAGCAAAACAATCGCGCTCAAAGGGTTTGGAGAATCATCGTGGTTAAAATTCATTTCAATCCTTTCTTTCAATGTTTTCTTCGAGATCCAATCAGTGGCATGATTCTATTCGCGATAGATGTGATTGATGTTCATAGCAGAGTGAATTAGCTTCATACAATAGCTAATTAAAGGCTCTATGTACCACGGTGATTTTCCATAGAGCAGAAGATTCACAAGGATATTTGAATCAACTTCAGTGTCCAGGTTAACTATGTTCAAATATCGGAAAATACAAAGACCGTCGAACAAAGCTCTACATTCGGCGATTATAGGAAGGTTATTCCCGTAAAATCTTCCAAAACCTAGAATGATTGAGCCTTCATGATTCTGAACAAGATCACCACCGTTGTTTTTACCAGAACAATCATAGGCGCCATCAGTATTCAGCTTGAATCGATCTGCTTTGGTATTCATCCACTTGAGAAAAAGAGGCAATCTGAAGTTTCTGAGATGATTTACACAACCCAAGCTCATAGAAACATTGGAGTCCTTACCCCAGTGAGAATTTTTCAGCAATTTGGCAGAGTCAAGATCAGAAAGGATGTAGAGGACATTAGCAATAATGGTTGAGGAACTCACATTCTGGTTTAGATGTTTCTTCTTGTTACGAGCAGCCCAGATGGCCCAAGTGATGATTAAAGGGATGATTGTACGAATATCATACTGCTTAGGGGTGGACCAATACCATATTCTTATGAGATTTAGAATATTCATTTGGGGAATATATGAAATTTGAAAAGAGAACTAAAGCAGATCAAAACAGACCAGAATTGATGGCATTGGACCAGGATGAGTTGAGTTGATTCTTTACTACTAAAAAATTGGTATTTGGAAGCCAAGTGGAAGTAATTCTTTTGAAGAACTGTATCAGTGGGAATCCAATTTCGCAGAGTTCTCCAAAGGAGGAACGAACATTTCGTGGGAGTGACAACATTCCAGGTTTTAACATATAGGTTGGATTTATTGTTTTTGTGTTTGATTGTTTTCCAAGTATCTTTACAATTGAAGGAGCCATCTAAAGAGGGTGACCAATGAATCGTATCTGGAACATTGTTCAGAGAAATGTCAATGATTTTGTTGATTTCAGTTTTACTAACAGTTGCCTTAAGTTTTTCCACGTTTCACGCACCATCCACCAAAAAACTGTTAACTTTATCCATGTTTACATCCCAAAGCCAACTCCTGTCATCAGAGTCCCTGAACTGGATGAAAGTTTATCTGAGCACCAACGATCAAGCCAGAAATCCATGTTGCCACAACCAGGATTATAGAAGATATATTTTCCAGTAATGTCCCTAACATTAATAATTCTAGTCCATATTTTGGATTTCTTAACAAAAGAAATTGTAAGAATAGGATGAATTTTGCTGCAATACATAGAGACAATGAGTTTAGCCCATAAAATGTACTGTACTCTGAACGTGGACCATAGCTTCAAAAAGTAGATAAGCTACAATATGTATATATATCGTTCCAGATAATGGTTGGAAAATAAATATTTAAAAATTATATATATATTTAGCTATTTAGTATATAATAGACTAACTATTAGAATGCTTTTAAATACTAAAAGCTTAACTTATCTTAATTATTTTTATTAGTAGAGTTTTATTTGTAATACTAAATTACATTTTATTGGATCATTTTAAATACAGAATTATAAATACTAATTGCTAACATTTATTATTATAATACATACTAGGATTAATAATTTTTTATTGTATTATTATATATTTTAATAGTTGTTATTTAATTAGGTTTTAACATATGTTCAGTAATTTTGTACAATTTTTAATTTAATTAATATTTTTTAAACAAATAAAATTAAAAATTAAAAATATATAAACTATTTTTATTTGATTTTATTTAGGAAATTGTGTCAAAGGTATCTAAGTTTAATCTTTATTTTCATTTAATATCCAATTTTCAATTTTACGTATTTAATATTTATTTATTCAACTTTTATGTCATATAGATTTTTTAATAGTATCCTGAATATTTTCAACCAACTATATAAACATTTTCTTCTAAATAATCATATTTTATGTAGAAACATATTGTTAACCTTAAAAATGTTCCTCTCTTTTCAAAATATAACACCTTTAAAAAAGACGAACATTTTTGTATTATGTTGAGAACTTGATTTCACCTTATTTTTCGTTTTTTAGATTTGAGATTTTTTTTGATTCGATGATTGTATACGAAAAACGAATTTGTTTGAGCTTTTGTTTCTCTTTCAGATTCGTTTTTGGATTCGTTTTCAAGATAATACAAAGGTCAAATTCATCTCTGATTCGTAAGAGTAAGTTTTCATCTATTTATTTTTTTGTTAATTAGTTATAAACTTATTATTTTATTATTATTTCTTCAGTTATGAGGTATTTTAAGGTTGCGAAATCTTTGGAAAGTGTATTACACAGTTTTCGTGCATGGTTTGGAAGATACAACAAGTTAGGTATATTAGACGTGAGACTTGCATAGTTATCTTACGTCTCGCATGCGAGACATATCTTCAATAATTTTGATACATATGAGACTATAATAAGTAGATACGAGAGTATAGCATGTATTATATGAGAGATGTGAGACCTATGCATGCACCATATATGCGAGACCTATATATGCGAGATATGCGCATGCATCATAATGTTGATAGATATGAGACTATAATATGTAGGTGTGAGACTATAACATGTATTATATGATCTTTTTAAGACCTATGCATGCATCATGAATGCGAGAAATATATGTTCTCTCGGGTTCGAGATGCGAGACATGTTCGGTATAATATTGGTAGATATGAGATTAGACATGTATATTATGCGAGACACAATATTCGTAGTATTTTCGTTAAAATATGCAAGACCATATTAATTTTTTAAATGTTATACTTGCTACTAATTATTTTTTTACTACGGAATGCATGTAAGCAATACCTAGATCTCAAGTGTGCATTTTCAAACAGAAACGTCAAATTGCAATCGTTTCTCTTAGTAAGTTTTAAGACTTTGAAAGTATTCTAAGTTATGTTGAAAGTCAATGAGATATGTTGGTTTATTATAATTGTAGTATAACTTAATGTTGTTGTAATAGTAATAATTATGTTTTAATGAATGATAATAATTTTTGTGAATTTGCCAGCACTACTTGATGTTGAACATTTAAATAGTGTAGTTTTGATATAGAACAATATATGGTTGATATAATTGTTGAAGAAACATGTACAGAGTCTACCTTAATGGTTTAAAGCCTCAAATAATGAATTAACAAGGGGAGTAGTTTTGGTTTTATATTATTTTGATCATAAGAAAAAACGACTTGTATACTATTGGTTAGGTTGATCTGATTACAAGTGTTGGACAAGTTTTTAATCAAAGTGTTGTAACTCTAAGATTAGATTTATGTCGATAGGCCTTAAAGTATGGTTTTTTTAAATATATGCATAATAAAATATCTAAAATAACTGTTTATTGCAAAAAAAAAAGTTTCAAAAGAATCTAAAATAACTGTTTATTGCATCACTTGACTCATTTACGTATTTAATGGTCAGCAAACGGTTTGTTGAATACATACTTGCGATTGTGGTTTCTGCAAAGAAAGTAGGAAACGTTTGACATCTTATTTTATTTCTAAAGAGATTAAGGATTCTACTAGCTCAAAAAATGACGTGACAACAACGAGTGTAAAGTTATTTGTTATATAGGACTACAATTTAGATACTTCTTGCTCTCTGTCATGGAATAATTTAGATAAAGCTAGAATGAGTGTTTTTTATTAAGGAATATTTATTTGTTTAATTTAATTAAAGGATAATGCAGAATATTGAGAATTCTTGATATTACGAGTGACTACCATAAGGAAAATACTATAGGAAATAACTTCAAGTGGTGTTTCATAGCATTCAGATCTTGACTTCAAGGTTTTCATTCAACTGTCCACTTTTATTTATCGATGAAACATTTTTTTTACCAGAAAGCATAAAAGGGTATTACTTTCTACGATAGCAAAAATATGGTTACAATAGTAAGTTTCATGCTTTCATTGTATTTTTATGCAATTCTGTTTCAAATATTATACGTTTCTAAATACGCGAGACTCGACAAATTCTTTTATCTTACATACGATATCAGAATATAACATACATGAGATATATGAGAACAATATATTATATAGATGAAAGACCTTGGTTCCTCATCAATGTTTGATGTGGGACCATTATATAGTATCTCTTACACGATTCTTGCTAGATACACCGATATGCCTTAGTTTGTGAGAGATGCAAGATAAACTACATTTTCTTATGCGAGATGTGATAAAATATAATTGTAAGACTTGTATAAGGATAGATGTGAGTCATCATGAGTTTATGTATGATAGACGCGAGACAACTATATAATATACATTCTTGATGATCTCTCATCGTATAATATATGAACATGTGAGACGTATATAAGGATAGATGCGAGTCATCATGAGTTTATATAGGATAGACGCAAGACCCGTTATATAATATAGATTCTTAATGAAAACTCAACATATAATATACTAACATGCGAGACACGTGATATTATATTTGAGATATGTGAGATAGATTATATCAATAATACCAGTTGTGACCAAATAAATTTGCGAGACCTATAAAAGGATAGTTATGAGACGAGATACATGTGATAGAACTTTAAATTATTTTCCATGTATTTTTAATGTTACATTTGGTATTGTTGGTTGTGAAGATGCTTACAATTGGCTATGGTTTCTAGAGAGTTTGAAACCTTATTTGTTCGAACTTCATTTAAGTATCATTAATTATGTTTGAAACCTTCAAAGTTCGGGCTTGATCAACGGACTTGCAACAAACTATTTTAAATGTTTAGGATTTTTGCATGATGTTTTTTAGTTTTAATTTTTGTTCTTTATTTTAAGACTTTTTAGAATACTATAATATTTCATGTTATGAAATGTTTGTTACTGTTTTCCTTAATGTGAAACAAGTTATAATTTTGTTCTAATTAAATGTGAGACCGGGTAATAATTTTTACAAGCGCAAGATTAATATTATAGATATATGTAATATTAAAAAATTTAAGTAGAGATGTGAGACCCTCTTTATTATGATAGCGATATTATATTTGGTATTTTGGAGAGATGTGAGAATGTCTGAAAACGTATGGAGAGATTCAAGACTATTAATAAAGGTATGTGAGACCAAATTTATTATTATGAAGATATGCGAGACATGTTATGGGTTTTGTACAAGATCAAATGTAACATGCATCGTTGTGGTAGGCTAGTTGTATGTTTATGCAGAGATTCTAGACTGCAACAAATACAAGGAGAAATATAAGATTGTTGTAACAACTACATGTGATACTAGAATAAATACTACACGTGATAATATTGAAACTACAACATGCGAGAATGAAGCAAAATACTATATACGAGACTACTACAAATACAACATGAGATACTAATGCAACGACAACATGTGCGATTTCAGAAAATAAGATGTGAGAGTGCAACAAATAGAAAGGTGAGTACTGCAAATATTACATGCGATATTGGAACAAATACTACGTGTGAGAGTACTTCAACTACACTATGCGAGACTTGAACAAATACGAAGTTGACTACTGCAAATACTATATGCAATACTGGAACAAAATACAAAGGAAACTATTGTGGATATAACATGCAACATTAGAGACAATAAGATATGAGACTACAAAAATATATAAATGACTATTGTAAATACTACATGCGATACTGGAGTAAATACTATGCAAGACTGGAACAAATACAAAGCACACTATTCCAAATAATACATCTAATACTAGAACAAAATACAAAGAATAATATTGCAAATACTACATGCAAGATTGGAGAAAATAAGATGTGGGACTGTAAAAAATACTAAAGTAACTACTGTAAATACTACATGCGATACCAGAACGAATACTACACGTAGTATTATTATAATTTGATATTACAAGACTAAAGAAAATTTTACATGATAAATTATTATAACTACAACATGTTGTTCGAATATAAAAATATAACCAACAAGATAACCAACAAAAAGGAAACTAGAAATTAATCATTATAAGTGGTACCAATTACTAAAAACCATGTTTATTGATGATATAGGAACTTAACATTGTGTCATATGGATTCTTATAAAGTTCATTTCTTTTTCATTTGTATGTTTGTTTTTATCCTTAATGTTACTCGCTTATACCAATATGTATTTTTGTGGGAAACTAGTTACATATAGTTGTTTGTTCCGAGAGTTCTTGCAAGATTTGTTTTGTTACGGGTGATGCAGAGCATTATATGATGGCATATTATACAAGAAGCGAGACGGAGGAATGTTAAAATTTAGTCATGCGAGACTGGTTAATTTTACAACGCTGGACTTGTATTATTAAAGACATGTGAGACTTATAAAGGCATGAAACACACGATACATGTTCACTTTTACCTTGTAGTCCAACTCATCTTCATTTGGTACCAACATTATATCACTTACATAGTTATTCATTGGTATAATTTCATATGATGTTGGGTTATACCATACAATTGGATCTTCTTATTTTTCTACATTTGGTATCTTAGCTAGTTTATTGTATTATTTGATGTCAATGAAGTTTTGTATATCAATATCTATTTCTCAATGAGTTTCAGCCACCTCTTGTATCTCATACTGTTCTTCATCAAAGGTTGGCCATTAAAAAATATCTTTCACTTGTGCTTTTCCTTTCTAAAAGATGCAAAACATGTGTCAATTAATATACAAGGCATGTATAACATATTGGTAAGACCAAGTAAAACAAAATATATTAAAAGTTTAATATTAATCTACTTAAGATCCACTTACATCTTCAGGAAATTGAACCATTCATGTTGTCTCTCTCCTTTATAGTAATAGAATCTAAGGAAGCAGCAACTTTAGAAATATGAACACCATCCAAAGTAGTAGCAACAGTAGTACCTAGGGTAACAACAATCTCAATATCAAATAAGAAACATTAATATTAGCTTTCAGTGCAGTAGCAGCCTCAATCTTATCAATATGTTCATAATAGGTGTATCTCCCTATGTATTGTGATGTTTTGACATTATTTTATTCCTTACTTGTCTTAATACTATCATCTAAAGTATGTGTTTTTAAAGTTATGAAAAATGGTGATAGTTCTCTTTTAGACTTTTATGGGATTAATCGTTGGGGTAATCCTCGTTGGGGTTGTTCTGGTTATGGGCTGACTAGTTATGGTGACCTTGTTGTTGTTCTGGTTGGTTGACCGGTAGAATCACTCGGTATTGGTGTTCTTCCTGGTTGACTGGTGTTATCACTTGATGTTCTGGTTAGTTGACTCGTGAGATCACTTGGTGTTCTGGTTAGTTGACATGTGGGATGACTTGGTGTTGGTATTTTTATTGGTTTTTTGGTTGGTTGAATGCTTCTGGTTGGTTTTTAGGTGAAATTGGTACTATTTTATTAGGTTTTGTATCACAAAGAGGTAAATCTAGTGTTTTTCCAAGATCTTGTAATAACACGACTTCACGTAACTAGACTATCATTTTATCTATTTGTTTAACTAGTCATACTTAAATAACTACACAAGAGACTATCATTTATTTAAACATGTGAGACGTATTATATATTATGCAAGATGTGTTATACATGGAAAACAAGCTATACACATATGCGAGACTGTAACAGATACAAAAGAGATATGCAAGACTACTACAAATACAAAGGCAAGATGCGTAACTACTGTAAATAAAACATGAAATTGTAGAGTAAAACACCACATGAGAGAGTACTAATATTACTATATGGGAGAATACTTCAACTAAAACATGCGAGTCTGGATCAAATAAATATATACTAAAACATGCAAGACTAGCAGATAAATATATACTTATAATATTTTTTTCTCTTGTCAGCGACTGAATTTCTCTTTCAAGAAAAACCTTCACATGTTTGTACTTTATTGACCACTTGTACATACTGTTATGTCTTTTATGTTCCGATAACTGAGAAAAAGAACTCATCTTGTAGGTGGTTGCAGTGTTATTCTTGAGGTGGTTTGAGTTTTTTCGAGGTGGTTGGAGTGTTCGTGGAAGTGGTTGGAGTGTTCTTGGAGGGGGTTTGATTGTTATTTTTTGTTCTTGGAGGGGTTTTCAAGGTGGTTGGAGTTTTGTTGGAAGTGGTTGGAGTGTTCTTGGACGTATTGTCTTATGTTGGTATCATTATCAGTATTATCTCTCAAAATCCTGGTTTTGTGTTGAAGGTGTTCCGAGTGTTGTTCTGGTTGTTGGTTGGGATTATTTTGGTTGAAGTTGGGTTGAGATTTTTCTAATTAGTATTGGATTGTTATGGTTGGGTTTGAGTTGTTCAAATTGGGGTTGGGGTTTTTCTGGTCGGGGTTGAGGTTGTTCGCGTTAAGGGTTGAGTTATTTGTGTAGCCTTTTTTTCTTTGTTTGCACTGTTTTTTGCTAGGGATTTAATCTTATGCTTAGGCCTTATCTCTATTACATGATATGGTTCTCACTCGATCATCTCCCAGATCATTTCCAATATCTGCATCCCCACCAAATGCACTTATTTCCCAAGTGTTAAGGTTAATTCATCTTCCAAAACTTATAAAATGCTAAATAAATTTAGTAATTGATGCGAGACTAGAAAATTATTAGAATTAACATACGATTCGTGCATAATACATAGTTACTAGATATGAGACTATATATAATATAGACGCGAGTCTAGTGTAATTTTAGTCTACTACATGTGAGACTACTGTAACTAAATATGATACTACTTTATAAAACATGGGAGTCTGAAGCAAATCACAACATGCAAGCCTCGAGCAAAATAAAACATGCGAGATTGTTAAAATAATTACATGTGATACTAGAACAAATACTACATGTGATACTACTGTAACTACAACATGTGATACTTGAGTAACCTTATTTATAACGTGAACATACAATACTTCTTTATCTATGAGATGCAATACCTCTTTATCTTTGATATGGTTTCTTCTTGTGCAATGGTTGTGTGATCCATCATGAATGGTTGCATGAAACAATATATCATAATGATTACAACAATTATTATTTTTTAATTGCATACCAATATACTAACTATTAGTTTTATTTTCCACACAAGTTCGAACTAATCTGAGTAACTTCTCTTTGATTGCTCTAGACCAATCGTAATTGTTTATTTTTTCAAGATCTTTGACATAAAATTGCGTTGTTGTACCCAGTACATCCCTTGATATTGAATAGAATATTGTAAAGAACATATAAAGGATTAACAAAATAAGCACATCATTTACACCCTGACCCCATCCATAACAATAGGTTTGTTTATTCCATTATATAAAACACAGCACAACGATAAGAAATAAGTATCAATTACATTTGAGAGTGCAACAAATACAGTGGATTGATACAAGACTACTACAACCAAAACATGCAACATTGGAGCAAAAATTACATGAGAGACGGCTTCAAATACTACATGTGAGACTATTGCAACTAAAACAAGCGAAATTGCATCAAAATACTACATGAGACTACTTCAACAAAAACATATGAGATAACTACTACTACAACATGTACGATAAGAGACAAATACTACATGTGAGACTATTGCAACTAAAACAAGCGAAAATTGCATCAAAATACTACATGAGTAACTACTACTACTACAACATGCGCGATAAGAGACAAATACTACATAAGATACTATTGAAACTACTACACATGATATTAGAACAAATACTACATGTCGTACTAGTCGAACTACGACATGCGATATTGAAACAAATACTACATACGAGACCAAGGCTTAAGTCATACTTTTATCAAATTATTTGTTGTTGGTTTCGATTTATTTTTCTTTACTTTTCTTGAATTTTCATCAAGAAAGTATGTTTTGATGATCCTTAAGTGTATCTAAGTTTGAAGCCTACTTTGGAGTATAAAGACATTTACCCATCCCTGTGCTTTAAACCAAAGTTTCACATCTTTGGTGGTGAATTTAATATGTTTGGTGATTATATCATAATGTTTTTTTTTATTTTTAGATTCTACTTCTGCATATCATATGTAGCCTTCAATATGGTATAGAATGGTGTTGCTTTAACAACTTCTATGTGTACATCCCTCTTGTCATGCATCTTTTTCATGAAATCTATAATACTGACTAGACTCGATCTCTGCTTTAAGATCCATTTTATCTATAATAAAATATGGTATAAGACGTAATAAATTTGTGTTAGATGCGAGACAATGATATAATGAAATGTGTGAGCTATAATATATGTGAGACAAAAGATAATAAATATGTGAAAAATGTGATCCGAGTTATAAGAAAATAAGTGAAACCATTTATAAGGAACAGAGACGAGATCAGTGGAATGAACATATGCAAAACCTGTAACATATGAACAACGAGAGACGAGACATAACAATCATGGGAGATATACGAGATATTTAAAAATAACATACCATACGAAAAACAAACCACACCTGGAAAGATGAATACAAGGAAAAAACTAAGCTTAAACCATGCAAAATCATACGAGACGATGCATTGACAAACATTGAAGATGCGAAACATTGTGATTTTTCAAATTCAAACTAAATGAAACCCATAATGGACACTCAAAACAACAACTAATATGACATCATGCCACATATTCTTACCAAATGAGTAAAATGCGACATATCAAATGCAAAAAAAGAGCTTTGCACACTCTCACGTCTTGATTTATAGAAAATCACAATACGAGCATATATTTCATGGAGAAACCTAACAAACAACCTATATTTATCATTTTCAACACTTCAAAACTAACCATAAATTATGAAAGTCATAAAACAATGATGAAAATATATATTGTTTTTTATATGTTGTTTTTTGGATTTTAGAGGGAGGCAAGAGGTTGAGCTCGATCATTTGGCCGGTGATGACTCGCTTTCTATTCTTAAAATAAAATTTAAAATCGAAGGTTCATTTCGTGGTTAATAGACGGTTTCTCAATTTTGAAGGTTCGGTAACATTTTGGTAAGATAAATAATATACGCGTATGTATGTTTAATGAGAGAACTGAAACGTTGTAAATAATAAAAATCACATTTGACAATAAAAACTTTATTTATACTGAAAAATTAATTTTATGCAGTTTTATTATCTAAATATTGACAGTTTATTAATTTTAAATATTAAATTATAATAATATAATTTATTAGATATTTAAGGATAACCCATATTTTTTTATACTAAGGGATATTAAGTAAATATTACTAACAAAATATACCAACCATTTGAGGGCCGTAAGTTCACTTTAACTCTAAAAGAGATTCTCAAAAATATGTTGTAAATAAATAGATATATTCCATATCTGTTGTGGTTGCATTAAACATAACACCAAAACAATTCTTTAGTTAAATGGTGTCACAAATGAATATCATTATGAATCAATATGTAAATAGCACCACAACTACCTACTCACAAACTATACTGCCATCTAAAGGCGAAGTTATTTCTCCCATCAAATATATTATCTCCTTTATATTTGAGAAAAAAACTCCATGCTGTTATTTTCTCTATAAATGAAATAACATATTTACCATTTTCTTATTTTAATCATAAAATCATTAATATTTTTGATTTCCAGCAAAACCATCTCATGCAATTCCATTAACTCTATATACCAACAACCTATTAACTGCTACTCTCTAATCTTCAAGAACACCATTAATATCACTCTCTCATTCTCCATCCACCCACCTAACACCGTTAAATTTATTCTCTCATTAGCTAAACCTTAGACACCATAGTATAAATTAGATCATTCTTTTACTCTTCTCCTAACCGCAAATGTTAATCCAACCCCCCCTCCTAAAAATTGTTCACAGTAACCAATCTTTCCATCTCTTCTTATAACCCGAAACTTCCTAAAACACAACCCCTATTTCGAAACCTAAATAAAACCTAGATTCGATTTGCCATCTACACTCAGCCAGTTAGAAACCTTAGAATTCATGTCACTTAGCGTAAGTCGAAGGAGCCCATTTTACAAAGGCTACACCTCTTTCCCTCTCCTCTATGTTGATTTTGGTTTTTTTTTATTCTAGGTCTATTTCGGTCAGGTACAAGTAGAGTTTGATTCAGGTACACGTACTTGAACCAGCCCATCTTACAAACCCATCGTTACACCTCTTTCCCTCTCCTCTATTTTGGTTTAAATTTATTTTTTTGTTCCCAATCGAGTTCGATTCACGTACAAGTACCAGGTCGAGTTCGATTATGGTACAGTTATATTTTTTTATTGATTTCAGTTGATTAAAGTTTCAATTTTTATTCTATATTGATTTTATCTCGGGTTGTTTTTTATTCCAGATCGAGTTTGGTTTACAGGAAGATTCAGGTACAGGTACAAGTCGTTTTCCCTCTCTTCTCTGTTTTAGTTTATATGTATTGTGATTTTAGTTTGTTTCAGTTTATATTTTTCTATTTTTTGTTCAAATTAAGTCAAGGTTGTGTTGAAGGTTGTGTTTTTTCAGTTTGTTTTCCCTCTTCTCTCTGTTTCAGTTTATATGTTTTGTGATAAGGGTCTGTTTTACTTCGATATTACTCTATTTTTTGTTCTAATTAAGTCGATGTTGTGTTGTTTGTGTAAACCTTGTGATGATTAATAGAGTGGTAGAGTGATATTGGATATTTATTGTGACCTTGTTGAAGGTTCCCTTGTTTGTGTAAACTTGTGATGAGTAATATTAGTAGAGTAAACTTATTGAAGGTTGTTGTTTCTGTAAAAGTGTGATGAGTAATATCAATTTGTTTTGTATTTTAGTTCTCTATTTTTAGTTTTAATTATCTACTTAAAGTAGTGTTTTAGTGTTTTTTTTTACATTCAGATAGTTGTAGTGTCATGTTGCCATAACTCAATCTGTTTTTTGGTTTAGGGAGAAAAAGTTGATCAAGGAATCTCTGATGCTTATTCAGACTTGTAAGTGTTTCTATTTATGCATTGTGTTAATATAGGTGGTTTGTTATGTGTTAGTATGATTAGGTTTTCATTGTTCTAGTTTGGTGTTGCTATAAGCATATGAGTTGATATTGATGTGGTATACTGTAGTTTTTTATACAACATGTTATTTGGTGTTTGGGTGTTGGTATAAAGCATGTAACTAAGTTGCTAGTCTCATATTGTTATATGTGATTTGGTGTTGATGTGGTAGACTACAGTTTTCTTTTTAGACAACATGTTATTTGGTGTTCAAATTTGGTAAAAGTATAATTAATAGTTGGCATAACAGTGTTGCTAGACTGCTCTTTTTTAAACAACATAATGTGAATTTGAGATGATGCATCGGAATTACATGATTTTTCTAGAAAGCGAAAACATGTATTTCTGAAGCATTATCTCGAAATTAAACACTTTTGTTTTAAAAAAACCATGTAATTCAGAAATAATAGATCGGAATCACACACTGTTTTTTTTATAAAAAACAATTTGAATGTGATAGTTATTTTATTCTTATTTATTTTAATAACATATATATTTTTCCTATTTTGTAGTATGAGACCAAGAAAGGTACTAAAGATTATTTTCTGTGGATCTTCATCATCTGCTGCAAATGCCGTAAATGAACTGAATATTGTTGAGACACCGCAGCCACTTGAAATGATTTCTCCCGGACCTACGTCTCGTTCTGTTAGACACAATCGGCGAGATGCAAGGAAGGAAACATATCCGGTTTCGATACCATAATCAGCTTCGGAAGATGAGGAAATCGACGAAGGCATAAACGAATAACTTTTAGTAGCCGAAAAAGGCCCTTTAACACGATTTCCGAACATACGTCACTACAAAGGTTTTACAAACCATACGACGTATCATGATTACCATGGCTGAGTAAATTTTTTTATCTCTTTGCTATAAGTTATTTTGTAATTATTTTTATTTTTTATAATATTGTGTCACTTTATTGTATGAGGAAAGAGGTGGTCGTCATTGGCAGTTTTTCGCCGCTCAAAATACGGTCAATCGCTGAAAGCTGACCAACCAAACAAGTGTGAGTGAGTTGGTCGAGTCAACCCATTTTGGACCATTGTTGGATATTCTCCACCATTGGAGTACCGAGACACCTTTAGTATCCGCTTTCGTAGAACGGTGACATCATGAGACGAGATCATCTCACTTTTCATTTGGTGAGATGACGGTCACTAACATACTATCCATAACAATAGATCATTGGTGGACGTCGTCCACCGCTGGAGTACCGAGACACCTTTAGTAGCCGCTTTCGTAGAATGGTGGCATCATGAGACAACCTCATTTCACTTTTCGTTTGCTGAGATGATGGTCACTTTAGATAACGTACTATCTCAAATAACGACATCTTGTATCTCGTCGTTTTGTGCGTACTATCCACAATAAGGACCTTTGGAAATGTATTAAAAAGATCGATAGACGTCGGGTGTACAAAACATAATTTGGTGTTTACTTGAGATTCTTCACTTCCCGTTTTATGTCATTCAATGTATTTTTTCTCCTTTATCCTACCCAACAAATATTGAAGCTGTGATTGACCGCAATTTTCTGTTGTATGGTGTTTTTGTCTAGTATTATAAATGTTACGCATGTTAGACATGTTATGAGGATTAATATCCTTTAAGACGGGTAAAATCTTATGAGGAGTGGCATCGCCGAATATAGATAAATTCTTCACCAAATCTTCTACTATCGGAGAAAGTTTTCTTGCTTGAGGACAACCTTCTAAATATTCAGATCCGGGTGGTTATGCACATCGCATGAAACGATCATATATCATAGATTATTGTCGAGAGGATAAACTCCTAGTAGAAACGGACAATCTGATTTTTTGTACTTGACTTTCTTCTCTTCACATTAGGCGACTTTTGTTTTAACCTACACTTTCCAAATTTCTCGCAAGAATTAAACAATCGAGGAGTATTCTCGTGTTTTCTAGAGTCGTACCAACTTACCATCAAAGAATATTTCAACTCTCAACCCACACTAGATACCCATTCTGTAAGTTCAGATCTAGTGTCGTGCACTTGATTAGTGAATGCATCAGTAAGATCCGGATATATAACAGCATCATGAGAAATATGAGAAGGGGCTATAATTTCAGATCCTGAAGATATTTCAAATTCATATATTATTAAGAAGTAATATGTTAATAAAGTTACAATAAAAGTATCAAATTGTTTTAAAAAACTTAGTCACAAACACCTGATTCCGAGGTGGTAGCTAGAAATCAGTTGTTCTTAGAATCAGGTGTTATGTCCAAAAACAACTAATTCTGATATACCACTTCAGAATCAGGTGTTTGTCGCTAAAACTTGCAGAAATCTAGATTTGTTATTTTAACACAGAGTTTAAGTTATACAAATTTAAAACAAGATCAAATTACCTTGTTGGTTGATTGTGTGATGTTCTCTCGTGTTAAATCTTTGGTTTGGGTGTCTTCCTCCTCCATGGATAATCTTTATCAAATTTAGAGTTTTTTGGTTTTTAGGATTTAATTTTATAAGGTAAAGAATATATGTTGGATTCAATTTGGTTAAATCTTGTGTTTGTTGATATTAGTGTTTGAGAATAGTTAATTGTATAAAATTATAAATTAAAAGATAAGGTGAGGGCAAAATAGTAAAAGCAAGTGATGAATGCTTTTTATATTTTGAATTATAGAGGAAATAAGAAATATGATGGAGGTAGCTTCACCCGTCATCTAACATCCAAACTATCAATTATGCTTACTTAAGACTTATCTCTACTAAATAACTTTCATTCGATACCAAACTTTTTAATAATACCTTAAAGACCCATGCTTCATTATCAGTTACATAAGCACTTCTATTTTTTGAATGAAAGTTTCTCTTTCTTACTTTTTATTTTTATTTTTTTAAAAGGACCATATCTTTCAAACTGGAGCTCAAAAAAAATCCAAAAGTACCATCGATTTTGTTTATTTAAGACGAATACGACTAGATTCATTGGTGATATTTTTTAAATTTTATTTATAAAAAAATTCCACCAATAACATGTGAGTTCAACCATGAGATTTTTGTACATTTTAACCATGCGAGTCTATTAAAAATTAACCATGCGAGTTCTTTGGAAAATTAACAATGCTGTATGTTTGAAAAATAAACCATGCTACTTCTATGGAAAATCAACCATGCAAGTTTTTTGAAAAAATAAGCATGCGAGTTATTTGAAAAATCAACCATGATATTTCTTTGGAAAATCAACCATGCGAGTTCTTTGAAAAATCAACCATCGACTTTGTTTTTTTTAAGACGAATACGACTAGATTCATTGATGATATTTTCTAAATTTTATTTATAAAAAAAATTCATCAATAACACGTGAGTTCAACCATGAGAGTTTTGTACATTTTTGACCATGTGATTTTATTGAAAATTAACCATACGAGTTCTTTGATAAATTAACAATGCTATTTGTTTGAAGAATAAACCATGCTACTTCTATGGAAAATCAACCATGCAAGTTTTTTGAAAAATTAAGCATGCGAGTTCTTTGAAAAATTAAACATGCGAGTTCTTGGAAAATCAACCATTTGAACTCTTTATTAGGTGGAGTATCTATTGGTAGTATGCAATTTTTGAGTATTATGTGGTAATGAGATAGGTGAATGCTTATTTATGGATACTTTTCTCGAATCAATACCCTACCGCAATTATGAAATAATTGTTGAAAAATAAATCCGATTATCGAGATACTTTTATTTAGTATTATAAATTGAAAAAAAAAATAGGTAAATAAGTCGTGTTTTGACTTAAAATATTCGGTGCTCTACTATTGAATATCGGTGAAGAACTTTAGCTTGAAAAAAAAAACTGATGCTCTTGGGATCATGTTATCTAAAAATCTATTTTCTTCTAACTTTATATAATACTTTTTTTAGAATCGTGTTTTTTTGAAAATTTTATTCTAATAATATGTCAATTCAGTCTAGCTCATTAATGAAAAAGTACACTTTATCCCAATAAACTAAGTTTAAAAATTAAAAACTAAAACGAATAATGTTTAAATAAATCCTATTCTACCTGGCACATTTGTACGTATAAAAAATACAAATATATAAATATATTATAGCTAAAGGATCTTTTACTGTAAAATTGTAAAGAACACAAATCCGTAATGCTTTTGGAGTATAAAACAGACAATTTTTAAAATAGTTTTAAGCATTTATTAAGAATAAGGAAAAACTAATTATACATAAAAAAAGAAACCCTAGGCATCGGGCTACTGAATTTCCTAATAAGAAGCAATAAATAAGGTAGGTGGAGTAACAGCGCAAAAAACTGTCAACGGCCGTAGCTCGAGAATGGTGACGTAAGCATAATGACGTCATATCCGGCCTTCGCTTACGATGATATTGATAAACTATTATCCATCCATGGTAAACACGTAGCCCCATTTTCTCTTTGTACAGCAGATAATGTGAAGACTTTGCTGGTCTAATTTGAGATAGAGAATTCAAGCTTAATATTCAAAGAAATATGCTAACCGTGCTTTGAACAAATAAATAACGGAAAATTAATTTTGTAAGATAATTTCAACGCATAAAACTTAAATCTACTAATTTTTATATAATATGAGGGTGTTAGTTGTCTTCAATATTTTAAAACCTATTAATTTTGTTTTATGGTATTGACTCTTAAAATAATAATTCGTCCAAATTTATTGTGGCCAGTTCGTTTATTTGGTGTTGTTACTTAAAAACAAAAATTGTTGAAAAAGTTAAAGTTATTTAGTTATTAGAATTTCATCAATAATCAATTGGACGTGTAATAATAAACGACACTACAAAACTTAAGGTATTAAATTGTATTAATAGTGTTCATTTTTTAGTTATTAGAATTTCATCTATATTTATTATTTTTTGAATATCAACATTTATGCGTTTAACAGATATATATAATAGTAATATTATTTGATAATTAAAAATATATTTTTATCAATCAATTTAAAATATAATCCCACTTAATTAAAATAAGAATAAGTTACCAATAATTCTAATTAGATGTAAAATCTTTTGAAACTCAAAGTACTTATGAAGATATAATAACATGTTTATCTAAAATGTCCTCTAAAACAAAAAATATTTCGGAAACATACGGAACAACACACTTGTCAGCCTTTAAATCAGTCATGATTTTTTTTTTCATTTGTTATATTTAAATTTCAAAAATTCATATTTTTATAATCATAATTCGAAAAAAATATTTGAGAATAATAAAATTTAATGTGAGATATGTTTTGATAATTTGTATACGAGATATTTTTCACAAGTGAGATACACATAGTTTTTATAAGTGTGTTGTGTATTTCGTAAGTTAAAATACATTTATTTCCGCAAGTGGTCCAAAATTTGTTTTGTGCAACTCAATTTTTCCTATTTTTGCAAGCGAAAAATATGTATTCCATAAATGAAATATATTTATTTCCACAAGTACAAAAAAAAAGTTTTAAAAAAAATATTTCCACAAATATAGATACACATATTTCCGCAAGTGTGAATATTGATTTTTTTAATAATTTTTTTTCATATATATATATATATATCCACAAATGACATGTTTATTTGTGGAAATATTGGATATTATATGTTTATAAGATGTGATCTATTGAATAATTAAACCACGTCCAATCAGAATCTTAATAAAGATTTCGAATGAAGATTAAGTCATAATATAAAAGTAAATTGCAAAACAATATAGGTAACCATAAAATTATTATAATTAACGACTTCATTGAAAACGAAAGGTTCCGGTCCAACGGTTCTTAACAAAGTGAAAGTCAAACTGAAATTTGATTCGATAAACCACTGTGCTATGAGACTTTTGTGTTACGTTATTTCAATCTTATTTATATATTATGATTTTTCCATAATGTAAACATTTTGGGATCTTAGTTATATATTAATTTTTTTCCATAATATAAACATTTTAGGTAACAATGGGAATTGAACCCACGACCTTTTGTTCAAAGTATGGCATAATAAGCGACTGTGTTATGTGCTCTTTTTGTGTTATGTTATTTCATTGTTAGAAGTATATTTAGTCTTATAGAATAATATGAATGAACCAGATTTTTACTGGTTTTATCCATTTGAACCGGTAATCGGACCGATCATAAACCTTGGCTCATGAACGGATCGATAACACTATAAGACAATCCAAGGGCAGGTTGTACCAGACTGGTCTCAAGCGGGTTATCAGGTTTAATAGTCCACTAACAGCCCTAACAATCAACCGAGAAATTCTAACCATGTAGTTTCAGCAGCTGCTGTGGAAGGAGCATACATAAATGTTATAGAAAATACAGGAGGTGATGTATTTGACTTCTCTGCCGAAGGTGAAATCCAAGATCCAAAGGCACGAGGTGGAAACTGGAGGCAAAAATGATGAATGAGATGATGCTAACAACTATATGGTTGGATACCGTTTTCAAAACGTCACTGATAGATGCCGACGAGTTATATTAAGTATTTTTAAAGAAGAGAAACACACACCAAAATCATAGACGAAATAAGAAAATAATTATTTAAACCCCTCAATCTAAAGATAAAATTGGGAAACAAAGTGAGGAGCGTGACCGAGTAGATCAACCAACACATAATAATGGGAAGAAAGAAAACTAGTTACGGTGGTATACGTCTTATTTTGAAATATTGATGGAGGCATCTTCCACCACCGGGAACCGTTCAGGATCAACAACAAATGTTCGGGATTAACCCAATCGTCCAGTCAAACCAACAACAGATTCCCCAATAATTCAGATAGGCTAAACCAGGTGTACGTCAAACAGACTACCATAACAACTATTAAGCCTAAATGACCCAATCAGAAGTAAATACCATTAATCATCAATATCTAACACCTCCCATATAGCCACCATATCCACAATACTATCCAGGTTCACCTTCTGCTTATCCAAATATGCAACTAGGATACCCGACAACTTCGGTATAATTCATATGTCCATGCTTCACCTTACATGGGACAACAAGCCCCATAAATATATTGTCCTACCATGCAACCAACACCAGGATAATATGCTAATGGAAAATAGGCGACTCCTTAGTAAGCAACATTATTTCAGTGGATAAAGAAAACAGGTCTGGCTAGCAGCATCTTGCCAAGGAGCATGTAAATATAATTAAATCTATTTTATAAAATTTGTGATGAGAATAGGCCGGATGAGTCCTCTCTGTCGCCTGAAATAGAACAAGGACTACTACTTCCCACAAGATAGACAAATTCATCGGTAAAGACAATTCAGACCACCATGTGGAGAATTTCAAGAGTGAGATGTCGAGATACGTCGGATTGGGTGATAATATGAGGTACAAAACATTTATTCTACTGTTAAAACGTATTGCTTTGACATGATGGTTCAACAATCTACCAATGGGTAGTATTAAAAAATTTAGCATGTTGCATATGATTTTCCAAAACTAGTACATTGACTCCAAAACTATCAAAATAGATACACATTATATCATCCATTGTAATGAAATACCAAATGAGATTTTACGAGCACTCACAGAGAAATATGTTGAAATTGGAGACGAGCTTCGGGATTTCCCCGACAACATAACATGTTTTACACACCAAGAATAAATATTACCAAGACCCTTGTCTAAGTGACCATGAGAAAGAAATCACATGTCTTTAGTGACCTATTGGATCAAGTAAAATTACACATTAGATGAACGAAATGGAAACATCAATATTGGACGCATGTACGACTACACCAACGACTAATCCAAAAATCCACCCGCTAGCATGCAGAGACGAACCACTATATGTGGCACATGTTTATTCGAAACCTTATCATGAAATTTCTAAAAGAAACCATTACAAAGAATCATCCAAGATGAAGTACTCCAACTTAGGAAGATGGTATCAAGTAAGTTTATAAAAACAACAACAACATGTACAACAAATGCAATAACGACTGAAGGTCTGAATGACCTTGGGAAGGCCCATTTGCTGAATTAATTGAGAACCTTAAAGTTATCTATTTTATACCTAAAGATGTGTTAAGATATGAAAAGCCAAAAATATTTCATGGCCCTAGAGAAAACACAGACAAGTTGAAGTATTGAAAATTTCATAAAAAAAATACAAGAAATTGTTGGTAGTTATAAAACTAAGTTTAAAACATGGTTGACGAGGGAAGCTATCATTATTTTTTTACAAGAAGAGAAAAAAGAGCATAAAGGTGCCAAATTTGACAGGGTTTCACCGGCAAAACAAAATAGACAAGGGAAAGTCTGAGTCGATGAGCTAAGGATGCTTGAAAATAACACCATATTTAACACAGAGCCATAAAAATGTTTGGATCATGACCTCAATCGATAATCTATATGTGTTATTTGTGGCAAATACATTTTATTTCAGAAATCATAAATAATACGAAAAAGAGATATATCAGATATTTAGAAATATAACAGCATGAATAATTATAATCACATTGCTGAAACTTATATCTAAATCCCAGCGTTATCCAATGATGATCCTAGAGAAATAGTAGGAACACATGGTGATGCAGTACTTATTAAAGTCGAATTTGCAGACGTGGGTGTGAAAAAAGTGATGATTGATACTGGAAGCTCCGTTAACATTTTTTCAAGCACACATACCATAAGATGTGAGGCATCCTATAAGAAATTATTTCCCAAAAAATCGTAAAAATATTTACAGGTGCAGATGCACAAGTAGTGGGAGAACTGTACATGGATGTGCTTGTTGGAAGACAAGAATTCATGAAGAGGGTTCACTGCCTCTTTATGATAGGAGACACCCCATCATAATATAACATAATTACGATTCTGGCAGGATCAAATGCACTTGGTTATCTTTACAGTTCATCAGTGTCTTAATTACCCACTTATGGATACGTATGAGTCATCCAAGAAAATCAAAAAGCCTAGAGAGAGTGCTACACAAAAACTGTAGCTCATAAAAGACAAGTGTTATGGTGATTACCCGAGGACCCCATCATTCTTGATGACATGGAAGATACTCGGGGACCCCCCCCCCCACATAATAGATATCTCAGACTCGAAAAGAATATACCCTACGACTGTTAGGTATAAACTAATAGACCTTATACATAATAATCTTGACATGTTTGCTTATATTGCTCTAGAACATTGTAGAAGTCTCGTCTTTAGGGCTATGCCACAACTTATCTATCAACCTGAATCTTCGTTCAATCAAACAGAGAAAAAATATTACTACTAAGAAAAAATGGAGGCAAAGAATGACCATTTGAAAAAAATCGGGAGGCTAACTACCCAGTCTAGACGACCAATCAAGTGCTAGTGAAAAAGAAGAATGACAAGTAAAGAATGTGCGTAGACTTCGCCGACCTTAACAAGGCATGCCCGGAAGATCATTATCCAATACCACAAATCGATCTACTTGTAGATGCTACATTTGGAAACCGAATGATATCCTTTATGGATGCTTACCGCGGATACAATCAAATTCAAATCAACTAGGACGACCAAAAGTATACAACATTTATAACCGAAAGAGGCCTACACTTCTATAAGACAACGAACGCATAGCCAATCTAGCTGAAACCTTATCAAATCATAGAAAGATACACTTTAAGTTAAATCTGTAGAAATATACCTTCAACGTTCGATCAAGAAAATTCATTGGCTACATGGTCAACGAAAAAAGGTATTAAGGTATAACAAAAGGAAGAAATATTATGAAAAAATAAGCTAAATAAGATATATACGGGAGTTGATTTGGTTAATAAAATATTATGTAAAAACTCCAACAAATATGTAATATTAAGGGTGTTTTTTGTAATAAATAAAAATTATAGTTAAGATTAGTAAAGTAATGGGGTGTGAAGTATCCATAAGAGGGGAGAAGGGTAAACATGTAACTTATGGACCCACCATTTGTACTATATAAAACAACACCCTTTTTGGGAAAGTGATCAATCATTATTCAATAATTGCTTTATTATTACGTTCATCACTTTCTCTCTATTTTTCTTATCTTTATTTAAATATTCTGTTACGAACATTACTTAGATAGACAACCCCTCTAAGAAATATTTGGAACTATCATTGGCGCCATCCGTGGGAACGATTGATACTTGGAATCATTCTTCGAAAACCACTATGTAGTGGACAAATGTTTTGAGAGAAATAGAAACTGAAATGCCTCCGAAGGTCCCGTTGTCAATGAACAATCGGTAAAGGTACAATATAACAACAATCAATGTGCCGACGAGCTACTCGAAGAATCTGTTTTAGTAGCTTGGATTAATGAACTTCTAGAGGACATATAAAGACTAAACGCAGAAAGGAGGCAATTCTAAGTTCGAATAAACTAAAGTGGGATAGTCAAAGAGAGCAAGTGAGAGAAAGAGATGAACTAGATGATGCTCGTCGGACTAATGAAATGCATGAAAAACCTTAGATACAGAATCGTTACTCTTCAAACAAAAACTTGAAACCAAGGAATCAATATGAGTCAAATGAGTCTAGTGAATACTCCATATATGACTTAGATGATTCTTCTACTTCTCCTGAAAGGAGTAGCCAACGCAAAAAAAAAATTATAGAAGAAAGGGTTCGAAGTGGTGTAGGAATAGCCATCAAATGTCTCAACGAAAAGAAAAGTTTGAGGAAAGAAAGAAATGAACAAGAGAAAAGAGAGCTCAGGTCTGAGGAACGTGATAAGTTTATTAACAATGTTAGGAAAGAGAAAGTTGCACCTCATGTGTAAATCCGCTCGGAAAGTTACAATCTAGAATATCGTGTGAGTAACCGATTCACATATCCATATGAGGAAGGTTTGTACAATAAAATAAATGAAGGTCTTGGAGGTAACATGTATAAAATAGGACATAATTAGAGATCATATCCCCTCTCTATGGAAATCATGTCCGGACATATGCCAAAATGTTTTGACATCTCAAGGCTAGAGAAGTTCGACGGAACACAAGATCCAGATATTCATATTGAGCAATTTAAGAATTTTATGATTAATTATGACGATGATGATAAATATTTTTGTAAGTCTTTCCTCTAAACTTTCGAGGGCGCTGCTTCCAATAGGTACAACTGATTGCCTCAGGGTTGTATTGTGAATTTCGATATGTTTTGGAATATCTTTCGACAATACTTTGCGGGGAGAAAAAAATTCCGAGAAAATTGCGATACGATAATTTACTGTAGACATAAATTCGGGAAGATCTTGAAGGATTATACAAATTGATTCATCAAAACCAAGACCGATATGGAAGGTAGCGAGGACCAAGTGGCTATATCGGTTTTTTGAATGGGATTTCCCCCGGTATTTTGAAAGATAATGTTGCATAAAAGCAGGTTATGGCGTTTGGAGCATTGTTAGATCAAGTAGAAAAAATAATTTTGGTAGAGGAACCCCATGCATCAAAAATCTCTTCTATGGCATAATCTAACAAAATCAGTTCCAACAATCTTTGATAAAAACATATAATCCACGAATACAAATTCATTTGACTTATCATCTGACTAAAACTGTCCGTCCCAAAGCTCCGATTCAGTTACCTCTGAAGCCGAGGATGAATTCATAAGTGGTAAATGTGCAACAAAGTGTCAAACTAATTCTGAATAACTGGGTCCGAGCAGCTCATTTTGCCGAGTTGACAGAATGCGTAGCAATAATTTTTGACAAGGAAAAAAATCATATATAATTTTACAAACCTTCCCCAATACAGACTCCGCGGGAAAGCATAGGTAACAAATATTTTAAATACCATGAAGACGTTAGGAATGATACAAAATATTGTGTAGCACAAAAAAAATACAAGTGTTGATAAAAAAATGCGAAGTTAACAACGTTTGTCGAGAAGAACTCTCTTGTAGCTCTAAAGAAAGAAAAACATTCTTATAATTTCGGAACCTATCGATGCTTTTGATGTTTCTACGGAGTATTTAGATCCAAAACCATATAGTAATAATATTTTTTTGATAGAGGAATGAGTCACGAATGGAAAGGTTAGTAAACTATGCGTTTTCTTTGAATCGCTAACAATTTTTGGAGGTGACACTGTTTCATGGACATCAAATTCTTCCATGAAGAGGCACATTGTAAGTTTAGAAACTAAGTTAGAAGCATGAGCTTCACCGCATTTTTATAAGAGTCCATATCCATTACTTTATTTTGAAGACGATGATATGAGAGATGTGGCTTGTCCGCATGAGGATGTTGAGGTCATTGTGGCAGAAATAGTTGGGGATAAGATACGAAGAATCTTGGTTAATACCAATACTTCTGCCAATATAATGTCCGTGAAAACTTATCAAAAAATAGTGGATCCCCTTACAATAATTCGGTGGGATCGAACAATCGTTGGGTTTACAGGGGTAACCGCAGAAGCGGTCGAAGAATTTGAGGAAGTAGTAGAACTAGGTCGAGGACCGTTTAAAAAATTAGTGACGGTGTTGTTTATTATCTTAGATACGCCAACGTATTATAATGTGATATTCAAAAGGTCTTGGTTATCAAGAATGCACGTAGTGACATCGACCGTTCACCAATGCTTGAAGTATGTTCTGGAAAAAAATGTTGGAACATTTAGGAATAGCCATAAAACGGAAAAGACTGTAACCGAACAACTTTGTCCCCAAAGCAAGGTCGAGTTAAAAAAGACATAGTAGTTAGTGGGGTCTTCCTCGGGTCCGATCTCGTGGATGATCCGAAGGAGACCCCTTGGGTTTTAATCACCGATGAAAGTTTTTATGATCATATTTTTTCGAATTGAAAGAGTTTAAAAACCGGCACAAAGTTATCTCCAGAAGTGAGAGAGAGGTTAATTCTATTTTTGTTAAAAATGTTACATATGATTGCATGATACACCGAAGAGTGACAAGGGTGCCTACGAATATCATCTGTCACAGGTTGGAAATTCGAAGTAGCGCGCGTCCAATCATCCTAAAGAGGAGGTTTTTTTCTCAAGAAAAATCTTAGGTCATCATGCAATAGGTAGATCACTCATCTAAGGCTGAGTACATACAAGAATAAAAAAATACCCTATATGGACTGCAAACCTAATTTTGGTAAAAACGAAAAATGGTAAACGGCGGATGTGTGTGGATTTCACTAATATAAATGTTCAAAAGATCCTTTCCCGGTTCCACAATAGATCGGTTAGTGGTATCTACCTCAGGGAACCGACTACTTTCGTTTATAGACGCATACGCTGGCTACAATCAAATCATAATGGATCCAAAGGACAAAAAATTACTTCGTTCATCATTGGAAGAGGCCTACATTGTTATAACCTTACTTTATTTAGGTTGAAAAATGATAGGGCAACGTATCAACGTTTAGTAAAAAAATATTATAGGCTCAGATTGGATGGAATGTTCAAGTGTATATCGATGATATGCTAGTAAAAAGCACAAGGGATGAGGATTATTTTACAGATCAAAATAATTTTTCTTCCAATCTAACAAAGATAAGTTTGAATCTAAATCGAGAGAAATGCATATTTGGGGTGTGGTCTAGAAAATTTCTTGGGCACATAGTTAGAGAACGTGGAATGGAAGCTGATCATGTAAAGCTAAATGCTTTGAGCAGTATGACACCACATCAACCTATTAAAGAAGTACAAATCTGACATGGAGATTGGTTGCTTTAATAGATTTATGTCTCGATCGTTGGACAAATGCGCTCCATTTTTTCAAGTGTCGAGGTAAGCAAATTTTTTTTGACTAGATCCAAGAATGTTCCGAAGCGTTTCACCAAAGTAATGAATATTTTTCCTCACCAGAAATTTTGACAAAGCTTAATATGGGGAAAAAATTATACATCTATATAGCAGTGTTAGATTATGTTGGTTGTGTCATTTTGATTCGAGAAGAAGGTAATTTCCGAAGACGTTTATGGTAGTAAAAGTATTTTGGATGCGAAAAAGAGATATATGAAATTGGAAAAGTTAGCCCTCACATTGGTAATTGATGCTCGTAAAATGAGGCCTTATTTTCAGGCTCGTTCTATTATTGTAAGAACATCTTCACCATTGAAAATTATGCTAGAAAGGCATGATTTGTGAGGAAGAATAACCAAATGGTCAGTCAAATTGGGAGATTTTGACATTAAGTTTGAACATAGGAATACAATCAAAGCGCAAGACTTATCAGATTTCATAGTTAAAGTTCATTCTGAATGGTCGGACATAGAGGTAGATAAAGAAAGTTTTGAGACAGAATGGGCAGTCCAAACATATGGGGGTTCAAGTGCATCATAATGTCGGGTAGGGGTGCATTTGATCTCTCCAGATGGTATTGCAATCTATCAAGCTATTCTCTTTGGATTTCAAGCATCAAATAATGAGGCAGAGTACGAAGCAAATTGACGCGCTCAGATATATGGGGATAAAAATTTTAGGCTAGTAAGAGACTCGTAACTTCTTATAAATCACGCGTCTGGAAAATCTGAGGCTAGAAAAGATAAATTAGTAAAGTATTTGAGAGCGTTAAAGGCCTTAATATTAGTCTTCGAAAGCATCAAGTATGAACATGTTCATAGAGAAGGAAACCATGTGGCTGATTCTCTGGCTATTGCTTCATATTCGCATGAGCATCCTTAGATTATCACACAAGAAAGTCCTTCGATAACAAAAGGATCCGAGCAAGTAGAAGGATCATTCGAAGCTTTGCAAATTTCTACAAGTAAAGAAAATGATTGGAGTATTGTAATCAATAAATTTCTGGTTAATGATGTTTTTCCTATTGATAAAGTAATGGAAAAAATAATTCGGTTCAAGTCATATGGCTACGTGGTACTCAGAGGTATCATATATAACAAATATTTTAGTAGGCCTTTGCTTCGAAGCCTTGAACGAAATGAATCACATATATTATTATTTGAGTTATATGATGAGGAAGGGTTCGCGCATTGTGGGTATACAATTTTGATGCGAAAAGATATTTTGGCAGGATATTATTGGCCCACAATTGCTTCAGATGCCAATGGATTGGTTAAGATATGCGATACTTATCAAATATTTGCTAACACAATTCATGCACCACAAGTACCTCTTGAGTCAATATCTGAGACATTACCTTTTGACCGATGGGTTATTGATCTGCTCGGGCCTTTAGCTATGACATCTGAAAGACGAAAGACGATAATTATCGCGTTAGACTATCTCTTTAAGTGGGTGAAAGCTGAACCATTGGTAGGAAAAAAATCTAAAGACGTGATCAAATTCATTGTATCCAATATTTGTTGTCGATTTGGTGTTCCAAGGTGAATGAAGATGGATAACGAGCCAAAGTTTGATAATAAAGAAATTAAGGCTTTCTGTTCTTCTAGAGGAATACATGTCATAAATGCTTATCAGCACTGTTCCATCCACAAGCAAACAACCAAGTTGAGGTTACTAATCGGACAATTCTTGATGGATTGAGAAAGAATTTGGATTACAAGTTTGGAAAATGTCCAGATTATTTATAAGAAGTTTTGTGGGCATAAAACTACCCCTCAAACAAATACCCAAGAATCTACATTCGCGCTAGTCTATGGAATTGATTATGTTATGCCATCCGAAGTGATTTTCAACAAAAGGAGAAACCTGAAGAGTTCGACTTGATTGAAGAAAAATAAGAAGAGCGCAATTGAATGCACTACCAAACTTTGATGAGAAGCCGACACACTTCCAAAGTAAGACGATGCAAATTGAAAATAAGGGATAATGTTCTGTGGAAAGTATTTATGCATACAAAATAAAAACGACTTGGCAAGTTATGACCTAATTGGAAGGTCTCGTACATGGTAACTGAGAAGGTGAAGTTGGGGACATATCGATTTAAAGATAAATAAGAAAGAGATCTTCATCATTTGTGGAATATTGAGCATCTTAAATTGTACATAGAGTGAATATAACTTTTTTTATATATATTTTAGAATTTGTATAAGGATCGTGACATACTATTTCCTACCCTGGTGGCACAGGAAAGTTTTAAAACGGCGCTCTTATAGCCAACTTATATATAATATTTCTTTGCCATTTTAAATTAACTTGCACAATTTTTATCTTTTCGACCGGAAGGGTCAAGGATCTACGAAAGAATGTTGGTCAACAATTTTTATTTTCGGGCCAAGAGGGTCTTCCAGTTTTTATGAAAAGCTCTTATTCATAAAAATTTCCAAAGTAAAAAATGCCTCAAAAGTTACGAGGATTTAACAAAAAAGTGCCCAAGGCACAATTGGTTCATAAAAGTTAACATAAAAATGATATAAACAAAAACTAAAAAAATACTTATGTTTTACCCCAAAGGGGTACCTTCATTGTTATCCTCTGGTGAACTATTCAAGTAAGAGTTGTTTGATTCTTCAGAGTCACTAGATGATTCCTTATCTCTTAAAAAAAACTCCATCATGACGGTGCTTCATCAGAAAACGCTCCCAAAGACTTTCTAACTTTAAATCTGGAAAACATTCATTAATTTCTAACACCAAAGCAGATTCGATCTTCACATCCCTCTTTTCGAAACGATAAATACACTTAACAACATAATTTTCAAGGTAAGCATCCTTATACTTTTCAACATCGTTTCTAATACTTCGTTTCTTGGTAGTGATTTTTTCGATACTCTTGATAGCCCGCTCGAAGTATCTTTTAGCTATGCTATGAGCTTCAGTAAAACCGACAACAAGGGTATCTCGATTACTATCTCTAGCAATGACACATTCCCGCTTATCATCAACAAAAAAAATTTGATAAAATTTTGACTGAGATTCCAATGCCTTAAGCTTCGTCAAGCGTTCAGTAGCAAATTTATTGTACTAGGCAAGCTTATTTTCTAATTTTTTCACGTCAGATCTTTTTTGAACAACTTATTTTTTGTAACGGTCTTTTAGGTTGGCTTTTATTTCGATAAGGGTAGTGGAATGAATTAATTTGTTAAGTTCCATAGCTAGGAAGTAATTTTTTATATCAAAATATACCGAGGTATGAGAACCAACTTCAACGTTCTTCGGATCTTCTTCATTTCCATGAGTTCTATGGCTGCCATTCGCCTTGCTTCCTTGAGAAACAGACTTTCGTATTGAAGCTTGGCAGAATCTGAGTCTATGATGATGATTTTTTTTAGAGAAGACACGTTCAGATCAAATGCTTTATCATTCTCTTTTGACAATTTTATTTTTGCCTTTGTATTTGGATGAGTATCTCTTCGATGGCCTCTTGGAGCCATATTTCGTAGTAGAATTAACCTTTTTGGTTTCAACCTCACCGTTATTTTCCTCTTTGGCTTCAGCCCCAGTGTTGACATCTTCTTCTTCGAATACATGTTTTTTGGGATCCCGATGGTTTGGAGCCGTAACCCTTGCAGGAAGAAAGACAGGATTATCCAAGGCCTCTAGTTTCTTAAAAATGCTATCTTGTGTAAGAGGCAGCATAAGCTCATATAGATACATTTTATTCATCAAATCAGCGATCCAAAGATGGATTTTGGCCAGATTCGATGGAGTGAAGCATCTATGGAATTCGTTGGACCAATAGGTGTTAGCTCAATAATTTAACTGTGCAAAGATCAGACTAGCTCCTTCCATATGCTCCTCGAATGGTTTAAAGATCCCTTTCATTGTTGTCCCCCCCAAGAAAATTAATAAAGCAAATCAAATAAATATAACAAAGTAAATGCAAAAAAATTAGTACCTCGGCTAGTCCATTTTAATGTGAGCAGATGGAGTCTCTCAGTAGTATTTTCGAAGCCTGTCTCCCGCAGACCATAAATGAAGAAGAATCTATGTTTCAACTTCTTATAAGCTTTTAAGAGGTCATCCACTATCTTGGACTTCCTCTCAAGGATTAGTGAGTAGAAAGAAAAATGAGGGTTCATGGCAACGCTAGTCAGCCCAACGAAGTGCTCTATTGAAAAACCAATCTTGGAGATCCGAGTAGCCATTATACAGGCCATCACCAAGAACCACATGTTGGGAGCGACTTGAGTTAGACACAAATCTATCAATTCAAAATACTTCACTAGAGCAAGGTCCATTTGGAATCGAATACCCCAATTGAGGATCTCCAGGTAGATATTTAATTCGTTTTCCCAAAATGATAAAAGAATTTCACCAGCCGCAAGAAATAAAATTTAAATGAAGTCCAAAATTCCACGTCATTCTCTATGCTTGGCCTCCTCGGATGGTTGATAATATTTGTACTTAATTTTGTGCAGCTCCAGAAGATGCTTAGCTTCGAGCTTTCGTAAATTATTTCCTAAAATAGCCTCAATGTTCGAGGACAGTTAAATGTAATTTTTTTCTTTGATTTAATCTCCTGGTGGAAAGGAGAACTTGTTTCACCTTCACCCTAGGGAGCTGATTCTCGAGCCGGTACAGAAGGTCCGATCTGGGAAGCCGGTGAAACAGATCTGATGGGTTGAACATCCACAACAACTATGTTTTCCTCTTGGTCATCCTCAAGTTCATCATCTAGATGCCTTTCTCGTATATCTGGGATGGATATGATGGGTGGATTCCCTACAGATTTATTTGTAGGAATAATGTCTTCCTCTGTTATTGACTGAGAGACTGCTCATACAGGTTTTAATGAAGATTTTTGAGTAGTTACTTCGGGAGTTGTTAGAGAAGTACTATGTGGATTATTTTGAGGATAGGAACAATAAATGCAAGCTTAATTTTGTATATTTTTTTGTTATGTGCGTCTAAAATTTATTCATCTTCTAACGATCTCCATTGGCCTTTTCAGTTGCTTGGTGCTTATCGTCTATCAAAATGATTGTAGAAGTATTATTTGGTTATTTTGAAAGGTTAAGCTCACCCTTTTTAGGTGTCAGAAAAGTTTGACCGGGGGCTGAGTGGTAGGAGGATCAGATGGAGCGTTGGTGTCCGAAGTCTTTGTCGCCTCAGAGTGTTTCTCGATCGGAGGCCACTAACTCTAATAAGAAGTTTAGAGAATCTGAACCGTTTGGGCTGCTCGTCTAAGCCAAAACTTTCTATCTTGCCCTCTTTTACCAATATTAAACCACTCCTAAATCTTATATATCTCAAGATTATTAGAAATTTTAGGCATGAAAGGTGGAAGAAAACATATAGAAAAGCAGCAAAAGTGTTTCTCTCTATAACAAAAGAGTTTTTCTCTTTTTCACTGTAGAAACTGTGAAAATGAATAACTTTGAAATGGTAAATGAGTTGAAGTATATATGTAAGGAAGTATGGGATTCCAACGGTTGTAAAGGACCAAGAAGGTGAAAGGTTTTCCTTAGGTGGCAGATGCCTTAGAAAGATGAACAGTTTTTTGAAAGAGATCCGCTCCACCTATGATTTGAAGTGCACGCATGTTGAGAAATGTAAGAGTTTTCTGACACACATCTTCACTCAAAATTAATTTTGAAAGGCATGAATATTTATGTCACAAAGAAGTTGACACGTGGATCAGAAGAGTCGCATGTATCATCAGTAAAATATTGTTTTGACACATGGACTTGATACAAGATGTACGTCACCTGTCAAAAACCGCTCTAATATATGGCCTAAAAATACATGGTGCACAAACATGAATTCATTATTGCAATTAGTGAAGTCATGAATATGAGGAGATACATAAGGAAAAATAACCTAAGAAGATATAAAGAAGATAAATCAGAGGAGATATATAAGGAAAATGAATTTGATGAGATATATGAGGAAGAAGAATCCAATGAGACACACAAGAAAGAAAAATCCAGTTCCATAGATTCTTTCTTTCTCAAATATCTTCACAAGGACTAGGGGGCTATTGATAAATGGAATAAATATTGAAAAATAAGGTAAATAGGGTAAATAAGTGAGTTAATTTGGCTTAATAAAATATTGTGTAAGAAATCCAACAAATATGTAATATTGAGGTTGCTTTGTGTAATAGATTACAATCATGGTTAAGATTAGTAAAGTAATGAGGTGTGAAGTGTCTATAAGAGGAGGGTAAACATGTGACATCCTTTTTCTTGGGGAAGTTTCAAATCATTACTTTATTATTCTTTTTTTTCACTTTTTTTATCTCAACTTTTCCTATCTCTCCTGAAATATTCTCTTACGGACATTTCTTAGACAAATTAACCTTCTAAAAAATCCTTGGTACTATCAAGGTAGATCCTACTCAATTGGAATATTTAGAATCAATGGATCCCCTAAAGAATACTAAATAAGAATATGTGTTTACTAGCAGATTGACATCTCTCAATAGATTCATTCCAAGTCTTCAGATAAGTGTATACCATTCTTTCAAGTTATGAGAGAAGTAAAGAAATTTAGATGGACACCACCTTGTGATTTTTTTACAACATAAAGAAATTCCTCACATATTTAGAGTATATATATCCCCTAAAGAATACTAAAGAAGAATATGTGTTTACTAGAAGATTGACATTTCTCAATAGATTCATTCCAAGTCTTCAGATAAGTGTATACCATTCTTTCAAGTTATGAGAGAAGTAAAGAAATTTATACGGACACCACCTTGTGATTTTTTTACAACATAAAGAAATTCCTCACATATTTAGAGTATATATATATATATATATATATATATCGTAACCGTTCTAGTACAAGAAAAAGAGTTAGAGTCCAAGCATATATACTAAGTAAGTAATTTTCTAATATATGTTAAAACAATTATTTTTTCAGCTTGATAAGTTAGTCTCAACACTTGTAGTGGGGAAAAGAAAGATACATATTTAATTCCAATCTCACACTATCATCATCCGAACTTCATTCCCGTTAAGAAATGTCATGCAAAAGCTATATGTTTTAGGACAGTTAACTAAATAGCCTGTAGAGTTAGGAGGATATGACATTCAATATGAATCCATAACTGATATTATGCTCAATTTTTAGAAACTTTTCTCACGAAATTCCATTCCCAAAGAGTGATACATTCGAAAGAACAAACATAGTGCACATTGCAAGTGAAACTGATGAAGGAAGCAACAAATAAGGTTCCTGCACATGAACTAAACTTATATCTACAACGGAAAAAAATATGACATATGCAATTATTTTAGTTTTGTGCTTTGAACAATGAGTTTGAATATGAAGCTGTCGTTACATGATTATGGTTGGTTAACATATGTAGGTCCAAACAAGTCCACTTATTTACATATTCACAGCTCATAGTCAACCGAGTATTGGTTCAAGTTGAAGCAAATAATACAATGTCATTGAATACATGAAATAACTCCGACAAGAGATGTCCTTTCTCGGGCAAGTGGAATTCGATCAAGTACCAAAAGCATAAACGTTGCAACATATGCTTTAACATTTTTAACGTGTATATATATATTAGGGAATAAGTTATTTTCTAGGATAAACCATCCATCTGAAGCCTATCATACAATCAGAAGCAACTTTAAACAATTTGAAGAATTATGAAGCTTTCTCAAGCCATCTTAAGCAACAAATTAAGATTCTTTGATTCAACACAACATTTAAATAATTCTAGCAAGATGCTACTTGTTCTTGTACTCTTTTCTTTTTGAAAAAATAGAGATTTTTATCACCAAGAGACGTTTTGACCGGCAAATGATTTTTAACATAGGTAGAAATAAAGTGAGCATAAATTAATCTGACTACGTCTCTAAATTTAGTTAGGCTAAAGTGGAAAAGTCCATCTATCAATGTAGTTTAAGACTTTTAGAAATCTAGTAAAAAATGATTGCAATCCAGTTTGATATGCTGTGGGACTAGATATTAAATGTCAATCACCATAAATGCTTCGATAAGCAACCTATAAACTTTGACATACATTCACAAGCAAAAACAACAAGACGATCAACAATGTTTAGATAGCCTTTCCTTAATTCGTCTGTAAAAGCCAAAAAGTTAATAATAAGGATAAAATTTGTTCAAATACAAGATACAACCCATTGATTCTCATTCAGCTAAATGATTAGAATCCCAATAAAAACTTCGACCAAAGGTTAAATCATAAAATACAAGTAAATTACGAAATGGCTAACGGATATAAGTAGTTATAACGATATTAGAAGACGAAAGGTATTGAAATGGCTATAAAAACATTAACGTTAAAAATAGATATATCTAATGTTATTTATAGATAATAACCATTTGGCCGTTGCGAATTAAGAGAGTAGTCTTTAAATGTAAAATATTATTTTTTATATGAAGGAGAAAAAGTTAAATAATATTTAATAAACCTTTTTTTTATCATGCCACATATAATTATGAAATTATTCTTTACTAAATCAATTCAAATATTAGTTAGACTTAACTTATGATAATCAAATTATATATTTATATTATAATTTATTTTTTCTATAATACTAAAAAACATCTATAATATTATATTTAATATTATTATTTTTTCAAATAATATATAATCTATAAAATTTACTCTTATACATTCAAATTATACATTTAAATTATACTTTTAATATTTTTTTTTAAAATTTCATCATAATACATTTTCTCAATTAATATATATATATATATATATTAAATACGCAATTAGTCCATAAGTAAGGATGGCAATGGGCCGGGTTCGAACTGACCCGCTTGAGCCTGTTTTTTTAACCCTAACCCGGCCATCGCGCTGTAGGTTTAATACTTTTAAACCCGAGCCCGATTTGCATGTGTGTGGGTTAGCCATACCCTACTCGCAAACAATATTTTTACTATTTGGATTTTTCATTTTATTTTTTACCGATTTAAACTTTTTAAAACAAAAAAATATACTTAATTAAACCACTAAATGTTACTCAACTAAAAAATACAAATCTTTATAAAATAAAAAATCTAAAACATGTCTTAAATGATGTGAAATAAAATATTAAAATAAACATAATCTTTTTAAAAGTTTTTATGATTTCCAATATTATCATCAATATCACCACCATTTATCACAATGTTTTCATCTTCATATTTATCGTAAAAAATCATGAAGAAAATTTTGAAATGTGGATATTAAATATATCATTGTTTTTTACAAACTTAACTGATGCTAGATTAAATTATAAAAACTATTGATAAATTTATATTAAAATAAACTAATAACATAAGAATTTAAATATTATTGATTAAGTTTGGTGGGAGAATCTAATTATTATATATATTATTGAAAATAATATTTAGTGAAATAATCTAATTATAGTTATTGGAATTATAAAATTTATATATTATTAGAAACAAGTTTTTTAGTAATTAGTAATTGTTATATATATTATTACTATTTTGTATTATTTTATATATTTTATATATTTTTAATATTTTTAGACCGGATTGGATTGGACAAACTAAAAATTCACACCTAACCCGATCTGCATATGGACCATAATTTTTTGTATTCGTACTATGTCCATTATAAATTCGGACCCTGTAAAATCCAACCTAATTAAACGGGTCCGGAATGGCACAAACAAACATCGTTATCGCTCGTTGGGAACATCTATCACGAGATTAAACAAATATTTTCGTATACTAAAAAATGACCAAAATACTCTTTTGTATTAGTTATGTATGTGGAAAATATTTGTCCTTTATTTTAGATGATTTTTTTTTTAATATTGAAAATTTATTTTTGGGATACAATCGATTGTATCATTTGTATGAATATTATTGTTTCGGTATGATATTTTTAAAAATAGTTTGGTCTAGTAACTCTTTTTTTCCCTAGTTAAACTATTTTTGATTTTCATCTAATATAATATTAAAAAAATATTTAGACTAGTTTAAATGTTATGTTCTATAGATTTTATATTAAAGGACTAAAAAATAATAATTAATGATTTGAAACATAAAAAATAAATGAAAATTATAATTCAAATACATTATTATTCAAATATATATTTATATAATTAATAAATATACCAATACAACAATAAAAATGACCTCTTATTTAGCAATTGCGAGCAAACTATATACGGAATATAAGCTAAAGCTATCTTCAATGATTTTTCCAAGATCTCAGCGTTTATAGCCCATTTGGTTAGTGAGAAGCCCGTGACTGAACGTATAGATATAGTAAGACTACGGCCATACCCAATGATATACTGTCCGCTTCCCAAATGAAAATTACTCAAAATATATTTTAGGTTATGTGCTTTTAATTATTGTTTTCACTAAATGTATGCACGTTAGGAATTTAAAACTTATCTTAAAATCTAATTCATTCTTAAAATAAGAAAAAATCATTATCCAAAAATCGCTCTCTATTAGAAGAATAGATATAAATATATATTTTTGGGTTCTCGTCCCCACCAAAATGAGCAATAAGAACAAAAATATATTTAATTTATTCGATTATTAGATAATAAAATATTATTTTTTAATTCGTACAAAATATAAAAAACTAATGACATTTTAAAAATAAAATAGATAAATTTTGTAATTGGTTTTTAAGTATTCAACCCATATTTTAAAGATGGATATAAAGTCTAAATAAACAATTCAAAATTAATAGTCCGATGTAAGTAGATTAGATAATTAGATAATAACATTTTTTAGAAATAGAATAGATAAATTTTGTAATTGTCTTTTTAAGTATTCAATGAAATCTAAATAAACAATTCAAAAATAATAGTCGAACATAAGGAGATTAGATCAGGAGATAACATGATATAAATAACACAAAAGAAAAGTTAGACACTACATATAAAATAAAAGAAACTTCAAAAAAAGTTATCGAGAAAAAAAAACGTATATTTATGAACAATGTAAGTCCATATCTATCATGTATAGTAGTTTATTGTAACAACCACAACAAGATCAGAGGGAGGGGTGTGTGTGGTAAGTGCATACAACAAAAATAAGTTAGTTACGAATATAAGATTACACTGGTCAGTCTTACGGTGCAAAATTGCATAACCGAAGGTGAGAAGTGAACCAAAGTTTATTATGTTCCTCTTGAGCTAAACCTAATATATTAACAAATATAGATGAGAAAGGGAGGTCAGTTCGACGCCTCCTTAATCCCGATGGATAATCAATTACATTTTATGTGAATCCAATCTTGGAACTGAATGTTTCCCAAATATACTGAATGCAACTACAGTCAAAGAAGACACAATTGATGGGCACACCACAAAATTGCATAATACAAATTATGGGGGAAGTTCAGTCCCCAACTAATGAGTTTGTCTCAAGTAGACAACTTATCATGGATAACAAGTCAAAAAAAATTAAATGGTGAAGTATATTATACGTATGTCATACTAACCCAGCCCACATGACACATGAGTTAAACGTTCATATGACATTGTAAGTATTTAATATTATTTTGAAGTGTGTGTTCCCACTCTTTGAGGTCAACTAGTGGATGTCAATATAATTGATGCTAGGAGAAGGAAGATAGATGATAGGGTTGTTTATGTCATGAAGGTTGCGATAGTTTATAACATTCATAGACCAAATTTGGGCAGCCAATTATAGAAAGTATCCATAATGATGTCGGATACTATAAGATTTTTTTCAAGCCTTGAATCACGAATAATACTTTGCCCATATTGGGTTACCAAGGATGTATGGTTCAGGTACAGGTCGTATAAGAAGGAGGTATTCTCCCCATTTCCAATCATTACCTTGTATATTTTGCTAGTCAAATGCCTAAGACGTAATTTTTTACTCCACGTTCATTATAGAGAGGAGCCAAAATTTAAAAACCAACTTTTATTTTTATTTTTATTTTTATTTTTAATATATTTGGTATTAATCCAGTCACACCAGATAGAGTTGTTTTTTCTACTTACTATGGACCACAAATATTTAAGGACAACCGTATGATTCCAGATTTTAAAATATAGAATCTTAAGTCCGTCTTCTAACATAGGCACGATTACATTGGATCAATCCACATTTGACTCTGAACTTTCATCTTATAGCCTGAATATAGGATACATTGGAGGAATTTTGATAGCTCTTGGAGAACCCTAGAAAGGAGGATGAAGATTTATGATCAGTAGACTTTGGCCTAAAAAAAGAATAACTTGATGAGATGAAGCCTACCCGTATAAGAATGGTGTTTAGAGATTCACAATCTAATAAGTGCAACTAATATTTTTGAGAAGAGGCCAAAAATTGTTGTATGTTAGTCGACTCGTGAGGAGGAGGATGCCCATATACTTTATTGGGAGGGAGTCAACATTATACTGTATGATGTTTTAGTTCTTGTCTATGGAAGTGGTTTACCCGAGAGAGGAAAATGTGACTTTTGAGGGTATCGACTTGGAAATCTGAGAGTTCAAAGAATTCATTTAAGCCATCTTTGATGAGGTTAAGGGAGTTAAAATCACCATGATACAAAATAATTAGATAAAAAAGAGTTTTACTATATTAAATTTTGAAATTTCCAGTGGAAATTGAAATTTTCTATCATTTTTTTTTTCTTTTTAAGGATACTGGATAAGACTTGCATTACAAGAACATACATAAAAGATAAGAGAGGGTCACTTTGTTTGAGCTCCTTCCTACCTTGGAAATTTCCATTCGGATTACAATTTATGTTACCATTGTACAAAAAGATGAATATACATTAGATTATCAAGGTGATAATCACCTTGGAAAGTTCAATGCGACATATATATCTAAAATAAGATGTTAACGAACATTTTCAAAATATTTTATAAGATTGGTTTAGTGCGACCTTTTGACATTTTTTATTTGTTTTGTAACCCCTAAGGACTTCTTGGGAGAGAAAAATATTGTCAGAAATGATACGCTTTGAGATGAAAGCCGATTGAGATTTATCAATCTGATAAGAGAACTAGTCATTGTTTATTCACAATAACATATTTTATAATTGATTTAATACTTGTAAATTTATAATGGAGCGTTATTTTACTAAAAAATGAAGGAGTAATGTTGGTTCTTCAAGCAGTATGAGTAATAATAGTATGACTCTCCTTAATTCGATTGTCCTTATATCAAGATCTATTGTTCATAGTGTATAATTTCATCACGAGAAAGATACAATGAATGATCCGAGACTAGGCGAACCTATTGAAAATTTCGATCTCAATGTTAGAGATAAAATTCACGAGATTATATTTCAAAAGGACATTACAAATTTAAAAACATTATGTTTTCCCCTAAATAAAACTTGGGAAAAATAAGATGAGTTTTCAAGTCACAAGTACTAAGTCTTTGATTGTAGTTTAAGATTATAATATCTTAATATAGACAATTCTAAATTCTTATTTTTATCAAATATTATAGGTTATGGATTTACTTATTCAAGAGATGCAACATCGCTTTCTAGAAGTAAATACAAAGTTGTTTACTTACATGGATAATCTTAGTCCAAAAATATTATTTTCTAACAACGATGTCGACAAGTTGGTTCGTCTAGCAAAAACTTATCTGAATGACTTTTCATGGTCCAAGCGTATGATGCTTCTATTTCCACTCTGAACATACATTGGTGATACATTTGACAAAAAGGAGTTCTCAAATATCGAAGACATGGTAAAATTAGCTAAGATATTATTTGATACTGAAATACATCAAAGTTTTCCATTGGTATATCACTTGACTAAATTAACATTTAATCATTTTGGTTGCTACATCATCAGCTGAAATGATATTTTCTTCAATGGAGCTTATGAAGACGGACCTGGGGAATAAGATGAGAGACATTTAGATGAATAACGTTTTAGCTGTATAAATTCGAGAGAGATATTTAGAAAAATTGATAATGAAACTATTCTACAACGATTAAAAAAATGGTAAATCGTCGTAAATTTGAATGATTGCTAAACATTTATGTTTAGCCCCCCTTTATTTGAATATTCATCTAACAGTTCCTAAAAACGTGAATAAAGTTTGTATATTTTTTAGCCCTCCATTATTTCGATTCTTGGTTCTGCCATTGAGCGTACCCTTTTACTAGCAATATTATTGAAACATAACATTATATTTTTAACTTAACTTTATTATTTTGTGTATACTTGTTTATAAACAATGAATTTCTTCGCTTTAGAAATTTCCACTAGATTCCCATTTTTTTCTTATAAACATAACTTACATTTTCATTAATAAGAATTTTGTAATTAGTAATTTTAGAACTCTTAATGGTTTATTTGAAATTGGTAAATTACTTATAATGGTCTATTTGAAATTGGAAGAATTTTTATCACTTTTATGTGAAGATAAACATCAACTAAATATGTATATGTGGATAGTAATCCAACTAAATCTACAAGTATTTTTGGTAGTCTAATATTTTTTTCTCTATGGTGAGATTAATCCTGAATTAGAAGTTATTTTTCATCTTTGATGTTATCATCAACATTTCTATTTTGACTGAGGCATCTTGTACATAAACTATTTCAAACTTCACATGTTAGAGATTTTTTTTGTTTTTATGAATACAATGTGTTATACATTCTTAAACATATTTCTTTCATAAAAATAATATCTCTAATAATTAGCAATCTCGTTTTGAACATCACAACAACTTGTAACTTGTGGCACAAAATCTAAAACCATGAAATATAGTCTTTTTTGGCTTTTGCAACTTTAGTCACATGTTAATATATAAAAGCAACCTAATGTATACAAATAGTTATAATTTGATACATCTTTTACCTAATTATAGCTCAATGAATTTTTTTCCATATAATATTGATGATGGTAAGTGGTTATAATGTAGTTTGCACATATAATAACTTTAATTTAACTTTGTTCAAAAGAGACTGTATTAATATACGATGTATATGTTTAAGTAGAGGTTTGTTCATCATTTATGCAACCTCATTTTATTGTTTTATTTTCCCAAATGTGAAGTGTTGTTAAATATCTCCATATTTTTACAATTTGATAAATTGTTATCCTTGTATTTTTTTCTATTATATGAACTCATATCTTTGATTTTTTTCGAGGTTAATTTTAACTTTCAACTTTAACGGGTGGATACTGTAAAAATTAAATCTTTATTTTTCATGGTGTACACCCAAACTCACCTCGAGTAGTAATCTACGAATTTAGAAAATCGAATTTTTCATTATAAGAATGTATCTTTGTAAGATGCCAACATTAATATGCACAATTAGTGATGCATTTTATCTAATATAAAGTTGTACTAAAATTAACTCTAGTTTTCCTACCTAATGCATAATATTCACTAAATTTTGAATTTTCACTTTTGATACGTGTTAAAATTATTTCTTAAATAATCGATGTAAAGAATATTCTATTGGATGTCCAAGTTTTACATATCATAGTTTTATAAAGCTATAGAAAACCTCTTAATAAATTTTCACTTGTAGCATTACTTTATGTTAAATATGTTTTTTCTTTGTAAAAAATATAAAATTTAACTTGTAGTTCTTTGTAAAAAATATAATTTTATTTTTGAACCATTTTATTTCCACAAACGATCATTAGAAATTCTTAAACTAATTCTAGAAAATATAAATTTATATCGATGGCCACTATAGCACCATGTAAAATCAAATTACTTTTTTAGATCAATAATTTTGTAAATCAGCTCATTATACGTATCTAGTTTAAATTTTCTAATTTTAATTTATATATATATGAGATACTTGGTTTTCTATCAAAACTTTTCCACATTCAATAAATTTAAGAGAAGTAAACATTTTTTATACAAAAACATATGATAAGAAGAATCTAAACAAAGGATACATTCCCCACGGTAAATTATGGGTCCAACATGTGGTGTATAAAAGAATTATATATCAATTTTTCACTCACAACAATCATATTTATAACAAATATTTATTTCTAAACTCTGGATAATATTTCTTCAATCTCTCATCTCGACATTTAGAATAGATTTTATAATATAATATATGATCTGACAAGTAACTATCTCTAATCTCTTCATTCATAAGAATTTTGATTGCATGGTTATAAACTACTAGGTATGAATAAATAACATCACATGAGTTCGGTTGTTTTAGAATTTTGGGAGAAATAAGTGCTCTTTGATTTTTTTTAAAACACTTTATCACATTTTAGTGTTCATCTAAAACATTTGAACCATTTTAATACTTGGAAAAATAGGTAAATGTATTAGAGCGACTATAAATCATGCTAGTATTTGAATTTCTATGATACTCAAGTGTGGTTCTATAACTGCCAGTTTTGATAATTGCTTTAGATCTGCCTCTATCTTTTTTCACTAACCAAATATTCCAAAAACATTTATGACCAAATATTCCTAACCAAATATCCCAAAAAATTGGTAGATTAAATAATAATATTATCATATATTTTCAAAATTAAAGGTAAAAAATATGCAAAACAACGCATCCAAACAATTTATGTAATTATCAAAATATTATATGCGAAATGTGATATTAACAACTATTTATAAAATGTAGTTGTACCAAATATTTACGGAATTAGATTTAATTCTACTAGCAAAATATGGGTTGTAAACCGCTTGGATAATTAGAGGAACATATATACGGAACATAAGATATGTGTGAGAGTTAAGTAGCTTTCAAAATAATGATTGATAATAATTTGTCTAAGTAGAGATATATAACTTGTAAAATAGATCTTCTAACATACATGTGGTTTTTTTTAATAGAGCAATTATACTATTACCATAGTTTATTTCCTAGTCCATACTACTTTAAGAAATAGGGCATTAAATTTATGTCAAATGGTACGCTGCTTTTGTAGTGTATTCTAGAAAAAAAATGGTTGCACTAAAATTTCATAAACAATAAATAACACTGCTAGTTGAAAAAATGGTTTTATAGTAAATAAAGGATGAGTTACTAACTATTAGCATTCTGATACATTCTATAGTTTTGACAAGATTGTCAGGTAAACAATTATTTATATAATTTATCAATATTTCATGTATCACTTTAGCCTAGTTGTAGTCATCGATTTAATCAAAATCTTCGACATAGTGAACTATTCATGTGACCATCACGTTTTTTAAATTAGAGAAGACTAAAGTATATCATGTATATAGTATAAGGAAACTACATCATGTACATCTTTATCTTATTCTGATGTTGCTAAATGTAGATAGTTCAGTTATTGCAAAACCTAAACACATATAATTATGAAACATGTATATGAACCATGTCAATCGAAAGGGTGCACATATTTATGAAATATTGCGATATATAAACTAATAATATATGATAAAACTTTAGTTGGTTTTTTTTATCTCTAGCTTATTATTTGTTATTTGAGCGGCATATTTGTTTCCAACCTTTTTTTTGCATCGTATTCAGGAAGTATGTGCTATTATTCTTGTATTCATTTCTCTTCCGTTCATCATCCTGACGTCAAAACTCTTGTTGATAAATGACATACGTTATGTCATATCTGATACAAGAAATGACTTTGCCATCATGTTTTATGAGCTCCACCCGATTTTTACCAAACTTAAACGTTGCTCGGTAAAAGTTATATTCTTTTGTAACATGACCTATTAACTCTTAATGTTTCTTATGGATAAATATTTTCTGCTTTCGTGTCAAATAATGATTTAAAGATATTATTGAATGACGTTTACTTTAAACCCTCGATATGAACCACCATTATTGCAAATAACTTTATTTTGTTCTTTAAGTAAAAAAAATATGGATGGGAGAATACCACATATCGTTCCATAATGCATATAAAAAGTTTTTGTATTGTTTGTATAACGGAATTATTATTTTATATGTGTAACATAATTATAATATTATTTGTGTAACTAAACTATCATATTATTTTCAAAACCAAACTTTTGTATTATTCTGAAACTAATCAACTTTATTACTTGCAAACCCAAGTTGTTGTATTATATGAGAAAATTTACAAACATGTACTGGTGTAAAGTTGTTAAATAAAAAACTTTCTGAAATGTTAATCAATGTTATTTTAGTAAACGTAATTATTTTGAAATGTTGATCAATATCTAACTAAGAAACTTTCATACATGAAATACCATGTAGATAATTAAGAAACTTGCATGCATAATTGGTTAAACAACTAAAACTAAATTATACATATTTAAGTTTTTTTTAAACTGTTTAAGAAGCACTATTAATATAATATCATCGGAAACTAATGTTATATAGACGAGTGTTATAAAATATTTCATACATGAACACGAAAATATATTGGAATTTAATACAATAACTAAACCGAAAAAAATAAATTTAAAAGAATAAGTGAAAAAGTTTGATGTTTGTGGATAGTTTGCCTCCTCGTGATAGAGAGAGAGAGAACAAATTGTCGAATTTCTAATGCATATTAATAATTTTTAATAATTTTCGATCATATGAGCGAATATATGATTTAAATTTACAAAATCATTTCTCTAGAAAATATAGAAATTAGATTTTTACATTACAAGCTTGATTTCAAAACATAAGACAATTTAGTTTTGCAAATGAAATATAAGTAGGGTTTCGTAAATTATATATATATATATATATATATATATATATATATATATTATTCCAAACATTGTGTAAAATCTTACTTCAAACTTACATGCATCAGGTTTTACAATTTGTAAATAATATATCACAAATATAATATTATACATAAGTTTCGCAAATATTAATTAAAATATTTTGACAAAGTTATCTGATTACAATATGCTTTGAAACTACTTTATACAATATGTTCTGTAAACTTACTGAATAAAATATGTTTGGAAATTGAATTATGTTAATCTATACAAAAAAACGTTAATATGACAATATACATTGTAAACATAAAATAAAAGTTCCACTTTGGACTTGAAAAATGCATATTATAGCTTGCATTATCCTGGTATGTGAAAACATGACAATCAAATCCATAAAACTTAAACAGTGAAACATGTTAGTGAAATTGCAAACATTTACATATTGGAAAATGAGATTCATGTGTACATTGAACGACTAAATATTTGTTGAAGGCTAAATGAAAATGGTTAGTAAAATTCTGCCAAAGGATGGTAAATTTTTTTCAACTATTTCTCTTAAGAATTCATAATATTTTTAGTTATGTGATGAATTTTTTCACGTAGTTATATTTGAAATAACTACGGTTGGAGTATAATATTAATTTTTGATAGCACTACGCTTATAACCTCGAAACATGAAGACATATATGGGTGACTATATAGTTGTTCTAAAAATATTTAGTTACAAATTGTTGAAAATGAACTCTTATATAAAATAAAAGGAAAGATATATAACCCTAGTAGAGAATTCAATAGGTTTTGGCGAATATAGGTCAATGAGGTAGGAAAATCAATATTTCCATTTAAAAAACAAGATATATATTATGTTATCCAATAAGAACTAACATCTTAGGTTTTCCTAATATAGCATAACAACAATCAATTTCAAAAATATGATATGCATTATTATATGTGTTACAAATATATAGAAAACTATGTTTCAGAATTCGACATAATAATTATTAGTTTACTGAAATTTCTATAACATAGGTTTGGTAATATAAAAAAAATTAAGTGTAACTCGCAAATGAAGTAAACATGTATCACAAAATTAAGATACCACAATAAATTATTTATTGATGTTTTTCTAAATAAATTTAAATAATAAACATGTTAGTAATATGGGCACACTCTATCCGTATTTTATTAAATCTTATTTTTTCTAAACAATTGGTCGTTATAGGTAAAAGTTGTTGGAATGTCACAATCCTTTAGGAAAATGGTAATAGTTAATATGATGATTTGTCTTTATTTCAACTATATCACGGGGGTATATATAGTTAGTAAAGATCTACCACAACACACTTCGACCTATAAAATCGTTGGTGGTTTAAACATGAACAAAAAAAATCGAAATTAAATAATAAATAAGCACCAAAGACAAACCTGAAAGAAAATAATAAATAAGCACCAAAGACAAACCTGAAAGAAATGATCTCAAATAAGATATGTAACTCTGATCTCTTTCTATTTTCCAAACATATGGAGTAGCCCTTTGTGCGATAAATATGTAGCACATCTCCTTGTATTACAATACAAAATTATCACAATAAGTAGTCCATTGATAAGCTCTACGCAACCAATATCCACTACCGACAGTGATACCATAGATAATACTCTACCTTTGGATACGACTTGCGATCATTTTGTTTTCAATGGTTTCCCGATGAAGTTGGTACGGATTTTTTGGCTCATCGTTCTAATGGTGTTGCCAATTATACCGATTGGTATTCAAGTGTATCGATCGTTGTACCAAAATTTAGCGTGTTTACAATATCGACATGAGATTCAACCCAATCTTGTTCAATATATGCAAAATAAGAAATATGATTTTTTTGAAAAATTATCAATGTAAATTTTCTTGCCTCTATCATATCCCTGACCTAAAATAGACACTTTTATTTTAATCATTTTTAGTTCTCATACAAGAGTAATCGAAGAGTCCAATATTTGTGTAATCTTTTTATTCAATGATATCTTTAAATATTATCGAACACTTATATTTTTATATTTAAAAATATATAGTCAATGACAACCAATAAAAAACAAGATTTGATGGATAGTCTTTTCCAATGGTCGTCTATAATAAGCATAGGAACCCACCGATCATTTCGTTGAGTTATTTCAATTGCATGGGTACATGGTTACCATTGTGTGTTTCGACTTACACAAATTCATTTTAGTAAGTTTATAATTATTTAATGGTATCTCGAATATCTGTTGTGAAACTGACCTATGAGAAAATAATATATATATCCTTGATTTTATATTACTTTTATACTAATTTAATTGTTACTTTTAGTTAATGATTAATAAAATACTATCATTTGTTTATTTTTGTATTTATTAGTAATTCGAGAAATAAAAGAGAAAAAATTAACTAAATTGCAACTACGAGCTATAATTGAAGATTGTGATTAAAATTAAAAACTTCAAGATAAATAAATCAAGAATAAAGAAAAGAAGAAGAAAAGACCGAGAATCAAAAAACAATTAGAAGAATATTTAGTTTAATATATTTTTGTGCTAATTATTATTGTTATTTTCTTATTTACGGATTTATACAGTAATAATGGTCGCCGGAAGAGCAATACAGGACAAAATAGTAGCAAAAAAATCAAAGATTGTAGCAAATCCTTCAGTAAATGGGTTTAACCCTAACATCTTGAGGCTAGAGGTGACTGATTCTCACTTTGAAATTAAGCCGATGTTGATCACCATGATCCAGAATAACCAAATATTCACCAAATAGTTAGACCAATGCCGTAACACTCGTCTCGCTAGTTTCATGGAGATGTTTGATACATGATAGTATAATAATGTCTCATAACATGCGGTAAGACTCCCATTTTTTTATTCTCTCTCAAGGGAAAGGCTAATACATGGATGCAATCATTACTTCCACAATGTATATAACAACATAGAATAAACTAGCTCAACCTTTTCTGGTGAAATACTTCCCACCCGTGAGATCAACAAAATTTTGAAATTATATTCCAACCTTTGCACAGAGAAGAGATGAACAAATGTATGACTCATGGGAAAAACACAAAGAATAGATGCAAATATTGCCTCACCATGGTACCTTATCACGACCGATAATTCAAACCTTCTATAAAGTCTGATGAGGAAAAAAAATAATGATAGACGTTGTAAGCGGAGGTTGTTTAACTAAGAAGATACAGTAAGAAGCATACCGACTACTTGAAGTACTTTCCAGCAATATATTTGTGTCTGAATAAAAATACTAGGATGTATGTACTGAATAATGAGATTGTCTTTCAAGTAAGGATAGCCGCACTTGAGAAATAAATGGCCCAACTGAAGATGAATTATGTTATACATGAAGCTTACCATTCATCGATCACAAATCAATTTGCAACATCAAATGATGTGATGTGTGTTATTAACTTGCAGCAAGGACCACTACCATATTATAATAAGAATAATTATGAAGCAAGTCTTAAGCAAAATTCAACTTTTTCATGGAAAAATAATGTATGAAAGCATGAAACTTTAGACAAGTTGGAAAAGAAATCAACTTTTAAGGAGAACTTGAACACGTTTGTTGAATGGTCTAACACTCGCTTTGATAGGAATAAATCAAGCATGTAAAATGTCAAACTATTAGTTCAGAATCACGAAGAAAACTTGAAAAAGTTAGAGGTTTAATTAGAGAAATTACATTATAGGATGACATTTAAAATTCAAGAAACTTGGCCAAGAAATACGGAAAATAACCCAAAGCAAGCTAATGCAAGCACACTATATGATAAAAAATAAAGAGTTCATCGTGACCAAGAAAAAAATGATCATGGTAAAGCAATAGAAGAAGCAGACTGTACCAGTTGAGGTCTTTGCCAAGACCAGGGTAAGCATGATCGCGAATAAGCGGTCTTTTACTGCAGAGAATCAATCTTTAACCACATAAAATGCAAAACAATTAACACATAAAATTTTGATCATGACCAAGGTACATGTGATCACAACTAAGATCCTTCTGATTACGGTAAAACTATCCATGATCGCGACCGTGACGAGTTTTCCAAAGAAAACTCACCAAGTGACATCCTTGATCACAACCAAGCCCCATGTTATCGCGTCAAGCCTAGTGGCCTCCGATATCCAAATATTCCTCCCGCCTGAGTTCTCTATCGAGGTAGGAAGTTAATATACCTTTTGCATATTTGCTAGAGCAGATGCGTAAATACATGATTTTTCTCAAAGAAAGCCTTTTACATAAAAAGAAATTGAAAGACTTCGAGACAATTACACTGACAGAAGATTGTAGTGTGTTGATTTAAAATAAATTTCCACTAAAACTACAAAATCCATGTACTTTTACTATTCCTTGTAAAATTAATGATTTAACTTTTGAAAAATTCTTATGTAATTTAGGTTATAGTATCAATTTAAAACATCTTCTTTTGTTTCTATTTGTTTTTCGGAGGGAACCCGCAGCCGCTATTCAGAGTGCAACGAGTGCGCACAGGGTAAACCCTTAGTTTGGCGCAATAGCCTGCAAACCAATGCCAGAAGGTAAACAACACAAGGTGACATGCTCAGTCGAGAAAGCGTATGTAGAGGGACTCGAACTCATGACCTTTGGTCACAAGCATTCCTTACTCAACCAACTCGGTTACCCCCTTGGGGGCTTAAAACATCTTCCTAGTTTTAGGAATTTGAGAATAATTTGAATAAAGGCTACAATTGTCTCTCTACAGTTACTTGATAGGTATGTTCTATATCCTAAGGGAATAATAGAAGATGTTCTGATTAAGGGTCATAAATTTGTCTTTCTTGCTGATTTTATAATTTTAGACATGGAGGAAGATAGATTAATACCTCTTATTTTAAGGAGACCTTTCCTAGCTACTGTTAGAATGGTTATTGATGTTAAAGCTGTAAAATTAACCATTTGAGTAGGAGATTAACATGTGGAATTTAATGTATTAGAATCTTCAAAATTCCCAAAAGATAGTAATGCATGTGTTTCCCTCCGTATGGTAGCTAATCTTGTGGATAAATGATTATATATGTTATTACTCTTTTGGTTTAGAAAATTATCTAGTATATACTAGACTAAACTAAATTGAAATTGAAAAAGAAAGGGTAATATAATGTATCAAGCATTTGAATAAACGACATGCTCAAAATTTGAATATTCAGATTTTAGAACTAAAATCACCAACATCTGAATCATCTAAGTTAGTTACAAACCTCGACCCTCACGTTCATTAAATGTCTCTTTGAATGGACCTCCCAATTATCCTCCTATTACTAATTTATCTTCGAGTGATGCAGATAAAAATGAATTGTTAAATGTTCTAAGACAACTAAAATAAGCCATAAATTTAATGGTAAAGAAGATAAGAGAGACCAGTCCTCCCAGTCACTATATTAAGATTTTAATGAAGGAAGTCTAGAATTTGTTAACCAATTATAAGACAGACTGAATTCAACCAGGAAGAAAGTGGAAGTTATAGACACTAATCACGGTCTCTATTGGGAGAGATGTCTTTTGAAAGAAAAAGATGGAGTTGTGCTTAGACATCGTATTCCAAAAATAAGGTTTTTCGAGAGAATGAACATAAGTTGAGCCCATGTTACTATCAAAGATTAATTGATGACTATCAGTGTCAATTTATCTTCAAGTTCCAGAATGAGAAACTCGAAAGATTCAGCTACTGATTTTAAATGAAGCGTTGATTATGACGCAGCCGAGTGTAAGTTTTAATTTAATTTTAGTTTTACTTTTTATTTTATTTTATTTTATCTATTTTTATTTTTATTTTTTGCTTTGAATTACTTCTTTATGTATTGTGTACTATTGTGTTTAACTACAGAGTTTTATTTTCTTATGATTTAATTTCTTATATATCTTTTGTTCTTTTCTTTTCTTTCAACCCGTCTTTTGGCAGAACCAAATAACTCCAACATTTTAACTCCAATTTTCATTCAACTCTATGATTTCTACCCCAAATATATTTATCACATATTATTGTTTCTTGTTTCAATTTGTTTCACATTCTTAATATTGAGAACAATATTAAATCTTTAGTAGGGGTATGAGATATGTGTGTAGTTGAGGAAATATCACAAAAAATTAATTTTTATGATCATTTAACATTATTTATTATATATTTTAGCATCTTAAAATGTAATTCAGACTCGTGTAGTGATTTTTGAGGTAAATAAAATAATAATTGCATGTTTAGTGTTTTATTTGATTAGGTCGTTAAATTTATTTTTGTCTAAAGTTTATTAAAATTAATTGTATTGCAAATTTACTTTGAGTACATCTTTTTACATAGAAATTAATTAAGTGATATGATATAAAATTTCTAAAAACAACAGTTGTCACATGTATATAAAAATCTATATTAAAAAGTTATTATTAAATAAACAAAGAAATTCTCAAATATAGCTTGTCTAATTTTGTAGCCTAATTAGTCTGAGTCGATCAATTCTTAAAAAACTTCATCACCTAATGCTCTTAACAAACTAGAAGAGATGTCATTGAGCTAAAAGTCGTTAAATATATTAGTTAGAAAGCTTAATTAGACATTGCAAAAGTCACATGTATGTAAATAAAATAAAATCATATATTTTCTAATGTATATGTCATTTGGGGTGCCTTATCACCTAATGACTTAAGCCAACTCGTTTAGGAGTCCTTAGCTATTACATAAAAGGATGATAATATATATAATAAATAAATAAAAGTGACAACTATTAAAAATATAATTTATCTTTTTTTTTGGTTTATTAATGAAATATTTTTTAGTTTTTCGAAGCAAATTGAAGTTTCTTCAAATTACTTCAATTTTTTATCCATAACATGTGGGTATGAATTTTTCAATTCTTTCATTAAATTATCTTAAAATTAAGAAATTTGGGCTTAATTTATACCATATGATAATATAATTGTATCATACTTTTACCTGTGATATTATATTTTTTATGGGGACTATAAAATAAATAAATGTGGGATAATTTGATCAAATCATATTTATCCTTGAGTTTATATTACTTTTATACTAATTTAATTACTAGTATTAATTAATAACTAATAAAAATGCCCTCATTTGTTTATTTTTATTCAAATATGAGCTACTAATGTGATTAATGTCAATGACTTGAAGATCAATAAATCAAGAATAAAAAAACAGAATTAAAAGGAAACTAGACTAAAAGTTTTGGTATCTTAAGAAAAAGTTATAATTTGTTATTATCTAATTTAAAAAATAAAATAATTCTTTTATTTTATCTAATAAGAAGTATGATTTTACCCTTATCAGATAAGGGTTAAGAGACAAATTAAAAACTTTTCTTATAAATAAAACTAATAAACACCAAACATCAAGACCAACAAAGAAAATTCACATAACACTCTTTTCTTCAGATTTTTGTTTTTATTTTTCTATTCTTTACCTAATGCTGAGTAAGAGCTAATACTTTTGTGTTCCGGGGTTATAGAACATCAATGTATGCATTTAATGCGAATTAAATTTTTTTTATTCTAAATTCTTATTTATATATTTTGTTTAAGTATTAGTAGTGAACATAATTTTTTCAATTTCCTACAAGATTAATTGATTGATAATGAACTTAGATTGAGACTGAGAGGTAAAATTTTAGATTTGAACTAATACCACTAGTCATATAAAAAGGTTAGTTGTGTGAGATTGAGAGATGATCAAAACACTTTGAAAGAGAACTATGCTTTCAAAAAACTATGTTTAGATTGAATTTAATTAATTTTTTTAAATTTATTATAAATTATATATACATGTTCTAATGACCCTCGAATAGTTTTGTGTACTGATTTTAACTTTTACTTATACTTCATGTTATTAAATTTTTGTTTCATATATCAATCACGATCCTTTGGATCAAACAATTAAACTTTATTTTTTGTTCATTAATTAACAAAATTTAATATTAGATTTAAATTTAAATAAAATATTTTTTTAGGGTTCGATAATCGAGTCTTAAGTACTCATAAAACTTGTGATATTTTATATCAAGTTTTTTTTACCCACATAACTCACGAAAAGCTTTCAATTGATAAGCATTCTCGACATGAAATTTTCTAATTTCCAAAGATCTTTTATAGTTAATTGTTGCATCACGAGAAAAAACTGTCAACTATTTCCCAAAAAAAATTCAAAATTCAATTCACTTCATCCAATGAAACACTTTAGATTAATGTTGTGTGACTTCCACCCCAGAATCTTATGCTTTACAAATTAAAAATACAATGTTTCATAATATGTGTATACCATTTTTGTTATTAAATATTTTATAAAAATTATTTTACTATATGTTACAGCTAAAATATACATTGCTTTTGCAAAGTTTATAATACTATATGTCGTAACATGTTACCATGCTTATATGTTTCGTAACAAACCACTATACTTAGTTTAAAAACCCTAATATTTTGATTTTGCACAGTTAAGTATTTTTTTAAACGATTATTTACAATATTTCACAAGCTGATATACCGTGTTCTGCAATATTACACAATGATAATATCATTAATGATAAAATATATTTTCTTCTAAAGTATGGTCCTGAATAATTTATTCATTAAATTAACTTAAGAGATATATTATCTATTGATCGTTTTGTTTCCAAAGTGCATATAGTTGTTTGTGTATTCATGAATGAATTTCTCTTTATAAAATGTGATCCACGAGGTAGTACGTAATCTATCGTTTTTTCCTCTTCTTACAACAATACTTGTATTTTCATTAATTTTTTGTGTATGTCGAGGATGGTGTTAGACCGAACCACATTGTCCAAACCTCCATAAAAAACTTCTTATTATCTGTGAATAATTTTTTATTGGCAAATATGTTCTTGTTAATATGTCATTCGCACAACATGTGAGTCATGGTAAATAAATTTTCTCAATATTATTGATCGAAACAAGTTCATGATAGGTTAGTATAATACAATGCAACTCACAATCATTTCCTTCAATAATCATTCTTAAAAACTCAAAAATTAATTTGTAGCTATCTTGTTTCTCATTAGCCATGAATGGGAATCCAATACGAAACGTTATTTTGGGTTAAGTAATTTATATTATTTCAAGCAGTGTAATCTCATATTTAATAGTTTTATACATACTATATACATGATAAACTTGCAGGGGAATATCCATAATAAACCTATAGTCGCTAGGGGTGCAAAAAATAAGTCTGTTATGATATCACATCATTTTTTTTGCGGTCATATGTCATTTCATGTAATTGTGTATGTATAATTTAGACAACAAACATTGTATTTACGAATGACCATCTTTTTTAATCAACCAATTATTAATTTCATAGTTGTATACGTTACCGATATTAGATGCATTCTCTAAATCCACCTTCTTTAAATAATTAAATATATTACGAGCACATACTCACATAAAGGTTAAAGTTTATACTAATACTACTTTAGTTTTTTCTTTGTACCGGATGATTTTTGTTTTTGATATTTCTCTTTCAAGAATTTATTGTAGTGGCCGAATCTTGTGTATTGGTACACAAATTTTATGATTCTACTTTTACGAGACATATTGTGTATTCCAAGTGTAATTACGAAGCCTAATTGTTTACTGACCTCTTTCACACATGCAGTCATCGATTCTAATTTGTATTAGTCACAAGTCAGGAAATGATGAATGTAATCCTTTGTTAGTAATATTTGACCACCATTTACCTTTTATAACACAAAACAACAAACAAAATTTGAAAGTTTCTATGAGGTTAGATTTTGTAACATATAACAAGGTATTTGCAATATATTAACATGTGTATGCAACGTATCCATTACACATTTTGCGTATTAATAATATAGGGTTTGGTAAATATGTTACACCAGGTTCCATAATTGTTTCCATATACTATAGTATTAGTTTATCGAGTTTTAAAATGATAAAAATAAGCATCTAAATCTAATATTACACCGAAAAGTTTTGACTAAAACATAAAAACAACAAATAAATCAAGAAAAAAACCACTAGACCAATGGTTAGAATGGAAAAAATATTTGTTAAGGATTTAGAAACATAGTAAAGTCTATTCGCCACATATGTGGAAAAATAACTCTTGAATTTGCAAGAGTATCATCTCGTAAGTTTGTGCAACTGTAGGATTCACAGCTTGTAGTTTTCAACGTTTTGTAACCAATCTATTACACGTTTTGCAAATTAGCTATATAAGATTTCTTACATGTTTTTAACAATGTTCTACTACTGTTGTCATAAAAATATTATTAGTAGATTAGGTTGCAAAATAATAATAAAAAGTTTCATATCATAAGACAATAACAACAAACGAAACAGGAAAAACCAATGCATTAGTGTTATATTGGGCCAAACAGATTTTAGCAGCACTTTTATGAAATAATATATATAAACAACATCAAACATATTGTCGATTAAATTTTCTTAAACCGTTATGCGGTATTTAAAATTTCGCATGAGCGGATAGTTTTTTTTAATCGCCAAAACAATGACGCAATACGTTAGGAATTTTATCATCTCATAGAGAATTACATGGATTGTATAAAACATGTGATAGCATAAAATGCAATTTTTTTTATTTTGCAAGCTTTCGCAAATTAGTGCCATCATATTTCAGAATGATTTTTTGAAATGTGAAACCTCATAAAACTTTGTTTTCCTAATATGCCTAACATATGACTTTAAAAAACTCACAGATTACATTTTGAATTGTAATAATATCATGTTTTGTAACTTTTGTATGCCATGTTTCACAATATATGTGCCATACGTCTGGGACTAGCAAATAACACATTCTGCTTCACTATTTATCTGTTGAATTTTGTATTTTTATAATTCGCATGTACAAATCTGTTTTTTTTTCGAGAAATAATTGATAAAAATAATTATACATCTTCCACGCGTGTTGTGGTTAGAGTAGGTATTGTTTCCTCAATGTTTTAGCCATTTTGATTAAGGATTTTTCTTCCTTAAGATATTCCTAAATAGATAAAACTAAAATGATCGGTGGTAGTATTATTAATCAATGAGTTAACCTTTTTTTACAATGATTGGATTTCCTATTTATAGCTAATTAGTGGATCATTTATAGCATTGGTCATCCTTTACACATGTCTTGACAAGTGTTTTACCATCCTATATTGTTTTGTCATTTGCTAACGCTTTTGACTAACTCTTTTGGTGATTTTTCCATCTGCCAACTAGTTATTTTACTTTCATGGATGCCTTCTATCTTCTCGTAATATCACTTGTGCTTAGACTGATCAAATTTTCCAATGTCAATATCATAGCATTAACTTATAATATGAATCTTTACCTTTCCAATAAAAGAATGATGTCCAAGCGGCATAAAACCTTATTAGGACTCCCCATTGTCCTAAAAAATATTCATATGTTTTTTTATGTTTTTATAAGAAATAACATTAATACAAAAAAGTAAAATTCATATGATATTAACATCACATCATATACCTCAAAACTATTATCCATGTATTGTCGATAATACTCTCTTATTTTCTATAAAATACTTTATTTGGCCAAAAATCACCATTAATCCTTCATGTTTCGCGATTGTCTCAAACTCGTCCCCTTCGCTTACTTTTATATTCCACTAGTCCCTCATGTTTTAAAACTTTTCATGTTTAGCCCCCTACACATGCGATTTCTTAGGAGCTACCATGTGACAACTCAAACATTAGATTTGTGTCTCTCATTTGGTCCTCCTAATCTTTTGCTAATAATACCCACCTTTTAAATTATTGGTAAAAGATTGAGTGTGTATTATTCACAAAATATTGGAGGACCAAATATGTCTGGGACTACTAGGAGATAAAAGTGAACGAAAGGACTAGTTTGATACAAAAACGAAATATGGAAGACGAGTGGTGATTTTTATCCACTTTATTTGAATATAAAAAAACTATCTTAATATACACATGTAACTTTTAAAATATATAAATACAATTTAACAATACTTAAAGTACTGTCGGTTATACCTCCTCATAATTCCCAGTAATATACATAAGTTTCATAGGTTTATTATATGCTTGTAATTACTATCATTCACTATTTTTATTTTAACAGATCAAATTTACCTTATGCTACCTTCCCCATAGACTATAATCAAATTCTAATTAACTTTTTAAAAATAGATTTAATGATATCATCAATATGTATGTTTAACAAATGGACGTCTGACGCTTTGTTTATGACACATATGACATTCAATATGCACCGCTAATGATAAATTTAATCAACATATAATATTGGATTACTCACCTTAGATAAATTACGCCAACTTTTGTTTTATTTTCAATCTTTACAACTTCTCTCTAGTTCTTCTCTCTATTTCTTTTTCATAACCAACAAATTTTAATTTCAGCATTTGGAATTATATCATGTATTTCTTTCAGATAATATATTTACTTTTTAATTTAACTAATTTAATCCATCATTTTAATTTTACATAAAACTTTGTGTATTGTCATATATTATATTTGTTTATTAGATACCATGTCAATGTGTAAAGAATGAGGTTGTGAATTCGATTTTTTAAACTACTAGAATAATCTAAACAATGTTTATTTCTTGTGATAATTCATCAGATAGTAACTCGTGAAACACTAGTAGGTACTCTTTGTATTTTCTTCAAAATAATGAATTAAATATGTATTCATTAGAAACTGTTCTGACATCACTTACTTATGTTAATTTTAAAATACAAAAAACTGATAAAAGAAAAAAACCTTATATTTCTTAACAAACCTACAACCTAGTAACGCTTCTTCTTCCAACAACCTTAAAGAAAATAAAATTGATTTTTTTAACCGATGGTTCTCAAATTAAAAATTTATCTCTATTAAAGATGAGATAGAAGAAGAAAAACAAACTTGGTTTAAATGACGTATTATAAATAACATCGAAATCTGCATTCCATCAAAATAAGGGTTTCCACATCATATCATCCGTGGGGAATTCTGTTTTTTAATAGGGAAATTAAATGAGGTATCAAGTTCCCTATTCATCCTAAAATACTTAAGTTTTTCCAACTATGCAGAGTCGGTCCTAGCCAACTCACTCCAAAAATTCGACGGACAATTATTAGTGTTATTATAACGTCCGCATTTATGGAGAAACCTTTCGATTTCTCTACTATTTCTGAATTTTCATTCAAAAATTTCTCTAGGTTGGAAAGAATGTTTGGACATTAGTGGTGATTGATAATCTGACTCATTTCCATAAATTCGCGGTCTCAGACATAAATCCATCATCCCATTTCCATCATCAGACCATGGTTGGAAAGAATGTTTTTACGTTAGTGGTGATTGATAATCTGACTCATTTGATCCATTTTGCCAAGTTGAAAGAAAATAGATAAAAGAAAGTAAGTCCAACTTTACTAACATTTTATAAATTTTTTACTCTTACACTTTCTTATAAATTCATCATATACTTGTTTAAATATTACCATAAGCCAAATAAATTTATGAAAAACTAGAAAAAAAATATAGTTCATGATGTAGCTACCTCATAAACTTTCAACTATTGCTCAAGCTTATTGGTAAGACAAATTTCAAAATATTTTCACTCAGTATAATTTATTCTTTTCAATATTGTGGTCAATAAAATGTTTCTTTATAACCGATGATTACAAAAGACTCGATATTGGTGGGGGTTATTTCTCATCGAGGGTAATTTTGTAAAGTCTTTTGGAGTGTTTTCCGAATTTAATGTTTAAGGTGAAATGTAGAGAGATAATTAAGGTGTGTACTAGTTGTAAATTTTGATTACCCCTATTTATGAAAGTGGTTGGGGTATTTATACTTAATTAATGACCCATGGGCCTTTTGGGTCGGGTTGTGGGCTTGGGTCAAGTTTAAGAACCCATTAGCCCAAGAGATGAAAAGAAAAGCACCGAGCTGAGTCATGTTCCATTGATTTATCCTGTTCGGTTGGACATGGTATTGGTTTTGTCCGAACTGCCCTTCGGATTAAAATAAGGTGTAGTGTCAAAAGTATATGACCTTATCAGTAGACCCTTTAGGTCTTACAAATAATCTTTAGAAGAACTAACTCGAAAAAATATAAATCAACGTATTTTCAGGTGTTCATTCGATTTGTCTTTTGTATCCGAACTGAAGAGACTAAATTTATCGTGAAGAATCCCAAGAGTCAGCCTGATCAGATTTCGAAGAGACTAACTTTACTATTAAGAATTTCAAAAGCTATTTTTCAACGTGGGATACATGTCAAGTTTTGGTTTGACCTCTTAGCCGTTTTTTCTCCTAGATTCCTGTACCTACTTGGCTAAAACGTTACTTAGGGTGTAAACCCCATACCTTATAGCCCCTAATCATCACTTTGATCGGTTTGTATTCCCTAGGTAAACTCCCACATTTTCATCTTTACATAAATTGGTTCCACTGTTCAATTGTTTTTAAGAGCATAAACATTTAAAGAGAGATAAAGCTTGCTAGTCTTCTTAATTTTGGGTCTGGGTAAATTTATGTTCACAACCAGAAACGCGTTGGTAAAAGGAGGTTGGCCGAATTTATCTGATTTGGAGAAAACAATAAAAGACACAAGAGACGCAAGAGTTGCAGTTGGTCTCCATGTCTCACCAAACAAAGAAATCAATCGACCAAAAACAAACACAGACCAAGGCTCATCATCATAGAAGGCATCAAAGGTTAGAAAATTATATTTTGTCCCAAACCTATCTTCTCTTCAATCAGGGTCTTCTGTTCAAGAGTCCCGAAACCCCCTACCAAAAGAAAAGGCAGTTTCCAGTGTTAGAAAACCTTTACATTTCTTGGAAATGGGTTCGTATGCTGAGGAATCTACTGAGAAACCCACCTCTCGCAGAACAAATCGTCAGTCCAAAGCTAAAACTACTCATAGTTCTTTGAAACCTGCTAGTTCGGAGACACTAAAACCCTAGCAGATACTAAACCATCTGAACCTCAGTTAATCGTAATGGAGGAGACAATGGAGGATAGTATAGAAGACTGTCCATTTGAGATGTCCGGACAGAAAGAGGACACTGTAACAGACCGAAAGGGCAAGTCAAAGTGGGTCTGCCCAACATTGAGTCATTTCCGGAGTGCTTGGAAAGGAAAATGAAGCCAATTTTTTTGAAAGTCAGCATGAAGTACCTGATAGCCCTCTAAAACATAGCTTATGTGTACACCCATACTGCTGAGTTGGGTCGTATTCGGAAAAGGTGGGGCTTCCCCGAATCTGTTAAAGTGAGAATCCTAATCACTCCAGAGACTCTTATGGACTGCAAGTCCCACGAGCTAGTAGTATATACTGAAGTGTTGAATTGGGGACTTCGGTTTCTGTTGGATCTAAAGATAGTCAGGTCCTTTCAAATGGTAAAACTATGTCTGAGCCAGCTAAGTCCGAACGTATCGTACACTTTACTGACCGGTATAATGGCATAAAGATTTTCAAAGATCCCACTACCCATGTAGTAACTTGCAGCTGTGGCGAGTCTGTGCAAGAACCATCACATCCCTTTTTACCACTATAACATGGGGAACAATTATAAGGTGCTAAATGACTTGTTGGAGCCCGAAAAGCCACAGAGCACCCAATTTATGTTTATCAGTGGCGCATGAGAGAACGGGAAGAAAATAAGAGTTGCCACTAATCCAAACCAACTGACCCGTTGCTGGAAGAGTATATGTAATCTTTATTTACTTTTTCCTTAATTTCTAGACACTGTGTTGTTATTCTGAATTGGGGGAACGAATTCCATAATTGCTTTACCTCAAGGAACTTCGTAAGGTCTCACTTATGGAAGATCTCAGGGAATAGAGACCTTACATGGGAACAACTAAAGACTCCCCCCTTCAGATGTCATCTTGAAAAGAATTGAGGCTAAGGATGCCAAAATTTATGGAAGACCTCAGGGAATAGAGACCTTACATGGGAACAACTAAAGACTCCCCCCTTCAGATGTCATCTTGAAAAGAACTAAGGCTAAGGATGCCAAAATTTATTTGCCTTCTAGGGTCAAATCTCCTAGCCACCTGGACAAGATTAAGAACAAGAAGAATAAAACCACAGCGGACCCATCTCAACAAGTCACGGAAGGGGTCAGTTCGGAAAACCAAGGAGGAATCAACGTTATTTTTCTGGAGGTAGTTAAAGTTACAGTCAAAGAGGCTGGTTGATCAGATAATCCGCCTCAAATCACAAGGAAGGAGAAGAGACACAAGGCAAGTAGTGATGAAAAAACTTCAAAGAAAAAGAAAGTTACCATGCGATCAGAGATAATTCTGCGTCCTTCTGAACTCTCTTCTCCTATTCCTGCTGATCCTACTTTGCACAAAGAAATTCCACCTAATTTTCATTCCGAATAGGAAACTGCTGAAGGAGATATCAATCTGGATGCGTTTCAGAATATTAATATGTATTTCAGTGATCTGGACAAGGATGATTTTGCAGGGCCTTATCCTCACACCAATTTGGCGAACGTTGTAACTCATAACGGCGAGACATACGTGATATCAAGCGAACAAGACACTCTGAGTCATGCCCCTTAGGTTATATCCGTCCGCTGGTTGACCTAGAAAGGAAAGTGGGGGAATAAACAACTACCATAACCTCACTGACTACAGAAAACTATTGCTTGACGTATAGTCTCTCTACCGCTCATCAAAACACTGAATCCTTAAAAAAAGAAAAAAAGGGATATAGCCGCCGAACTGCGCAAGTCACAAGATGCTCAGAAAGACCTCTAGACCAAGTATTCCAGACTGGAAACTTCTTCCTCTAACGAGATCAAAACTCTAAAGAAGTAACTAGATGCTATTGTAGTACTATCAAGACTTTATTCGAAGACAAAGTCAACTTCGAGAATCTTCTTAAGGAGAAGACATCGGATAATACGTCTCTAGTAAACAAGCAAGCCAAAGAGATAGCTGCAGGAATAGAGAAGTATGCTTTTGGAGTGGTGGACTCTTTGGAGAAAAGAGATGAGGGGATTAAGTCCGACATGGTCTTGCTATTCCACGAGACTTTCCTGAAGATGACCATTGGTCCTTTGTGGAAATTTGTGGAATACAAAGACCTTTCTTTCCATACAATGGCAGATGGTGATAAGCAAAACTACGGAAGCGGAGAATACTCCAAAGACAATGAAGGAACTGGTGAGAGTTCGAGTGCTGAACTCAAAAGTCCTAAGAAAGGAAAAGGCGATGAGGAAGCTGAAGGGAAAGAGCCCTAAGGTTTTGTTGTTATTTTATGTTTAAAACTAAAGTCTTTGGATGGCCAAGGCATCTGTTGCATTCTCTTTGAATTTCTATCTCATGATCCAAAGTCCTTGAATGGTCAAGGCATTTGTGAACTGTGGATCGGGTCTATTCCAATCAAGTTTTAATATTGTATCTTTCTTTGTGTGAATCTCATTTATTTCTTTGTAGCCAATGTTTAAATATATTTCAGTATTTTTTATTCGTTTAATAAGTGTTTAATAATCATTAAATGATTCCAATAAAAATGTTTAATGAATGTGATCAAGTGTTTAACAAATCCGATCAACTCAAATATATTTGTGAGCCCGGTGTTTAATGGGTATTTAATATCCGATCTCCTCATACTTTGGTTAGATCAAGAAGAATTTTGCACCAAACTGAAGAAGGCATAAAATATTATTGAAAAAACCCAGGCACCTCACTAAAACCTCCTCGCGCCACCAGGGTAGGAAAGAGTATTCCCCCATAATATTTACATTGACATATAGAAAGTAAATATATACAAACAGAGTTTTGTTCTTAGTATAGCCTGATATGTTCAACGTTCCATGGGTGCTTTAGTGTTCTACCCTATTTGTCTTGAAGTCTGTATGTCCCTGGTTTGACGTTTTCAGATACCACATAAGGACCTTCCCAGTTTGGAGCCAGCTTGCCAAATTGCTTCTCCTTAGTGTGTAAAAATACTTTTATTAAGACTTTGGCTCCTAATTGAAAATCTCTTCTTTTTACTTTGGAGGAAAATAAACTCCTCATTAGACCCTAATAGTGTGTTGTTCTTTAATGCGCTTTAACTCTTCTTTCTTTAATCAAATCCAACTGATTCCTAAATGCCATACCATTTTCCTCTTCGCAATAGTTCTGGATATCGTAAGATGGTAAAGTAGTTTCTATAGGTGTGATTGCATCCATTCCATAAACAAGGGCAAAAATGGATTCTTGTGTAGCAATCCGATGAGTAGTTCGGTAAGCCTACAATACTTCTTGCAGATTAATTGGCTATTTTCCTACAGCTCCGTCCAAATTTTTCTTCAGTCCAGATAGGATTGTTTGATTTGCAACTTCAACTTGCCCATTGGCTTGAGGGTGGAATGGAGAAGAGAAAAAATGTTGAATTCCTCTGGAGGTGTAAAATATTTCCATGTCTTTATTATCAAATTGTGGCCTATTATCTGCGGTGATCTTCCGGGGAACCCCAAATCTAAAACATATGTTGGTTCTATCTAAGGCAGCTGCCTCTATCCACTTAGATAAATAGTCAATAACAACTATAACAGTTCGACATCCACTGGATGCCATGGGAGAGGCCCAACCACGTCCAACCCCCATCTATCAAAAGGTATTGGTTTAGATATGAACTCCATGGGAACTAATGATATATGGATTTCGTTTCCATATCTCTGGCAAATATCACACTTCTTTACCATATATCTACCATCTGCCATTATCGTTGGCCGATAGTACCATGCTAATAAGACTCTTTTGGTCAGGGCTTTGTACCCACAGTGTGTAAAACCTTCTCCGTCATGTAGTTCGGATAACACATTTTAGGATTCTTTAAATCCCAAGCAACACAAGAGGGGTCTGTTGAAAGATTTCTTGTAAAAAAAATTCTCTTAAGACCAGGAAAACACGAGCCTTATATTTAATTTTCTTAACTAGGGATTTATCTTGAGGAAAAATCCCATCGGAAATAAACTGAAAATTATATGCATTGAACAATACATCGTCCCTCAACTATCGTGTTTGGTGGCAAGATAGTCTCTTGACTTTCAAATGTCCATTGGCAGTCCCTGGACTATCGCGTTTGGATAAAGTTAGTCCACCAGATCCTCTGATCCATGAGAAGCTGCCACCTGTCACCATAGTCCCCAGTTTTTTGTATCACTACTAGTCCCTTGAGTTTAGGTCAAACCCAAAATGTAGAATATTACGGATAACTAAACTCAAGGGACTAGTGGTGATATAAAAATCTAGGGACTATGGTGACAGGTGGCGGCCTCTCATGGATCAGAGGATCTGGTGAACTAACTTTATCCAAACACGATATTCCAGGGACTGTCAACAGACATTTGAAAGTCTATCTGCCACGAAATGCGATAGTCGGGGGACAATGTACTGTTCAAAGCCTGAAAAACATCATACCTCCAGTCTGTGGGTTGAATGAAAAATATGCTCATACTTTCTTCATTCTTTTTACCGTTTTCTTGGCCTTCTTGTATTGATGGACACTCTAACATCAGAATCCAAGGGTAAGATTCAGAATAAGCTATGATTTCCAAGGAGTTTGCCACAATATTTTATGATCTAGAGATGTGTTCATAGTGGATACTCTTGAAGCTTGCAGCAACTTCTCTCAACAAAAAACAAATATTTTATCAATTGTTCTTTCTTTGCCTCAGATAGCCCATGGGCATGGTGAATAAGTAGCTGGGAGTCATTCATTAATTGGACTCTTTTGGCCCCATATATAAGGGCTAGCTTGAGACCAATTATAGTCGTTTCGTATTCAGATTCATTGTTAGAGGCTCTGAAACCAAAGCATATAGCTTGGTACATAGTATCCCCATAGTACTGGATCCACCATCGGCTCGCACTACCCAGAGTACTAGAATGGTTTTCTTGCATTTGTTCGGGAGACCTATTAGCATGGAATTCTACCAAGAAATCAACCACCGATTGTGCTTTAATCGCTGTTCGGGGCACAAAATCAATATCATAATCACCCAGCTCAACTGACCACTTGGTCATTCTACTCGATAAGTTAGCTTTCTAGAGAATATTCTTCAAGGGAAAAGATGTTCAAACGACAATTAAAGGATCTTGGAAGTATAGTCTCGTTTTTCTTGTCGCAATTACCAAAGATAAAGCCAACTTTACTAACTTCAAATATCTTATTTCAGCATCTAACAGACTTTTTCTAATATAATAAAACGAACGAGGGTAATCATACACTTCTTTTACTAGCACAAAACTTACTGCATATTCTGATACAACTAAATATATGTAGATCTTTCCCTCCTGAACAAGTTTAAAGAGAGGCTTGGGTGAAGACAAATGCTTCTTGATTTCAAGTAAGGTTTGATCACACTGTGGAGACCAATTAAAATCTTTGGCATTCCTTTTCACCTGGAAAAATAAAGCACATTTGTCTGATGATCTTGAAATAAACCGATTTAATGTAGCCAATATTCCGGTTAATCTTTGAACCTATTTGGTGCTCCGAGGAGGATCCATAAATAATAGAGCATTAAGTTGATCTGGATCAGGTTGAATTCCCTTTTCACTTATTACATAACCCAAGAAATTTCCAGACCGGACTCCAAAAACACACTTTTCAGGGTTTAGCTTTAAATTTACAACGTCTAAGTTGGAAAATGTTTCTTGAAGATTAGATATGTACGCATCCTCTTCAAGGATTTTCACCACCATGTCATCTATATAAACTTCCATATTGCCGCCAATCTAGCTAGCAAAATCTTTATTCACTAACCTTTGATAGGTGGCCCCAACATTTTTTAATCCAAACGACATCACTTTATAGCAATGAAGACATATGTCTGTAATAAAAGTAGTTTGATCTTGATCCTTCAGATCTACTTGTATTTGGTTGTACCCTGAGAATGCATGCATGGAGGACAATAACTTGTTCCCTGAGGTGGAGTCCACCAACTGATCTATCTGATGGATATGCTAAAGATTTTTGGGACATGCTCTATTAAGATCAGTAAAGTCAATACATATGCGCCACTTGCCATTATTTTTCTTGACCAAGAAAGGATTGGCTTTCCATAATGAGCACTGAGATTCTTTGATGTGGCCCATTTTGGTCAAGAGATCAATTTCTTGAACAATTACATCTATTTTTTCTTTAGAGAATGACCTTCTTCTTTGTACAACTGGTCCAACCTTAGGTCGTATGGACAACTTATGATAAATTACATCAGTAAGCGTTCCAGTAACATCATCATTGCACCATGCAAATACATGTAGATTATTCATTAAAAAGACAAAAACCCGTGTTTCAAACCTGGCGCCATCTTGGTACCAATTTTAACATTTTTTCACTCAACTAGGGAATGAACTTCAACTTCCTCTATATGTATTATGACACTAGGAGACTCCTTGGGATCATCAATTTAATTCTCATCGGTGAAAGGCTCCAGTAGCTGCTAATCTTTGTTAATCTTGGCTGTCTCCACAGACTTAGATGCAAGAGCTGTTACATAGCATTCCATAGCTATTTTTTGACTTCTCCAAACATATCTGCCAAACTCCCTGTGAAGCCCACAATGGTTCTGTTCGGACGTTGTATGACCGAAGGGTTTCTCATATGTTTGTAAGAGCTTAAAAATAATATGTTTGCCGAACTAACTGTGTCAATCAGGATCCGACGTATATCATTACCTCTAATTGATGCCCCTATCACTACGACGTCTTCATGAGGTCCTGCAATGTCTTTCAATTCATCCTCATCAAAAATTATGAAAGGAGCTGGTATTTTATACAGGTGTGTGGATATTCTTCCATCCAACTAGGTGGTCAAACTGCTAATGTGCCTCTTCCTTGAAGAACTAGAAGGTGCAGTCATAGTGTCCCCCACCCAAAATGGTTAAGGATTCAAAATATTTAATCAAACCAGAGACAGTAGTAGTCTTGTCTGTTATCCCCCCCCCCCCCCCCGAGCCGATTCCGACTTTGATCTAGATCAAGGTACTCAGAGTCCACATCAAAGCTTTCAGTAATTACCATAGTATCTTTATGTCTAGATGTTCCAAGATTGCTTGAAGGAGTAGTTCGAGGAGTGTTGGCATTGGATTATGTATTATCTGGTCTACTCTCCTTTTGTTTTATAACCTAGCCCCCCAACTTACCTCTTTCAATAAGGTTCTGGACTTCTTGCTTCAAAGCTATGCAATCATTGCTATCATGCCCAATGTCATTATGATACTTACAGAATCAGGTACTCCGGTTTTGTCTAGGAGACTGCAACGCTGCTGGGTTTTCTAAAATGGACTTCATATTTAGTTTTATCGTATATTGTAGCCATGCTTTTGCCTAATTCAGCAAACCACTCAGTTTGAACCCAATGCCCCATTTTATTTCTAACTTGTTAATTTTGGTTTTCGTGGGACTGATTTTGCCTTGATCAGTTAGATCCCTGTTCAGTCTCCTTTGACATGTAATGAGACTGATTAGCAGCTTGAGGTGTTGATGATGTAGTGGTGTACCTAATCTGGCGTGGAACTTTGGATTTCTTTGTTACCTCAGCATTAATCTGTTTTCCAACCTGATTCCATAACCCTCCCCTCTAGGTCATAGCCTTCTTCCGAGTCACTGAATCAGCTAGGTTTCCCAGATTTAAACCCTGTTTGAGGGAAGCATTTGCAACTTGTTCAAAGCAGTCTGCTAACCCATTCTTTATATTGACAAACCGACTGATGTACTCTTTTAGAGACTCATTTGGCTCCTGAGCGCAATGTATGATGGTATCCCCATTACCCTTAAGCTTCTTGCTTCCCACGAACTGCCTCCGGAAGGCAACCTAAAATATGTCAAAAATATTTATGGATCCCTGTGGGATATTATTATACCACTTTAGGGCACTTCCCGTGAAGGTTTGGGAGAAGGCCCTACACAACAGTCTGTCGTCATCGTCAAAGTTCATCATAAAATTCTTAAATTGCTCAAGATGGTTGTCTGGATCTTTGCTCCCATTGTATTTTTCCCTTTTAGAACTATCAAACCTCTTAGGAAGATGTCCGGAGAGTATTTTTCCAGATAAAGGTGGTTGCCTCTAGTTTTTGCTACGGTTAAATATAATATCTTCATTTGGAGTAGCAAAAATACATGGTTTGGACTAGAAAGCAAAGGGATCAATCAGCAAGCGGTCAATATGCTTATCGGCTGAACCTTTTAATATCCCATGATGTTTTTTGAGCCTCCAATGCCTATTCCTTTTTCTTGAATTATTTTTAGTAAGCCTTATTTTCTTTTTCGATCGTCCTTCATCACTGCTGGATGAGACTGACTTGTTTAGCATCATAAGATGAGCTGCTGGAGGATTCCGAAGTGAAGGTCTCCATATACATATATTGATGCGTTTTCTTGAAGCTGAGATGAGTTTTTAGGGAATGTTCATTCTCTCCAGGATTTTCAATATGGTGAAGCACTGATACACCAGAATTTTCTTTAACCCATTTTCTAATTGTTTTAGCGCTCTCAATGCCTCTAGCTCCGCCCTTAACTGATCGCGCTCCTCAACAATGTATTCATTTTTTTATTTTGCTACTTCCACGTTAGGAGGTGGAATATTCTGTGCATTCGGATCCATTCGAACTACTTTGTTTGCTGGTTTTGAATATGAAATTCAGGCACCATCGTGCTCCCACTGTGATCGCTAATTTGGTGTGGGTTATATCTGATCGATGGTAATTTTGTAAAATGTTTTGGAGTGTTTTGGAGTATTTTGGGAATTTAATATTTAAGGTGAAATGTAGATAGATAATTAAGGCGTGTACTAGCAGTAAATTTTGATTACCCCCACTAATGAAAGTGGTTGGGGCATATATACTTAATTAACGACCTATAGGCCTTTCGGGTCGGGTTGTGGGCTTGGGTCAAGTTTAAGAACCCATCATCCCAAGAGATGAAAAGACCAGCACCTAGCTGAGTCATGTTCCACTAATTTATCCTGTTCGGTTGGACATGGTATTGGTTTTATCCGAACTGCCCTTTGGATTGATATAAGGTGTAGTGTCAAAAATATCCGACCTCGTTAGATATTACTACTAAGGATCCCGAAAAAGTATTTAATTATACCGACTCAATAATCAACCTTCTTTAAATTTTTGTTTAACTGAGGCATGGATCTTAGCATCCTTAAACAACAAGAGGTTAATCAATCAGAAGAAAAAGAATAAGACAAAAAAGAAGATATTCCGTCAATCTTCTAAAAACATTTATACGATTTCTATTGTTAGTTCATCCAAAACTAACAAATCATGTGTAAAAAACAGAATTAAATTAAAGAAGACGCATGCTTGAACATACTAATGTTTCAATCGATCATGCTAAACCATTAGTACTGCAAACTACGCTTGGGTAATTCTTATTTTTGTATTAACTATGTTAAGTTTTAGTTTATTATTGGAAATGAATAGCTCTCTGTTATGTTGTTTAAATTTCTTTTATTTTATAAATATTTTGTTTTTAGATAACTTGGCTTTTATAGATCCAAAAATATACAATCAGGTGTTTGTAGCTCAATGCTCTAATGATTTCTCATCAAATGTTACGAACGTCGAGCTTTTATATCGATAAAATAGACTTTAGATTGAGGTATAATATCTTCTAAGTTTTTTCAATATATTTTCATTTTTAAAACTAATATATTTTTACTTATAATGAATTCTTATAGATTTCCATTAACTATATTCTTCTTGCCGATAAATAATTTACTTCCGAACAACTAAAGCTTCTAAATAATATTCAATCATTTTGCTTTAATTTGGTAAAAGAACAATAAAATTACGATGAACTCTTAATGATCAAGAAACCCCTACGACTTATTTTTAGAAACAACTCAAAATTCATGGTCAAGATAAAAATTGAATTTGGAAAATAAATTGAAATAAAAAAATATTGAAAGTAACCATTTCAAACCATAAAAATCCAATTAAAAGAAAATATCAGAAAACTGAAATTTTATTTTATGATTGCCAATAAATATAAAGAAACAGATATTCAACAAACATAGAAGAGTTTGACATTTGAAATTCTGAAATAAACTATACAAATGATCAACGAACATCGTCTAAATATTCTAACAGAAATTCTTGAAATCAACGATTCTAGAACAATTTACTTTGGACCATATCGAGATAAACTTCATGAGAATTATCAAGCTTTATGCCTCGATATTAAAATACCGTTAGAAACAAAGACAAAGTTGATGATTATGTAAACAATGTTAACAATGTTACCCACGATCAATACGTCCTGTCATCTTCACGTACAACATCAACTCTTTTAATTTTTCATTAAATATTATATAACACTCTATCACATGACTTTTTTATTCAAACTTCATATCAGCTAGCATACGGGCATTACTTATGATTTTAAATATATTATGTAATGTTTTTATGATTACCTATTCTGATTTTATACGTACCACTTGATATTTTATTTTAATGTTTTACCCTCATAAACTATAATATTTATATCACATTGTTTTTCTAAATAACAATACTCATATACATAGCATAATTGTTATCATTTATTCATAATTAAATTACACTTATTATTTATTTCTTTAGTACTTTTGAAAATATGTTCACATTTGTCGTTGCTACTTTATTAATACCATGTATCATATATTATAATATCACTTATTTTTTTTAAAAATAGAATAGCCTCTTACTCTTTTCAAATAGACTTTGTTTATAACCATATTTTCTTTAATTTGGCATGTGTGACTATTTATGCCTTAATAACTAGGCTTGACTTATAACCTTGATCAACTTAAGACCTTTACAATCTGGTCTTTACAGCTCTAGCGTAATCTCTTACACATTTAAGCTAGATTTGGTTTATAACCATATTCGCTTTAATTTGATGTGTAACCTCTTAAGCCTTTCAGTTGGGCTTGGTTTACTTCCATATTCACTTATTGTTAGAAAAAATGAATTATTACAATTAATCCATCTTTTAGAATTTCTTAAATAAAATTAACAAAGTTTAATCTGAATGTCTATTGATTAACATTTATATATTACTTGAAATGTTTTTTCACAACATAATATCTCATTTTATTCCTCATAATTTTGCTTTTAACAAGGAATAAAATCTAAAAACCATATCTATTGCAATAACTCCCAATTGCAACCACCAAATCATTAGTACATAACAAAATGTTTAACAACAATTATAATATCCACATATTCATCAACAATTATCGTCAACAAATTTTTTATACTATTAAAAGTAAACAACCAAACCTTCAAAAGCGAACAAAATCCAAACTTGAAAATATCCTTCTTATGTAGTGGTATATTTGCTTCAATCATAGAATTCCATTAAGGATGATGTCTTTTGAAATTTGTAGACATAACATTTAATGTTGTAATGCATTTTACAACAAGACTATGTTATTTGATAAAAACAACGATCACTCTTCATATAGCCATACAATGCTTACAAACTTATTTTTTTATTTTTCTTTTTTGATATGTGTTTTCACATAACTTTGTTCAAGTTTTCCATCATTACAAACTCAAAATTCTTTACATTCCATTAAAAACAATTACTTGTTTGACACAAACGTTTTCTTCAATTATTTTATTTTATTCATATTTTATTTTATCAATATTAAGGATTTTATAATATTTTTCCATATGCACACCCTTTAAACACCCCAGTCATTACTAATATACCATATTATGTAGATGCAGAGATAAAGATTAACAATCTCCAGCAACCTGTTGACTCACCTGAATTACTCATACTTACACGTTAATCAGATACTTGATACACTGATGAAAAGATGATGCCACTGCCTCCATTATGTGTAACCAAGGTCAACCTAGAATAGCCTTATAAGAAATCAGAGCATTAACAATCTTAAACAATGTAGTTATGGTTTCTTTTGTTTCTCCTTTCCCGACAAATACTGCTAAGTTCATTTCCTTGATGCAATCAATTGATCGAGCAGTGAAATTAACTAAATTTATGTTAGTCTTATTAATATATGCAACTACTAAGTCACACTATCACAAGAGTTACAACCAAAGCATCCTTATGAGGTGTCATTAAACCCCTTAGATCATCATCAGTAAAAATCAAAGTTAACTTTGTCTTTCAATGTAAAAGCAAAGATGACTCATCAATTAAATATATCTTTATATTATTCATGTATCTTTTCCTCTCTGAATTAGTAATTTTTAACAACCTTTGATCTCCCCTACAATTAGTATGTATCTTTCTTTTGTCTTTTTGGACTTTCTTCATTTATCTTTTTTCTCTCTTAATTAGTAATTTTTAACAACCTTTGATCTCCCCTACAATTAGTATGTATCTTTCTTTTGTCTTTTTGGACTTTCTTCATTTATCTTTTTTCTCTCTTATCTTCTTCCCTTACTTTAATATATTCTAACAACTCCCCATTATCAATCAATCTTTGATTTTTATCTTTCATTTGAAAACAATAACCTTGATATACATTTTTATTAAGGCTAATAAATCTCCCTTACAAACTACTATCGCACGACACTTTAATTTTAAATGTTGCTAACGTCACATTCTCATTATAACCATCTAACGAACTCATTTCATTTATAAACTTTTGAACGTAATCATTAAAAGATTATGAAACATTTTAAAATAAAATCATAATATGATCCTCTTCACGCTTCAACATTTTTTAACAACGAACTGATGATGAAATAATGTCTACAAATCCAATTGTCGATGGATTTTTTCCATCATGTAAGGATCAAACTTATTTGGTAATTTCCCTTTCAAAATCCTTTGTTTCAGTGTAGACTCGGCTAAATTATACATAGTGTTTTTTAGTCTTATATCCTTCTTCAAATTTTCTTCTAATATATATTCTTTGCTTTATCCGTATGCTTGTTTAACGATGCTTCGATACTTTATTCAAATTTATTCCCACATTCTCCTTCGTTAAAAATAAAATTCATTCTCATGAACTAACCCATCCTTATCCATTCTTTCAACCAGATTCAAATTATTACCTCAAATCGATTTTGACTTTCTTCATCTTATTTATCTTACAATAAATTTGATTTACAATGTTCTCACCTTTACTCGTTCAATTATAAATCAGAATCATGAAGCATAGAATTTGACCTATTATATTCAGTTTTTATCGGTAAACGTTGAACATTTCTAATATCCATCACTATATCATGTTGTTGTTGGACTTGTCATTTCATTTTCCGATCTTACTTGGACAATATTTTTTTCTGAATTGAAATTCGTGCTACTGGTTATACTGGTATAACAATTAGAGTAACTCGCATCATATTCTATAGTGCAGTTGTTGAGAGAAAAAGGTGATTCGAGGCGAAACTTTTTGCTTTCAATCGGACTGTCTCCGGTTGTCCGATCGGCTTCAATTTTAGTGAGAAGGCTCGTCTACTTGTCATCTACAATCTGTCCAGAGGGTTTTTTATTTGGAGTCATCTAAGTGTGTTTTTCGATCATCTTCTTCTAACTGCGTTTTGGGGATATTTCAGTGACTTTTCTGATTTCGGTTCATTATCTTGTGTATTGGGGTTGTGTATGAAGTTGTCATAATTCTTGTGGCGTATGCTCTAGTTTTATCTAGAGAATATTTTTGTAACCTATCTTCTGATAGTGAATATTTGGTTGGACTTCGAAATCAGTCCCGTGGTTTTTACTTCCTACACTGGGAAGGTTTTCCACGTAAAAAGTGTTCTGTGTTGTTTGCGTTTATTTTATTCAGACTTGATATTTTGTTTGGGATCGTTATCTCTATCATACTTGATACCAGAAAGAAGATTTCGTTTGTGCTTCTATTTCTTGTCAAAGTGGTATCAGAGCGACTGGTTGTGTACTTGTCTTGTATCAAATATGGAGGTGAATACAAGCAGAATGGTGACGATGAATGGTTCGAATTATCATATTTGGAGATCGAAGATGGAAGATCTTTTTTATGTTAAAAGTTTTCATTTACCAGTGTTCGGTGATGAAAAACCTAAACATAAGTCTGATGCAGAATGGATAATTATTCATCGACAGGTTTGTGGCTTTATTCGGCAATGGGTTGATGATAATGTGTTGAATCATGTTGTAGACGAAACAGATGCAAGTAAATTGTGGAGTAAACTTGAGGAGTTATATGCTCGGAAGACAAGAAATAGTAAGTTACTTTTGTTCAAACAATTGATGTATTTAAGGTATCAAGATGGATCACCTCTTACAGATCACTTGAATACCTTTCAAGGCTTGATTAATCAGTTGGCTGCTATGGGTATCCAATTTGATGACGAGGTTTCGGCGTTATGGTTGCTTGGTTTGCTGCCAGACTCATGAGATACTTTCAGAATGTCTCTTTCTAATTTAGCTCCTGAAGGCAATATCTCAATGGCATTAGCTAAAAGTAGTGTGTTGAATGAAGATATGAGAAGAAAAACAGTTGGCTTCTCTCCACATTCAGAAACTCTAGTCGTTGAGAAACGTGGTAGAAATGAAAATCACGGTTGGAAAACTAGAGGTAAAAGTAGAAGCAAGAGTCGGAACAAGTCTAATAAATTTGCAGATTGGGAGTGCTACTACTGTTATGAGATCGGGCACACTAAGAAATTTTGTCCTAAGTTGTTTAAAAAAAATAATTTTGGAAATCCAACAATGGTAAAGAAGAAAAGAACAAGGAGAAAAATTATGATGAAAGTGGCGACGAGAAATATGTAGTTGCAGTTTCAGAGAGCTACTTCGTTGTTATTGATGATGCTGTTGTGAATTCTGTGTCTGATGAAAATGGTTGGGTAGTTGACAGTGGTGCTCAATTCATGCCACTTCCCGTAGATAATTTTTCTCATCTTACACCTCTGGTGACTTTGGTTCTGCAAAGATGGGAAATAATGATTTGTCTAAAGTGGTTGGTATTGGTGATGTTTATCTAGAAACAAGCATGGGTGCAAGATTCCTTTTGAAGGGTGTTAAACATATACCCGATCTTCGATTGAATTTGATCTCTACAGGGAAGCTAGATGATGAAGGCTATTGCAGTATTTTTGCGAATGGGCAGTGGAAACTTACTAAGGGCTCGTTGGTTGTGGCAAGAGGACAAAAATATTCAGCCCTCTACATCATGTCTGCAAGGGTGTCTGCTGAGAAAATCAATGTTGTTAATGATGAAGCAATGCTTGATTTGTGGCATAAAAGACTCAGTCACATTAGCGAAAAAGGATTAGATATTCTGAGGAAGAAACAGTACATTCGTGGGATACATAAAGCTTATTTAAAGAAATATGTACATTGTTTGGCTGGAAAGTAGAATAGAGTATCTTTCAAGAGCTCGGCTCCTTCAAGAAAACCAAGTTTGCTTGACTTGGTACATACTGATGTTTGTGGTCCTTTCAAAACGAGAACACTTAGTGGTTGTCTCTACTTTGTGACCTTTGTTGATGATCATTCCATGAAAGTTTGGGCTTACACTTTGAAAACAAAAGATCAAGTGTTAGATGTCTTTAAGCAGTTTCAAGCTTCAGTTGAGAGACAGAGTGGGAAACAATTGAAGTGTGTTAGAAGTGATAATGGGGGAGAATACATTGGTCCTTTTGATGATTATTGTAGACAGCAAGGTATTCGACATCAAAAGACACCTCCCAAGACCCCTCAGTTGAATGGCGTAGCGGAGAGACTAAACCGTACATTAATTGCAAGGGTAAGATATCTTCTTTCACAATCACAACTCCCTAAATACTTTTGGGGTGAAGCTTTGAATACAGTGGTACATGTCTTGAATCTTAGTCCTTCTGTACCTTTAGATGGAGATATCCCAAATAGAGTTTGGACAGGTAAAGATGTTTCTTATGATCATTTGCGTGTCTTTGGGTGCAAAGCTTATGTACATATTCCTAAAGATGATAGATCTAAACTCAATTCGAATACAAGACAGTGTGTATTTATTGGTTATGGTCTTGATAAGTTCGACTACAGATTTCATGATCCAATAAATAAGAAGCTTATTAGGAGCAGAGATGCCGTGTTTATGGAAGATCAGATAGTTCATGATATTGATAAGAGTCAAAATTCAGCGCCTATGTCTGAGAATGACTTGGTAGAATTGGGGCATATTCCGCTTGCACATACTCCTACAGAAGTTGAAGAAAATTCAGATGGTGACTCATCTGCCTCAAGAGGTTCACATATTGTTGATACTCGTGATCATGATAATGATTTCATGCATGAACAAGAGAATGAAGAAGATGTTGAACAACTTGAAGTTCCAACGCGGAGATCTACTAGAGATAGATAACCCTTTACTAGATATCATTCTGATGAATATATTTTGTTAACCGATGCAGGTGAGCCTGAGTGTTATGATGAGGCTATTAGTGGTGTATGTAAAAATCAATGGATTGAAGCGATGAATGAAGAGATGCAATCACTTCATGAGAATCATACATTTGAGTTAGTGAAGATACCTGAAGGGAGAAAAGCCTTGAGTAACAAGTGGGTGTATAGGTTGAAGCAAGATGATAGTTCTCTGCAACCTCGGTACAAAGCAAGATTGGTAGTCAAAGGCTTTGGTCAGAAAAAAGGTATTGATTTTGATGAAATATTTTCTCCAGTTGTAAAAATGTATTCTATTCGTGTGGTTCTAGGCATTGCAGCGAGTCTAGACTTGGAAATTGAGCAAATGGATGTAAAAACAGCATTCTTGCATGATGACTTGGAAGAAGAGATTTTTATGAAACAACCTGAAGGTTTTGTGGTTGAAGGAAAAGAAGATTATGTATGCAGACTGAAAAAGAGTCTATATGGTTTGAAGCAAGCTCCGAGGCAGTGGTATAAGAAGTTCATATCAGTTATGGGGGAGCAGGACTACAAGAAGACTTTTTCTGATAATTGTGTATTTGTGAAGAAATTTTCCGATGCCGATTTTATTGTTCTCTTACTTTACGTGGATGATATGCTTATTGTTGGGAAGAATACTTCACGGATTGATTCTTGAAGAAACAGTTAAGTAATTCTTTCGCAATGAAAGATATAGGTCCAGCAAAGCAGATTCTCGGCATTCGAATTACTAGAGACAGAGACTTGAAGAAGTTGTTCTTATCACAAGAAAAATACATTGAGAAAATTCTTCAAAAGTTTAATATGGACAAAGCTAAAGTGGTTAGCTCACCACTTTCCGGTCACTTCAAGTTAAGCAAGAAACAATGTCCTTCAACTAATGAAGAAAAGAGAGACATGACTAATATTCCATATGCATATGCAGTTGGAAGTCTCATGTATGCCATGGTATGTACTCGTCCTAACTTAGCTCATAGTGTTTGTGTTGTGAGCAGATTTTTGTCAAACCCAGGTAGAGAGCATTGGGAAGCCGTGAAATGGATTATAAGGTATCTGCGAGGAACCTCTAACTTGAAGCTCAGTTTTGGGATGAATAAACTTGAGTTGTTGGCTTATTATGATTCAGACTTGGCTGGAGATGTTGATACTCGCAAGTCTACTTCTGGATATTTGATTAACTTTTGTGGTGGCGCTGTTTTATGGAAATCAAGACTACAAAAGTGTGTTGCCCTTTCAACGACAGAAGCTGAATTCATTGCAGTGACAGAAGCGAGTAAAGAGCTACTATGGATGTAGAAGTTCTTGAAAGAACTTGGATTTGAGCAACACATGTATGTACTGTTATGTGATAATCAGAGTGCTATTCATCTCGTGAAGAATTCATCATCTCACTCAAAGTCGAAACATATTGATGTGAGATATCATTGGACTCGAGATATTCTTGATGCTAAACTAATGGAGGTTGATAAAGTTCATACAGATGATAATGGGTCTGACATGATGACAAAAGCTTTGCCTAGGGGAAAGCTTGAACATTGTAGATTGATCGCCGGGATGGCGAATCCTCCCACATAGTCGTGAGGGGGAGATTTGTTGGGCTCTTCCTATGTGGGAGTCCAATTATCATATGGGCTAAGCCCGATTTGGATAACACATAGGATTTTGGTTCATGTATAAATATATATTTATACAGTGTCTTTCGGAGATGAGCATCATATTCTATAGTGCAGTTGTTGAGAGAAAAAGGTGATTCGAGGCGAAACTTTGTGCTTTCAATCGGACTGTCTCCGGTTGTCCGATCGGCTTCATTTTTGGTGAGAAGGCTCGTCTACTTGTCCTCTACAATCTGTCCAGAGGGTTTTTGATTTGGAGTCATCTAAGTGTGTTTTTCGATCATCTTCTTCTAACTGCGTTTTGGGGATATTTCAGTGAGTTTTCTGATTTCGGTTCATTATCGTGTGTATTGGGGTTGTGTATGAAGTTGTCATACTTCTTGTGGCGTATGCTCTAGTTTTATCTATAGAATAGTTTTGTAACCCATCTTATGATAGTGAATATTTGGTTGGACTCTGAAATCAGTCCCATGGTTTTTACTTCCTACACTGGGAAGGTTTTCCACGTAAAAAGTGTTCTGTGTTGTTTGCGTTTATTTTATTCAGACTTGATATTTTGTTTGGGATCGTTATCTCTATCATACTTGATACAAGAAAGAAGATTTCGTTTGTGCTTCTATTTCTTGTCAAATATCTCATAGATATATTAGAATAATAGATTATATCTCTTCAATTAGTAAGATATGCGGTTAAGTGTATATTTGATTTAGTCTAAATAAATATTTAGACGTTTCGATAAGAATATGAGCCAATAAGTTCAAGTTGAACTAATTACATTTTTATTAGTGGTCTCCTAGTCTTAATTAGATTAACGAAGGAAGACTGTATCATTGTCCGAAGTGGTTTTGTTATTGTCTGAAACAGTTTTGTAATTGGCTGAAGTGTTCATTGGTTTTAGTCGAGGTGCCTATTGCTTCTCCACTGCGTCTTCATTGGTCTTAGTCGAAGTGCCTATTGCTTCTCCACCGCGTCTATGATGTTTGTCGAATTATCTTTTGTCGTTTATTTGTTTTACGTGAACGATGTTTTTCTTCTTGAATTTGTAATTGCTCTAAAGGGTTTGACATGTCGTGGAAAATGCTTTGAAGTTCTCTTGCCTCGTTAAGTATTCTTTTCTCTTTAACTTTCTTAGTTTTTGCTTCACTTTTGTTTTTGTTTTTAATCGAGCATAATCACATATGCATTTCCGTATGCCCTAGCCTTTTATTAAGAATGCTAAGGGACAAAATATGATTTTGAAAGAATTTATTTGTTTATTTATTTGTTTTTAAGTTATAAATAGATCATTTAATCCTTCTTAAGACTAAATAAAACGCTGACATACGTACCTTCTTGTTAAGCCCCCAAGGGGGTAGCCGAGTTGGTTGAGTATGGTGTGCTTGTGACCAAAGGTCATGAGTTCGAGTCCCTCTACATACGCTTTCTCGGCTGAGCCTGTCACACTTGTGTGGTTTACCTTCTGGCGTTGGTTTGCAGGCTATCGCGTCAGACTGAGGGTTTACCCTGTGCGCACTCATTGCACTCTGAGTAGCGGCTGCGGGTTCCCTCCGAAAAAAAAAAAAAAAAAAAAAAAAAAAACGCTAGAAAACATAAATTTATACATTCAATCGATTAATATTTTTGATGAATGGTAATAAAATATTTGCGAATTAAATACGATTCTTGCTAGCACTTGTTTTGTATCCAAGTAAATATATATTGGAATTTATACGGTATATATATTAACCCCCTTAGTCCTTATAAGAGGCTTAGGTTGAAGTTTTCTCTCTCGATTTTGTCAAATTCGCAATCGACTTTGTCAATTTTGTTTGTTTTGGCTAAGGAAAATTACAATTAATATATTAAAGTAATTAGTGTCTTTGGGCAAATAATGCACTTTTTAATTTGGTTCCAAGTACTTATACATGGGAATGTAAAGTATTACTTTTAATTTAAACAATTACTTGTGTAAGTAGGCAGCAAAATTCATTTTTTTTTATTAAAAAAAAAAGGCAGCAAAATTCAATAGGTGTTGATAACTTGTTTACCTTTTCATGTGTGCATCTTTTGAGTTTCCTCGATCAACTTACTTTTAGGTACCCCGTATTTATTTTGACACGATCTTCACCATTATTTTATTGGGAAAATTACCGTTAAATTTTGATTTTTTATCTGGGTTACATACTCTTTTTATTCTTTTCACTAGTATTTAGTTAATCTTCTTATCATTTTATTTACTTTTTTATAACTAAATTAAAAAACTCATCTCTTTCTTTAAGATTCTCGAATAAAACAATCTTTTCATAATCGATACTCACATTCTTTGAATATGAAATTTCTATTGGTTAAGATGTCCGTGATGATGTCTCATTTAACTCAAATTTACTGATAGGTGGTTGAATGAGAAGCCAAATCTCTAATTTGTACTGCGCTCCTACACATTTCATCAGCAGCGATGTTTTTCGAGGGATTGATCCATTTTTGGTGATGCATGTTTCCGCTTTTAGTAAACAAGAGGAAACTCTAATCCACAGTTGCCATATTTTTTTCTTTTATACTCTTGATCTTTTTCATTTGAGCCAAATTTTTCCAAGCCAGTTGACTCCTAAATTTTGGCTTTTGCTTTTGTCGAGCGTTATTTTTTCAAGAAAGCTTTTTGGCCACTCTTTTGTTAAGGAATTTTTCTCTACAAATCAAATTTTCGGGTCGAGAAGAGAATTAATTTTTCCATATTACTATATTTCCATCTGCGCGGATAATTACTGAGCTTCCAAAATTTATGAAGAATAACTTTGTCTATGTTCAGAGAAACTAGGCCGCCAAAATTGAGAATAGTGCACACTCTATCAATCATAGTTCGAGTGTTAATTAAGTATAACTTATCTAAATGGTATTTGGTTGGGTTTTAATGATCTGCTAGTCAATGTTATACAATGGAGATAAGATAGAATGATAGATGAGTTGATGGAATTTTCATTTTCTTGTTTATTATGGTGCTAGAAACTTTGTAGATGTCAAAGTTTGGAGCGATAAAAATGTCAAAGGAAATTTTGTTGTTGTTGTTTTTAAGGAAAAAAGAGTACTAAGTCTACTAAAAACAAAGGTAAATACCCCATATCGAAAACTATACTTTGAAAAAATCAACATCTGGGGCACCTATAGTTTCTGGAGCGCCTGTTGTTCTTGCTTCGTTTCTAGAGGCTGTTAAGGATGGTATTTAGGGACATGATTACATTTCTCTTAAGAGGCACAAACGCTCAGGCCTATATTTTGCATTATGAATTTTAATATGCATAATGTTTTTCCTCATTTGGTACCTCATTCGGCTTTTCTAGTAAATCTTGATTTTATCTATTTTAACAATTTTTATTAGAGGTGGTTCTTCTTCATCTTTCCTATGTGATCCGTCAAATATGTTGCATACCCATTTGATGGTTTTGTGTTGTTTGGCACATGAATTTCTAAGCCTAACTTGCTTGTAAGTCAGAACTCAGGTTTCTTATTGCGCCATGGCACCGGAGAGAGCATATAACTATATCTGTTTTGAATTATCAATTTCCGTTGACAATGAGCTTATATCTTATCTTCAACGGAACCTGGTAATTAATGGAACTCTTATAGGGGTTTCTAATTTCTAAAAATGAAAAGAGTGATAGAAGTGAGCCTAAACAATTTAAACATTCGTCGTTTAGTGAAAATATTGAGCAGAGGGTTGGTATGAAGATGGATATTCATATACTTCTCGAGCGTGTAGTTAATTTTTCAATACAAGAACTTGCTATTATGATTTCTCTTGGACGTTCTTCCTCTCAATCTGAGGTTCTTCATCAATTGACGCCCAATGGTAATATCACTTTAATGAAAGATATGTTTTTAAATTTGGTTTTGAGAGAGGAAAATTATTACAAACAATGTTTAATGAAAGAACGTAGATTGAAACGTTTTTATTCCTTCAACTAAAATCTGAGGCTTATGTTTTTAATAACAATTCTTTTGCTTTATCACAATTTAAAGTATATATATATATTGCTCTTCAATCGAAAGTTTCCGTTGTAGAAGTTGTGCAAGCAAGCTTTTATAAATGTTTTGCATATGCAAAATTCAAAGGAACTTCTTCGGTTTTTAAACAAGTACAAAAACGCTTGAATTTTTTGTTAGCCACGTATGTTTTTGTGTTGAAAGAAATTCTTGATAAAATAATCATATGATAATTTTTTCTATCCAAAAGCTATTAGATATCTATTAATATTCTAAGATAAATCTCAATTGTTTTTATATTTCATTCTTTAGGTATAGGGACAAAATAGTATTCTTCTAATTGATAGTCTAATAACCATATTTATATTATTAGGGTCGAGTAGAGTAAAGATCAGATTACTTCTAAATATTTTGAAGATGGAAAAGGGAGTGATTTATATAAGGATGCGTTTAAAGCATACCACACCCTAGTAACCAAAGCTATTGCTGGTAGTATTGTTTACCTTGTTGTTATTTCATAGCTTTTAGCTCCACTTTGGATTTTGTATATAAATTATATTTTTCCATTTTTGTCTTATTTATTTTTTTAATTGTTATTTTAGCTATATATTTTTGTAATTTTTTTTATGAAATTTGTTTTTTTATAATGGACGACTCTTTGTGTCTACGATATATCTTCTATTCTCTATTTTACTACTCACATACCATGTACAGTAGGTCAACAATTTTTTTTTGGAATATGATCGTTCTTTACTTTGATTTTTCTAGAATTTTTCAAACATATTAATTGTGCAGGACATTCTAGTAGGGGTTTGTCATTCTTCATAAGAAAATCTATTTTTTTACTGCGAATTAACTCTTGGTTATCCATCTTTTACAATCACTTGTTATGATTGATAAAAAAAATTATTATCCGAATTATATTCAGCTTTTTATGAAGTCTATATTCCATCCTAAGAATTTTGTTTCTTTTGGTATATTTAATTACATAATTTATATGTCTTTTTTAGGCGATATTTCCTTTTCATAGGTTATGCTTTAGCAGTTTGTATCGTGGCGAACATATTTTTTTGTGGTGTCATTTGTCCCTTCAGAATTATTTTTGAAGGTTGATTGTTTACTCTGTAATTTTATTTTTTATAGCATTATGTGTTGTCTGCATTGTGCATAAACAATAAGTAAAACATGTTTTTTTTTGCATTGAAAACATTTTATTAATATCGAATGCCTAGCTAAAACCTTCTCGTACCACCGAGGCCGAGGGAGGAATGAGTGCATCCCCATAATTTAGTAAATACGATTTACATAAGAAGTAAGTTACAAAAACTTTAGTCTGCATGACTATGGTAGATTTTCAGATGCTCTATATTCTAGGGTTGCTAGACTTGGTTTCCATTTTTATTCAACAATATGTAGGATCTTGGCTTTTTTCTTTGACTGTTTACGGTCCTTCCCATGTTGGGTTTAGACTTCTAAGTCTTTTCTTTTGTATGTGCTGAAATACATTTTTTCGAAACTTTTAAACCAAAATTTAAAATTATATATGTTCCTCATTAGTGCATTTTGATACTCCGATCCAAGGTGTGTATTGATCCTTCTCTTTTCAACTAGATCGACGCTACTCTTATGTTTTTATCACTATTTTTTTCAATGCATGTTGCAATACTGTATTGCACTATTGCCTTCATACCATACACGATGGAAAATTGTGTCTCTACTGAGATAGTTCTTGATAATATTCAGTATAAATATGACTACAAAACTCCTTGTAAGGTCTCATGCTAATGTAGGGTTGCTTCATCTAACACATTTTGATGCCCTTGAATATTTTTCTATTAGTTACGTTGACTTTACCGTCTGCTTGAGGATGAAAATGAGAAGAGAATATATGTGTAATTCCATTCTTTGCGCAATATTTTGTTAGATTCTCATTTTGGAATTGCGTTCTATTATCAATGGGGATAACTCTCAGAGTCTCATACCTGCAATATATACTCACCTTTAAAAAGGAAATTACCTCTGATGTCGTTATATATCATTGATTTTACTTCTAAGCACTTGGACAAGTAGTATACAACGATAATTATTTATTTTATTCCTCCGGAGGCCATCAGAAATGGTCCTACAATGTCCATACCCCACATATCAAATGGCATGGCTTATGTTATTGTTCCCAGTAACACTGTTAGAACTCGTATTCTTCACATACTTTTCAGGTAGTATGCCTTATATGAGATAATAATTTTATTGACGTTCGCCAAAATTCTTCTCCTTCGATTATCATTATCCATCTAGGATTGAATTTCAAAACAAATAGTTTGGCAAAATAATTAGTTTTGTTTCCGTAATATTAGTCTTGGTGTTAAGGATGTATATACTAAATAAGCCAATGTGTTGTCGATTTTTCCCTTGGCACTTGTTTGAACTCGACATGGCGAATAAATATGTTAATCATTGTATATATTTTTAAGTATTGGATAATATTATCCTTTTCTGCTTCAGTCTGAACTGTCATTTGGCTAAGTACTAATTGAGAGTCGGTTAGTAGTATTAACTTTTCTTCACTGATTTTTGCCAACCGAAGTAATGGATTAACAGCCCTATACTTTGCTTCATTATTTGATACTATGAATCTGAACTAAATGGATTGGCTCAAAACATCACCTGCTGAGGAGACAAGTTGTATTTCTTCGTCGAGTCTTGACTATTACTTCTAATATTAGTTCTAACTTTACAAGTAAATAAATGAATGATTGTTTTTTACGATTAGTCTTTTAGATTGAATTTTTTTAAGAAGTCAGGTAATGCTTGGGCCTTTATTATTGCTCTAGGTAAAAAATTAATATTATAATCCTCAAGTTCTTGTGACCACTTCGTCAATTATCTTGAGAAATCGGGATTTTGCAATACATTTATTAAGGGAAAGAGGTTTACACAATTATAGTGTGTGCTTGAAAGTATAGTCTTATTCTCCTAGCCACTACGACTAATGTTATAACTATTTTTTCTAATTTCAAATATCTAGCTTCTTTTTCTAGTAAATATTTACTTACATAATATATCAATATCAATTCTTTTCACTCCTTCATAATTAAGACTCTGTTGATTGTATAGTCTTATACCGCCATATATAGGTATAAGCTATTTATTAGCTTCAGATTTGTCAATACTTTCAATGAAGCCAATAATTTTTTGATATTGTTAAATGCATATTCGCACTCTAGAGCCCACTTGAATTTTCCTACTCGTTTTAATACGTGGAAGAAAGGTCGACACTTGTCTAAAGATCGTGACAAAAAATTGTTGAGTACATCTAATTTTTCCTGTTAGGATTTGAACTTCTTTTTGGTGCGTTCATTGATGCTAAGTTAGAGAGATGGATTAGACCTGCTTCGATTCATTTCTTTCTTACCATGTATCCTATAAATTTTCTTAACCGGACATCAAAGTGCATTATTCAAGATTTAGATTGAGATTCGCACATATGAGGTTATTGAATGCCACAACAAGGTATGTGAGATGGTCCTTTTTATGTATGATTATTACAAACATATCATTAATATAAGCCTGTATGTTTTTACTTATCTGAGTTATGAATATTTTATTTACCAACTTTTGATAGGTTGCTCTGATATTTTTTAATCTGAAGGGCATTACTTTGTACTAATGTAGCACTTTTGGGTGATAAATGTCGTGTGTTTTTTATCTTATTCGTTCATTTGGATTTTATTATATCAGCGTAAGCATCCATAAAAGATAATATTTTATTGTTTGATATCGTGTCTATAAGATGATCAATTCTTGGTAGTGGAAATGGGACCTTCAAATATGCTTTATTTAAGTCCGTGAAGTCCATACACATTTTCCACTTCTTATTTTTTTTTCTTTTTGATCAAGACAAGGTTCACTGTCAATATTGGATAATGGGACTCTATTATGTGTCCTATGGCCGTCAGTTTGTCTATCTCGGCAATGATCGCCTTAGTTTTTTTTTAAATAAGAACTTATTTTTTATATTATTGGTCTGTTATTAATAATGATATTAAATTGGGGAAATATGATGTTAGGGGACTCCTATTACATCCCAAGTACTCTAGGAAAATATCTAGCTTATTTTTAAAACAAAATTTGTACCCAAGATCACTTGGTCTATTTCTCCCGATCTTTAGGGGTTTCCCTTGTTTCATGATAACTCATCTACTTCTTCCCCTAGCTGTACTCTAACTGAGTGCCTCCTTTGGGGTTATCTCCTTCCTTCAAGAAGACTCATTCATTTTATGATTGATATGCTTTGATAGTTATTACGTTGTATAACATTCTCAAGTTGTTTTTTGGTTTTCTCTTATTACGCACACTCTATCATTTATAAGATATCTTATACATTGGTGTATTATAGATACTACAACATGTATTTTTCTAGCCATGATCGACCAAAAATTATATTATATAGGAAAACTGTATCTACTTCCATAAAAAGATATGATAGCTTTTTGCAGAAATTCTTTTTTTCCAAAGGCCACGTCTAAAGTTAATTCCCATATGATTATTTGTGCCAAAATATCAATTTTTCTTCCTGAAATGCCTTCGATTGGATTGTAGGTACTTCCTATTTTTTTGCTCTGGCCACTTCGTCTAGATCATGGCAATCTTGTACGTTTGATTTATTTTTAAACATATCTTTTAGCCCCTACTCTCGTTAGTTTTTTTTTTTGCATTAGACTATGTAGTCCCAATATTCTTTTATTTCTTTTGGCCGAATGAATTGATTTTTAAATAATATTCTAAGAATCTTGTAGGTTTTTATGCATCCTTGATGGAAGACTAAACCATTGCATTATTATTCCTCTTAGGTTCATAGAAAGGGCTTGACACTTGACTCCACCACCTTCTCCATACTGCAACATCTCACTATTAAATTGTTTGACGTGGTGCTTTAGATCTTCTTCAACCTCGTATTTATCAATTTTGTGGTTATCGTAATGTTGCAACATAACCCTACATAATATTTTTGGGGACAGTATTGACTTATTCTCTGCTTGAGGTTCTTCATCCTTATAAAAAAAATTCTAGGCCATCCATGAACGAGTAAGCCTGTTCGAACCTTAACCTTCTCCAATTTACACCCTTTTGTTTTGTTCTTCGGTTTATCCACCTGGTTATACAGGTGTGGGTATACATATCCTAGACTATATTATAGGATGTCAAGCATCCACCTAGATACACCATAATTTGTTTTTTCACTAGGCATGATGTCGTGTATATCCTGAAGGGACTCCTTTGGTATTTTAGGGCATACCTGGTGATGAGGTAATTCTTATCACCTAATATGACCGAGCATATGGGAAATGAAAAAATGTATACATAACTCCAAACCGAGCAGGTGATAATACGAGCAAATGGTAAAGCAAGGCTGCACAAGGGAAAATAGAAAATAATCGAGGACTCTTGCAGAGCGGAACTATATCGCCAATGATCAACTGAGAAGCAAAATGGAGTCAACGAGACGACTAATAGATGGAGGATGACAAAAGTCTTTATTACAAAGACTAAACTGACACCTCGCTGAGAACACCGAGCATGAATCGATAACAAAGAAACAGTCAAACATCTACCAAGTAAATAGAATGAGGACGAGCAGAATTATTGAGACCTAGAAAATGACAGCGGCTCGTGCTACATAATGAGCTTGGCTGAATAGATGCCTCGATAAGCGAGCCGAGAAAGAAGAAAGATTAAGGGACATGCTCATGCATTTACCAAACAAGCAAACGAATGACCAGCAGATTAGACAAGATCGAGCGAAATTCTTTGTAGCATATAAGATAATCCAGGGAGTTAAAATAGGCCCCATGGAATTAACTGATCAATGATATTAATGAAAGGAGACTAATGTAATGACCGTAAAATTAGGGTTTCTTTCATAAATATCAGTCTGCACACTGAATAAAAAGAATATATAATAACTACACGATTAATATGACCAAGGAAGTATAAATAAGCTCTCGGCTTTGAAGAATTGTAACTTTTTTCTCACTAAATAAATAATACCTCTACTTGTTACGTTTTGTCATATTTTCCTATAACAAATTGGGGGGCATTTTGAGAAACAATTAGCACTTAAAACTAGTACTATTTAACCATGATAGTGATAAGGTCAGGGGTTGAAAGAGATATGCAAGAACCAAGTGAGGTAACGAACGACGGAGAGCAACGGTGAACCCATCAAGGTGATATGATCAATGGCCTCCCATAGTAATCACTGACAATGGGGTGGCAGTGGTGAGGCATATTGAAACCACACCCCAAACGAGACAGGAGTTAGCACCTCAGACTCTTAAAAACATTGTGAATCCCATCTTGCATGAAATAATGAACGAGGATACGCAGCCAAGACATCGATCCAAAAACTTGAATAGATACTTCAACACCTGCAACAAGAGAAGTATATGGTAGCATGTGAGCACGATGCTAGAGAGCAAGTTATACACGCTACTATTATCGACTGAGTGACGCAATAAATGTGCTCAAGACTAAAATTTGAGGCACTGGACATGCCAACCCTCAGTCAGGGCCCGAGGATAGTCGCTCGAATCATGGATACCACTTTTCCAAGGACGAGGAGAGAAGGTGAAACTGGAGGGAAAATACGTTCCAAGGATCACGAACCCTTGCAGATGGAGGAGCCTCAGATGTATATGAAATTTAAAGGGGTTGAGTTCGTCCTAATACAATAAATACGGCTGAAGTTGTTAACGTCTATACTCAAGAAATCCCCGTTTATTGAAAAAAAAATCCTTGAAGCCCATCTCCCTCGAAAGTTTGATCCTTTTAGGATGGAGGCCAATGATGGCACGGGAGATCCGAAAAAGTGTTTGGAACAATTTCGTAATATGATGATGGAATATTATCCTGAAGATACTATGCTCTGTCGAGCACTGTCTATGACCCTTAAAGGTAATGCGATGGACTGGTTCAGTAGTTTAGCTAAAGCATCAATTCATGATTTTGCAGGGTTGTAGAGAGCCTTTAGGAAAATGTTTGTAGGAAAGAAAGAGCTGATGAGCAAGCACGACTCCATCATGGACCTCTACTAGAACAGAGTTGAGTCATTAAAAATCTATGTCAGGCGTTTTGTCCATTGCATGAATGGTTTACAAAATGTGGCGGAAAATATGGTTTTTACCTCGATAAAAAAGGGCCTCGATCGGCGAGCGGAGCTTTATGCTGATTTGATCTGATTTTCGATCGAAAACATGGGGGACCTGCTGGCCCAGGCAGACACATTCGTACGAGTGTACGACACCAAAAAATGAGACTCCCCATAAGGACTCGTCTATGACCCGAGAGAGGGGCACTCCGACTGAAAGAAAGTAGATGATGGTCATCACAGGGATACTTATCGACAAACTATACACCCTGATAATCTATCCTGGCGATTTACACCACTGACTGAGTCTATTTCTATGATCTCGACACAACGAAGGGGAAAACAAGGTATCAACCCCAAAGAGTGATGAATGCTCCATGCTATAATAGGTCGAACACGTATTTTTTCTCATATCACAACGACCATGGCCACCCCACCGACGAGTGTTGGAAGCTCAAGGAAGGGATCCATAGATTGATCAAAAATAGATAGCTCGTTCAATTCATCAAGAGACATGATCACCATTGCCAACCCGAGTAGAGAGAGGTAATTTGCCAGATCAATGAGGAGAAATCTAACAAGGACAAAAAAGTAGACCCGGGAAAACAACAGTGGTTGTTCACCAGTATGGAAAGAAGTTCAGATATAACTGAACTCAAGGAACGTGAAAAAACAATGGTCCAAGCATCCTGGTTACTTTAGTTGAAGTAAAATCTGAGGTGGCCAACAAGTAGGTATTACACAGTCAAGAACTTGCGTTTTCGTTATTCACTATCACCGGAGGAGACTATGGGATATCTTGCGACATAAAATCCAACAAACGGGCAAGGGCCGATCACGAGATTCAGACAATCGAGGCTTCGTCCTATTACAACTATCAAGACCCTCTTGCTGACCTCACATTCAATGAGAATTATTTTCGGGGGTTCAGTATGTCGCGTGAGGAATCTCTTATAGTGAACCTCAACATTGGGAGAGTCATGGTAACCCGCGTCTTATTAGATTGAGGGATATCAGCCAACATCATATTCAAGATCAGCTATGAACGTATGAACGAGGTCCCATCCTACAAACCAATAGAGCAAACTTTGGTAGGATATGAAGGAAAGGCTTCTCAATTCGTGGGGAAAGTACAATGATGGTCAAATTCGGATATAGCACCATCAAAAAAGAGCTGAAAACATTGTTTATGATTTAGGACGCCCAAGCCATTATCACGCGATCACTGATCGGCCTTGGCTTCACATGATGGAGGCCACTCCCTGCATGTTTAGGCAATGCATTAAGTACCAAGTAGGAGATACGGTCGGAATTATCCGAGGAAGCCAGAGGACTTCCAGAACATGTTACGCCGTCACAGTGAAACCTTCGAACCCTCAGATAACAATTACTGAGCGGGAGGTGCAGGAAAACAATGGTCGAGCACCTCTCTCATCTGATCCCGTTGATGATCATCGAGAGACTAGACAACCAGAGGCATACCAATTGATTTAGTTGAAAAAACAGTGGTAGGGGGCCGTATTCTGCGAATATGTAAGAATTTAGATTCCGTTAAAAAACATTATTGCTTGACTTGCTATGCATAAACTTGGATATTTTCTCATAGGATGCTCGTGATGTATCCGGGATAGACCCCTATATCATTCGTCATGAGTTAGCAGTAGATCCATGTGCTACGCCCGGGCGGCAGAAGCGACACTCATTTTCCCACAAGAAAGAGGAGGCTATAGGCGTCAAGGTAGATAAGTTATTGCAGCTTAGGCATATCCGACGAGCTCGATATCTGGTGTGGATAGCAAATTTGGTGTTGGCAAAAATGTGGATAGCAAACCGGATGTTAGCAAACCTGCCTCGTATTAACTAGTTTGTGGATTTAGGTTCAAGTTGTGAATATCTTTCTCTTATGGATGCCTTCTTCGACTATAATCAAATTTTTCTCAGCCCATCTGACAAAGAACACACGACATTTCTGATTGAGCGCGGGTTGTATTGCTATACCGTGATGTCATTCGGTTTAAAAAATGTGGGCTCTACATATCAACATTTGGTCAATCACATCTTCAAAAACCATCTGGGTAAACACATGGAGGCATACATCGATGAAATGATCGGTAAAAAACACACATCAGACAAACTACTTGAGGTACTTCAAATTGTGTTCGATGTTCTACGTCAATATAATTTAAAGTTTAAACCGGTGAAGTGTTCCTTCGGCATACAAAACGACAAATTCCTCGGTTATGTGGTCAGCAAGAGAGGAATTGAGGCAGAACCGATGTAATTGGAGGCATTTATCAAGATGGCACCACCCATATATGTGAAAGAGGTTCAGTGCCTTACATGTCGATTATCAGCATTGTCACGCTTTATTCTCAAGCATCCGACAAAAGTCACCTATTCTTTGAGATTCTCCGATACGCTAAAACATTTGTGTGGACATATGAGTGCAATACATCCTTTGAAGTATTAATAAATTATCTCACCTCACCTGAAATACTTTCAGCACTAGTGGCATGTGAGACTCTATTTTTATATTTATCAGTTTCATTTAGCTCGGTTAATACGGTATTAATTAGGGAACCAGATGGCGTGCAACACCTAATTTACTACACCGGTAAAACTTTAGTAGATGTTGAGACTCGATACCTCAACCTGGATAAACTCACGCTCGCCCTGATGGTAACAACTTAAAAGATACACCCTTATTTTCACGGATACACAATTATTGTCCAAACCTCTTTTCCACTCAAAGGTTTGCTGCAATAACCAGATACTTCAGGTAGACTCACGAAGCGGAGTATCGAATTAGGGGAACGTGACATCAAATTTGAGCCCCACACTAAAATTAAGGGTCACCGAATTGGCGACTTAATCGAGGATAACTAACAGGGACAACATTTCTCGTTGTTTGAGGGAATCTAATTAGTGTGAGGGGAACACATCGAATCAGTATGCTGAGACTGATCGAAATTTGTATGCAGTCATGGGAACTGAGTGTCAATACGTGCAAGGTGTCAATTGGAGTAACTCTTCGTTGATAAGCGAAATTCGATCTATTACACTTCCGAAGTGTTTTGATATTGTTAAGGTTGAAAAGTTAGATGGGATGCAGAATCTAGATGATCCCATCGAACAATTCAAGAATTACATGATTAACAACATTAAATTTGTACAATCCCATTCTGAGGGGATATATTTCGAATTTCAGGGATTTCTATACTGTTTTTCAAAAGAAATTTGTTGCAAGCAAGGAGATGAGAGCGAATGAAGATACAATTATCCACTAAAAATAGGAATTTGGAGAGAAGTTAAAGGACTACATAAAGAGTTTTGTTCTGACTAAGGAAAGTATGGATAATTGTGAAGAAGGTGTGGTGACGAAAACTAGGGTCCGAGGGGCACTGATGGCTCAGGTTGAAGACCAGATCAAAGTTAAAGAGTCAACTAGGGTCCGAGGAGGACAAACTAATGTTCCAAAAAATTCGGATCAGGTGGCCAATAACCAAGGGCCACCCTCGAATGGTAATCAACACCAACCTTGAAGTAGGGGATATTTAAATCATGCCATATCCTATAATTACAACAGAATGAGGCCGAATCAGTGGATTAGGCCAGAGTATTATGCAGATTTAACATATAGTGTAGCTGCAATCTTTGACAAAAACAAGAGCTTTGTGAATTTCAGGAAGCCAGGTCCAATAAAAGGCCAAGGGAAGAGCGGAATAACAAATATTGCAGATATCACGAGGACATTGGTCATGATACCAATGATTATATTGTATTAAAAAGGGAGGTCCAAATCTTGATTAAAAATGGAAAACTCTTTACTTATGTGAAGTCACAAGGAAGCACGTCGAAAACTCCAGCAGCGAATTCACGTCCTACTAACCCAAGTACGCCAGCTGAGAATTTGATGATTCCGGACTCCAAGGCTGTTGAATTTGATGCTGCTTCAAACAAATTTGGATAAGGATCCAGACGGGTTAATTCTGATGGTTGCTGAGGAGTCGGTAAAGAAAGGACATGTGCGAAGCTTATGTGAATGTTTTGATTCTTTGTTTATTTTCAGAGGCGACTCAATGGCTAGTAATACTGACAGTTCGAGGAAGAGGCATGTTGTCAATTTGACAACTCAAATTGAAGGAAAAATGTCTACTCATTTGTATTGCAAAAAGGCTATACCTTTTATCTTGTTTGATGAGGACGACTTGCGGGGTTCAGCGGGGTCGCATGAAGATGCGATAGTTATTGAGGAAGAAGGGGATAGTGTTTAGATTCGACGTGTTCTCATAGACAGTGGCAGTTCTATGAACGTCCTTTTCAAAACAAATTATGATAGGATGTGTAATCCACCTCGAATTTCTCAATCAGAGCGTACAATTATAGGATTCACTGGTGGGACAACATGGGTGATTAGGTAATTCAAAGGAGAGATGATCTTAGGAAAGGGACCTTTCAAGAAGAAGGTCTAAGTGCTCTTCGTGGTTGTGGACTGTCCCACAAGTTACAACACTAATTTTGGAAGGTCTTGGTTGTCCAGAATATATGGGGTTGTGTCGACAGTACATTAATGTTTTAAATATGTGGTAGGGGATCGTGTAGGGGTCGTTCAAAGTGATCAGAAAGTTGCAAAAGAGTGTTATGCCATTTCACTTCGGATCCGAAGATCTAGCAGTGGATACTTGATGAATTAATAGTAGTCAGAGGGGTTAACCTCGGATTTTGATGAAAGAGTTGAGGATCTAAGGGAAATCCCAAGGTCTTTGACCGGTAAGTGAAGAAATTGAGGAGTATACTTTTTCTGAAGGAAGAGTAATTCAAATAGGAACCTTACTGACCCTAGTTCTACGTTAACAACTACTAGAATTTTTGTCTTTTAACTTGAATGTTTTTTCTTGGAAAACGAAGGATGGGACGGGGGTATCGATCGAAGTAATTTTCTATAGTTTAGCTGTTGATCCAAAGGTGAAGCCGGTAATCACAGTATAAGGGATCGTTTATCTAGGGTCGGATATATAAGGGAATCATAATATCCTTTATGGATGGCGAATCAAGTGGTGTTTAAGAAGAAGAATGACAAATAGAGAATGTGTGTGGATTTTACAGACTTAAATTGAGTATGTCCTAAAGATCGATTTCATGTTCCTTGAATAGATCAACTCATTGATTCCACTTTGAGAAATAAAATATTAACTTCCATGGATGTTTTCCCAGGATACAATCAGATCCAGATGGATCTGAAGGATAAAAAATGCACGACCTTCATAAATGACAGGGGATTGCATTGCTATAAGTTTATGCCTTTTGGATTGAAAAGCGTCAGAGCTACTTATAAAAGGTTGATGGATAAAGCGTTTGCCACTTAGATCAGAAGAAATATGGAGGTTTATATTGATGATATGGTGGTAAAAAGCTTGAGGGATGATGCGCATCTGGAGGATTTAGAGGAAACATTTTTGAATCTAAGGGCAATCAGACTAAAACTTAATCTTGAACAATTCACCTTTGGAGTTAGATCAGGGAATTTCTTGGGTTTTGTTATCAGTGAAAGAGGAATAGAAAGTCACTCAGAACAGTTGAAAGCTTTGATAGCAATAAATTCACCTCAATCTATTAAGGAAGTGTAAATTTTGACAAGAAGGTTAGCAGCACTTAATGGATTTATTACTAGATTTTTTGAGAAATGTTTTTCTTTCTTTCAAGTGTTGCGAGGGCCAAATAGATATGAATGGATATCAGATTGTGAAGCAGCAGTTACAAGCATAAAGAACTTTTTATCATCACTAGAGATTTTGTCAAAAGCTCGAAGTGGAGAAAAGCTTTTTTTTTTATATTGCGGTATCGAATTTTACACTAAGTGCAGTATTGATAAGTGAAGATTCGAGAATTTCGAAGCCAGTGTATATATCAACAAAAGTTTAGTGGCAACATAAAAGAGGTATTTGAAGCTTGATAAATTAGCATTAACATGTGTGATTGCTGCTAGGAAAATGCGCCCTTACTTCCAAGCTCATAATATCGAAGTTCAAACTGCATTCCCTTTAAAGTATGTTTCACACCTCGAAGTGAGATTTTATCTCAAGCGTTGGCAGATTGTTTTGTTAAATTTCATTCGAGCAGACCGGGTATAGAAGAAATCCACGATGTTGTATTAGAAAGTTTGATGTGGGTTGTTCGAACAGATGAAGGGTCTAGTATTTCAGGATGTAGTGATATAGTTCAGCTAATTGCTCCATCTGGAGAAACGATGCTTCAGCCTATCAAATTCGGTTTTCATGCTTCTAATAATGGAGCTGAATATGAAGCTGCTTTGGCTGGTTTGAGGTTGGAAAAAAATTATGTAGTAACTTCATTGCGCTTAGAGACAGATTCTCAGTTAGTAGAAAATCAAGTATCCGGAAATTCCAAGGCAAAAAAGGATCGCTTTATTTTGTATATTCGGGAACTTTGGAACTTAATGTTACTATTTGATACGAAGTTGGCCAAAGAATTGAGGGGTAAAGCATTTGGATACATAGTTTTGGATGGAATCTTGTATAAGAAGGAATTAAGTAGGCCATTATTACGGTGCTTAGACAGGCAAGAGTCACAAGAGGTATTATCAAAGTTGAATGATTGAGAGGGGTCAACTCACTACGGGTTTAAAGCGGTTATTTCGTCGGGTTTTACTTGCAAGGTTTTATTGTCAAAAATTTGGTTTGAAGCTGTGATACTTGTCAAAGGTTTGCTAACTCTATGCACAAACCTGGAGTTCTACTTATGTCTATAACCGAATCCATACCATTTGATAGATGGGGGATTGACTTGGTGGAGCCTTTGTCGATGTCTTCTGGGGGACGGAAAATGATAATTGTAGCAGTGGATTATTTTACAAATTGGGCAGAAGCAAACCACTATCTGGAATGAAAGCATAAGATGTAATCAAATTCATTGTAAGCAGTATTTGTGGCCGCTATGGAGTACCTTAGAGAATTACTACGGATAATGGCCCTCAGTTTAATAACAAAAAAATGACTTCATTCTGTGCATCGAAGGGAATTCAACAATGGTTTTCAATATCTTTTCATCCCCAAGCCAATGGACAATTCGAGGTCACAAATAAAATTATTTTAGATGTGTTAAAAAAATTTGACAGGGGCAGTAGGGAAATGGCCGAATTATTTGCAAGAAGTACTTTAAACTTATCCTTTTGCTTTAGCATATGGAATGGATGAATGTTAGCCCTATGGAATCTACAATGTCATCTTTTAGGAATAGCTCAATATTCTAAAACATCTAATGACGAAGCGAAAAGAGAAAATTTAGATTTGATTGATGAAAAAAGAGTTCGAGCTCATTTGAACATAATCCATTACCAGACTCTTATGAGGAACAGATACAATTCGAGGGTAAAAAGGCGAGAGTTTAATGGAGATGATAAAGTGTTAAGGAAAGTATTCTTGCATACTAAGAAAAAGTGTCTCGAAAAAATGGCCCCGAATTGGGAAGGACCTTATATGGTTGTTGAAAGGATAAAGTCAGGGTCTTATCGCCTCTGCGATATTCAGGGGAGGATGCTTCAACACCCGTGAAATATAAAGCATCTATAATTATATTGGGAATATCTCTATTGTATTTTGAATTTGTTTCTTTGGATTGAATAACGCACTATTTCCTACCCTGTTGGCCCAAAAAGGTTTTAATGAGGCGCTATGTACATATTCAACTTTATCAATAAGATGCATTTTTTTGCCAATGATTGTTTACGAGTATTTATTTAAACTATCTTGAGAATTGTTCAAAGACTGATCATCTTTGAGGTTGATCAAGAGTAGAATGTTCTGAAATGTTTATTACACTTTTCGAAGAAGCAACCATATTCGAAGTGCTACGTTCATTAAATGCACGATGATATTCGAAGTGCTACGTTCATTAGATGCACTGTGATTTTTGAAGTGCTACGTTCCTTAAATTCACTGTGAAATTTAAAGTGTTACTTCCATTAAATACACTGTAATATTCGAAGTACTACGTTTAATACATGCACTGGGAATTTTGAAGTACTACGTATTGTTATTTTCGATGTGTCATAATCATCTAGTGCTCATATTTGAAGGGTTATATTAAAAAATTAACGGATCATATAACTTGATAATAAATATGAAATATAAACTAAAACCTTTGTCAATTAGAATAATTTGATGAGTACAATGGATATGATATTAAAATGACAAATACAAAAAATGAGAACAAAAAATCATTGAGATGACTCTTCTTGAGATGATTCTTCCTTGATTGATGAGCTTTGGATAGGGTCGAAGGCTTCGCTAGGGCGCCATTCGACTGGAATATTATTACATAAGCTATAAAGGTTGATTTTTGGATATGTTGCATGCATTTCTCGAAGGATATTAATGGTCGTCTCTTCTTTACCATTGTTGATAGCTACTAACATGTCTTGGATGCATTCAGCTTTTGTGGTAGTGATTGCAAGTTATTTTTCCTCCTCAAAATTGTTTTTTATTGTGGCTATCTTATCGCTTAGGTTTTTCTTTTCTGCTTCGCTTTTGGTAAGTGAAGTCTGAAGCCCCTCGGATTTTTTATTCTCAGCAGCCAAATCCTCAAGGTGTTTAGGCTTGAGTTGATTTATTTCTTCTTGATGAGAAGAGTTAAGATTTTCCTTTTCAATTTGATGTTGCTCTCGCAAATGCATTTAAAAAAAATGAGTCCTCTGATAAGCTCAGACCTTTCCATTTCAAATCCATGAAATTGATCTATTACATGAGTTTGCAATTTTTCCCTCAACTGTTTCTCAGCTTCAGCAGTTCCCTTGTAGCAAACCATATCTTTGGCTAGTTGTTTCAGATGACTTTCCGAAGTTTCGATTTCTTGTGTGAGGATGTTCGCTGCAGTTTTGAGGTTGGAGAATGGCTGAAGTGCAGCAAGGACGTCTGGATTTGGTGCAGTGTGAGGGAAAACTATTAGACTAAGGGGAGGAATAAGGTCCAAACAAGTTGTAGGAACAGTAGGAGCGATGATTTCAGGTGATGCTTCCGAAGCAGAGTTTGCAAGTCTTCGGCCAAAATTGTGTAAGCGAGTTTAAACTTCTTGAATAACAGGATCTTCTTCTCCGATGAGTTCTTGTGACTCATTAAAATTGATAAAACTATCGGGATTGAAGTGATCGTCATCTTGATGATCTTCTGGAGTGGTTATAGCATCTCTGATGAATTCTTCTATGATGCGTTTTTGTTGGACCTCATCAACTGTAACCTCATTACCATAAGCAACTATGTCTTCGATGGTCGTTGTTATTTTCTTCTTATTCTTCTGAGGATTACTGGAATTTTATTTTTCGAGGGTGTAGAAGCTTTCTTCTTTTTTGAAGAAGGCTCTCCTTTTGTTCCTTCCTTGATAGTCGAAAGTGTATTCTCTTTTATCTTTCTTTTCAAGCGTTTGGGCTTCGAATTTCTTGAAGGGCTAGCACCAGATGTACTAGCTTCTTTTTTCTCCTTTTTTCCTTTTTCTTTTGAGGCAAGGCGATGGTCTAATCCGTTACGAATGGGGAGGAATATCTTACAATCAGGGTGGATTAATCTTTTGCAAGCATAATGAGGGTTGGGTTGATCCATTAAATTTTTAAGAGGAAAAGCTCCAGGTGTGATTGGAAAAAGGTGGCAGTTGAGGAGATTGATTGGTTGATAGGCGGTGTGAAAAGCATTATTCCATTCTGCTTCATCCCAAGAGGTAAGCTTAACGAATATATCTTTGGATTTTTTCCGACGAATGGCATAACACCTTGGAATTTCTGAAAGGATCATATAAGTAGACAGTGAATAAGGGTAACAATAGTTATACTATTTTGTTTAAAAAGAATAATATTAGTACTTACGGTTGCTTCTCCAGACAACGTTTAGTTTTGATGGGTTGGCATTGGATATCTCTTTACCGTTTTCCAATGCTCCTTAGATGAAGTCAAATTTTTGCTTCCAAATTTTGTCCACTTTTAGAAGGTCACCGATGATTTTTAGGTCATCATCTAGGGTAAAGTAGTAAAGTGGAAGTTTTGGTCCATTGGATAGTTTTGTCAAAGATATGAAATCGTTGATGCTGATCGGAATCTTAGACAAGCAAGAGGCCATGATTACGAACATAAGAATGAACCATTGATTTGGTGTCACTTGAGTTGGGCACAGATTTAGAATTTCAAAGTACTCAATGATCATGAGATCTAATGGGAATCGAAGACCCCAATTGATGATTTCGGGGTAGACCACCAGTTCATTATCCTTGCAATCTAAGGGAGTCTCTCCCTTTTTGGGTAATCAAAGGGTAATGCTATCTCCCATTCCCCATTGTTTCTTCAGATCTGATGCTTGACGGTTTCGATAATATATGTATAAAACATTTTGCAGTCCGACAATATAGTCAGCATCAAGAGATCTCAGATTCCTGCCATTTTTTTCTCTTTCCTCATCGGATATAGTAACGAGAGCCTTCTTTTTTCTTGGATTCTGTAGCATTCTTTGATTCTTCTTCATCAGAGTCAGCCTCATTGTCTGAATGAGTAGCATCAGAATCAATTCCCTCCACTTCGGGCGTTTCATCTCTTAATTATGGAAGATTCTTCAAGGGATTTTGTTGAGGTAATAAGGCTTCCTCAACAGTCTCCCTCGGAGAGGAGATATTGTAGATGAATTTGATGAGGAAGGATTTGGTGTAGCATCGGTATCACCTCCCATGGCTATAAAGTCCTTTTTTCCGAATTTGTGGGGGATAAGTTGAAGAAGGGGTTGCTTCGGATTTGCTTTATTCACCACTAATTCGACGTGATTCTTTAATACGGGAAGCATAGGTTCGAGGTGGGTGTTTGAGATTTAGAAGATTGACCCTCCTTTGTCACAGGTGAAGATGAAAATACAGGAGTCTTAGAGGGGTTGAAGTTACCGCAGTAAATGGTATTTGTAGTTATTCCAAGGGGAGCGTCGCTTATTAACCCAGCAGCTCTATATTCGTCTGCTCTCTCACTTATGCAAAAATAATCGTAACATCCGAAGACAAGATTATCGACAAATTTTGGATATTTGGGGTTTTTAGGAATTCTTGCTTTAGATTTTCTAGATCTTTGGTGTTTTCTCATAAACAGATTGAAGATTGATCAGAAATTTTGATTTTTCTTGTGAAAGCAACCAGAAAGTTTGAAGAAGACGATGAAGGTAACTAAAGGTTGGGAGGTTTCCAGTTTCTCTCTCAAGAATTTTGGATTGTGAAACAAGAAATGAAATTGTGAATGAATTTATAGGAGGAATGGGATGAGTGCAGAAGTGGAAAAGGTATTATGGTGATTGGACAAAATTTAAATTGGTAACAATGTTACATGTTCGAAATTTGTCATGCTAGTTGCAAGCCTAGTAGCTAGGAAATTATTATGTATTTAACGGTTAGATTTTACAACATGACTTCAAAGTTAACGCAAGGAATGATTTCCTGAAAGCATACTTTGATGTATCACTGCGTCTGAAAAAATTTGAGGAGAAAGAAGTTATTGATTTTGACTGTCAAATCTGCGTCTAACGATATTTAAGGAGAAAGATGTTATTGTTTTTAAAATTTTCATATTTTAAAGTTGATGTTGACATGATTCAAAGACAATTAGTCCTCATTCATTTACTGACATGAGAACTAGGGGGGCTATTGATAAGTAAATAGAAATTTAAGGACTTAAAATGTTAATAATATAAGGTTAAAGAAACAATTTTAAGTACATATCTTTATTGGGGACTAAGGGTAATTTATCATTTTCTGTAACTACTTACAGTTATGAACTAAGTCCCTGCGCCTCTATATAAATGCCAGAGATGAACTAATAAAGGGGTTGAAACTTTGTTCTTATTCACTTGTGTTCTCACTTCTCTCTCTACAATATTTCTCTCACTAAAACACTCCTATTATTATTTACCAAAGTGACTTATAATAATTGAACCCACCATAGTGAATCCAGTGGAGGGGCATATATCATTCTTAAACCATCTACTGGAGAGGAGATCCACCAAGTGATCCGCTTTAATTTCCCGGTAACCAATAATATAGTAAAAATACGAGGCTGTGATTTGTAGGATGAAGTTAGCACTTATATGCAGGGCTCAGATCTACGAACTCGATCGGATTCACAATGAGTCATTAATCAAGTGAACGGTTCATACGATGCTACACATGAGGGTATTCATGGATATTTGACAGCGCTCAAGGAATTTGAATCCAAATTCGTCGCGGTCGTTTATGAGCAAGTCCCCCAGTTATAATATTCTGATGTCCACACCTTAGCCAAAATAGCGGTAGTAGGCGAACATCCCCTCATCTTACTGCAACAATTACCCACCACATCAATTTTATACGAAAATGATGGATTTTGCATAATCGACCACGCAGATGACATGAGACAACCCTACCTCCTCTATCTCCAATTTGGCACCTTACCAACTGACAAAGCAGACGCCCGAGCTCTCCAACTGAAAGCAACTAAATATTGTATATTGGATGGCATCCTATACAGAAAAAGCTACACTCAACCTCTGCTCCGTTGTTTGGATTCCTCCAAGGCTACCTCGATTTTGCATGACCTACATTATGGAGATATCATGACACATTGCGGATATCGTATCCTTATTTGTCGTTTTTATTAGCAGGGTACTACTGGCCGGCCTTGGCCACCGACACTGAAAAACTTATTCAACAATGCAATCAATACAAACAGTTCTAGTCACCTCCCGAGTGAGCCGATGCAGGTAGTTTTTGTCTCTTGCCCTTTCGACAAATGGGGTATTGACTTAGTAGGGCCACTACCCATGGCGACCAGTAAACGGTAAATTGTTTAGTGGTGGCTGTAGATTATTTCACCAAGTGGGTTGAAGCAAAATATTTTTCCCGAACCTGAGCCCAAGAAATATGTGATTTCATTATTGAACGGATTTTAGCTCTATTTGGAATACCTCCCATCATAATGACAAACAATGGGCCTCAATTCCAAAATATGGTTGTCACTACATTATACAAACGTTTCGGCATCAGCCAACACTTTTTCATACCATATTATCTCCAAGCAAATGGACAGGTTGAGGTGATGAACTACAATATATTGGAAGGCATAATAAAGAAACTAGAAGGGGCCAAGGTGAAATGTTCAGACAAGCTGACGGAGGTTCTTTGGGCATATTAAACTACCCCGTGAACTATAACTGGAGAAACTCCCTTCTCCCTGGTATATGACATTAAGAATGTTGTCCCAGCAGAGATCATCATCCCAAGTCATAGGATCAGCAATTACGATGAGGATAGCAATACCACTGACCGGGCACTAAGTATAGACCTTATCAAAGAACGACGTGACCATGCTCAAGTCCAAACAGAGCACTACATGAGCCTCATACAGGGGTTTCAACGCTCGGCTAAAGCTTTTTATCTTGTAGGTCGGCGATAAATTAATGAATACATTTTTCCAAGGCTCAAGCGATAAATCACTAGGCAAGCTTGGACCAAACTGGGAACGACCTTTCACAATCATCTCCAAGGAGTATAGTGCAGCATACCGCCTCCCTGACGCTGAAGGGAACGCACTTAAGCACCCATGAAATATTCATCATTCTAAATTATATCGTCATGCTGTGTAACTTAGACAATACGCTTTTTTTCCTTCCTGATGCCGCAAAAAGGATTTTGAACGAGGCATCAAACTTATCTTTTTATTTACTACAATACAATATCTTGTTTTCGCCAATGTGTGTGTTTATTTATTCATTATCTCCATCTTTACAATAGCAAAACAAGTCAACGACCACGCCTACGGGATACGCAAGGGGCCATGTTGAGCCCAGACCATCGAGTATAATTATACGAATGGGCTACGAGCCACGCCTAAGGGCTATGTAAAGAAAATTGGTCTAGCATCAAGCCTCTAATAGGGTCAAGAAATAGGATTTAAGTGACATCGCCACGAATAAGATGAAGAGTAGAACTCACTCATAGCTACATAACGCGAACTGATCATGGATCAAGCCTTTGAACAGGCCACGCAATAGGGTCATACTGACTTCACCGCGAAATAGGTTTTAGCTGACTTATGCAATGAGTTTAATACGACTCGACATTGTAAGGAAATGCTCCATCATTTTAATAAGATAAACACATGCCTCCATTAACATAAGCATCTCCATAATCGCTACAATACATTAATAAAACATCGACAACGTCATATGGATGTGATTAGAATACGTTTTAATGTCTAATAAACAAAATACGACTAAGAAATACATGAGTTCAGTTATGCTTACAACACATTCACCATATTAATAAAATAGATCCACAAAATTATCTAACATGCATTAATTCAAGCGTCAGGCACCAAGCTTAGATCATCAACCTGAGCATCTTTTATCCAATCAACGCCTTGCTGCACCGTGCCTACTTCAATTGTTGGGGTGGACACATTCACTAGCTTTTGTTGAGACCGCGCTGACATCACGAATTAGGTACCCCCATCAGTGCTCTGCTTTTCGTCAAGAAAAGATTTCTCCAACGAACCAAAAAATTTTCCCGCGTTTAAAGACATCAGCTTCACTATAGCTTCTTCTATTTTTGCGTCATTGTTGCCATAACAACCTCCATTACATGTGCCTCCATCTTAACTAAATTTGACGCCACCTTCTTCAGAAGTTGTCCGCGTTATTTCTTTATCACTCTTTAACTCACACATAGCAATCAATCTCTTATTCTCCAACGTAAGAGCGGTAATACGCTCAGCCTGATATTCAACTCTTTTCGCTTGAGAGATATCTTGAGCAAGCAATGTGCTGCTTTGGGACATCACATCCTCATTCCTTTTAATCAACCCATTATTTTGAGCTATTAGCGCGGCATTCTCGGTGGTCAGCTCCTTGCATGTTGGCTCACAGGTAGTCAAGATACCTTAGATGTGGTTACCCTCTTACACAAGCTTTCAATCTAACCATCTCACTCACCCAAAAGAAATGAGCTCATGTTTCTATTTATCCCTCAGTTGATAATAAGCTTTCGACATCTTTTGTTATGAAAATACCACAAAATTATGGTGCGTCTGTTTTAATAAGTAAAGTTCGCATAACACGATTTAGATTCACATAAGTCTACATTACAAGCATAAGGTACCTCAATTTCCAGCTCCATTTGCCTCCGTAGTAACTTATTTATAGGCATATAGTCATAAAACGATAGCTCATTAATATGTTCCAACTACTCGAACATTAGCATCGATAGAACAAAGGATGCCGAGCTCTCTGTTTCCCTCGTTTTACGACCCTGGGGCACTAAGAACCACACCCCAGTAATATTACGATCCTTATACCTTTGTTCTATCGGAGCTCGAATTCGTTCGATCATCGTCACCTCTCCACTATCAGCCATTGTAATATTTTCTTTCTTCGAAATAATTACTTCAGCAATTGGCCACAACCCAACTTTCAAGAAATTAACCTGAGTAAACAACCGAGCCGGCTCCTGTAACCACGTCATGTTTACTAAGTTAGCCACCTGAATCAAAGAGTTCTTTGCGCCCTCAAATAGACACTCATTGCACCATTCTTGGTGTTTCCCCTCACCAGCATCTCAAATACATAAGTTAGTTTTCTCCCCTAAGGTATTAACTTTGCAGGCTAAAAGTCATCATTCTTACACTTAGCCTTCCAACAGCGTTCCAACTGAAGATTCTTCAATACATTTTCATGCTTTCAGTTCTCCGATACGAACATAACAGAGTTCTTCCAGTACTTATCGGAGGTAGGAAGCTCCACTGTTTTCCTACACCCAATGAACTGAGTTTAGAAGAAGGGTGACTTTGCAAATTTTGTCACATCCACCACTGCCAGCAGACCCACCAAACAAATTAAGATACCTAATAGGCGTGCACTTAACACTACACTAAGTAAAACCCTCCACCCATTGGCTGCTAACTGTGTAGGGCATATACCTATAAAACTAAAAAAATCCTGTATCAATAACGGTAGTGTTAATCGTAAGCCCGAGTAAAAAATTGTGGTGTATAGACATGTATGGTTCTCCTTCGCTTGATATATGGTTTTCCCCGACCTCTGGAACCCTAATTGTAAATCCCTAAGAATACCATACCTAGCCTAAATCTCAAAAAACCAGGTTCTTCAAGATACTCATATTTGGGTGTTATTCGGTCAAAGTAACTTTTTTAAAATACAGTATCTTCGAACTCGGTTTCCATGGTTTTAACCGATTTTCCCTCATTTGTAATTTTTTTTGGGGCCATCTCGACTGAAATGAACCATATGGAGGCGTAAGATTAAATAGATAGAGCTGACACATCATGCACACTCGTGATTGTCAGAGACGATAGTATTTTCCCACAGGTAATAAACTATGGATCAACATTTAATGGTTGAGAAACTAGGGTTTCATCTACCAACACTAAGTAAGAAAGCAAGAATAAATTGGTACATAAACTTACCTTATGGGTTGATGACAAGCTTTAATAATGAAGATGTAACCTATTTTCTTAAACACATCCAATTTATCTCGCCAACAGGTAAACAACTTATTCCAATAAATGATTGCTTAACTTTTAAATTGTGACTTACTATTAGGATACCAAATGGGTTTTTGCTCCACGCGTGATGAGATGGCAGCTGTCATTCTTAATTAAAGTCAATTGTATTTTTTTCCTAAACCTCAAGCGCCATTTAGAATATAAACAGTTTCATTGTCAAAATAAAACTACTTGGAATTCGACATGTGTCCCACACCACTGAATATTTAACAATTCATCATTATACATCATACGTCATAAACATGGCATAATTTCCACTTCTACAAACCCCTCCACTACTCTAGTTTCAAATTAAATTCTTCTATTTTTTATTCATGGATTCCGTGTTTATTCATACACAATCCATGAACTAAGAGGATGCACTAGTGAGGGAATTCCCATCACCTAATATGACCGAGCAGAAGGGAAAGGAAATAATGTATAAATAACTCCAAACTAAGCAGGTGATAATACAAGCAGATGATAAAGCAAGGTTGCACAAGGTAAAATGGAAAATAACCAAGACCTCTTGCACAACAGAGCTATATCGCGAAGGGCCAACTGCGAAGAAAAAGGGAGTTAACGAGATAACTTATAGATGGAGGACAATAAAAGTCTTTATTACAAAGCAGAGCTCGACTAAACAGACACCTCGCCGAGCACGCCAACCAAGAATCGATATAAAGAAACAGTCAAGCATCTACCGAGTAAATAGAATAAAGATGATCAGAGTAAATAAGACCTGGAAAATACAATGAGGTTTCATGGAGTGAAAGTGCAGAACATAACTACGTCTTCAAGGGCTAGCCGATTAGCAAAGAAGAGTTAGCAAGGCAACTGATCAGTAAAGCTGACAACAGCTCGTGCTACAATAATGCTTGCCTGAATAGACGTCTCGCTAAGAAAGCTGAGCATGATTCAATATTAAGGGAAGCGCTTATGTATTTACCAAATAAGTAAATGAAGGACGAGCATAGCAGAAAAGATCGAGCGAAGTACTTTGTAACGGATAAGATAATCAAAGGAGTTAATAAAGGCCCCATGGAATAAACTGGTCAACGATATTAATGAACGGAGACTAAAGTAATGACCATAAGATTAGGATTTTTTCATAAATTCCAGTCTACACACTGATTAAGGAGAATATGTAATAATTACCCGTCTAATATGACCAAGAGGGGGTAAAAATAAGCTCTCAAGTTAAAAGATTTGCATCTTTTTCCTCACTAAATAAATAATACCTCTACTTGTTATATTTTGTTATATTTTCCTATAACACCTGGTTGAGCACATTGGCTTGGTAATCAAATGGTATATAGTTTGGGTATAGAGGATAACCTAGTAGAGATATAAAGTTTTGTGGTGGCGGGACGTGTCATAGAATTGCTCCCATGATTAGATTTGTTCTCGCATCTCTAATTTGCTTGTTAATTGGGTTTTCTTCTTCTTTTTCCATCCTGTTATGATCAACTTATTTCTCTTCTCGTATGGTGAGACGTCAGATTTGTATTATTCTTTATGATTCTCCAGTATTTTAGTCGTCTTCGATATCTATAATTGAATCCATAGTCAAAATGTTTTACCTTTACGTTATCCTCTTTTATCATTCTCGTTTTCACTAGTCTTGGTTTCATATCTGCCATGTATCTTTACTGGGGTGACATCGTTTTCTTCATTCTCATCCCTCGTATCAACTATTTGGATGACAGACTTTACTCTATGATTTTTTGATAAAATTTGCTCCTAAAATGGAGAAAATATATTTTTTGTTCGTTTCTCAACTTCTAATTCAGATACTTTATCTGAGTTGACGAAATCTTCAAGTCCTTCTCGATTGGTATGATTTTGACCACATGGAGTTTAGTTGTTTATTCGATGGAATTTCCATCTGAATCTCCTCATTGACTGATATATAAATATTCTTTACCACGTCTGATATTTTTCGTTTTAGATTTTTAGATTAGTTTGCTCTTAATATGACATAATTTCTCGTTTTTTGTTGATGTCGATAAATGTAGATCGTTCAGTTTAGTTGAATCAAAGATTAATTTATGAGCAAACTGAGTTAATGTTTAAGAATTGTGATAAAACAAAATCAAAGAAGCGGAGAAGGAGATATTACAAGTGATAATTAGTGTATGTTATGTATATTAATTGAATTTAGACCTTTATATATATATATATATGTTATGTTACAATTAGTATATCATAGATATTTGGGGATAATAGATGATATTTCTCTAACTATTAAGATACGCGATTAAATGTATCATTTTTTTAATCCAAACATATATATTTATTATTATTTGAAATAAGTTTAATTTCATCTAACACTAGATTTATTTTAACCATTATTATTTAAAACATCGTTTTTAATTAATAACTTAAATATATTTTTTCTAATTATATAAGTATTATTTTTATAAAAAAATTAGAATTAATGAAAGGTTTGTTAGACTCATTAAAGAGAGCTGAAAAAGTGTTTTGAAAAGACAGTAATTTAGTGAGTTATAAATTACTCATGAAGGTCTGTAATCGTTTCTACTTCTTTTTTACATGTTAAACTCTCCGTTAACAATTTGTGTTTTATTTCACTTTGGTTTTTATTTTCTTTTCCTTTTGAACTGAAGTCATTTTCCATGAAAATTATGTATGTTCCCAACATGGTCTTTCCATAAAGTCATAAGAAGGCTTCAAAATCACCAGCCAAACTCTTAGGCAAGTTTTATTTAATTTTATGTTTTTTTTATGCGTTTCTTTTATTTTACATGTTTTTTATAATTTAATTTTTGTGTCTTCAAATTTATTGTTTTGTTTTTTTTGTTAGTTGTGATTTTTTTATTTTCGATTTTTTTGTGATTCACTCTGAGTTTAGTTTTTCCTAATTCGTTATTGTTGTTGTTGTTAGGTCTGGCATTTCTCAAATTTGTATTTGGTTTGAAAATATAGATAAACAAAAGTTTTTGTTATGTCTTAGGCTTTTTCGATTTTTTATTTGGTTTCGTATTCGATTCTGTATTCAATTTCTTATTATTATTTTTAATTTCTTCATTGTTGTTAGGTATCAAATTTTTCTATTAATTTGTCTGTTTGGTGTACGAAGTTTTCAGTTTTATAAAAATCGTGAAACAAACATAATGTTATGTTTTAATAAATATTTATGTATGATTCGTAAATAATCTCGTACTATAGTGTTATTTTTAAATTATGAATAATACATAATAATTATTGAATGTCGCGAATGTATATCAAAATCGAATGTGAATCTCAAATATTATCAATACATGTTTATTTCGAATTAGAAATATTTTAAGTATATTATAGATGATTGATTATGTATATGAACACAAATATGAATAATATTATATATAAACTTGTAGAAGTATCTCAACTATGTTTATTCTATAATGATAATGCATGCTTGTGCGAAACCCTAAACCCTCGTGTTTTAAATGACATTCTTTTATGTTGAACATGATATGAACACAAGTTGATGAGATGCTAAGAACTTCAAACTCTCCATAACTTGTATTGTTGTAATGTTCAGTCACAAAAATATTTTTTTATAAAAGGAGGTGGTGGATAAGGTTTTCAATTTTAGTGTTTCACATATGTCAGATCGCGAATATTTTAAAAAAATGATTTACAAATAAGTTACTGTCTAATAATATATATATATATATATATATATATATATATATATTGAAATTGTGAATTGTTTATAGTATCTGAAACACAAGTCATTCTTTAACTACATGTACATAATGTCCCAACACATAACCCACTTTGAAACCTCCTCCTGTGAATGTAACCCCATTTACATGAGATTTTTAGACACATTGGCTCCATTTGATAATGACGAAGAGCTAGATTTTGTTAAACGTTATGAAAATATTGGGCTTGAGTCAACTGATTATAGCGAAACTCCGTGAGTCAACTGATTATACCTTTTACATTTCTGTATAATTTTTAGATTGTCTTTTTTCTCTCTCTCTCTCTAATTTTTGAAATTTGAAAAGAACCCTATATCAAGAAAATGAAAATTATATTCTCGAATATTGTTTGACAATCTAAATCTAAAATCACCCATTTGAAGTAAGATATATTATAGGAAACAAAGTTCTAATTGACTAAGAATATAGCTCAATCGATTAGGTAAGTTTTATATAACCTTGATTTGTTTTTAATTTCTTTGATTTATTTTACACTCTTATGTTTACAAACTAATTCTTTTGGTATAATATTTAGTTTTTAGGTCTTAAATTCAAAAACATTTATCCAAAAAAATAGACAGTTGTTAGTCAAAGAAGACGACATAATCGCAAATTACGTAGTTAAGGCTAATGCGGATTATGGTATGAGTGTTAACGTGAATGATGGTTTATCAATATTTTTTATTACTGTAAATAAAAAATTATTCAACGTAAATCGTGAACCCCTCATTGACTATAAATCTTACTTGCATGCATTCAATATTGAGGCACATATTATGTGTTTTCAAACTAAATGAGAAAATTTCAATGTTTTCTATTAATCGTTTAAAAAAGTTGGAAGGTACATTTGATTTTGTTTTTCTAAGTAAGAAGAACTTGTTAGAGGTAATTTCTAGTTACTTTATTCATGAGGTGAATGTAACAATTTTATTTTAAGTAGTAATGATGAGTTTGTTGGTATGCAATTAGTTATTGAAATAGCTGTTTGTCGAACTATTGATATTGACATAATTATAGAGCAGGTTTATCTAATAATACCAAAAAGAAGTTTCTTTTATTTTTTTAAGCTTCAAATGAGTAGTTAGTTAGTGGGGAAAATTTGGTTAGTGTGGGTAGTAGTTTGGATATTAGTTTTGGCGGTCATAAGAGAAAATAACTTATTACTCTTTGTTGGGTCGATGCTATTATAAGTGTCGGGTAAATTTTTTAAAATGGGCAAAAATTTTAAGATTAGATTTATCTCGTTACGCGATAGAGAAGTATTTTTTCCTAAACTATATACATAATATGATTTGATCTATACATAGTCCATTGACTAGTAATTTTTTAGACATTCAATTCATCGACTAAAATTTGACTCGTGTGAGTCGCTTGATTATTCATTTTCGATAAAATTAGTCCCTTATGCGTGTTTCCTATCTAATTTCAATAAAGTTAGTCCTTTGAATATTTATTTTCGATAAATTTAGTCCCTTAACTATCCATTTTTTATAATATTAGTCAATTACTCAGGGGAATAACGTTATCGAAAATAAATAGTCAACGACTAACACTAGAAAAAATTTAGTGACGCCTATAGATAATAAAGTTAGTCCCTTAATCACTATTTTTTGTGAAAAATAATTATTCAGGGGATATTTATGGAGACTTTCTACATCACATGATACCCCCACCGACGCTATAGTTATTATAAAGTATGTTGGAAATCATACTTGTGGGACTTTTTTTGCAAAGAAAGTATAAAAACATTTAATATCAAATTAAATTACTAATAAGATACAATATTATATTAGATCTAATAATTATATTCCAACCAAAAGGGTACGATTGTTTATGAATAACTACTATGGTTTAGATATCTCGTAACAAATTTTATAGATTGATTTAGAGAAAGCTAAGAAGGTTGTTTACGTATATAGTTCTACTTTGTTAATCTAGGTAAATGTTACTATAAATCCGTAAAAATACTGGAAATAACGAGTGACCACTTACTCAAATATTCTTCTGAAACTAATTGCGTCAAATGTTGTTTCATTGTATTTGAGTCTTGTATCCAAGGTTTCCACTCTTACCGTGCACTTTTATTCACTAATAGTACTTTATTTATGAGGGAACACAAAAGATTATTGTTGTGTGTCATAACTAAAGATGAAAAATAATGATAAGTTATTTTACGTGAATTTCAAATATAGTTTAAATGTATAATAGAGTATAGTGAATTGTTTGTCATATTATAAAACAAAAATGAATTTAATTATTAATGTGAAATAAAAAGCACAAATTATTTGTAATAATAGACACAACTCACGAATAATATATAGACAAATATATATATATCTTTCTACTCAATCTATTAAAAGCGAATTAACATTTAAACAAAAAATGCAAACCATGAATCATCTATTAATCATGACACGAACGTCCGTAGAAATATACATCATAAATTGGTTCATTATTAACTATTCTTCTATTATAACTATGTAGTTATATTCCATGTTTCATTTGGTCTTATTGGTACAAAGATGAGATAACTGCTTATAAGTTCTTGAGATGTTGAAACCTAAATTGTTGGACCATCAAATAACATTTATATTGGATCATCACTTATGTATAGTTAATATCATTTCTGTTTTGTTTCCTAATTGTTATCATGTCTACCGTATTTTCATCTTACTGGCAATTTGAGGTATACATTCGTGAGTACAACCCCACATTTGAGGCCAATGATGGTTCACAAGTTTAAAAAATATACGTATGCTCCAAATCTGAGTATGTATACTAAATTTATAGAAGAACTTTTTGGTGATAACGGTCAAAAAAATTAAAATGGTTACCAAATTTTACCTCTCAAAATATATGCATGTCCATTTTTTAAAGGGTAATGATAAGGTTGTATGACCTTTAGTCTTGTTGAATATTTTAACCATCAGATCAAAGGTTTGTGTAGTGTTTCTATTCTGAAAATGATTGGCAAGATTAGGGTTTTGCTTATGGCTAAAATATCTAGACGTTATGTAGATGGTCTAGGTTGAACAAGTGGATTGTGCCCTGAATTTAAGAATAGACTTAAGTCCAATTTGGGAATATATAGTACATGGCTAGTCCGCTCATCTTCATGTGTTTTGCATAAAAAAAATGAAACTTGTTATGGTTATTGATCTTATAGATTTCAAATTTTCTTGTGGTATGTGGCAAATATATTGTTTTCTATATTCTCTTACTTTGGCAGCCATACTAGTTATTGGGAATAATCCTGAAAATTATGTTAAACAATTCTATAACACAAACTATTATACAAACAACTTACTCATATAATATTTCGACTTTATCTACTTGTTATGAAGTTTCTACATCTAGTGGTTATCTCTTAATTATCCCTCTAAATTCAAAAGAAGAGCTGCCAAACCTATTCTATCTAGAGGAAAAGTAATAGTATGAAAGATAAAGTATAATCATTTTTCAGGATTTGCTAATAATAGACGTTTATGACATGAAGTTGTATAGAATAGATCTAGTTTTAAATGTTTTGTTAGAATATGTTCATGTTTAGATTTTATTACATATTTGTTTTTATATTTATTGGTATGTAAACAAATACTTTAGTAAGTTTTTCATCGTGAATCCTTATATAACATGAAGCATGAAGCATGAATCATGAAGTAAAGTTGAAACATAAGTCAAATATATCTCCAATATATATTTTTAAGGCGAATAAATTGCATCCATACAACTTACTAAACATAAATAATTATATAATACAAATGTGAATTAGTGCGTTATATTAAATGCAAACGTGAATCAGTGCATTACATAAAGTGAAAATCCTAATATAATACAAATGTGAATTAGTGCATTACATTAAACGATAATCATAATACAAAACACAAATCATTACACATATTCATTGTCACTAACCACGGACAATATTATTTTTAAAATGCTAATACATTAATATTACACAGAAAAATAACAATGTTCGAACTTGATCATTTAACACCAATATTTCTTTATGTTTTGATGATCTAGGAAAATATCAAACAAATTATATCATGTGACTTTTGCAATATCTTCGTCGTATGATTCATTAATTCTTCCATTTTTAATAAAAATCTTTAGTGTATACTAGTACTCTATAATAATTTGTGCCTGATTTTTTTGGTGGGATATCTCTACATAATTTTAACTTCAAATATCTAACACCGCGAGTAAGAAATTTTTTTTTGGAGGTATTTAAACTGCAACAAGTTAGTTTTAAAGTGTTAGAATTTTACAAAAAAGAAAATAATGTGAAACATAATAACCATTGAGAATATTAGATAAATTACAAGTATGTTTACAATCTTTCTTCTTTTATGTGTTATGTTTCTCTATTTTGGCATCAAAGGGTTATAGTTTACTATTTTTCCTTCATCAAGGTTTATTATAAACAACATCATGTGCTTTATTCACTCCTGTTATGCTAAAGTGCATATCAGAACCAAAACATAAGTATAATCGTCATAAGTTTTGCGTTAAATATCATCAACCATATTTATAATATCTCGAAGTTTGTCTATCAATGTCTATATTCAATATTATATTTTAGACTTTTATGATTTAAATAGTATACAATGTTGAAATATTATATTGATTTTTACCACTGTATGTGCTGAGATAACTAATGATTTCTCATCTCTTTTTATATTATTATCAATTTTTAGTGCAGGTATAACAAAACCTTTTTATGTTAGAATCCAATGTAACAAAGGCAAAATAAAAAAAAACGTGAAATGACTTGATAAATAGTTCTACCTTTTTTATTAGAAAATCCTTGATTATAACATCTCTTGTTCCTTCTAGTTTACATACAACTCTTTTTAGAGATCATCTTCTTTATCATAGACTTTCCCCTGTATTATATTGAAAACAAAGGCAAAATAAAAAAAACGTGAAAGACATAAAAACGTGAAATGCCCAAATTACCAATTCCCAAATCTTGAATAAATGCAAAAACTTGTTAATTACTTTAATTTTTGCATCATTTTACTTGAATTTGTGCATAATAAACCTGTATTGCTGCATCCTCAAATTGGGCTCGTTCTTGTGTAATCTGCACTTGTTTAAAATCACCCTCAAGGTGCACTCGTTCTTGTGTAACCTGCACTTGTTTAAAATCACCCTCAAGGTGCACTCGTTCTTGTGTAACCTGCACTTGTTCATAGGGTTTTTAACCAACAGAACCTCGTGGATTATATCGCAAATGATTATACACAAATATCATAAAAATAGGTATGACACAATAAACATCAATCCTCTTAAATAAAATGAACGCATAAACACGAATGACATAAATAACGTGAATGAAGGAAACAAATTGAAGATTATTTCATATGTTGTATATTTTACTTGAAATTATATATCCTTTTTCTAAGATATGTTATAAATGAATAGAAAGTATAAAAAATAATTTTAACGCTATCGCGAATAATGAGTTAAAAATATCACAAATAATGAGTTATATATATCACGAACAATATGTAGCAACAGAGACAAATGCGTAACATATACGTGAATGTCTAACTAAAGCTTACCTTCATTATATCTAGTGATTTTGACATACGTCTATTTTCTTCTTTCAAGTGGTCGACATGATCTACAAACTTCACATTATGTTGAAACCTTGTTAATTATCACCAAAGAAATTTTTGCACTTGTGAAGTAGTTATTCTCTTGCCACATTGTATAATGTATGTAAAGACAGCAATCTATGAAGTCTCGATAATGCTTTTCTTCGCAAATTTTTTAATGACTTACTTGATGTGTTATAGCATTGATTCTCCGTGTGTGTCTAGCAGTAGATGAACTAACATTCCTCAAGTTACAATATTTTTTTTCTTTGACCTCACACTTCTCAATATTGCTGTAGATTTTTTCCGTTGTGCCATTGATGTAAATTTTGATAATACTATATTATCTGGTTTTGAGGCACCGCATGTTAACTCCCTGCACGATATGATTATTAGCCTTCAAATACTTCTCTTTCAGCAATTGTTAAGCCAATACCTCTAATAAAACTTACAAGAATGTGTGATTGTAGAATGTTTAAGAATAACAAGACACGAATTCATAATATAAGCGAACTACATATGACTAAAACCATAACACTACAATCATGCATTCATATTTTACATGATTCATGCATGCTCTTATTTATACACGAGTCGTGTATAAAAAAAAATATCACACTAATCATATTTTGATTAACTGGTCCTCCTTGATTATTTCAAGTGCTTTTGCCAAGAAACTTTCTCCCTTTGTTTCCATTCTCACCCACTTTAAACATCCTGGTTTAAAGCCTTCACTTGCAGTTTTTTCCCAAGTGTTTTATGTTTTAAAAGAAATGGTTACATGTACGTATGTATAAAATAAGGTATGTATATTATACACCTATTTTAAGAAGTTATTAATATACATACCAATAATAAAGCAACACATTCGATAACTATGTTTAGTTTGGTGTCGAAATTGATGCATATTAAATACATTAGTTTCTCCGTTATTGATGTTATCCAATTTTAATTCTTTATATTCTACAGGTCTTCGATGCAGGTGACCATCGACGCATCCACGACATCACCAAAATTCGAGAAGAATAAGGTTGAGCAAGTTAGGAATATTAAAAGTATAAACACATTTGTAACTCATTCATATCCTTATTTTCTTTGTGTTTTTGCTAATCCCATTATAAAACATTGGAAAATAAACATAAAAATCAAGAATAAGGATGATAAGATCGATGCAAATCGCGTATGAAAACTATAATGTAGACGCAAATCACGTATATAGATGACTCTAATCACGAATGATAAGGCTATGTCCTATAAATAGTATATATTCCTTATAATGATGAGGTAAGTGTATATCAAGGGCTAACAAAAAGATCAGATAGAGATAATAAGAGGAAAATAAAGACGAGGTAAAATATATATCAGGAAAAAGGTCATAAGAGGTAAAATATACGATTCATGAAGAAAAGGTTAGATAAGGGTCATAAAGAATTACGAGACAAGGGTAAAAAATAAGATATTTGATGAGAGTCGTAAATAAGTATAAGCCAAGGTTCATAGAGAAGATATTGGATGAAGATCATGAAGAAATTGAAGATGAGGGTAATAAATAAAATGTTAGCTGAGGGTCATAAAGAATATGTTAGACGTGGTTCATAAAGGATATGCTAGACGAAGACATATAAGAGTTATAGGAAGAGACGAGGTGAGCAGACAAAGAGGTCATCAAGTGGATATAACCAAGTAACATGTGTCATTATTTAATAGGTTACCAAAATTGTTTATTAGGTCGTTATCACATGTACAACGTAATGATTGATAAATAAGATCTTGTGAACAGTATAAATAAGAACTTAAGGCTCCATTTGGAGGTTGATCACTTTCTAAGACCGAAACATATTATCATTAAAATTATTTTCTTCATTGATTGTTCTTTATTATCTTGGCTTTATATTTGAGAATTTTCCTCTATCAAATTTGGCACCATCTGTAGAAAAGTTTTATTTTCAAAGGTCAAGTTTAAGATATTTACCAATCGTGATGACAAGATCGGGAATTTAAGGGAAAACAAAGAGAATCTGTCAAATTCAGGGAACTCCGTTAATTTTTCTAAGGATTACAACAACTTTTTGGGTAGTGCAAGTAATGTAGGGTAAAAACAACTTTTACGCATGACATTTGGTGTATCCAATGCAATCATCTAGGAACGTAGGACTCCAACATCCATAATGTCATATTAAAATCAACCAATCATAGCAATATCTAATGCGTACAAAAGGATAAACAAAATCCATAGTGATCCAGTTGGTGCGGAAACTTTTGCCCATATGTATTTCGCACCAATCCAAAGAGAAAACCTCAATTATTAAGTTTTTCAACTAATCATTCTAGTGTACATATTTTGGAAATTCAAATTGAAGAATTTAAGAGAGAGAAAGTTATAGCTAAATCATTGCAAATTGAGAGAGGCTAAAAAGCTAAAGAAATAATGAGAAAGTTGGTTAAGGCATCACAATTTTTGTGAGAGAATATTTTTTCCGAAAAGTAAAGGAAATATAATTTAAACAAAGAAGATAACCAGTTGAGATGTATGGAAAGGGTAAAAGAGGAAGGGGTGTTGTTTAGGTATGAGAAATAAGATGTTGTTGTACAGATAGATGAGTGCAGCAATGAGAAACAAAATAAAATAAAAACGGAAAAATTCTGATTACGAGAATCAGTTCAATAATATGATTCCAAAAAAAATAAGGAGAAAAGAGAATTGGTGTATAATGAAGAAAGACCGAAAATGATAGCTTACATACTTCAATAGTCCTCATTTGATAGCAAAATTCTAGAGGGAAACTTCCCTAAAAATTTGACCCTTATCGGGTGGATACTAATGACGGATTAGAGGATCCTTAACACCATCTAGAATAATTTAGACACATGATGATGGTATTTAATGCAGACAATGTTTTGCTTTGCAAAGATTTTTTAATAACGTTTAAAGAAAACACGCTTGACTGGTTTAATTATTTACTCAAGAGATCAATTTGGGATTTCAAAAGCCTTTGAAGTGCTTTTAGAAATGATTTATTGGTAATAAAAAACACAAAAAAGAGTGATTCCAAAATGAATATATATATATATATAAGTTGAAACGTTAAAAAGCTACATCGGAAGATTTGTTCGTGAGATGAACAGTGTGTCGATGTGCAAAGAAGATGTCGTCGTGATATTATTTATAAGACATCAAAATATGGATGGAGAACTATTGAAAAAGCTCGTTAGATTTCATGTAGACAATATGGCAGATATTCTGGCATTGTCAAATTTGTTCATTAGAGTTGAATAATCTAATATGGGAGCCTCTTCTTAGTCAAAACCCTAATAATTAAAGGTGTCGGTACCAGACAAGAGGAATAAATATGAAGTTAGACATGACGAGCTGATGAGAGACCTATTGAGCATACAAAGGGTCTTATTTTATGATAACCCAACTCAAATGTTTACTCCCTTGACTGTTATTATTGCGGTCATCTTCAAAAAAAATACCAGCCTCCTCGTGTTATGTTTACTCCAACCAGTAAAACATCATGTACGTACTTCTGCATATACTATAACGATCATAGTCGTCCGACTATGGATTATTGGAAATTACGAGATGAGATAAAGAGGTTAATCAACAATGGTTAGCTTATTCGTTTTTTCAAAAATAAGGGAGGATAGAGAAAGAAAGAGAAAAATAATGAAGAGCATAAACAAGAGAGACTTGTGGTGACACATTATGTAGGACAATCTCATCTTCTTGGAAAAGGCACAATAAAGACATAAAAGTGCATTTTGTTGTTGAGTTATCATACCATCATTATAGAAGACCAGTCACATATCACACATTTAATGATGATGATCTAAGAGGAGTTGTTATCCCTCATGAAGATACATCTGATCATTAATCTGGATATATTTGGAGTCATTGTTACATGAGTTTTGGTAGATGATGACAACTCGACTAATGTAATTTTTAAGAACATTTATAAGAAGATGATTGGAATACCTTCATACAAGTCTACTAAAATTCGCTGATTAGTTATAAAGGAAAATTATTTAGTTGTGTTGGTGATATTGAACTTTTGGTGATGGCTGGTTATGGGAATACTGAAAATATTATGATAATACTTTTCATGATAGCTGACGCACCTAACTCGTACATCATAATTATAGGAAAACCTTGGTTGTACATGATTGAAGCAACGACCTCGTCATTGCATTAATGCTTTAGATATCATGTGAGAGACTTTGTAGGAATAGTCAGAGGTAGTCAAAGAACGACAAGATTTTTTAAGTAATATCATTAGATCCTAGGAAATTATATAACAACAATAAAAAAATTGGGGAGAGGATCGTTAACTAGTTAGATGTGATGATCTTGAGAAAGAATTTGACGATCCTAGATTAGAGGTACAATATGGCGAACCTTTAGATGAAATAGTTGAGGAAATACTAGAAACATGACAAATGATTAAAATTGGTGGAATTAGTAAAGAAAAATTCATACTTTTTTGCTTGGAGTGTTGATGATATATATGGGGTCAATTCGTATATCATGTGTTACGAGCTAGCAATCGATAGCAGGCCCATCATTAAAGAGGTAAAGAATTTGTTGAGACTTGGGCATTATAAAAGAGTTGAGATATCCATCATTGGTTGCATACCCAGTGCTAGTAAAAAAAAATACACAATGGAGAATGTGCATTGATTTTACCAACCTTAACGAGACATGTCCAAAGGATGTTTTTCTTTTGCGGGGTATTGACCAACTGATAGATGCAACTTCGTGTCATGAATTTTTTTCATTCACGGATGCATATTCAAGATATAACCAGATTTAAATGCATCTTAATGATGAAGAAGATACTTTTCAAACATAAAGAGGTTTGTAGTGTTATGAAGTTATGCCATTTTATTTGAAAAATGCATGGTCAACTTATCAAAGGCTCGTCAAATAGATATTTCATAAGCATCTAGGAAAACAATGGAGACATACATAGATGATATAATTGTAAAGAAATAGTGAGGATCGACAAATTCATTTTTATCTGAAATATTCCAGAACTTGAGAAAATATAATGGTAAACTGAAACTGTTAAAGTGTTTGTTTCGAGAAAAAATGAAAATGTTTTTGAGTACATTCTTAATAAGAATGGAACTAAAGTCGATAGATAGAAACGAAAAGCATTGTTAACTATGGATCAACCAAGAAATAGTAAAGAGGTTTAAAGGTTGACAAGTCATCTAGCTGTATAGTCAATGTTAATTTCCAAAGCTTCTTATAAGAGTCGCACGTTTTTTGAAGTCCTTAAAGGAGAAAAAACGTTTAGTTGGAATTAAGAATGTAACTAGGTCTTCCATTCCTTAAGAGATTAGTTTAATTTAACAGAGATCTTGTCTACTCTAGTACGAGGTGAACATCTGTATCTCTACCTATCTTGTCCAATCATGTTGTAAGTATCGTCTTGGTTATAGAAGAGAAGGGAGTAGAGAGATCGATTTACTACATAAATAAAAGCCTTGATTAGGTTAAAAATAGATATTTGAACTTAGAAAAATTGTTTTGGGATTGATGGTAGCTAGAAGGAAGATAAGCTCGTACTTTTAGAGTCATACTATTGTCATAAGAACTTCTTTTTCTCTAAGAAATATACTAAAAATCAGATACTTCAGGAAAACTCACACAATGGTCTGTAGAATTAGAGGAGTATGAGATTTTGTACGAACCCCATGCTACAATCAAGGCTCAAGCCATCACAGATTTATAAATGAGTTTTTTTTATAGTTTTCATGGAAAGAACTAATGTTGAAGCTGATGGGGATTCAAGTCTTAATAAATGAGGAGTAGGGAATGTATTAAAAGCATCATGTAGTGAAGAAAATAGACAAACTATAAAATTTGGGTTTGAAGTTACCAATAACATGGCAGACTATAAGGTTATTTTGGGTCGTCTAAAATTAGCACATATAATAGAATGAGAATTATTCGAGTAATATCATATGCTCAATTGGTAGTAAGTCAACCTAAAGGTGTGTAAAAATGTAAGCAAGACAATATAAGGGGTATTTAGAATCACTAAGAGAATTTGAGAATAAATTCGAAACTGTAGAATATGAGCAAGTACCTCGTCTAAATAAATCGATGTCAGATTCATTAGCAAAAATAGTGGTATCATAGAAAATTCACTCATTATTCAAGAAAGCCTATCTAAAAAAGATATAGATAAGGAGTCGAGATTTGACAATATAAAGGATTGAGGACTTGAGACAAGAGTATTGTTGTTTTTTAGAGATCAGATACTACCAGAAGGGAAATTCAAGGCTCGTACATTGAGAATACGAAGTGTTAAGTATGTGATTCTTGATTATGACCTATCTAGAGAGAATGCTACGAGACTGGTGCTGCGATTTTTAAATAAAGACGAGGCTATATTCATTCTCAAATATTTTTACAAAAGGGTTGTCTAGGATATTTGTAGACATATATATTTGTTTATGCACTTCCTACCATCAGGTTTTTCTTAGCCACACGTAGCAGTAGATGCTGAGGCTATTATGAAAAGTTGTGATGCCTATCAAAATTATGTAAATACGAGCTACTTTCCAAGAGAACCAATACGCGTAGTCTCTGTTTCTTTTCCATTCGATTCGTAAGGAACCAATTTGGTGGGACCTCTGCTAATGGCCACAGAAAAATAAAATAAATTTAGTAGTTGTTGTTGGTTACTTTATAAAATGGGTCAAAGCAAAATCTTTATACAATACGAGAGCTCTACAAATTTGTGACTTCTTGCAAAGTTAGGTTTGATCGAGGAATAGAGTTCTAAGAATTTTAATGACAAATAATGGACCTTATTTTCAAAATAAAATAATTAGGATGTTTTCTAGAACAACATTTCTCGACTCTTTATTGCGCACAAAAAATAGACAAGTAGAATTAAGGAATATAACCATTATTAATTGAATCAAGAAAAATATTATGGGAGCTAAGAGGAACTAGCCAAAAAATAGCATAAATGGTTTTGGAGTATAGGACGATCCTCGGGTCAGCTACAAGAGAATCTTCTTTTTATTTGGTATACAGGATGGAAGTCGTGGTTCCAGCAGAGATCGTCATTCTAAATCACAAAATACGAAAGAAAGCAACAATGAATTAAGAAACATTTATGTTGATGTTATTGAAGAATGTCGAAATCAAGCTCAAGTTAGGGCATAATATCATAAAATCTTAATGAAGACAAGTCAATTACTAAGATAAACAGTTTCTTTGCCAACAACACTGTCAAGTCAACCAAAATTAGGAGGAGATTTGTTTTTGGTAATAACCTCGTCAACTTGATTAGTATGAGGTGGAACTATGTAAACGAAGTTGTCGTCATTTTGAACAATAAGAGGTACATTGACGATATATTAATCAGTATAATATCCTTCAGCAATGAATACTTCGCATTAGCTTTGTCATCTTCAGTTTCTCCCTCTTCCTCTTCATCACGTGACAAACCATGACTTTCATCTTTAGTTACTAAGTATTTGAGATCGCCCAATTTAATGAGATGTTTTCTCTAAATGTGTAAGATAACATCTTTTTAAACTATTTCAAGAAGACTTTGGGCAACGTTTATTGATGAGCCCGGAAATATTCACCACTCACTGTAGAAACCGGACAGGGGAAATCCGGACAATAATCACCCACTGAACCATCCGGACACGACAAAAGTATTAAAACACTAAACACCTTTTGACTAAGCTAATTGCTAATCTGCTTAATAAACTAATGGGTTTTTTTAACTCGACCCGATTTCATAAGTTTGACCCGAAAGCCAATATGGCCCATAATTAAAGATATAAATGAGGGTAATGAACATTTAATACAACCAGGTAGCTTAAATCTCGCACTACAAAACACTAAAACATTTAATACATTTGGAACACCACAAAACATCTGACAAAATTACCCTCAGTCGAAAATAATCCACACCATTAATAACTCATTTTTCTTTTATTTTAATAATTGTATCAGCGTTTTCCCAAACTTTTTTCTCAGTATCTTCCACCGATTTTTTTTATTTCTTCAACATTTTCATTGTTTCAAAAATACTAAGCTTTTCTTGAAAATTCTCAACATCAAATCTCAAAACACTATTTTCATATTTCAAAACAGTGTCCTCAGTAATCATTGTATTGACTTTGGTAGACAAAGTATTGATTTGACCCGTCAAACTAACATTTTGATTAGCAAGATTAAAATTTTGAGAAATCAATTTATCATTTTAATAAATTTATTAATTACCTTGAGTGACTAAAGAAGTTTTTTAAGAAATTAAGTCTGCATTTTGAACATTCAGGGCATCCTTTCCAGAACGTAAATTAACAACTAAATCGTTAATTTCAAGTGTGAGTTCATCATATTTATCCTTTATCCTTTTTGTAATTTTTTGAAGTCTTTGTTGATCTCTTTAACAGATCCAAACACCATAACGTTTAACTTAAAATTACTTATTTCTTGGAAAAATGATTGGGTCTTACTTTGTAATCAAGTGTCATTGAGTTATGATAATCCTAAAACATAACAATAAATAAATATTTATTACGAAAGATTGAAAAAGGTATAATAATATACACAAACCTTTATTGCAATTTGAATATATCTCTGCAATATGTCATTTATACTCGTGGTATTATAATGTGACATGATAGGAAAATATTTGAGGTGACGAGAGATAAAAATGATGGAGTTGGAATATCTATATGAATATGTCGTTAACTGGTATCCCAGGGGGGCAGTGGCTGGATAGTTGAGGAAGTAGTAATGGCAATGTTGTCTTGATTTATATTTTGAGTTAAAGGACATGAAGAAATCATGTTTTTGTTTTTTATATAGTCAGAATCTAAGTTTGCAACTTTGTTAGATTCATTAGCTTTTATCTTGGTTTTTTTGCTGATTAGGAAAGGAATTAGGTAGCTTTTCAATCAAAACAGGGACATCATCATGAATAATAAGATTTTTCTTATTGATAGGTTAAAATGAGGGACCTCAACAGAAGTGGTGTGGATAATTTCTAATCAAATGGTATTTTTGTTCTTGTAGTTAATAAGGTATTAAATTTTAATGTAGAAGATAGAAAGATAAAGGGGATGTGTGTCTGTAGTTAAGATTATTAGAAAAATCTAACCTTTTAAATGTGGTTGGTTGGGGTATTTATACTCTTGGTTTGTGACCCATGGATCATCCGGGTCGGATATTGGATTCGGGTCAGCGTTAAAGACTCCAAAGCTCAAAAAACCAAAGAGTTTTTAGCACCCAGCTGAGTCATAATCAACTCAAATCAGTTGTTCATTGAAATTCCGATGTAGAAGGTGTCTGAATTACCCCTTCGGATTTTTCCATAATGCCCTTTCAGTAAAATCTGACCCTATCAATAGCTCATTTAGGTCTTTCAAAAATGTTTTGTAAGAGATAACTTTTAATAAGAAAAGTACTTGATTAGATTATCTTGGAATAACTGAGTAGTAAAAAGAAGATTTGGATCGGATCCGAGGGGCTTTCCTCTAGGAAAGGAGAAGTCCAAATGTCAGTTTTTTTAATGAACATTTTTTGTTACATGTGTCAGTTCCTAGTTCGACCTCTCAGTAGTTTTTTCTACGTACTCGCACCTACATTCTGAAAAAAGTAATTAGACTAGGTTATTAGCCCATAATCATGGTTTAGATGATTCATATCCCTTAGGTAAAATACTCAAGTGTTTTCTTACCTATATATTTTTGACAATTTACTGTTTTTATTTCTAGAGTGAGAAAAAATTTCACATCTAAGCTTCTACATAGAGAAAGTGTAGAACTTCAATTTATTCTAGGTCTGAGAAATTTTATGTTCACAGCCAAAACCACTCTGATCAAATGAGGTTGGTTGAACCTATCCGAATTTTAAAAGAGAAGAAGGAGGCAAGAATCGTTGCAGACTCCCTGCTTCTTCTAGTGGAGTGATTAGCCTGACAACCCAAGAGCCAGAAAAAAGTTCATCTTCATCAAAAGCATTTGTAACAAAAAAGATTCATTTCTTCCCAACTCTATCTATATTATATTCTGAATCCTTTGTTTGGATACCCCTGAAACCTTTTTCTAATGAAAAAACCGTTTCAAGCATTAAGAAACCTTCACCATTAATTGTTATGGGATCAGATGCTGAAAATACTACTCCCTAAAGGGTTACTCAACTCTCTAAAACTAAAAGTACCCCTCCATCTTTGGGAAATGCCAGTTTATGGGTAAAAGAAACTTCTGCTCAAGCCTCTTTGGATTTGATTCCTTTACTCTCTCCTCAAGAAGCTAAAGGTGCTAAACTAGATTAGCGGCCGAGCATAATGAAGGAAAACATGGAAAATTCACATCTAAGCTTCTACATAGAGAAAGTGTAGAACTTCAATTTATTCTAGGTCTGAGAAATTTTATGTTCACAGCCAAAACCACTCTGATCAAATGAGGTTGGTTGAACCTATCCGAATTTTAAAAGAGAAGAAGGAGGCAAGAATCGTTGCAGACTCCCTGCTTCTTCTAGTGGAGTGATTAGCCTAACAACCCAAGAGCCAGAAAAAAGTTCATCTTCATCAAAAGCATTTGTAACAAAAAAGATTCATTTCTTCCCAACTCTATCTATATTATATTCTGAATCCTTTGTTTGGATACCCCTGAAACCTTTTTCTAATGAAAAAACCGTTTCAAGCATTAAGAAACCTTCACCATTAATTGTTATGGGATCAGATGCTGAAAATACTACTCCCTAAAGGGTTACTCAACTCTCTAAAACTAAAAGTACCCCTCCATCTTTGGGAAATGCCAGTTTATGGGTAAAAGAAACTTCTGCTCAAGCCTCTTTGGATTTGATTCCTTTACTCTCTCCTCAAGAAGCTAAAGGTGCTAAACTAGATTAGCGGCCGAGCATAATGAAGGAAAACATGGAAAATTTTAGGGAAGATACCCCGCTAGAGATATCCGAAAATATTGGAGATACCACAGCAGTTCGAACTACCAGAGGAAAGGTAGGGATGCCTAATACCGAAGCACTTCCAGAATGCTTAAAGGGGAGAGTAGGGTCCAACTTTGGCAAGGTTGGTGTGAAATACTTACTAGCCCTTCACAAAATCTCTTATGTATATCCACGTACTGCCAAACTGGATAGGATTAGGAAAAGATGGAGTTTTCCTGAGTGAGTTAAGGTGAGGATTCTCATCCACCCAAAAACTCCAATGAATTGTAAATTTGGGGAGATAGTTATATATATTGAGATGTTAAACTGGGGTCTTCACCTTTCTTTAGATCCAGATACTGTAAGGTACTTTCATTTGATAAGGCTTTCCCCAAGCCAACTAGATCCTAATGCTTGGTACACACTGTTGGCCAATATTATCGCTTCAAGATTATCTAAAACTTCAATGCCCATGGAGAAGTTTGTTGTTGTAGCTAGTTTGTGTAGAAACCACCACATCCTCTTTTACGATTACAATACGGGGAATGACTATAAAGTGGTTGACGACCTATTGGAAGCTAAGAAGACATGGAGGACTCATTTTCTCTACATAAGTGGGGATTGGGAGAATGGAAAAAAGATAACTACTAAAGGAAATCTGAGTCAATTGACCAGATATTGGAAGAGCTCAGGTAATTTCAGTTCGAATTTTTACTTGGTATTTAAATTTTAATTTGTTATACTAAACTGATTATTGTGTCCATGTTGTAGTTTTCGCAAAACTATTTTAAGAGCATTTAGAGAACTAAACCAATGGGCCTTAGAAAAGTGGGGTATTTCCTTCCACAACTTTTTCATTGTTGCAAAAAATGATGAGGGCTCACTTATAGAACTCAAGTGGGGTTAGGGAACTTAGATGGGAACAAATTATTCCCCCCCCCCCTTCATCGGAGGTCATTCTTAAAAGGACTGAGGCAAAAGATGGTAACCTCTACCTTCTAGCCCATAACAAAGCCTCTAGTCGTCTGGACAAGATAAAGAAGAAGCAGAAAAAGAATGAAGAATTTAACCCATCGCATCATATTTCCGATGAGGGTGGTTCAGGTAGTCCCGAAGAGATCATAGTTTTTGTGTTAGAGGCAGTTGCAGTAAGAGTAGGTGAAACTGAAGGGTCAAATCATCCACCTCCAATCCATAAAAAATGTCACAAGAGGCGCAAAGAAGGTAGTGGCCGAAGGGTTGGGAAGAAAAAGAAGGGCAACACACGATCAGAAATAGTACTCCAACCTACAGATGCTCCTTCTATTCATCCAACTGAAGTTCCTTTAGAGGAAGAAGTTCAAGCTGACCCCCCTAACCTGGCGCTGCCTATAGCTAAATATCCTTCTCTTGAAGCTGATGTTAACTTGGATGACCTTGGTAATATGTATTTCAGCGAGTTTGACGAGGACTTTAATCAGACCTTTCCTCAGTCATCCACCATAGCCAGTGAAGTGATTTATGATGGTGAATCCTTTGAATTTTCTAATGAGCATGATACTTTGGGCCATGCAGTATTAGGCTATATTAGGCCAATAGTTGATCTGGAAAGATAAGGTAGGGCTCAGGCTAAAGAGAAGCTGGATAAGCTTCTTAAAGAGAAAGAAGATGAAATTACTTCTCTGAAGCAGAATAACACTCAAGAGATAGTTGTAGTAGTGGAGAAATATGCTGCTAGTGTGATGGATTTTATGTAAAAGAGGGATGAGGGTATTAAACTAGACATGGTTATGTTATTTCATGAAACCTTTCCAAAAAAGAATCTTCCACCCCTGTAAATGTTTGTTCCATATGATGAAATACTCTTTCATACCCTGTGGCATGGTGATAAAAATGATGTGTCTTCACCAAATGGGTTTAATTCCAATGAGGGATCTGATGAGAGTTCAAAATCCGAAGAAATTTCAAGCATTGATACTAAGAGTCCCAAAAAGAGAAAGAACAAGAGAAAGGTAAAGGTAATGAAAGAACCGAAGGGAACGAGCCCTAAGGTTGTTATAGTTTATATTTTGTGTTTAAAACTAAAGTCCTTGGATGACCAATGCATTTTTTTAAAATCCTGGGATGGCCAAGGCATTTTTTGTAATGGTGGATTGGACATCTTTTGATAATTCGAACAGTAAAATTGTGTTTTCCTTCATATGCATTCCTTTCTCTTGTATTTTAATGAGTAGCTAATTTTTTCCGATGTGTTTATCGAATGTTCAACTCATTCACTTATTTCAAGAATATTTCATTTGAATCCCCAAGGTGTTAAATAGGTGTTTAATGTATCGAATACTTTATAGATATTTTATTTGAATACTCATGGTGTTATATAGGTGTTTAATTCATCGAACACTTCAAAGATATATCATTCGAAGGCCGGAGGTGTTTAATATGGTGTTTAATTCATCAGATATCTTCGTGTATCCCCTATAATTTTTTAAGAAGGCATAAGATATATTTATTAAAAACCGGACACCTCATTAAAACCTCCACGCACCACCAGGGTAGGAAAGATTATGCCCATTAATATTTATACTGAAGTACAATAAAGTAAATATTTACAAAACAATTTTACTCTAAATACAACCTGAGATGCTCAATGTTCCATGGGTGTTTCAACATATTTCCCTCTCTATTTTAAAGTCTGTATGTTACTTGTTTGATTTTCTCACATACTATATATGGGCCTTATCAGTTTGGAGCCAGTTTTTCAAATTGTTTCTCCTTAGTATGTATTGAGACTTTTCTTAACACTTTACCCCCTATCTGGAAATCTCTTCTTTTTTACTTTAGCTGCAAACCTACTTCTCATTAAACCCTATGAGTGTATTATTCTCAATTGTGCTTTTACTCTTCTTTCTTCAATCAGATCCAATTGATTCCTTACTACCATACAATTAGCTTGTTTTGAATAGTTTTGTATCCAAAATGAAGGCAAAGTAGCTTTTATAGGTGTGATTGCACCCATACAATAGACAAGATCAAAAGAATACTCTTGAGTAGTTGTGTGAGGAGTAGTTCGGTAGGCCCACAATACTTCTTGTAAGTAGCTTGGTCATTTTCCCGCAACTCCTTCAAGGTTCTTTTTCAACCCTGTTAAGATTGTCCGATTAGCAACCTCAACCTGCTTATTTTTCTGAGGATGAAAAGGGGAAGAAAAATAATTTTGAATCCCTCTAGATGTGCAAAATATCTACGTGTCTTTATTGTTAAACTGCGGGTCATTCTATGTAGTAATACATTGGCGAATTCAAAATCGGAAACATATGTTAGATAGGATATTTCCCATTGTTAAACTGCGGCTCACTCCCATATTTCTGGCAAGGATCATATCTTCTAACCATATCTTTAGTATTTTTCATTATAGTGGGCGAGTAGTCCGATATGGCAACATATGTTGGATAGGATATTTCCCATTGTTAAAATGCGGCTCATTCCCATATTTCTGGCAAGGATCACATCTTCTAACAATCCCTCAGATTGTCCTTGAGCCTGGTGGATAAGTAACTGGGAATTATTTATTAACCAACCCTCTTTGCTCCATATATCTGAGCTAATCTTAAACCAACTATTGTTGCTTCGTGTTGTGATACATTATTGTAGGCCTTGAAAACAAAACATATTTTTTGGTACATAGTATCACCATAAGGGGAGGTTAGATAAATTCCAGCTCCACATCCCATCGTACTAGATCCATCGTCTGTTCGGATTATCCACTCTTTCTTACACTTGTTTTTTTAGCTTCTTCATGGGATCTTTTAGTATGAAAGTCCACCATGGAATCAGCTATAGTTGGAGCCTTGATTAAAGTTCAAGATGCAAAATAAATATCATAGTCTTAGATTTCAACCGACTATTTAGTCATTCTTCCTGATATGTTAGTTTTTTGTAGAACATTATTTAAAGGAAAATATGTTCGGACTGTGATGGAATATGCTCGAAAATACGACCTCATTTTCCAGGCTGTTATTACCGATGCCAATGCTAACTTTTTAAACTTCAAATACCTTTTTTATGCTTCCAGCAAACTCTTGCTTATGTGGTAATCTGGACGGGGATAATTTTCCACTTCCCTTACTAGTACAACACTCACTACGTAGTCCGATACGGCCAAATACATATAAAATTTCTCTCCTTGAATGGGTTTGAAGAAGATATTGGGTGATGACAAGTGTTTTTTTATTTGCAGAAAGTCTTGATCACATTGTGGGGACCAATTAAAAGTCTTAGCATTTATTAAAACTTGGAAAAACTGAACACACTTGTCCGATGACCGTAAAATAAACCGGTTAGTCTCTGTACTTCTTTAGTATTCTGAGGGGGTTCCCATTCTTTTTCTTGACTAAAACGGAAATAACTTTCCATAAAGGGTATTGAGATTCTTTTATATGACCCATCTTGGTCAACCGATCTACTTCTTGCACTATCACATCTGCTTTTTATTTGGAAAAAGTTCTCATTCTTTGTACTATTGGCTTTTCATCAGGTCGGACTAATAACTTGTGGCAGATCACATGGTCTGGTACTCCAGTTACATCATCATTGCACCATGTAAATACGTGTAAATTATTAGATAAGAAGGACAATAAATTTTGTTTCAAACTGAATGGTACTTTAGTCATAATCCTAACACGTTTTTCCTTCTGCGAGGCAAGGGATTTCAACTTCTTCAATAGGTATCACAACATTATGAGTGGAAGGCTCCAGTAGTTGCTATTCTTTGCTAATCTTAACTGCCTCCAGTGATTTTGAGGCAAGAGCTGTTAAAATAACACTCTCTAGCGACTTTATGGCGCTTTGCACAACACCCAATTGTCCTCCCATAGCATACTATAAACATTTGTGGAAATTTGAGGTCGTATCATGCATCCTAGAGAGCCAAGATCTTCCAAATATAGCGTTGTAGGATGTTGGGCAGTCAACCATAACAAATAACACTCTTACCATCTTTTTAAATGACCATTTTTCACAATAGTACTTCATCTTTGAATTCACCAATGACATCGGCCGAACTCCCAGTAAACCTTACAATAGTATTGTTCTATCTTTGGATAGTCGAAGGGTTTTTCATCTGTCTATAAGTGGTTAGGAATAACACATTTATCGAACTACCAGTGTCAATTAAGATTCATCATATGTCATTTCCCCCAATCGATGCTCCTATTACAACAACATCTTCATTTGGACCCGCTATATCTCTTAACTCGTCTTCATCAAAGACTATGAAAGTGATAGGAGTTTTGTAAAGGTGTGTGGATATTTTTCCTTCCAACTGAGTAGTCAAACTGCTGACATGTCTTTTTCTTTAACAATCTGAGGGTGTTGTTACGGTATCTCCCCCAAATATTGTTAATGACTTAAAAATTGATCATATTAGAAATGTTGGTAGAATCATCCATTATAACCCCCACCTGATTTTAATTTGGAGCAGGATCAAGATATTCAGCATCCACATCAAATCTTTCAATAATCACCATAGTATCTTTCTGTCTGGATGTCCCTCGGAGGATTGAGGAAGTCGTCCAGGGTGCATTAGTATTGGATTATGTGTTATCTGGTCTGGTGCTCCCTTGTCTTTTAACGAATGCACCTAACTTCCATCTCTCAATGAGATTCTGTACTTCTTGCCTTAATATTATACAATCATGCGTGTCATGACCTATATAATTGTGATATTTACAGAAGTGAGTACTTCGAGTCTCTTTAGGGGATTGCAGTGGAGCTTGCCTTCTAAAGTGCACATCATTCTTAGTTTTATCAAATATTTTCGCTACGCTTTCTCCCAACTCAGTAAACGATTCAGGCTGGATCCAATGGCATCTCTTACTTCTAACCTGCTGATTTTGATTGGACTGGTTTTTTCGGGACCGATGTAACCCCTGTCCGGATTCTTTTGGCTTGTAATTAACCATAGGTTGGGACTGAGTTGTTTCTTATGGAGTGGACATTGTAGCAGAAGATCTGTTCTGACAAGGGACTATAGACTTTTTCTTCTACTGTGATCTGCTTCCCAACTTGATTTAACAACCCACCAAAAGTCATAACTTTCTTCTGGGTTACTGAGTCACCTAAATTGCATGGATTTAAACCTTGTCTTAAAGAGGTGATTACCACCTCTTCAAAATAATCCGCAAGGCCATTTTTCGTATTGAAAAACCTACCAATATACTCCTTCAAAGATTCATTTGGCTCCTGTGAATAGTGTTTGTACTCCTTGTCTTAAAGGAATATTTTTAACACAAGGTTTAAATCCGAACGGAGCCCTTATAGAGCCATGGCGAAGACTATTGTACCATTTGAGGCACTTCCCTTACAAGTTTGTAAGAAAGCCCGGCACAATAGCTTGTTATCATCATCAAAGTTCATCATAAAAAATTTGAACTTCTCAAGATGGTTGTCCGGATCTTTACTTTCATCGTACATTTCCATTTTAAAGCTATCAAATCGTTTAGAATGGTGTCACGAATGTATTTTTGAGGATAAAGGAGATTGCCTCCAATTGTGATTATGACTAAATACAATATCTTCATTAGGAGTAGTAAAGATCCATGGTTGAGATTGAATAACAAATGGATCAAGGAACAGATGATCAATATGTTGATCAGCCAAACCCTTTATCTTACCCTGATACTTGTTCTTTTTAATTCTACCCATTTTGTCCATTTTCTTGAATGTTTCTTGGTTAGCCTTATTTTCTTCTTTAGGCGACCCTCGTCACTATTGGATGATAGTGACTCTTCTAGGTTTGAGTCACTTGATGAACTATCAGAAGAGTCTGAATTTGTACTCTCAGCTCGTTTAGACCGATATATTTTTTTAGAGCTGACATGAGTCTTTATGGATAGCTCATTGTCACCAGGCTCACTCGTAGGATGCATTCCGGATGCATCAGACATTTCTTTCACTTCTTTTTCAACTTGCTTTTGATCCCTTAAAGCTTTAATTTCAACCTTCAACTCATCCACTTTCATCTTGCATGAACTGTCTTTCATCTGGATTGTGATCAAGAATATTGTCATGGGCCACGCTCTCAACTCTTGGAAGTAGAGCATCCTGTACGTTGAGATCCATATCTTAACAATATCCGAACTATCCTTTTCTAACTGATTTTGAACTTGCTATTCAGGCACCGTCTCCTTCTACTGTGGCTGTCATATTGGTGTTAATAATTTCTAATCAAAAGGATATTTTTTGTCTTGTGGTTAACCGAGTATCAAATTTTAATGTAGAAGATGGAAAGATAAAAGAGTTGTGTGTCTGTAGTTAAGATTATTAGAAAAAGTCTAACCTATTACATGTGGTTGGTTAGGGTTTTATACTCTTGGTTTGTGACTCATGGGCCATTCGAGTCGGATCTTAGATTTGGGTCAGCTTTAAAGACTCCAAAGCTTAAAAAAACCAAAGAATATTTAGCACCCGGTTGAGTCATAATCCACTCAAATCTGTTGTTCATTTAAATTTTGATAGAGAAGGTTTCTGAATTACCCCTTCGGATTTTTCCATAATGCCCTTCCAGTAATATCCGACCCTATCAAGAAGGATGAATATTTTTCTTTGTGATAACACTAATTGGGACCTCGTGAGAGGTGGAGTTATTTTTCTAAATAGTTCAAGGGTTTCATCAAAGGTATAGGTTTTCTTCTTGGTAGGAGCATAGACTTTATTAGAGGTGGATATACTTTTTCTCTTGGTTTGAGAAGGATTTACAATATAATTATGTTTTTTTTCTTGTGATTACGATTGTCTTGAGGGTCGCTATAATCATCATTTTGGTGAGAGGTTTTTGCATCATGATCATGTTGTTTTTTTATTAATAATCTTGTTATAAGAAACATCATCTGTTTCTTTTGATGTTTTCTTTTTAAGATCATTCAATCCAAGCCTAAATTATTTTTGTTCTGCATTCTTTGAAGAAACATGCCTTCAATTTTTTATTTTACGATGGCAGTAAGGATAGATATATCATTGAATGGCATGGTCAGTTTTGGGATAGGTCAAATACCAGCTAACAAGAATTATTATATCATAAAAAGGGAATGATATTCTAGAAACCAAACTGAGTAGCTAACAACATATAGTCTTAGTAAAGGATTTATGTCACTACATTCATTGATTTTTTGAAAAAGCTGTTGATATTATGCAGAATCTGCAAAAGAGTAAACATACACAATGGAGGCATCAATATGGAATTAAATAGATCTTATCTTATGCATGTTCATCTATATTTTATCGGTTTGACCATATTCTCATTCGGTTTGATACTCTCAATTCTCAATTATAAAAATAAATGAGTTTCTCTAATGATGGTCAGAAGTGGGAAAATTCACAATTTTATTCTCGCCTCTAATAAGTATATAATAAGAAAAGGGTTTTTGGAGTTTAAAAATATCGGTGTTTGTGAGGAAGTTTGGAAGATGCACATGTATTTTTAAAATTCTTGAGCTTAGCAGTAGATGAGTATCGTACGCCATCCATTAATGGTAAGTTGGGTGGAACGCATGTGAACATGTGTGGAATGTTCTTGGATAAAGTGAGAAATAGGCAACCGAATACCCTAATGAAATATGGTAGTAAAAAACATATTTTGTTTGTTCTATTTTGATGGGGTAATTCATTAGGTTCAGGATTGTGAGTAAAAGCATCTTATCATATTCATGTCTAAAGATACGATGTTCTCTAGTAGTCATATATTTGTAAGTTTTAGTTGTTTCACGAAAAAATCGTCTAAAACTCTATTTTATCTACAACATCTCGGCTAAAAAACATAGCAGGTCCCCTATATTTTTCAATTGTATCACATCAGTCCCTTTCTTTTAATTTTGTATAAACAGGTCCCTTACATTTTATAAACGTAACAAACAGATCCTTTTCTGAAAATGTAAGGGACCTATTTATTACAAATTGAAAACGTGAGGGACCTGTTTATTACAAGCATAATGACCTGTTTATTATATAAAAAAAAGATATGTTTGTTACGTTTTTAAGACGTAGGGGATCTGTTTATGCAAAAGTAAAAGAAAAGGACTGATGTGAGACAATTGACACATATGGAGGACCTGCCATATTTTTTACCCCAACATCTACAAGAGGAAGTTTGTTCATGGCTAGTTTTGAAGGAATTTTCCTTTTACAAGCCATTTATGGGCAAAGAGATGAAAGGTTATCTGCGAGGTTTTAAACTAATTAATTTTTTGTGTTTTTCCTTTTTAGTTAAGATTAGGAAGACAAAAGCATGGTTTAATAAGGGATTTTTTAAGAACAAAAGTATAGTTAATATTCTAGTTCAAATGGTGAAATGTGAAACAAAGAGGTTTTTTTACGGAATTTGGGATTGGCGTAGAACATATATGTTGAAAAGAGTAGAAGACGAAATCAAAATTAAAGATTGTGGAGTTATAGTGAAGGTAACGCAAAAGAGAGTTAAGAGAGGAAGGTTGGAGGAAAAGAAAGTATGAATGAGGTGGGTTTTTCATAATAAATAGAAAATTTATTTCATAAAATAACTTAATTGTTGGATTAAAATAGGATCAACGGTTGAAAAATAATTGATATATAAAAAAATTATAACGGTTTAATTTTTTGAAAAATGGAACAATTTTTAAACGTGTCAGAATTTATTATGATTAAACAATATAATTTTTTACATGTTGCGGTATAAATGTGAGATGTCAAAAGTTTTATGCACACCATAATTTTTAAAATAAAATTAATCATTAAATTTCTCGATGATACCTCGTTTAGATAATTTTTAATAGCCTTTACATAAATTATTTTATAAAAACTACTTTAAGGCCTAAGGGGGAGACCTCATAATGTTATATCTTATAGATAGTATGTAATAAGAGACAAATGAAGAACAAGGTAGAACATATGCGAGGCAATGGTCATAAGAGGTGTAAAATAGAGGTCATAAAGAAAGTTTAGACGATAGTCATGAAGAAGGACGAGATGATGGCTAGAAAGAAGATATTAGAAGCTGGTCATGAAGAAGTATTAGATGACGGTCATAAAGAATATATTGTATGAAGGTTATGAAGATATATGACATTAGGTTATAAATAAAATGTTAGATGAGAGTTATAAAGAAGATTTTAGATGACGTTCATAAAGGAGATGTTAGACGACTACATAAAAGAGTTATAAGAAGAGATGAGGCGAGTAGACAGAGAGGTCGTTCAAGTGATTACAACCGAGTAATAGGTTGTTATGACATGTGTAGCATAATTATTGGCAAATAAGATCTTGTAACCAATATAAATAAGGCTTTAAGGCTTATTTAAGGTTGATCACTATCTAAGACAGAAAATTATTATCATTAAAATTATTTTCTTTCTGGATTGTTCTTCATTACCTTGGCTTAACATTTGAAAATGATTTTCTCTTATCACCAAAAATGTTAAAAATATTGACGCAAATGAAGAATTGAAAAATAATGTGAATCTTTAAACACTAACTCCATACATTTATCTTCAAATTTTTAAAATTTGGTTGTTGTTATTTTCTTGGTTGTCTTGTTTTTTTGTTTTGTATCGAAGAAATAATCTTAAAATATTTTGAACATTTTTTGAACATTTAACATTTAACATTTAACGATAACCTTCGCTTTCATCGTCATGGGTCTTAAATATTTGAACTAAGATGTCTAAATCCTTCCTCATATGAATTTTAACTTTTGTACTTACCGACCTATGAATACCGTAAGGTAACAAATGGGTATTTTTTTCGTTTTCTTAATTTGATGGTTTTTATCTTTTTTTCTTACATCTCCTTAAATAACCCAATTAAATATGATATGAAAAATGTTGGTTTGCATACTTCCTATACACACGACCATAAACGTGAATCATTAATAATAAAGAATACACACTAAGAATAACATGTTAAACGAGCACGGTTATCGCAAACTATTACCAAATAATATGAAAATGTGCTTTACTAAACTTACAAAACCGCGAAATCTTGATAAAACTCAAAGTTCAAAAATATTAAAACATATTTTATTAAATTTAAAAAATCATGAAATCTTGACAAAAGTCAAAAGTTCAAAATACTAAGACACATATCAGTAAATTTACAAAATTAAAAATTCTTAATAAAACTTAAAGTTCAAAAATAACAAAATGATGATTACTACATTTACAAAACCACGAACTCTGACGATAAAATTAAGATATAGGACTGGAAAACTCTTGATAAATTAAAGACATGTATAAAAAGAATGAAATTGTTTCGCTCTAACTAGAAACATGAATCGTACAACTATGCAAAACCCAAAAGCCCCTAAAATTTATGTTATATTTAATATCTTCTCATATTTAATTCGTAGTATAATTTCATGCAATGGGAAATGTTAATATTTTTTTACTGTGTAACTATGCTGGAATTCAAACTCAAAATCGTGAACGAAGCTGAAAATCATGTAAAAATCCTAGAAATTCTGGAAAATTTTAAGCGAAGAGAGAGTCAGTTTCAGATAAAGACGAGAGAAAAGAAAAAAGTGACTCACGTTTAAATCATTATTTATAATTGGAGAATTTTGGGTTGAAAACTTAGTGTAGGTGCCCACTAATAAGTTGTATTTTTCGAATGAGTTTGTTAATGGATACCTACACATAACTGACCCTTTTTTAACATTTTAGGACCGAGAAAGTTGTATTTAAAATCTCTATATGAGCAATATTTTGGTGATAACAAACTATTTAATTTTTAAGCCTTCGCTTCGAAAAAACTTAAGGAGTTAGGGTTCTATGGTAGCCAGATTAGAAATAAGACAGATTTTGATAGATCTCTCATTCTACCCTCTTCTTTTTTTCAAACTCAAAGTTGAAATTCTCAAATTATTATTTATCCTTCTAGATTATTACATTCATGTCATTTACTTTCAAAATCAACCCAAACTCTGAAATCTATCCGTTGTTACCCTAAATCCACAAGTTTTCCACCAATTTCCATCAATATTTACTATCCTAAACTCATTAAACCCAAAAAGTTACCTTTTTTTACCCAAACCCATAAAATCCACCACAAACAACCTAAAATCGTAGTATCCATGGACAATGATGAAAAGGACGTCTCTTTGGACGACTTACTAGACGAGGAGGAAGCCTATTGCATGGGGGTAAGAAGCTAAAACCCAATTTTTTATTTTGGCCTCGTCGCACGAACATCGTCCGGCGAACAACTTCGTCATCGCACGAACGTGTGACAGCATTGCTTTAGAAGTCGCATGCGACCATATAGTCTTAGCCGTCGCATGCGACCCCTATGGAGACATGTCTCGTACGACAGCACTGAAGACATCTCTCGTGCGACTGAACTGTTAGACAAACTTATAGTTTCCTATTATATATTTTGTAGAAGGAACCTGTCCAGCCTTCGTTTATGGATGCGGACTACAGAAGAATATTCAAAGCCGATAGGTTATTTACTAAAGACGAATTGGATGCTTTTGTGGACATTGAATCGGATAAGATCAAGTTTGTCACAATTACAAAGCTCTACGATAGCGGGAAATAGGGAAGGACTCGTAGGTTAGAGTACGTTTGCGAGCGGTACGGTGTATTCGTATCAAAAGCGAAGCCGGAAACTTTAAGAAAGCGGAAGACATCGACGAAGAGATGTAATATTCTGTTTGCGCTAAAAGGTCATATGATCGACGTACTAGCCATGAAATGGCGTTTGGTGGTGATATACGGTACGCATAATCATGAACCCTATGTTCTCCTAGACGGTCATTACCGCGCTTGTAAGGCTAAAACGGGATGAAGAGGAACTAGTTCGTAATTTGTCTCACCTTGGTTCGCGTCCTAGAGAGATATATAGTGGTTTGAAGTACCAATATTCTGTGAACATTTTGAACATGCGTATAATCTACAATTGCCGTAAAAACATGGGGATGTTGAGCACGGAGGACAAACGCAAATGCAATATTTGTTGACGAAGTTGAAGAAGAATGAATACTCTATATGGGAATGTTTGAAACACGATTCAAAGGTGATCACTGACTTTTTTTTCGCACATCCTACTAGCATAGACTTATTACGTACATTCCCCAATGTGTTATTCATGGATTGTACGTACAAGACGACTAGGTATAAGATGCATTTATTAGAGATTGTCGGTTTAACGTCGAATTCCAATACATTTACCGTTGCGTACGTGTTTTTGAGCGGAGAGAAGATTGGAAACTATGTATGGGCTTTGGAAACTCTACGTGGTTTGATGATGGATAGCGTGTGCGTATTTCTGAGCGTTATTGTTACCGATCGAGAGTATGTGTTTCCGAGCGTTATTTCTGAACTGGCCTGATAGATAAACTATGATTTGAGTATCTGTTTTAGTGCGTGTTTGAATTTGTGTTTGAGTGTGAGTTTCAATTTATGTTTGAGTATGAGTTTCAGTTTGTTATTGAGTCTGTGTTTCAGTTTTAGTTTGAGTGTGAGTTTTACTTTGTGTTTAAGTGTGTGTTTGAATTTGTGTTTAAGTGTGTGTTTCAATTTGTGTTTGAGTGTGTCTTCTAGTTTATGTATGAGATTGTGTTTCAGTTTATGTTGACCTTATATTTCGAACAATTTTATACTATGCATACTTTTACTAGCTAGCTTGTTCAAATAAAAATGGGAATGGGGTGTAAAAACAAAAAAAAGAATACAATAAATAAAAGTAGTCGTAAAAATTTTCGGTTACAAAATATAATGCTAGCGTCGAAAAGTCTGACCTATCAAACAACCATCAAATAAACAAAAGTATGCTGCGAGTAATAATCAAAACTATCAAAAATAAAGGTAAAACTTACGATATGAGGTGAAAGCAGGGAGACAAGGTGAAAGCATGGAGACAAGGTGAAAGCAGGGAGACATTGTTAAACAAATTTGAAGACTTACAAGTTACTGGGTGAAAGCAGGGAGACAAGGTTGGGCGAAATGAGGTTTAGTGGGAGCAAAACATCTTCTTGAAGAAGCCAGAACTGCCATTCTTATGTTTATAATGTTCAAACAAAAAGACCATTGCTTTCTTTTTATCTCTTTTGGATGTTTATCTATTAATATGATAATGTATTTTTTTATTTGATTTGTGGGGGGTGGGGGTTAGAGTTAAGTGATATATGAAAGTATATTTTAGTCTTTTCATGGTAGTATTTAATAGGAGAAACAAGACAGATATTTTTCAGATTACTATTGAACTCGGTGGAGTGATGGTTGGGGCATTTAATGATTCGGATAACCCGACCGAAAATTCCATTCTAAAATTCTAAACGGATAAAATTGAGTAGGAATCGAACCCACAAAATTGATAAATTAAAAGCATACAATAAATTAAAAGAATACAATAAATAAAAGCAGTCATAAAATTTTTCGGTTACAAAATATAATGCTAACATCGAAAAGTCTGACATATCAAACAACGATCTAATAAACAAAAGTATGCTGCGAGTAATCATCAGTTACGTCTGTACCTCTCGGCAATCCTGCACATGTGAAGGGCGGTCTATACTAGATCGTCGTACTCGAGCGTCGATATGGATGGAGCATACCGAGCAATCTGCTCGTAGCCTGCGTAGTTAGCAGCACCCTGTGGCTCCAACCGAGGACCTCCTGCTCGACCAGAGCTACTAACAATGTACCACAACTTTTTCTTCACCCAAACACAGGAGTGTAACAATGCTACTCTCAATCTCTCCACAGGTGAGCGTCCCAAACGTATCTAGAAGTCGTCTTCTTCCCTGCTTTTTTCAATGTAGGAGGGCGTATATCTTTAGGAATCAGCTGTACGAAGCCCATCTGTCGAGTGACACGATCAGGGTAATATGGCACATTCACGTCGAACGCCTTAAGCATCAACTCAGCCCAAGTAATGCTCTAGAACGGATGATTGTCTCGTAAGTAAGTGAAGGGAAGGAAGATCACTTGTAAATAAATAAATGAACAAGCTAGCCATTTATATTAGTAAAAATACTTAACATAAAATGAACAAATATGACTTACATCTGACTCCGTGCATGTCGAAAGTGCATGTCTGAACTGCCTGCGCACATCGTGCAAAACACCGATCTTCTGCAGCGCATGTCGGCACATATGGGGCATAGATAGCTCATAATCGCTAAACATTGGACCCGTAAGCTGAACAAAATGGGAAAATATTCACGACTCGAGCATCCCGATGAACCCTCAAAGGCCTCATGTACCATGCAGAGATCCCTGACTAAGGGAGTGGTACAGCTGTCCTAAGACCAACTGACCCCAGTTGAACCTATGCATACCCTGGTATTGGTTCATGAACTTGAGGTAATCTAAAGAAATGTTGTTTTTGGTTTTGTTGGCACAGATTGTGTTACCTAACAAAAACAGTATGTAGACACGGGTGACATGATCTACTCTCTCATCTGTGATCCTACTATCACTATACCTATCACCCGTAAAGGTAGTGCGCAGCCACCCAAGATTCACACTACTAGCATTCCTAAGATTTTTATTCAAATCAGCTAGTCGTACACCTAGCATGCTACCATAAGTCCTAATCCTCTTAACCTCAAAGTCAAATGATAATACATCAAAAGGCCTACCTTCGACCGGTAATCCAGTGATGACAAAGACGACGTCCAAATTCACTGTCATCTCCCCGAACGAGAAATAAAATGAAAAAGTCTCCTCATGCCATCGTTCAAGGAATTCCTTGACCAAATCGAGGTTGGTATGCCAGCGGGAGAGTGCCTCGACGAGAGGGCCAAAAATAGTATCCATCACCCTTGCCTGTACCCTGCTCTGCTTTTTGAATTCCCATCTACATAGACTATCGTACATGGCGAAGCATTGCAGGGAGACCATATCCTGCAATATGTATCAAACACGTAAGAAAGTAATAAAACAATCAATATAAACATATATTATAGTTGGAGAATTAATACTTACATCTCCGTGATAGACACTGAACGCCTCGTGCTGGGTGTAATCGGGATAGAGAGCCGGGACGTGCGGCATCACCGACAAGAACTCATGATCCTCATCCTCGGGTGCGTGGGGTGCCTATTCGGGTATGTGGGGTGCATCGTCCTCATATCGTGCATGTGATCCCTCAAGTGCCTCTCGCCACTCCGGCCCCTCCATATCCTCAGGTAACTCCGGTGCATCTGCATCGTCCTCAACATAAGATAGGTCAGGTGCTTGCGAAGACGAACCTGCCCTTGTGCTACCGGCAGCCATAGGAATGCCATGTACACTTGAATGACGAAGAAGATTTCGTTTCGTCCGCGTCCCCAGAGTTTGTCCCTCAGTGGGACCTGCCTTTACAAGCTCGGGGGAAGCTCTAGCTTCTGTTGCCCCACGCGCCAAACATGTTTCGCGCCCCTTCTGTTGTCCCTTTTTAAACGGGTTTTTGATTGTGGCCTTGGTCTGCCCCATCCTGTAAAAACAACATAAAGTAATATGTGTTAGTGAAACTAGACAAAAAATAGTTTGTAAGTGTAAGTGGTCGCATGAGACAACTTAAGTTGTTTGTCGCATGAGACAGCTTAAGTTGTCTGTCGCATGAGACAGCTTAAGCTGTCTGTCGCATGAGACATCTTAAGCTGTCTGTCGCATGCGACGGGGTGTGTATTGTTGTCGCATGCGACGAGGGGTCATCTTGGTCGCACGATCGTGCGACTAGATGAAATCTGGTAGCACAGTCGTGCAACCAACAACAACGAAAAGCCAATATTCGAAACCCACCAAAGCAGCCTCATTTCACACAAAATCAAACACAGAAATATAGATCCTAGCAGAACTAACAAGAATACAACACTAATCTAACAAAACAACACCTAAAATCATGCAAAAATCAGACTTTTGAAATCGAAACCTAAAAACCTAATTTTCAACAGTTTATACCCAACGAAATCTAAAAAAATTATAGCATGAGGTTTGTATTACTTACCTTTATGTTTTGCTCAGTTTGGATTCTTGAAAAAATCGAGTTAGAGTTTCGGTCAACTCTTGAGTGATTGAGAGGTTTCTAGAGAGAGAAAAAAAACAAATAAGAAAAAAATGGTGAGAGATTTATCAAACCCTTTTATACCTAGGTTTTCTGAAAAAGGGCAAATTTGTCCAAAATTATGTGAGAGATATATCAAATAGGTATAAGATCCAACAGTTTAAAATCTATCAAAATAAGACTAATTTTTAGGTTGGCCCTTCCATGATTTCATTTAAAGAGAGAACCATTTTTAATTTTAATTTTAATTTTAATTTTTTAATACATTTAAAAAATAGTTTTAAATAGTATTAAAATGTGTATTTTTCAAGGAATTAACCAACAGTTTGGTAAATCAAGGATATGAATCAATTTCCGGATCACATTTCATTTACTTGTGTTTTAGCATTTTTTGTTTGAAAAGTTCAAATTTTTAATAATGCTAGGAATAGGTATTGGGATCACGTATTCTGCACTGTGTATAAATATGAAAAATTCCATATATGTATTAGTATAATATTGTATATTATGAGTCTCAAGGTCCGCAAGAATTTATTTTTGTCAACTTCCAAAATGTCTCACACTAGTTGAAATAAATTTTTACTTGTATTCCATTGATGATTCACATGTTTAACCGATTTGGAGGTTCGATCGCATCTAACAAGTCTTCATCTCAAACAAAGTACTACTTTAGTCTCATCTCAATTAACTTTCATTTTCTCACTCTAATCAGGTTGTGGCAAAATTCATCACTTGAGGTATGGATCTTACAATAGATATATATACTAATTTAATCATACCCCATTGTTGGAGTCATAGAGCCCGAGAAGAGTTCTTTCATCTCGAGCATGGCTAGACTCCTCTCAATTAACTTTCATCCTCCCACTCTAATGAGTTTATGCTTGGGTTCATCCGCATGATCCATCTATATTTACAATGGATTTATCTGCTTACTCTAATCAGAATACATTATATGACCCCTAGAGCTTTACAACAGATTTTCATATTAAACATGGGTTGTCTATTATGTTCGACACTTACAAATTTCACCCACACAACACCCTGTATGGGCCTAAAGCCCTAATATCACTTATTATTCATATGTTTGGAGGTGTATATTCCATTTTTATATATAAGTATGAATAGTTTGATGTGCGCACTAGTATGATATTGTCTATTTTGGTCATGAAGGCCTGCGTAGCTTTACTTTTGGTCCACTTCTAAAAAGCCTTAAACTAGCTGAGATATTGGTCGCACTTAATAATATGTATATTTCAATTTGCACTATTTTTATCATTATCTTCTTCGTGCTTTTATCCCAATAATTCATCAAATTTAAAATCACATAATTATTTCAGCACTTTCTCTCAAGAAAGCTTGTTTCTCTCTTTACAAGCTCTGCTCTCAATGAAATAATTATCTCTCTCTCTCATGTAAAATTGTTGTTTCAAGAGATGTTTAGGTTATTAAATTGAATGTAGGTTAATACAAGCATTCACCATGCTCAGAATGAAAAACAAACATCGTTATAACAAACTTGTACTAATATCATGATCAACGGTTGTGATCAAATAGTACTTCTAATCAGTTATAATAAAATATATTTACCACCATGACATATTAACTATTATTTATTTAAGTACAAATAGATATATAAAATCTATTTTCAGAATGATTCCCAAAAAACAGCCTAAGCATGAATCTAACAAGAGCTGAACCTCCCATGCTGAGACTTAACTAATGTCGAGAACGATCCTCTTGAATTAAAACTTAACTCATATCTAGACTAAAATCCCTTATTTAGATCAAACCTATAATGAAGACAATATTGAGAATGAATCCTCCGTAGTATCCAAACCTCACTAGTCTGAGATCGAAACCTACACTCGTCGAACCCTTTTCAAAGGTCAAACACGTGCAGTGGTTGAACCCCCAAAATTGAGACCATAACTCATATCGAGTGCATAACCCATCTTCCAGTCATTTTGAGCTTATATTTAAAAGTATTCCATCTAGGTTTACATTTAATTCACCATTAATTGTCTCGATATTCCAACTACTCTTTATTGAAGACATTCAAGTCGGCTTGTATCCAAGACTTGAAAAGGTCTCATATAGTATATGAACTTTAAAAATTGTAGTACATTTGTTAATTCATACATTACATTATTGATCTCACTTAGCAATCATTTAAAGCATGTGACTTCTTTTATTCCATCAATAACAGAAATATATTCATCTTATATAGATTATAACGCAACAAAATTTTGTAGACTATCTCACAAGCTAATATTCATCCAAATACTGTCAACAAATAGTCTAAAGTTGACTTCATAATATTATGATAACTTGCATAATCATATTTCATATACCCCTTTAACATCTCATCATCATTATGCATCTGATTATAACACACTTCACAATCTAATGTACCTCTCATGTACTTTATGAGCCATTTAAAAGAATTCTAGTGAGGTCTTCGTGGACCAGTAATAAATCTTCTCAAAATACGAATTGAGTATGTAAGTTTAGGTCCGGTGAAAATAATATCATCCATGATACTTTCGATGATATTTTTATTAGGTGTCTCGTGGTAAAATTCATATATTTTGTATCAGTTGGTGTGTGAGTATGACTGAGTTTGAATTAAGCATCATCAAGAGTCTTAATAAATCTGGCTTCAGACATCCCAAACTTCTGGAGCATATTCTGTATGTACTAATTTTTAGACATTAATAGATAACCTCTCAGTTTGTTCTTCTTAACATATATTCCAATAATCCTCTTAGTTTCTCTCATGCCTTTTATTTAAAACTCTCTAGTCCTCATATATAATAGCAAAATAATTTCTTTTATATATATATATATATATATATATATATATATGTGTGTGTGTGTGTGTGTGTGTGTGTGTATGTGTGTGTGTGTGTATGTGTGTGTGTGTGTGTGTGTGTGTGTATGTATTTCTGTGTGTGTGTGTGTCGTAGAAGTGATCTCCTTCAGTTCACAATGTAAGAAGGCAGTAGCAATACCCATATGATCTAACTGAAGATCAAATCTTGTAACAACAATTGATAACAAAACCCTTACACATTTTTCATAGCTGGTAAGAAAATTTTAATGAAATCGACATACTTCTTTTGCGCATAGCCCGTAGACACTAGCTTAGCTTTGTACATAGAAAATTCAACACCATGAATACATTGCTTCATTCTCTATATCTATTAACATCCAATAAACTTCTAAGTAATCAACTGTTTTACAAGAATCCAAGTGTCATTCTTATTCAAAGAATTATTTTCTTCCTCCATGACCTCCTATTATTTCAGTTAATTACTTCTCTTTAATAACATCATGATAAGGCATAATCTATAATCTCGGCATAGTTGTACCTTTGTGTATGCATGTTAGGTCTACATACCCTATCTTAATCTAGTTGATAATTGTCATAATCTCTTTGTTGCTTTCCAGTTTGAACATTTAAAACATCCAAACATCAAACTCCCATCCAAGGCCGAAACTATTTTGTGTTGAACTTCCACTGCAGAACGCGAACCTATACCAAGTCTGAAACAGCTTCGGCACAAGCATCATCCGTTTCACAGTTATGTTCAAACTATACCTTTATTTCAACTCCCCTATCAGAAATGGTTGGTTTAGACTCTAACTTCTTGAATAATGTAATTTTAACTTTATTGAATGGCACATCTCTGCTAATTAAATCCTTTTGATTCCCAGTTTCTAACCACCATAACCTATACAATTTTACTTATTCTAGATGATAAAATAATATACAATTTATTGCACTTGCCTGAAGCTTGTCATGCTTCACATGTGCATGACAACGACATCCCAATAATCTTAAGTGGAATTTCTTCGAGTAAATTTCTCTTGAGGGTATGATTTAGAGTACCAAATAGGGATCTATTTATGATATTTGTAGTTGTCTCAAAATGTTTCCTTAAAATTTATGCTTTATTCCATGTGTCGAAAGAATACACCTTACTCTCTTAATTAAGGTTCATCTCATCGTCTCATCAAGATCATTTTGTTGAGAAGTTTATTTTGTAGTCACGTGTCTAGTAAAGCCAAGTTTAGAAGAATAGCTAGTGAATGGTTCATTAACAAATTACAGTCTATTGTTCGTATTTAACTTTGTCAATATCTTTGCAGATTGATTCTCCACTAGTTTTTTCAAGTCTTTACATGTATTAAGTGTTTCATCGTTAGAATTCAAAATTACAATCCATGATTTTATTGAATAGTCATCAATTAGGGACATAAATTACCTAGTACTTCTCACTTTAGGATGTTTTCAGCGGCTCAAAGATCTAAATGAACAAACTCAAAAACACATTGAGTTGTATGGTTGTTGGTCATAAACCTAATTCTTTTGTTTTTCCCAATACACACGACTCTTACAAAATCTTAACTTCTTAAGCTTATAACCATCCAACAACTCTTGTTTTTTAAGTCTATATAGGCTTTTCTCACTTAAGTATTCTAACCTTAGCAGTAGTTTAATATAATAATTCTCAACACTAGACACACCTCTGACCACTACAGTCCTTCCCTAATAATACACAGTCGGACCTATTAGTGAGCCTTGTAAGACCTTAAGTCTACCATATACACCCATATAGTTGCATCATTCTCCATCTAGTATTCCAATAAATAGAAGGTTTCGTTTAAAACCAAATATATATATATATATATATATATATATATATATATATATATATATATCACATTTTTTATGACTCTACCAAGTCATGTAGACAACTCAAGTCAAACGCTCCATATTCCTTATATAACAAATACTTTATTATTCTCCAGACTTTATGACCATCAAACTCCTTGAACTCTTCAAACCAGTTTTTCTTGTGAAGTCATATAGAACAATGCTCATAAGTCTATAACCTAGTTGTTACCATACATTCAAGTAAAATTCATTACTACATCAGTAAATTCATGTTTTTTGGAAATCATTAAGGTATTTATAGACTAAAATTCTAATAAATATCATTTTTATTCCGCTCCACACCATTTTTCCTTATATGACATTTTTTCTTGCATAACCAAAATTTCACTCTAGAATTAGGAGTTGATCATCTAGATTTGGATCTTGAGTTACTTATTTTGTTGTTTGAATTTTTTTTTTCCATATATTCTTCTTACACTCAAGATGTCTCGAGTAGATTTACTCTTCGAATCAATCTTCATTTCAAGATCTTTTTTATCTTAAGCACTTTTAATTTTGGACACGGTAAAAGATATTTTTCCATAAAGTATAATTACAGCAAGTGTTCATACAGTTTTGGTGAAATGATCAAGAGGATAATTGTTTGATCCTTATCTTCTACCTTGACTCATACTGCATTCAAATCAAGAAATTATCTAAGTGTTTTTTTATCTTTTTGCTACCATCCATAGTCACACAATATAACTATTTCGTGAGAAACAATATATTTGCCAATGATTTGTTCAAGTTAATAACTTAAACCTTATTCAAAATCCCCATGATATTAGATTCTTCATACACCTCCCTCTGTACTTTATCTCGCTAATTTAAATCATGGAATTATTGACATTGGTAAGCAGTTAGACATCACTATCTCTTATACATTTCTCATAAAGGATATCAGACAACCCTTTTTTACAAGGAGAGCTTTGATTTAATTCTCGTGAGATTAAAATTGTTACCTTTGATGATTTATCAAAATCAAAATTTATTAAACTTATCTTCACAAATATTTGTCATTCTTATTTCAATGTTGATCATCGAGGATCAATTAATTTTCAAATTTATATCTTGATCTCCACGGACACTACAAAATATATTTGGAAATTAATATTTAAGTTGATAGCTCAAGAATATGAATCAACTTTTTAATCAATAATTTTGTTTCGACACTTTGGTTCTTATACTTAAGTTTCAACAATTTTTGAAAAACTTTATTTAAATAAAAAAATAACAACATAAGATTTACATGGTTTGGATTATAGAGAAATTCTACATCCATGGATAATATATCTGATTTCATGGATTAAACAATTATAAAGAATAGAAGAGCACAAAACACAAGCAAATACAACATGCTCAAAATGTTTATAACAATGTAAGAGTTTTGAGGTATCCATCAACTATTAGATTCTTGTTCGTGATTCTCGCTCAAGAATTTATTAAGTGCTAAAATCACTCAATTTCTTTAGTATTTTCTCTTACTAAAATTTATTTCTCTCTCTAAAATCTATTCTCTCAATAAAAATAATCTATCTTTATTTCCTATACAGATGATGCTTCAAAATATTATATGATATTGAATGGATATAAATTAGTACAAACATACACGATTCTCACGACAACAAACGAAGTACAATATACTTGTACTAATATCTAGATCAATGTCTTAGAATAAATAGTACAAAAAAAAACAATTATAATAATCTTTAACTATTATCCATTTAAAACAAAATCAATATTAAATCCAGTTCCAGACTTATTCCAAAGAAAATAACAAAATCTTGAAGCTACCTGAAGCTAACTTTCCATGTTTAGATTTCACTAATATCAAAACCGATTCTTCAATCACGAGACTTAACTAATGCTGAAACTTAAATCGAGCATGAGCTCGTTACTAAGGTCAAAACATCTATAATAGCCAAACTCCCGAAATCAGCGACCAAATCCTGCAGTTGTTAAATCGTTTTCTCTTAAACCGAGACTAAAACTCGTACTGAATCCATATTCTATTTTCTAGTTACTTTAAACCTATATTTAACCGTATTTATATCATATCTTAGTATTACTTTAGCATAAGGTATTATAAACTAATGTTATAATATTTTATTCAAATGATCATCGCATATTATTATGTCGGTAACGATTTGTTTTCTATATTTTTATAAGATAAAAATATGATGTATGTGTTTTGATTTTTGTAAATTTTTATGTTTTGTTATATTCAATTTGATATATTATTTTTGTTATACATGATGAGTAAATAAATGACCTGAGGAATATTTCGGATCTTGAACCAGATGTGACTAGAGAGAGTGTAGAAAGAGAAAGTGTCAAAAGAATAGAATAATATTCAATGTCTCACCTACCAAGAATAAAGAATCCTCTTTTTATATTGTTGGAAGGTGGACCCGTTTATGCTCTTAGTGGGCTTGCTTTATTGCCTCTTTAGTCCTTTATTGTTCATATTGTTTACAAATCACTCTCTAACTAATAATAAATACTCAAATAAATACATTAGTTTCCTTTTATCTACAGTTTGCTCCTTGTTCTTATTACTGACGAATTATTCCATTATCAATACGTAAAATATGATTTTGTTTTATTAGATGTATCCTATCTACCGTCTTAAATGTAAATATATAAAAACATCTCTAGTTTATTTAGAAAACATAAAATAAATAAACAAATTATATATATATATATATATATTATAATTTTTAATTTTTAAGCATATTCAAACTTGAATTAATAATTATTGGAATATTTAAGGAGTAGTATGCTAAATATATATTTGGTCATTGTCGTAAGGTAGTCCAATAATAAAAGTAATTGCATTAATTATATTATATAATTAATTGTATATTGGACCTATAGGTAAACTATACATTATGAACTGATAAGTGTTGTAAGCGGATTGAATTTGGGTACTATGAAGAATTGAGTCCAAATATTAATGCTTAAGTCTAAACTAATAATTCAAAGATTAAATTAATAAATTCAATTTAGTATGTTTTGGTCTCTGATCACAAGACGATATATGTTAATGGGCTTTTACAACTTAGAGTTTCAACTTGTAATCGCGCATACAAGAATAAATAAGGCTTCATTAATCATTCCACTTAAACCTAAATCAAATAGTCGTCGTATTTGAGATTGGAATCACTGACAATACTTTGCATGTATCTTTAGAACATGTCTCAAAATCTAATAAAAAACTATTAAATACTGAATATTGGATTAATGTATAACAGTAGCAAACAAAATGGTAAGGGCCTTTGACTTTATTCTATAGTATAATCTTTAAGGAGTTTAATTATTTTCTACGTATTTGATGAACTATTTTGATGCTATTCATTAGATATTCATCAACCAAGTCAGTGCGGGTCCGGTTGAAATTCCGTAGAACAGTTATATAAGTAACTCATTGTCGATTCTTGTAGGTTGTAGAGTATGACATACATATTGTCGCTCCGAGGTAAGCCTGTTTTTCTCATATTTAGTTATGCTTCCGGTTCCGTTAAATTTGTCTATCGTTGGCCATTTTGTACGGAAGCGTGATCATCGGAGCCATAAAACCCTCAGATGATTCATATGATAAACAATTATATATATTATCGGATCATATACATTTTTATTACTCTAAATAATCTATTTCATTAGAATTATTTGTTTAATTGACTTGGTTAGGGCATGAGTTTAGGATTTTTATAAAAAGCATGTAAGGTTATTTATTTTTATTATAAGATGATTGTTTGTTTACACGGTTTTGAATAAATTATTGTGCGTGATAACATTTGCGTATTTTGATTAATTTATGATTTTTCTATGGATGGAAGGTTTCTCCCGAAATTAGCATCAAGCAATCCCTAATTTAACAAATCAATTCAAATCTATTGGAACAACGCGTCATCGACGGTTCAACCCATGATATTATTATTGGTCGAAGGATGGCTACCAACGTTTACCATGTTTAGGTAACTACTGACGTTTTGGATGAACACCGCCACTTACGAGAAAATTCACAAATCCTTTACTGTCGCGATGGCAGCAGCACGAGCTGTTAGTTGGGTACGGCCTAGTGAGTACATCAGCTGCTGTTGTTGACTGGGTGCATCCCATTGACTACAACCGCTATTGTTGCTGGCTGGGTGGTTTGCCTAGTGACAATAGTAGTGGACTTGAATTTTTTTTAAAAAAAAATTGTAATATTAATTATTAATTAATTTGTATAGTTTTTTATGATTTATTCCACAGGTGAATGTGTTTGGGCATGCTGATTTTTGTATGTATTTGTGAAACAAATTATTTAAGTTCTTAAATATTAAGTGGATATGCATGGCTATGGTTTCAAATTTTGGTAGGTGAACCTTGAAATTAATTTAACTAGTCCCACAGGAAGTTTAATTTATCTCTTTGAGGATCCTAAGCTTCAAAAAATTCAAAGGATTAATTTAAATTCATACTTTGCCAACCCTCCAGAAGGTTAGTATCTGGGTTTGGTTAATCATGAAATGGAGAAAATTCACTAAAATGGTCCTTATGATAATTTAATTCTGTAGGTGAATCGGTCCTCCATAAGGTTTCCCTAGTACCTTAAGAAAATTAAATTAGACTAATTTTAATTTAAGTAAGGTAAATCAGCCCTCCGGAGGCTTTCACTAGTACTTAGGAAAATTAAAATAATGATTAGGAAAACCGAACCTCCATAAGGTTTCCCTATAACTTTTGGAAAATTAAATTAGGGTAATTATAATTTAAGTAAGGGAAATCAGCTCTCTGGAGGCTTTTACTAGTACTTAGGAAAATTAAAATAATGATTATGGTATTTTTCTCAAACTCATAATACATTCTCGTATGATTTGCCCTTTGATATTTGTTACCATAGTATTTTATGTTGTACATGTATATATCATGTTCATGTATATTAGTTATTCTATATCATGAATCTAAATGTGTTGTGTGTTATTTGTTTTTTCTATTGTATGTGGGTTACAATACATTGGAGAATAAGCCCCTCATGTTGGATGCCGCAGATTTCATTATATGGAAGGAAGATATGCTACTGTATTTGTTCGTTCATGAATATGACTATGCTATGATGAACCTCAAACCCTCTGGTTTTAGTAATGAAAGTACATCTGAGAAAACTAAAAAACATGAGAAGTGGGAAAAGTTTAATAGGTTATGCATGATAATAATGTTACAAGGGATACTAGTTGTATTTTGTGGGGCTGTCCCAACATATGCTACCATAGCTACAGACTTTCTTGCGAAAGTTGAGAAATATATTGCAAAGAATGACAAGTTAAAGATGCAACATCTTATTAATGGGCTCTCTGCTAATAAATACACTAGCAAAGGAAAACATTGTGAGCACATTCTGGAGATATCTATGATTTCCCAAAATTTAATGGCAGATTTCGTAGACTTACCTGAGGAGTGTGTGGTAGGATTCAATTTTTAGTCATTAACAAAAAAGTGTAAGTTTTTCCACTCAATCTAAAAATATATGCAAGAATAATAATATATCAATAAGGTGATTTCACACGCTGCACAAGAGGAAGAAAGCTTAAAGTGGTAGTTCATGAAGTAAAGATGACATTATTTAAGAAGCATATGGGGCCTAAGTGGAAGGTTGATGGCAAAACCGGGTCAATGTCCGGCTAAGTAGAAAAATTCTGAGGAATCGATGGTTGGCCGATGCTTTTTATGTAAGGAGAAAGGACATGTAAATTAGGATTGTCAGAAGTGTCATGCTTACATGTTAAGAAAATGTATTCTCACAATTTTTGTTGTTTTGGAAAGTAATCTTGTTCATGTGGGAAATAATACTTGGTGGGTTGATTTGGCTGTGACAACTCATGTATGTATTTCTTCTCAGGATACGTCAAGGAGCAAGATGCTAAGTGAGGATGAAAGATCCATCTTCACCGCATACTCGTGCCATATAGTGGCAATGTGTGGTTTGCATTTTGAACTTCTAATTGGACATGTTTTATTTTTAGAGAATGTAATTGTTGTTCCCAGTTGTCAAAGCAACTTGATTTCTTTTCCATTTTTAGATTTGTATGTATATGTTTATCTTATGGGAAATAACAGTTTTACTCTCTCTTTATATAATGTGATTGTTGTTATGGAAGTTTGATAAATGAATAAATTTTATTTTTTAAAAATATTGTTAATAATTACAAAATTTACAAGAATGCACAACGTATACCAAATAAATTTATTAAGTCCAAAAAATCCTATAAACTACGGCACAACCGGTTCGGCCATATATCGAAAGTTAGGATGGGAAAGCTTGTAGCTGAATTTTTATTGGGTTCTCTAGATTTATATGATTTCGATACATGTATCGAGTGTATCAAAGGAAAACAGACGAAAACTAAAAGGGTAGGGGAATATAGAGCAACTGAAGTCTTAAAATTGATACATTCCAAAATCTATGGACATTTTCCAAGAGAATTATTGAAGGAGAAATGGTACTTCATATCATTTATCGATGATTTCTTTCAGCTCGGTACCTCTATCTTCTTCATTAAAATATTGAGGCCTTTAAATAAGTTCAAAACTTTTCGGACCGAAGTTGTAAAACAATTCGGTAAGAGCATTATAAGTATTATATCTGACCGTAATGGTGAATATTATGGTAGATATGGTTAGAAGTATGATAGGTAACTCATCTCTATCACTATATTTTTAAGGGAACTCATCAAATATGTCACCTATATACTCAATATGGTACCCATTAAGGTAACTATTAGCACCACATATGAGCTTTAGAATGGGTGCAAGCCTAATTTAAAACATCTGCATATATAGGGATGTTCAGATGACGCAAGAGCTTACAAACCTGAGGAAAAGAAACTAGACCCAAAAACAATTAACTGCTTCTTTATTAGTAATTATGAATACTTTATAGGTTTTAAGTTTTATGATTCTCTCACTAATAGTATATTTGAAACAGGAACATCAAAATTTCTATAAAATGTTGAGTTTGGAGGGAAGAATAAAAAGAACATATGTTTATTTTGTTTTGTAGAGATTCATGAAGGTTTTTTTATAAGGATAAAGATAATATAAAATTATTATTATTATTATTATTTTCTATGGATAAAAGAATAAATAAATAATGTACAAGATGGATTATGTGTAAAATAAAAATGTAAAAAACTAGAAGTGTAATATGTACTAAATATGTTTACATTAAGTATTAAAGTGGGGTGAGATATCCAATTTAATAACCATTAATTTGTTACTTGTAACAAGACATCTATAAATAGGTGTACTTTTCTTAGAATGAGAATAAGATCTTTTACTTTTGGACTTAACACTTGGCAACTTTCTCTCTCTCAAAGATACTTTAGCCACTTTCTCTCCCTAAAAATTCATTAGTTAGTTTGGAAAAATTCTAAGACCGATTCATCATTTACGAAAATATCTGAAGCGATCAGTGGCGACCATAATGGAAAGTATATTTGGTACCTTAATATCATATCTAAAACCGTAAAAAATGTTCGAACCAAGACAATATCATGGATCTTAAAGTGCAAATCAACCAAGATGTGTTTGTTGAAGGGGTGATGGTAGAGTCAGGTATTAATCAAAGAGAAGCTCGGGTTATTCTGCAGATGGATGATCAATATAATCAATTGAATTTATAGGATCAGATGAATCATTTACTGGAACAGATAGCTGAGTTGGATGAGCAGCTGGTTTATAGGGAGTATTCAGTTAGACTGGGTAGGGTTTGATCTGAGGTACAGAGGGTGAATAAGAGAAGGAATTCAGTTGGTCGTTCCGATGAGACTCATTAAGTTCTTTGAGTAAGGGATAATCGTCAGGAATTCCAGTTTATGTTAGACCAAGGTTATCGTTCTTCTAGAAAGGAGAAGAAAGATAAACATCGGTGATCCCCTCAGACTCTAACGAATCACCCTGGTCTGATTCCAGTGGGCATTCTCAGACCTCCTAAATGAGTTGATGCTTATTAGAAGAAGAAAGATATACATTATTCAAAGAGGCATGATAGTCAAGAATATCAAAGGGAGAACAAGTCCAAGAATCGAAATGAGTCTAGATGTTTGAGTGAAAATTTAACCTTTTAGTATAACATGGCTAATTAATTTACTAATCCCTTGGAACAAGGACTGCATAAACTTATGAATAATGGTATATTAGTTAGCAAATATAGGCAAGGGTTGTATTAGATGACTTCTCTTTTGTCGGCTGATATGAGGTCGATTTCACTTCCAAAGCATTTTAATATTGCCAAAGTGGAAATATATGATGGGACGCAGGATCCCAATGACGATATTAAGAAATTTAAAAATTACATGATAAATTTTGATGATAACGACAAGCTACTGCATAGAGACTTTTCAAAAACTTTCAAACGCACAACCTTAAAATGGTATAATAGGATTCATATGGGATCGATAACTAATTTTGGAATGTTTTACACTGTTTTCCAAATGTAGTTTGTAAGAAGTAAAGATATACATATGAATGGGGATACCATAATCTAATACAAGCATGTCATTGGAGAAAATTTTAAGGATTATACTAAACGATTTGTGTTATCTAAGATTCAGTTGGATGAATATGATGAACAAGTGAGATGTGCTTCTTACGGACAAGGGCACTTAATTTTGAACCTTTGATCGCTCAAGTGGAGGAGTAAATTAAGGTTGAAAAATTGACAAGAGTTCAGGTCGTACCTGGTATGACGTAGAGATATTCAAACCATAGAAGTGCTTCTAATAATCAAGGTTATCAGGGTAGCACTTCAAATCATTAAGGACCTTTTCGACCCAAGGCATGAGGTAGTTTACCTTTTTTATTAGGACATTCTCATGTTCTGTCTTCTAATTATTAGCAGCCTAAGGCTAGGATAAATCAATGGGTGCAACCATATTATTATGCATAATTAACAGAAAATGTAGCAACAATTTCTGAACGAGCTAAGAATCATGTCTAGTTTCGAAAGCCTCCGCCTATAACTAGACTCAAGGATGAGCAGAGTAATAAATTTTACAAATACCATAATGATATTGGGCATGATACGGCGATTTCATAGTGATATGCTAACAAATCTAAATTCTGATTGAAATGATAAGTTGACTACTTTTGTTAAAAGACAAGGTGGGACTTAGCAAGTACCGGACCGGATCCGTAGACACGTAAGATTGTAAATGTATCTTTGAAGCAAGAGAATATGATACTGATAACGGGGCCTATGGATGGGTTTGATGTGTCTGTTGAATACCTTACTTATGATTCAGATCGGAGGGAAACGTTAGTGCTTAATGAACTAAATTTATGAGGTAAGGTACAAAGTTCGTGTGATTATTTTAAATCTTTAGCTATTTTTGGAGGAGACACTCTGGCTGGGAACACTAACAGTTCTAGAAAGAGATATGTGGTGAGTTTAACTACTCAATTAGAAGGTGATATCTCAACTTATCTCTATGGGAAGATTCTTTAGTCCCCATGAAGATACATTAGTAATCGGAAAGGAAATAGCAAGCAATGAGATTCGAAAAATACTCATTGACACTGGCATTTTTGCTACTATATTATTGGCGTGACAACACGGGTTCTCGGAGAATTTGAAAGTGAAGTCTTGTTGGGTCGTGGTCCGTTCGAGAAAAAGGTGTGAGTGCTATTTTTAGTGGTTGACAGTAAGACGAGCTACAAAGCCATCTTTGGGAGATCTTGGCTATTAAAAATACATGTCATCGCTTCCATAGCTCATCGATATTTGAAGTATATGATTGGAGAGCGTGTGGTGTAGTTAGCGTTAGTCAACAAGTGTCTTGAGAGTCTTATGCAACACCTTTTCATACTAAGCCAATTGTGGGTATTGAGAAAATGAAAGAATAGTAGTTAAAGAGGACTTCCTCGGATGTGGAAAGAATGTAACGTGATATTTTTCGAAGAGGCAATTTGTGATGTAATATTTTTCAAAGTGCTAATTTGTGAAGTCATATTTCTCAAAGTGCCACTTTGTAAAGTGATATTTTTGAAGTGTCAATTCAAGAAGTGATATTTTTTTAAGTGCCAATTTATGAAGTGATATTTTTCGAAGTGCCAATTTGTGACGTGATATTTGTCGACGTGCCAATTTGTGAAATGATATTTTTCAAAAATGTAATGTGTTTATAATATAGTAAGACAAGTTTTTAAATTGAATAAATAACCAACATAATATTTGGTTCCAAAATACAAACATTGTCATGTAATAGCCATTCACAAAAACATACAAGAAGTTAATTAAACACATAATTCGTCAAGATAAAATACTATAACTTTCTAAGTGCATTCGACATCTCTCGAAAAATTACCTGAGCTACTATCCAATGAGTTGCCTTCATTATCTGAATTTTTGCTTCCTGAAGAAGTAGACCTATTATTTTCATCTTCTTTGGATTCAGAGTCTGATAAGTCACTCATGACGATTTTGAAAAAGTCTTTAGGACGTTAGTTTTCAGGAACCATGTACCAATAATCTGCCATATTTAACTTTAGAAATTTTTTATGGAAGTCAAGAATCATATAAATTTTGGCTTCTATTTCACAAGCTTTTACAATGTCAAGGAAATCTTTAGCACACTTGTTCACAACAGCATTGATAGCAGACTCTTTGTCCTTTTTAGCCTCGACTTTGAACCTCTTCAAATCTTCGTGGGCAATTTTTTTGCATCTTCACTTTCTTGATATAAAATGTTGAGTTTTTTGTACTTTGAGTGTTCTTCTTAAATCTTCTCTAGATTCTTGGTTTTCAGATGATTTCTTATTTGCATTACAACTTTGTGAAAATCTGATTTGTTTTCCTAAAAGATATGGAATTACTCTATAAGATTTCTTTGTGAACTCTCAACCCACCTCTTGTTAGTAGTAGATTCTTTTCCGAAGTTGCACAAGTTCTTTAACAATTGCTTTGTATTTCTCCCGAACAGTATGTGCTTCAACAACAAACTTATTCGCATCAACCTCGAATTGTTTGGCATTTCTTTTGAGAGTTACCAAAGGTCGGACCATGTTGTGCAAAATAACTGATAGTTCATTAGTATGATACAACATGAAGGATTCTTCTGAGGCATATGGTTCGGAATGACTTATTGAACCACCTTATGATTGATTTTCTCGAACATGAGTTTGATTATCAGTAGGATTGTCAGTAGTCTTATCAGCATGATTATCAGCTTGGCCATGACCTTTGTGAAATTGTAGTTTGAAATTGAAAAATTGATTGTCTTGATTCTCCTCTTCAGCTCCATCGGATTCCGGTGTTGGATTAGGGGAGAATATATCAATAGTTTGGTGATGAAAAATTTCTTTGGAATTCTTCAAAGAACAAGGTTTTTTCATCTTTAAAGCAATTGTTTTCTCTTTTTGGACGCTTTGGGAATACAAGTTTCAATGTGAGGGGTGATAATTTCATCATCTTTTCTTTTGGAATTTTTCTTCGGACTAGGCTTTGATTTTTTTCCTTTTTTTATGATTCACCCTCAGGTTTATTCTTTTCTTTGTGACTTAGAGCTATATTCCTAGCATGAAGAATAACTCGATCATTCGAGGTAGCTAATCTTTTCACCACGTCAGCTGGAGCATGAGGTTCTATTAGTTTGCCAACATCAATGACAAAATTTGGAGATACTTTACATAAGTGGCTTTGGAGAAAGTTGAGTGGATCAAACACTAGTGAAATTCGTCTGACCGTTCATTCTTGGCCCATTCACTTAGATTTCATAATATATTTTCTGTGGTAGTAAGGCATCTATGGTAGCACTTCGTAATTTCTATAAAGTATTAACTAAGTTAGTAAAAATTATAAGAATAATATATACAAAGAAGAGTAAAACTTACTCGTGTTTTCCACTTCAAATAGAGCCTCTATGGATTTTTAGTGGAGATTCATTTTTCGTTTTCCAAACATCCACTTATGAAAAATAATTTTTCTTTCATGTATTATCTTCTTTGAGGATATTGTCAACTATCTTCGAAGTGTTTCCAAGAATAATATAGGAAAAATGAATGATTGGATTTTTTGACACACCTATGTATGCTATGAATTTTTCTATTGGAAGTTCAGGTTTTTTAGAGTCTTGAAGCCATGATGCAAGAGATCAGTGTCAACCATAAGTTGGAACTCTTCTCGCTTGGACATTGATCAATGAGTTCGAAGTACTCGACGATAATCGAATATAAGGGGAACCAAAGACCCAAATTCAAGATATTTGGGTAAACAACCAACTAATTTGCACCACATGATAGGGGAGTTTCTCCTCTAGATGGTAGGCAAAAGGAAATGGTTTCAGGAATTTCCTATTATTTACGAAGTGTATGTGATTCCAATTGATCAAAGTATTCATATTGCACATTATTAACAACTTTCTTGGTTTTTTTTTCTTTACCTTAAACTTCTTTTTCATGTTTTTGTCCTCAGATTTGGGTGTTGGAGTATCATCGACTATTTGAATTTCGGAATTACTAGCCGCTCTTGATTCGAAGTTGTTTAGCTCCTCGGAAGGTTCATGTTGGAGCTGGAGAGGGGCCTTCTAAGCATTTTTATTATATTTAATCGAAAGAATCACTTGTGATTCTTTGTTTATCATCACTTCTCCCTTCGGGGGATGAGGTTTTGGGTTGCCTTTTATTTTTATGGTTTTAGTTTTTGCATTAGGATTCGATGAACGATGTTGTTTCTTTGATATGTTTTGTTCTTCGGATTCACCCATAGCAAGGAATTGAGTTTTTTAGAAGAGTTTTTAGAGTAGGTTATGGGGGTTAGGGAAGAAGGGTTGGTAAAACAAGATCTGTCAATAGATTATGGTTGTTTCTTTGTAGGTGCCCAGGGACCGTAAGTAAAAGTTTGGAAATTTAAGATGTTTATTAGACACTATCACTGTATCTTCTCTCTCAGTATCCATCTTTGCGATTAGTAACCCAATCCTAAATGTTTTTTATACCAATATAAATACAAGAAAATTACCAGATTGAGAGCAAAAGTGGATCGGATAATAGCACATGCATAAAATACAGTGATGGTTTCTGATGTTGAAGAGGTTGAAGGGTAATTATAGTGGAGGAGGTATTTAAATGAATTAATTTCTCTCTATATCTCTACATTTAATTTAAATCATGTTCGAAGTGATATGAAGTAGAATTTCTAGGAAAATGTTACGAAAAATGGTTAATGGGCTATTTCAATGAGAAGTTGAATAATTTATCAAAATACCCATTGGCCAACACTGATTTATCAACTTTAACGCATACCTATTGATGGGACTTATGTGGTTTGGTAGGTGTAAATTACATCACCGAAAAAGATACAACCTTTTACTACCTTCTATTATTTTTCATATGATTCCTAAAAATTAACATTACTAATCCAACCAAATTCTAAGGAGGAATATGGTTTCCAAAAGATGTTAAATATATATTTTTAATCCGAAGTGGTGTATGATTGTCAAAGATATTGAAATATGAGTTCATGATGGTTTCAATTCAAGGAAAGCTAATACTCAGTTTATTTTCGAGGAGGGATCTGACTCAAGAGCAATAGTTTTAGTCCTTCTTCAGATATCTTCGCAAGAACTAGAGGGCTAGTGATAAGGATAAAGTCAATATAAAATAAAAATAATTATTTATATAGATAAAAAGAATAAATAAATAATGTACAAGCTGGATTATGTGTAAAATAGAAGTGTAAAAGACTAGAAATGTAATATATAATAAATATGTTTACATTAAATATTAAAATGGGCTGAGATATCAAATGTAACAAACATTAATTTGTTACTTATAACAAGTCACACATAAATATGCGTACTTTTCTTGGAAAGAGAATAAGATCTTTTACTTTTAGAATTCACACTTAGCAACTTTCTCTCTCTAAAAGATACTCGAGCTACTTTCTCTCTCTAAAAAATAATAGTCAGCCTGGAAATATTCTTAGACCGATTTATCACCTACAAAAATATCTGAAGCGATCAGTTTTAATAGAGATATACATATATTAGAAGATTGAGATTTTATGTCAATCATTTCGGTATTGTTAGAACAAGGTAATACTCATAATAACATTGATGTTCCACTTGAGGATTTTAACCATAACACAAATATGGTATAGTCAGAGTAGCATTCATGAATATCAAACTCTAACACCTCAAGAAGTACAACAAAAGGTAAATACACCCTTAAAAAGATCTATGAGAGAAAAAAATGTTATACATCCAAATTTTATAGTATATATTCAGGAACATGATGAGTCATGTGCATGAACTGTAGATGATCTCTCATCCTACAAACAATCCATGGAAAGCTCTAACTCTCGAAAGTATATCGAAGTTATGAAAGAAGAGTAAATTAATGCAAGATAATGTGGTATGAGAACTTGTCTCATTACCTAAAGGTAAAAAATGAAATTGGTTGTAAGTGGGTTTATAAAACCAAACACAATTCCCTGGGTAATTTGGAAAGACATAAAAACGTCTTATAACGAAAATTTATACTCAACGTGAAGGGATTAATTTTAAAGAAATATTATTTTTGGTATTGGCGAAGGAATTCTTTAGAACAATCATGGCATTAGTTGCACACTTTTATCTTGAGTTTCACCAAATGGATGTAGAGACCATTTTTCTCAATGGTAATATCAAGGAAACGATATAAGGGCAACCAGAATACTTTGTAGTGGATAACTAAAAAAAATCAGGTTTGTATGCTTAAGAAGTCCATTTATGGGCTCAAATAGGCTTCTCGTCAGTGGTACTACAATTGTTTTGAGGTGATAGTCTCTTTTAACTTTGAAATCAACTCGGTTGAGGATTGTGAGTTAAGTGGGAGTAATTTCATATTTTTGGTATTATTTTTTGATGCATGCCGCTTGCCTCAAACAATAAAGAATTATTACACACTAAATAAACAAATTCTATGAGACAAGTTTGGTATGAAGGATCTGAGTAATGCTAGTTTTTGTTAGGAATCCAAATATATCATGATGGTTGTCATGCTATTCTTGGATTATCATAAAAGATATATATTGAAAGTTTGTTACAACGTTACAGATTGGAAAACTACAAACCTCTGAGTACCTCTATAGCAAAGGGTGACAGACTAAGTCTGAGTCAATGTCCAAAGACAAAGCTTGAGACTAAAGAAATAAAAAAACGATTCATTATGCTTCGCATTTGGTGTTTAATGTATGGTCAAGTTTGTACTAGGTCGGATATTGCCTTTGTTTTAAACATATTGGGGAGGTATGTAAGTAACCCGGATGTGGATCACTGGAAGGCATATAAAAGGATACTCCGATATATGCAAGGAACGAAGAGGCACATATTGACATATAGGAAATCAAGAAGGCTGGAGATCATTGGGTATTCCGACTCGAATTTTTGTGGATGCGTAGACGCACTAAATATTACTTTGGGTAACATATTCTTATTGGTTGGAGGTGCAATATCCTGAAAAAGTCTAAAGCAAACACTTATTGCATCGTCCACCATGGTAGAAGTTTTTGCATGCTTTGAAGCATCGAACCAGGCATTGTGGGTGTAGAATTTTGTCAGTGGGTTGCGTATTTACAAGGGATAAAAGGTCCCATGAGGTTTTACAGCGACAACGATTACATGGTACAGTACTCTAAAAACAAAACGAGCTCGTTTAAATCCAAATTCATAGACATAAAGTTCTTATCTATGAAAGAGATAGTTCATATGGATCAGATAAGTATAGAGCACATCGACACAAACCCTATGATAGCGGATCATCTTACAAAAACAGTTTTGCCTAAAGTTTTCTATGGCTACACCATTAGTACCGATGTAGTTGATTTGGAAGATTGCTAGTTTCAATAGGAGTTTTGTAATTGGATTTGATGATATTTACATTATTCTATATATAAACAGTTTATTGTAATATATATATATATATATATATATATATATATATATATATATATTTGGTTATATTTATTAATATATTTTTTATTGGATTTTTAAAAATAAAATTATTTAAATATACATATACAATTATAACTCTTAAATTGTACACCATAATTGATATTATTCTCGAATCGTATAGTTTTTTATTATCTATTGATCATCTACAACTCATCTTTCGATAATTAATTTAAAGGTTCATTAAAATTAAATATATTTTATATAACAGCTCGTGTATCATGGACGGTACATTATATTTAAAACAGGTATCGAAACTACTGAAAATAATTTTTTTATAAATATTATATTTTACGACAAAGGCAAATCTGAACGAAATTATTTATCAAACAAAAAAGAGCGGACAACTTTCATCACACACCAACTAGTGTTACAAACAAGACAATACAAAAAGGAAAAGAAAACAGAAGCATACTCTGACAAAACTCACTCCTAACATTTAAGTGTAGTCCTCTCTCAACCAAAAAATAAAATATGAACAAGAAAATAAAATAAATATGTTTTTTAATATTTTAATTTGAAGTTGTGTTGGAGTCCCAATTTCTTCTACCAGCGAAAATGGCACCATGTTTCATTATCCAAAACCTTTCTATCTCCTCTGCTTTTCTTCCTGGAAGCCTCCCTGCTATTAAATCCCACCTACAAATTTAATTCATAACTTGAGTTGATTTTCAGATTATTCAAAATTATAAGCAAAACTTCATTAATTAAAAAAAATTGATTTTACCGATTGCCTACAAGTTTATACATTCTATAAACAAGATCCTCTTCTTGCTCAGACATGTCCACGAACTCCCATTCATTACTGCTCACTTCATTGCTGCTCACTTCTGTCATAAAGTCAAACAAATAGAATAACTAAATATTGGAGAAGAAAAGTAGTAGTAAAATATAAATGAAGTTGGGTGGTAGTTATTATTCAAATGAATCAAATTTACTAAGTTGGGTGATGATTATTATTTAAAATAATGTGGATTTGGTTTATTAAAAACTTTAAATTAAATGTCATATTAACAAAAAAAAATTAGAAAATATTATATTATAGATCTACTGCTATCAGATTCAAAATCGGATTTTATACCCCCACTTTTCGAAGAGAACGGATCTATTTACATCAATTTCATCTACCAAAATTTATAATAATATTATAATGACTAATAGTCTTATTATACAAGATAAATCTCAATACAAAATTTACAATTTTATTGGAATTTTTATTTTTATTTTCTCTATTGAATTTTAAATTGTAACATAAATATTTTATAATATAAATATGGTTTGATATAGCTTAAATATGTTTCCATATAAAATTATGTAACGAATAAAAAATTTAAAAAAAAAAATTAATATGTACACTCATATTTTTTCATAAAATTATAGATTTCTATTGTTTATACTGTGATTCTAAGCCTGTTCAAATTTTTGATTTTTTATATGATACGAGAAACTCAAATTTTATTCTATGTGGTTTGAAGTGTTACAATTTATCATTCAAATTATAAAAAAGGTTTATTTTAATTGACTTTATTTTGTATGACAGTTTGTTTTTCAAAAATAATAATCTTTAATTTAATAATTTGAGATATAAATTTTAAATAACTTAAATAACTTAAATAACTTTAAAGACCTTTTTTTTTATTTTTTTGTTAGCAGATGTAAAAAACATTTGATAAAACTTATTCATAATAAATTCACTTTTTTAGCATGAACAATATTTTTATTTAGTTTAACGTTTTATTTATATTAATAAACTCATTTTTATATATAGTTTTCTAGAATAATTTAATTAAGTCGCAGTTTTATATTTTAAAAATATTTTCCAGAAAATATAAACAGTATTTAAAATAACTTTTAATATTTCATTAATACTTTTTTTAGTCCTTTAGCAAAAAGGTAAAATAAATGATGCTCCCTGCTTAACAAGGATTCAATCATGTTTATTACCACTAAAAACATACTAGCTTATTAGTCACTTTGAAAATGAGTTAGAAATAAATAATCATGGTCTAAATTTCTTGGATCCAAGCATAGCTTAATCATTCAAAAAGAATAAAAAGGTTACCTTCATTACAAGACTTGCTAGTTTTGGCTTGCTTCCTTCTTCTTCTATCCATGTTTTTTGGTTTCTTTGGAGAGAGAGAGAGGGAGGGGGAGAGGACCCAAGTCTTGGAATTTATGTAGGGATGGGAGTTGAAATTAATAGTGTATCTTAAACAAAACAATTAGTACATGATTTATGACTATACATAGATGTCTCATCACTATTTATATAAATAATAGACTTAGGTCTATTATTTTATAGTGAATTCCTTAAATTAAATTTTTGTTGTTGGGTGACTCAAAGACAAAGAGAGGCTTCCAACACTTTATCTTTTTAGTACCTCAAGTTTTATCAATTTTTTACTTTTATTTTTTATGATTTAAAGCTGTTCAATAGACTTTTTAGATTACAATTTTTAAAGGTCAGTATGCATCTAGATGAACTTAATATATTAGTATATTGTTGAATTGAATGATACATGCAATAGCTGTTATTTTTGTGAAGTTGTATTCTTGAATTTCGAAAAGAAAAATATGATGAAATACAAGGATGATAAGTGAATTTGTGCCTTTTGTGTTCAAACTAGCATATATAGAGCAACGAACAAAAAGTCATACCAAACGAACATGAAGTACACGTAGTTGACTTGTAGTTGTGCTAATTCTGTTATAGTTATAGACTAGTTTATCTAATTATAGATTTTTTACCTGGTACTTTATAAAAGGAAATATTGTAGAATCTTGTTAAACTTTTGCTCTTTAAGAAGGTGATCAAACAATTTCCCATTAATAAATTCTGTTAGTTTATTTGATTAATTTTCGAAGTTTGAATTTAATATCTGACCAAACAATTTGATTAGGATGCGTTTTGTATTTAGCCGATTTAATTACCATGTGATCATATCGTAATGTTTTTTTTTCCTTTTTTACTTAATGTGTTTGTTATTAGATGCTAAAATTATTAAAATTATCGATCAACATGTTTTATATCAACTCAACTGTAAAAGGGAAAATTGTTGTATCCATTGTTGGATGTTTAGCGAATATTTTTAATAAATTAAAAATGTTGAATAGGTAGGTAAAAGAGTTAATTCAAATATTTGCATACAATTTGTAAAAAAAAATACTCGAAATATTACAAAAGTAAATTTGAAAAAAAAGTATCAAAATAAATTACAATCAAAATCTAATAGAATGGATCCGCAATTAGCATAAACAACGGTCAAATTAAGTCTAACATGTGTTAGAGATCGAGCAATCAAAAATTCAACCTATATAGGAGTCAACTATTGTAATCCAGATTTGAATGGAGAAATGTAATATATTATTATACAATTTATTATAAATGGTTGAAGCACTAAACACAAATAAAGGACAGACTGAAAATAACACAAGATTTAACGTGGTTCGACAATTGTCTACGTCCACGGGTGTCGTCAGAGTAAAATGTTTCACTATGATAGAATAGGACTACAAATTTCAGATTGTGTTTTGTGTAGTCCAGTAGTCTATTTATATGGAATAAATAGAACTTACTAGATAATGGGTCTAGTGGGCTCATACCACAAGACTAACAATGATATTGTCACAACACTTATTTGTACGGCTGAATACAGTACACAGTACACTGTCAAGGCACAATGAGACTATCATAGACACAAAATTGTACTCCCGGACAGAGTACATTGTCAAGGCACTATTCGATTCATTCACAACAAATCTTCCCCTTGAGGCGAATATCATTTCTTCACTATCAACAAGGAAACTTAGTTTCTTCTGACTCACCAAATGCCCCTAAGGCATTCAATCTATATTGCGAACACCAATCCAATTTAGGCACTCCCTAAACTTTTGAACTGATACTGCCTTGGTCTTTATATCTGATGGATTATCGTGTGTAAACACTTTCTTCACATCAAAAATTATCCTTGATATTATATCACGAATAAAATTATACCTAACATATATGTGCTTTGTACGCTCATGGTACATCTGGTTCCCTGTAAGGTGTATGGCGCATTGATTGTCACAAAATACTTTTGTAGTAGCCATAGATAAGCCCAAATCTGCCACCAAACCTTGCAACCATATTTCCTCTTTAACTACTTCTATTGCCGCCATGTTCTCTGGCTCTATTGTAGACAAAGCTACAGTAGCTTGCAATTGTGCTTTCCAACTGATCGCACTCCTAGCTAGAGTAAATATATATCATGTTAGATCATTTTATCCATATCATCTACAAAATCAGAATCAACAAAACTAACCAATGATCCTGCAATATCATTCAGCGATCCACCAATACCGGTCTTGTTAAAATTTAAGCCAACATTCGCAGTATCCTTAAGATACCGAAGTATCCATTTCATTGTCTGCTAGTGTTCTTTCCCAGAATATCTCATGTACCTGCTAACTACACTAACTGTATGTAAAATATCAGGACGTGTGCATACCATAGCATACATGAGCAGCCAACTGCACTTGCATATGAAACCTTCGACATTTATTCCAACTCAGTATTGTCCTTGGTCGTTACTGATGCAGACAACTTAAAATGGGTAACAAACGGAATGCTAACTGCCTTAGCATCAAACATGTTGAATCGTTCTAACACTTTCTTAATATAGCTTCACTGAGACAAGTGTAATGATCTTATACTTCTGTTCCTGATAATCTTCATACCAACAATCTTTTTTTTCCTTACCCAGATGCTTCATCTCAAACTCGGCACTAAACTGCTTCTTTATATGCACAATGTGTGACATACTACAAGCAGCCATAAGCATATTATCCATATACAACAACAAGTAAATATAAGAATCATCTGATATCTTTTGATGATACACACAACAATCATATGGACTCCTCGTGAACCCTTTTGACACTATGAATGTATCAAAATGTTTGTACCATTTCCTAGGTGACTGCTTCAACCATACAATGACTTTTTCAGTAGAAAAACTTTGTTCTCTATATTAGGTTCGATAAATCCCTATGGTTGTCTCATGTAGATTCGCTCCTCCAATTCACCACATGGAAACACAGTCTTCACATCCAACTGCTCAAACTCTAAATCTTGCAAAACAACCATGGCTAACAAAACTCCAATCGAACTATACTTTACCACTGGATATAATACTTCAGTGATACCGTAACCCCTATATTACCTTTCTTTTTCTTGAACGCTCATTTACTTCCTACTACCTTTTGTCCTTTAGGAAAGTCAACAAGCTTCCATGTTTGATTCTTGTGAATAGATTTAATCTTTTCTCCCATAGCACCAATCCATCGATCTGCCTCTGAACTCGCTATAGCTTCTTTGTAGCTACTAGGTTCCTCCATCTTAACTTCTTCTGCAACTGATAAAGCATATGCAACTAGATTCGCATACCTTTTTGGAAGTCTAATATATATTATTTCTCTGCCCAATGTTATGCTATAAGGTTGTTGTTCTCGTTCGAGCGCAACGTCGTCACTATCATCTGATGTTGACGCTTCACCTCCTGATTTTGAATCCACCTCAGAACCCCTCGAATTATTGGACAGCTTGTGTTCCACGCATATGTAGCTATTTGTGATTTTTTTCTTTCTCAAGAAGTAGCGTGCTATTATGAAAGTATAGACGTCTTGAAGAATATGTAGGAATATTATCCAAAACGGGTAGTTTGCTAGTTTAGATACGTATAATGATTTCTAAAACTTGATGTGATTGATAAGCTCACATAAACCAAATGAAATTTGAGCACATCTATGTACGAGTGGAGAGCATGTGAAAGGAGGATCACAAAGGGTATTTAGTATCTAATAGGACAATATAATTAACTCGAAATCATGCCGGATAAACATGTGAAATAGGTAAAGTGGAAGTTAGGAACCTTAAACTTGTAAACGTTGATTTGTACGTATACAGTGATTGTGAAAAAGAATGACGTAACAACTTAGAGCTACACCTCAAATGATTTTTAAGACCCCTCAAGACTTCCATGGTAATTATGATGAACTCTGCGATTTTCTTCCTTCAGCATTGCAACTTTCATAAAATCATTTGTAGTATTTTGTGTGGTAGTTTTTGTTGTATTTGATTTTTTTTATAACTATAATATGTTATGTAATAGTCTCGTACGCACTGTTGTATTTTATACTTCGACATTATTATCTATAAAACATGTGATTTATGTAGCAATTATGTCAATGTGAAACACATAACATATGATTTTTGTAAAAAATATATTTATACAAAACACTCACTACTTGCAAAATATATTTCATTAAGCCTTATTTTGCAAGCATCTGCCGAATACATATATTTGAAATATTATTATGGTTTCAAAATATGAGTACACGCCCTTGTAAAATAAAACAAACATACAAAATATATATGTAAAACATTATGAAATATGGATATCCACTACGAAATAAGGATGTATACCATTAAAAATAAATTATTTTAATTGTTTATTAGTTGTCCTTCATTTATAGGAGAATATCGATTCTCTTCTCTATAACTCATCTTATCCCCACCTAAATGAATTTTCCCACCAACTAAAATAATTTCACCAACTATGATACTTCGTAAACTATAAATATATACTCAATCAAGCCTATCTTATATATACATCTAGAATATACCATAACAAATCGAACTTCTGATTTCCTCGGTATAAAATAGACTATGCAAGAGGATAACTGATATGGAAATAGGATTTTGAGGATTAAATTGTAAATAATGTAATTTAAGGATTTAATTATAAGTAATGTAAGTTGTGTCTTTAATTTGTAACTGATGTAAGTTGTAGAGAATATTTGTAACTATGTATAATTGTTGAGGACTAAACAGCAATTAGCCCTCTTTTGTAAAAGATTTCAGTTTGAGACTAAGTCTTAGCTCCTCTATATAAATGGCAAGACTACTCTAATAAAAGAGTTGAATACTTTTACTCTAAAAACTCATTTGTACTTGTACTTTCTCTCTCTAAAACTTAACAATTTACTAAGGTAAAATCATAACTCATCAAATTGGCGACTCCACTGGGGAATTTTTTATTTGAGGCAATACCATTTGATAGATGGGGAATTGAACTGGTGGGACCGTTGTCGATGGCAATATATCTTAATTATGTATATCATTTGTTACAAAATACTATTATAAATATGTTGCGTAAGATAAATTTGAAACTATAATTTGCATTTGTCATGAGAATATAGCGCGCGTAAGTATTTGAATCAAATGCGAAACAACCCACTAAGAAAAAATAAAAGATTACTAAATGTGAAAACAACGTAAAAACACATGTTACATTGGTCCATTGTGAAATAACAAGTACTCAATTTCAAGTTTTCTTCTTTTCTTTCTCCCTTATAATGTACATGAGCTAGAGTGTAAGGTGTTTGGTTTGCGTATGAGATTCTATTAACCAATATATGCTAAAGGAGGTGGAGGTCTTACTCACTCATCAAGCTGGAGTATCTCCAGTGAATGTGTTAGTGGAGAAGTTAACTAACACGAACCCAAAAAATGCTTGTGGGTTTGCTAATTTCCCAGAGCCACTTAACAAAGCCACGTCAACTTTGTTAACATCTGGCGGAATTTTTATTTCTCTCGCGCTTTTTTTAATATCTTTTTTATTTTCAATGTTTTTTTCATGATTCATCTTCTTCCTATTGCAGTTCTTTTTTCATCATAGTTATTCACCATCTTCTTCGTTTTTATTCATCTTTTCAATTTTTTCTCTTTTCAATACAACGAACAAAAATGGTATCCGTAAGAAATTTAAAGATTTAGAATCCAAATCTGACATATCAATTTTTTATGATAGATTCACAAACATAAATATTTTCGATATATATTGATTAACAACACCAAACTAAAGTTTTTAATTAAAATATGTTAGAAAAATATCTTTAATATGTATGGATAAGAACAAATAGAATTAAAATATTTTTGATATATATGGATAAGAACGAATTAAAATCGTTAATTAAAAAGTGTTTTAAAAGATAAAATTAAAAAAACGAGTGAAGTAAAATTAGGTTGTTAGCTAAAACAATGCTAAATGATGTTTCTCACTCCTAGTTGGCACCCACTAACACACCATTTTAACAACAACGAGTGTACATGCTCTTAGAGTTTAAAATCTCTATATCTCTAACATAAACCTACATTCATCACAAAACTCATGAAATCTAATTTAACTGAATTTTATTAAGGTATTGTGAAACCAATGATAAAAAATGTTGTGTAACATAGTAATAAAAAATGTGATGTATTATATTTATGTTACATCTAAAAAAATAAAATGTAAACACGGTGGATCTCTTCAAATATTTTATAAACACATCAACAAACATGTTTATGTTCATACGAACCATGTTTTCACGTTAATGTGTTCCATGAGAAATGGTTGCATATTAAGTGAACAATATATTTACCCATTACTTAAGATATAACTAAAATTTATTTTTCTTAACGTTCTACTATACTAACCACAAACATTGGTAAACAATCGATTATTTTTTGAAAAAGATTGTAAAATAATCACGAGTTAAGTTTATTAGCTTATCTTTGTTCGCATCCACCCAATCGTATTCGTTAATTTTTTAGAAGCCTTCCATATAATGAATTATACATGCAACAACTTTATCCCTAGATATAGCAAAATAAACAATATTTTGTATAAATATATAATTAGTAGTACAGTTACATCTTTGATAGTTTGTTCTTTTTGTTTGGATACTGCTACCTCAATTGCATCATATGATAAATAACTGTAATTAAATGTTAATTTAAATATATTAGTGTGCAAGTCTTGTTATTTATAGAACCAATATTTTAACACATAATCTTTTTTAAACAAAAGCATAGAAAAATTTTCGTGTGAAACCTAAGCAACACACAAAATTAAAATATTGTAAGTGAAAAAACAAGCAAACATAAAAGTTTAGATTTTATATTAGTTCACAATATAAGTCTGCAAAATTTATGAATTCTTATCATAAATTTCTTGTTTATTATATGGAAAATCCATTATTCATTCATTTGTTATTTGCATAATAATTAAGAAATAACTTGAAATGATTCCAAATTCTTTTTCGTTTACTATTTTCCGCTTGAATTTAATCTTTATAATTTCATATAATGTCACGATCGGTAGTGAAATGATCTGTCAAGTTTTTCACCAAACTTAAGAAATTTTACAGACTTGGTAGATGGTCCCACGTTTATTACTTATAAATATTTATAAGTAAACTCCAATATGTTGATTTTTAATAGAATTAATATCACATAAAATATAAGAATTAAATATTGTAAAATTATATGAGAAATAAATTATATTTTTGATATGTGAAATCAATAATGTTTATTGTCTCCAAAATCATCGTGTCAATTTGTGTTGTTTTATTATGTATTGTCAAACATGTGTTATTTTAAACATATTAAACATCAAATTTTGTGAAATGTTACACAATACTAATTTTGAAAGCATTAGACTTGCTAGATGTTAATCAACAAATAACTGAGAAATCTGCATACATCAAATATCATATGCGAAACCAATTGTGTTTCACTGTAGTAACATACCGCGTTTGACGAGAAATAAACTTACGAATTTTTGGCTCACATCCGCCCCTACCTTTGGGATTTCTCACTATCTGCTTTTAGATCTATGGTTCAGATTTCTTTGTACCAGTGTTGTCTAGCCGGTGTAACACTTTACGTTATCTTACTTATCATTGATTTCACATGTACCACTCTTTTTTAGTTTATAACCGTTAATTTTTGGATCAGATGGATCTTGTATTACTCTATGTTTTTTGTTGTCAATGAGTCGAATAGTGCCTTGACAGTGTATTGTGTCTGGCAGTACAGTTTTGTATCTCTGATAGTGTCATTGTGCCTTGACAGTGTATTGTGTTCGGAAGTACAAATAAGTGTTGTGACAGTATTATTGTTAGTCTTGTGGTATAAGTCAATTAGGCCATTATCTAGTAAGTTCTATTTATTCCTTATAAATAGAATACTAAGACTACACAAAACACAATATGAAATATGTAACCATTTTCTATCAAAGTCAAACACTTTTCTCTAGCGGCGCCCGTGGACATAGACAATTGTCGAACATGTTAAATCATGTATTCTTTTCAGTCTGTCCTTTATTTGGGTTCTGTGCTTGAGCCATTTTTGATAAATTTCATATTGATTTATAACAAAATTGGTATCAAAGCCACATTACGAAATTAGGGTTTGCAATTAGGATTTCACAATGGCGGTATAGCAACAAAATACATGACTAAAAAAATTGATGGAGGATCCAGCTTTGCATTATGGAAGATTAAAATAAAATCTTTATTGGTACTACAATGGATGTGGAAGGTTGTGGAGAATAAGTTAGTAGAAGATATGAAAGAAGATGCGAAGTAAGATGGATTTTAATGGTGAGAATATAGTTGCAGACGCATGGAAGAAACTATGAGATCTTTACTTAGAGAAATCAATAATAAATCGATAATAGTTGAAGCAGTGTTTGCACGATTTCAGATTGAAAGAAGGTATGTCCATAAATGAGCACTTAGATTGAAAGAACGTATGTTCATAACTGAGAACTTAGATAATTTTAAATCAATTATAATGGACTTGGAGAACATATATATCAATTGAAGATGAGGATCAAGATTTGTTTGTATTGAGATCGTTACCAGCTCTCTATGAATACTTTATAGATACCATAATGTATGGTAATGATAAGTTGTTACTAGCATATGTCAAAGGGGCATTGGAATCAAAGGAGTTGAGACAGTTGCAGCCAGACAATCAGGATGAATGATAGGTCTTATGACTAAAGGAAGATCTAGATGCAAAGCGATTTCTTTAAGAAGAAAGAATTGGAGGTCCAAATCGAAGGTAAAGAACTCAAACTGTTATGAATGCAGTGGCATGGTTATTATAAGAGAGATTGTCTAAAACTAAATGGTAAAAAATGAAATCAAAAGAAAAATGCAGCAATTATATTTGAAGGTGTGAACGATTCCAACGATAGTGAAAACAGTGATAAAGGAGATGTATTGTTAGTGAGTTCAAACTATGGGCAAAACTCTTGGGTACTCGATATTAGCGTTGAATATCACATGTGTCGGTTCAAACAGTGGTTCGATACTTACAAGCCAATGCAAGAAACTGTCTTTTTAGGGAACAATCATTAGTTGATTGTTGGTGGTATCGGTAATGTCAGAATCAGAATGTTTGACGGGGTTGTTAAAATCGCGATGTGCTGGCATGTTCGTGGGTTAAAGAGAAACCTAATTTCTCTTAGGACACTAGACTCTCGGGGTTACAAGTAACATGCAGAAGACAATGTAATCAAAGTGACAAAAGACTCAATGGTGTACATGAAAGACAATTTGTAGAATGGTTTTTACATTCTCCAAGGAAGTGTTGTTACGAGTGATGCTGCAGTAGCATCCTCAATGAGTAATAACCAAGGTAGGCAGAATCAGAATCAGTTGTGGAATTGGCATTTTGGTCACTTGAATGACAAAAGATTAGCTATTTTGGGAAAGAGAGATATGTTGAAAGAGTATAAAGCAGAATCATTAGGATTTTGTGAGCACTGTGTGTTTGGTAAACAAAATAGAGTCTAATTCAGCAAATCGGCTGTAAGAAAGACTAAAGGGAAAATGGACTACATCCACTCAGATCTTTGGGGTCCAAATAGAATTCCATCAAAGAGCGGATCCAGATACAACATGAGTTTGATTGATGATTATTCAAGAATGGTGTGATTAGAAAGCGAAAGATGAAGCATATTCAACCTTTGTCAAATGGAAAACGATGATTGAGAAGTAAACAGAAAAAAAATCAAACATCTTAGAAGAGATAATGGGTTAGAATATTGCAGTCTTAAATTCAACGAGTTCTGCGAAGCTGAGGGAATAATATGCTATCACACTTGTTCTAGAACACCATAACAGAATGGAGTCGCAAAAAGAATGAAAAGAACACTTTGTGAAAAGGCACGAAGCATGCTCTCGCATTCCGGTGTGGGAAATGATTTTTGGGCTGAAGCTACCAATACAGCGTGTTACTTGGTAAATTGGTGTCCATCAACGGCTATTGATTGTGAAACTCCTTTTGAGATTTGGTCTGGATCGTCGTCTGATTACAAAACGTTGAGAGTGTTCGGTTGTCATGCGTATGCTTATGTGAGAGATGGTAAGGTTAAGCCGAGGGCGAAGAGGTGCATATTTCTAGGATATGCTACTAGAGTGAAGGGATATAGGTTATGGTGTACCTCTCCAAAAGCTCCAGGTTTTCTCATCAGTATGGACGTTAATTTTAACGAGTTTTCTTCGATAGACAGTGAGAAGAAAGTAAGAGAAATGGTCGAATCAGGATCGGTTGTGAGTAAACAGGTAGAGCTTGAAGTAGAATCAATATAAAAAAATAAGTCTATATTTTCTTCGATTTTTACAAGTGTCTAATAATATGTATTCACACTTAAAGATTTATGTTTTGCACATATCTTTATAAACATATTGACAAACATATGTATAATGCACTTAAGTAAGACTCGACCATGTGGCTAAAATGAATTTTCCAGTTCGATTTGAACCTAATATTGACATGGATATGGCACATATTACACTTCATTATAGATAATATCTCACGTGCATAAACTAAGCGTATAACAAGATAAAAAATAGGGATATGGTCGAAAATCCACGTATCCAACATAACTAAAAACTGCACATGGTCTTCGTATTGTGTTTTTAAGATTTTCTAAATGATAGTAAATATGTGCCAATATGCAAACAACACATATATATAGGACTCCGTACCATCAATATATTCGAGACGGAGTACATACTTAAGTAATATGTACCAATTGATTTTATCATGAAAAATATATTGCATCCAAAAAATTATAACGAATACGCTCGCGTTGCATGGGTAACGTAGTCATTAGTAAGCTCATTGTTATTATCGTTATATCTAAGAATTCCAAACGTCGTGCGAACATAATTCATACTAATTCTAATAACTTTGCATTTTCCAATAACAACATATCATTCTTTGTAACCTACTCCTACTAGATGACTAACCCGATGATGAAGCTCTATTTTATGGATACTGTTGAAACATTCAGAATATTACCGATGACTCTTAACTTTATAATAGCATACACATTATCTAATATGATGGTGATTTGATTAAACCATAAATGAAATATATTATTATATGTATTCTGCCTCTCCATAAACACTCAATAATGAGAGTGTTGAGACTGAAATTAGCCAAAAGATCAATAAACTTCCAAAAATAGATTATATCCAAACGAATATGTATTCGCTTCTGATCGACGAGGCACTACAATCTCAAACTAGTATAATGATGGCATAATCATTTGGTAGCTCTTTCCTATAATATAAAATTAAAATATGTTATGTAAGATTGAAGTTCTTTATTAAAAGATAAAAATAACAAGTCTACTATTACCCCGCATGTCCATATTTTGTAGGCCATATATTTTTAGAAACTAAAAAAGTAACTGTGATATCCGAGTTGGAGGGAAGCCTTTTTTGTATTTATTTCAGTGTCCGGCTTAGAATAGGAGGAATTGTATCTTGTAGTTGAACATGAGATGGTCTCATGGGAAAATCATGATTGGTGTTGTCTATCAGTTCCAGTTATGTGAAAGTAGTAGCTTATTCTATTTTCAAGTTCCTTTTCTTGACCTGACTTGTATGTGATCCACCGACCTCATATGTAATCTATTATGAAACCAATAATATGTTAAGAATTTTCATATAACGTTTCTTAATGGTTTGCATCAATAATAATGCAAGTTTTGCATATACTTTATACAACATTTCACATTTATAATTACTTAGATTTCACAAATAATAGGGTGTGTTTTCGTGTTCACAACCTAGCTTTAAAAATGATAAGAACAAACATTTGAAGTAAATATTTTGCACATATATTGCTACCATGATACAAAACACAACATATGAGTACTAACAAAAATAGTGGATATATAAATCCCTACTGTTTCATATCACGTATAATACCATGTTTTACATATAATTTTATATATGGTTTACATTTATAATTACTTAGGTTTTGTAAATAATCTGGTATGTTTTCGTATACCTGGCCTAGGTTTGAAAATGATAAACAAACATATGAAGTCAATATTTCTCTTCATCTTATAAGTTAGACACAAAGACAACATATGAGTCCTAACAAAAATAGTAAAACTGTGGTTGGAATGGTAGAAAATAATTCATCATTACATTAGTGACATAGTTAGTTTTATTCGCCAGCGATGTGGTGAAATACGTAAGAAGGAATTCACTTATATATATATATATATATATATATATATATATATATATATATATATATATATATATATATATATATATATATTGTTTCATACCACATATACTATTAGGTTTCATATATAATATTATACATCGCTTTTATAATTACTTAGATTTTACAAACTTGGTTTTATAATTTTGTATTCTTGACCTAGGTTTGAAAACAATAAGAACAAGCATCTAAAGTAAGTATTGCACGTAAGGCGTGCTACCATAATACCAAAGCAAGATATGAGTCCAAAGAAAACCAACAAATCGGTGGTTTGAATGGTAGATAATAATTCGTCAGTTGATTGTTGATATAGTTAGTTTTATTCGTCACCAATGTGACAAAATAGGTTAACAGATTGTCAATTAACTTGGCAAACTATGGTATGAAATGTGTTAGTACTCGTACGATTTTGTTTTCGAATTTGTCATAATTCAGCTCATTGTGGCAAATTATGTATGAAATTAATCAGGATACGGTAAATTCCGAAACTACATGCAAAATATGATAATTCAAGTTTTACAATTTCAATAATGTCTAGTTTCTTAGTTCAGTGATCTAATTTCACATGCCACGTTTTACTAAAACAAATACAATACCCAATTTCGCACCTAAAACACACTAAGCTAAAAACCTCTTGCATTATGAGAAAATACTACATGTGAAAGTATATCAAAATTAAATATAATTATATTTTGCTATGAAAATATGCATTTTTCGTTTCATTTATAACATCATTCGATGACTGAAATCGACTTGTATAAATATATAAATCTCGTTATCAAACATAATATACCTTACATACTACAAATAAAAAAATTATAAAAACATAAAAAAATTATACCAACAAAAACGAAAAATATTCAAAAATGATAATTTGAAAATTATAGTGCCGTTATTGATCTGAATTTGTATTCGGAAAAAACAATTAAAGAAATTAAAATTTTACTTCTATAATTTAATTGATATATATAAAATATCGAATAATATTTTCATTTAAATCAATAACTATAAAAATTAAAATACATTTATCTAATATCACTATAAGTCATATAAAAAGAAAAATTTATAACCAGTTAACCACCCATAATATCACCATAAATAATAGAAAGAAAAATTTATAACCACTTAACCACCCATAAAACTGGACCAAAAAATATCTAAAAAGTATGGTACAAACTAAACAAACAGTAACTGAACAAAAAATGGTACAAACTACAGCTCACTTCATATTGAGACGTACGGGACGGTGATGGAAATGTTCAAATGTTTACTTGAATACATACAGTACAGAAATATGATACCCCACACCACACCACACCACAGTTTTAGATAGGTTGAATTGAAGTGGGCCAAGCGGCCGATCCTACAAACGTTTAGACAGGTGTTAGCTATTATTTAAACTCAATTTATTGGAACGAAAATAAATACGTAGGACGGTTTGTAGTTTATGGTAGACAGACAGTTACAATTCCTATGAAGTTTGCTGGCTATCAATGTTTGAAATATAAAAAAGAGGAGTAACGTTTAAATTTAGATTATAGGTTTACTATTTGAATTTAGAATTTTTGTTCCTAGATTTAGATTTAAAGTTTAGTCGTTTAAGGTATTATTTTAGATACTTCTTATTAATAAAATAAATTAAGTCCGTCGTCACTCATTCAAATGTTATCAACGTTATCATGATTACAAACAAATTTGATGATAATGTAGAATATTTAAACCGGTTAATGAGCATTTAATAACTTACTTTTTAGTGAAATTAACGTAATTTTTATACTTAGAGTAAAATTTGCAGATAGAATTACCTTTCTACTTAATAAAACATACTCAGTCTTTGATTTAGATAAAAGAAAATCATATACTGTACTGCTGTTTTAGAATTAATATATATATATATATATATATATATATATATATATATATATTTCTTAAATTCAAAAATAAAAGTAATTTTAGAAACTACATTTTTTAAATTTAAAAAAACACTATTTTATTTCTTTATAAAAAATCAGTTTCTTTTTTTCGATTAAAAAATATAAGTGATTTAAAAACAACCGTTTTGTTTTTTTTAAAACAAGTTTTTTTATAAAGGATATATAAAAAAATAAATATTTATTTTTAAAAATATTATATAGAACTGATTTTTAAATATAATTTAGAAACGGATTTTTTCAATTTGTATTTAGAAATTTCAAAATAAAACTGACTTAAAATTAATTCAATAAAATTATATTAAAATATATTTTCTAAATTTTGTTTTGAAAGTCAAAAATAAAATACTATAAATATATTAATTAGATAAAACATTACAGGATTTACCGAAAAATACTCTTCAAAAATATAAATAATTTAACAATGATTAATAAAATTTAAGTTTGATAAATAATATATTAGTACTTAATTAAATAAAAGATTGCAGTATTTAGGTAGATAGTACTCTTTAAAGTATAGTAATATTTTAAAAGGATAGTTATCTCCATATAAAAAGGTATAAAATTATCATTATTGCTACATTTGAGAATAGTCTAGTAACCAATCAAAAGTCGACATTAAATGTCCACTAACCCCACTAACCGGTGCCCATGGGTACCGGTTAGCAAAACCCTATTTTAATATCCTACAAAATTTAGGGTGAACCTTTATAAAAACGAAATTTCAGGATTCTATATAAATTTGAAAATAATTTGTAATAAAATTTAAAGGTATTTTTGATAAATAAAATTATCAATTTCATTTCAAAATGTAATCCATTTTGTGTCATCTTAGAAATTTTAATGATATTCGAACAATTTTTTCTTGTAAGTTGTGGTTCTGGTTTAGTGAGAATAAATGTTTTTGGGCAAAATTTCTTCATAGCATCTACGGTAAAAACGGTTATTCATTTTAGCTCAACTATTTAAAAAAAGTTTCTCAAATATGGAAAAGACTTTCCAACATCAAGAACATTGTTGAAGGAAATATGAAATGGAAGTTGGGTAAAGAAAACCTGGATTTATGGTTTGATATTTGGTTTGGCAAATCTCCTCTTATCAAGTAAAATTCAAATGAAGATAATAGCCGGTTTATTGGTGACAAAGTTAATATTTTTTTTAGATAATAATGTTTGGAATATGAACAAGATTAGTCCATTATTTACTTCCTCTAATATTAACTTAATTTCTAAGATTTCAATTGATGCTCAAGAGGATGATTTAATTCAATGGAAGCTATCTAAGGATGGATCATTCGACACCAAGGGTACAATGCAAAACATAAGAGTTAACTATAACGAGTCCACTTTATTGGACAAAATCTAGAATTAGATAACTATGAGTAAGTTTTCGTTTTTACTTTGGAGACTCTTAAACAATAAGTTGTGTATTGATTATGTCTTGCATGCTAGACACATAGTTTTAGTATCTATGTGTCAGTTTTGTCTTAACTCTGAAACTCCTAACCACTTATTTATCTCTTGTAGTTTTGCTTGGAATATTCGGACTTACTTTGCATATTCACTCAAAATTAAAATTAGAAAATTTATGTCAACAACTCATATAATTAGATGTTGGTTTTGGAAATCTCCAACTAAGGCTCATATCAATTTTATCTTACCTACAATCATCACTTGGAACAAAGTTAAGATCAAAGGAAGTACTTTCTCATATGGCTCTGCTATAAACTATATTAAGCATATCATGTCAAGTCTTGATCATTCTAACCTGTTTAGGTATAAGCACTGTAAAGCCATTGAATATGTTTCTTTTGCCATAAATTGATTCAATCATCTTAAGAGGACTAAAAAAGATTATCATATATCCTGGACTCCCCATCCGCTTGGCCGGTATAAACTAAATAATGATACTTGATGTCTTGCGTCTAGTGATTCTAGTAAAGGCGTTACTAGCCGTGATAGCTCTGCCTCAATTATCCATGGTTATAGTAATTTGTATGGTAATCTTTCTCCTATTAAAGTTGAATCCAGAGCACTTCATGGTGGTCTTTAGCTCTGCAAAATCAAAAGTTTATAAAAAAAATTATATTGAAATTTATTTAGAGATTTTAGTTTCACTATTATCTTCTGGAAATTTTCCTTCATCTTTAGAATTTATTTTTACTAGCATTAGATCTTTCATCTTTTATTCTATGAATATACATCACATTTTCAGAGAGCAAAACCAAGCGTCCGATTGACTCGCTAGGTGGACTCTGAAATGTAAGATGAAATATGACCATATTAACTTCCAAGCTCCATCTCATTTGAAAGTCATCACTCTGTTAGAAAGAGTTAGCATATGTTACCTTATAATTGAATAAATTGTTTGCTAAAATTGTTTACTCTGCTAATATTGATATTATTTTTTAGTTTCCATCTTTTTAAACAGGATTCATATCGTTTCCTTCTCGACTCAGTCTCTATAACTAATATTACATGTGCAATTATCTGAATCTGTTGCTTTCTGGTTGTTGCTCTTTGGCGACATATCTTTGTGGTGGTAGTGTTTCTTGCCTTGTCTCCTTGTCAAGCTTGTTAAGTCGTTTAGCTGATTTTTGGAGCTGCTTTCTCTACTTCATTGGTTCTGGAAATTCAATTCATTAGGATAATATTCTTTTCAATCGTGAGAAGCTCTTCTCATCTGTTCAGAAACTCGCCTTCAGCTCTCTCGAGTTCTTTCCTTCTCCAGCAAGCCTTTGTTGATAAAAAAGAATTCATGGCTTCATGTCTTGCCTTTGTCCTATGAAATCTTTCTAGGTTCTAAGTTGGAGGCCTTTTGGCCTTCTCTTTTGGCTTTGCTGTTTCATACCGTCATCCTTAAAGCTTGGAGTCTAGGATGCTGTTTATTCTCTTAAATGAAATCATCGTTGGCCTAAAAACTAAAAAATTATCTAAATATTTGGCGTATTATATTAAACCTCTTTGCATTCTATTGTAATTAAGGTCTTCGGACTGGATTTCAGCCCATCTCTTGTTTTGGGCTATTTTTGTTTCCATTTCAATAAGAAATCTTCTTTGCTTAAAAAACGTTAAAGCGCTAAAAAAAATCAAATTTCCATCATTTTATTATTTGAATTCTAAATTTTTAAATGTCAGGATTTAAAATTTATCAAAATCGGTAATAATAGAAAGACGTTCACCGTATATTTTGATGTCAAAAATTATATGAAAGGAATTGTTATAGTTGAAGAAATCATTTTGCCAAAAAAGTTAAGAGTGCTAAAAAACCAGTTGTCCATCATTTTATTATTTGATGGAATCGTTATAGTCGAAGGACCTCCATCGAACATTTTGAAATATAAAGTTGTACGAGCGAGACCGTCATAATAAAATAATCCATCGTAAATTTAATTCTATAAAAATATGTAGCCACTTTGTATTTAGTGAATTTATATTTTTTTATTCCTTGATACGGTAACAAGATAATGATTAATACATATAATTATTGAGTTATTATTGTCGGTAACTATTAAATAATTAATATTATTTTTATTGTTATAGATCGTAGATTGTTTAGTTTTCAATATTTTAGGGTTATGTTACATTAAAACCTCATTTTGTTGGATCCATATTCTAATTTGTTTTTCTAAAAAAAATGAAATTCCCAAAACACCTTCATAAATAAAAACATTAAATTCAACATATTTTTAAGAAACAAACTAACTCACTCTAATTACCACTATTAAAACAACTACAAACTCAACTAAAAACTAACTCAACTCCATGCAATCTCACAAAGTATGGATTCAAGTGATTAAAATGGGGTTTAATTATAACTTTGATGATTTTTTATTAGAAGACGATGAACCATTTATGGATCATCTAAAGATAGCCATGAAGGTATATTTATTCGTTTTTTATAGTCATAATGTTTTCTGAACTAAGCATGCACGATAATATACAGGAACGTGTACCCATGGTACACATAATTGTATAAAATCGCACGCACGTAGTTCGTTACTCTGGACCAAATTAGCTATATTGTTCTTGCGTGTTTTAGTCCAACTTTTACGCAATTACATACATGATTTTACATAATTGCGTGCATCCTAGGTGCAAGATTTTATAAAAACTAGCGATAAATGACTGTGAATTTTCATGTATGTTATATTTATGTAAGTTGTAGGATCCAGAATAATCGGTTTGTATGATGGTCGATTATACACATATTTTTACCACCCAAAGGTATAGGTTTCGTATTAGTACAAAAAACGATGATAATAGGAGAAATAGAAAAACTCATAGAGTATACTTTAAATGTGAGAGGTACAAAATTTATATACCTAAACCCAAACTGAGGTTTGTGAAAAATTGACAACAATGTCATAAAAAATATGGTTGCACTTTTAGTCCAGTTAAAGAAGAACCTAATTTTTGAATATTGAATGTGTTAAATGGAAAACACAACCACGTGCTACTTTTGCACTAGAATGATCATTCACAAGTTGCTAGACTCAAAGCAGACCAAGATGAATTAGTTCATAAGTTAACGATAGTTATTTCCTGTCCAATAGAGATATATATAGGTTTGTAGATTCATAACCCTGAAAATGTATCTAGCATGCGCAATATTTACAATATTTGTCAAAAATATTTTTTGTTCAAAAACTTCAAGCAAACCCAAATATAATTCTTGTTGGGTAAAATTAAGTAAAATAAGTACTTTGTATGGCATCGAACAAACGACATAAATGATGAGATCCACGAATTATTTTTCGTGCATCCTACTAGTATTGAGCTTTTATGCGTATTTTTGTAAGTTTTAGTCATAGACAGTTCTTACAATACTATGAGGTATAAGATGCCTTTACTTGAAATTATTGGTGAAACATCAACCAACAATACATTTTGTATTACTTTCGTCTTTATGAGCTCTAAGAAACAAGCAAACTGCACGTGGGTTTTGAGTGTTTTAAAGACCGTGATGATTGATAATATTTGCGTATTTCCGGATATTTTATCACTGATCGGGAGCTAGCATTGATGCGAGCTAATGAAGAATTTTTTCCGGATGATATCCACATGTTTGCAAAATACATATTAACAAAAAAAAATTAGTGTACGCTAAAAAGGTGAAACCCAAATTTGATAGTGCGGAAGATTTATAGATATTTATGATGCCATTGCTCGATCAACACGATTGAAGAGTATACAAAAAATCTTAATACACTAAAATAAGTGTTTTCATTTTTCCTGGAGGCTATAGATTATGTCATGAATCAGTGGATAACAATATACGATAAAATAATTCTTCAGATTTACACGAATGCGCATAAACATTTAGGCAATCAAACTAGCAATCTGTAAGTAATATATTCATTTATATACTTAATTTTTTTACAATCAATGTTATAATCTTAACTTTTTTTGTTTATAAATTATAATACGGAACAATTTTGGACGTTTGTTCATAGATTGTTTGATGCTCAATACTCATAAATTTTTGAATCATTTAAGAAAAGTAACTATCGTCCAAAAAAATTATATACATTGAAGTTCTCTAAAAATTGTTCCTAGAGATAAAATGGGTACAAAAGATAACCTTACACAAAAAATTGGCATAATAGATACTTCTATCCATGGTTACGATCCAAATATATAACATCATAGTAAAAATAGGGTGATGCAAATCTTTAAAACCGAAAAAATCTCATATTTGAGCGTAAGGAATTGGTAGTTACTAAAAGTTGTAAAACAAATATGATACCGACAAATCGACTAAATGAGAGCCATATTTATTCAAATATGGATCTAGTCAAGAATATATTACTAGCACATCGGTACAATAGCTAGCTCGGCCTCCTAAAAAACAAATTTATGTTTAGTACTGAAAGCTAAAGCTCCACATAAGAAGAAAGAGAAAGTATCTCGAACAAACAATAAGTGTAAGACCAATGATCTTATTGGTTACGAGAGATGCTTTCTGAATTATTTACTTGATTATATTACAAGTATGATAGACGTTGATCTAGAAGGTTAGTGCAGTTATTTGGTTGTAGCTATACCAATATACAGATATTTTGATTCGTGGAAGTTGGTGCGGCGAGATTTGATTTTATGAATTGAAAAGTCAACATAATTTTTGGGTGATAGTGTTTGGTGGTGTTGAAACTATAGACAATCTAGTTGATTGATTGGATTTGTTTAAAGTATATAATAATGGTAGTAAGTATTGGATTTTGTAAATTGATATCAACATAATGATAGCCATTATATATCAATATGTGGCATACTATATATATCTCCATTTAGCCATTATATATCAATATGTGGCATACTATATATATCTCCATTCGTGTGCTATAAAAGAATTTGGTCTTGGTTTTGTAGATGGTAACCACTACATTCATGTAAGTAAACCAATACAACAATTATATTATACTACTATATTTATGATATGTTACGTTCCACTATATTATGAAACTTCTATATTTACAGGTTCCTTTTGATGGATCATTGCCAACAATATATCTGGTATAGTACCCGTTTCATACAGAAGATGCAACTGTGTGGGCTATTATTATCAACCAAAGATTAAAAAAAATCAACCAAACAAGTTGGTCCAAACATCTACTACGTATGACAGAGCATCACACTTTACTGATTTTCCCAAAGACCCATGATTATGCTATGACGTGCATAACTTTGTTAAATTCTGTTAAAGTGCGATATAATTATGAATTACTTATTTATTGTTCCGATGTTAATATTTCTTCTAAGACTAATTATGTATTGTTTGTCTTTTGTCTTTTAATCCCTATTGATTTTAAGATTTTGTTTTCAAACGGGCATGTAACGATTTTAATTAGGAGTGTGCGAGATAGTGTATGTGATCACGTCCAATGCGATATAGTGTAGAATTTTGCGTATTTATAGTATGATTGGTCCCATGCCCTTATAATATTTTTACTAACTTCCAATATGTAAAACTTAAATTTGAGTTATTGTCAAATAAATTCGTTACAAATATATGGTATGAAAATAAATGATAAAAAATAAAAACTAAAATTTAACTCAAATCAGATACAACAATAACTTGGAAATTCTGAAATTGAAACAACAATAATAATAACATTGTAATTCAGAAAAATGAACAACTATAACTTGAAGATAATACAAACCATTGCTTATATGTCAAGCCATTACCATATTATCAGCTTCATTTCTTCATTCTCCATTATGCAGTTCACTTGATCATCATACATACCTTCATTTCTCTTGGTTGTTATTTGGTCATGCAACCTCATCCAAATGTTTCTTGGTTATATTATTGGTTACCAAGCAATTAAAAACCTGAAATGGAGTGAGACGTTCCTCACCGTTGAGGTTAAAAACCAATTGTACCATTGTATCATTAAATACTCATACCTAGTTTCACTTTATTTAATCGTCGGTAAATTCTTGCCGGATTGACAAGGTCCCTACCATAGAGTCAGTACAACTGGCATAATATTACCTCTCAATACAGTTTACCCCATTCACCATTGTATTGGTCCATACAGACATTGAGTTTCTATACGGTGTGAGTTTTCAAGGTTTAGTTTCTAAAATAGTGTAAAGTCTATTTATTGAGCTTCATCTAAGGATAATATAATCTCAATAGACCCATCAACATTGGACATGTGTACCTTGTGAATACTGCAATCATCTTAATGAATCAGTTCTGAAAACGTATTAGATAAGACTAACGCAACCTTTGATGTATGTCAAGATCAACCCATGTGATGAGTAACAACTAAATTTGGAAGTCGAGATCCAACAAAATTAGGTCGAAACATAATATTTGCTTAAAGTTTACTAGATAAGAAAATTAAAATAGCGCTATAAATATCTGACATGTGTAAGTTATGGATAATATAACAAACTTAACCAATCTGCTCGAGACACCTAATAGATAGACATATCAATATTTGACAAGTGTAAATCAACTCGTATATATGTAACCACACGTAAAAAATTAAACTCGTACATAACAAAATAGTCGTGATATAAGAAAATATTAAACATTAAACTGATACATTATAAAATAGTCGTAACAGAACCAAAGAAAACATTCCATAAAATCAATCTTGATATTGGTGCACTAATCTAATGCAATCATGTAAAGGCTCTCCTGCCAGGTCAATAGTCAACTCAAGGGAATTAATCTCCAATCGACTAATCGATCGGTCAATTCCTATATCCTCGCATGATAAATGGTTGTAGAGGGGTTCACCTCTACATATACATTGGCGAGGTGAGAATCATGATCGACAAATACATACGAGAAGTTGGTCTCAAGCCATAAAAGGTATAACAAGATCGTACTAGGTTGACCAAACTAGTATAAAGTACTTCGCAACATGAAGTCCACAATATGGACTACCATATACTCCAAATATATGTATCCCACAAATAAAAAGTGTTTGCACGTCTAGCACTACTCCTACCTCCCAAAACGGGTCGTAGTGGATTATGTATCTCTTATACATGCCCCCATTGTCAACCGATGCATATGAGATAATAAGCTTCCACGATTTCCTATAACTTCAGTGTAACATCTATACAAGCTACCTCACATAAAGTTCTAACACCATATAAATGTCCATATGGCATGAACCATGCCTACGGTTTGAAAATTAATGTATGTATAAATTAAATTTGAATAAAGAGAAATATAGTAAAAAATGAAAAATAAAACTTACATCATGCTCTCTGAAAATAGCTATACTAACGAATATTATCTCGAGTCTCTTGGTTCAAACGAAAGAGAGAAGGTGTATATCAACACATGATCGAATACGTGATAGAATATTAACTAAACTGCGCAGTCGCAAGCGTGAGAAAATGATCGTAGATCCATGTTACCAACAATCCGAAGAAACTAGTAAAACCCACGTGGCGTGTAAATAATTTCTACCAAGATGGTAAAATAGATGATCTAATATCATCTGACCGCAGTTATACCTACCATAGTTAGTCAAGAGAAATATTGTTATCCATCTTGTTTGCAAAAGTACAACAACCAAACATATACAACATATATCCCATCATCGCATGAATAACCATATTATCAATAATCTCATCATTGCAATATTCGTTTGTATATAATTTTTAGTGCAAAAAAATGAGAAGAACATGTTTACCACTACTATAATGGTTCTACTCAAACTCATTACTAAGGTCTTGGTAATCTACACCAAGAAATCGACAAAACGCGCCAACTCGTTGAGTTTTACTAGTTAATATAATGAGATCGAAACTCTAACCTGTGACGGGTAAACCTGTGATGGTGTGTACATCATTAAGTGTCATCTTCATCTCATCGAAATAGAAATAGAAAGAATTGGTCTCTAGATGGCACCGCTTCAAAACTACATCGAGTACATGAATATTGGTAGACCAATGTGAGAGACAATAGAGAAACGAACCAAAATATGTCCCCATAACTTGATCGCGAATCCTACTGTGACGAGTGAGATCCCACTGTCGATGAGTAGTTTATATAGTGAAGCGTCGTAAAACGGATCCCGGCTATAAAATATAAAAACAAATTACCGACAAAGTATGATATCATTAACTACAAGATAAACAACCAAAACAAGTAAAATTCAACACTAACACTAAACAATTTATTTTACAAACTTACATCATTGCGAAAGATGTTGTACGTCTTGTGGGTTTTGTAGTCGTTGAATTGAAAGTATAATCAAGAATATGATCGTTAACTCGACGAAACAGTTGGTCCGGATATGATGCTCAACAATAAGCATACGACTACACCGGTGTACTCTAGCATTAAGAGAAGTCTCAACTAGTGCATTATGTTCATGATCGCTGCTTTCATGCTCAGACTCAAATGACGATCGTGGAAGACGAAAATGCATCTTAAAACTACAATCATTTCTTATACTTAAGACAAAACTACAGCCAAACATTATCTGAAAAAATTGATAAACACAGAAAAATATCTCAAAAAATTGATAAACTCATAAAAATTTAGTGAATAATATATGAAGTGTTATGAAATTAAAAAAGCCTCATAACACAATCAAATTCACACACTCAGAATGCTGCAATCTGTGCAGAATCGCGCACGTGTGGCGTGCGATTTCGTACAGATTGAAGTACGTTGAACTGACAAATTTGCGCATTGGTAGCGTAACGAACAACCGTTTTCGTACGTTTTGGGTTCCTGAAACCGGTTCTTCGTCGCGTGATCAATGCACGAATTCACACTAACAACTATGACTTCTCCAACGCTCAAAATCCACAAATACTCGATTATTTCTAGAAATAGCCTTCAAAATGAATATCTACATCCAACCTAAACAATAAATCAAATTAATATCAAGCAAACAACTATACACATATAAAAATTAGTTTTTTAAAAATAAAATTTTAAACTCAGATACCAGTAAATATATTGATCGGAATTGAAAAAAAACACATAATTCACAAAATAATACATATTTTAACAATGTTATGAAGTCGGACTTTGAAAATTTCAAACTTTGAAATGGATATTTTAAAAGAGTTTTGAATAAATATAAAAAGATCATAGTGTTTTCGGATTGAAATTTAACAAAAATACTATTTATACAAAACATAAATAAATAATTGAATCTAAATCCAATCGAAATCTGAGTACAGTCTAATCCATATGTATAAATTAATTTGGGTTATGTGTTTATTTTTTTTTGTCAAATATTTCTTTGAGTTTAAAATGGCTCACCTAATCGGATTTTAATTATTTAATAAATCAGATCCCGTAAACCAGACCATTTTGACCATTATCAAATTCGTGTACCCAATCAGGGTTGTCCATGGTCATTAAACTGACTTTAGTATCAGTCATTAACTATTTAAAAACCGATATCTCGACACAAAACAGAATACATTAGTATAACTATTTGGGAATCATGACAGAGTAAATAACAGAGAGAGATTCCGATTAGACAAACCCAATCAGAATCAAATTTGAGGATATTCTTTATTCCCAATTTCGGTTTTTATTTTTTACATATATACTATATAGTTTACATTGAGTTCGGATGCATGCATATTATATTAATATTAGTGGTAGTAGTAATTTAATGATGGTAGTTAATAGTTAGTCTGATAGTAATAGTCAATAGATATGTTGTTGGTTTTGAACAACCTATGTAGTTAGAACAGAAATGGTCCAAGCTTCAACTTGACTTTTGTTTTAAACACCAAAAGATTTGTTGGGGCTACTTACTCCCATTAGCTAGTAATAATAACTACTACTTTTGAGACAATTCAGTTTTGGTCCCTTTGCTTTTATTGTTGTCTCTTTCGGTCATGATGCTGCATCATTGTATTTTCTTTTTCGGCTTCTTTGATTGTTTTGCGGAAAGATATTCATATTTCTATGTCAGGGTTGGAGCTTAAAAAAATTACCCGACATTCTTTCTATAGTAATTCATTGTATATGATCAGATTAACGATTGAAAATCAATATTGCGTATAGAAAAGAGAAAGTAGCCGATAAGTATCTATTAGACTACCAATAACTATTTTCAGCTATGTTTCATCTTTTTTAATATATATATATATATATATAAAAAGTTATATATACTATAAAAAGTATACACACTGTGGTTATAAAATCCTGTTGTTTTGAAGACTAATTTTTTAGATTGAAAAATACTTTCACCGTCCTAAATATATGTCGTTTTAAAGTTATATACGGCTATTAAAAAAGATAATAATTGAATCTTTTTTATAAAAAGTAGAAAAAATAATGAATCTAATTGGTAGGTGATTATAAATAATATTAAAATTTGTATTGGTTAATGAGAACGAAATGTATTGTGGGACAAAAAATATTTCTTAAAAAAATAAAAAATTTTGGATGGAGAGAGTAAATAAAAAACAATTTTTTTTTTTATAAATTCGTATTTCATTTGTTTACCATTAATGATTTGTTGTCAAAGTCCGGATTTGATATGTGAGAGGTGGGTTAGGCTAAAAAGCACTCGTAGTCCCTCATGTTTACCACTTGTATCAACTTGGTCCCCTTCCTTCAACCATGTATAGAACTCATCCCCATCCTTTTTTTAGTTTGCATTTTTAGCCCCCCGCACATGTGAAGTCTGTGAGCTTGACACGTGGCATCAGTTTTTGTTGCAAGAATGGTCCCCCAATTTTTTTGCCAAAAATACCCCTTCTAATGCCAAGTTGGATGCCCACTATAATTATGAACGGACTGGATCGAACCGACTTTAAACTAACCCAACCCGAAAATTAAATCAATTTGTTAGCAAAAAACCCAATTTTTTGCCAAAAATACCCCTTCTAATGCCAAGTAGGATGCCCATTATAATTATGAACGGACCGGATCAAACCCACTTTAAACTAACCCAACCCGAAAATTAAATCAATTTGATGCCCACTATAATTATGAACGGACCGGATCAAACCCACAACCCGAAAATTTAATCAATTTGTTAGAAAAAAACTAGAAAGAGGTATCGAACCTCTGACCTGCTGGAAAAGTAGCACACACTCTAACCAACTGATCCACTAGAGGATGTGATACAACGTGTGCTTTTATATTTAATGAACCCTAATTATTATATAAATTTTTTCCACCCCGATTCCTTTATTTCTTTTCCTCAAAATATATGCAAAACATGAAACCCGAATATTAATGTCATTGTCAACCTAGTATTCTACCAAAAACAAAGGCATATGAACATCAATATTGCACGCAATAACAAGAGTAGATTCGTTTTATCTGTTTCCATACTTATACTCAAGAAACCAAGATGTAAAATTACTAAGGAGGATTAGAGCTGTCCCTTACAGAGGGCGAGCTTGGTTCCAGGCTTCTATCTCTTCCAAACCTAGATAAACTCCGGACGCTTTTAGGAGTCTCAGCTGGGCTTGAATCGCGGTAACTGGAACGAAGACTTTCATCCACAGATCCAGAAGACTTGACAAATAGAAATTACGAAAACACAATAGAGTTAATATGATAAAAAAAATCAATCAATATATCCAAAGATTATTATAGGGATAGAACCATGGTCGCCGGGAATTCGATCGAGCATCGACAAATCGATGCATGCGATATTGTCAATTAGGGCTGCCGGTTGGAGACCGAGAATCGGTGGAGCTTCATTGATTTTGGGCAGATTCTCGGCTCCTATTCTCTATCTCTCTACCTCCATCCCTATCTCGCTTTTGTAGAAAAGATTTTAAACCTTTAAACCTTTTCCCTTCTAATTTATATAGTTTTACTTTCTACTAAAGGTATGGCTAGAAATTTTAGCTCAAAATTGGAAGAGAAATGGGATGTGATGGGGGTTTTATGATAGTGACGACTGCAGATAGAGAGGAACAGGTAGGATTTTAGTATCGAAAATTTGGTGGTTGCAGATCGGGGAAGGAAGGTTGTTGATAGTAAAGATGGGTTTTTCTTGGTGAATGTGGATAGCGGTGGTTTGAAGTGACAGAGGGGTGGTATTGAAGGAGAAAGGAATTGAGTTGAAATGGAGAGAGAGAGATGATAGTTAAATCGAGGAAGAAGATTGGACAGTAAATTGGGGTTTGATTTGATTAAACCGGTCGGGTAAACCGGTCGGGTTGGGTTATATTGTAGTGGAGTGGGCTAGATCATATTGGGTTTCGGGTTGGGTTAATGAAATTTTGGTTTGACCCGGTCCGTTTGTAAAATTAGTGGGTAAATGGTATTTTTTAAGGTAAATGGTAACTTTTTAAGGTAAAAGGTAAATCTGACTAAGCTGCTGAGTTGGCATCCTACTTGGCATTTGGAGGGCATTTTTGGAAAAAGAATTGGGGGACCATTCTTGCAACAAAAACTTATGCCACGTGTCAAGCTCACAGGCTTCACATGTGCGGGGGACTAAAAATGCAAATTAAAAAAAAGATGAGGATGAGTTCTATGCATGGTTGAAGGAAAGGGACCAAGTTGATACAATTGGTAAACATGGGGGACTACGGGTGCTTTTTAGCCGGTGGGTTATGGTTCTTTTGCAGGCTGGTCAGATGTAGTAATTTCCGTTTCTAAGTGATACATCCCGAATCCTATTTAAAGATTGAAGAATTATATAGGAATTAAAAGAAAAGCGACTATGAATGAAAATAACCAAGGACCAAAAGTAAATAACGAATATACCAGAGCAAACTACACTTGTGTAAATAGTTGTAAACCTGATTGTCATATTGAATAACACATTTCCGTTTTAACAAAAGTTCAAAACCCATTGATTCTATTCTACTTCTTCTTAATCCTTATTGTTGCTGACATTTTTTTCATGGAGATATACAATAATGAAATCTCCGAAGAAGAAGATTTCCATGTTCTTAACTCAAGAAACAGAGGACGTGAAGAAACGGGTGTAAGAATGAAGACTTTTGCTGAGGCTGTTAAAGAAAAAAGTGTGGAGCCTTCTGCTAATTTGTCTCCAGAAAGAATTATAAGCAGTAGAGATCATATCTCTATTCAATTTTTAATGATGTTAAGGATTATCTAAGTCTATCGGCAAAAATTACGATCGCTGGCAAATTTTCTCTGGGTTTACCGAAGAAGAGCTCCATGGATCTGTTCTTATCTTCTCTTAAATTTAAAGGCAGTTATAGTATTAGTCAATGGGACTCTAGACATCTCATTATGGAGTTTGATTTGAGAGATGATGTTATCAAGGTTTGGTCCAAGAATTTCTGGCGAATTGGTAGCTCTACGATGAGAATCCTACTCTGGCAACCTGATTTTAACGTTAAATACGAATCCCCTGTTTCGCTGGTCTGGGTTAAGCTGCGTAGAGTTCCTGAATTCCTTTATAACAAGAAGGTATTAAAGGATATATTGTCTACATTGGGTACTCCTTACAAGATCGACTTTGCTAAAAAGAATAGATACTTGAACAATGTTGTGTTTGGCATGGTGAAGACGAATGTATCAGCCTAGATTCATAATAAAATATGGGTTGGATTTGGTATGAATGAGGGTTGCTGGCTCTCTGTTACTTATAAAAATCTTCCTAGTTATTGTTCTTATTGCTATCATCTTGGACATATGGTGGACAATTTCTTGAAGAAGAACAAGATAAAAGAGAAGGAAAACATTGAGATGGGAAAAGAAATGAATCAAAATAAAATTTTCTTGACCGATATTGTGAATGTTTACAAGAATAAGGAGAAGAACAACAATATTAATCCTATGTACAGTCAGATATATGTGCCTAAAGTAAAGTCGTTGGTGGTTAATAAAGTTATTGTTTCTTCTAATGTCTCTGGAAATTTGGCAATCTGCAAGGTTGGTCTTGACTCCAACAATGATCTTCATGCTTCTAAAGATGATAACCTGGTTTATGATTCTCAACAGGATTCTGTAAATGACAATTCAAATCAAATTGATGACATAGAAATAATATATGCCTTAAAGAATCTCAACAAGGACATGGATTCTAAGCTGTCTCTTAATAGTAGTAGCATTTGTGCAGAAGAAAACTTACCAAAAAGAGAGAACATAGGGAGTGAATGTGCTTTTCCTACCAACCAAGGATTCAACAATATCCCGAAAAAGAAGTTAAAAGTTGTCTGTAAAGGTAAAAGACTAACAAAAAGAGCTCTAAAATCTCTGAATCTTTCAGGGATAAATAAAAAGTACAAGTCTGTATCTGAGCATGATTAATATCCTTAATTATAATGTTCGAGGTGTGAATAACATATCTACCATTAGTAGATTGAAAGATATTATTTTAAAGGAGAAAGTGAAATTCTTGCTATTCAAGAACCTATGGCTAGTTTGGATGTTATAAAGGATGTTGCTGCTAAATTAGGCTTCCCTAATTACACTACGAATCATACTAACAAGGTCTGGGTTTTCTGGGTTAGTAATATTAACATGGAGGTTCTTTCTAATCAAGATCAGTGTTTTACTCTTGAGGTTAACATTCCTAATGTATATGACTCATTTCTGTTATCGTTGGTGTATGCTAAGTGAAATAGGAAGTTAAGGGAGGTGCTGTGGTCTGAGCTTAAAAATATTTCTAATAAGAATAAAGCTTGGATTACCATGGGGGATTTCAATATTGTAGCTGCTATGGATGAGCAAATGGGTTGTTCATCTCTGTGTCAAAACAATATTCGAGATTAGACTGTGTGATGATAAACAACAACTGGTCTAACCTATTCAACAACACTCAGGTTATTTGCATGGTCAGAACTTGCTCTGACCATGCCCCTCTCCTAATCTATGCATCTACATTAATCAATAACCATACTAATAAGAAGAAAAGTTTTAAGTTTTTAAATGCTTGGATCACTGATGATTCTTTTAAAGGAATGGTTGAAGAAAATTGGAACCAAAACATTAGTGCTCTTCCTAATGAGGTTTTTTTGGTTTAAAATGAGAAGGTTAAAAAGTTGTTTGAAAACTTGGAACATAAACAATTGTGGAAATGTTTTTAGTAAAGTGAAAGAGGTTGAGGACAATGTTAGCAATTTAAACAATATTCACCAAAGATAAAACAATTTGTATTCTAATGCTAACCTTAAGAAAGCTACTGCTCTCCATCTTAAAGCTTTAAGATGTGAGGAGGTTTATTGGAGGCAGAAATGCTACAATGATTGGCTTAAAGAAGGTGATTGAAACACTAAATTCTATCATATATTTGTTAACAAGAAAAGAAGGCGGAATAATATCCATGACATCAAGCATGACAATATTTGGTTATATGATGATATTAATATTGGAAATTCAGCAGTCAACTATTTTACTTCTAGCCTTTCTTGTGATTCCTTTAGTAGTAAGGGTGATGAAGATGCTTCTATGTCAAGTGATCTCTTTGACTCCATCCCAAAAGTAGTTTCAAGTGAAGATAATACTCTTCTTATGGTGCATGCAGATGAGCAAGAGGTTTTGAATGTTATAAATAGCATGAAAGCAGATAGTGCTGCTGGATTAGATGGATATAATATTACATTTTACAAAACTTGTTGGGAGATTATAAAATAGGATCTTTGAATTTGTTAGAATATTCAGTGTCTTAAGTTTTCTTGTATAGGCCTCTAAGTTCTCTATATATTGAGAGCCTTACTATTGGTCAATTCTTGAATTACATCTCTAATGCATCAATAAAGCAAAAAGGAAGATTTTCTAATAAACACAAAACCCTAGCCGCTTCGTGCGACTACTACTCTTTTTTTTAATAACAAAGACAACAACTGAGATGCTACGTAGAACATGAACATGTTAACATGGTATCAGAGCACGTGTGATTCTGGGAATTCTGAACATCCTCAACAAAGATGGCTGGCAATGAAGTCGTGGTCAGTCAAATCTCTGATGAATTAACAATGTAGATTGCTGCCATTCTGAGAAATGGTTTCGGAACACAACAACAAACAACTAACCCCGAGAATTTATCCCTAGGGATTAAACTCGGTGGTGATAACTATGCCCTATGGGCAAACCTGATGAAGAAAACAACTGGGGGAAGGGGAGAGGTTCTCACATTACAGGGGAGCCGACACCTCCATCCAAAACTGACAAAACATATACAAGGTGGGAACAAGATGATCAATGTGTTTTCACATGGATTATCCAAAATCTTAAATCCAGCTTGGTGAATAATGTCTCGCAATATCCCACAGCAAAAGCCCTCTAGCATGGGTTAGCCACCACATACAGTTCTGGTACAGATTCGTTACAAGTGTTTGACCTTCATAAGAGGGCTAATTCATTAAGGCAAGGGTCCGATACACTAGAAGACTTGTGGAACAAACTGCAGAACATCTGGATGTCTATAGATATGTGAGATCCGAACCCTATGAAATACCCAGAAGACATTCAGATCTACAATAAGAAAACTCAATAACAAAGACTCTATCAATTCCTAATGGCGATTAATGACAAGGTGGAACGAGTCAAGAAAGATATCCTGAAAAAGGATCCTCTTCCTTCCGTGGAAACAGCATATGCTACAATACAAAGGGAAGTGGCCAGGCTTAATATACTAAAATCAAGTTCTTCTGATAGTGACTCGATTGAAATTGGAATGGGTTTGGCTGCTAAAGATTCTGCACAGAGGTTTAAATTCCGATCCAAAGAGAAAGAAGATAAATCCAAGTTGTATTGCACTCATTGTGGGATGAAGAAACACACGAAAGATACATGTTCCAGCTGGTTGGCTATCCAGAATGGTGGGAGGACGGTCATAAGGAGAAAAATAACTAGCGTTTCAGATCTAATGTCAAACGGGCTTCGTCTACAAGTGGCGGTGAAGATCCGACTAAAATGAGCAAGGAAGTGGTACTGGTTTTGGAGGAATGGCGACGAACTCCTATGAAAAACTTGGAGGTAAAGGGTTTGAGAAATCAACGAATTAGATCTTTGATTACGGGGCTACGAACACCATGTCTTATGATCCTAAAGACTTTGGTGACATGTCATCTCCAAAGAAGTCCCATATTGAGACCGCTAGTGGAGAAATTTGTGAAGTCAAAGGGGGAGGTTCAATTATTTTTTCGGAAAATATAGAAATTAAAAAACTGCCTCTACATTCCTTCACTATCCTTAAAGTTATTATCTGTTAGTCAATTGACAAAACAACTCAACTGTGTGGTTCTTATGTATCCATTTTTTTGCATTTTACAAGCCATTCGTACGAAGGAGACCATTGGGCGTGGTACTGAACAAGGAGGTCTCTATTATGCTGATGAGGTAGTTCATAAGGGACATGCCATGCTTGCTCACGGAACAACCGGAAGGCAACTTTGGTTATGACACCGACGACTTGTTCATCCTTCTTTTAGCTATCTTAAGAGTTTGTTTCCTAGTCTTTTTTGAATAATTCCCTTCATGAGAAATATGAAACCTGCATTCTTGCAAAAAATCGTAGGGTCTCATTTAATCAAAGTAATACTAGAGTTGATTATGTTTTTTTCGCTAATCCATTCTGATGTTTGGGGTTCAGCACCAAATTCCACTAACAATCAAATCAGATACTTTGTTTTATTTGTGGATGATTTCTCAAAAATGACTTGGATATACTTCATGAAACATAAATCAGAAGTACCAGAAACATTTGTTTGTTTTTACAAAATGATTTTGACTCAATTTTGAAAAAAAAATACAGATTCTTTGTTCTGATAATGGAACAGAGTTTGTCAACCAAAAGATGCATAATTTTTTCAAAACAAATGGTCTTATCCATCAAACCACTTGTCCAAACACACCTCAACAAAACGGTACTTCAGAACAAAAAAATCGTACTTACTTGAAAAAACTCGTTCTATTATGATTGAATCTAGAGTTCCTCATTCTCTTTGGCCAGAAGCTCTTACCACATCTACGTATCTTGCAAATCGTCTACCAACCCGATGTCTAGAAAATAAAACTCTATTACAAGTGCTTGCCACCCAAGTTATGACCTTACCACCTCGTGTCTTTGGTTGTTCAGTGTTTGTTCATATCCCCAAAACTAGTCGAAACAAACTTAATCCTTGTGCTGAAAAGTGTTTATTCGTTGGATACAATGTTCATCAAATGGGATATCGGTGTTACAATCCGGTTACTCGTCGAATCCATGTCACCATGGACTGTGACTTCTTAAAATCCTATTATTTTTTTGACCACCAATCTCGTGCTCAGGGGGGAGAAAGTAAGTGAATCACTCGACTGGTTGCTATATGAAAGTTACTTTGAGAATGTGCCGATAGAGTCGGTAGATGGCGCCACCGAACACTCCTCTTCCAACATAAAGGAGACCGACGAGGCAGTTTTTACCACCAATGATTCTCCCAAAGATAATGTCCAACAAGAAATAAATGCCATGGATATTACCAGCGAATCGGCCAAAGAAAATGTCCATTATAAGGTAAACAATTTACAATGTCATAATTCACAAAATTCTATTGATCATGACATTTCATGAAGTTCATTTGTTGAAACTCAAACTCCGGTTCTTCCCCCAAGAAAAAATAGAGGGGTTCCTCCTGACCTGTATTCACCGGAACACGTTCCTCGTGCTTCTACATATCCAGTAAAAATGGACAGGAAAAGGAATGACGAAGATTGCAAAGGCGTTTTCAGCTACTATTCTCTCTGAATAAATCCCTAAAACAGCTCAAGAAGCTAAGAAGATGACTGAAGGGCATGAGGCAATGAATACCGAAATTGAAGCTCTAAAAAGGAATGGTACATGGGAGAATTGTGTGTTACCACAAGGGAAGAAAGCAGTCGGGTGTAGATGAGTGTTTAATATAAAATATAAATCCGATGGCACCATTGAGCGACACAAGGCAAGATTGGTTGCCAAAGGATATACACAAACATATGGTATAGACTACTCTGAAACGTTCTCTCCGGTTGCAAAGATTGACACTATCAGAGTTTTACTTTCAATAGCCGCGAATAAAGATTGGCCTTTTCATCAATTTGATGTAAAGAATGCTTTCTTATATGGAGACTTGGAAGAAGAGGTATATATGGAACCCCCACCAGGGTTCTCTGATGGTTTTCAAGAAAATGAGGTATGCAAACTGAAAAAGACATTATATGGGCTCAAACAGTCTCCTCGTGCTTGGTTTGGGAGATTTACAATGGAAATGAAGCAGTATAGCTACAAACAGAGTAATGGGGATCATACCTTGTTTTACAAAAAGAAAGGAGAATTAGTCACTTGTCTTATAATATATGTCGACGATATGATTATAACGGGGAATGACGAAAAAGAAATTAACTCTCTTAGGAAAAACCTCTTCAAGGAGTTCGAAATGAAAGACCTTGAGGGATTAAAGTATTTCCTAGGAATCGAGGTTCTTAGGTCAAGATGAGGGATTTATATCTCCCAACGGAAATATATATTGGATTTATTAGCTGAAGTTGGCATGGTGGATTGCAAACCAAATGACACTCCTATGGTTGTGAATCAAAAACTAAAGATAATTGAAGGGGCCAGACCATTGAATAAAGAAAGGTACCAAAGGTTGGTGGGAAAATTGATTTACCTGGCTCACACTCGACCCGACATTGCAAACGTGGTGGGAGTAGTTAGCCAGTTCATGCATCATCCTCAGGAACACCATATGGAGGCAGTAATGAGGATTATTCGATATCTCAAAGGCACACCAGGAAGAGGCATAATTTTTAAGAAAAATGGACACCTTGATGTTGAAGTATTCACATATACTGATTGGGGAAGGAATCCTAACGACAAGCGATCAACTGCTGGCTACTTTACTCTTCTTGGAGGTAACTTGGTGACTTGGAGGAGTAAGAAACAGAAAGTAGTATCACTGTCAAGTGCTGAATTAGAATTTAGAGGAATCTTTAAGGGGATTACCGAGATACTTTGGTTAAAGAAGATAATGAAAGAAATCAGATCCCCTCTGAAGTGTCCAACTCAGTTAATGTGCGATAATAAAGCTGCGATTAATATTTCAGAGAACCCGGTACAACACAATAGAAGAAAGCACGTTGAAATAGATAGGCACTTAATAAAAGAAAAGATTGAAGATGGGACTGTCAAACTTCCGTTTGTTAGATCCGAAGACCAACTGGCAGACATCCTGACAAAAGCGGTTGCTGCAAGAACATTCGAATAAGTTTTTTCCAAGTTGGGTATTGGTGATCCCACTACACAACTTGAGGGGGAGTGTTAGAATATTCAGTGTATTAAGTTTCCTTGTATAGGCCTCTAAGTTCTCTATACATTGAGAGCCTTACTATTGGTCAATTCTTGAATTACATCTCTAATGCATCAATAAAACAAAAAGGAACATTTTCTAATAAACACAAAACCCTAGCCGCTTCCTGCGGCTACTTTTTTTTTAACAAAGACAACAATTGAGATGCTACGTAGAACATGTGCATGACAACAAAATTTCTATTAATGCTTTTTTTGCAGGGAAATAGGATGCCTAATGGCATGTTTGCCACTGGGCTTAGTTTGATCCCTAAAACCACTAACCCTATCAGTTGGTCTAATTACAGGCCAATAAGCCTTTGTACCATGTTAAACAGAATCTTTGCTAGACTTATTAATACCAGAATGTCTATTATTCTTCCCAATATTATCTCTAATTTTCAAGCAGCTTTTGTTAAAAATAGGTCTATCCATGATAGTATTCTTGTTGCTAAAGAATTAGCTTTTGATATCAACAGAAAGCCTAAAAAGGGTAATATAATGATTAAGTTGGACATGTCAAAAGCTTTTGACAGAATGTCCTTCTCATTCATTTTAAATGTATTAGCTCATTTTGGCTTCTCTAATAGATTTATCAATCTTCTTTCTAAGATGATTAATAAGGTTATTCTGTATATTCTTCTTAATGGTAACAGCTATGGGTATTTTAAATCTAAAAGAGGCTTGAGACAGGGTGATCCCATGTCTCCAAGCCTCTTTATCATTAGTGAAGAAGTTCTGATTCGAGGTCTTTTTAGTCTGTTTAATAGAAATAAGTCTATGAAGTATGCTACTAGAATAAAAATTCAAGTTCCTTGTACTGCCTTTGCTGATGATATTATTATTTATACTAATAATCATCCTAATTATATGAACCAATTGAGTAATCTTTTAGAAATGTATCAACATGTTTCCGGTCAATCCATAAATAAAGATAAGACTACAATCATTACCTCTGGTAAGCTGCAGTAGTGTAGAATTCAGACAATGGAAATCAACACTGGCTTCAGTACTGGAAAGCTTCCTACTTGCTATCTTTGCATCACCTTGCACATAAATAACAAAGCTCATAACTTTGCTCAATTAATTGATAAGATTAATGCTAAAATTTTGGAGTGAGACTCTAAGTATCTGTCTTATGGGGGAAGACTTTCCTTAATTTCTAAGATTATGCCTATAACCTATTATTGGATGCAAAATTCTGTTTTACCTATCTGTATTATTAAAAGAATTGAAAAAATCTTTAACAGATTCTTATGGAGGTCAAAATTTAATGAAAAAATGGTATATTGGGCCTCTTGGGATAAGATTTGTTTCCCTTTTGAAGAAAGTGGACTAAATATCAGGAACATTGCTGACATTCAGTCCACTTTCTCTAAAAAAATATTGTTTAATTATATGAAGAATGAGAGTCTCTGGTATAGAATCATGAATGATATTTATAACAGAGACACTCATCCTTTAAAAGTTAATGTAAAAACTAAGGGTTCACTAACCTGGAAGTGCCTTTTAGGCATAAAGGTTGTGGCTGAGAGCAACATTAAATGGAGATTGGGGAGTGGAGAAATGGACTTATGGTGTGAAAGCTGGCACCATTGGCCTCATATCATCGATCATAGACTTGCTACTAATAACTGGTATATCGACGCCAATGTGAATTCATTTTGTAAAGATAATTCCTGGGATGAAGAGGCTTTATCTAGTGCTAAAACTGAAAATAGAAAGGAAAAGATTAAAATTTTTAAAATAGATAAAGCTAAAAATGATATTATGATATGAAATCTTTCTCTTGATAATAATTTAAACATGAAAAATACTTGGAACTCTATGAGGAAAGCTAATAATCCATCCCATTTTTTTTAAAAAAATCTAGTCTGTTATCATTCCTAAAAAGTTTGCATTCACTTTATGGAAAATTTTGAAGAAATTTATTCCTGTTGATTCTATTTTACAGAACAGGTATGTGCATTTAGCCTCAAAATGTGAGTTATGTTTAAATGGTGAAGATGTTAATCATCTGTTTGTTGGTTGTACTTATGCTTGGAGTATTTGGAGTCATTTCAGTAAACTTTTCAATATAAGAATTGAAAGGTTTATGACTATTAAGCATGTTGTTTATAATTGTTTTTGGTTTTCTTCTGTTAAGGTCCATATCACTCATGCTCTTCCAGCTATAATCTGCTGGGTGATATGGAAGAGTAGAAACTCTGCAAAATTTAAAAATGCTGATCTCTCTGTTAACTCTAGTATTACTATTGTTAATAGGATTATTGAGGGTCTTGATATTACTATTGTTAATAGGATTATTTAGGGTCTTGATATTACTAATGTATTGACCAACAAGCACTGGGAAAATGCCTATGATGCTGGTCAATCTTTAGGTTGTTCTTCAACTGAATTTTTTTGCAGGAAAAGCAAAGTTACTTATCTTAATTGCGAGGCTCCTAGTGATGGTTGAGTAAAGCTTAATATTGATGCTTTGTGTCTCAACAATGGAGAGGGTTGTGGAGCTATGATTTTCAGAGACAATGAGGGTTCCATTGTTTCTGACTCCAGCATTTTATTTGGTAAAATTACGCCTCTCGTTGCTGAAACCAGAGCACTGATTGAGGGTTTATTAATCTAAAAAACCAAAAATTGGGTTAATATAGATATCGAAATAGATTGCTTAACATTTGTTAATATGATTAAAAACAAAAAGCACCCAATTTACCTGAAATCTCTCATGCAGATATGCAGAGACTGTATTCTCCCTTCAATGACCATTTCTTATATCCCAAGGATTCAAAATTGAGCTGTATATTGGCTCGCCAAGTGGACGGTGAAATGTAAAGAGAAACTCTCGTTCTCACATTTCAATGCCCAGAACCCTTTGCTTGCAATCGTGACTCTTGAAAACCTTGGGCTAGGTTACATATCTTCGGTTTAATACTTTGCTCAGAAATCTGTCGAATGGTTTGCTATCTTTTCAGGAACAATTGGAGAAAATATTTAGAAAATTGGTTCTTTAGAGTATCTGGAGGTAAATTTGGAGAGGTTTCAAAGCTTTCTGGGCTGGATTTCATGAAGTTTTAGAAGGAAAGCTTGAAGAAGAAGGGGCATCGAAGGTTCGAACTATAATTGGTGGCTTTGGAGATAATTTGCTTGAGTTTAGTTGTTAATTGATGGGAATGAAATCTATTTCTCATCAATTTTGCTTCAATCTCTGGATTTTGTCTCTTAAGATGGCTGATAGTATAGAGGAGCTAGTGTTCTAAGAGTTGGAGCTTCGTGAAAATTGGATTTAGACTAAAATGGTCTCTTAGATTTTTAGGCCTTATTCGGGTTTTTCCCTAAGCCTTCTATTTGTTGTTTTGTCTTAATTGATACCCTATATTTTGTAAGACTTTCAATTAAGTAATAAATTTTATTGCTTAAAAAAAGCGACTATCAGAATTTTTCGAAAGTGTTTTTGTATTTGTTTTATAATATCATCAAAAGTGAGAATTTCCTGCATCATTGACATCATATTTGTTTTTACAAAGATCTTGAGGTAAAGAAGTTTCAGGTGGTTCTTTGAACTTCGACATGATAGGTGGATTATGGACATAATTTTTTATATTCTTAGGAAGATAGTTCCGGTACGAGAACCAATAAATGACATTCTTCTATCATTTTTGTAGCTTGATCCAAAATTTATCTAATTAAATTTTTCTTAATTCGAACATCATTAATTTCTTTATCTTTTAGTTTTCCCAACTTCAATTAGATTTTGAGTTTTTCAATATCATCATCCTTTGAGTTCAAATCATTTTTCAATTTTTTTTCTTCGACTGTTAGGCTTTCATCGTCTTCCAATCGTTAAGAAGGGTATCTTCATTACTTATTTTATTTTACAATTCTATTGATACTTCACTAAAATGAGTAGTAAGGATTACAGTTTCATCCAAAATCAACATTTCATTTAATGAAAATTATCAACCAGCGAGAAAAGTAGAGTTGAATGAACCTCGCAAAGTATTCTGCAAATAAATATATCTCATTATTATTAAAACAAATATGCTGGAAATAAATTAGAATTCTTTTTTACTTTCATTTGAATCTCCATTTCCCGTTGAAAAAATTGGAAGTTGGTAAAATTTGACGAGTATTATTTGAAAGGATATGTAAAGACAAACCATTTTTATATGTAAGTCTACACTCATTAAAGTCGATCATTCAATAAGGTCATATTTTCCCAAAACTGATATGTCATTATGAAAAAGGTAAAGATCCATAATCAATCCTAGGTTGCACTAAAAAGAGAGCGTATTAATGTCGACACCCTAAAAAAATGGACGCAGTCGATGCATTAAAGAAGATAACTTCAGTATGATTGAAGAAATAAATTGCACCAAATATACGACGAGAGTGATATAAAGATTATATTGCTAAAATCAAGTAAATGACACTAAGAACAAAATTATAAGTTTTATTTGACGACTATATGCAGTGGTGGTAAATGGGTCAGGTTACGCCATAAATAAATGAGAACACACCGTAACTTAAATGGGTTCATGCAAAAATGTCACGTTTATCCTACAGCTCGCTAGTCTTGCAATGTGCCAGACACGCACACGCAAAGTCACGCTAATAATAATGACACGCTAGTCCTGCACGCGCACACATGCTAGTCCTGTACCCGTACAGTCACGCTAATAATAATGACACGTAAATCACGCAAATCAATTTTATATTATACGTAAAAATATTATGAACTTATTATTATATAAATAATATATTTTAATTTTAAATATTATATGAAACATGATTATAATTTTATTATTATATTTTGAATATTATTATTATGATTTGGTTATAAATATTATTATAGTTGTTATTATTTTATAAACCATACTAATACTTTATAATTTTAAGATATTACAAGTGTGGTAATTATTTTATAAGCCAAAGTCATATCTTAAGTTATAATTTTAAAATATTATAAGATATATGATAATAATTTTTTTATTAAATTTGGTAAGTATTATTGTGATTTGGTTATTAATTTTTTAAGTGTTGTTATTTTTTTATAAACTAAAACAATATATTATAATTTCAAAATATTATAAGCTATATGATTATAATTTATTATTACATTTTGATAATTATTAGTATGATTTTGTTATAAATATTACAAGTGTTGTTATTATTTTATAAACAAAAATCATACCTTATAATGTTAGAATTTTATAACTTATATGGTTAAAATTTTATTATTATAATTTGATGGTTATAAATATTATTAGTGTTGTCATTATTTTATTAACCAAAACCATATATTATAATTTTAAAATATGATAAGAAATATGATTATAATTTTCTTATTAAACTTTGAATATTATTATGGTTTAGATATAAAAATTATTGTTATTGTTTTATAAACCAAAATCATATCCTATAATTGTAAAATATTATAAGATATATCATTATAATTCTACTATGTCATTCAGAACGGTTAGCTATGTAATGACAAGCAAAGCTAAGCTTCTCTCCGAAATGAGGGTGAGTGAGTCTTTTAACTTTAAGCAGATTAGGAGAAGGGAGAAAGGGCTTGACACTTCCATGTTTTTGGACTGTTTGTTGGCTTTTTGTCTTAAAAGTAGGCAGGTTCTCAAAATTGTAACCATTAGAACAAAACGTTCTGTGGCCTCTGCGGCCTCTAATTTGACAACACAGTGAGATCTGTAATCATGCTTGTACAATGCTGATGTTAGAAAAGTGGTGGTCATGGGCTTGGCTCCTCTGGGTTGTGCTCCCCACTACTTGTGGCTACACAATAGCAGAAATGGAGAATGCCTTGATGAGATAAACAATATGGTATGGTGATAGAAATCTTGGATCTAGCTCAGCAGGATAGGTTACTTAACCATACTGACGGATCAGAATAACATAACGAAGTATGACTTCGTTAGTCGCGAGTAAGTGTACCAGCGTCCGTACTGAAGCAGACATTTTGATTATTATTATGATTTGGTTATAAATACTGCAAGTATTGTTATTATTTTATAAACCAAAATCTTATCTTATAATTTTAACTAGTATTAGCTAATATCACAAAAAATACGCCAATCAAAACTAATGTAACTAAAAACTAATACCAAACAATATCGTAATTTAATAACCGGTAAATTTAAACTAATACTAATTAATATCACCAATAAAAATAAATTATTTAGTTTTTTTTTAAATTAACAAATAATAAACAATACAAACTAATCTCGAAACTAATATAACAACTAAATAAGTGAAAAAATTATATAAAGCTATTGATTCAGCTAATATAATATTTTCACGATCAAATTTGATTGGTTTATCAAATAAAATTTTTGATCTAAAATAAAAAAATAACAATTTGCAAGGTAGACGTAAGTAAACTAGAATCAACAACTAATACTTTAAGAAAACTAGTAAAAATAGTATAAATGCTTTAAAAAAATTAGTAAAAATAATAAAAATATTCAAAATAATATTAAGAGTCGAATGAATTGTGAATGTGTTTTTTTTGAAAAATACAAAAGATGAAACCGCAAACGACTACTAAAATAGCCACCTTTGGTTTTATTGGTGTTGATTTTGGATATTGCAAACTGATTTTGTCAAGGCGTTCGATACATCGCTTTTGAAAATCAGATTTGGATGCAGCTGCCTTCACCCTTTTGTTTTATAATTATATTAATAATTTTTTTTTTTAAATAACCGTTATTAATATATAAATTATATATTTTTTAAAGTGATCAAGATGTTAAAGAAAAGGTTCAACAAGACTTGAATGGTTTATGTGATCAAGTGGTTCAGTCTGCTGATGTGAAAGGGAAGGCTAATGGTCGGTTGTTAAAATCTATTGTAATTGATAAGAATGTTGACAGCTCTAGGCAGGTTGATTTGGAGTCTGATAGTTGTTCTTTTCAAATGGTTAAATCTGCTGAATATAGTGATTCTCTTGCTCCTGTGAATGAAGATGAAATGATAGATGCGTTGAAAACGTCGGAAAGAAGAAACATGTTTGAGATTTTGAGTGATGATATTCATAATTCTCCAAAGCAGGATGGTAATCTTGCTTGTTCTCCTGTTAAATATAAGTTTGAGAAATGAAACATTAAAAGACAAGAGTCTCAGAAGACTAAGAAGGTGCCAAAGATATTGACCTCAAAGGGTCCAGTTTCTTCTAAAATAATGAAGCTCAAAAGAGCCCATAAACCTGCTCCTGATTAATGACCATAACTTTGATTAATTGGAATGCAAGAGGTCTTGCACATAAGGAAACGATGCAAATATTAAAGTCTTTGGTCATTTCTGAAAAGGCTAGCTTCGTTGCAGTTCAAGAGCCTTTTGTGAAGGCTGATAAGATGAGTATGGTGGCCAGGAAATTGAAGTTAAGAGGGTTTAGTTGTAATGTGAATAATAAGATTTGGGTGTTTCGGCATCATGATTACAAGGTGGATGTGGTCCTTGATACTGAGCAGCTTGTCCATCTTAAGGTGTGTCATTCTTCTGTGAATACTTGGTTTTATGTGTCTGTTATTTATGCTAAGTGTAGAAGAGATCAGAGAGCTGTGCTTTGGGATTTAATAAGGAGTCTTGATGTTAGTTCTCAGCAGTGGATTATGTTTGGTGACTTTAATATAATTTCTAGTATTCATGAGCAGTTATCTTGTACTACTATTAACCAAAGAGGGATGGATGAGTTTAACAGTTTGATTATGGATTGTGCTTCTATTGATGCTGGGTTCACTGGCTGTCCTTTTACTTGGTCTAATGGTCGTAATTTGAGAAGGTTGGATTGTGCTTTGTATAATTCCTCTTGGCTAGAATTCTTTGATTGCACTGCTGTTACTCACCTTGCTGAAAGCTGTTCTGATTATTGTCCCATGGTAATTAAAGTCTCCTCAAGTAGTCAAACAACTAAAGCTTCCTTTAAATTCTTGAATATGTGGGTTACTCACCCTGAGTTTATGAAGATGGTAAAAGAAAGTTGGTCTGTTAGTATTGGTGATGATGTGAGGAATCCTGTTATGGTTTTCTGGCTCAAGCAACAAAGATTGAAAGCTGCGTTGAAGGTCTGGAACAGGTGTGTTTTTGGGAATGTTTTTGATGCTATTAAGAAATCTGAGGGGATTATTAATGACAGGGAAGCTAGGCTTCAAAATGAGTCTACTGATGATAATATAACTGCTTTGGAAGAGGCTAGGCAGAATCATATGCTGCTTCTTGATAGAGAAGAAATGTTTTGGAGGCAGAAGGCCCATGCCTCTTGGTTGAGGGACTCTGATAGGAATACGTCTGCCTATCATAGTTTTGTGAAGAAGAGACTCAAGAGGAATAGAATTGATAGAATTAAGGTTGATAATTGCTGGTTATCTTCTAAAGAAGACATTGGTAATTCTGTTGTTGAGTTTTTTAAGTCATCACTTGCTCCTTCTGTTAGTGTTGAGTCTGATGCTCTTTCAATAGGAGTGATCCCTTTGTTGGTTACTGAAGAAGACAACTGTAGTATTTCGAGTATTCCTGATATTGATGAGATCTTTCAGGTTGTTAAGTCTTTAAATTCAGAATCACCTGCTGGTCCTGATGGATTCAACGGTGAATTTTATAAGAAGTGTTGGAATGTTGTTGGTAGTGATCTGTGTAGTGCGGTTAAGGGTTTCTTCAATGGCTATGCTCTTCCTAAGGGGGTGAAGGCCACGATGATTTGTTTAATCCCTAAGCTTGATAATCCTAATAAGTGGAGTGACTTTTGCCCTATTAGTTTAACTACAATGTTCTCAAGAATCGTGGGGAAGTTAATCAACAATAGGCTTGCAAGAATTCTGCCTAAGCTAATCTCTGTGCAGCAAGGTGGGTTTGTGAAGGGAAGATGCATTCAGGATTCTATTCTGCTGGCTCAGGAGTTGTGTTTTGATATCAATGGTAATAGAAAGATGGGCAATGTCATCATTAAGACTGATATGACTAAAGCTTTTGATAAGCTAAGTCATAGGTTTCTCTTTAACATCTTGAAGCTTTTTAGTTTTAACTCTAATGTTTCTGCTCTTATTAATAATTGTATCAGCAAGGTTTCTTCTTCAATTTTGGTGAATGGTGAGTTGACAGGTTATTTTGCTAATTCTCAAGGCCTAAGACAGGGGGACCCTCTTTCCCCGAGTCTTTTTATCTTGGCTGAAGAATACTTGCTAAGGAGTATAAAGATTCTCTCTAATGGTAATCCTTTGTTTAGATACAAGACTAGAAGCAATATGAATGTGGCTTACCTAGCTTTTGCTGATGATTTTATGGTTTTTGCTAATGTAAATGTTGATACAATGTGTGCTATAAAGGCTGTTATTGATCATTATCAGAATGTTTCTGGACAAGAAATAAATACAGCCAAGTCCAAGCTAATTGTGTCTAACAAAATGCTTCATCAACAGATTGTTATTATTGAAGACATTTGGAATATTAAGCATACATACGTGCCTTTCAGTTATTTAGGCTCCACTATTGCTATTAATTCTAGGATTACTTACTTTGAAGATTTAATTTACAAAGTCAGAAGCAGAATTATGGATTGGGATAAGCTCCATCTTTCCTTTGCTGGCCGTTTGCTGTTCATTCAAGTTGTTCTTCTTGCTTTCCCTAGCTACTATCTGCAGCACTCTTCCTTGCCTGTTGGCATTATCAGTAGGCTGGAGGTTATCTTTAATAAGTTCCTGTGGGGAACAAAAGATGATAAAAGATCAATTAGTTGGGCTAGATGGGAAAGGCTTTGCAAACCTTTCAATGAAGGGGGACTCAATCTAAAAAGACTTAAAGATATGCAACAGGTGTACTCTATGAAGTTATGGTATAATTTCATAATGCAAGACTCTCTTTGGGCTAATTACATGTTATCCATTAATTGTAGAGATGGTATTCATCCTGCTTTGGCTATCTCTCCTAGTAGGAAGTCTAAGGCTTGGAATCGTATAGTTACTGCTAGAGAGAAGGTTGAGGATTATATTTTTTGGCAGCCTGGTCAAGGGAATATAAGCTTTTGGTATGATAGGTGGTGTTCTGATAGTCCTTTCATCAAAGTCAGAAATAATGATGATAGAAGAATGCTGTGGGACTCTTCCAACGTTTCTGTTAAAGACTTTTGGTTAAATGGTACTTGGGATTTAGATAGTCTCAGTTCTAGAGTTACGACTACAGAGATCAACAAGATTATGGGGGTTAGGCTTTCTGATCACAAGGATGCTATCCTTTGGTCTCTGTCTAAAGATGGGAAGTTCAGTACTAAAGGGACTTTGAATCACATTAGAGATAAAGGTAATGTTTCTGCAATTTATTCTAAGACATGGAATGGTATAGCCCCTAAAAAATGTTCTTTCTTATTATGGAGAGCCCTCCATAGTTGGGTTCCTACTGATGATGTTATGCAAAGAAAGAATATTCAGTTGGCTTCTAAGTGTGTTCATTGTAATAACACTGAAAGTACTAACCATGTTATGGTGCAGTGTCCTCAAGCTTGGGCTGTCTGGCTTCATTCTAGTGGTATCTTCAAAGTTCAGGTTCAACCCTATATGAATCTTACGCACATCGTTATGAAGTGGTATTGGGCTGCTCAAAGAAGTTGCGACATTATCACCATTCTGCATGCAATAATAGTGTGGTCTATTTGGTCAGGGCGAAACAAAAAGAAGCACAACAATGAAGCAACTAGCTCTAAGACGATTATCATGCATATTATCTACATTTTAACGAGTCTAGATCATGCGAAACTTCTGACTAAGAAGCATTGGGGAAAATATGGTAGAGAAGCTGTTAACTTAGGTTGTGTTAATCAAACAAAGACTTCGAGCAAGCCACTGTTCTTGAAATGGAAAAATCCTAAACAAGGACGATATAAATTGAACATCGATGGTGCTTGTACTTTTTAACCATGAGTCTGGTGGTGGTGCTGTTATCAGGAACAACAATGGCAGTATTGTTGGAGGTATTGGCAGACTGTATGGCAAAGGCTCGCCTCTGATAGCTGAATGTCGAGCTTTGCTTGATGGTTTGATTCTGTGCAATAGTTTGGGGCTAAATAATGTTGATGTCGAAATGGATTCGTTGATCTTGGTAAATCTGTTGGTCTATGGAAACTCTACCTGGTATCTGGATCCTTTGCTGTGTTGTTGCAGAAGACTTATCAAGCCAGAGATGGTTCTTTGACATATTTTTCGTGAGCAAAACCTTGGGGCTGATTGGGTTGCTAAAGAGGCCTTGAGGGTTCAATCGAGCTTGGATTTTAATGGTTTGGAAGCGCCTTCGAAGTTGAAGGCCATTGCTCTGTTGGAAAGCTTCGATTTGGGTTATTTGAGGCTTGCTAATTAGGGTTGTTAGCCATAATTTTAGCCCTATTTCTTGGTGAAGAAGAAGATGTGGTTCTCCCGGTTTTAGATTTCAAATTGTTGTAATATTTGCTTTCTAGCCTTGTAATTTTTCATTTCATTCAATAAAAGTCCTTAATTAAAAAAATTTTATATATTTTTTGTTTTAATAGTTAAGTAAACGTCTTTTGTTTTTGTTTTTGTTTTATTTTTTATATATAATTTAGGTTTGACTTATAATATATATAAAAGTTATAATTACTTTTTATTTATAATTATATATTATTACTTATTTATAATATACGGATAATTATTTATCTATATATATTAATATTTAAATTTAAATTATATATAAATTATAAGTAATATATATATATATATTACTTATAATTTATATATAATTTAAATTTATATATTAAAATATAGAAAATAAATATAATTACAAAAATATCAAAATAAATATTACAAGTATTTGTTTTATTATATATATATATATATATCTTAATTATTGAAATTTAAATGTATTAAAGCATACAAAATATTACTTTATAAACGTATAAAAATTAATTTAAAAATATTGTGTCTAAATGTCTAAATAAAATTATACATCTAATAGTTAGATGTTATAAATATATTTTTTTGAATATTAAATAAATTATTTGTAATATCTTAATAATATTACAAACAATATCAAAATAATATTACAAGTATTTTGTTTACGATATACATATCTTAATTATTGAAATTCGATTTAGTTAATGCATACATATTATTTTTTAATAATTGTATAGAAAATATTTTAAAAGTATAATGTTTCAAGATCAAAATACAATTAGATGTCTAAGTAGATATTGTAAATAGTTTTTAGAATGTTAAATAAACTATCTATAATATCTAAAACTAATTTGAAAATATCACATAAATATCCTAAATATTTCGTTTATATTATACATATCTTAATTATTGAAATTCGATTTAATTAGAGGCATACAAATTAGTTTTAAATAATGGAATAAATTTATTGATAAACAGTTACTTAAATGGGCCATCTGGTGGATATTCTACGTGGGATATCACACATATCCTGTAACGCGCTAGTCATGCTATCCTATTTGCACGCATAAGCAGTTGCACGCACATGCCAGACACACACACGCTTAAAACTGTTAAATGAGCAACACGCGACACACCACATGCACACATTTAAAATTGTTAAATGGGTTATAGGACTAATGGGTCGTCCTGTTTTCCACCACTAACTATATGAGTTTAAATTGATCAAGTGAGAAAAAAGAAGATTTCATAGCCAGAAATATTATAAGTATTATGACGACCTTAGTATAACGAATGCAAATCTCAATATAAAGGAAGAGTTGATCAGGACAAATAAATGACACGATGACCCATATACGATTTCAGGTTCGAATAAAATACATAAGAGCTAACCCGTGAAAATAATACTCAAACACCTTTGAGGATCTTCAAAAATACTATTTAATATTACTAGAATAATCTAGACAATTAGATGATACTTTTTAATGTTTTTAACTAACTATTTTTTGGATGAATACCACATAGACACAAAGATACACGCCATTCATCTATATATTAAGACTAAGGCTAGAATAATAGTACAAATCAGGAGTTTGAACTCATTATAAAGGGTTATACGAATTATAATTGAGAGAGAAATATAATAAGAGACTAAATATTCTTGAGTTGTTCAGTCTTTTAACCATTGGTAGTATTTGTTAAGGGTTTCTTCTTATCAGTTTTGGCGTTGTCTATGGAAAGTTCTTGACAAAAGAAAGTTTAACCAACGGCGTTGACTCGCTCAAGGATGGAGAGGAATCTGTCTTAGAATTTCTTAATTCAAAGGTCTCCACCGATTTCTCAAAGAGTTTTTAACATTGTTTCTCCCATTAATCAACAAGAAGTAGTGCAAGGAAGAACAAGTGTTGTTTTACTGTCACATAAAAATGAAGCAATAGAAGGTATTACAAGAATCATTTCTCCTGTTTTTGCGAATGAAGCTGTAATGAATAAAACTTGTTCATTCAATGCTGCTTTAGTTCATCTTGAAGTTAAAGATGTGAGAGTTGCACCAGCTGATGTAATGAATAACTTACCTATCCAACAAGCTATGTTTGGATCAATTTTGTCAAGAAAGGAATGACATACTTGTAAAGATGATAATTTATCTATTTTAATGCTCTATAATTGCAAATAAACGAGCTGAAGGAAATATAATATAATTTCAACATCTTACAAAATCTTAGATATAAATAAAGACAAACTAGGTTCAATCCTTTTTATAAAAAAAATAAAATTGTTAACCAAAAAAATAACAGAAAGATAAAATCAAAATCAAGATGGAATCGTTTCTTAGAAAAACTATAATAAGACCAAGGTTAACTGCTTATACTCATGGACAGTCTCTTTATCCCAAATTTTTTTTGAAGTTGATCAACCAAAACAGTTTGATCTTTCATGATAGATATTAAGATGAAACTAAATATTTAAAATATCATTTAGAGCGATTCAGAAATGTTATGATTGGCTTTAAACCCGATGACACCCTCTAGGGCAAAGAATTTTCCATGACACTTTGGGGAAACAAATTGGCATGGTTTAACAATCTACCTTCCAAATCAATAAAAATATTTAAAGAGTTATTGTCTTGTTTTAGATGTCCTTTTCGTTGGAAGTAAGAAAATCAAGAATGATGGAGAACATATAATGATTTTGTACTAGATACAAGGTAAATCATTGAAGAATTATGTACAAAGGTTCGTCCAAAAGATGAATACCTTAAGTGCTTATGTAGAAGGAGTGACCTTGACAACTTTCAAAGGAGGTCCACCATCTAGATAACAAGTTACTTAAATGTTTACTTTTAGTATCCAATTGATAGTATGAGAAATTTGTTGAGAATATATGAGATGTTTAGCACGCTAGAAGAAATTAGAAGGGATAATTTGGTGTTAATTAGATCACTTGAACACAGAAATGATCCATTTGATAGAAAACTTATCGAGGGTTAAAAACCAAGAGATGCTTTTAAAATAGAAAACATCATACGCTCGGTCTATGAAAATCCAAGTAGAAGGCTTTCTCCCTTGAATGCTTCAATAACGATTATCACTGAAAATATATACGACAAAGGTCAACTATCGACCTCAACCATCTATAATAGCTCAAAACAATGGTTTTTTTTAAATATTTTAGTGTGCTTACCACCGTGATTATGGCCATGCTACATGAGATTATTTTTTAATTAAGAGATGAAATTCAGATATTGATCGATAATGATGATTTGATTAAGTTTGTCAGGAAAGTGGAAGGAGTAAACATACACGAAGTTAAGGAAATTGACGAGAAGAGTAATCATGAAGATACTTTGTTAGTATCAGTTGAAATTGTTGATATAATCATGAGAAAAGTAATTTTTTATACTGGTAGCTTAGATGATGTTATATTTTGAAGCGTGTATGATAAGATGATCAAGGTAATACCATATAAGAAGATATAAAGAAATTTGGTTAGTTTTGTTGGATAAAAACTATCTGCATAGGAGAAGTGGAGATTTCAGTTGTTGTGGGCCATGAAAATACAAATAAAATAGTGAAAAATTTGTTTCTGGTGGCTGACGTACCTAGTTCGTATAATGAGATTATAAACTGGCATTGGCTACATAAAATGGAAGCAATTTCTTTATCTTACCATCAATGTTTGAAGTACTTTATTAGAAATAATATTAGAGTAGTTAGAAGAATTCAAAGAGTTTCAATGGAATGCTATTCGATTTATTTATCTCCAAGTAACATCATCACAGAACCCGTCAAAGAGCAATAGACAAACTAAATTTAGTAAACCCTTATATGAGAATTGATATTGAAGATGTTGATGATCCAATGGAAGCATATTGATATAGAGGAACCATTAGAAGAAAAGGTGAAGGAGCAAATTGATGTAGGGAAATTAGTTTTGTTTGTGAGGTTTTTACGTAAAAATTCAAAGATGATTTGTTCAAGAATACATAGTAGATCATACAAAAAGATGGAGCCTCAATCACGAGTGATTGTAAAACAAGAATTTTGTTGATTAGTGGAAGAAATCAAGCAAACTATAGAATTTAATTTCGAATCCACTAATAATCAAGCAGAATATGAGATACTTTTTGTTGGAATAAAATTAGCTCATTTTTTTGAGGCGAAGTTGGTTCATAGTGTATCTTATTCCAAGTGATACGACACATAATTTAAGGATTTTTTGAAGCAAAATATGTTAAGATGAAAGATTACTTGAAATTGGTTAAACAAATGAGAGAGGGTATTGAAACATAAATTTTTGAACGAGTACTTGGTGTAGAAATGCTAATGCGATTTTTCTTTTAAATTTGGTTGTCGAAAAAGGAACATATGGTAATACTTGAGGATAATTTGTCAATTAATTACAAAATAATAATTTGAAGTAATGTTTGTTTGTAGTTTTATTGATTTACGTCAAGAATATTTTTTTTTTGCCTCAAGATATGACATATGAACAAGCGTTGAAAGAAAAATAAACAAAATATTTTTAATTGATGGGAAACTATATGGAAAGAGTTTAATATATACATTTATGAGATATTTAAATACAGAAGTAAATTTATTGATTTTAAGTGATTTGTATGAGGGTGTCCTTGTATTAAGTAAGTTTGTTTATTAAGAAAAGAAGAAGAATTATGGGAAACTATCGTCTAATAGAGATTGTCCATTCAAATATGCTTTTAAAAGACATAATATATTGTAAAACGAACATTGAACATCTAACATTATATAACTCATTGTTGTAAAAAATGTCAGTGTACTTTTTTAACGAAAACACCATAAGAGCCATTATTAATATAAGTTTTTTTAAAACAATTATTAGATCATCTAATAACTTTCTATTGTCTCACAAAATATAAAACAATGAGTTGAAAATATGAAAGAAAAATAATTCTACAAGGTAAATTTTGATGAACTTAACAATTCAAGATTTCATTAGCATATTAAGCAAATATAAAAACCTTAACAAGCAGAAATATGAACCGATTTAAAGTAATAATAAGAGACCACATACGCGATCCAAGCGAACATGTCTATAAGCCAAGTCCATCTTTAAAAAGAGTAAGATGCCACACAAATGATTAAAGCGAACATGTTTATAACTGTATGCAAACAAACATGGTTATAAGCCACACCCTACATGGTACACAATTTTCCATATTGTGGTATGTTCACTGTCTCAAACACGAACATGACTATAATCCACGTCCTACAGGGTAAGAAATTGACCATACTATGACATGATCACTGTGTTGAATGTGAACATGAATTTAAGATACGTTCTATGAGATACGCAATTGCAAATATTATAGCATGATAACTATGTCAAACGTAATATGACTATAAACCAAACCTCGAAGGCAACACATTTGCCGATACTATGGCCTGACTAAAAATATTTAAAAAAATTAAAATATAAAAAAATCTTGTCATAAGGCTTAATAGGCTAAATTATCAAGAATAAATAATTTGAACTGAGTATTAAAAAAGTAAAACAATCTAAAAAGTATTCGATTTAACTTAACAATCTCTGACTTTACTAAAAAAACATTTTTCTTTTTTTACAGATCTAAATAACCAACTCAAAATAGTTTAATATAAAATATATATGATGGACAATATAGTAAAGTTTCTAACGATCTAATAAGTATCCAATTAATAAACATATAAAGTAAAAAATAATGATAATATTAAAATTGATAAATTAAATTAATACAAGGTAAATATCCAAATTAAAGAAGAGTTTAAAGTTCAACAAGAATTAAGTAAAATGTAAACTTAAAGTACGAAGATAAAGCAATGTTAATGAATCAGGTTCCAACCAGAAAAAACCTAAGTGGTTTAAACGGTAGGAAAGTTCATCAAATAGTTGGAAAAATTCATAAAGAAATGAAAACAAATTTAACTTTCTTCATCATGGATAGTTTTCTTGAGAGTAACATCATGAGTTGGTTTTTGTTTGGGAGAAATTTCTTTAAAAGATTATTGTGTTTCACCATCTATGCCCTCTTTCACAGTTGCACTCACACCACCATCTTCAGTAACTACCTTCTTATAATCTTCACTGATTAAGTCATCATCTCGTTTATTGTTAGTCAGCTCGTTATCTTCCTCTAACACCATAACTTCGAATGAAATATTATCTTTAATTTTATGTTGAGGCCATTCTTCTTTAGGAATATATTTTCGTAGTCAGTATAAATAAATATTTTCTGATTAGTTATCTCTCATTTAATTGTTTGTTATTCTTAACCAGACTATCATACTTTGTCTTCAACTCAGTGTATTCACCATTCTATTTTTGAATTTGGTTTTTCAAAGTAAAAATGCTATCTCCAAATTTAATTGGGCACCTGGCCCGAGTGTTAGTGATTGGATGTCAGAAGATGATATGAACGTATTAATAAAAAATGATAAATTTTAGTAACTCCGCAATCAATATGATAAATTATTAGTTTAGATATAAACAATTTATTTATGTTCGACTATAGGAAATGAAATCACCTCCAAGAAAATGTATGATTAATACTGGGATATCTGCGGGAGATGCTGACAAGTCAACATGCCATATAAGGAATAAGTTAACTTGAAGAACATGGAAAGATTGTGGATCTAATATTGATGACTACTCTATCATTCCTTGTCAGGGAAAGGTAGTACCAAAGGTGGTTTGAGAGTTATTTTGTTTAACTACTAGGCATAGGAACTACTTTCAGACTTGACAACTTCTATTGGATTCTTTGTAAAGGCAATAGTGAGGGCAGACTGCTTTGTAACAGGGGATATAGCTTGTTGTTTTCCAAAGATGTGCTATAACGGTTTTTATTTTTTCCCCTTCATAGATTATTTCACTTTATTTGACGGGGTAGCTTCGCCATTTTTGTTGTTAAGTTTTTTGTTTTGTTTCTTGTGAGGAACCATAAGAGTTAATCCAACAAGCTCTCCACAAAGCATTTTTCATAAAAATATTTGCTGATATTATCTGTACTGGCTCCAAATCCAGCTTTCCCGGTCTTAATTTTTCCTTAAACAAACATTTCAAAACCTTTCAGTCACCAACAAGACAAGATACAATATATTTATAGTGAACGAAAGATGGCGGTCATCTTTCTAGCACTCATAAAATGCTTGTGATAATTCTTTCAATGCACGAGGGTTTCAAGCAATCTTTATTCTTCTTATGATTCACAACCGCTTCTCATCTAACTATAAAAGTTTCAAGCAATAGTTGAAACTTTTATAGTTAGATGAGAAGCGGTTGTGAATCATAAGAAGAATAAAGATTAGTAACAGATTAAAAATGACGAGTTAAACGATTATGGTAGTGATGAAAATTTCACTATGTATCTTACATGTTTTTACCGAACATCTTTTAATTTGACCAATTCCTTGTTCAGATTCTCAAAGGCCAATTAAAAAAATAAAATTGACTTCCACTCATGATTCAAATATCGAAACTTGACGAACCAATCAATATAACCCAGAAAAAGTGAATAAAATGGTCTCATTTTGGATTTTTGAATGTTACAATGTAATAGAACATCTTTGATGATTATTGGCATCCTAAGAAGGTTGGAGGCTAATATAACACTCAAATTCCTCCAGTCATTTGAGTTGAGTTGATTTGGATGAATTCTGATATATTTGAATAATTTGGTGATCAGTGGGTGGAGTGGAAATCTGAGACTCCAATCAAAGAGTTGTACAACAAAACCATACTTCGTTATCTTTCTTACGATGAGGAATTTCATCTTTCATATAAACAAACTCATGAATACCTCAATTATAGTGAAGTTAGTATTTTTAGAGTTCATTAACCTAGTTAATGGGGTAGGGTAAAAACTGTAAAAAAAGAGATATTTTCAACAACATTGTCAAGATCAATTGTTGAAAGACACTCGATAATAGGCCGATCAGTATAAGTAGTTTTAGGTTGATTTTTTATAATCACGATCATGGTAAGATGAAGTGAGTAGAATTTAAACTTCCAAATGATCCACTATGTTGATCATTTTGAGAATCAGGCTGGTCTATACTCTCAAACATTATTTCTTCATGAAGGAATAAAGCAGATTCATAACTTTTCCACCATCTATAAAATTAAAGAGACAATAAGTATAAAGAATAAATAGTTTTACCTTTTATTATTAAAATTTGAACAACATGACATGGAATTTTATATAAAGAATAAAAGAGGGATGCATGCTACTTTTGTAAGATAGAAATTATAAAGATATAAAGTCTCAAGTAAGATTTAAAAGAAAACTTTGAAGCTTTCATATATCAAATATATGTGAATATAATAGTTAGATCAAGATAAGAATGAAGAGGTACGATTTGGTGATCATGGAATATGAGGTTGGAATATGAAAAGTTTTAAGTTTTTTTAATAAAGAAAGATATAATTTGAGTATCTCTGAGGGGAGTACCTCCTAAATTTTAAAACAAATGGGAAAAAGTTAATCTTATAGTAACACCTTTACCTCGTCAAGTAGTTCTTAAGTATAAAATTATATAATAACTAAAAAGAGCCTTGATAAATTCATATCCCTCTACAAATCATATGTATTTATTCAAGAGGTAAAATTTCATCATCAATTTTAGGTTGTACTAAACAGATGAGCATGTATTAATGACGATGATCCAAAGAAATGGACTCGGTTTATTTATTAAAGAAGATAACTTTAGTATGATTGAAGAAGAGAATTTGTATGACAACCCTGATATAAAGACTATATTGATCAGATCAAGTAAATGAGATGGAGAACCATTGAAGAAGATTTATGTGATGACATGGATAGGATTGTAAGAAACGTGAAGACTCGAGAGCCATAAATCTCATAGGTTATATGACGAACCTAATATAAGGAATGATAACCCCAATATAGAGAATGAGCTGATCAAGACAAATAAGTGGCATGAAGACCCAAATATGCTTTTATGTTGGGAAAAATAGATAGGATATGATGTGTTAAAATAATACTTAAAAACATTCTAGGATCTTTTAAGATACTATTTCATATTACTAGAATACCATGTACAATGAGATGGTAAATTTGTAATATTTGTAACTGATTTTTTCTTAGATGAATGACACATAGACATAAAGACATGTGTCATTCATCCACGAATATAAGACTAATGCTAGAATAGTACTATACATATGGGCCTTGAGCTCAATGTAAAGGATTCTCCAAATTGTAGTTAAGAGGGAAATCTAATAAGATCTATTCATTGATTCTTGAGTTTTTCATCATTTAGCCATTAGAATTATTTGTTAAGGATTTCTCCTTATCACCATTGCTTCTGTAGGACTATAACCCTTATGTTATTTTAAATATGTTTACCTCCATATATGAGGACTATGTCAGTCTAGTACAAAAAATAAAAATAAAAAAATTAAATTGATGAGTTAAAAATCCGACAAAGTAAATACTAATGGTTTTAGGGGCTGAACTACTAAAAACATAGAAATATAAAATAATTACTTTTATTGCCAAGAAATAAATCACCATCAAATGAAGATTTACATCCTTATTTATATAGTTTATCAGAATAGAAATGAAATGATGAACGACACGTGAAAATAAGGACATGTTGAGCTTATTAAATGATAAGTTGTTACAAATATGACTAAAACACCCTCTAACTGCTTAGGGTATTCATGTGATATTAATAGACTAAGCTGAAGCTTCTTGAACTATTTTTTATCTTCTAAGTTCTTCTCATTCTGTTAAATACGGTACTACTGATTCCTTATTTTGTTTACAATACATCTTTATCTCGTCTTTATCACTAATTTTAGCTCATCATCTCTTTTACCTTTATGTTGTTTTGCCTTCAATAATCCACTTATCATATTATTCTTATTAATCATTTTGCATTTATTATTTATCTCTTAATTCATTATATTATAACTTTCCATAATTGTTATTACATTATGAAACTTATATTAGATTTTTTTTAATCATTCGTTCATTCTTCCGTCGTTATATATGCATATAAAATGTCTTGTAAAATATATGACCATTTTCCCATAGCTAATTCATTTTTCCTCTTAATATACTAATTATAGTTTTGTTAGTAATTTCCACTTTACCATTAGCTTGAGGATAATACAGGATATAAAAGTGTTTCCCACTCCATACCTTATACGAAATAATATGCTCATATAATTGGTAATGGTTTAGCTTCAACCTAAATGGTAAAATAGTTCACTTCTACTATTAATAATTGCATATTTAAAGTTATCATTAGTAAATGTCCTACTAAATCAATCCCCCGTTTATTTGAACCAGTTCCATAACTTCACTTTGTAGGTGACTTGTATTTGCAAACCTCTAGAAAGGATCCGAATTTTGCACCAAAAATTTAACATTTAATCTTGATAAAGCCAATAATAGATTGCAAAAGAAAAATCTCAGTAATCCATTATGCCCGTAGTGAGCTCCAACCACTAATTCATTCATGTAAATCAATTAATATATATATATATATATACACACACATATATATCATGTAAATCAATTAATATATATATATATATATAATGCTTCCTCTTACTTAAACATCTCAATAAAGGTCTTGTTGTAATTTTTTGATATCGGACCTCATTAAAGACTAAATATATTGTTTCCTTTATTCTCAAAGCTCGAAAATGTAATTTATCTTATGGTATGTTATGATCTTTAAAAAATAACAAATAATTTTGACACCAATTACTATATTCATTTATCCATATATTTTCCATTTTTCAACTCCCATGTGGTATGATGGATGCTCTTGTATTATTGTTAAAATGAAATATTCTAAAAAACCAAACTTAGCCAAGATATTTGCATGCACATTCAGCTCACGAGGTCCTTGTTCAAATATTGCATTTTAAAACTTTTGTGTCAAATTACTTTAATAGCTCGAAGTAACCCTTCATATTATTTTATTTTGTATCGAGCACTCCATTTTTAGCATAACTAATTACAAGTTAGCAATTAGAAAATATCTTAATACTTTTGGGTCCACGAATATGAGCTAAATTCATGTCTGCCAAAATTTCCACGTACTCTGTTTTATTATTTGTTACCTTAAAATAAAATTCAATTGACTGTTTGATTCTTCTCCACATGGAGTTTGCAGAAAACTCAATCTCCTCCCACTTTTGTTCTAAATGCTCTATCTGTTCGTATAATCCATTCATTATGTTTTTGTAAAAATTCTTTCAACTTTTATTCCTTCTCACATACTATTTCTTCTTGAATTAAATAAACAAAATCCACTATAGCACATGCCTTAATTTTCGCACGAAGCTGAAATTGAATTTTACACTCTCCAAGATCTATAAACGAATGCATAAGGTGACCTGAAACATCTGGCTTTTGTAAAATATTTTTGAGAGTAAAAAGATGTACGAACGATAATAGCATGACTTTGAAAATATGGACGCATCTTCCTCACTACTATAACTAAACCTAATGTAAACTTCTCCAAATTTAGATACCTTTGCATCTAGGAAAATTTACTTATATGGTTAATTGGTATCTGAATCTGATCTGCTTCACGCACTAAAACATCACTTATAACAATACTTGAAACCGATAAGTAAATATATAAAAGTTTATAACTAAAACAATGTCGATAATGTTTTTGTAGAAGTCAAATATTGTTTTAAATTTTCAAAAACTTCAACATATTTATCATTCTATTTAAACTGTTTTTCCTCCCTTCAAAATTTCAAAAAAATGAATAGTTCATATCATATGATAAGGTTATATGATATCAGGATGTCACTATTTTATTTGAGAAAGACAAAGATTTATATCAATAAGGTAAAAGCATCGATTGAATATGTCATTAATAAATTAGCTAAATGAAGGTCCATGATAGCAAATAGAAAGAGAGCATCGATACGGTAACTAAGTATTTTAATCTTCAAAAGATAAAAGCATCCCCAAATGGTGGAGGAATCGTTATAAAAGATGATATTTCGCATCTAGCATTCCAAGTGAATATCGTACAACAAGATGAAGGTGGAGAAGAGTGGAAGAGTGGAGAAGATACTAGAAAATGACTGAAGAGGATAAAAGAAAATAGAGGGATCGAGAAATATATGATCTATTTCTAAAATACTTATAATAATTTATCTAATATATGGGTGACACAAGTCATAAGATATACGTGTCACCCATCCTGAATGATTAGAAGTAAAGTATCTATAAATAGATGATCCATTCATTGTAAAGAGGGTTGATTCATCTACTAATATACACTTTACTTTTACTCTTGATCAATAGCGAGTCCTAAGTTTTGGAAAAACTATGAGAATTAATTTCCCTCATCATAATTGGTGACATATATGGGAACCCTTTTCAAAGATTTCATCTAAAAAAAAGTAATGATGACTAGGTCATGAGTAGACAAATGATTTCTTGGACGTTATGCTCGCAGATCGGTGATAGTGAACTCTGGAATTGTTACTTTGTCGGCTAGCGAGAGAAATAATGTAAAAATAATCCAATTTCTGTATAATAAACGTCCATGTCAAGGTCTCCAATTCATGAGCTTAATGCTGCTCAATTAAGATCGAGAGATATGCTAGTTAGTCCAACCATAGCAGAAAAAGCATAACAAAAATAAAAAAGTGGATGTAAGGCATGTTTAAACTTAATATACTACAGAACCCAGTGAGATGAAGAAAGTTAAAATCAATTTAAAATGTTGACTAGAACACTACAGTTAATAACAAAGAGAATTACTTTGGAAGAAGATGAAAATTTAGGTGAAATATGGTTAAAGATGATTTGATTCATGAAAATAAAGTTTTTTTGAAGAAGAGAGAAAGTGTAAGTAACATAGCCGAGTCTAGTAATGCAGTGTCGTCAGAGGAGAAAAAAGGCAAATAAAAAGAGAAAATGTTTGACGATGGTCGAAGTGAATATGAAAAATCGAGAATGGATCTGTATATGTTACCTAAATTTCCATTGACACAAAGAATTCTAAAAGGAAATCTGCCAAAATAGTTTGATCCTTATAGGATAGAGAAGTATGATGGTACAATAGATCCAAAGCACCATCTTGTGCAGTTTTGCGATATCATAATTTAACCCGAACGACACTATACTATATCGTACATTTTCAATGACATTCAAAAGAAATGCATTGAGATGGTTCAACAATCTACCACCAGGATCAATTGACGGCTTTTATGACTTTTTGATGTCATTTTAAAATAACTTCATTTCTCATACGAATTTGAAGAAAGAGGGAGATCACAACATGACTTTGTTCCAAAAGGTTAAAGAATCTTTAAGGGATTATATTTAGCAGTTTATTAAAGAAATGAGCTCTTTGGAAGGTTTTAATGAGAATATATCGTTATCAGCTTTAAAAAAGAGGTTTGCCTTATGATAGTAGTATGCTATAAAATCTAATCAAGTTCGCGGTGGGTTGTATGAGAGACTTGTTAGCAAGGACATAAATATACATCAAAGTGGAAGATACGAAGAAATGTAGAATAGTATAAATCAAGATGAAATTTTTTTTGTTTGGACCCATTGGAGAAAAAAAGAACGTGCCAAGAGGATTTTTTATGAAGATCCAGTGTATATGTCTCGCTTCTCTTATTACAACAATCCAAATTGACGATATTATTATGCATTTGCCCTGGACATTCAATTGGGGACTATTTTTAGTTAAATGATGAAATTGAGAGGTTAGTCGATAATGACAAATTGGTGGAATTTGTAAAAGGAAGAGAAAATGAAAAGTTAGAAGTAAAATCAAAAGAAGGAAGTCTGAAGCAACAAAAAAAGATACATAACAAGAGTTGTGAACTATTATTACAGTAGATACATTACGAGGAACATCAAGTTCATCAAGAAAGAGACACATAAAAAATATATAAATCCATCTAATTGATGAATCGTCTTTGCACTTACATATGAATCCTGATTTAGCTTTGATAGTGATTTAAGAGGATTAATGACACCTTATGAAGACACTTTGTTGGTAACCCTTGTAATTACTGAAGTGATTTTGAGAAATGAGTGATTCTGAGAAATAGGATGGTTCTTATTGGGATTTCAACTAATGTTTTCTACATAACATGATATGATCAGATGATAAATGTCACACCTTTTAAGAAAATCAATAAAAATTTAGTAAATTTTACCAGTCGATCAACTGATTGTATTGGGAAAGTTGATTTAACTATATTTGTCAAGAAATAAAAAATATAAAAGATCATTACTACATTGTTCATGATAATTAATGGTTCAAGTTCTTACAATGAAATTTTAGGATGACCATGGCTAAATAGAATGAAAGTAGTGGAACTAAAAACCATGATTCGCCAAGAATTGGTCACATGAATAAAAAAAGCAACTGACGTTATATTTGTATCAAAACAACCATTTTTATGGCTAATGTTTTTACATCCATGGTCACTTGCAGTATCCACAGATGTACAAAAAAACAATAAAAGTGACAAAAATGCAACAAAGGTGAATGTTTCGAGACAAATGAACAACTCTAATGACTAACCATGGTTTTTAGCATGTGGCCAGTGGCGGATCTACGTTGGGGCCCGGGGGCGTAGGCCCCCCTTACCTAAAATATACCTTTTATATTTTTTTAAGGTAATAATATAATATTAAAATAAAAGTTATACGCCCACTTACCTAAATTATACGTCCTCCTACCTAAAATATATATTTTATATAAATAATATTAAAGTAAAAATTTAAGAAAATAATTGTTTTTTAGGAATGTTATAAATTTAAAGTAAACTTTTAATTTAAAAATTATTATGTTGACTATTTTTAATAAACTTTTTAGATTAAAAGTTCCGGCGTTAAAAATTTTAATTTAAAAAATCTTGGATTATGGCTATTTTTAAGGAAACATTTAAGTAAAAAATCTTGAATATTTTAAAAGAAAATTTTAAGTTGGTATTTATAAATGGTTGGATGTAGTCTTGGGCATCTCAATCTCTAGAATATTAGAACTCTTGATTGATTTTGTAAGTATTCTCATTCTTTTTTGCGATAATATGTTTTGATTTTATATTCGTTCAATCTTTCTATTTCTAATTAATTATGTTTTATCTCTTACTTTGATTTAGAAAACAATAATGAATTGCTGCTTATGAACGAGAGAGACGATATTTAAATCAAAGAAAAGGGGAAAAGGAAGAACACGATACGAAGGAAGAACACGATACGTCCCAATTTATTTTTTTCAAGGTATGTATGTTTTTTTTGTTTTCTTTTGAAATTTTATTATTATTTTGATCTTAAAACACTTGATAATCAATATTTTTTTCTGATCTGATTTGTGGTCACTTAAGAAAGTAAATAGATTTACATAGTTTTAGATAGCAAAGTTTTATTTACTGAAATTATTTTTTATAAAGTAATTGATTTTAATTTTTAATCTGTTTAAAGACAATAAATATGGAAATATTTGTTATTTTTTAAAATAAAATTATATATTTATATTATAAATATCTTTTATATAACCAAATTTTATTTATTTTCATCTATTTTTCAAAAATATATTTTTTATAACAAATTTTATTTACTTTTATGTAAATTTTAAAATATATTTTTAAAATATTAAATTTGGTTTTGTTATATTTTATTTTATTTTATATATCTTTTAAAAATAATATATATTAAGATACATTAAGATTTATTGAGCGTTATTTTCCTAAAAAACCAAGGAATAGTGTTGGTTCTTCAAGTAGCTCGATTAATAATAAAATTATATGATTCATCCTAATCTGATTGCCTCTATATCAAGACCTAATGATGATAGTGTAGAATTTCATTTGAATGAAGATATAGTGAGTGAATGAAGATATAGTGAGTGATCCGGGACTACGCCAACTTATTGAAAATCCTAATAGTAATGTTAGAGATAAAATTCGACGAGAATTCATATCAAAAGGACCTTGCCAATCAAAAAATCATATTTTCCCCAAAACACAATTTGGGAAAAATAACTGGAGTTTTCAAGTTACATGGTTCGAAAAATATCAATGGTTGGAATACAGTGTGCGTAAGGATGCGGCATTTGTTTAGCCCCCCCTTACTTCAATTCCTAGATCCGCCACTGCATGTGGCGGTGTCTTATCATCAACGTGTCAAGTATGCGATAAACAAACGAGTTGAGATGGTTCGATGAGTCAATGGCCATTTAAATATTGCTACTCTTTGTTATTGGCTTCTAAAATTGTTGTGTCATACAACTCACATGGATCGTCAAAGGTGTGTCGCCAATTTTTTTTTACAACCCATGGAAGCGGTGAGAGATGATGATATTGATGATTTGCATGAGGATTTAAATGAAACTAAAGTTACGAAATATATATAAGATTACTTGTTAATCGATAGAAAGATGTGGAATATTGGAAGAAAACTTGAAGAGGAGTTTATTTGAAGGAAAATATTGATGTTTTCGCATTGAATATTACTAATTTTACTAGAGTTAGCAGATATTTTATTTACCACGAGTTAGCTGTTGATAATAGACTAAGACCAATCTGATTGGATAAATGATATTTTTAAGTTGAAAACCCGGAAGCCATTGTTAAAGAAGTTGGTAGATTATTGAAGGTGGGCTACTAGAGAGAGTTAAATTACCCGATATGATTGGTGAATCCAGTGCGTGTTAAAAAGAAAAACGGGCAATGATTATGTTTGTTGATTTTAATGATCTGAATCAAACTTGTTTGAAGGATGATTTTCCTTTACCTAAAATTGTTCAACCGGTTGATATAATGTCTGGTCATGAGTATTCGTCTTTCATTGAACTTATTTATGATATAATCCAATTAAGAAGCATCTGAATGATGAAGAAATTACCGTTTTACAACAAATAAGGTTGTATTATTATAAGGTAATGCCATTTTGTTAATGAATGTTGGAGCAACGTATCAAACACTTGTTATTCTTATTTTTCCCAACCGTTGGGAAACAATATGGAATCTTATATATATTATTTGATAATAAAAATTAATGAAGTAACCGATCATGTAACAGCGTTGTTTGAAACCTTTGCGAATTTTAAAAAATACAACGCAAAGTTGAATTCATTTAAATGTTCATCAGGGTGAAATCAAGCATATTTTTTAGTATTGCGATAAGTAAAAAATGGATTCAAGTTTAACCAAGTCAAGTGAAAGCATTATTGACGATGTCTCCACCTAAATAAATTAAAGAAGTGCAAAAACTAATGGGTCGCTTAACAGATCTGTCAAGGTTTATCTCCAAAGCACCAGATAAGGCTAATATATTTTTGACATTTTAAGAGGGGACTAAAAGGTTTTCTTAGATTGATGATTGCACCAAAGAATTTAATGAGTTAAAAAAGTATATACCTTTGTCTAAAATTCGAGCACACCTAAAGAAGAAGAGCCTTTGTTAATATATATAGAGTTTTCTAGTTTTGTTGTTAGTATTGTACTTGTAAGATAAGAATATGAAATTCTGAAATCAATCTACTATGTGGGTAAGACATTGGTCGATGCAGAGACCTTAGATTTAAACTTAGAAAATCTGGCTCTTGGTTTAGTTGTATCTTTAGAAAAAATGCAACCACATTTTCAAGCTTAAGTAAGTGTTGAACCTAGGAAAGCAATAAAGGCACAAACGGTGGTTGAGTTTATCAACGAGTTTCAAGAAGAGAGAATTGATATGGAAGACGATGAACCGACGGGAATCCATTCAAAGGATAAAAAATAGGTTGTTCGAACCGACGAGGTTTCTATTGTAAATAGTAGTAGAGTTGGGGTTGTTTAAACCGTTCTAGGGGAGATAAATTAAACAAACTATTAAGTTCAAATTCCTTGTTACTTATAACGAAGCACAATATGAAGCATTGTTAGCTCTTATTTGTAGGGTAAAGGTCATTCGTTTATTGTGAAATTTACAATTGGTCATCAGTCATTCTCAAGGTAATTTTAAAATAAAGTAAGAGAATATTGGAAAATATCTAAAAGTATCGAAAGAAATAAAAAATAGTTTTGAAAATGTTACATATGAGAAAGTTCGAGGTTAGAAAATAAAAAGACATATGTAGTAGTAAAATTTGGCTGCATGAAGGATAATCCTTTGATAATAGTATATGAAATACCATCCGTTGTAGGAAATATTCAAAATCGAGAGGTTTTATATATTGATAATATTATCGATTGGAAAAAACAATATCTGTCTTCTTGAACGATGAAGTTTTGTTGTTGGACAAATTACAAGCTCGAGCGTTGCATTTGCGTGCTACAAAGTACGTTGTCCTTTATGTAATTTTATATTAGAAAATTTATAGACGATGGTTGTTAAAATGTTTGGGAAAAAAGAAGAAGGTTTGTTTGCTCTAAAATATTTACACGAGGGAGAAGTAGCAGCATATTGTGGGTTTTGAGGATTGATATCATGCTTTCTCTTAGGTATGGTTTTATTCACCAACGCTTTTGGCCGATAAAAAATTAATGGTCGTAAATTAATGTCTTTGTCGGCGCTTTGCCGATTCATGTTCATAGTGAAGTAATAGGTTCAAATCTTTTTCGAGGCCCGTTTGATAAGCGAGGGATTCAACTGGTAGGATTGTTACCACTATCGACGGGAAGAAAGTAATTTTTAATCATAATCGTTGATTATTTCACTAAGTGAAGTTTTTTTAAGAACACGATCTCAAGAAGTTTGTAAATTTGTACAGTCCAAACGTATTAAGTCGTTATGTAATGACAAAAATGTTAATGACGGATAACGATCCTTAATTTTAAAATAACATGGTGACAATATTTTTGTAGAAAATGTGAGATAAAGAATTTTTTTACTACTCTAGACGATTCACAAATAAATTGATAAGTAGAAGTTACAAATATAACTATTTTTCATGAGATAAATAAAAACCTAGATTTGGCTAAGGAAAAGTGGTCAGATTTCCTTAACGGAATTTTATGGGCATATAAAACAACTGTTGAAATGTGTTATTTCAATAGGAATTGTGATTCTTAGTCACCAGATTTAATATTATTCATCCAAAGATAATGACATGAAAGATCAGATAAATGCTGATTTATTAAAAGAAATATGGGGTAGGTCTCAGGTTAGAACATATCATTATATGAGTTTGATGTAAAACCGGTACAACACACAATTGAAAGTCATGATTTTCAAGAAGGAGATCTAGTATTAAAAAAAGTATTTGAAATGACTGGGAATAAAAGCGTTGGATAGTGGAATCCAAGCTGATATGGATCTTTTACGGTAGAAAATATCATTATGGCCGTTATAAATAAAATATCCTGCCAAGAAATATCTAAAACATCATTATATTTTTAGTTACGAAAAGTATGAAGCTGCTAATAATATTTTTATTAACTATATTTTTATTAACTGATGGCTACTAATAATCCTTTATAATTATGATAATTATAATCTTCATCAACGGTTCTTAATAATCTCAAAGAAAGTTTCTAACGAACAATTAATAATATTCTCCAATGAATATCAAATCAACGATAATATTTTCCAAGGAATTCTTTAACCAATGGTTAATAATATACTAGAACTTCTCTAACCGACATTACTAATATTTCTTTGTCTTGATATTATTAAGATATTCTAAATTGATGTTATTCGAAATTAGGAAATTATAATAAAATTATAACTAATAAGAGAACAAAGCTACAACCAAGTCGAGCTAAAAAAAACTTTGGAGATCACACATCTAATCAAATAATTTATGGATATAAGCCAATTCTAGCTGAAAAGCGTAAAGACCACGCTAAGGTAGTAAAGGCTATGCTGTAAAACCCTTATATTGTGATCATGAATATAAGCCAAACCTAGCTATTAACGCATAAAAGTCCACACACCTGAATTAAAGAATACATGGCTATAAGCCAAACTCTACTGGAAAGTATAAGAGGTCATGCTATTTTCATATGTGATAAGAAATAGTAATGTACGAAAAATGGTGATAATAAAACAATGTCTACATGATACTTATTAAAGAAACATTCGTATAAGATTATAAGGAAGAAGCAAAATTCAATCTTTTTTATGATGCAACAGTTAAATAAGATTTCTAGAAATATGTTTTTAAGTAGGTAATTAATGATGATCTAAAAAACAAAATCGACAAAAGGGAAAAACAACTTTAAATTTTATTTTTCATAAAAATGAAATTAGTATGAAATACGACTAATATGAAAGAAGAAGTATTACATAAACAAGTAAAACAATATGAGATGACAAACATCAAATAGATATAGTCGGAGGTTAGCCGACAAAAAAGTTATAAGAAAAATAAAAATAAAGTAACAACTACATGCTAACAGACAAAAGAGTTCTAATGATATGTAAAAATGTTAAAATAACAACTAGATGCTAGCCAACAAAAGTTCTAAGTAAACATATTACTATAAACTTTTTAATAAAAAGCTTAAGGGTTTTGTAAAAAATAGAGTACGATATGGAGTATTCTGATGATCAGTGTTGTGTTTTAGTAACATCATCAATAGTGATAATTGGAGTCTTTATTCCATCATTATTGGCATCATATTTGTTGTTACAAATATTTCAGGTAAATAAGTATCATTTTTGAAAGAATCAACGGTAGTTCTTTGAGCTTCGGCACGGTAGGTGGATCCGCGACATGATTTTTTATATTCTTTAGGAAGATAGTTCCAGTATGAACCCAATAAGACTGTTCCAAGGGTCATTATATTCATTTATTTTCTTCGTAACTAGTAAACTATGTTCTTTCATCACTTATGCATATTGGTCCAAACTTTCTTCAATTAAGCTATTCTTAATTCACTCACTTAGGATTGTTTATCTTTTTTAGCTTTCTCAACTTCAATCTTGAGTTTGTTATGTTTATCAAGATACTATTTTTGGAAGGTTTTAAATCTTCCGGTTTCATTAACCTTTGATTTGAAGTTATTTTCAAATTTTTTTTTCATCCGCCATTAGGCTTTTCTGGTTTCCAAATTGTTAAGAATGGTGTCTACAGTATTTATATTATTTTAAAATTATATTGATACTTAACTAAAATGAATAGGAGGTATTAGAGTTTCATCCAAAATAAATATTTTATTAGATGAAAAGTATCCACGAGCAAGAAGGATAGAGTTGAATGAACATTGCAAAGTATTTTGCAAATAAATATAACGAAGTAGTTATAAGGAAAATATGTTGGAAATTAATTGGATACCTTTTTTACATCCACTTGAATCTTCATTTACTGTTAGAGAAGCTGGATGTTGGTAAGAATTAACGACTATTTTTTAAGACATTTGATTAAAAAATAACTAGTAAAAATTTGAGGATTTAGCGTTGTCGAATCACCTACAAAATCATTTGTTGAAGAAAGAGTTTTAGCATTAGCAGGTATGACAAGGAGATATCTACTGGAACCGGTAGAATAATACTTACGACGTTCAGAAAGAGTTGGAAGGTCGACTATATTGATGGGATCAATGGATATTGGTAAAAGTTGGTTTTAATCTTGGGTTGGAAGATTTTTTTTGAGGGAGAGCTTTCAAACAATTTCATCTTCTTCTTATCAAAATAGTTGTGACTTATGTATGAATTGGTAGTGGTAGTAGCACGATGTTTCTTGGATGTTTGTTTTGTGAGTTGTTTGATTTATTTTTTGTTTGGGTTACTTTATTAGTTGTTCATTGTGAATGTTAAGATCCAAAACCTGTTTAGATTCCTCATTGAGGCGATTTTTTAAAGCATTAGTAAAGTTTTATTTTATTATAGGAGCTTTGGTAATAACATCCATTATTCCATATATTTCAGAAGAAAAAAAATTTATATAACCTAGAACAAGGAACATAATAGATTTTACTGTGCGAAAATATTGTGCAAATTATGCTCCCCAACTGGTTGAGCCTGGATGGAAAGTTCGTTAAGAAAGTTGCGTCATGAATTGAACCTTTTAAATCCTTAGAGATTGCTTTAGTTTCTAAAATATTAATAATAATTCATAACCACATGCTATGAAAATACAAAAATAAAAATTAATAACATATGAAAACAAAACACACTTCTTTTCATCCAACGTCTTACAACTTCACCAATTAGGTAAGGTGATTTGAACTCCAAAATGCCATTTACATACAATTTTTTCCTTTCAATTGTGATCAGGCGACGATAGTGTAACTAGCTTATGAGTTTGGGGGAAACAGAATAGTTAAAAGAATAACAATTGTTTTGAATTTTTATTTGCGTAAAATTGTAAAAAAAAAGGCAACTTATGATTATGCTACTTATCGACCGCCAGTAGTTGGATTTGAGTTAACTGGGCATAATCTACATAGTTGAAAGAATTCAAATATCTTTAGATGTAGGGGGCATCTAATAACCACTCTATCATCGGAAACATACTTCATCACAACGATATGGTGGTGATAATCTCCTACCGATGGGATATGAATCTTAACATCATCAAGAATACCATATTTAAATCGAAGAAAATTTTCTTCTTCATTATTATTCTCAACATAAATAAATTTTGAAGAGAAAAACATCGAAAAAAAATCCAATTTCATCTTATTCAGATTGGTTAGAAGAACAAGCAATAATAGACGTGAAATATTTTTCTAAGTTTTGATCATCATCTTTATTATCATAAGTTAAAGGCTAAGAAGGTCCTTCCGGAGGGATGGTGTTTTCTCTTTTAATATATTTCTTAGTATCATATTTGGAATCTGTAAGAGGGGTTGGATCAAATTCTAAAGGTTTGACCACTTCGTTGGTCATATGAGAATCTAAGAAATTGTTGTCACAATTCAATTTCGTAGTTGTTGTCATTTTACCTTATGGATGAATAATAAAAGATGAATGTTGGAAGATGGTATGAGAAATTTTCGTCTAAATCTAATCATCTAGATTATTTCATTTATGCTACTTAATTTATGTGAATTAATAGTACCCAAATTTTACATGGGAAAAATAACAAGATTAGATGGAATCTTAAATGGTGAAGGTGACATACATCGATTGCACAAAGTAAATTTAGAAAGGAAAGTTTTGAAAGTTAACGATTACAAAAGTGAAAGTATTTTTTTTATATATATAATAGATTAATGAATACTAGTCATTGATCTGAAACGAGATGAGAGCTTCAGATATAGTGCCATATGTGGTGTGAATTAAAGTTGTAGTGAGTGAATTAAGAACAGAAAGTCTACAAAGAGAATTTCAAGTAGTGAAAAGTACTTCTGAATATATCATAGGTCAAAATAACTCCTTCAGCCTCTTTAAATAGGCAAGGTGAGTTAGTTAGAGAAACGGTTACATATTGGTATATTTACAATTTAACCCTTCGGTTTCTCCTAAAGCCTAATTTAATCCTATAATTACAGAACTTATCACTTTAGTCCCTATTAATTGCACTTATGTCCCCGAGGAATATCTTTCCTTATCAGTAGCCCCCCTAGTTCTTATACATTAATGTATAAGAACTATTAGCTTTTCGAATTCTTCCTCGGATCAGCATCATTTTACGTCTTTATTATGATTGAACTCAATGGTCTAGGACTTTCTTCGAATTTGTGAATAAGTGCAAACGGATTTCTCAATTGCCTCGAATTTAACTCCTCTTCGAATTTGACTTCTTGTGGTATACCTTTGCCTTTTCTTCGAACATTATTACTTCAAACATAGTTTAATAACACTTCGAAATCTCTGAACCCTACCTGATGGATTGATTAGACCTCTAGTGGTAGACCTGTGACATCACTAGTTTCCTTTTCGTTTCATATTCCACCCAATGAAAACAACTTACTTGTTCCACACTTTCACATTCTCGACGTCATTCTTTTACCCTATAAATACCCAGCTATTCATTCATTAAGAACTTTTTGGAGAATCCACCTTTTGAACCATCTTCAATCTGTTCTTCATCTTCAACCTCTTCATCTTCAACCTGTTCTTCATCTTCAACCTGTTCTTCATCTTCAACCTCTTCATCTTCAACCTCTTCATCTTCAACCTCTTCATCTTTTCTTGTCTACCCAAGCAATCTCTCATACCAATATCCATTGTATGAGAAGATACCCTAGATACAATAGATTTAAACCCAGAAGACCAGTAAGATCAAAGAAAAATCTTTTTCCTGGTTCCAGTAACCAAGTATTCGGGGCCTACGATTATCTTTGCATTTCTCGAAGAGCCAAAGAATACAAAGCTGCTGGGTTGATCTACAACGGTCATCACTCTTCCTGTACCACTTTTAAATACGGCAACTTCAATCCTAACCTTGCCACTTCGTCTTCACCTTTGGTTTCTAACCCAGAAAATAGCTCAACAGCCTATCCTCTTCAAAATCCAGCCAAATCTTCATTGCTAAGACCTCATCGGAAATCTAAAGTAGTTACTTTAGACAAGCCACCAACTGATAACAAATCACAACCCAAATCACTTGTCCTTCAAGTCGAAGAGACAAAAAACCTTCAATCCAACACACTCCCTCCTCAATTCGAGGCTATCAGAGCTAAACGTGCCAAAAAATCACCTTTCTTAGTAATGGGTGAAGAAGCAAAAAACTCTTCTCCTCCTCAACACTCTCCTCCTCCCCCACAAGAAGTGGATGACACTACACCAGAGTGTAGTCAGCCAATTCCTGTGACTCAACAGGAGACTCAAATCCGAAGTCACTCCGATGAAGGTCACAAAAAAGACGATTCAGAAGCTACTGAGTCTGATGCCGAAGAGGAATCCGAGGCTGATGGTGTAGCTCCTCCAAAGAAGACTCGAGGGAAAAAAGCTCTTATTACACTGCCTGAGAACGTTGCCTCCTTAGTTCAAGAAAATCTCAAGCCTCTTTCTGCTTGGTACATTCTTGCCTTAAAGAATGTATCTTACAGCTACTACCTCGAATCAGAGAAAGAGCACCTCAGAAGGCTATGGGGGTTAACTGATAATATGACTCTTCGATTGCCAGTTGAAGGAGAGACACCCTTAAACTGTCAAAAAGATGAGCTAGTAGTGTACCCTGAGCTCTTCAACTGGGGAGTTCGGTTTCCCCTTGATCCGATGATAGTAAAGTTCTTCGAAATCCACAGACTGTGCCCAACACAAGTCACCCCTAACTTGCTCTTCACTTTGTTCTCAGCAATTATGGTATCGAGGCTTGGAGGCATTCCCCTCGAAATCGAGGACTTCATCTCAGTAACCAAAGTCTCAAATGTACAAGCAGGGCTAAGCCTTCCAAGACTTCGAAAAGTGTAGGGAAAAGAAAAACATCTGCACCTTCACTTCCCACTATATCCGAAGAAGATCAACCTGCCCTGAAAAAGAAAAAAGACACTTCTCCAAAAAAGAAAAAGAATAAGTCTAGCAAGCCAAATGAAAAGAACGAAGCTGATATGCTAGAGGCTGTGCTAGCTTCCGAGGCGCAGGGTAAAACTTTTGTTGAGGAAAACCCTGAAGGAGAAATAACACTTGGAGATAAACAAATAGATGATTATCTGAACTTCGAAGACTTTAACTCAAGTGGAGATTTTGTGTTTTCTGGCTCTCAGACTACCAATGTTGTTCCACCAATTTTTACCGGGGCTGGTACAGCTTCGACATCTAACACCATTGCTCCTGTTCATCAGCCTTTAGTCTTTCCTCACTCAGAGAAATCCGATGAGGTAACTTCAATTCTCCAACCTTTTCCAAACTTAATTGCTGCAGTCACAAAGTTATACGAAAAGGTGAGCAAATCTCAAACCCAATTGGAGCGCCTCGCCCAAGAATTAGCTAAGAGCAGAAAAGAAACAGTCTCTGAAAAGACTTCGAAAAACGAAACACTCTAGAAATTCGAGGCTAAGAAAGAACAGCTTCTTAAAGAGCACAAGGAAGAAGTCGAAGCTCTTAAAACTACTTATCTGCAGGCTCTTGAAGATCTAAAGGCTGAACATTCTACTGCTATTTCCGATGCTATGTCACTTGTTAAGGAAACGAAATAGAAACTGGAAAAAAGCCAGAGTGAGATTACTACACTTCGAACAGGATTCGAAGAAGAAAAGAAAGCTGCAGTCAAAAAGGCTGAAACCAAAGTTAGTTCTGTGATGCTCGAAGGCATGAAGAAAACTCAAATTGATACATCTATTCAGCTTCTTCGAGAAGTTCATGCTGCTTGTCCAAGACTAGACTTATCAGACCTTTGGAAACGAGTTCCAGAAGAACAACGCCCCAAGGAAGCTTTCGAAGTGCCACCAAGCTCCTCCTCAGAAGAAGGAAATAGTTCCGAAGAGGAATCATCAGAAGGAGAAGAAAATGATGCCTAATAGGCTAGGCAGTTTGTTTTTGTTTTTTGTGTATGTGATTAAGTACTTCCCCCCTTTTTTGTAAACTTCGTATTTTATCCCACGAGGAAACCACTTATCTTTTTTTATATCTTAAATTTCTGGTATACTTGTTTGAACTGGTTATTCCTAAACATAAATGCACTCATAAGTCATGGCACCTCGAAAAATAGATGCATTCATAAGACGTGGCACCTCGAAAAATAGATGCACTCATAAGACGTGGCACCTCGAAAATTAGATGCACTCATAAGACGTGGCACCTCGAAAAATAGATGCACTCATAAGACGTGGCACCTCGAAAATTAGATGCACTCATAAGACGTGGCACCTCGAAAATTTGGTTGTTTCTTCAAAGCTATCGCTTCGGAAAATTATTCTTGGTCAACTTTCAAAGATGATCAGTCTTTGCCAAATTACCAAAATAATAAATCACACATCATAACAAACAACCAATGGCCAAAAGAAATTTTATTAAAAAATTCAATATTAATCAGACACCTCGTTAAAACCTTTCTGGGCCAACAGATAAGGAAAGAGTATGTCTGTTTTACAAAAATTCGAAGTTCAGTTTTACTCACAGTACAATTTCAAGTGCTCTATGTTCCAAGGGTGCTTGAGCATCCTCCCTTCTCGATCTGATAACCTGTAGGAACCTGGTTTGACCCTCATTTTAACTTCGTAAGGACCTTCCCAATTCGGGGCCAATTTTCCGAGGTGTTTATCCTTGGTGTGAAGAAATACTTTTCGTAACACTAGATCGCCAATTTTGAATTCCCTTCTCTTAACTTTAGCATCGTACCTGCTTCTCATTAATGTTTGATAATGGATCACATTCAAATGTGCCTTGACCCTTTTTTCTTCCAACAAATCAAGTTCCACCCTTCTAGCCTCATCGTTATCTGCATCGGAATATTGTAGTAGTCTATAAGAGGGCAATGTAGATTCAGCAGGGCACACAGCGTCCATCCCATATACTAAAGAAAAAGGGGTCTCTTTTGTAGCCTCTCTAGGGGTTGTTCTATATGCCCATAATACTTCTTGAAGAAAATTTGGCCATTTCCCTGCTGCTCCTGCCAAATTTTTCTTCAAGCCATCCAAAATAGATCTATTTGTAACTTCTACCTGTCCATTTGCCTAGGGGTGAAAATGAGTGGAAAAACATTGCTGTATCCCTTTCGAAGAACAAAAAGAGTCCATTTCCTTGTTATTAAATTGAGGACCATTATCAGTTGTTATTTTCCGAGGTATTCCAAAACGGTAGCAAATGTTACTTTGAATAAACTTGATTACATCCTTAGCTTTTGTCCCAGCTAAGGGTTCTGCTTCTGCCCACTTCGAAAAATAATCAACCGCAACAATAATCATTTGTCTTCCACCAGAAGCCATAGGTAATGGTCCCACTAAATCAATTCCCCACCTATCGAAAGGAACCGCCTCTGAAATCGTCATTAGGGGTACCGCTGGTTTGTGTATTAAATTTGCATACCTTTGGCAAGTGTCACAACTTCGAACTAACGACTTGGCATCTTGCAAAATGGTAGGCCAATAATATCCTGCCAACAATACCCTACGCGTTAAAGCTCTAAACCCACAATGAGCTGACCCATCCCCATCATGCAGTTCAGACAGAATGTTCTGAGACTCATGCTTGCTTAAACATCGTAGTAAAGGTTTCGAAGCAGACCTTTTGTACAATACTCCATCCAGTACCACATAGCCAAGGGATTTGTACTTTATTTTCTTGAGCAAGTGTTTATCCATAGGTAATATTCCATTTGAAATAAATTTTAACAAGTCAAACCTCCAATCTCCTCGAGCGCACATCGGATTATCTACCACCTCATCAACAACTTCACATTGCTCAGAATTCAGTATGATCGAAGGCGATGGTTGTGTTACAATCCATGGGTATTCTTCTGAATTAGCCATTGTTGCCAAAGAATCAGCCATAGTGTTGTTTCCTCTTCAAATATGCTCCACTTCGACATTTTCAAACTGCGCCATCATCCCCCGAAGCTCTTGTAGGTACAAAACCAAACGCTCCTTTTTAGCTTCTGACACCCCTTTAACGTGGTTAACTACCAACTGTGAATCTGTTTCCAAGCGTACAAACATTGCTCCACAAATCTTCGCCAGCCGCAACCCTGCTAGTACAGCCTCATATTCAGCTTCGTTATTTGAAGCATGAAAGCCAAATTTTATAGCTTGAAACATAAATTCCCCTGTTGGTGCCACCAACTCAACTCCTGCACTTGACCCTTTACTACTGGATCCCCCATCAGTTCGTATTGTCCACGTCGGGTTCTCATTCACCTTTTCAGCATCTTTCTCTTCGGATCTGCTTGAGTGAAACTCCACCAAAAAATCTGCTAAAGCTTGAGCTTTGATAGCTGTTCGAGGAGAGAATAACACATCGAAATCTCCCAATTCCACAGACCACTTGGTCATTCTTCCTGAAATGTCTGGTTTTTGCAAAACATTTTTTAATGGATATGAAGTTCGAACTACAATCGTATGTGCCTGGAAGTAAGGGCGCATTTTTCTTGCTGCCACTACTATGCACAGTGCCAATTTTTCGAGCTTCAAGTAGCGTTTCTCAGCATCAACCAAACTTTTGCTGACATAGTAAACTGGCTTCGAAATTTTTGTGTCCTCACTGATCAAAACCGCGCTCACTGCATAATCTGACACTGCTATATACAAAAATAACTGCTCACCTTTCCGAGGCTTTGATAATATTTCAGGAGAGGACAAAAGATTTTTGATCTTCAAAAAGGCTTCTTCACAATCCGAAGTCCACTCGAAATTATTGGGTTTACGCAGCACCTGGAAAAAAGGCAAGCACTTATCTGAAAAACGAGAAATGAATCTGTTCAAAGCTGCTAACCTACCCGTTAGCATTTGCACTTCTTTGATATTCCGAGGTGAAGACATCGATATCAGAGCCTTCAACTGTTCTGGATCCACCTCGATTCCTCTTTCACTAATCATATACCCCAAAAATTTGCCAGATCGGACTCCAAATGTGCATTTTTCTGGGTTCAACTTCAATTGAATGGCTCTAAGATTCAAAAACGTCTCTTCTAAATCATCAATATGTTCATCATCACTTTTGCTCTTAACAAGCATGTCATCGATGTACACTTCAATATTTCTTCCAATCTGTGAAGCAAACGCCTTATTCATCAGCCTCTGATATGTTGACCCAGCATTTTTCAATCCAAACGGCATTACTTTATAGCAATGCAAACCTCTGTCAGTAATAAAAGTCGTGCTTTCTTCATCATCTGGATTCATTCGAATTTGATTATACCCCGAAAATGCATCCATGAAAGTCAAAATTTTATTTCCCGAAGTGGAATCCACTAACTGATCTATTCGAGGCACCGGAAAAGGATCTTTTGGACAGGCTCTATTCAAATCTGTGAAGTCCACACACATTTGCCATTTTCCGTTCTTCTTTTTTACTACCACCGGATTAGCCGTCCACCTCGGATAATTGGCCTCCCTAATGTGCCCCATCTTGTATAGCCGATCCACTTCGGCAACTATGGCCTCAGATTTCTCCAACGAAAAAGCCCTTCTTTTTTGGATAATCGGTTTGACCTTCGGATCAACCGCTAGGCTATGACATATGATGTTACTTGGGACCCCCACTACGTCTTCAGATCTCCACGCAAACACATCCAAATTCTCAGACAAAAAATTCAACAACTTTTCTCGCATCGACAAAGATAACAGAGTGCCAATTCGAAGTACCCTGCCATTATTGAAAATATATTCCTCTATTTCTTCATTGACCACCACAGAACTCGGGGTTGACCTCGGATCATCAATTCCCTCATCTGTTCCATAAGAAGACAACCCCCCAAACTGCTAATTCTCCATCAGATCATCAGAACTTTTGCCCCGTAGTCTAAATGCAGCAGCATAACATTCTCTTGCTACTTTTTTATCACTTCGAACTACACCGACCCGGTCCTCAATTACATACTTCAAACACTGATGAACTGTGGAAACTACAGCATACATCTTCGCCAACCACGACCTCCCAAAAATAGCATTGTAACTTGATGGACAATCTACCACCACAAAAAGTACTTGTACTTTCTTCTTGAAAGGCCCCTTTCCCAAAGAAACTTCACCCTCGAACTCTCCTATCACATTTGCTGTTGCGCCAGTAAACCCTATGATAGTCCTTTCTGATCTTTCTATTCGAGGCGGAGCAGTCAATCTCTCATACGTTGACTTGAAAAGCACATTAGCAGAGCTTCCTGTATCAATCAGCACTCGTCGAATCTCCACCCCGCATACTTCTGCTCCAATGACCACTGCATCTTCATGTGGCCCAGTAATCCCCCTTAAATCATCCCCGTCGAAAATTATAAAGGGCACATCCTTTCTGCTGCTTAGGTGTGCCGATGCGCCTCCCTCAATTTGTCGTGTTAAGTTTACTATATGCCTCTTCCTCGAATTATTAGTGTTGTTGGTCATCGAATCCCCTCCAAATATTGTTAGTGATTCGAAAAAGGCACATAAATCTCGAACACGTCCCTGACGCATCGGCTCATCTATTGACATTAACAAAAGTCGACTGGGGTCTGGTTCGACATATTCCGAGGCTACATCAAAACCATCCCCCTCACCTGCAGCATCTAAAATCATTAACGCAGTTTCCTGCTTAGAATTAGGATTACCACCTTTAGGAGCTATTGCCTTGGCATTCTTCCTAACATATTCCAACAACTTTCCATTTTCGATGAGAATTTGCATCTCTTTCTTCAGAGCAATGCAATCATTTGTATCATGGCCGATGTCTTCATGATACCTACATAATTTATTATTGCGCTCCTCTCTTGGCCTTTTGATAGCTGGTGGCTTTCTAAAATTGATTGTTCCCCTTGTTTTTTCATATATTGAAGCCACACTCTCAGTTAAATCTGCATAGTAATCTGGCCTTACCCACACATTTGACCTGGACCTAAACTGCTGCTGATTGTTAGAATTATGCTGATTATATCCCCCTTGATACGAGTTCGAGGTTCCTCGGTTAGAAACGTTTTGATTGTTCTTCGGACGCGAGGGATTGTTGTTCGAGACGTTAGATTGTCCACTCCCCTTCTGAACAGTACTAGCACCTCCTCGAACCCTCGTCGATTCTTCGACCTTAATCTGGTTCTCAACCTGAGCCATAAGAGCTCCAAATGTTAACGCCCTGCGCCTCGTAGTCTCATCGGCTAAATCCCCAGGCAACAGCCCTTGCCTGAACGCCGCCATAGCCACACTTTCTTCACAGTCATCCAATTCAGCCTTTGTTGACACAAACCTCTTGGTATAATCCTTCAACTTCTCTCCCACAGCCTGCTTGCATTGTATTATTGTGTCTCCATTGGCTCTCATTTCCTTGCTTCCCACAAACTGTCTTCGGAAAGCGGTGTAAAAACCTCTAAAGTTTGCAATTGACTCCTTAGGAATCTTATTGAACCATTTCAGCGCAGTTCCCTTAAACGTTTGAGAAAAAGCTCTACACACCAATTTATCGTCATCTTCAAAATTAGTCATGTAGTTTTTAAATTGTTCTATGTGGTCATCGGGATCTTGAGTCCCATCAAACTTATCAACTTTAGAAATATCAAACCGCCTCGGTAGCGGCACAGACCTGATCTCCCTGACCAGTGGTGAGTCCCTCCAGTCGACCCCCTGAACATACTGGTCCTCATTTCTCATCCCCACCGTTGCGTATAAGCTGGACTCACCTTCATATTTCCGAGGCGAACACCTCCGAGGCGAGTATTTCCGAGGTGAGTATACTCGCCTCTCTTTCTTTTTCCTTCCTTCCTTATACGCCTTAGCTGGCCGGAGCTCACGCTCTGTTCCTCTTGAACGGCCTCGAGAGCGTTCGTACCTCGGTGTTTCATCAGATTCGGAATCTTCAAAGTCCTCCTCATCACTAGAGTTTTCATACAGTCGCCTTTGTAACTTTTCTTTCCTCTTTATCCCGCTATATTCTTTTTTTTGCTCAGAACGTGCTTTACGCTGCTCATAGTGATCATCGCCATCATCCATCGACTGATCCGACTGATCATTACGATCGCCTCCTGCTATTTTAGACCTAAGTCTAGCACCGTTATTATCTCCTTTCTTTTTTACCAATTCGTCAAGCTCCGCCACCTTCTTTATCATCTCATTCATTTTTCCTTCAAAATCAAATTGGATTGATTGAATAGGAAACGATTTACCTGCCTCTTGCAGATCGGAGTTCAGCGTTTCCATCGCCTTGCGAACGGATGGATTGTCACCTTCCTCTGGATTCATCTTCAATCAGCGAAAAATCAAACAAAATATGAAAATTCGAACGAAAAACTTTGAAAAACGAAAACTCAAACGTCGATTTCTGATCTGTTGATCAAGGTATCCTCGATCCCCTCCTTCTAGCGCCAATTTGGTGTGAATTAAAGTTGTAGTGAGTGAATTAAGAACAGAAAGTCTACAAAGAGAATTTCAAGTAGTGAAAAGTACTTCTGAATATATCATAGGTCAAAATAACTCCTTCAGCCTCTTTAAATAGGCAAGGTGAGTTAGTTAGAGAAACGGTTACATATTGGTATATTTACAATTTAACCCTTCGGTTTCTCCTAAAGCCTAATTTAATCCTATAATTACAGAACTTATCACTTTAGTCCCTATTAATTGCACTTATGTCCCCGAGGAATATCTTTCCTTATCAATATGTGTCAGATATAAAGTTTCAAAGTTTATTGGTTCTAAAAATGTGTTGTGATGCCATTAACTCATTTATTTTAAGATTTATTTAATACATGTAGATATTTGATAAAAAAAGTAATCGAGGGGATAATAAATTAAAAAGTGGCATAAATTGTACCTTTCTTATTTTATTAATAGTCCTTGGAAATATGAATATATAAGACTAGGGAAGCCTGATAAGGTTATATTCCGCTCGGACGTCAATACCCTTATATGAGAAAGATAAATATTCAAATAAACAAGGTAAATGCATAAGATGAATCTCTCATCAAGGCGTCAGCTAGATGAAGGTCCACTATATCAAATGGAAAGAGAGCATCGGTAAGGTAACTGAGTAATAACTTCGGCAAAAGATAGAAACATGAGTAAAAGATGGAAGCATAAAAAAATAACTAGTGTTTGGTAGTCAAAGTTCTAAGTGAATAACCTACAACGATATGAAGGAATAAAAATGATGGAAAATACTTAGACATGAAGAGTGGAAAAAAATACCAGAAGATGGTTGAAAGTGGTTAAAAACAGTAGAAGGCTCGAGAAAAATATGATGTATTACTGAAATACCCATAGAGTTATGAGGTAAAATAGTAATTTATGTAATAAACAAACACGTGTCATAAGATACACATTTTACCATCTCGAATTATTAGGAATAAAGTAACTATAAATAGAAGATCCAATAATTATAAAGAGAGATAACTCATTTGCTAATAAAATTAAACTTTTGAAATAAGTAGTCTAATGCTCAAAAAGAAAGATGACTCATTTACTCTTGATCAATAACTAGTCTAATGTTTTGGAAAAAGTCTGAGAGGAATTTTTCCTAATCAACAGATGCTTTTGAAATAAATCGAGACCATGCTCGTAAATGACCTTTTATCTTTTGCACATCTTTACAAGATTTAGGTGACGCCATATTAAAAACTGCTTTTAATAGTTGAATATCAACTTCAATACATTTTTTACTAATAATGAATTCTAAAAACTTTATTGTTCAAACAATAAATGAACATTTTAAAGGATTCAATTTCAAATTATATTTTGAAAAATTAAATGGTTCTCATAACAGTAGTATATGCATATCCTCGATATTTTTTTCTATAATCATATCATTAGTATAAACTTCCATATTTACCATAAAATTTTGAAAAAATATGATTCACAAGCTTTTGATATGTTGACACAAAATTTTAAAATCCAAATGGCATTACCTCATAACAATATAATTATCTTTCAACCATTAGAGTTGTATACTCTTTGTATTTAGTATGCATCCTTATTTGTTTATAACCTGAAACCAATCTATATATGAAACAATTCATGACCGTATATAACATCGACTAACTAATCAATAATAGGTATTTGAAAAATGTTCTTTTGGATAAACTATATCGGTAGAAGCTACAAACACCTTCTATTGAGTAACACCAAATTTTTTACGCACATAAGATACTTAGATTCTGCTATATGGACTACCTTAAGCAGTCGCTCAACTTCTTTTACTATAGTTTCAACTTTCTCTGGACGACATATTCTTATTTTTTGACGAATAAACCTAAAAAAATATTATTAATAACTAGTTTATATCAAATCACTATTTTAATTAGTCGAGTCACGTCTTTAGTACTCGAGGCAAATACATACAAATTTAACTTAAAAACTCATAATTTTTTCTTTAAATTCCAAACTTAAATAACTTCCAAATTTTGTTAACTTTCCTTCCCCGAATTAAATATCAATTAATCTTATTTATATATATATATATATATATATATATATATATATATATATATATATATATATATATATATATATATATATATATATATATATATTCTAGCTAAATTGAATCACGAGGGTCGTCAATATATCATGCCTGAATTTCCACTAAAGGTTTATATTCCTTTATTGGATGTTAATACTATAGTGTTACTCTCTGATTTATATGAGATACTATTATTCAGACTAAGGAACACCGAATAACAATCCATAGCCACACTTTGAAAACTCCAACATTATTTCTAACAAAATACGTGACACATTGGTGATAAGATGAAATCATTGCTTCCATTTTGTGTAAACGTGTATAACCCAAAAAATTACACTGTAAAACCCCGATGTATCCACTATCATAAACGAAGTATGTACTGTTTTTTTGTTTGACCGAAACCAACCATCACATTTAATTCCAGTTCACCAATACCTATAGTTGACCTTCTTAGAAAACTTACCAAATATCTTTTAGGATTTTCATATAAAATGATCCTAATGATTTGTTCATACTATATATATATATATATATATATATATATATATATATTTAACTTCATATATCTATTATAACGCTTCTAGTTATCTTCCCGAAAATCTCTAAAGTGACCAAAAAAACATCTTCATGTGGAGTAACTAATCCTCTTAATTCATCGTTATTAAAATTCAATAACGGTGTTAGAAACCTATTCACACACACACACACATATATATATAAGACAGTAATTATTTGTTTTCTTAATCATTATTTTTGTTTTTATTTTCTATTTTCTCTCAAAAACTATTTTTGAAGAACTCAATTAGACCTTCATCATCAATTAATCTCTCAATTTTACTTCTTAATTGAAAATAATCTCTTATTGTATGACCATGTTCATTATGATAAACGTCAAAGTATATTTGAAATCTTTCATTATGTAGAGAAAACATCATTCTAGAAGATTTGTAACTCACTTTACCCCTTATCTTATCGTAGGTTGTTGAAATTTCCTCTCTTAAAGGTGTAAAACTCCTATTAGTATTATTATAATATAAAAATCTTTCCCTAATTTGGTTGTCTTTTCCGTACCTCGTCAGTCTATAAATTATAAGTTCCCAAACTTGTTTTGTTTTATGTACTTTGATTAACAATTCTGATATCCTTAATAAATCTGTCATATTATCTACTAGAAATTTAATCAAATCCTCTAGTAATTTATTATCCAATGGTAGAAATCTCTTAAAAGCACCCAAATCAACCTCCTCTTAACATCCTTCCAAACTATTCATTTTTTGAACAAATCTTTGAACATAATTTCTCAAAGTTTTAGGCTTTTTAAAAACAAAGTCATGGTATAATCACCATCCTTTTTAATAACTTTGTTCCCAAGAAACTTACATCTAAATTCACTCTAAAGTTTTTTTAAAATTAGAAATTGATCCTTGATGTAAACTGTTAAACCCCGCGAGATCATTACCTCCAAATGTCACGGAAACAACTCGAAAAAGTATATTATTATTAAGATAAAACCCAAACATCGTATTACAAAATGTTCTAATTAATGTTCTGGATCCCTAGTCATGCCAGACTTATCCATTCTATATAGATAAATATTTCTAGCCAATTCACCCTCTAGAATCCTTTGAGACAATGACGATTGTGCCAAAGTGTAGGAGGATAAACTTGGCCTTCTAAATATACATTGGTGTACTTCAAAAAAAATTTCTTTATTTTTTAACTTTTTCTTTAGACATCACCTTATTACTAGAGTACTTGTCAATCATCATACACTTTTAACTCATTTTATTCCTTTTAAACTATGTTATCTTTCACACACAACTTCCTTAGATCATTATTATTTTTGGTCAATACTTTCTTAGTTAATAATTGTAACACTATTAATATTTTTTTTTACCTTTTTTATCTCTTTGGATATGCCACGAATTAGACTTATTTTCTATTATTTAGTTGTATTGCTAAAGTATGTAAATCAACATAAACTTGAGGGTTTCTTTATATATTAAATATATTACCTCATTTTGAATATGCATTAGTTAAAGGACCCATTAATGTTGCTGGAGAAATACCCCATTTTTCATTGTTCCCACAAGATATGAAAACAATATTAGAAATAATTACTAATATTATGTTACCTTTTACTTCATTATTCTCACAAACTGGTGAAATCACATTAACAATTTATCGATTAACAATATCGGATCCTTGGTTATCTTGTATTTAAGTTTTCCCATAATGTTCGGTGTGTGCTAGAAATAAATCATCGATAGAGGTATTATGATATGTCTACATGGGTGTTGGATCTACCGTTAAATGTATAGGAAAAAACTATTGAAACTCCTTGAAGCTTGGACCATGACATAGTTACAGAGATGTTTGTTGATCCTAACGGTTGAGACAAGCTGTAAAATACTGGAGACCAATGGGTCTAGAAAATATTTGTTGAACTGAAGCAAGCAAATCAGAAGTACCACTCTGATCCGAAGCATGCTGTATTATATCGCCACTAGCCAATAACATAGTATTTTATTTACTAGGTATCTTATGTTAATTAGGTATTATTTTTTAATTGATTAATAAGTTTTAATCTAGAGCTTCTAATTAAAAATTAGGATTTCCGTAAACCTCTAAAAAGAATAAGATACTTTAATTTCAAAGTATGATATGACAGTGTGGTGCAATTACGTGAGAAGATATTCTCCGAGAGAGTGAAATAACTTTAGGTATTTTAAGAGATAAGTCATATCGGAGATAAACACTAAAGGGAGGGTTTTGTGAATCCATTACAAAGAATTATTGAGTCTTTTGTGTTTAAAGATTCTTTATATGACCTACTTATATATAAAAGATTGCCAGTTTCTTGTCAATGTAGGATTTTTTCACAATCCCAACCATATTGTATACTCTTTTGTATGATTAGTTCTATTACATAATCTTTTATTTGTTGCTCGTATTGTACATGGAAATTAGATAATTCTTTATAGGTTTATTTAGTCGTATATTGGTTCTTACCAGGATCGATCAGTGTACTGGTTTTCCTCAACAAGTGGTACGGTGAGTATTAAGAAAAAGTAGAACGACTATATCCATTGCGGTTTGTTTATAAAAGAAGTATATCTTGCGTGGAAAACTGGAAAGCCACGAAAGATGAGTTCCATGAATTTTAGCCTAGAAACATTCGATGAATCTAATGATTTAAATCTCTGGACAATTAAGGTTAATTCTTACTTAGTACATAAAGTATTGACGATTCATATCGATGATAAATCTACACAAGTTGTAGTTGTGGTAATCTTTAAAGATCGTATTGCCCTTATATTGAGCTTAAGTGACTAAGTGATACAAGATGTTTTCGAAGAGCCTATAGTATTAACAATATGGAATCGTATAAAAGATATTTACATGAAGAAATCCTTGGCAAATAGATTGTATAGTAAGAAATAGCTTTACACACTGTTAATGGATAATATCACATAGATCTGGAGGCACCTAGATGATTAGGCTTAAATCGCTGCTTCGTCCCTCGACTATCACGTTTTGTGTCATTTAGTCCCTCGACAAAAAAATCACGGTTGAGGGTCCCTCGTCTATCAAAAATCTATAAATTCAGTCCCCACGCGTGGTTTTTGCTGTAATGCTGCCACGTGTCACTATAGTTAAATGGTTTTTGTTTCATAGATAGTCCCTCGACTTTTAATTCCACTTTTACCCTTTGAATTTAATATTTTTTTAATTTTTTAATTTTTTATTATTCCAAAAACAGAGTATCGCAAAATTTGCAATACTCTGTTCTTCTGTTCTTGCCTCTTTCTATGTTTCTTCTTCTCTTTTTCTCGATTCATGTTTCTTTCTAGCCTCTTCCTCTTCTTTGCTTCTTCTTCCTCTTTCCTTTTAGATTGTGGGTACTTACAACTGAGACCAACACACATATCTGTATTAGCATGCGGTGCTTTGGGATTTCGGACCGGAAGATCCTTAGCATATTGAGTGAAATGAAAGTTAATTCCCACAAAATCCATCCATCCTTTTAGTATTTGGATTCTTCTTTTGTAAATTTTGGTAATCGGCTTCCGACCAGTTCTTTCATGCTCTCTGTGTAGTCGTCTGATGTTAATAGGTCCATAAACCGGAAAATATACAACAATCCCTATATTTGACTGCACTGCCAAAGAATTATTATTTTAATAAAAAATTGTTTGTATATACAATCCCACTATGAAATCAAAGCCGCGTTGAACAACCTTTTTAATGAAAAATTAATGCACTGCCAATTTTTATATTAATTTATATTATAGGAAGAAGTATAACGAAGTAAAGAACATAGTATAACTAAGTAAAGAACATGCTTACAAAATTTGAGGACTTAAAGAAACCACCGTATTCGTCATCTAACCACTTCGGAAGGTCCAAGTTGAAAAGTGTGATGAAAGGTTCTATGCCTATACTTGTTTACAAACAGGAAAGAATATCTATTAGTTCCCAATAACTTAATTTAAATTACATTAAGATAGAACTCATAAAACATATATAAGACATACCAGCTTTAACCAGTTCATTGATGAGCTCGTTATAGTACCGAATTTCTTTCTCGTTTACTCCTCCACTTAGCTTTGCTTCTGAAAGTAATAGCGAGAAAATACTTAATACAAGATTATCTATAACCATATAAAACTATAACTGATTGCTTACTTGGTAGCACTCTGGACCATGCAATCGAGAATCGGTAGGCATTCAGCCCCATGTGTTTCATGGTCGCAACATCATCCTACAATATCCAAGAATGGTTTAAAGCTTAATTGGTTTGTTGGCTTACTTTGTTTGGTTCAACTATCAACCTTACCTTGAAAGCAAACAAAGAATTAGTACGGATATCAGCGTTACTACGATCCGTTGTCTTGTCTGTAACAGCTAAAGTTTCACGTTAGTTATTGAAAAACAAACAGATGATTATGTTACTTATCAACAACTTTTCATTTTAAATCTTAAAGCAACCTGGTATATATATAGTGTGAGAACTGGTTTCAAGTTTCCCACAATCTACGATCTAAGAAGAGATAGGAGGAAGAAACAAGAAGAAGAAAAGGCTAGAAAGAAACATGAAGAGAGAAAAAAAAGGAAGAAGAAACAGCTAGAAAGAAGCAAGAACAGAAGAACAGAGTATCGCAAAATCTGCGATACTCTGTTTTCGGAATAATAAAAGAATAAAAAATTAAAAAATATTAAAAAAATATTAAATTCAAAGGGTAAAAGTGGAATTAAAAGTCGAGGGACTATCTATGAAACAAAAACCATTTAACTATAGTGACACGTGGCAGCATTACAGCAAAAACCACGCGCGGGGACTGAATTTATAGATTTTTGATAGATGAGGGACTCTCAACCGTGATTTTTTTGTCGAGGGACTGAATGACACAAAACGTAATAGTCGAGGGACGAAGCAGCGATTTAAGCCTAGATGATTACAACTGAATCGTGCACAATTTGAATGTTGTTGGTGTAATGGTGGAGGAAGAGGATCAATAAATCATCCTCTTGAGTTATCTATCAAATGAGCATGAACAATTCATAGATATCATGCTCTACAAGAATGACTTGCTTACGATGGCCAAAGTCAAGGGCGCTTTGAACTCCAATGATCTTCAAAGGTATATTTTTTTGAAGGGTGACTCTAAGGGGCACAAACTGGGTATGAGAGGTCACTCATAAAAGAAATATTCAAGTAAGAGAATATAAACTATTTGTAAAAGTCCAAATATGCTTAGGTGGGTTTGGATGGGAATCTGTAAAATATGCAAGAAGAAAGGACATACTAATCAGAACTATATAGAGAAGGGAAATAATAACAAATCGTAAGACCAAAATCACAGATGTTGCAATGGTGTCTAATGATTATGAGTATGCCGATAGGTTAATTATTTTTTATTATTGTAGATACAACAATAAATGGGTGCTGGATTTTGGTGCGTTATTTCACAAAACTTCCAACAAGCATTGGTTTGGATACATGTGAATGCTTAATGGTAGAAGGGTCATCATCGGGAATGACGAATCTTACGATTTCAAAAGGATTAAAATTTTACAACTCAATTCGTCTACATGACTTGAGATAATAAATAACAACGTAGGGTATGTACCCGAGATTAAACATAACCTTCTTTATATTAGGATGTTAGACACGAAATGGTTTACCTATAAGGGTGGAGATGATAAAGTTAGGATTTTTTAAGGCTCTCTTGTTGTTATAAAATCATATAGGACTAATGGTATGTTAGTTCTTGAGGTTATTGTAGTGTTTGGGGGTGTGTATACTATGGTGAAAGATTCTACCAGGTTGTGGCATCATCTGTTGGGCATTTAAGTGGGAAGAAACTTACTGAACTAAGTAAACATAGGTTGTTAGATGGTATAGAAATTTGGAAGCTGAGTTTTTGTGAAAGCTTCATTTTCTGTAAGAGAAATAGGGTGAAGTTTTTTCCCAACAACCAAACATCAAATTAAGAACTTGATTATGTTCATTCAGACCTTTAGGGTCCAGTAGGGGAACCTACCATAGGTGGTGCAAGGTACTTTATATCTCTGTTTGATGACTATTCTAGGAGAATATGTGGTCTACTTTTGAAGACCAAATATGAAGTTTTTGTTTCATTTGCGAACTCGAATACTTTGGTAGAGAATTAAACCGATAAAGTGCTGAAGAAGCTTAATATTGATATTGGATTATAATATATGAACAAGGAGTTTACTAGATATTATGAAAACTTTGGAATTTCTAGACACCAAACTATACGTGGGACTCCGCAATATAATGGGATTTTTGAGAAAATAAATCGAATGGTATTGGAATGGGTTAGATTTATGCTTCATATAATTGGTATGAGTAGAAGGTTATGGATATAAATCATGACCACGACTGCATATATCATCAAATAAAGTCCATCTATGATGCTTAAGTGTCTTTATCCTCGAGAGGACTAGACTGGAGAGAAACTTAAGCTTGAACATTTGAGAGTGTTCAGATAAGCTTCCTACGCATATGTGAAGCAGGATACGCTTAGGTCAAGAGCACTTAAATGTTTTTTCCTCATCTCTTAGGAAGGAATAAAAATGTATAGGTTATGGTGCCTTAAACCTGGACATTAGAATGATTTGATAAGAAGGTTTCAATGAAGTGGATATGCCATTGAAGAAGATGGTGGTGAATCAACTTAGTAATTTTAGGAAGAGATGTGATAGTGATGATTTATATGATCTAGAATGTGAAGCTGGTGATGGATATGCCGAAAACATTTTGAACCTAGTTTCACTTTATATCGTACATAGTAAGTTTAACCACTTCACAATTCTGAAGCAGACCGAAGTTCTATTGTTTCAATGCGTTTGGATGATCAGATGGGAGAAAAACAAGAACATAACATTTATTAGCTAGCGAGGGGTAGAGCATATAAACCAAACAACAACCTAAAAGTAAGGTTTTGTAGATGTAATTGGTATTCTTTATCGATTGAAATTGAGGGAGATGTTTTGGACCCGAACTGTATCATGTAACTACTAAGAGAAGTGATAAGGAGAAGTAGCTTACAACCATGAAATAATAATTGAGATCTCTCAAGAAGATGAACACATGGATTCTTGTGAAATAGTCGATTGGTCAGAAGTTTGTTATGAGTAATGGATATTTAAGATGAAGCCAGGTATTCCTAGCGTCGAGTTACCCAAATATAAAATCCAGGATCGTGGCTAAAGGATTTACTCTAAATTAGAGTATCAATTTCAATGAAATATTCTTTTCGATTGTTAAACAAACCTCTATCCCGGTTACACTGTCAATTGTGGCTAGATTTGATCTTTAGCTCGATCAAATAGATTTTACTACTACCTTCTTCTATGGTGAATTGGAAGATATAGTTTACATGTGTCAATCAAAGAGGTTTGAAGAATAAAATGATTGTTATGTGTATTTGTTGAAAAGACCTCCCTATGGGGTGAAACATTTGTTTATGAAGTGGAATATAAGATTTGATTCTTTTATGAGATCTATTGAATATATTTGTAGCTGCTATAAAAAGGTATTCTATTGGAATTGGGATATACATATAGAGAGACAAATCCTATTGTTGTTGTATGTGGATGACATACTAGTAGGTGGAAAAGGTAGGAGAAATATTGAAGCGGTAAAGACTCAGATGAAAAGATAATTTGATATGAAGGATATGAGAGAGGCTAAGAGGATACTTTGTATTGCAATTAAAAGAAACAAGCTTAAGGGATATTTATTATTATCTCACAAATAATATATGTTGAATATCATAAGAAAGTTCTTAATATCTGAAGTGAAAAATCGGTTGGAGTTCCCATAAGTTTCCAATTCAAACTCAGTGTCATTATGCACCAATCGAAACATCAAATAAGAAGTATATGAAGATGATACCTTGTGCCAATATTATTGGTAGCATTATATATGCCATGATTTTTATTAGACATGATCTTACCTATGCCGTAAGTGTTTTGATCAGATTTTATCGAATCCGGTAAAACTATATTAACATGCACTAAAGTGTCTCATGAGATACTTCAAGGGCTAGGTTGTTGTAGGACTGTATTACAATAAGAAGGTTACGAGTGACATAGTGTTGAAATGTTATGTGGTCTCTCATTATAAAAGCTTCCTCGATAAAAAATACTTCAAATTATCTATTTACTATGCTTGAAGAAGAGGTTAACTGGAAGTTGTGTATAAAGAATGTTGTTGTGTTATCATCCATAGAAGGAGAGTATATGATTGATTCGGAAGCCATACAGAAATCTATTTGATTGAAGGTACTGTTGAGTGAACTCACTCATGTGGAGCAAAATGTGGCTCTGTTTAATGAAAATACTAGGTCTATTCATTAAATGAGAAATCTGAAGTTTTAAGAGAAAAATAAACTTGTAGACATTAATCTGTACTATATCAGAGACGTGGTCGAGAATGATCAAATGAAGTTGGTTAATATTTCTAGCGACAGAAACCATTCAGATGCTCTAATCAAGGTATTGCCAATTTCAGAGCTCACAAACTGCATGAGGCTGGTGCAAGTTTAAGATGCTAGTGCGCTAGTCTCTAAATAATATAACATTAGGTGAGACAAATACTAAAGTTACAATAAGCCTATGTCAAATATTATGAAATATAGGCTAGAAAAAAACTAATCAATAGAGTTATTGTAATAGGACTACCTGGGTGTTGTATATGTTGTTACATGTATATGCAAGAAATATTAAAAATCTTTGAAACTTGAATCATGAATTAGTTGCAGAGACATCTGCTGATCCAAAGGGTAAAGACAATATATAGAAGACTGGTGACCCTTGGGTCAAAGAAAATATGTATTTAACTTAAGCAAATGGGAGACTCGAAACAAGTTGATAAGAAGCACCACTCTGATCTGAAGCGCACTATATCGTAGCACCACTGGGTCGAAGCGTAGTATTCTATTTACGAGGTCTTCTATATTCTTTATGAGTTATTTCAGTCGTTGATTAATGAGCTTTAATATAGAGCGTCTAATGAAAAATTAAGGTTTTTCTTAAAGATGTAAATAAAAGAATATAATATAATTTCAAAGTGTGATGTGATTGTAGCGTGAATGTGGTGGTGCAATTACTGGAGAGGGATTTTAGTGATAGTGGATAACTATGAATACTGGAAGAATAAACGTACAATTCTTTTATTACTCAATTGCAAAATTGTACATTATGATTGATTTTTCATTCCTTTATATACTACGAACCTTACGTATTAACCTAGTATCTCCTAATAACTCTCCACTCCTAGGTGTGTTAGGTCATGGGTTTATGCTTTGTTCCCACGTTCTTTATGTTGTATTGTTACTATTTTTAGTGGCCTCGTATGCGTAAGAATCGCCGACTAGTGCCCTCAGTTGGCAAAACCCTGGATAATCCTCGCGGTATAGTTTGAATTTAATACGGACATCATCAAAGGTTTTACTTAACTTATCGATTCATGTCCAGCTCTGTTGCATGACCGAGGGTACCTTTTCTAATCGATGAGCATAACTCGGTCGGAGGGTTATGTCTTACCAGTCAAAGGTTACAAGTTACTAATCGATGCCACTCCAGCTCTGTTGCATAATCGAGCATACCTTGTCCTGGTCTATGGGTATAAATCGGTGGAGGGTTATGCCTTATCAGGACTCCCCATAGTCCTTTAAAATGAAAACTTCTATAAGAATTTGTGTTTTACAAGGAGTATAATATATCAATGACGAGGTATTAATTTGCTTATTTTTTCTATAACTGCCACATGCTTTATAAATAAATTACCTTTGAAATGTAATGTCAAGCGTGTATTTGTCGATGTCAGTGACCAACTGCCACGTGTCGCGAATCGTGTACCTATGTCTGACAAACACAGTCACTACTTGCGTGATTAAACAAAATGAAGTTTCATATCTTTTGTGTCATTTAAGCTGGCTAAGAAGTTATGGGGTATCCGCTGGCTAACAAGTTAGAGGGTATCCGAGCAGTAGAAATTACCGGATAAGCAAAATTGACACCGAAATATAATGATTATAAGATAGACTCAAGCGACGAGCAAGGCTGATGATGAGATTAATCTCACCGAGGCCTATAATCAAGACCGTTCAGAGGATGACAATGTTGATGAGCTAAGATAAACCGAGCAAACGACCCACCGAGCAAGTAATAAGGGGGATGAAGACAAGGAAAGATAACCAGACTTTTTCTGAGGCAAATCAAGGCTAAATGAAGGATATAAACAAGCATAGAAGTAGAAATTGGAGTGGCATTCGGTCTATGGCGCGGATGAAGCCGAACGAGGACTGACGAAAATAAAACAGTCAAAGCAACGGTTTAAGTACCATTAATTGAACCAGTCAACCCACTTATTTAATGGGCATTAATTTAGGTCACACGATGTAAATTCAATCCTAAGTGTAGTTAGTGGAGTTAAACATGGTAGTAACGACTTGTAAATGATAATAATAGGTATAAATAAGCAAATAAACACACAAATAATGTACAATTTTTTTTCTGATCAATAAAGTTTATTACTTTGCATTCCCTTTATTAGTTTTTTCCATAAAAAAATTGGCGCCTTCGGTGGAAACGTAGCAAATTCCTTAGCAATAAGATCAAGCAACCATAGTAGTAACTAGATAAACGATTGAGCGATAGGTCCCGGAGTGGAGTGGAGCCACGGAACGTCGAAGAGTTCCATCCAATCCACCGGTGGGGCAGGAACCAGAACCTTCGGTAGCTTCCATTCCACCTGAAGAGATTGAAGTAATCTTGCTCTAGTCAGCATCGCAAACGGGGCAACCGGCAACCGTCACTGATGCAGCAGCTGCACCGCTAGGAAATACGACAATCCCCGCACTGCAACAAGTGGTCGTTAATGATCTGGCTATGATAGTCCAACGCTTACAGCGGGAGCAACTTAGGATGCCTTTAAGCAGGACGCCAGAGAGCATGCCATTCATGCCATTATAGCAGGGATGGACGATGCATTGCAGACACTGACTGCCAAAGCTTGAGGGATTGGCCGAATGAATCATCAGTCTGGACAGGACTCCAGTCGGGTTAATCGGGGAGATCGGTCATCTAAGCGTAAAGATGGGGAATAAAAAGAAGGAGAAAGAGGTGGAAATAAGCATTTCAAGGGGCACAAACAACGGCATAAAGCGCGACCTGGCGGATCCAAAAAGGCTTAGGAAGATGAAGATGTAAAATACAAATAATTGCGACCTAAACTGTCCCTGTACGTCCTTAAAGAGTCCCCCTTTGTCGAAATATTCCTTGAAGTTTAGTTGCCACGAAAGTTTGACCCGTTCAGAATGGAGGCCTTTGACGGAACGGGAGACTTAAAGAGGCATCTAGAGCAATTCAGAATGGAGGCATTTGACGGAACGGGAGACTCGAAGAGGCATCTAGAGCAGTTTCGTAACATTATGATGGCCTTTAACCTCGACGATGCTATGCTTTGTAGGGCTCTATCTATGACCCTTAAGGGGTAATGCAATAGACTAGTTCAACAGCCTACCTAAGGGGTCTATACAAAAATTTTCTCTACTGTGGAGAGATTTTAGAGAAAGATTCATGGGAAACAAAAAGCTCAAACGTGAACGAGACTCAATCATGGTTGTGGTGTCCCTCAAAAGAGGCCTCGACCAGCGTGGATAGCTTTTCGCCAACCTGATCTGATTCTCGAAGGAGAATATGGGAGACTTGCTAGCCCGAGCAGATACATTCATTAGATTGGACGACGTAAGGAAATAGGATTTTCAAAATAGGCAAGTCGTTGATCCTAAAGAAGGGTTGTCTGACCGAAAAAAGGCCGATGATGGGCCTCACCAAGAGAAATTCTATCGACCGGGGTACTTTGAGAATCCTTCTAGGATATTCACCCCTAACTCAGACTACTTCAATCTTTTATGATCGAACTAAGAGGAGAATCAAATATCATACCCCGCGAGTAATGAGCACCCCTGGATTCAAGATATTAAATAAATATTTATGCCTCTATCATAATAACCACGATCACCCTACTCACAAGTTATGGTAGGTCAGAGAAGAAATTCATCGACTCATAGACAATGACGAGCTCGTCCAATTCATCAAGTAGCAATACCGCCGTCAACAGTGCGAGCAAAGGGATGAGATACATTTGGATATTAAAGAGAAGCTTCATAATAATGAGCGAGCAGACACCAGCAAGCAGTACTACTTGTTCGCTATTGCGGTAGGATAATCCACCTTGACTGACGATTTACCAGCGCATGAGCTCACTAACCAAAAACGATCTGAAGTGGCTATCAACATTATCTCCACCGGTTGGTACAACACTGCCTCTCTATTCACTATCGCGGGAGGAAATCCCAAAGTAGCCCAAGGACAAAAAACTATCAAGAGGACTCAAACCGATCTCGACGTATACGAAGTTGAAGCCTCATCCTATCACAATTATAGAGATCCGGTAATGGATCTTACATTCAACGATGATGACTTGAGAGGGGTCAGCACGCCTCATGAGAATTCACTGATGATAAATATGGATATCGGGAGAGTAATGGTAACCCGAGTACTGGTGGATGGGGGCTGTACCCATCCCTTCCCCTTTTGATAAATGGGGTATCGTCCTTGTAGGGCCACTTCATATGGCAACCCACAAGAAACAGTTTCTAATCGTTGCAATGGATTACGTTTTGAAATGGGTGGAGGCTAAAGCTCTTTTACGAACCCGAGCTCAAAAAGTATGTGACTTTGTCCATACTCAAATACTTAGAAGATTTGGCATACCACGCATCTTGATAACAAATAATGGGCCTCAATTTCAAAATAATGTGGTGAAAACATTCTGCAACCAATACGGGATGGGCCAGCACTTCTCCACACCATATTACCCCCAGCGAAACGGTCAAGTCGAATTCACCAACCGAACTATTTTCGAAGGAATTAAAAAGAAGCTCAAAGGTGTTTAGGGAAAATGGCCAAACAAGTTAGTTGAGGTCTTATGGGAATACCACACTACCCATCAAACTGCAACCGACAAAATTCATTTTGCCCTTATCTATGACAGTGAAGCTATGGTAGTGGCACAAGTAATTGTACCCAACCACCGTACCGAAAATTATGAGGAAGAACTTAATGTTGCCAATCGAGTAGAGAGCATGGATCTTATTGAAGAGAGATGTGACTAGGCACGCGTATATGCATAATATTACAGAAGCCTGACGCATTGATATTTTAATGCTCGACTTAAACCCCTTAGTTTTCAGATAGGCGACACGGTTATGAAGAAAATATTCCAAGTATCAGGCGGCAGAGCAGCTGGCAAGTTAGGGCCAAATTGGGAACGTCCATATACTATCATCTCCAAAGGCCATAGTGGAGCCTATCGCCTCGCCGATGCAGAAGGCCATGCCTTGAAGCAACCATGGAATATTAACCATCTAAAGTTGTATCGTCAATATTTGTAACTTAAATGATGCACTCATTTTCCCCTTGATGGCGCGTGAGGGTTTTTTAATGAGGCATCAGAACTCTTCTTCATTTCATTAATATATTTACTGCTTTCGCCATTATGTGTGTCTATTATTATGTTTAATTCATCCTTACAATTTCGATCGGGTCTATGACCACACCTATGGTCTACACAAGGAGCCATAATGAGCCCAGATCAAGTTTCTATAAGCAGGATAGGCCTAATTGGCCACGCCTACGAGCTACGTAAAATCTAGACTAAGCCTCATACCTTGTACACGGTATGTAAGCGAACTGATCTAAAATCAATCTTGTAAGAGACCATGCAATTGGGTCGTACGACCTTATCATTATTAAGCTAAGTAACGAATAGATTCCTAGTTACACAATGAGCCTTACTGAGCTCGACCTTGTAAGGATTCGCCCAAAAATTATCATAATTAGTAAACACATCTCCAAAGAAATTAGCCAAATGACATGTTTATAGAAATTAAAACTATAGTTGATTAGAAGGTTGACTATCAACATAAACAAAAAAACAACAATTCCAATATAAGTGTGCGTCAACATATCATATGATTAAGTTGTGCAAAAAAAGTACAATTAAAACCTCACACTCATAATCAAATCCCAATCAAGTATCCTATTTAAATTTCACACAAGTAATATTAAGTTTTCAAGTGCTATATAAGTTAACACCATTTTACACATCGAGAAAAATTCGAGGATTTTTAGATGTCCCCTCCTTAGGAGCCACGTCACTTGGCTGCGTCCCCATCTCCACATTCTCCACGGTGGATTTCTTATCCACTTTTTTATCAACAAGGGAGGGGTCAACAATTAGCGAGCCTCCCATTTTAGTGGGCATGGGCGCCTGAAAAAACTGGCTCAACGATCTCACCTTCATACCAGGTTGTAATGCCAGTAGGTGTGCAATAGTATCCTTCTAATTGTTGGCCATCATATCCATTCCCATCCCATCACTTGTTTCTCTCTTTCCTCCAACAATGCATCAAGTTTTTTCTTCCATTGGCTAGGATGTAGATCCATCTCCTTCTGTAAATCGTCCACTTTAACCTAAAGCTCCCTATTCTCCATCACCGGTCTAGCGCTGCGCTCGGCTTGCGCCTCAACCCTTTGCGCCCGAGCCACGTGTTGTGCGAGCAAGTCGACGCTTGGGGAAATCAGTTCATCGTTCCTCTTGATGAGAACGTTGTTTTGCGCAAGAACATTATTGTTTCCTATGCTCAGCTCCTTATGCTTGCCTCGTTCGAGCTAAAAGAATCTTTGCGACCAACCACCTATTGTCAAAGCTCCTCATAAGCCTCATATGCTTTCTCTTTCTATGATCTGGCCAACCTATAAGCATTTTTAAACCGGGAAAGATCGGTAGTCTAAACCTTGACCGATCCAAAGAAAATTGGCTTCAGATTCCACTACTCTATGACCTAGTAGTCGGCCTTTGACATACGTCGGTACGTCAGAACAACCGAATTATGGTGCATCTTCATACATGCTCAAATAAGTTTATAGTTATCATTTATTGATTAAGGTAAACAGTTTCAACTTTTTACCTCGATTGCTAGCTCCACTTCTCTCTACATGAGTTCGCTTATGGGCATGTCGTCATAGTAAGACAATTCTGAGTAATGTTTGAGCTACTCTAACATTAGCATCGAAGGATGAGGCATAACAATGTTTGTAGGAGGAAACTCTTTGGCGACCTGACCCCCTTTACAAGACTCTGGTCCTTTTTACCCAGTAGGTAACCGTTTGGATCTTACAATGTTGGCAAATGATGACTCCATGTCGACTCTATTTACAAAAGAGGAAAGGAAAATACATGCTATCGTTAAAAATTACTTTATCCTGTGAGCTATCTCCTCAGCATTCCCTTTTTTTTTCTGCCCCTCTCCCTCCTCACTCTCCTCAACCTGGCTCGTTTGACCATCTTCTGGAGCCTCTTCTAGGACGACAAATTCAGGACCTTTCCCTGGTTATGTTCTGCGTTTGACTTAGTGGAGTGGACTCTTTGCTTATCTAGAATCACCCTTTCATCATCAAGTTCCTCATCAACCAGTTGCAACTTTCTTGTTACAAGAGAAACAACATTTACAATCACACACGATCTTTTCACAAGAGGGGTTGTTGCCTCTTCCCTCTCATCATCTTCTTCACGAGCTTGTCAAGCCTGATCTTGTTACACCTCGCCACCTGGCGAGACATAATCATCCTTTTTTTGATCTACTCCATCAGCCCCATGAATAGCTAACACTTCCCCTTCTTCTCATTTTGACACTGCAGCGATGTCAATTTTTTTGCCTCCGTCGCTTTTTTAGTCTAGGGCACCGGTAACTAGACCTCAATGCTATTCTGCTCCTTGTACCTTTGCTCCACTAACACCCATATATGCTCTACCGATGCCACTTCTCCACTGTCGGCCATAGTTACCTTCCTTTCCTTAGTGATGACCAACTCGGGCACTGGCTACAAACCCGCACTCAGAATGTTTACTTCAGTAAACAACTGTGTTGGCTCTTGAAACCATGTTGAGCTTGCTAAGTTCCCTACCTGGTCCAAGGGATTCTTGTATTCCTTTGATAAATCCTCCTTGCACCACTCTTGGTGAGCTCCTTTACATGCACAAGTAAACAATGGTGTTAACATTTATACACATTCGCCAAAATTCTAAAGTACTCAAAGTATTGCTTACACTTTACTTTCCACTTCCTCTCTAACTGCAGATTCATAATCGTGTTTTCATGTTTCCAATTCCCCAATAAGAATAAATTTTTTCGAAGTTGCTCTGCAGAGGGTGCAATAGCCTACCACAAGGGTGCATCAGGAAATATGAATATTTTATAACAATTGAAATGGTACAATAGCCTACCACAAGGGTGCATCAGGAACTTTGATACGTTTTGGGTGGCCTTCCGAAGGCAGTTTGTTGGAAGTATGAAGGTGAAGGGCAATGGAGACACTATTATCCATTGTGCCCAAGAGCCAAATGAATCGTTGAAAGACTATATAAGTCGGTTCGTAAACATAAAGAATGATTTAACTGATTGTTTTGAACAAGTAGCAATAGCTTCTCTGAGACAGGGTTTGAACCCTGGGAATCTGGCTGATTCTGTAACCAAGAAGAAGCCCATAACGTGGGGCTGTTTACTGAACTAAATGGGAAATCAAATAGATGTAGATGAAATGAAAAAGACTAGGGTGCACAGACAAGTGAGATCTGCCCCAGCTGCACCAAACCAGAATCAGTCCGGATATAAGGCTAAGGAAGCCGGACAGGGTCCCAATAGGGCCAAGGCTCAATCTCACCCAGCTCCAGCCCAGAGTCAATAGTCCAGAAATAAATGAGGACCTTGGGTCCAACCGGAGTGGTTTGCCGAGTTGAAAGAGAATGTGGCAACCATCTATGACAAAACAAAAGATGAGGTACATTTTAGGAAACCGAAAGCGCTTCAATATCCTAGGGAAAGCCATAATACTTGTTTCTGTCAATATCATCATGATATTGGCCATAACACAGAAGATTGTATTGCTTTGAAAGAAGAGGTGCAGAATCTGATTGAAAGAGGAAAATTAGGTGCCTATGTCAAGAGAAGAAGTGGGAATAGGCCAGATAATGCTATCCGGACTGGCCCAAACAACAATGCGGGGACATCGGCTCCGTACGAGGCCATGGTAATTATTGAAAGGTTTGATTTAGAATAAGATTATTTGGACCCTAATCCCACCCGGAATAAGGTGGGTGTTATAATAAAACATACAAAGACGGTGTCTGGGCTCATAAGCTTTTTTGAGTCACTTACCATATTTGGGGGAGACATAATGACTGCACCAACTCCTTCTTCAAGGAAGAGGCATGTTCACACTCTGGCTACTCGGTTAGAGGGAGGCATGTCCTCCTATCAATCTCAAATTCCGTTTCCTTTCATTGATTTTTATGAAGGTGACTTGAGGGACATAACTGTTCCTCATGAAGATGATGTGGTGATAGGATCATCAATTGGGGGCAATGACATTAGGAAAATCTTGGTTGACACCGGCAGCTCTGCCAACATCCTCTTTTTAAGTTCCTATAAACAAATGAAGAATCAGGCAGTGATTCAGCGTTCGAACAGGTCCATTGTGGGCTTCACTGGAAGCTCTGCGGACGTGGTCGGGGAGTTCGAGGAGGAGGTTTTGTCGGGCAAAGGCCCTTTCAAGAAAATGGTCAGGGTACTTTTCATTATGGTAGATTGTCCCACGTGTTACAATGCGATCTTGGGAAGATCTTGGCTGTCTAGGATGCATGTTGTGGCTTCAACAGTTCATCAATGTTTAAAATATGCTGTTTAAGGACAAGTGGGAGTTATTTGGAGTAGCCAAAAGATAGCAAGGGAATGATGAAACTACGCTTGCCCCTAGAACTTTGAGGGCAGTCTGGGTAAATGAAGCTTAGCAGTTGGTGGGGCTCTCTGGGGGAGAGGGTGATGACCCTAGAGAGACCCCTGGTGTTTTGATACCAATTTAAGAGGTTGAAACCCACTCTATGGCTAAAAGAAGAAATTTCAAAATTAGGTCTAAGATGACACCGGAATTGAAGAACAAAGTGTTATCCTTTTTAACAAACCACCAACATTTTTTTCTTGGTGTAATGCTGATGTAGCTGGAGTTCTTGCAAATGTTATATCACACCAACTATCCATCCGGAGAGATGTAGCAGCTATTGTGCAGAGAAGAAGAGCTTTCTCTAAAGAAAAAGATGATGTCATAGTTCAAGAGGTTGACCGACTTACCAAGATGGGGCACATAAAGGAATCTCAGTACCATTTATGGACAACTAATCTAGCCTTAGTAAAAAAGAAAAATGGAAAATGGCGTATGTTTATCCACTTTACTGACCTCAATAGGGCTTGCCCAAAAGATCTGTATCCAGTCCCCCGGATAGACCAGTTGGTGGACTCCACCTCTGGGAACAAGCCATTGTCCTTCATGGATGCCTTCTCCGGTTATAATCAGATACAAGTGGATCTGAAGGACCAGGAACACACTACTTTTGTTACAGATCGGGGCTTCTATTGTTATAAGGTGATGCCTTTTGGACTGAAGAATGCTGAGGCTACCGATCAAAGGTTGGTGAATAAAACGTTTGCTGATCAAATTGGGAGAAATATGGAAGTATATATTGACGACATGGTGGTAAAAAGTATGGAGGAAGAATTACATTTGACAGATCTTCAAGAAACTTTTTCCAACTTGGCAAAGGTTAATTTAAAATTGAATCCGGAAAAATGTGTTTTTGGAGTGCAGTCCAGAAAGTTTCTGGGGTATATGATAAGTGAGAAAGGGATACGGCCTGATCCAGACCAGCTCGATGCCTTATTACAGATGGATCCTCCTCGGAATATTAAAGAAGTACAAAGGTTGACAGGAAGGTTAACTGCTTTAAATCGTTTTATCTTAAGGTCTTCGGATAGGTGTGCCCCATTTTTCCAGACTTTAAAGGGTGCTAGAGATTTTAAATGGTCTCCACAGTGCGACCAGACGTTCAATGAGATAAAAAAGCATTTATCTTCCCCCAAGACGCTTTATAAACCTATTGATGGAGAAACATTGTACATATATTTAGAAGTGTCCGAATGTGCTATAAGTGTGGTACTAGTAAGGAAGGTGGACAGTTATCCTCGTCCGGTGTACTACGTCAGCAAGAGCCTGATGGATGCTGAAAAAGGTACTTAAAACTTGAAAGAGTAGCACTAGATTTGGTGATTGCTGCCAGAAACATGAGGCCCTATTTTCAGTCTCATTCTATTGTCGTCCAAACGTCTTTTCCATAAAAAAAATGATCTTTAGAAGGCGGACATATCAAGTAGAATGACCAAGTGGTCAGTAGAATTGGGTAATTATGATATTGATTTTTCCCCTCAGACTACAATCAAAGCTCAATCTGTTGCTGATTTTTTGGTTGAATTTCATTCGGACAGAAGCACTAAGCAAGCTGCAGATGAAAAAACTAAAAAGTTATGTGTTGTCCGAACAAATGGTGGATCAAGTACCATGGGTTGTGGTGATGAGATATGTTTAACCTCTCCGTATGGAGATAATTTATACCTGGCTATATGTTTTGCTTTTAGGGCTTCTAACAATGAGTCTGAGTATGAAGTGTTATAGCTGGTTTGAAATTAGCCTTTCTTTGTGGGGCTAAAAGAGTCAGGTTAATGAGTGATTCTCAACTCCTTGTCCATCATGCCCAAGGTCAATCTGAGGCAAAGAAGGAACAGTTGATTAAGTGGTTGTTCATTCTTAAAGAAGTAGCAACCAACTTCAAAAGTGTTAGCTATGAGCACATACCCAAATCGGAGAACACACTAGCAGACTCATTGGCAACCATAGCATACTCTGAGTCCTACCCATGGATTCATGTGCAAGATTTTCCATCCATACAACCCAATTGGGGTAAGAAATAAGAGGAAAGTTTAAGTATACAAGTGGTTCAACCCAAGGACTGGAGACATCCCTTTCTTCAATACATTTCTGATGGCATTTTGCCTCCGGAGAAAGCTGTGGCAAGGAAAATGAAGTACATGGCTCGTGGTTTTTTAATCATAAGAGATACTTTATACAAGAAGTGATTTAGTAGACCTATCTTGCGTTGTTTGGGGAGTGAAGAGTCTCAAATTGTGCTATCCGAACTACATGATGGTGAGGGGTCAGCACACTATGGCTATAGAGATTTAACCGGAAGAGTTTTATTGGCCGGATACTACTGGCCATCCATAATGGTAGATGCCAAGGAATTGGTAAAGAAGTGTGATCCATGCTAAAGATATGGTAATGAAATTCATATCCCAGCTGTCCCCCTAGAATCGATTTCTGAGCCAATACCTTTTGCTCGTTGGGGACTGGATCTAGTAGGGCCTCTACCGATAGCATCCAGAGGGTGCAGAACTATTATTGTAGCCATTGATTATTTTTCAAAGTGGATAGAAGCAGCCCCCTGGGAGGAACTACTTCAAAAGCTGTTATAAAATTTATCATGTCTAATATTTGTTGCAGATTTGGGGTTCCACAAAAGATAACCACAGATAATGGGCCACAATTTGATAACAAGGATGTTGAGAGTTTCTGTGCCTCTAAGGGCATTCAGAATTATTTCTCTTCTCCTTTTCACCCACAAGCGAATGGCCAAGTTGAAGTGGCAAACAGAACCATTATGTCCGGTCTCAAAACGAATTTAGAAGGGGCTGCTGAAAAGTGGCGAAGCTATTTACAAGAAGTATTATGGGCATATTGGACTACTCTTGGAGCTGTTACACAAGAATCTCATTTTCCCTTGGTATATGGGATGGATGCAATTCCTCTGGTAGAAGCAACTCTTCCATCATACATAGTCCATAATTTTTCCGAACAGGCTAATGAAGTGGCAATCAGAAGTCAACTGGACTTGATAGAAGAAAAAAGGGTTAAGGCTCATCTTAAAGCCACCTATTATCAAGGCTTGATGAGGAGCAGGTTTGCTTCCAAAGTCAAAAGAAGGGAATTTCACAGGGGACAGAGTGTTGAGAAAAGTATGTTTACATACTAAAGAGAAGCAGTTCGGCAAGCTAGCTCCCAACTAGGAAGGGCCCTATGAGGTCACTGAAAAGCTTAAGCCTGGGACTTACAGGTTTCAAGACAAAGATGGAAGAATCTTAAACCATCCTTGGAACATTGAACACCTCCGGTTATATTTAGAGTGAAAGTTATGTAAATATTTACTTGTTTAAAGTCCATGTAAATATTAGGGGGCATACTCTTTCCTACCCTAGTGTCGCGGGGAGGTTTTAATGAGGTGTTCGAGTTTATTTTAATAAAATTGACGCCTTCTTAAAATATTAAGAGTGGTTTGTTTACAAGTTTGTTTAAGATCTTCTAAAGATCTTTGACAGATCTGATTGATATGGTGCAATGATGGCCATTTAACATTTGTCATCAGAGAATTTAAACACTCTTATATTAAAATACTTGTAAAATAAATAGGGGCTATTTAAACATCAGCCATTAAGATTGAGCTAGTATGAAACAAAGCAAGAATTTAGCAAAGTAAAACCATCCGGCTAAAACCGGATGGTGATATTAAAACATAAAATATGCCTTGGCCATCCAAGGACTTTAAGTTTAAGAGGAAAGGCTTGACCGGACTCAAACCGGACGCAGTTACAAAATTACCTTGGCCATCCAAGGACTTTAGTATATCATCGGGATAAGAAAAACAAAAAATAGTTCAAACTTCAGAGCTAGTTTCCCTTGGATGTTCCTGCATTATCTTTTTTCTTCTTCGAATCTTTGGGTTCGTCACTGGAACTTTCTCCGGTTCCTTCTTCCTCATTGGTAGTTTCGTCAAGACCACTAAAATAGTTCTTCTTATCACCATCCACCATCGTATGGAATGGGATATCTTCATATTCAATGTACGACCACATGGTACCGAGCGTTCTCTTCGGAAATGTTTGATGAAAAAGCAAGACCATATCAGATTTAACTTCGACATACCTTTTTTTCTAGGGAATCTATCACATCGTTGGTTTACGCATCAATCTTGGCCTGGATCGTCTTTTCCTGCTCTTGCACCAGGTCCTCTTTCTCCTTGGTAACCTTGGACACAACTTCTTCAAGAGAAGTCTTGTCACCGGACAGGGTTTGGATAACGTTGTCCTTGGTTGTCAGATCTTATTACCCTTTCTTCAGTTCCTCGAGCTCTTTCTTCAATGCCTCAATACTTTGGTTGGCATTAAGAAGGTCAGAGGATGAACTCTCCATATCTGTGTTGAGGGTATTGATGAGGGCAGGCTGACTTTTTACTTGCCTCTCCAAGTTGAGCACTGGCTGAATATGGACCAACAGAGAGTGGGTCACTGTATCATTTTCCTCTGAAACAGTGAAAGACTTACCATTAAAGGTCACCATGTTAGAGGAGCTTGGGGGAAGGTAAGGACCAGTGAAGTCATCTTTTTCAAACTCTCCAAAATAAAGGCCAATAGTTTGCAGGCCACTGATGTCTACTCCTTCCAAATCCCCTCCGGTACCCTATTCGGTGTGTAGATCACTTGGGATTTGCTCTGCCAGGGTGGAGTCTGTTGGGTCGGCCGGAGGTAGAGATTCTAAAGATCGTAGGACAACTTCATCCCCATGTAGACTTTCTATTTCTTAGCAGTCCTCTCTTCACTACTTGCTCCCCGTTTTCGGTCCTTCTTAACAGGTTTTGGAGGATCTTGAGGTCCACTTGGCCTCCCTAATGATCTCATCTTCAACTAATTTAAGTAAATTAGCAACAATCCTCCCCTTGGGCCTGCGCTCCTTGGTTCTCCAGAGCGATCTCCTCTACAGCACCATGAACAGCCTCTGCTGCATCGTTCTTTTTCTTGCCCTTCTTCCCTTTCATTTTGCTTGGGGCTCAGCTCCGGAGGACTTGGTTTGGGAACTGATTTTGGTAGCCTTGAATCCGGAGGGTTTCTCTCTTGGGGCTCTAATAGATTCCTCTGATCCGAAGGCTTTATCTTTGGCTCCAGATTTGGAGGGCCCTGTGTTTGGAAGACTTGGGTTGAGAACCGGTTCCTAGGCCTTTTACCAGGCGCGTTGTCCGGCGAGGGTTAGTTTTTTCTGGAGATTTCTCGATATCTGACCCTATTGCAATGAATGGAGAGGGATTTCTTGCACTCGATACTGCTTTCTCTTGCACAATAGAAGGCTGAGACTCCTGAACCGAGGAGGCTGAAGGGATTGGCGAGAATTTTGGTTGGAATAAACGCCTAGGTTTGGTGTTCTTGGCAGAGGATGATCCTTGATCAGCTTCTAAGGTTGGTGAATCAGATTTACTACTTGGAGAGACTGGAAGACCAGCAGCGATACATCTCTCACGTTCGACTTTTTGCGCCTTTTCTAATTCGGAAAGGTTTAGCTAACCACCTTTCACGAGAGCGTTTCTTGCTGTGAACATAAAACTTCCCAAGATAAGTTTTTGAGAAGAGAGGTAAAAAGCTTTGAGAAGAAGAAATTGTAAAGTGATGAAGATGGTGAAACAGTAAAGGAAAACAAGTTATACTAATGAGGCAAAAAGTTACTGATACCTTGGAGAAAACAAAGAGACTAAGGTAATGATTGAAGACGACGCTGACTTAAGAAATATTAAATGCAGGAGTTGCTTTTTGAGCTTAGTGGGAGCGCCGTTCTAGGAAGAAAACGGCTGGTAGAATGAATCAAAAAGCGACACGTGTCCCACGATCCAAAGAAAACTCTTGGAATTCTGAGAAGGAATCAGTCCTGGTACACTTTGAACTGCATACAAGAGCGATCCGTAAAATGTTGTTGCTGGCTAACTGATTTTTTTAATCTTGCCAAAGACTTTTGACAAAACCTAAAAAAGGGGCTACTGATGAGTCCGGAATTATTCACCACCACTCAGTGTGAAAACCAGACGGGGGTAATCCGGACAATAATTACCCACTGAAGTATCCGGACAGGACAAAAGTATTAAAACACTAAATACCTTTTGAAGAAGCTAATTGCTAATCTGTTTAATAAACTAATAGGTCTTTGAACTCGACCCGATTTCATAATTTGACGCGAAAGCCCATGGGTCCATAACTAAGGGTATAAAGACCCAACCACTTTCATTAATGAGGGTAATGAACATTTAATAGAACCAGACAACTCAAATCTCTCACTACAAAACACTCAAACATTTAATACCTTTAAAATTCCCCAAAACATTTGACAAAATTACCCTTAGTCTAAGATAATCATCACCAAGTATAAGGGACACTTCACAAGTCATAAGTGGAATTCAAAATTCTTTTTGTTTCATCCCACGTGTGATTCGATGAGAGTTTTAAAACGTTATTAAAACTTCGCACACTTCATCAAAACCCAAGCGCCAATTTCGTCGTTACACACGTGTGGGATAAATACTTGCCACATGTCATAATACTGTTATAATCTCTGAATATTCCATTAGTGTAAGCCATAGGTCACATAGCTTCAGATATCCAAGGTATCGATTCCTCCGCTTTATCTATATTAATTACTTCATTAATTTTAGGTGTCTACATATAATCCATGAACTATGGGGTGCCCTGATGAGGGGATATCCGCTGGCTAATAAGTTATACGGTATCTGAGCAGCAGGAATCACCTGAAGAGCAGAATTGACACCAAACTGGAATGATTACAAGATAGACTCAAGTGACAAGCGAGGATGATGACGAAATTTTTCTCACCAAGGCCTATCTAATGAATCAAGACTGGGTAGAGGGTGACAATACCGATGAGTTAAGATAAACCGAGCGAACGCCCCACCGAGCAAGTAATAAGAGGGATGAAGACAAGGAAAAATGACCAAACTTTTACTGAGGCAAAGTGAAGCCAGACGAAGAATATTAGCCAAGCAGATAAGTAGAAAGCGGATGAAGCCACCAAGGACCAACGACAATGAAACAATCAAAGTAACGGTTTAAGTACCATTAATTGAACCAGTCAACGCAATAACTTAATGACCATTAATTTAGGTCACACGATGTAAATTCAGTCCTAAATGTAGTTAGTGGAGTTAAACATTTAGGTCACACAATATAAATTCAGTCCACCGATACTTTTCCGGTCCTTCCAACGGTGGATAAGGTGAAAGATAAAGGATTCTTGGACAATTACATTAACTGTTTGGCCCCTTTTTATAAATTCATGACTGCAGAAGGGTATCATATATTTAGGGTAGTTTATGGTTTTCCAAATTTTGTACTGACCAGAGTTCCCGAGCCTTGTGAACATCCTAATCATGTTCGGGAGGGTGGAACCTGCTCTTACACAACCTTTTTCGACTAGAAACTCTGACTACCCTGCCCGACTCGATTAATGATTTCTTTATATATATTTGGATCTGTCCCACATAGCTAACACCTAAGATCATGTACAGTGGTTGGTGTTAAATTTGTGTTAGTGGGTGCCACGTAGGAAAGATAAACGCCATTTAGCACTCTTTTAGTTAACAAACTTAAATTTATGCCAATCGAATTTGTTAATATATCTTGTAAATCGTTATTTAATTTTCGATTTTATTATATTAAATTTTTAAAGCGCTAATTAAAATATTTTATAATAATAAACTCAATTTTATTACCATATACAATTTTAAATATTTTGTTTAATTAATTATTTATTAAAAAAAGATAAAAAGTTTTTTTTAAATTCCAGAATACGAAAAAGATGATAAATTAATTTTTTTAAAAAGATAAAAATACACATCAAGAATAGGGATGTCAATAGGCCGGGTTCGGACGGACCCACGTATGCCCGTTGTTTTTTACTCGAACCCAAAACCGGCCCGACTCGCAGCGGGTTTAATATTTTCAAACCCGATCCTGATCTGTTTATGTCCGCGGGTCAGCCCGGCCCGACCCGTAAACATTATTTTTACTATTCGAGTTGGCCGAACGGGTCCGATCCAAACCAGCCAAGTTTGACTTTATTTTTAATTTAAGACAAAAGTTTAAGACATAAATTTTTAAACCAACGTATCTCAAACACAATATCAAAAGAGAAAAAGATCTAAAGAAGTTGGAAAGTTATAATTTAGGATTGAAAGTATATATAGACAAAGATCTTAAAAAATAGATCTAAAATTTATGGAATTAGTTTATGTAAACATAATATAATTAATAAATATATTATTGACTCTAAAAGTAAACTCAAATACGATATACTATTGAAAAATATATAAATGTTATTCTTTTACTAATTAGTAACTATATTTTTTTAGTTATACTACTACAAATTTATAATAATTTTTAATATATTTTTTTTATTTTTTATATATAGTCTATATTTGACAGTCGGGTTGGACAAATTAAAAATTCATACCCGACCTGATCCGTCTATGGATCATAATTCGTATATCCGTACCTGAACCGTTAAATGTTCGGACTGGACAAAGCCCGACCGGATTAAGCCGAGTCATGTTTGTATATCCGTACCCGATCCGTCTATGGATCATAAGTCTGTTCTTGAAAGTTTTTGGCAAAACTTCAAATTCCAGGGATCTTACAAGTGTGCCAGCCATGATTCAAGGCATGTTTTCATTCAGTTCCATTGCAAAGAGGACTTCAGTAAGATCTGGTCGAAAAATATTTGGAATATTGAGGGAAAGACTATGAGAATCTTGCATTGGGAGGCTGACTTTAATAGAAAATTTGAAAGTCCTAAGACGCTTGTTTGGATACGGTTTGAAAGGATCCCTGAATTCATGTTCAACGAATCTGTTATCAATGATCTGGCTTCTACAATAGGCACTACGTACAGAGTTATCGTACCTGATAATAGAGCAAAAATGAATGCTTGTTTTGCTCATGTGGAAGTGGATGTTTCAAAAACTTTAAAGTACAGAATCTGGACAGGGTTTGGATCCAATGATGGATATTGGATTAATCTAAGTTATAGAAATGTGGCACCATATTGTCATGTTTGTTTTCACATTGGGCATCAAGATGAAGATTGTAAAAAAGCTGTTAAGATGAAAGATAAAGAAACTGAAAAGTCGGGGAAACATGATGAAAGTGTCAACAACAATACTACTCTGTTAAAAGGCAATGAAGTTAATGATGGAGTTGATTCTAAAAAAACTCAAGATGTTTTAAGTAACAATCAGCCTTTTATGAAGGTTTATATAAGAAAGTTAAGGTATGTCATAACATGAAAAGAAAATGAGTCAGGTCTGGAGTTAAAAGATTGCATTGATAATGTTCCTAAAACTGCTTATGTTGAGAAATCTAACGATTGCAGTGAAAATCCTAAAACTGCTTCTGTTGAGAAATTTAAAGATTATAGTGAAAATGATCCTAAAACTTCTTCTGTTGAGAAATCTAAATATTACAGTGAAAATTATCCTAAAACTGGTTCCGTTGAAGGCAATATGGAGGTCATTGAAGCGCTTCATAGAATTTATGAAGATCATGCTCAAAGTAACTTCAGTATGAAGGATGACAATGTTTTTACTGATTGTGCTAATATGGGTGGCAGCTGTGAGGTATCTCCTACTAATTCTGATTGCAATTCTGATTTTGGCTCAATAATAAGTTGTTTACTTAGATCAGAGATGAAAAGAAGGAAAGCCAAGAAGATTACTATTAATTCTCTTCGCAAGAAGGGAGAAAAACCAAATAAAAAATCTCTATCGGATAATGATAAAGATAACTAATTGGAATGCTAGAGGTTTGACCAATAAGCCTACCTTGAGGAGGTTGGTGTCTATTGTTAAAGAAAATAAGTCTAAAATTGTGTCTATCCAAGAGCCTATGGCTGATGTTAGTAAGATGGCTGATGTTTCTGTTGTTCTTGTTCTCGAGAATTATTCTTCTAATTGTTCTAATAAAGTGTGGATCTTTTGGGATGAAGATGTTGATATAAGTGTTATTATGGATCATGAGCAGCTTCTTCACATGGCTGTGACTTATTCTGGTTTCAATTATAAGTTTAACTTTACTGATGTCTATGCTAAAAGCAATCGTATTCTTAGATTAGATCTTTGGGAGAAGATGAGAGCTATTGCAACTGATGATCTTTCATGGATTATAACTGGTGATTTCAATGCTGTTACGTGCTCTGAGGACCATGTTGGTTGTTCTACCTTCGATCAGGTTGGTACTTACGATTTTAATGAGGCCATCAGACATTGTAAGCTTGAAGATGTGGGTTATATTGGCTCGAGACATACCTGGAATAGAGGTACCCGTTGGAAAAGGTTGGACAGAACTTTAGTGAATGAAAAGTGGATTATTAGCTTCAATAAAACTCATGTGTTTCTCATGGTCAGAACTTGTTCTGACCATGCTCCTTTTTTCATTCAATCTAGTTTGATATCTAATAATGTTGATTGTAAAAAGAGTTTTAAATTTATCAATGCCTGGTCTAATCATGATGGTTTTTTAAGTATTGTTAGACAGAGCTGGAATTTGGCTTGCAATGGTAATGATGGTCAAGTATTTTGGTTTAAGTTAAGGAGACTAAAGAGTTGTCTTAGGAAGTGGAATGTCAATGTTTTTGGTAACGTTTTTAGCATGGTTAAAGACACTGTAGAGACTGTTAATAAGATGGAGACTTTTCACTTTGATAAGAATAATAGTGAGTCTAGAGGTGCTCTCTCTAAAGCCAATAGCATGTATATTAAAGCATTGAGAAATGAGGAAAGTTTTTAGCGTCAGAAGTGTTATAATTCGTGGCTTTGAGATGGGGATGGTAATACTAAGCTGTATCATGCTTATGTAAGCAAGAGAAGGAGAAGAAATACTATTAGAGGGATTAAGGAGAATGGTGTTTGAATTGACAATCCTGTTGATCTTGCTAATTCTGCTGAAGCTTTTTATAAAAATACTCATTTTGTTAATTCATTCACTAACGAAAATGAAGAAAACTTTTTCATGCAGGATGACTTATTCTCTAACATTCCTAGTCTGGTTAAGGATGGGGAGAATGCTTCTATTACTAGGCAAACTAATAGAGATGAAATTTGGAATGTTATTGCTAACATGAAAAATGATAGTACAGCTGGCCTAGATGGTTTCAACCTTCATTTCTGTAAAATTTGCTGGTCTATAATTTGTATTGATTTATGTAACTCTTTCAATTCTTATCTTTTAGGCAATAGCATCCCTGATGGAGTCTTTGCAACTGGCATCTGCCTGATTCCAAAAACTCCTAATCCAACTGCTTGGAAAATTTACAGACTGATAAGTTTGTGTACAATGTTTAATAGAATATTTTCTAATCTAATCAATTCTCGTTTACCTAACATTTTGCCTAATATTGTTTCTAAGATACAGGGTGCATTTGTTAAAGGGAGGCTTATTCATGAAAATATCCTTATCATAAAGGAAATGATTCATGATATTGATAGAAAGCCTAATTCTGGTAATGTCATTATTCAGCTTGACATGACGAAAGCTTTTGACAAGCTTTCTCATGCCTTCATCCTTAAAGTTTTATCATGTTTTGGGTTCTCTGTTAAATGTATTGCTTTAATAAAAAAACATGATCACTAATGTGCACATTTCTGTTCTTTTAAATGGTTATGTAAAGGGTTACTTTAAGCAGTTGTAGGGTCTTAGGCAAGGAGACCCTTTGTCTCCTAGCCTTTTCATCCTAGCTGAAGATGTCTTACTAAGAGGGATATATAATATGTACAACAAAAACAAAAGCTTTCACTATGCTGCTAGATCAGACTACTTGGTCCCCTGCCTTGCCTTTGCAGATGATTTCCTTATCTTCTCCAACTGCAAGCCAAAAACTATTGCCTCTCTTTGCAGCCTTCTTGACAAATATCAGCTCATATCTGGGCAAGTTGTTAACAAAGAAAAAACAAACTTGATCATTTTTAGAAAATCTAAGCATGAAAACACTAGAAATATCAAGATCAGTACTGGTTTCAACATAGATTCTCTTCCTTTTAACTACTTGGGTATCACTTTTGCTAGAAATAACAGAGGGAAGTACTTTTCTGCTCTTTTAGATAAGGTTCAAGACAAAATTACTGAGTGGGACTTAAATAATCTGTCCTTTGGTGGTAGATTAACTCTTATCACTAGTGTCTTAATGCCTATTGTATATTACTGGATTCACAATACTCTTCTCCCTAATAGTGTCATTAACAGAATTGAATCTTGTTTCAATAGATTCTTATGGAGAAACAAGTATCAGGTTAAGGCTATACAGTGGTGTACTTGGAGTCACCTTTGCAAGCCCTTTGCTGAGGGTGGTTTAAACACTAAAAGTTTAACTGATATTCAACTTACTTTTTCTTTTAAGCTGTGGTTTATTTTCAGGAAAGGTAGTAGCTTATGGGCCTCATTGATATAAAGGATATACTGCCCTAACAGCCATGCCATAAAGGCCACTTGCAAGCCAACTGATTCGAATGTCTGGAAAAGACTCTCCCTTATTAAAAGACAGGCAGAAAAGGATATCAAATGGAGTCTTGGTCAGGGTCACATGGATTTCTGGCTTGAGGATTGGCATGACAAACCTCCTCTGATAAGTGATCCTATATCTCAAGCTTGGTTTCTTAATGCTAGTGTTAATACATTTTGGAAAAATAACAGATGTGATCTCTCTAGTCTTCATAATGTTATTTCTAATGATAGACTTAATCACATCTCTAAATATCGAATTGATACTAATAAAGTTGATAGAATCATCTGGTCTCTTTCTGAAAATCAGGATTTTGACACTAAAAACACTTGGAAAACTTGAGGAAATCTTACACAAAGTCTGGTCTTTTCTTTAAAGTTTGGAACTCTTACACTCCTAAAAAGTTTTCTTTTCTGTAGTATGGACTTAGCCAATATTCTAACCTATAAACTATGGACAAAATCTTATAAGACTGGTGTTTCTCTTGGATGCAGCATATCAATAAACAACAGAAAAGCTCCAGTTTACCTGAGATGGCTGGCCCCTAATCCTGGTAGAGTAAAGCTCAACCTGGATGTTTCGTGTAATAAGCAGGGTGAAGCTAGTTCGGGGACTTTGTTTAGAAACTCGGATGGTGATGTTATTCTGGGCTCTGGAACTCTCTTAGGCAAGCTGAATCCTCTCTTCGCTGAGCTGAGTGCTTTAATTGAGGGTCTGATTATCTGCAAAAGAAACAATTGGATCGATGTTGATGTCGAATCAGATTCTTTAATTCTAATCAATCTTATTGCGCATAGAAATGAAGCTTGGTACCAGAGATCTTCCTTAGAGATTTGCAGATCTTTGATTCATCCAAAGATGACCCTTAAGCACATCTCTCGTCTGCAAAATCAGTCGGCTGATTGGATTGCTAAAAGAGTTTTAAGCTCTAGAAAGAACTCTTATTTCACCAATCCTCCGAATGAGCTTCGTAGTATTGTTCTTCTGGAAAGTCTTGGGTTAGGTTTCGTGACCTGACCTTTGGAGAAGACGACTCCGTGTATTGTTTGAATTTGGGGCGCTATTTGTGTTGCCTTCAAGTCTTTACTTTGTAATTTCTTTCTATTTTCCCCCAAACATTTGTAATTTTTCATTAAGGTAATTCGAGTATGATTTTTGCTTAAAAAAAATCAAGAAACATAAAATAAATAAAATAAACAAAAAAAAAGACGCGGACTTATATGACTTTGTTAAGTTGCTCTGGGTATTTAACAAAGCACTTAAATTTTTTAAGCTTTTTTTAGTTAAGACTTACTTTAATAACAAACAATGTATTTAATGCATCATTTAACATGTACGTCGTACATGCTCTAACGGCTGGCGATTGATGTTTACTGTTTTAGGTAGTTCAAAACTCTTAACCATCAACATTTGTTGAGTAGATTTTGTACCTCATATTATTATATATCTACCCGTAGCGGGTGTAAGGTTGTTAACTTACTTGATTCTGATAAGTACCTGAGCATTCATTTTTGGTAACGGAGAGAATCATGTTGGAGCGAAAAATATACAACTAGAACGTAGATGGATGAAGACATGCAAACTTAGTTTTGTCTTAGATTGTGCTCTTATTAATGCTTTGGTGATTTTTTTACCTTTTGCTACTTTATTCAGTTGAAGGTACAAATTCAGAATAATATCAAGAATTGTGGAGGAAAATTTATGGTAAAAGAAAAGTGAATCTATTAAAACATTTATCTCCTGCGTACTCTAAGTAGCACCTCTACTATCATTGTTTGATGAAGATATAACGATGAATATCTAATTTGTAACATAGATTCAATAAATACGTAGGTATTATGTATTCACAATAATTATGTTTTTATTTAATAAATTAATGGAGGGATTAGCCTGTCTAAGCCCAATGGACCAATTGTATGTCCCCTTCACCCCAAAATATGGGTTATGTTTGGTTGGATTTAGGCGGGGTGGATTGTGTAATACGGCGGGCAGATTAGAGGTGAGAAGGAAAAACAGAAAGCTAAAGCTAGGGAACTGATGTTATTAATCCGGTCTATTTTTTTTCTCTTTTGTCTAATCAATTCGCGGCTATTTATTTTTTTTTACTTCTTTTAGTAATTCACTTCTTGTAGGTCCGAAGGATAATAAATATAAAGAAAAAAAAAGTTAAATTGAGTGATGACTAGTTTTTAGGGAAGTTTTAAACTAAATTTTTTAAAGTTTGGATAAAATTTTAAACTAAAATATCGGTTATTTACTTTTTTTTTTTCAGGATAATAAATATTTTTATAATAGTTAAGTTGGGCACCGACTATTTTATAGGAGATTTTTAAACTAAAAATCTTGGATATTTTAAGCTAAAAGTTTTGGATAAAAATTTTAAGTTAAAAAATCTGGATAAAATTTGAAGTCTTACTCTCTGATTTCTTCAAATCTGTTTTAAATTCAGCTATTTAATGGATAGATTGTTCTCGGTTGATTCTAGTATATTGCCTTCGTTCTCCATCTCTACCTCTCAGGTCTTACACTTGTGTTTTTCCAAGTTTTCACGCTCCAAATCGTTTGTCAAGACTGTTCAATCTTTTGAATTACTTGAGCATACGCGAGGAAGATCGGAGGTCTTCTTCATGGGTAAAAATAGTCAACGTAGACATGCTAAGTTGCTTGAAAGCGAGGAAGATACTAGTAGTGTGAGTTCTTCATCGTCTATGCTGTCGGATAAAATGTCTGTGTTGAATACGGAGGATGGTCAGGTTGAGAAGGATACTTTACTTGATCTTGCTATTGATGCTTTGTATGAAAAAAGGGGTACCACGAGGGAAAAGGCTTTGTCGTCTATCATTGATGCATTCAACAGTGAGTTGCAGCATGAGTTTATCGAAAAGCAGTTTGCTACTTTACTTCACCAGTGTGTTAATTCCATCAAAAAGGGATCTAGCAAAGAGATATCTTTGGCATCGCATGCCATTGGGCTATTGGCTTTAACTGTTGGTTTGGGAGACAATGCTCATGAGATTTTTAAAGAATCAATGACTCCTATATCACAGCCTCTTAAATCTGGATCGGAACCCTTAAAGACAATATCGCTTTTGGAAGCTTTGGCTGTCATCACTTTTGTCTGTGGAGATGATCCTGAGGAAACCGAACGATCAATGGAGATAATTTGGCTAGTGGTTCATCCAAAGCTTACTTCTAAGGTTGTTGCATCCAAACTTTCACCTGCTGTTGTAGCAGCAGTTGTATCTTCCTGGTCGTTTCTTCTTACAACCGTAGATACACGGAAGCTAAGTCCTAAACTCTGGCAATAGGCAATATCATATTTGTCTACTTTGCTAGACAAGGATGACAGACCTCTACGTATTGCTGCTGGTGAAGCCCTTGCTTTGATTTTTGAGATAGGGAGTTTGGAGAAGTTCTCTCCTGGTAGTAGTGATGGTTCAGCTGAAGAAGAAAATAAATCTCGGCAAGATTTTAAGCACATTCTAGGTTTAAAGGAAAAATTTCGTGATCAAGTCAGAAACCTCTCTACGGAGGCAGGTGGTAAAGGCTCTGCTAAGAAAGATCTTAGCAGTCAGCGCAATAGATTTAGGGACATTTTGGATTTTCTTGAGGATGGCTATTGTCCAGAAAGTTCCACAACAATTAGTGGAGCCTCACTAAACACGTCAACATGGTCTGAAATGATACAGTTGAACTTTCTGAAGCACTTTCTCGGCGGTGGTTTTGTCAAACACGTGAAGGAAAATGAATTTCTTCACGAAATCTTCGATTTCTCTGTTAATAAAAGGTCACTTGGCGCTGAACGTCGTTTGTCTAACACTGAGAAGAGAATCTACAGGTCACCAAATTCAATCCTTAATAAAGCAAGAACACAGTTCATGAGCAAACAGCGGATGGCGTCGGAGACTAAGAACATTGGACACTTTGGAATTGATTCAACTGAATGAAAGCAGATTCATAAGGGGTAACTGAATATTGTTTATCTAGATTAACATGATATTTGGCTTTGTGTGGTCAATCAAGCATATTGACATTGAGCAAGAATCTGTTATTTGCTGCTCTATAAACCACCAACATTTAAGGTTTATTTAAGGTTTTGTAAGCTCTACATTGTTTGAAATTTTCTATTGAAATAAACACTTGATCTTGTGTTCAAAAAAATGTGGATAAAATTTTAAACTAAGAATCTTCGATAATTCCTATTTTTAATGAATATTTTAAGTTAAACTATTTATGAATTGTAAACTTCGATTTAAGTTAAAAAACTTCGATTATTTAAGTTTTTTAATTATTTTAGTTCGTTTATTATGTAAGTTTTTAACTTTTTTAATTTTTTTAAGGTTTTTTTGTTCTAATAAAATCATGGTTTAATCTTTCTCCATAGATTTAATTTTTTTTAGGGAAATTGTACTTAAAGTATCTACTCAACTATTCAATTGTCACTTACCACCCAAGGTTTGATCAATTGTTATTTAATACCCATCTCAACTACCTTATTGTCACTTACAACCTAATTTTATTTTAATATGCTAACTACCCTTAACCCACTATATAAACCTTATTTTCTGTTTTCTTTCTATTTTTTCTAGCTTTTTGAAGATTTGAATTTGTTAGCCGCTCTAACCACCTAACCCTACCAACCACCACGAGCTGGGTTGAAATCACATTTTCCGGTGATCGGAAGCTGCTAAAGGTTTGTTTCTTTATGTAAGTTGTTGTGTTAGACCTGTCTAACCTCTGTTTTATACGTACAGGAGTTGATCATCGCTTTTTGGAATCTTATAGCTTACAAGTAATCGTGTTGCGAGCTTTTTAGTTAATTACCTACCGATTTCGAAGTTTTTTATTCGTTTTCTCTGTTGGAATAGGTTCTATTCTGGTGTTTTTTTATGCCATTGCCTGATTTCGAGCTTTTCTCTGTTTTTTTTGTTATAGTGATCTGTTATTGTTTAGTTAATATTGTTCGTTATATAGTTCGTTATATAATTTGGTAGTGCTTTAGTTTTGTCTTGAATGTGTAGATTACGAGTTTTTAGGTCAGTTAGAGTATTGCATTTCGAAACAAATATCAGGACCGGTGTTACATAGAAATATCAGGACAGGATGCGAATAGCTCTATGTAGATATACACAATTCGCAAGATAGGATGCGAATTGGTGCAGTAAATAATCTGCACAGTTTTTGTGACTAATAACAAATATCAGGACTTTATTACCTACAAATATCAGGACAGGATGCGAATAGATAGTTGTAGGTATACACAATTCGCACCTTAGGATGCGAATTGTTTGATACAGTAGTAAATATTTTGCACCTAGTTTTTGAGACTAATAACAAATAACTTGTATTGTCCAGGTTAAGAGATGTCTAAATCACGAGTTTGTATTTTTAAATATAGTCACTAAACTGCAATTGTGCCTTTCACGGAGTTTGAAAGCTTCGAAAGTATCCAAGCTTATGTAGAGAACACATGGGAGGAGCTTGCCACAGGTGAGTACCTAATTACTTACTCCTGCGGGGATCAAAATAATTGTTTCTTTAATAACCAGAGTGATTTTGTTGGGTTGGTGTTATATCTTGATTTGGAGCGTTTAAAACTGGTTAGTTTTCTCATAGAACAACACGTCTTCGATAAGGGTTCTGGTAATAAAAGTTCTGTTGATAAGAGCTCTGGTGGTAAGGATTCTGGTGGTAAGCGTAAAGAGCGTAGCTTGGTTTTGGGAGAACCATCTCTTGATCAAATAGTTATCGGGGAGAGTAGTAACGGTTTAGTTAATTCTGATCAGAGGAAAAAACAACTTGCTACTGCTGGTTGGGCTGATGCTATTACAGGGGTGGGTCAAGCTTTTGAAGAAGGTGCTGCCGGTCTGAGGGTATCCTTGTGCAAGTTTGCGTTAGAGCATGGTTTTTCTTTCAAATACCTGCACAACACAACAAATAAGATCACTGCTTATTGTGAAAATAAGCTCACAAGTGGGTGCAAATGGAGGGTTTATGCATCTATTGACTCAAGCACCGGCCTTATGACGATAAAGAAGCATTTCCCGTACCATACTTGCAGTCCTGTTTTCTCCCAGAAGCATAAGCATAAGCGGCACAGGCATTTGACATCAGATTTGATTGCAGAGGAAATTCAGGATTCTCTCCGGACCTGTCATTCGTTGACAGCCAAAACCATACAATCGACTGTCAAACAAGATTACGGTCTTGATATCTCTTATCGTTTGTCATGGAATGCTTTAGAGAAGGCTAGGAGGGGAGTTTTTGGAGATAGTTCAAGTTCTTTTAGTTTACTAAGCGGATACTTCAAACGCTTGAAGAGCTGGGATATTACTTCAGACTGCCAATTGGAGTTGTCAGCTGGAAACCGATTCAAGCGCTGTTTTATAGCATTCGGTTCGTCCCTTAGTGGTTTTCATTCATGCCGTCCAATGTTGTTTGTCGATGGAACCCACTTATATGGCAAGTACAAGGGTACATTGCTCACTGCTGTAGCAAAGGACGGAAACAACGGTTAGTTACATTTATATAGTTAATGAACGATGTTTTTGTGTGAAAATACTGATGTAATTCGCAGCAGGTTATGCGAATTAAGCAGGGTTGTGATCCTCACATTTCGCAGTTGAGGCTGCGAATTAGGTATTATGCTGAGTAAACTGTACTTACATCGCAACTTGAGTTATGTATTATTTAAAGTTTCCACAAGCTGCGAATTCACATAACAAGTTGCGAACTGTTTGCATGATCAATTAAAATGTCACACACATATCGCATGACAAGCTGCAAATTGTTCCAGGACAGCATGCGAATTGTTTACAATTTTTAAACGTTTACATACTGTTGTAGTGTTTATTTGATCTGCCTTTTTCCAGGACTATTCCCTGTTGCTGTTGTTGTAGTTAGCATTGAAGATTGGGACAATTGGATGTGGTTTTTGGGGTGTTTGAAACCACATTTGCTGGATCGCCAGATCACATTTATTTCAGACCGTCATTCTGGTATTGTTAATGCTGTTTCTGTCTTGTATCCAAACTGCTATCATGCGTACTGTTATTTCCATCTCATGCAGAATTTGAGAGCCAAACTGGAACATACTAACAGGGAGTATAAAAAAAAGATGTTGAGTTTCTTCCACCGTCTTGCGTATGCTCCCAGTCAAGAGCTTTTTAAAGAGATACGAACAGGTTTTTTATGTGAAGGTGGTGAGAGAATGAGTGATTTTCTTGCAAATTTACCCCCTGAAAAGTATGCGCAGGCTTACGTAAAAGGGAAGCGATACGGCTCTATGGCTTCTACCGCAGCTGAATCGTTTAACAATCAGATTAAAAAATATTGCGGCTTACCAATTGTTGAGTTTATTGATTGGATTATACTCTTGCTTATGACTCAGGTTTCACGGAGATACGAAGAAGGTCTCAGCTGGAGTACTAATTTGGTTCCCGAGTACGAGAAGAAGCTAAAGTAGAATGTTGACATGTGCCGAAGTTGGGTAGTACGTAAGTCCTCTTCCGCCATGTTCGAAGTCTTTTCGACTCCTGTGGCTGTTGTTAATCTGTTGGATTTCAAATGTTCATGCGGATCATGGCAACTAGAGTGTTTTCCATGTGCTCATGCTCTAGCGGCATTACAATACACCGACCAAGATCCATTGACTGTAATAGAACCCTTCTTTACGGTTAAGAATTACAGGGAAAGTTACTCTTTCAGCATACAAGCTATAACTGATTTCGGCGAATGGTCCAGCGCTAACGATCCTTCTTTTGTTGAAGTTCTGCCTCCGAACGTTAAGAGACGCTCCGGAAGTCCTAAGAAAAAGCGAATCCCTTCTAGAGGAGAAATCTCAACCAAAAAGTTAAGGTGTGGCCGATGTTCAAAATCAGGCCATAACCGGAGGACTTGTGATGTTCCAGTTTAAGGACATTTATTTTTTTAGCATAGTTATTGTTCTGTACAGCAAACTATACATTTGTACATTCCTGTGTTTTGTATTTGCTACTATTGGAGTTGTGATCATTTCGCATCCTGTGCTGCGAATTATGTACAATACGCATACATATTTGTTACAAACATCTATCAGGATTACATGCGAATTATGTACAATTATGTGAAATTTTAACAGGGTGCGAATCATTAGTAAAATCATATCAAACATTTATCTTATCTTACGTTTCGCATGATAGGCTGCGAATTAGGTCCAGAATTGTGATGCGAATGGAGTTCAGTTAGGAGTCGTGATATTTGTCATGTGATAAGCTGCGAATTGTTATTTAATAAAATACCAGGATATTCAGTAAGGTTGAAAATAAGTAATATAGCAGGTTAACATGCGAATGATGTACAAAATATATTTGGATTACAAAAAGGAGGATTACAAGTTGGATTACAAACATCTATTAGGATTACATGCGAATTATGTACAATTATGTGAAATTTTAACAGGGTGCGAATCATTGATAAAATCATATCAAACATTTATCATATCGTACGTTTCGCATGATAGGCTGCGAATTAGGGCCATAATTGTGATGCGAATGGAGTTCAGTTAGGAGTCCTGATATTTGTCATGTGATAAGCTGCGAATTGTTATTTAATAAAATACCAGGATATTCAGTAAGGTTGAAAATGAGTAATATAGCAGGTTAACATGCGAATGATGTACAAAATATATTTGGATTACAAAAAGGAGGATTACAAGTTGGATTACAAAAAGGAGGATTACAAAATATATCCAGAAACTAACAACTGTTTACACATATCACTACAAGCTACTGGTGCTAGTTAGTTGCATTTCAAAAAAACAAAAAACAAAAACCAACTCTAGCAGTTGGTAGAGGATTCATCACCAACTGTTTCCTCTTTCTCCTTTTTGTGCTGATCATCTTTGTCTTTCTCCTCTTTGTCTTCGACTTTCTCTTTCTCTTTCTCCACTTTATCATCAGCTTCAACATCAACGTCCATCATGCTTAAAATTTTTGTCCTCGATGGACCAGCTTCGTCTTCCCTCTTCCTTTTGTTGTTTTGAACCTCTGGCTGAGGTGCAGCAGAAAGCATTTGAACCTGTTCTGGCTGAGGTTCATCAGCAAGCTGTAGAACAACTTCCAATGGTTGAGAGTCAGCTGAGTAGTAGTCATCATATATGTCTAACCCAAAAACAGATACTGGGCTGTTTGGTGGTGCTGCTGGCATGATCAACTCATCACTCCAGTTAACGGTTAAGGATGACCAGGAGTCACCCAGAGAACCGAGTGAACCAGAGTTTGAGTATGAGGTGGTGGTTGTGGTGGTGGAAAAAGACATGACTGTTTGAATTCGAAGAGACGAGGGAAATGAGTTTGTTAAAAAATAGCTCTGGTTTAAAATGTAGAGTTTGTTTTAAAAATAGCCTATGGTTTTCTAGTGTTATTTATAGGGAAAGGAGGTGATCATTACATAGCATCCATGTCCAATCAGCAATTAATGGGTTCTAGACATGATTAGATTGTTTTTTGCGTGCTCAATGCAGAAAACGTTTACCAAGGCATACGCCATAGCCTGTTCGTATTCTTGAATGATGTTATTTAATATTTTATTTATGCACCAGGCTGCGAACTGGTTTTAAGCTGGTATACCAGGCTGCGAATTGTGTGTGTAGTGATAACCATCTCTCAGGTTAGGCTGCGAACTATTTGATATAATTTAGGCTGCGAAGTATTCATACAGGTTTGGCTACGAACTGTTCATACATACCAGGATCATAATCAATCATTATATATCAGGTTATGATGCGAACTATAAGATAAGGAATATTCATTATATATCACAATTTGTTTATGTATGCACAACAAAAATAAAATTCACAACAGACATATGTATTTACAAGCAATACACGAATCAGCCATATGTGATGGTGTCTATGTCATTTAAAAAGTAATAGAACATTTCTGCTCTTATGGCAGTCACCATATCTGCATCGTATTTTTTCTGGACTGATCCATGCTCAATAATATCCCTTGCATATTTGCAGACGAAGACACCACAGTCCACGCTGCCTTTTTTTTGTTGTGGGAAGCCTCTTTCCACTTTCACCTTCCACCCTGTAGTATATTTGGGTAGGAATCCTCTATCCAACAAATATTTGATCTGTGTATAATAATTAGTGTTAGGAATATGCACAAAAACAAAAACAGTTGGTGACATACAATTCGCATCCTTGGGCTGCGAATTATATTACAATAAATCATACACAATTCGCATCTTAGGTTGCGAATTGTATGAAAGCCTTGATAGGCTGCGAATTGAGTTGTGGACAGGCTGCGAATTGTATCCAACATAGATAGGCTGCGAATTGAGTTATGGACAGGCTGCGAAAAAATATCTTGTTTACTCACAATTTGCAGCATACCAGATCTCATTTTGCAGCATGCATACTTAAAATGTGTTCAGATTTAAGTGTATAGTTTGGAATATTTACCAGTAGTGCAGGTGTTCTTGTGGTGGTGTCTATGGCATGAAGCTTAGGCAGAAGCGAATTGTAGTTTGAAATTGTCCTTCCGTCGACGTCGATGACGAGCAACGTCCAGTGGTTTACATTGTCCTTCGACTCGGTGCACACTGGAACCATGATGATGTTGGCTGCTTTGCTCCCCTTCCTAAAAGCCATGTCCACCAAATTTTCCACTTGCCACCCTGCTTTTATTTGATGCTGCATCCAAGCAAGAGTATATTAAAGTGAGAACATTTCTGAGAACTTTGTTCAATTTACGTGAGCTAAACTTACCGCAGTCATGCCCGAAATCAGTATGGCGTCGTGATGCTCTCCTTTAGCTTTAGTGCATGGAACTTTGTAGTCTGCATCTTCAAGCATCTTTCGAATCCAAGCATCGATAAGCTAACAAAGGAGTTGTAGATTTATGTTAAATATAGAATACATATGTGAAACATTGAAAATAAAGTTGGTTGACAATTGGATACCTTTACGTCCATCTCCATTTCTAAAGGTAGTGCCATGACATCACTCACTTGCACCCTGATTTCGTACGTAAACTTGGACTCCGGTAACTGCCATACCACTGGATCAGGGGTGTCGCTCTCGTAGGCTTTAACCAACTGTATTTTGTGGTATTGTGCCACATCGATACGGTCAGTTACTTTTGTTTTCTTTGGCCAGTCGCTGTATTCTACTACTGGCGGTTCCCGCATTGTAATTACGAACTCTTCTTCTTCCTCTTCCACTTGAGGCGGCGTTTGTGTCAGTAGCGCAAAACTTGGCTCCTCTATCTCCTTACTGGGCTCGAGCTTAGTAAATAACAGAAATCAAGAGTTGAAACTTATGCAGTGTTCCTACTAGTCCAAACAGTTCGCAACTAGTCCAAACAGTTCGCAGCTTAGGCTGCGAAATGTAAGGTAGCAGTTAAATAAATTTATTATTATATATCAGGGTATGGTACGAACTGTTCGAGGTTCCACTGAACAGTTCGCATTCTACCCTGATATTCGTTTGTAATACCCCAATCATCATTGGACACAAATCTTATGTTATGATGCGAAATCATTATAAGTAGGCCTTACCGCTCGGTCAGCGACAACCACTGTCGTTGACTTGTTCGGCATAGTATCTGGATCGTGTCGGTAGAAATCATTAAAGTCATCCTCCGACATGTTCTCCAGAGACCGTTGTATTATAGAATCGTAATATACATTATCAATTTCATTTAAAAATGTCTGTGAAACTTGAGTGTAAATACCATCAACAAAAGCATTCGGTAAACCTACTGTGTTATCGTGGGACTCTGGAGCTGGCAGTTGATTTGTTACCGGGCCTACAGTTTGACGTTGGCTTAGCAATTCTGACTTTGCTGACATCACCATTGGTCTTTGAGGTTCCACCGAAGAAGTGGTTTTGTCTTCTAAGGATAGTCCTTCGTGGCTGAGTAGTTCTGTCTTCTCACCGGGATGGACAGGTTCTGACTCTTGAGGTGCTACCTCTTGAGTTAGCCTTTCTCTCTTCGCCAAGGTTATCTGTTGCTGCTGTTGTTGTTCTTGTTGTCCTTGTTGCCGGTCTTCGTGTTGAACCTGTGGCTGCTGGTGTTGCTAGGGGTGTTCTTCGTGTTGTTGTTGCTGGGGGTGTTCTTCTTGTTCGTGCTGTTGTTGTTGTTGTCGCTGTTCGTGTTGTTGTTGTTGTTGTTGTTGTTGCTGTTGTTGCTGTTGTTCCTGTTGTTCCTGTTTTTGGGGGTGTTGTTGTTGTTCTTCTTCTTGTTGCTGTTGCTCGGGGTGTTCTTCTTCTTGTTGCTGCCTTTGTTGTTGTTGTTGTTGTTGTTGTTGTTGTGGTTGTGGTTGCTCTTGTTGTTGTTGCTGGGGGTGTTCTTCTTGTTGGTGCTGTTGTTGTTGTAATTGTTGTTCGTGTTGTTGTTGTTGTTGCTGTTGTTGCTGTTGGTCTTGCTGTTTCTGCTGGTGTTGTTGTTGTCTTTCGGTCTCCTATTTCATACAAAAAAAAAACAAAAGGGTGGAAGGGTTAAGCATAAGTTAATCATTGTGTAATCACATTTCGTATCCTGACCTGATATCTATGTTATTCATTCCTAACAATTCGCAGCTCAGCATGCGAATTGTGTAATAACCAAACCACCAGTTTATTACATAATTCGCAGCTCAACCTGCGAAACGTTTGGAATGAATAACCAACCAGTAATAACCAACCAGTTTATTACATAATTCGCAGCTCAACCTGATATTTGTTTGATAACATCATATCATCTACTTACATTATCTACCTCCTCTGTATGTGTCTCCATGATGGGTGAATTGTGGGCATCATCGTCCCTTTCTTCCGGCAGTACTCCAGGAAGAAATGTGTGCTGATCAGCATTAGACACGGATGCTTGCTGATCAGTGGATTTTTATCCCTTTGGAAGTGCTGCTGGTACCTGCTTTATTGGGCTTTCAGTACGGCAGATTGGCAGAGAGATAGCATTGTGGAGTTGTTGTGCTTCAAGTTCTGCTATATTGCGTTTTAATTCTTTCAGCTGCAAAAATGATAGCAAACGTTTTGTAAACATATTAAGTGCTGATTGTAGTGATTATTTAAGGTTCAAGTCATACTTACTTCTCTGGCCTGTTTTTCTATTTTTCGCTCGTACTTGTTCTTGTCGGCGTACGTCTTCAAACACTTTGATTGAGCAGCAATATCGGGATTAGGGTCTCTGCGTTTGAATAAATAATCACCGATCGTTTCACTCATACTGGTTGTGTCGGTGTCGGAGGGCTCTTGCCTAGATTTGCCTTTGGGTTGTGGTGGAATTGTTTTCTTGGGGAGTCTTGGTGGTGGAATCGATTGCTCGGGTGGTGTTGGGTGTTCGAGTGTGGGAGACATCACTTTATTTGTTACATTCTGTGATGCTCGTCTCCTTTGTTTTGGTTTTGATGCTGTGCTTTTCGACCTCTTCCTAGGTCTTTCTTCCGGTGAAGTAGGTACCGTTACTTCTGCATCTTCACCATCTTCATCATCTTCTCTTTCTCCGAAAGCTTCAATTTCAGCCTCGGTAAGCTGTAATGGACCTTCTAAAACCTACCAACAGATGCACATGACAGTAAATTAATTGTTTCGAAAGTATGAGGGTGTAGACAAACAAATTGTTTTTTATAAGTAGTTCGCATCATATGATGCGAACTGTGTGGTTTTAAATCACATTTCGCATGCTAAGCTGCGAAATGATTATGGGACAGTATGATGCGAACTATATGTAAAACATATGATGGGAACTAAGTCTAAACCATATGATGCGAACTAAGTATTAAACATATGATGCGAACTGTGTTGAACATGAAGCTGCGAAGTAAAATTCATATCAGGCTGCGAAATGATTGATATATTTTTATAAGCAGTTCGCATCATATGATGCGAACTGTATGCACCCCCAGTTCAATACATATATAAAGCTTATACCTGGTCATTATCCAGCGAGGGTGTTCTAAGAAGATATGTCATGGTGGATGCTTGGCACTCTAACCCCAACCATTTGAAAAACCTTGGTATCGAGGTTGGCTTCGCTACCTCGTGGCCAATTGTTGTGTGCTCCATGATGAAGGGCTGCATGGGGACAAGTTTTATGAGCACGATGCTATGTAAATAACTAATTTTTATATTGAATAGATCAATCTTACAACTACAAGGGCGACGCAGCCGACGATTTTATCAGCTCTTTCTACTGCTAAGCAACTCCTGATAGACTGTCGAAGCTTAAACAGAATCGATCCAGCCCAGTCGTAATTGTTTATTCTGTTGAGGTCTTCAACGTAATAAACCGTGCTCCAGTGCAAGATATCTCCAGATACGGAGTAGAATAGCGTGGAGCACAAAAACAGTATCAACAGCCTCGCAACGTCTTCCAATTAATGTTCCCCTCCTTCGTTTATGGCCTTCTCTATACCCTCCTGTAAAACCAATGACAACATGCTATGTTAGAAATGTACAGAATCTTGCTTTATAAAGATGAAGTCCATTTTAGACGTACCTTTATGATGGCATTTGTTATTGTTTTGGTATTACTAGCTGATACTTTCCTGCCAGTTTTTGCCATGAAGTATTTCTTCATCATCCTTGATTCGTCCTCCTCACCGGCTGCATACTTGTTGTGAAAAGCGCCGGTTTTTGTTAACTCCATTTTCTCGGTGCCATGCCTCAGCCCGAATATGATCTTGATATCGTTTGTAGTTAGCTTTACATACTTGTTGCCAATCCTAAAGGCGTCTCTTTCCAGAGAGAATTTCTCGAGGATATACTGAATGATTTGGTAGAATTTTTTCCTAGGCAGCTCTTCCTCATTACGGATTTCGAACGCCGTTTTCAGAAGCGTGTAGAAGGGTGTGTTTCTTGCAGCTTCAATGTGGGCCATTGTAATACGCATGTCTTTTAGTAGCTTTAGAAGGCTCACCAACCCTGATCTGTAGTAGCTGGGTTTTGTTGTCATTCTTTCTGCACAAACACAAATCAGTTGGAATGTCACAAATAATTCGCATCACAAGCTGCGAATCGCATACATATAAATATTGGCTTAACAGACAAGTTGCGAAATAAGTTCTGACATGATGCGAATTAGGTAACTCAAGCTGCGAACTGTTTGTAAATAAGTATAAACACAAAATCGAGCTGCGAATTGCTTGCATAGTAGGTTATCAGGATGCGAACTGTTACACTTTTTACATGCACGTTGCAGGGATCTGAGAATTATGCAACAAACACCAAAATCAACAATGAACTACCTAATGCAGATCTAACATACATAATATTTCTCAGGAGAGTATCAGTATTACATGCAACTAAAATTATACCCTGGCTTCGACTATAAACCCATAAATAGGAAGTTCACAACTTGTGATGCGAGGTGTGTGGCACTCTAACTAATTTGTGTTTGTGCAGGAAGTATGACAACAAAACCAAGCTATTACAGATCAGGGTTGGTGAGCCTTCTGAAGCTTCTTAAAGAGAACCGTATTACCCGTGCCCACATTGAAGCTGCAAGAAACACACCCTTCTACATGCTTTTGAAAACGGCTTTCGACATCCGTAATGAGGCAAAGCTGCCAAAGAATAAATTATACTCGATCATTCAGTAACTCGTCGAGAGGTTCTCTGTTGATAAAGATGCCTTCCATATTGGCTCAAAGTTTGTAAAGTTAACTGAAGACGATGTGAAGATTATTTTCAGGATGAAGCATGACACGGAGAAAATGCAATTAACGAAAACCGGAGCATTTCACAACAAATACGCACCCGGCAAGGAGGACAAATTGAGGATGATGAAGAAATAATTCATGGGTAAAACTGCCAGAAAAGTAGGACTGACAAATACTAAAACAATAACGAATGCCATTATAAATGTACCAGTAAAATCGACTTCATCTTATAAAGCATGATGCTGTACTTTACTAACATAGCATGTTGTCGTTGGTTTTACAGGCAGGTATAGAAAAGGCCATAACCGAAGGGGGGAGCATGAGTTGGAAGACGTTGCGAGGCTATTGATACTGTTTTTGTGCTCCACCCTATTCTACTCCGTATCTGGAGATATCCTGGGTTGGAGCACGCTTTATTTTGTTGAAGACCTCAGCAAAATAAACAATTGCGATTGGTCCATATCAATATTGTACAAGCTTCGACAGTCCATCAGTAGTTGCTTAGCAATCGAAAAACTCGATACAGTCGTCGGCTGCGTCGCCCTTGTAATTGTAAGATTGATCTATTCAGTATAAAACTTAGTTATGTACAGAGCATCTTAATGATAAAACTTATCCCCATGCAGCCCTTCTTCATGGAGCACACAACAGTCGGCCTCGAGGTAGTGAAGCCGACCTCGATACCAAGGTTTTTCAAATGGTTGGGATTAGAGTGCCAAGCAGCAACCGTGGCGCTGCTTATTAAAATACCCAACCTGAAAGCTGATCAGGTATGAGCTTTATATAGGTATTGAATTGGGGTTGCAAACATTTCGCAGCATATCATGTGTTTTGATTGGTGTTATATTAGAACAATGTATCAATCATTTTGCAGTCTGGGATGCGTTTTTAGTTCGCAGCTTATTGTGTCCACACAATTCGCAGGATATTATTTACACACAATTCGCATTCTAACATGCGAGTTGTTTACAACTCTAACATGGATAGAATTTCACACAATTCGCAGCCTATAATGCGAACTGTTTGTAAAAAACAATTTGTCTGTCTACACCCTCATACTTTCAAAAAAACCCGTTTGCATCTATTTACTTACATGTACCTCTGTTGGTAGGTTTTCGAAGGTCCACTACGGCTTAGTGAGGCTGAAAGCGAAGCTTTCGGAGAACCAGTAGATAGTGGAGATGCAGATGAGGAATCTATTTCACCGGAAGAAAGACCAAAGAAGAGGAAGAAAAGCACAGCCCCAAAACCAAGGAGACGAGCATCACAGAAACAGAAATAAACGAATCAGGTGATATCACCCAGACCCCAACAACCAAGACTCCCTGAGCCAACGATTCCACCACCAAGACTCTCCAAGCAAACGATTACACCACCACCGGTCGGCACATCCAGGCAGGAGCCCGACGACGAGGGCACAACCAGTATAAGTGAAAAAATCTGTAATTTTATCCTCAAACGCAGAACGCCTACTCCAAATAAGTCTGCAACTATTGCTGAATCAAAGCGTTTGAAGCATATGCCAACAAGAACAAATACGGGAGAAAGATAGAAAAATAGGCCAAAGAAGTAAGTAAGAAATTGAGCCTTAAATAATCGCTATAGTCAGCACTTAATATGTTTATAAAATGTCTGCTATCATTTATTCGGCTGGAAGAATTGAAACGGAAGATAGCGGATCTTGAAGCACAACAACTCCACAATGTTATCTCTCGTCAAATTTGCCAGATTGGAAGCCCAGTAGTTGAGAAGGTACCAGCATTTCTAGATAGAGCAACGTGTACAGAATTGCAGGCATCTGTGCCTGATGCTGATGGAGTACTGCCAGAAGAGAGGGATGATGATAGGAACCATTCACCCATAGCGGTACCATCTGGAAGGATGCAAGAAGAGTTGTTGGTGTTCACAGAGATGGACACCACGGAGACACAGACGAAGAAAGAAAGACACGAGTCTCTTCCGAATGACCAACAACTCGTACTTCACGGGGCAAAGGAGATAGAAGATCGTGAGAAAGAAATGGTAGGTCCAGGCAGCCTAGAAGATGTAAGTGGATCAAAAGTTCACTAAGATTCAAATATCTTATTTATTTGTTGTGATGAAATTGTTTCTATAATAATATTTACTGTTGTATAAATATTCAAACAAAATTAGTGTATCTATTTAAAACAGTCAATGGGTTTATTATTTGAATACATATTCAAACAATGCATCACATGATATGATGATATCAAACAAATATCAGGACTGTTGTATAGTCCTGGCCGAACAATTCGCATCGTATATTGCAAAATGTGTTTTACTCTAGTTGGTTGGTTATTTTAAAATTCGCAGCTCAGCATGCGAATTGTTTGAGATGGACCAAACAAATATCAGGTCAGCATGCAAATCGTTCGCAACTATGATTATAGTATGCTTAACCCTTCCACCTTTTTATTTTAGAATTTGAATGAAACGGGAGACCGACAGACAAAAACACCACCAACAACAACAACAACAAGTTCAACACCAACAACAACAACAACACCAACAACAACAACAGCAACAACAAGTTCAACAGCAACAACAACACCAACAACAGCAACATCAACAAGTTCTACAACAATAGCAACAAGAACAACAAGAACAACAAGACCAGCAACAACAACAACAAATAGCCTTGGCAAAGAGAGAAAGGCTAACACAAGAGATAACACCGCAAGAGTCAGAACATGTCCATCCCTGTGAGAAGATGGAACTACTCAGCCAGAAAGGACCGTCCTTAGAAGATAACACCACATATGGAGATGCACCTCAAAGACCAACGGTGGTGTGCGCAAAGTCAGAATTGCTAAGCCAACGTGAAATTGTAGCACCAGTAACAAATCAACTGCAAGCTCTAGAGTCAAACGATAACACAGTAGGTTTACCCGATGCTTTTGTTGATGGTATTTACACTAAAGTTTCACAAACATTTTTAAATGAAATTAATAATGTATATATCGATTATGTAATACAATGGTCTTTGGAGAACATATCGGGGGATAAATTTAATGATTTCTTCCGACACGATCCAGATCCTATGCCGAACAAGTCAATGACATTGGTTATCGCTGACCGTGTGGTAAGGGCTATTTATAATGATTTCGCATCATACCATGAGAATTGTGTGAATCTATTTTAAATGTTACAAACGAATATCAAGGTAGCATGCGAAGTGTTCAGTAGAACCTCGATCAGTTCACATGCTGTCCTGATAGATACCCTGAAATGTATTCAGCTAGAACCAAACAATCTGCATGTTAGCATGCGAACTGTTTGGGGTCGTTAACATTATAATGACTGACACACTATTTTGATTTTTTTTATTTACTAAGCTCAAGCCAAATAAAGAGATAGAGGAGCCTACTTTTAATATACTGACACCAAAACAACCTCCATTGGCAGAGGAAGAGGAAGAGATAATTATAACAGAACGAGAACCGCCAAAATTAAAATACAGCGGCTGGCCAAAGGAAATAAAAGTAACTGACCGTATCAATGTCGGAGAATACCACAAAATAGAGTTAGTTAAAACCGACGAGAGTGACACCCCTGATCCAGTAGTATGGTAGTTACTAGAGTCCCAATTTACATACAGAATTAGAGTGCTAACGAGTGATGCGATGGCGTTACCTTAAGAATTGGAGTTGGATGTAAAGGTATCCAATTGTCAACCAATTCTCTTTTTAATGTTTCAAACATGTCTTATATATTTAACATAAATAAACAACTCATTTCTTAGGTTGTCGATGCTTGGATTCGAAAGATGCTTGAAGAATCAGACTTCAAACTTCCATGCCAAAAAGTTGAAGGAGTGTTATATGACAGCGTAATGATTTCGGGCATGACTACGGTAAGTTTAATTTCAAAGTTTCAGAAAATGTTCTCGTCGTAATTTATTGTCGCTTGAATGCACCATAATCTAGACATAGGGTGGGATGTATCAAATCTAGTAGACGCATCTTTTAGCAAAGCGCCTGAAAACCCCAACATCATCATCATTCCAATATGCAATGAGACAAAAGACTAGATAAACCATTGGATGTTGCTCGTCATTGAAGTCGACGGCAGGTCGGTAACAAACTACAACCCACTGCTGCCTAAACTCAAAGCGATAGACAACACCACAAGGACACCTATCAAGCTGGTAATATTCCCAACTATTCAATTACGTGTAAACACATTTTAAATTATGCGTGATCAAGATATGCTGCGAACTGTGATCAAAATATGCTGCGGAATGTGAGCAAATCAGTTGCAATTCGCTGCGTATCTATAAAAGAATTCGCAACCTAGGATGCGAATTATTTTGGATGATGCACATTTCGCAAAATAGGCTGCTAAATGCTTGCAGACAAAATGGATTGGATACCAAACAATTCGCAACTTAGGCTGCGAATTGCTTGACATGCACATGTTGCCTTGGTTGTCACACAATTTGTATCCTACGATGCGAATTGTTTGACAACAACTGTTTAAGTTTTTGTGCTGATTCCTAACACTAATAATTATAACCAGATCAAATATTTAGTGGATAAAAGATTCTTACCTACTTCAAAGACAGGATGGAAGGTGAAAAATAAAAGAAAAATTCCACAACAAAAACGTGGCACCCTAGACTGTGGTATTTTTGTCTACAAATACGCCAGAGATATTATCCAGCATGGATATGTGCAGACAAAATACGATGAAGATATGGTCACTGCCTTAAGAGCAGAAATGTTTGATTTCTTCTTAAACGACAGAGATACTGTGAAGTACGGGTGATTCGAAGTAAAACATTATGGTTTTTTGGTCTACATACATTGATTGTAATTTTTTGGTGTACATACATTCTCAGTATTTTTATGTTGTACTTAGACTTTTTTAAATTTCAGAAATGTGCAATTCCCAGATATATGTAGGACATATTTCTTATCAAACAGTTCGCATGATAACCTGATATATAAGGGTTAGTTAGTATTCGAACAATACCCACCAATCCCTGGTATATCTTAAAAAAGGATCATCACCAAACAATTCGTATCCTAACCTGATAGATGCTTAATTATCACTAAACAGTTCGCAGCAACTCCTGGTATATCACATTAACAAACAGTTTGCATCAATTCTTGGTATAAAATAAATAATTCAAAATCTATCGTTCAAGAATACGAACAGGCTATGGCGTATGCCTTGGTAAACGTTAACTACATTGAGCACGCAAAAAACAATCTAATCACCAGAGGTCTAGAGCCCATTAATTGCTGACTGGACATGGAGGCTATATAATTATTAATATAGCCACACCACCTCATAAGCTCAGACTCCCTCATTTCCCTATAAATAACACTAGTAACCAGAGGCTAATTTTAAAACAAACTCTATATTTTTAAAAAACACCTCTTGTTCTCTTCAAATTCTAACAGTCATGTCATTTTCCACCACCACAACCACCAACACATACTCATACTCTGGTTCACTTGGTTCTCTGGGTGACTCCTGGTCATCCTTAACCACTAACTGGAGCGATGACTTGATCATGCCAACACCACCAAACATCCCAGTCTCTGTCCTTGATTTAAACATAGATGACAACTTCTTTGCTGACTCTCAACCAATGGAAGCTGTTCCAATGGTTGCTGTTGAACCTCAGCCAGAAGAGGTTCCAATGATTGTTGTTTTACCTCAGCCAGCAGAGGTTCCACCTCAGACGACAGAGGTTCCAAACAACAAAAGGAAGAGGGACGACAAAACCGGTCCATCAAGGACAAAATTTTTATGCATAATGAAGAGGAATATGAAAATAAAAAAGTTGATGATCAGCACGAAGAGGAGAAATATGGTGAAGAATCCTCTACTGATGATTGATAGAGTTGGCCTTTGTTGTTTGCTTTTATGGAATGCAACTAACAAACACTAATAGGTTGTAGTGATTTCTGTGAACATTTGTTAGTGCATAAATACTGTAATCCTCTTTTTTGGAATCCAATTTTTTTTTACAGAATTTTAATCATATATAGGATTCGCATCATAACCTGATATATTACTTGTTTATCAATATTACTGATTTCCATGCAATTCGCAGCATACCATGCAATTTGCAACCACTGAAAGTCCTGATATTTTTATGAAGGCACGCTTCGCAGCTTAGCATGCGATGTGTAAGAAAATATCTGGACTTCTGGTTGTTCTCAATTCGCATCATATCATGCGATACACAAGAAACTAGAAGTCCTAATATTTGTTCTGGTCATAATTCGCAGCCTAACATACGATCTGTAGTTTAGAGTTGAAGGCAATTCGCATTATAGCATGCGAATCGTAAGCAAATAAGAGTCCTGATATTTGTTTGAAAAAGCATTACGTTAGAGCTCAACACAATTCGTAGCATAAATACTGATAGTTGTTTGATATGATTTCACTAACGATACGCATCCTGGTGAAATTTCACACAAATCACATGGAAACCTGATAGATGTTTGAAACATGATATCAACATATGATAGACAATTCACAATACTGGATGCGAATTTCACAAACAACTGTAAAAAAAATTGGGCTTAAATTGTGCTTAAACTGGAACGTCACAAGTCGTCCTGTTATGGCTTGATTTTTAACAACGGCCACACCTCAACTGCTTAGTTGAGATTTCTCCTCTAGATGGGATTCGCTTTTTCTTAGGCCTTCCAGAGTGTCTCTTAACGTTCGGAGGCAAAACTTCAACAAATGAAGAATCGTTAGCGCTGGACCCTTCCCCGAAATCCGTTATAGCTAGTATGGTGAAAGAGTAACTTTCCATGTAATTCTTAACCGTAAAGAAGGGCTCTATTACGATAAAAGGATCTTGGTCAGTATACTGTATTGCGGCTAAAGTATGAGGACATGGAAAACACTCTTGTTGCCATGATCTGCAAGAACATTTGAAATCCAATAGATTAACAACAGCCACAGGATTTGAAAAGACTTCGAACATGGCGGATGCCGACTTACTTACTACCCAAGTTCGGCACATGTCAACATTCTGCTCTAGCTTCTTCTCATACTAGGGGACCAAATTAGTACTCCAGCTGAGACCCTCTTCGTATCTTCTTGAAACTTGAGTCATAAGAAAGACTCTAATCCAGTCAATAAACTCAAGAATCGTTAGGCCGCAATATTTTTTGATATGATTGTTAAACGATTCTGCTACAGTAGAAGCCATAGAGCCGTATCGTTTCCCTTTTACGTAAGCCTACGCATACTTTTCCGGGGGTAAATTTGCAAGAAAATCACTCATTCTGTCACCACCTTCACATAGAAAAACTGTTACTATATCTTTAAAAATCTCTCGACTCGGAGCATAAGCAAGACGATGGAAGAAACTCAACATCCTTTTTTTATCGTCTCTGTTAGTATGTTCCAGTTTTGCTTTCAAATTCTGCATGAGATGGAAATAACCGTACGCATGATAGCAGTTTGGATACAAGACGGAAACATCATTAACGATACCCATATGACGGTCTGAAATAAATGTGATCTGGCAATTCAACAAATGTGGTTTCAAACACCCCAAAAACCACATCCAATTGTCCCAATCTTCAATGCTAATAATACCAACAACAACATGGAATAGTCCTGGAAAAAAACAGATCAAATGAACAATACAACAGTACTCAAACGTTGAAAAAATGTAAACAGTTCGCATGCTGTCCTGAGAGTTGTTCTCAAAATGCACGTTGCGAACTGTGTACAAGCATAAGCTGCGAATTGATCGTCATCACCTAAACAATACTTCCTAATTCGCAGCCTCGGAGGCGAATCATTCTCAAATATCAGGTTTCCATGACAATGGTGTGCAAATATAGGATGCGAATTGTTGCCCAAAATTTCAAACAAAACATCATAACACATTTAGATTAACTAGTTAAATGTAACTAATCGTTTTTGCCGTCCTTTGCTACAACAATAAGCAAGGTAACCTTATACTTTCCATATAAGTGGGTTATATCGACAAATAACATTGGACGATATAAATGAAAACCCTGAAGGGACGAACCAAATGCTACAAAAAACGCTTGAATCGATTTCCAGCCGATAACTCCAACTGGTAGTCTGAAGTAATATCCCGGCTCTTCAATCGTTTGAAGTATCCGCTTAGTAAACTAAAAGAACTTGAACTATCTCCGAAAACTCCCCTCCTTGCCTTCTCTAAAGCAATCCATGACAAACGATAAGAGATTTCAAAACCGTAATTTTGTTTGACATTCGATTGTATGGTTTTGGCTGTCAAGGAATGGCAGGTTCGGAGAGAATCCTGAATTTCCTCTGCAATCAAATCTGATGTCAAATGCATGTGGCGCTTATACTTCTGGGAGAAAACAAGACTGCGAATATGGTGCGGAACATACTTCTTGATCGTCATGAAGCTGGTGCTGGAATCAATAGATGCATAAAGCCTTCATTTGCACCCGCTTGTGAACTTATTTTCACAATAAACAGTGATCTTAGTTGCTGTGTTATGCAGGTATTTAAAAGAAAAACCATGCTCTAAAGCAAACTTGCACAAAGATAACTTGAGACCTCCAGCACCTTCTTCAAAAGCTTGACCTACTCCTGTAATAGCATCGGCCCAACCAACAGTAGCAAGTTGTTTTTTCTTTGATCAGAATTAACTAAACCGTTACTACTCTACCCGTTAACTAGTTGATCAGGAGATGGTTCTCCCAAACTCAAGCTACGCTCTTTACGCTTTACACCACAATCCTTACCACCAGAGCTCTTATCACCAGAACGTTTTTCACCAGAACACTTATCACCAGAATCATTATCGAAGACGTGTTCTTCTATGAGAAAACTAACCAGTTTTAAACGCTCCAAATCAAGATATAACACCAACCCAACAAAATCCTTCTGGTTATTAAAGAAACAATTATTGTGATCCACGCAGGAGTATGTAATTAGGTAGTCACCTGTGACAAGCTCCTCCCATGTGTTCTCCACATAAGCGTGGATACTTTGAATGCTTTAAAACTCCGTGAAAGGCACAATTGCGGTTTGGTGACCATATTTAAAAATACAAACTCGTGATTTGGGCATACCTTACCCTACAACGAACAAGCTATTAGTTATTAATCCCAAAAATAAAGTGCAAATTATTTATTACTGCATCAAACATATCGCATCCTATCTTGCGATTTGTGTATATCTATAAGTTGCGAACTGTGTACAATTCGCATCTTCTCCTGAGAGTTGTTTGTAAATCAACTAAAAAAAGTCATGATATTTGTTTTAAAATACAATACTCAAAAGTATCTACACATTTCGCATCCTATCATGCGAATCGTAAAAAGTAAATAAAAAGTTCATGATATTTGTTTTGAAATACAATACTCTATAGTTCTACACAGTTCGGATCCTATCATGCGAATCGTAAGAGTAACTAAAAAAGTCATGGTATTCGTTTGAAAATGCAATACTTTATAGTTTCACATAGTTCGCATAGTAGCATGTGAAACGTAAAAGTAACTAAAAAAAGTCATGATATTTGTTTGAAAATACAATACTTTAGAGTACTACACAGTTCGCATCATAGCATGCAAAATGTAAAAATAACTAAAAGTCCTGGTATTTGTTTGAAAATGCAATACTTTAGATTTCCACAGAGTTCGCAACCCATCCTGAGTTTTGTAAGCAACTAAGAGTCCTGATATATGTTTGAACATCCATACAATTCGCAACATATTTGTAAGCAAATTTTAAAATTCTTTCATGTAATTCGTACTTAACCATGCGAATTGGTACACAATTAGCATCTTCCTCATTGAATACATCAAATAATTCGCATATTGCGTGGAACACCTAGACAACTAAAACTCGTAGTCTACACATGTTTAACGTCCGAAACAAAAATCTAATGCACTACAAAATTAGTATATAACATCAGAAAACAAGGACATGAGTATATAACGACAAATATTAACAAAACAAGAACATATCACTGGAACAAAAAAACAGAGAAAAGCTCGAAATCAGGCTATGACGTCTAAAAACAGTAAAATAAAAACTATTCCAACTGAGAAAACCAACAAATAACTTCGAAATCAGAATTACGATTACATGGAAGCAGCAACATGATTACTTGTAAAACAACAGATTCCAAAAAGCACGATCAGTTCCTGTACGTAGAAGACAGTGGTCAGATAGGTTTTACACCACAACCTACATAAATAAACAGACCTTCTAACACTCCGATCACCGCAATTGTGCTTTCAAGAATACTTCGTGGTGGTTCGTAGGGTTAGGCGGTTAGAGCGGCTAACAAATTCAAATCTTCAAAAAGCTAGAAAAAATAGAAAGAAAACAAAAAATTATACTTATATAGTGGGTTTAAGGGTAGTTAGGGTATTAAATAATATTAGGTAGTAAGTGACAATTAGGTAGTTGAGTTGGGTATTAAGTAACAATTGATCAAACCTTGGGTACTAGGTGACAATTGAATAGTTGAGGTGGTACTTTAGGTGCAATTTCTCTATATATATATGTAAATTTTAATAGATCTTCTTATAGGTGGATTAATAAGAAGTTTGATAAAAATTTATACCAAAGAAATAATGTATTTTATATACATTTTTTATTTATTAAAAGAAACAATATTTTATATAACAAATTTTATTTTATTTCTATTTATTTTTCAAAAATATTTTTTATATAATAAATCTGATTTGAATTTAAATAGAAATAAAATAAAATTTGTCATGTATATTTATATATATTTGAAAAATTCTTTTTAAATATTAAATTTTATTTTTCTAAATATCTTTTAAAAATAATATATTAAGCTATATTAAGATTTATTGTTAAATTTTATTTTTATATGTAATAATATGATATTGTAATACGATATTTTTACTTGTAATAATTTTTTATATTTTTTTTATTCACAAGAGCATATCTTGTACCTGATTTAATGGTTGTAGGCTTGTAATGGAGCATTATATCGCTAAAAACCCAAAGAATAATGTTGGTTCTTCAAGTAGCCCGAGTAATAACAATATGGTTCATCCTAATCTGATTGTCCTTATAGGATGACCTAATGTTGATAGTATGGAGTTTGATCCGAACAAATATATACTGAGTGATCCGGGACTACGCCAACTTATTAAAAAATCTGGTAACAATGATATAGATAAAATTCGACTAGAATTCATCTCAAAAGGACCTTGTCAATAAAAAATCATATTATTCCCAAAACGAAATTTGGGAAAGATAACATGAGTTTTCAAGTTACATGGTTTGAAAAATATCCATGGTTGGAATATAGTGTGCACAAGGATGCAACATTTTCTTTTCAATGTTACCTTTTTAAACCACGTAATGATAATCATTGTGGAGATGACGTGTTTGTTAAAAAAGGTTTAATAATTGGAAAAAAACATATGAAAAATTTAAAGAGCATAAAGGTGATTTGAACAACACACATAATCAAGCTAGAGAAAAGTTTTTCATGTTTAAAAATCAAAGACAGAATATTGAATACAGTTTGAGAGAATATGGGAAAGAAGATGAAGTTAATTATCGTGTACGTCTAACATCATCTTCAGATATGATCAGATTTATTTTGTGTCAGGTATTAGCTTTTCGTGGACATGATGATTCATCACAATCCTTAAGTAGATGAATTTTTTAGAAATACTTGACTGGTATCGTGAGCGTAAAGCAGAGGTAAAAATGGTCACATTAGAGAACGCACCTGGTAATCATCAGATGACTTCTCCAACAGTCCAGAAAGAGTTGACAAATTGTTGTGCTGTTGAAACTACAAATACATATTAGAAGATATTATGGATCATAATTTATATCTTTTGGTCGATGAAGCATGTGATGTGTCGATTAAAGAACAAATTGATTTGGTGATTAGATATGTTAATAATGACGGAGATATCATGGAAAGAGTTTTAAGCTTGGTTCATGTTACCGATACAACTGCAAAAAATCTTTGAAAAGAAAGATAGACTCAAAATTTGTTGAACATAACTTGTCTTTATCACGGCTGAGGGGTCAAGGTTATGATGGTGCATCTAACATGAGTGGTGAATTTAATGGTTTGAAAACACTTATATCGAATGAAAATGAATATGCCAAATATGTCCATTGTTTTGCACACCAACTCCAACTAGTTGTTGTTACTGTTGCGAAAGACCTTAGTGCCATTAGTGATTTTTTAGCATTATCACTATGATTGTAAACATTTGTGGAACATCTTGTAGAAGGAGGGATAAACTACGAGACGTTGAGTATGAAATAATTGTTAAATCCTTTGAAACTGGAGAAAATAGAAGTGAGAGAGTAAAAACCCAAGAAATGAGTTTGAAACGACCAGGTGACACTAGATGGGGATCACATTTTAATACTTTGCTACGCTTGAAGAGTATGTGGTCTTCAATAATTAAACTTCTTAAACATGTATATGAAGATGGTTCTAATCCAGATAATAGAGGCATTAAAAAAATTGATTATGCGAATGGAGAGTTATGATTTCATATTTATTTTGTTTGATGATTAAGTTGCTTGGGTCAACATATGTTTTATCACGATGTTAACAACATAGGGACCAAAATATTTTGCAAGCTATTTTTTTTATCGATACAACGAAAAATGCATTGCACAATTATAGAGAAAATGGTTGGGATGAATTTCTAGACGAGGTCAAGAATTTTTGCGTGTCTCATTCCATTGACATTTTTAATATGGAAGATACAATTAAGACTCGTGTGCGTATGAAGCTAGATAGACGTGTAACTAATTACCATCATTATAAGGTGGCGATATATTGTTAGGTTAATTTACTATGTATTTATTGTAATTTAGGATTATAATATGTTTTTATATATATTTCAAAATTCTTATTTTCTCAAATTCTACAGGTTCTGGATTTACTTATTCAAGAGATAGAACATCGTTTTCGAGAAGCAAATACAGACTTGCTTACTTGCACAAATTGTCTTAGTCCAAAAAAATCATTTGCTAATTCCAATGTTCAACAATTTATTCGTTTAACAAACTTTTATCCAAATCACGTTTCTTATTCCGACCATATGAGGCTTAAATTTGAACTTGAAACATATATCAGTGATATAATTAACAAAAATGAGTTTTCCAATATTGAAGATTTGGGAGATTTAGCTAAGATATTAGTTATTCCTGAAAGACATAAGAGTTTTCCATTGGTGTATCGCTTGATCAAATTGACATTAATTTACAGGTATGGATATAGGTTCTCACACATGACTCTTTTTTACTTGAAAGCCTTTGAAAGAAGACTTGGGCAATTTTTTACCCCCATCGATTGACTATGAATTTCGACTACGCACAATATATGTCCTTGACGAGAACCATAATAATACAAGCCCTAAGGAAATTATCATTGATGAGGTTCGAATTATCCAGTCACAACCTAATGTGTTATCCCGACAGGACACAAGTAAAAAAATACCTAAACACCTTTTGACTAAGCTATGTGCTAATCAGATTAAAAGATTAATGAGTCCTTAAACTTGACCCGGTTTCATAACTTGACCCGTAAGCCCATAGGTCCTTAATTAAGGGTATAAATACCCCAACCACTTTTATTAATAAAGGTAATGAACATTTAATACTACAAGGATGCTCAAATATCTTACTACTTTATACCAAACACTTAATACTCAAAATATTTTACAAAACACTTATCAAAATTACCCCCAGTCCAGAATAAACCAAACCTAATTAGCGACCACAGTGGGAGGCGATGGTGCCTGAATCTTGGATACAAAACCAGTAAAAAAGACATGTTCGGATGGATCCGAGCGAGCAAGCGAATCCACCACATGAGGTGGAGGTAGTTGGGGAAAACAAGGAGTACGACATCGAAGAACGAGACAAGTTGAGAGCAGAAATAGAGGCGTTGAAGGCCATAAAAAAAGCAGAAATGGGTATAAATGAGAAGTCAAGGGCGTCATCCATCCATCATACTGATAATCCTAGGGAGAATGATCCATCAGCAAAGACTCATTCGAATTTATAAAAGACCCATGTTAGCTCTAAGAAGACTCACCGGTCCAAGCCGGTTAAAATTTCAGATTCTGAGTCCTCCAGCACCTCTTCGAACGAGGCTGAGCTTGAGGAATCTTTATAATCAAGAAGTGATGAAGGTAGGTCCAGGAAGAAAAAAACTAGTTAAAAAATAATCAAGAAAAAGAGATAGGCATGGGAGACTTAAAAGGCATCTGGGCAAAGGGTCATCTCATAGCTACAGTCACAGGCATATAGATCAGTTGCTGATCGATCCTTTTACTTTTCAGACCGAACCAGGTATTTTTGCAACACCTAATGAAGACACAGTCTTCAGTTGTAATAGGAATTGGAGACAATCACCATTCTCTACCAAAATATTGTCCGGAAACCTACCCGAAAGGTTTGACAGTTCCAAAATGGAGAAGTATGATAAGAGTAAGGATCCGGACAATCATCTGGAGCAGTTTAAGTACTTCATGATGAATTTTGATGATGATGACAAACTTATGTGTAGAGCTTTCTCCTAATCTTTTACGGGAAGTGTACAACAGTTTACCCCAGGGGTGTATCAGAAAGTTTGATACATTCTGGGTTGCCTTCGGAAGGCAATTTGTAGGAAGTAAGGAAGTAAAGGGAAATGGAGATACTATCATCCATTGTGCCCAAGAGCCAAATGAGTCCTTAAAAGACTAGATAAATAGGTTCATAAATACCAAGAACGGGTTAACAAATTGCTTCGAACATGTGTCAATTGCTTCTTTGAGACAAGGGCTGAACCCTGGGAATCTGGCTGATTCGGTGACCAGGAAGAAGGCCATGACTTAGGGTGGCTTGTTAAATCAGGTGGGGAAGAAGATTAATGTGGATGAAACCAAGAAAACTAGGGTCCACCATCAGGTGAGGTCCACCACAGCAGCTCAAAACCAAAACCAGTACGGGTATAAGGCTAAGAAGACCAGACAATGATCCAACAGGGCTAAGCTGGCTCAATCCAACCAAAATCAATCTCAAAGTCAACAGTCAAGGAGTAAAAGAGGTCTTTGGGTTCAACCGGAGTGGTTTGCAGAATTAAAAGAAAATGTGGCCACAATTTATGACGAAACCAAGGATGAAGTTCATTTCCGGAAACCAGCAACACTGCAGTCTCCCAGAGACAGTCGAAATACTTATTTTTGCCAATATCACAATGATATTTCCCATAACACCCAAGACTCCAATTCTTTGAAGCAGGAAGTACATAATCTCATTGAGAGAGGTAAGCTGGGGGCTTACGTCAAAAGAAGAGGTGGAAATAGGCATGACAATGCTCCTCGAACTGGGCCTATGAACAATACGGGAACATCTGCTCCATAGGGGGCAATGGTGATCTTTGAAAGATTTGATGTTGATTCGGACTACCTGGATCCTGATCCGACCCGGAATAACATAGGGGTCACAAGAGAACAAACTAAGATGCTATCCAGACTCATTAGTTTCTTTGAGTCACTCACTATATTCGGAGGGGATACCATGACAACGCCCATTTCTTCATCAAGAAAGAGGCATGTTCACTCTCTGGCTACTCAGTTGGAAGGAGACATGTCTTCTTATCAATCACAAACCCCTTTTCCATATACAGTCTTTGATGTGGATGATTTAAGAAATATCGCTGGACCTCATGAGGATACTGTGGTGATAGGGGCATCTATTGGGGGTAATGATATCAGACGAACTCTGATAGACACGGGCAGCTCGACAAGCATTCTCTTTTTAAGTTCTTACAAATAGATGAAAAATCCGGCCATTTTTTTAACATTCAAACAGAACCATTATGGGCTTCACAGGAAGCTCTGCGGATGTAATCGAGGAATATGAGGAAGATGTGTTGTTGGGAAAGGGCATTTGAAAAAGCTGGTCAGAGTGTTATTCGTTGTGGTAGATTGCCCCACGTGTTACAATGCAATATTTGGGAGGTCTTGGATCTCTAGAATGCATGTTATGGCCTCAACAATCCATCAATGTTTAAAGTATGCGGTTCAAGGGCAGGTAGGTGTAGTCCAAAGTAGTCAGAAGATAGCAAATGAGTGCTATGCAACTGCACTTGCTCCTAACATTTTGGCAGCAGTTCGAATCAATGAATATTAGCAGTTATTGGGGCCTTATAAGGGGGAGGGTGAGATTGATGACCCCAGACAGGCCCCTAGTATTATAATACCGGCAGAAGAAGTTGAAACCCACCCCTTGACAGAGGGTAGAAGTATCAAGGTTGGCTCCAAGATGGCGCCAAAGTTAAAAAACAAATTGTTGTCCTTTTTGTCAAACAATCAACATGTTTTTTCTTGGTGCAATGGTGATGTAATCGGAGTGCCTGCAAGAGTTATCTCACACAAACTATCAGTTTACAGTGACGTTGCACCTGTCGTGCAGAAAAGGAGGGCCTTCTCTAAGGTGAAGGCTGATGTAATAGTCTAAGAAGTTGACCGGCTTACCAAGATAGGGCACATAAAGGAGTCTCGATATCCTTTATGGACTGCCAATCTGGTGTTGGTCAAGAAAAAGAACGGTAAATGGCGTATGTGTATTGATTTATTGACCCCAACAGAGCTTACCCAAAAGATCTCTATCTAGTCCCCCGGATAGATCAGTTGGTGGACTCAACGTCTGGCAACAAGTTGTTGTCCTTCATGGATGCGTTCTCTGGGTACAACCAGATTCATGTGGATCCGAAAGACCAAGATCATACTACGTTTGTTACAGACAGAGGTCTCTATTGTTGTAAGGTGATGCCTTTTGGGTTAAAGAATGTTGGGGCTACTTACCAGAGGCTAGTAAACCAGACATTTACTAATCCGATTGGCATGAATATGGAGGTGTACATAGATGACATGATGGTTAAAAGCTTATATAAGGATCTGCATATAATTGACCTTCTGGAAACTTTTGCCAATCTGACAATTGTGAATTTGAAACTGAATCCAGAAAAGTGTGTCTTTGGTGTTCGATCCGGAATTTTTTTGGGGTACGTAATAAGTGAGAAAGGGTTACAACCCGATCTTGATCAGTTAAATGCCTTATTGGTAATGGAGCCTCCCTAGAATATTAAAGAAGTCAAGAGGCTTATTAGAAGATTGGCTGCCTTAAGGATAAGTGTGTTCTATTTTTCCAAACCTTGAAGAGTGCTAAATACTTTAATTGGTCTCGAGAGACACAACCAAGAAACTGGTGTGACAACGACACAAATGAGAAGAGCTATAAGTCAACCAGGAGGATGAGGTGTCTTACATTCCTGTCCTGTAGCTCCTCAAGAGGGTATTCCCGTAATACCCCAAGCGGCGGTGGTTACAGAGGAACCACCTATTCAGCCCATGGTCGTTTCTCGGGCAGAGGTGCATCTCCATCAGCCGACGGATGCAGCAGGGGCTCGCAGAACTATAGAACCCATCCCAACAGATGACTCGGCGGTCCTCTAACTAGAGCAGAGAATCCAGAATCTCCAGGAGGAATAATTGAAATAGCATTTGAACGAGACGCAATGGAACAAGCCATGCACGCCATAATGACATGTATGAAAGACACTATTCATGCTTTGACTGCTAAGATCAAAGGAACGAGCAAGGCATAACTACTGTCTGGTCCGGAGGCGAGCAAAGTTAAAAGAGCGGATTGTTTGTCCAAACGAGATGACAAGCAGGAAGGTGAAGGCGAGAGCGGGGATAAGAATCGTAGCAGAGGACAGCAAGACGAGGTGAAGCAGACGTTGACCAAATGCGCTCGATAAAATGAACATCTCTATTACAATTAGATCCGCCCGAAGTTATCAACCGACATACTAAAGGAATCACCATTCTCTGAGAAAATTGTGGAAGCTTAGCTCTCGAGGAAGTTCGACCCATTCAAGATGGAAGCTTACGATGGAACGGGAGATCCAGAGAGGCATTTGGAGCAGTTCATAAAAATGATGATAGCCTTCAACCGCGATGATGTGATGTTGTGCCGAGTGCTGTCCATGACCCTCAAAGGTAATGCCATGGATTGGTTCAGCAGCTTACCAAAAGGATTCCCTATGAATTTATAATACTGTGGAAAGCATTCAGGGAAAATTTTGTTGGCAACAAAGAGCTTAAGCGCGAGTAGGATTCAATTATGGACCTTTATTAGCGCCAAAGTGAGTCCCTTAAAAGTTATGTTAAAAGATTTATTCATGCTATGAATGCTTTTACAGATTTGGCCGAAAAAATGGCGGTGGCCTCCCTGAAACGGGGGCTCGATTGAAAAGGGGAGTTGTATGCAGATCTCATCAAGTTCCCAACTTAGAATATGGGGGACTTGCTCGCCATGGCAGATACCTTTATGAGGGTCGAAGATGCCAGACGGGGAGGGTCACCCGAATGACGCAAATCAGATTTCAAAGAAAGTGGAACTAAACAGAAAAGAATTGAGGAACAACCAAAGATGGATTATAACCAGAGACCCCAGCAGCTCGAGCAACCGAATAGGCGTTTCACCCCATTGACTGAGGCCATCTCGGTGATTTATGATTGAACAAAGAGGCGTACGAAGTATCAAACTCTGTGCATGATGAGCGCACCAGAATTTAAATGATCTAATTGGTACTATTGCGTATATCATCATGACCATGGACATTCCACGGATGACTGCTGGAAATTAAGAGAAAAAATTAAAATCTTTTATAAACAATTGCGAGCTGATCCAGTATATCAAACGATCTCACCCGGATCACCATGAGGAAGTTCGTTCTCTAAACAATGAGAAACGAGCCAATGGAGAAGAACTAGAAGCTAACAAGCAACAATTTCTTCTCACCATATCAGGGGGGAGTTCGACCGTAGGTCAAGGGTCAGCTCAAAACAAACGAGCTAAAAACGAGTTTTACGTGTATGAAATAGATGCAAATTCTTATCAAAACTACAAGGACCCAGTAGCCAACCTCACATTCAACGACGATGACCTCAGAGGTTTCAGTCTACCACATGAAGACGCTTTGACTATTTACATAGATATTGGAGGAGTTATGGTAACTCGAGTGCTAGTTGATGAAGGAAGCTCGGTAAATATTATTCTCAAAACCAGCTTTGATCGTATACAGAACGTGCCCCCATACCGACCTACTCAGCGGACGTTGGTCGGCTAAGAAAGAAGAACCTCTCAATGTGTTGGGGAGGTGAAGCTACGAAGAAGGATCTAAAAACACTGTGCTTAGGATGGAAGAAACACCGTTTACATTTCGACAATGCATCAAATATCCGTTATGCAACTTATTAGGAACAATATGGGGTAGCCAGAGAACTGCACGAACGTGCTATGCAATCGCGTCAGACCTATCCAAACCTTTCCAATAGAAATTAAATGGCGAGGGGGACGTTACGCCAGGAACGTTAGATCTCACCTCGCCAGACCCAGTGGACGATCCATGAGAACATGAGGATTCAGCTACTGCATATTCTACAACTGTGGATACGATCATAGCTGCGAAAGGTGTTGCCCCAGGACTCAAAGGTATGTTTTATAGCTTTGTTAGCAAAAACTTTAGATGTATTTTCTTGGGAGGCACCTGATATCTCGGGAGTAAGCCCTTCGATCACAAGCCATGAATTAGCTATCAACGCTTGTGCCAAACCGTTACGACAGAAGCGCAGGTCTTTTTCAGTAGAAAAGCATGCCGCTATATTGGCTGAAGTAACCAAGTTAAGCCGGTTGGGACATATCTAAAAGACAAGGTACCTGGTCTAGATAGCCAACCCGGTTTTGGTAAAAAAGAAGAGTGGACAATGGAGAATGTGCGTGGACTTCACCGACTTAAACCAAGCATGCCCTAATGATGCTTTCCCATTACCAATGATAGATCAGCTAGTCGATTCGACCTCAGGTTGCGAATTTTTATCCTTTATGGACACTTAGATCCGCCTGCACCCATCCAACCAGGAACACGCAGCCTTTCAAACTGAGCGAGGTCTCTATTGTTATACAGTTATGCATTTTGGGTTGAAGAATGGAGGATCGACATATCAACGATTGATAAATCACATCTTCTAAGATCAATTGGGATAACATTTAGAGGCGTACATTGACAATATGATCGTTAAAACCCATTAAGAAGTGCAACACCTAAACACATTACAGGTCGTTTTCGATTTGTTACGCAGATTTAATCTCAAACTTAATCCGAATAAATGCTTGTTTGGTGTTGCTAAGGGCACGTTTTTGAGCTATGTGGTAAGTCAACAAGGTATTGAGGTAGATCTCGTCCGACTAAATGCAGTTTTATAAATGGAACCACCAAAGAATGTTAGAGAAGTGCAATATCTTACAGGAAGGTTAGCAGCCCTTTCGAGGTTTATATCTTGCGCGTTTGACAAGAGTCACCACTTTTTTGAAGTGTTGCGGGGTGCTAAGAAGTTCTCTTGGACAGAAGAGTGTGACAAAGCTTTCGTCGAGGTCAAGCAATATCTCACCTCCCCTGAGATTTTGTCTGCTCCCTCCCCCGAGGAGCCCCTATTTATTTACCTAGCGGTGTCATCATTTGCTGTAAGCTCGGCTCTCGTGCGCGATCAGAATGGGATACAACGCCCGATATATTACACGAGAAAAACGCTAACAGATGCGGAGACAAGATATCTAAACCTCTAAAAACTCGCTTTGAGTTTGGTTGTTGCAGCTCGACGAATGAGGCCATCTTTCCAAGGGCATGTAATTACGGTCCGAACAAAATTCCCTTTACGAACAATGTTGCAGAAGCCAGATGTTTCTGGTAGACTCACCAAGTGGAACATCGAGCTCGGCGAGTATGACATTTGTAATGAGTCATGCTTAGCTATAAAGGGGCAAACAGTTGCTACTTTCTTAGCAGAGTTCACATCCTCCAGAGAAGAACAGATTGAGAAAAACGACAGGAAAGCGATCGAAACCGTCCAGTAAATCGTTGAGGTCAATGGTGCATCTTCTACGTCGGGTGGGGGTGCAGGCATTATACTTCGGACTCCAAGCGAGAAGAAGATCAAACAAGATGTACACTTTAATTTCCCAGTAAAAAATAATGCCGCAGAGTACGAGGCCGCCCTTTGTGGCATGAATTTGGCTTTGATATGTGGAGCTCGAAGCATCAAGATCAGATCTGACTCTCAGTTGGTGTTTAATCAGGCACAAGGTATTTATGATGTCAGGCAGGACGGAATCAGGGAGTATCTCGTGATACTCAAAGGGTATGAGTCTAAATTCACCAGTGTGTTCTATGAGCAGATCCCACAAAGGGATAATTCAGCAGCCGATAATTTAGCTAAGACCGCAACTTCGGAAGAGTATCCCATAATCTTACTCCAGTAACTGCCCATAACAGAGCTCATATCAGCAGGCGAAACCATTAATTCAATCACTAATGATTACGACTAGAGGACTCCATACTTTCAGTACTTGAACCATGAGATATTGCCCACAAGTAAGAATGAAGCTCGCGCGTTACAGATCAGAGCAGCTAAATATTATTTCCTCGACAATACCCTGTATAGGAAAAGTTCAACCCGACCTCTGCTCCGGTGCCTTGACCGCGTGGAAGCCAGTTCGATACTGGCTGATCTACATTCAGGAGAAGCAGAGGCACATTATGGACACCGAACACTGATTCACCATTCTCTCCTTACTGGGTACTATTGGCCTGAGCTAGCAAGTGATGTAGGAATCTAGTATTGCATTGTCATAGTATTTGAATTCACGGTATAGATCCAGCGAGCCTATGCAGAACATCCCCATCCCATGTCCAATTGATAAACGGGGAATAGATCTGGTGGGTCCTTTGCCAATGGCCATAGGAAAACAACAGTTCATTATTGTCGCAGTAGATTACTTTTCAAAATGGGTTGGGGCTAAAGCCCTGTTCCGAACGCACGCCCACGAGGTATGTGATTTCATCCATAATCAAATTCTAACCCGATATAGAATTCCACGGTTCTAATGACAGATAACGGCCCGCATTTCTAAAATCTAATTCTTACCAACTTCTGCAAATGATATGGGATTCTCCAGCACTTCTCCACCCCTTACTATCCTTAAGCAAACGGTCAGGTCGAAGTAACTAATAGGACACTACTACAAGGGCTTAAGAAAAAGTTGGAGGGGGCTAAAGGTAAGTGGCCGGACAAATTGGCGGAGGTGCTATGGGCATACGGAACAACCCCCCATTCCAAAATAGAAGATACACCATTTGCTTTGGTATACGGTGCAAATGTAGGTATTCCAGCAGAGATCATAGTACCAAGCCATAGAATTGAGTACTACGAAGAGGATGAAAATCTTGTAGCCATGTCAACTTCCCTGGATATATAAGACGAGCGATAAGAACAGGAAAGAGTCAGAGCAGAACACTATAAAAGTCTAATGAGTGGACGTTTTAATGCTCGTTTGAAGTCGCACTCTTTTATGGAGGGAGATTTAGTCTTGAAGAAGGTGTTTCAGGGCTCCGGTAGTGGAACAAGTGGCAAACTATGACCAAATTGGGAGGGCCCATACAAAATTATTTCATCAGGGCACCATGGCGTGCACAGACTGGCAGATCAAGATGGTCACGCACTCAAGCATCCTTGGAATGTTAATCACTTAGAGTTGTATCGCCATAATATTTAAGTTGTATTGATGCACTCTTTTTCCTCTTTGATGGCGCATGGAGGTTTTTTAATGAGGCATCTAAGAACAGATCTTTGATATTTTTCAATATAAGTTATGCTTTCGCCAATGTGTGTTTGTTGCAAGTTTCATCCTTACAACCAGCGAATGGGTCAATGACCACGCCATTTTTGGCTACGCAACGGACCATACTGAGTCCAAACTAAGTGTCTATAAACACGAACGGGCTAATTGGCCACGCCTACGGGCTACATAACGGCCATATTGTGTGTATACTTTGTACTGGGTATATTAGCGAACTGTTCAAAGACCAAGTCTGAACAGACTACGCAATAGGGTCCATGAGACCTCGTCGCGAGTACGCTATTATGGCACAAGTTGTCTAAGCTACGCAATGAGCCCTATCGAGTTCGGGGTTGTAAGGATCTCCATAAAGCTCAGCAAACACATACTCCACATTTGTTACAGAAACGTTTATAATGCTAATTAATTCACAGAAGGTAAATCATACATAAATTTAACCCATTCTTTAAATAAATAAACAAAAGTATTGCAGGTAGTACGAGGACTTCAAATTTTAAATACAACAACAAGAAAGTCCGGACAACAAAATAACTGAAAGTAAGTTTTCGTTACTTAGCACTAGCAGGTGGTAGTAGCTCGGTAGGATCAACAGAAGTATTAGATTATGTGGTCGCTTGAGGTGTTAAGCTCGAGCTCGGTGCAGGGGCTTCGACTAGAGAGGCCAAGGATCCCGAGTTCATATGAGGATTCAACGCTATTAACTCATCTATAGCCTTCCTGTTCTCCTTGGCTATCATCTCTGCAGAAACAGTAAACACCTGCGTTTTCCTCTCTACAACAGCCGCTTCCACTTTCGTATGCCACTGCTGCCGCTCTCGTTTGTGCTGTGCACGTTCCTCCTCCGGCTGGTTCGTCAACTTGCTCACTTTAGCACTTAAAGTTGCAATTCGCTCCAGTTGTTCCTCCATCCTCTTGGTTTGGCTAATAGTCCCGTCCAACAAGTTTGAGCTTTGCGCGTGCAGCTCGTCATTCCTCTTTAGCAAATTTTCGTTTTAGCTTAGCACCAACTTGTGGTTCTCGGATACAGTTGCTAGCCTATGGTCGTTATATTTCACAGTCTCTTGCAATGAGGCGACTATTTTCTCCAGTTTGGCTTTCGCATCAATGACCTCATGCTTGGTGTTCTTGGCCGAGGTGTAAGCATGCCTGGAGCGAATGACCTCTGCAGTACTGTGTTTAGCAGAGCAAAAAACCATGGCTTCTGCTTTCCATTTTTCCATGGTCTCCACTTCAGCAGGGGACATATTTTGATAGCCCAGCACGAAGGAGTTATGGTGCAGTTGCATATAAGCAAGAAAGTTAAACTTATATCCTTAATCTTTAGCTAAACATTTTCAGATTCCATGGTTCTTACCTCGATCGACATCTCTACTTGTCTTTGCAAGATTTTCAGGAATCGATATCTTGTCGTAATACGAAAAGTCTGGGATCCTGCGAAGCTGCTCAAACATGTAGGAATAGGGGCGAGAAATGTTGATCTTTGGTGGTCGCTCTTCTACAGGCGCCCTCTGCTGGCTAGACCCAGCTCCTTTGTCGCCACCTTTGTTCTTCTCATTAGCTTCTACTGAGGGTGGAAGATTCTCCACGGTGGAGCTGAGCACCAGCTACTTTGTCTTGTCGGTAAGAGTTGAGGGCACAATTTGGTTTTTCCAAGGCCCATTCCCATCTTCTGCTTCATCCCCCACCAGATCAATCAGCTCCTTAACAACCCGTGGATTTTGTTCCTCGCCAACTTGTGTTGCCATTTGGTTGGGAGGATATGCTCTTTCCTCAGAAGTAGCTTCCGCACCATCATCTTCTTCATCTCTCAGCTGTAATCTCCTCATGTTTAAGGGAACAACGTCCTTAATCACCTTTTGCTTTTTGTTCCTCCATTTATCTAGTGAACCAGAGTGGTTCTCCTCACCATCCTCTTCTCTTTCTACTCGGACCTTACTGGGCTAAGCAGCTTCAGGCACCTTAGGTGCTTCTTTTTCAGATTGCTCGACAATATTTCCTTTGTTTTTTGCGGCATCGTTTACTTGCTCGTAAGAGAGAGCAAGAGCAGAGGAATAATCCCCAGCTTCACCAACCTTTCTGATCACTTGAGGTACTGTCAACCAGACGCCGACATTGATCTTTTCCCGAAGTTTCTACTTTAAAATCACCCTGACGCGATCCATTGTAGCTTCTAAACGTCTGTCATGCTCACTTCTCCGTCTTCAGCGATTCTAAGCTCTACAAATGACCACAACCCTGACTTCAAGTAGTTGTACAGTGTGAAAAGTTGCTTAGGATCTTGTTGCCAAGCTTCGCAAGCTAAACTACTAACTTTGATCAAAGGATTTATGTAATTCATCGGTCTCCCTTCCTTCCACCAGCTCAGATTTGATAGTTCACCTGAAAGAAAGAGAGATATAACAGATATTAATTACAAGGGATGAGACAAATTTTTATGTCCTGCAAACTTGTTAGTACTTACAATTTTTCATCCGCTTCCTTTCTAGTTGAAGGCTTAAGGTGGGGGTGCTATGTTCCCAGTTGCCCGACATAAAGACAAAGGATTTCTTCTAGTTACTATCAGAGGAAGGGAGTTGAACAATTTTCATAACCCCTTTAAAGTGGGTATAAAAGAAAAGGGCTTTGGACATTTTGGTTACGTCAGTGCCGGATAGCAAGCGTGAGTTGAGCACCACACTAAGCAATAGCCTCTAACCATTGGCAGACATTTGAGTAGGGCAGATGTCGAGCACACTAAAATAGTCGCGAATGAGTTCGGGCAACATTAGTCTTAGCCCCCAATCAAATTAGGTAGTAAAGAGGCAGGTCCCCGTTTCTTGTGTATGATAAGGGTGTTCGCCTATACTATGAGCCTTAATAGTCACATCATCAGGGATGATACATATGTCCTTGAGGATGGAAACTTCATCGTCATCTAAGTTAGTGTACTTAAGGGCTATTTGGGAGAAATAACTTTCTAAATTGTTGATTTCTTCGTATGGGGGCTCCATAATTTTGTCAGCTTTAGTCTTCGTTGCCCTTTTTGGTGCCATGGTTTTTCTAGAAACTTCAATGAGATAAGGATACGAATCAGAATGATTATAGCTGGCAAAGGAAATTGATTCGATTTTGGGGAAAAGGCTACTGATAGAAGTTAAAAACCTACAATCTAGGGTTCTCCCAAGCGTTCAATGAGAAGTGTTTATTTGTTGAGAAATAAGTTACCTGAATGATGTTTAAGAATGTGATAGCAGGCGCCTTGGTTGAAGATGATGAGGGTTTTTCTAGCGAAGTTCAAGCAAAATAATTTTTGACTTGGTAATTTTCTCTAAGAAAGGAATACAGTAAGGGTTTGAATGACTATACGCTTTTCCAAGTAAGCGTGTGACGTCATTAATTGTTTGAAAGTTGTGCCAAAAACTGAATCGCCAGATGTTGTCTACAAGAAACAACGATGTCAGAACTGTCGCAGTTACATCAAAGACACGTGTCAACATAAGCAGTAGCGAGACAATTCGAATCACCACACGGATATGTGTGGGAATTAATTAATATTGTATTTTATTTTACAGGTTTACTAATATTTTTAATAAACCTATAAACTATAGGGTAGCCCAGATAAGAAAGGATTTTCCCAAGTAAGTACGAGCACAATCATGAGGGCCGCGAACTTGGATTAGGGCAAGAAATTAAGAAAATGAGGATCTCTACAGTGTTGACGAGCTCAAAGATAGATTGAGCTCGAAAATAGATCAAGCTCGAAGGCAGAATGAGATGGGAGGTAGATCGAGCTCAAAGACATCAGAAGAAGAGTTGATCGACCATATTAGGGACGCAATAAACATATGATCAAGATTGAGTGTAAACTCAAAAAAGATAAGTTGATTACGTGATCAGTGAGCTCGAGCTCTGCAAACCAGAGCAGACCTGATCGCGCTTAAGGAATGGCCCGGCTCGGCTTAAAATGTAGATCAGACTAGGTGTTTTCTTACTTATTATGTAACACACGTTTTGACTCTTAAGTCAAACCGTTTTAATTACTTGTTCCAAAATTATAGGGATAGTGACATTAGTGGGTTAATGGAGCATTAAGTGTAAACATAAGTAACGTTATAAATAGGGAGAACCTATCTATGAACAAATGGATCTTCTTTTGGCCTTATCTCTTTCTTGGCTAAAATCTTAAAAACTTTAATGTGGTAGAACTTGTTATTCCCGTAACATTTGGCAGGTGGTTGACTTCAAATCATGAGCTTCAGTGGTGGCAAGGTCAGCAGCCCCGAACCCTCGCTTTCTTTCACGGGGCTTCATGCTTCTCTTTTTTAATAACACGTGTACTCGGAGCTCGACGCGTATTTGGGAGGTTGATGAACTTCCACATAGAAATTTGAAGATTGGCAACATCGAATTCTTCAACCTCCATGCTACCTTCGAGGTTCAACCAATTTTCTATAACTGAAAACTTTAGACTCATGAGGTTATCAATAGTGAAGCACTTATGAAACCCACACTCCTAGATTTCTTCGGCCCAGTCACTTAACTTCTTCAGTTGTTCTTTACCTAGCTCAATGTCTGCATTGAACAAGTCGTACTCTGCAAACAGAAAGAACGAGATTAGAGTAAATTTTTTTAAAGAAGTACGAAACAATGATGAGGGGTTTCGAAGTGAGGGATGGTCTAAAGTGTTAGGATTGGTTTGGGGGTAGTTTGGTAAAGTGTTTTGGTAAGTTTGAAGTATTTTGTGTTTAGTGTGAGGAATAGTGAGATAATTAAGCAGTCTGCTTGTATTAAATGTTGATCACCCTCATTAATGAGAGTGATTGGGGTATTTATACTCTTAATTCAATGACCCATGGGCTTACTCAGTCAAGTTTAAGAACCCATTAGTCTTTTAAGTAGATTACTAAAAGGTGTTTTACGTTTGTCCTGTTGAGATTTTTCAGTTAAGTGTTATGATCCGAATTACCCCTGTCCGAATTAAGCAGTGAGTTGTGTCTAAAATATCTGAACTCATCAAGGACACTTACGGTTGCATCTTCACGAGTTCCTAAGTAGGATTATATTTAGGGCTGATTGGAACCTATTCTTCCACCCTATGTGAACAAAGATGAATCATCTTTTCCATTTTCATCGGACTCCGCAAGATCTGCCACGAATTTCATGTCATTTTTAACAGAAAGGTAATATTTGGGGAAAAAATTATTAATAGAGATCTTGCTTTGGGAAATCAGTTTATTTATCGACAAAAAATTGGGGAAAAAATTATTAATAGAGATCTTGCTTTGGGAAATCAGTTTATTTATGGACAAAAAAAAATCTTTGACACTCCCGATATGATTACGAAAGATATCACGACTCCTCCACATGTCTGCACTAGCTTGGCTAGTGCAGAGGTCGAGCAGACTAAAGATTTTACTAAGGCTATGGTGGAAAGAAAACTGGAAGCTCCACTCGAACATATCCGTGAAAAACATATATCCGTGAAAAACATTAGTTTGTGTAACTTGGCTGATATGGGTGTCTTATATCTAACTCACAACCTTATCTCAAGGTTAACAGGAATGTGCCACGGATTTCGTGCTTTTAAAAATTCTTAGGGTATAAATATTTGTAGTTAATCATTCGAAGTATGCTAAAGTGGTGGAAGCTGAATATAAAAAACCAGAATGGATAATTCTGCTCATGGAGGGCTCCAGTTGAGCTCGAAGCTTCCAAGTCAGTATTTATCTGTTTCTAAGCTAATGATATGGAACCTTCACCTAACTCTCTGGTCTTCTAGCGAATTTTCAAGTCATTCTCCTTAAGTTTTTCCATTTTTTTGCGGCGTTCGAGGATATAAACTGCTCTTTCGGGTGCCCGCTCTCCACGACGTCGTTCGTCGGGGATACATTGGCATAGACTTGTAGTTTTGTTAGCACATAAGTTTAATGATTAAACAGGAGGGTCTCAGGTTAGTAATTCGAGAAGAATTCTTGGCTTCAAAGTGAGTAGATTCGAGCGGAAGTTAGATGTCAGGAAGGGATTAACGGTGGCTGGAGTGTAAATTTGCGGAAACTGAAAATAGAGCTTTTATACCTATAAGTCTATAACGACAGTCTCGCTCTCTATAAAAATGTGGTGAAAAGGGAATTGGGGTTCGCTTTATTTATATGGCAAATGGGACATCAGTTTGTTTTATTTCCCTGAGTAATAATCATCACCAAAGTCCGGGGAGTAAAAAAGACGGGGATCTAATGTGCACGCGTCACAAAGCTAAACGAGGCCTATTCTTAGGTCAGAACAAAGATGGAAATGGCAAAGAGGTGCATACCTAGTCGTGGGAAGTGTAAAATCTTAGCTTAAAGACTTTTCAGATTCTCCAAGAGTGAGAAGTTTGGAGATTCCACTTTGAAGAAAGCATGAGCCTTAAGAATCAATTCAAAGGTATGTTTCAACGCCCATCACTCCATTGATACTTGAATTTTGCATGATTTTTCAACAAAAAGAACAAACACCACTTTGGCGTTTGGGACACGGAGACCCTCATCTTCATGCATTTCGAGGCGTAAATGCAAAGTCACATTATCATCATTTGAAGTTTGAATCTGTATAAAACACTCTGGCGTGTTTGAACCATCATTTTTGTTGTGAATGAGTCGAATAGTGCCTTGACAGTGTACTGTGTCCGGCAGTACAGTTTTGTGTTGTGATAGTGATATTGTCCAATTACTTGAGTTAGTCTTGTGGTATGAGCCCATTAGGCCCATAGTCTAGTAAGTCTATTAATTCCCTATAAATAGATTACTAGGGCGACACAAAACACAATCTGAAATCTGTAACCTTTTCTATCATAGTGAAACTCTTTTCTCTGGTGGCGCCCGTAGACGTAGACAATTGTCGAACCACGTTAAATCCTGTGTTTCATTTAAATCTTTCATTCGCATATATTATGTGCTTGAGCCATTTTGTGATAATTGCATAGTATCTTATAACATAATTGGTATCAGAGCCACGTGGTGAAATTAGAGCTTTTGCAATTAGGGTTTCACAATGGCGTCTACAGCAACAAAATACACGATTGAAAAATTTGATGGGGGATTCAGCTTTGCGTTGTGGAAGATTAAACTGAAATCTTCATTGGTACTGCAAGGGCTGAGGAAGGCTGTGGAGAATAAGTTACCAGAAGAGATGAAAGAAGAGGAGAAACAAGATCTTCAAGAAAGGGCTTTGTGCTGGATTTTAATGAGTGTGAAAGACAATGTGCTTCGCGAAGAAAGCATGAGCCTTAAGAATCAATTCAAAGGTATGTTTCAACGCCCATCACTCCATTGATACTTGAATTTTGCATGATTTTTCAACAAAAAGAACAAACACCACTTTGGCATTTGGGACACGGAGACCCTCATCTTCATGCATTTCGAGGCGTAAATGCAAAGTCACATTATCATCATTTGAAGTTTGAATCTGTATAAAACACTCTGGCGTGTCTGAACCATCATTTTTGTTGTGAATGAGTCGAATAGTGCCTTGACAGTGTACTGTATCCGGCAGTACAGTTTTGTGTTATGATAGTGATATTGTCCAATTACTTGAGTTAGTCTTGTGGTATGAGCCCATTAGGCCCATAGTCTAGTAAGTCTATTAATTCCTATAAATAGATTACTAGGGCGACACAAAACATAATCTGAAATCTGTAACCTTTTCTATCATAGTGAAACTCTTTTCTCTGGTGGCGCCCGTAGACGTAGACAATTGTCGAACCACGTTAAATCCTGTGTTTCATTTAAATCTTTCATTCGCATATATTCTGTGCTTGAGCCATTTTGTGATAATTGCATAGTATCTTATAACATAATTGGTATCAGAGCCACGTGGTGAAATTAGGGCTTTTGCAATTAGGGTTTCACAATGGCGTCTACAGCAACAAAATACACGATTGAAAAATTTGATGGGGGATCCAGCTTTGCGTTGTGGAAGATTAAACTGAAATCTTCATTGGTACTGCAAGGGTTGTGGAAGGTTGTGAAGAATAAGTTACCAGAAGAGATGAAAGAAGAGGAGAAACAAAATCTTCAAGAAAGGGCTTTGTGCTGGATTTTAATGAGTGTGAAAGACAATGTGTTTCGCGAGATTAGTGGTGAGAAGACTGCTGCCTGCGCATGGAGAAAGCTAGGAGATCTTTACTCAGAGAAATCAGTAGTAAACCGATTATATTTGAAGAAACGTTTGTATGATTTCAGATTGAAAGAAGGTATGTCCATAACAGAGCACCTAGATAATTTTAAATCAATTATAATGGACTTGGAGAACATATATATCAATATTGAGGATGAGGATCAAGCTTTGTTTGTATTGAGATTGTTACCAACTCCCTATGAAAACTTCGTAGATACCATTATGTATGGTAAGGATAAGTTATCGCTAGCAGATGTCAAAGGGGCACTGAAATCAAAAGAGATGAGACAGTTGCAGCCAGACAATCAAGCTGAAGGGGAAGGTCTTATGACTAGGGGAGGATCTAAAAGCAAAGCGAGTTCTTTAAGAAGGAAGAACTTGAGGTCCAAGTCAAGGGTGAAGCACTCAAACTATTATGAATGCGGTGAGCAGGGTCATTATAGGAGAGATTGTCCGAAACTGAATGGTAAGAAGGGAAATCAAAAGGAAAATGCAGCAAACAGTGTTGAAGGTGTGAACGATTCCGACGATAGTGAAAACAGTGGTAAAGGAGATGTATTGTCCGTGAGTTCAGACTTTGGGCAAAACTCTTGGGTACTTGATACTGGCGCTACATATCACATGTGTCAGTTCCAGCAGTGGTTTGATACGTACAAGCCAATGCAGGGAACTGTTCGTTGACTGTTGGTGGTATTGGTAACGTCATAATCAGAATGTTTGACGGGGTTGTTAGAATCTTGACGTGCTGGCATGTTCCTGGGTTAAAAAGAAACCTGATTTCTCTTGGGACTCTAGACTCTCGGGGTTACAAGTACCATGCAGAAAATGGTGTAATCAAAGTGACAAAAGGCTTAATGGTATGCATGAAAGGTAGTTTGCAGAAGGGTCTTTACATTCTCCAGGGGAGTGTTGTTATGGGCGATGCTGCAGTAGCATCATCAGGGAGTAATAGCCAAAGTAGGCAGGATCAAAATAAGTTGTGGCATTGGCGTCTTGGTCACATGAGTGACAGAGGATTAGCTGTTTTGGGAAAGAGAGATTTGTTGAAAAGGTATAAAGCAGAATCATTGGGATTTTGTGAGCATTGTGTGTTTGGTAAACAAACTAGAGTCAAATTCAGCAAATCGGCTGTAAGAAAGACTAAAGGCACAATGGACTACATTCACTCAGATCTTTGGGGGCCAAACAGAATTCCATCCAAGAGCGGAGCCAGATACTACATGAGTTTGATTGATGATTATTCAAGGATGGTGTGGGTTTACTTTCTGAAAACGAAAGATGAGGCATATTCAACCTTTGTCAAATGGAAGACGATGATTGAGAAGCAAACAGGAAGAAAAATCAAACGTCTTAGGACAGATAATGGGTTAGAATATTGCAGTCGTGAGTTCAACGAGTTCTGCGAAGCTGAGGGAATAGTGCGCCATCGCACTTGTTCTAGAACACCACAACATAATGGAGTCGCAGAAAGAATGAACAGAACACTTTGTGACAAGGCACGAAGTATGCTCTCACATTCCGGTGTGGGAAAAGATTTTTGGGCTGAAACTATCAATACAGCGTGTTACTTGGTGAATCGGTCTCCATCAACGGCTATTGATTGTAAAACTCCTTTTGAGATTTGGTCTGGATCGTCGGCTGATTATGAACATTTGAGGGTGTTCGGTTGTCCTGTGTATGCTCATGTGAGAGATGGTAAGCTTGAGCCGAGGGCAAAGAGCTGCATATTTCTAGGATATGCTACTGGAGTGAAGGGATATAGGTTATGGTGTACCTCTCCAAAGTCTCCAGGTTTTCTCATCAGTAGGGACGTTACTTTTAATGAGTTTGCTTCGATAGACAGTCAGAAGGAAGTAGGAGAAATGGTCGAATCAGGATCGTTTGTGAGTAAACAGTTGGAGCTTGAAGTAGAATCAGTTCCTAGCAAGTCCAATAATTCAAGTGGTTCTGAGGTGGATCCAGAATCAGGAGGTGAAGTGTCAGCATCGGATGATAGTGACGATGATGTGCCCGAACCAGAGCAACAACCTTATAGCATAGCCTTGGGCAGAGAAAGAAGAGATATTAGACTTCCAAAAAGGTATGTGAATCTAGTTGCATATGCTCTGTAAGTTGCAGAAGAAGTTGAGATGCAGGAACCTAGTAGCTACAAAGAAGCTATAGCAAGTTCAGAGGCAGATCGATGGATTGGTGCTATGGGAGAAGAGATTGAATCTCTTCATAAGAATCAAACATGGAAGCTTGTTGACTTGCCTAAAAGACGGAAGATAGTAGGCAGTAAATGGGTGTTCAAGAAAAAGGAAGGTAATCCAAGGGTTGAGGCATCTCGATTTAAAGCAAGACTAGTCGCTAAGGGTTTTACTCAAAGGGAAGGAATCGACTTCAATGAAGTGTTTTCTCCAGTGGTGAAGCATAGTTCGATTCGAGTTTTGTTAGCCATAGTAGTTTTGCAAGATTTAGAGCTTGAGCAGTTGGATGTGAAGACTGCGTTTCTACATGGTTGATTGGAGGAGTAAATCTACATGAGACAACCAGAGGGATTTATCGAACCTAATATGGAGGACAAAGTTTGTCTGCTGAAAAAGTCACTGTATGGTTTGAAACAGTCACCTAGGCAATGGTACAAACGTTTTGATACATTCATGGTGTCAAAAGGGTTCACGAGGAGTCCATATGATAGTTGTGTGTATCATCAAAAGATGTCAGATGATTCTTATGTTTACTTGTTGTTGTATGTGGATGATATGCTTATTGCTGCTTGTAGTATGTCACACATTGTGCAGTTAAAGAAGCAGCTTAGTGCCGAGTTTGAGATGAAGGATCTGGCTAGAGCAAAGAAAATTCTTGGTATGGAGATTATCAGGAACAGAAATTTAGGAACATTACACTTGTCTCAACGAAGCTATATTGAGAAAGTGTTAAAACGATTCAACATGTTTGATGCTAAAGCAGTTAACATTCCTTTTGCTACTCATTTCAAGTTGTCTGCAGTAGAAGCGGCCAAGGACGATGCTGAGTTGGAACAAATGTCGAAGGTTCCATATGCAAGTGCAGTTGGTAGTATCATGTATGCTATGGTATGCACACTTCCTGATATTTCACATGCGGTTAGTGTAGTTAGCAGGTATATGGGATGTCCTGGGAAAGAACACTGGCAGGCAGTGAAATGGATACTTCGGTATCTGAAGAATACTGTGAACGTTGTCTTAAATTTTAACAAAACCGATATTGGTGAATCGCTGAATGATGTTGCAGGATCATTCGTTGGTTTTGTTGATTCTGATTTTGCAGGTGATATGGATAAAAGAAAATCTCTGACAGGATATGTATTTACTCTAGCTGGGAGTGCGATCAGTTGGAAAGCACAGTTGCAAGCTACTGTAGCTTTGTCTACAACAGAGGCAGAGTACATGGCGGTAACAGAAGCAGTTAAAGAGGCAATATGGTTGCAAGGTTTGGTGGCAGATTTGGGCTTGGACAGGACTACTACAAAAGTGTTTTGTGACAGTCAAAGTGCCATACACCTTACAGGGAACCAGATGTACCATGAGCGTACAAAGCACATAGATGTCAGGTATCATTTTATTCGTGATATAATATCAAAGGGAATTGTTGATGTGAAGAAAGTGTCTACACACGATAATCCAGCAGATATAATGACCAAAGCAGTATTAGTTCAAAAGTTTAGGGAATGCCTAAACTTGATCGGTGTTCGCAGTATAGAGTGAATGCCTTAAGGGCATTTGGTGAGTCAGAAGAAGAGAAGATTCTTTGTTGATAGTGAAGAAAGGATATTCGCCTCAAGAGGAAGATTTGTTGTGAATGAGTCGAATAGTGCCTTGACAGTGTACTGTGTCCGGCAGTACAGTTTTGTGTTGTGATAGTGATATTGTCCAATTATTTGAGTTAGTCTTGTGGTATGAGCCCATTAGGCCCATAGTCTAGTAAGTCTATTAATTCCCTATAAATAGATTACTATGGCGACACAAAACACAATCTGAAATCTGTAACCTTTTCTATCGTAGTGAAACTCTTTTCTCCGGCGGCGCCCGTGGACGTAGACAATTGTCGAACCACGTTAAATCTTGTGTTTCATTTAAATCTTTCATTCGCATATATTATGTGCTTGAGCCATTTTGTGATAATTGCATAGTATCTTATAACAATTTTGTGTTGTTCAAATAGTCAGCTTCGACCAGCTCGTTGGAAATATAGGGGATATTGATAAGATAATTATATGTTGGATTCGAAGTCTTATTTTGGACCAAATTTAGTAGGGAGAAATATTTGGTGGCTGAGAAAGAAGAAGAGAAAAGAGGAACCAGCTCGTGACTTGACCTAGACTATTGGATCAGATCAAACTAAAGACTTGTGACTCACACCAATCTAAATAATAAAGGTCCAAAAAATTATTAAAGCTGGAGTAAAATCTTGTAGTGATTCAGGATATTTGTTACACTCTAATAAAGTTAGATTCTCTTTAACAATTCACAAACATAATCACTTTTTGTATATATATAGCAATGAATCATCTATTGTAAAAGTGTGAAAAAACTAATAAAATTAGAGTTGAAAGTTTTCTTCTTCTTCCTTGCATTTATCTCTTTCATCGGATCTTCAATTTGGTATTAGAGCCTTCAATGGAAATTTTCAACTCCTCCTCCAATTCATATGACACAGCAGCCTCAGGCTGCACTATACTTGAAATTTTCATAAATAACAAAAGTCAGATTGTACAACTCAGAAGTTCCAGCAACACTCTTAAGTTGGACTAAATAAACTATCTTTTATGGAAGGAAATGATAATTCTAGTTATCAAAAGTAATAAACTCTTTGGTTACATCTAAGATGAGACTCAGTGTCCACCTAAACTTGTTCTTGATTCTACTGGAATATGAATTGAAAATGCTGCTTATGAGGAGTGACAATCTAAGGATCAGCTGCTACTAGCATGGTTGTTCACCGCCATAAATCCTAAGATTGCAGCACAACTCTTAGAAGATGAGTCATCTAAAAAACTCTAGGATCATATAGTAGAACTTTATGGCTCACAAACAAGAGCCATAATCTACTATTTAAAAGGTGAATTTAAAAGAACCGCGAAAGGTTCAACTACCATGGTTGAATACCTAGGTAAAATGAGGTCTATAGCTGACATTTTAACTATTGTTGGTTCCCTTGTCTCTACTGTTGATCTGATCTCACAAGTTCTGTCAAGGTTAGACTAAGACTACACTCCAATCATGGCGAGTCTTGCTGGTAAAGGTGATCTCAGTTGGTCAGGTTTACAGTCTTCTCTCTAAACTTTTGAGAGCATACTTGAGCAACTTTCTAATATAGAAGGGTGTGTAACTAATATAAACCTAGTCTCTACCAACGACAATAACAATTTCAAAGAAGACGAACAACAGTCAAACAATTTTCAAAATAACAGAGGTAATAGCTCTTACTATAGAGGCCAGAACATAGATCAGAGGGGAAGAAAAAACTATACTTCATAAACAGGAAAGTTACACTTCACTCATAGAGGAAAAAGAGGCAGATACTCTCGTAACAAACCAACTTTCCAGCTGTGTGGAAAGTATGGTCACGTAGCACCAACATACTATCAACGGGAGGATCCAAACAGCTTTAATCAACCACCTGCATAAAATCAACATCACATATTATATCCAGATGCTTATCTTGTGACACAAGACTCAAAAAACGAGAACAACTGGTATGCACAATCATGAGCTACTCATCACGTAGCCAGCAGTTCTAGCCTTATGAGCTAGAGAATGGATTACTCAGGTATTGTCTCTCTTCAAGTAGGTAATGGAAGCAAATGTCACATTAAACATGTTGGTACCTCTATGATTCCTACTTATACTAACAAACCTTTACATCTTAATAACATTTTACATGTTCCCACTATATTAAAAAACCTTATGTATATTCTAAACTCAGTGTTCAGAACCAGGTTTATGTTGAATTCATTAAGGATCTTTGTTTTGTAAAGAATTTGCAAACAAGGAAAATGTTCTAAGTTCTTAGCTAGCTTTTGATTATGTGCCTAAGTTTACTTTACCTAACATTTGGAATCATAGATTGGGTCATCCTTTCTTAGTTTTGTTGTCTAAGATCCACAGCTAAAGATTCTCATTTCTCACAGGGTTAGCTAAGAAAGGTCTGTACTGCTTCAACAAAGCTGTGAAGGATTATCCTAGAGTCCTACGTTATGATCTAGCTTTTGATTTGTGTCTAAGTTTAATTTACCTAACATTTGGCATCATAACTTGGTTCATCCTTCCTTAGTTGTGTTGTCTAAGGTCCTAAAGTCTTATGATGCTTATTTCTCACAGAGACAGCTAAGGGAGGTATGTACTGCTTCAACAAAGTTGTGAAGGATTATCCTAGAGTTCTAAGTTATGAGTTACCTTTTGATTTTGTGTCTAAGTTTACTTTACCTAACATTTGGAATCATAGATTGGGTCATCATTCCTCAGTCGTGTTGTCTAAGGTCGTAAAGTACTTCAAATGTGAATTTCAAAGAACCAGGAAATGTTCAATTACCATGGCTGAATACCTAGCTAAAATGAGGTCTATAGCTGAAAATTTAGCTATTGTTGGTTCCTCGTATCTACTGTTGATCTGATCTCACAAGTTCTGTTAAGGTTGGACTCAGACTGCACTCCAATTCTGGCGAGTCTTGCTGACAAAGGTGATTTAAGTTGGTCAGGTTTAAAGACTTCTCTCTTAACTTTTGAGAGCAGACTTGAGAAACTTTCTAATATAGAAGGGTGTGTAGAAAATCTAAACCTAGTCTCTACCAACAACAACAACAATTTCAAAGCAGACAAACAACAATCAAACAATTTTCGAAACAACATAGGTAATAGCTCTTACTATAAAGGGCAGAACAGAGGTTAGAGGGGAAGAAATAACTATACTTGATACAAAGGAAGGTCCCGCTTCACTCACAGAGGAAAATGAGCCAGATACTCTCCTAACAAACCAACTTTCCACCTGTGTGGAAAATAGGGTCACGCAGCACCAACATGCAATCAACGGGAGAATCCAAACAACTTTAATCAACCACCTACTGAAAATCAACAACACATATTAGATCCAGATGTTTATCTTGTGATACAAGACTCAAATAATGAGAACAACTGGTATGCAGAATCATGAGCTACTCATCATGTAGCCATCAGCTCTTGCCTTATGAATTAGAGAATGGATTAATTATGTATTGTCTCTCTTCAAGTAGGTAATAGAAGTAAATGTCACATTAAACCTTTTGCTACCTCTATAATTTCTATTTATACTACCAAACCTTTACATCTTAATAACATTTTACATGTTCCCAATATATTGAAAAACCTTATGTTTATTTCTAAACTCACTTTCAGAACCAGGTTTATGTTGAATTCTTTAAGGATCTTTGTTGTGTGAGAGATTTGCAAACAAGGAAAATGTTCTAAGTTCTGAGATAGGTTTTGATTCTGTGTCTAAGTTTACTTTACCTAACATTTGGCATCATATATTGGATTATTCTTCCTCAGTTGTGCTGTCTAAGACCCACAGCTAAAGATTCTCATTTCTCACAAGGACATCTAAGGGAGGTCTGTACTGCTTCAACGAAGCTGTGAAGGATTGTCCTAGTTTTCTAAGTTCCGAGAAAGATTTTGATTTGTGTCTAAGTTTACTTTACCTAACATTTGGCATCCTAGATTGGGTCATACTTCCTCAGTTGTTTTGTCTAAGGTCCTACAACAACTTTCATTGTGTGATTTTTGTTAACTAGGAAAATCTCATAGATTGCCTTTTTGTTTATCAGATTCATATGCTATAAATATACTTGATCTTGTTCACTCGAATATATATGGACCAACTCCTATTCAAACTGGAAATGGGATCAAATACTATCTCTTGTTCCTAGTTGATCACATAAGGTTTTTATGGATCTATCCTCTTAAACGAAAGAATGATACCTTATCTGTTTTTCTAGAGTTTAAGAAGCTGGTATAGAAACAGTTTGAAAGACAACTCAAAGTTTTACAAACTGATGGTGATGTGAGTTTAAAGCTCTATTCCTTTCACTAAGAGATGTGGTATTGAAATGAGAATGTCTTGCCCTTATACTTCTGCCCAAAATGGTTGGACAAAAATGAAGCACAAACATATAGTTGAGACTGGCCTAACCCTCTTGGCTCAGTCACATTTACCTTTTTCCTATTGGTCTAATGGTTTTAGTACTATTACCTACCTTATAAATAGACTTCCTACCTCTATCTTAGGCCACAAATCGCCTTATGAGCTTTTCTACCATAGAAATTCAAACTATTCTATCCTTAAAATCTTTGGTTCATCATGTTTTCCCTGCATTAGACCTTATCAAAATCAAAAATTCAGCTTCCATTTTGTTAAATGTGTTATTCTGAGATATTCTGCCACATATAAAGGTTATAAGTGTGTTACATCTTCAGGGAAACTCATTATCTCCATACATGTAGTCTTTAATGAGAATGATTTTCCATGTACTAGGACAATTCTTTAACTCTACAAATTCTGAGTCTCATGTACCTTTGTATTATTGGTTCAGTTCTTGCCCTACGTTTTCCAATTCTAGTAATTCTTCAGCTACTAACATGAAGTGCAGATCTACTACTAATGCTCAACCTGAAAAGGAAAATTCATATGTGCTTATGTCTTCACCTGAACAACTTGTTCCTTCAACCTAATCTGCTCCATCAAATCCTGCGCATCACATTTCAGACTTTATGAACAACTCAAACACATGTGTTCAAACAGATAAATCTTCAACACAAACTATGATCCTTTCTAGTCTGGAACCTGTTTCCAACCCCAAATTACCATCTCCTTCCATTCCTAAAACATACCCTACGACTACCAGGGCCAGAGCAGGTATTTACAAGCCTAAACACATCTACACTGGGTCAATTAGTGTAAGTAAGGAATATTTAAAGGAACCAACTTGTTTTAAACAGGCTATGCTAAACCCTAACTGGACTAAGACAATGCTTGATGAAATTCAAGCTCTAAAATATAATTTTATTTGGTATTTGGTTCCTTGGAAGCCTAACAAGAATGTTGTAGGTAATAAGTGGGTTTTCAGGTTGAAGTTTGGAGCTTATGGTATTCTACAGAGGTACAAGGCCAGATTGGTTGCTAAATGGTTTCACCAATCTCCTGTAATTGATTTAGTGAAACCTTTAGCCCTGTAATCAAACCCTCTACCATTAGACTTGTGTTAAGTCTTGTTGTGTCCAGAAACTGGAGTATACGTCAGCTAAATATAAACAACGCTTTCCTAAATGGGAATTTGCAGGAGGTTGTTTATATGTCTCAACCTCAAGGGTTTATAGACACTCAAAGGCCTCATTATGTTTGTACACTACACAAAGATTTGTATGGACTTAAAAAGGCACCAAAAGTTTGGTTTTCTAAGCTTAGAGATGTTCTTCTCCATTGGGTTTCTTAAACTCTAAGGCTAATAGTTCTATGTTCTACTTCATTACAACACATGTAACTGTAATTATACTCATATGAGTTGATGATATAATTGTTACAGGAAATAAACCTACAAAACTAAAACAGTTTATTACCAAGCTTAATAATAGGTTTTCCTTAAAAGACATGGGGGATATTCATCTGTTTTTGGGGATGGAAGTCAGTGGAGATAATTATGGTCTTTATATTTCTCAACGACAATATGTGATCAATTTACTTGAGTCTACTGGGATGGTAGCTCCCAAGCCTTGTGTAACTTCAATAGTTATTGGGAAGTCCTTGTCGATCAATAATGGAACTCCTCTCGCTGATCCTATAATTTATCGCAGTTTATTAGGGTCGTTACAATATTTACTTAATACAAGGCCAGACATAGCCGTTGTTGTGAACAAATTGTCACAATTCTTAAAAGCTCATATTCATGTTGATTGGAATAGCTCCATTTTTTATTGGTCCCCTAAGTAGCAGCAGGTAGTAGCTCGATCCAATACCAAATCTGAATATCGAGCCCTAGCCAACTTGTCATCTGAAATCATCTAGCTCAACTCAGTATTTCGTGAACTTCAAATTCTAGTATCTCAGCCTTCTGTCATGTGGTGTGACAATCTGGGAGTTGCGTCCCTGGCTTCAAACCCGATATTTCATGCTAGGAATAAGCACATTGAAGTGGATGTTCACTTCATTCGTTCATTCGCGATGAAGTGCTACGACGAACCCTTGACATCCGATTTCTACCTACCAGAGACCAAACAACCGATTATTTTACTAAAGCCCTATCTCATAATCGATTTGTCTTCCTTCGTGCCAGAGTTGGACTTCGATACTCTCCGCTCAGTTTGAAGGGCATGATAGAATGGTGTCTACAAGAGTTAGGGAGAAAGATTTGGTGGCTGAAAAAGAAGAAGAGAAGAGAGGAAGATGCTGAGGAAGAGAGGAAGAGAAACGAGCTCGTAACTTGACTTAGACAATTGGATCAGGTCAAACTAAAGACTTGGACCTCACACCTTACACCAAACTAAATAATAAAGGTCCAAGCAAATATTAAAACTGAAATAAAATCCAATAGTAATTGAGGATGTTTGTTACACTAACAAACTTAGATTCTCTTTAACAATTCACAAACAGAATTACATCTTTGTATATATATAACAATGAATCATCCATTGTAAAAGTGTGAAGAAATTTAATAAAATCCATCAATGGATGGTCAGGATACCATCCAGCGCTTCCAAACCATGATCAAGAGGAGAATACATTAACATGAACTAAAATACATGTAAGTTTCCCTGTTATTATTTGCTTCCTTTATCCATTATTTGCCGATTACTCGTAATTAATACTGAAATAAATTTCAGCTGATCAACTACCGTATAAAATTCTTCAACTTTTCGCTTAATTAACGAAGTCCGCCAACTTTGCTTAAGAGATAACACACGAAATACTTTAAAACCGGCAGCAAAAAGCCAAACAAGATAATACACAAATATAGGGAACATAAAACAAACATGTAAAGAAGACCAAACTAAAGAGTGAAAGACTAATTGGTTTTGTTGATGTTTTTCCATTTAAGAGCCACTTGAGATAAAGCTTTCGTAGATGACCCATCCTCACTAACTCCCTTTGCTGCCGCGTCCTTCAAATACTCCATTCTATTTCGAACTCTTTTGCCTTCTTCACCTTCCATTAAGCTTTTAAGAACTCTACCAATCTCTTCTTTTTCAATGACACCATTTAAATTAGCTTTAGGCCTTAAGGCAATCTTCATATCTTCGCACAGCAAAGCTGCGTTCATTTTTTGTTCGGCGTACAACGGCCAAGCGATCAAAGGGATTCCGTTAACCAAACCCTCTAAAGACGAATTCCAACCACAATGAGTCAAAAACCCACCGGTGGATACGTGGCTCAGTATATCGGCCTGTGGCGCCCATGACGAGACGACCATACCACGGTCTTTAGTACGGTCTAGAAAGCCGACAGGAAGAAAATCAAACGGATCATTTTTACTTTGGGAATCGAAATAAGAGGCCATCGATGTAATGTCGCTCGGACTTCGTAGAACCCATAAAAATTTCTGTCGACTCATTTCAAGTCCTAACGCCAGCTCATTCGTTTGGTTGGAATTGAGGGTCCCACCGCTACCAAAAGAAACAAATACCACTGATCCACGTGGCTGATCGTCAAGCCACGTCAAACATTCTGACACGACATTCGGATCACTAGATCCCCGGTTCACAATAGGACCAACTGCGTAAATGGTCGGGTTTTCAGGTGTCCCTTGGAGAAACTTCAGTGCCTCACTCTCCAAGTCCAAAAACGTGTTGATCAAGATACCTTCAGCTAATTTAAGTTTTTTGGCCATGTGAAGAAGCCCTTTATAGCTATCATTCTTTCTATTTTGTGTTGGTTCAGGTAAGTCTGCACCCCAAACTGGCACAGACCCCGGTACCCGAATTGGTTCAAGTAGATCTCCATACTCACCTGAGGTCGTTTGATCAAGCTCAGGCAAATAAAAACAAAATGAGAGAAGCTGAGCCGGTGATGGAAAAAAGAGATAGGGAGAAATGCCAAACTCTTTAGAAACGTCAAATGCGTCGGCACCAAAAGGATCCATAACCAAAGCAACTGGTAACTCGTTGTTTGCACTGAGTAAGTCGAACAAGTGGCGTAAATCGGGAAGAGATCGAGTCATAGTAAGGAATAAACGCGTTACGACCGAAGCGTCTGGTATATCAGTAAAATCGACAGGAGGGAGGTAGACGTTAGATATTAATTGAGGAAGGGAGCCGAGGACTAATGTTTCTGCTTTTGAAGGTGGTCCTGAGTTAGGGATTGCTATTGTAACTGAGAAATCGTGGTGGGAAACTAATTGCTTAGCTAACTCGACTAGAGGGATCAGGTGACCCATACCTTGTAAACCCTTTTTATGTTCAATGTGATAGACCGTGGGTACAAAGAGAAAGTGTATGTTGCCCTACAAATCTAATATCCCTTTTGAGAAAGTGAAACTGTGGTACTTCTTCATTCAAACAAATGCAGCGTACAAAGGAAATAAATAGGCAATAAACGAGGTGGGAGTTACAAAATAAGATCCACTAATCCCACTTCTCTCTTCACTTAATGCCCGTTACGTAACTCCTACACCCACGTAAAACTCTAAGACTCACTTTAATACTAATCGGTTACTATAACTTAAATAAATAAATAAAACATGTTTAGATTAAATACATAAAATGCAACATGTCCCCCCCTAATCTCAACATGTTTTTCAAACCTCGACTTCGTAACCCATTCCTTGACGACTGCCATAAAGTCCATGTGAATCCTGACTTGATGCAGAAGTTCTGCTGCTTCCATATCCTAGACTAGATCTTTCGAATCCATCACCATATGCATCTCACCTTGTTGCTCCTTGAACTTCTGTGTATTCATTGCAACTTCCTCTCTTTCCTTCTCAAGTGCATGCCTTTCACCCTTTACTTCTTCAAGTTCACTTTGACAAACCCTCTTGAGGTTATCAATATCACTAAGGTTTCTCCTACTTTTCTCCTCAAATGCTGTCAACCTTTCCTGTAGATCTTTCTCGTTTTCCTCTTGCTTCCTCAGCATTTCAATCTCAAGATTCCGTTTCCGTGTTTCAAGATCCTGCATAAACTTATTACGCTCATTTTCAGCATTTTGATATAAAGCTGTTCGTTCATCATTCATTGTAGCTTCAAGCGATTCTTTTTGTAACTTGATAGCATCCAACTCCTTCTTAGCATAATTCTTTAAAGCTGACTCTTCTTTCTTCAGCCTTTCTTCCTCTGAAAGTTGTAACTTCACAAGTTTCTCTTTTTCTTCAGCAATTTCTCTTTGCTCTTTAGCAAATTCAACTCTCTTCTCATCTAATACTTCCCACTCTTTCTCGAATTTCTCTTTCTCCTCTTTCAAATCTTCTCTTAACTTTAAAAGCAACTCCTCCTGATGTCTGCATTTCTCTATCTGCTGTTTCAGTTCACACTGCAAGCGGAGGTGTTCTGTCCTCTCTTCTTCAGTTAGTTTAAGTTTCTCATATTCTGCACGAAGCTGAGCTTCCTCTTGAGTAGTTTTAGCCTCAATTTCCTTTATCTCCTATTTGAGGTTCTCTAAGCTCTCCCTAGCAGCCAGTAATTGCTGCTTCTCGGTCTCCAACTTTTTCTCCCCAGCTTTCAATAATTTTTCTGTCTCCTTAACATATTTTAACCTTGCTTCAAGGTCCTTCTCTCTTTCTTTTTCTCTCTCTAACTTGTTATCCAATACCTGCTCTCTCTTTCTTACCTTCTCTTCTTTATGGTTGATCTCAGTTTCCTGCTGCTCAACTTCCACTACCTTTCTTCTCAGTTCCTCATCCAGTGCTTTCCTCTTTTCCTCTAGAACATTGTCAAACTCTTGCATTTTGGTATCAAGAATAGTCCTCTGGTCATTTATTAGCTGCTGAATCTCCACCGCTTCTCTAGCAACTAGCTTTTCTTCTAACGCAGAGAGTTCTTTTTCTTTTCTCTCAAGCATGTCTTTAACGGAATCAGCCTCTTTCTCTCTCACAGTTAGTTCTGATAGTCGATTTTTAATATCGGTCTCCGTCTCTTTCAACTTCGGGGCCGATGCATCAATCTTCTTCTGAGACTCCTTAAGGCTTCTCTCTTTCTGCATAAAAATCCTCTCACTTTCATTGGCCTTTTCTTCTCTTTGATTCAGCTCTCTTCTAAGATTGGAAAGCCTCTCTTCTCCTTGTTGCAATTTCTTCTCCCATATAATCAAGTCTTCTATCTGCTTGTAGAAAGTTGCCTCGTGTGCTTCTCGCTCAGATTGTAGTGAAAGGCGTTCACGTTGAAGCACAGTTTCACGAGCCTCCAGCTCCTGTAATTTCAATTCCAATCCTGAGCTCTTTCCATCAATCTCTGCGAGCTTGGCTATGAGCATGTTGGTCTTTTTATCCACCTCATAAGATTTCTCTTCAATTCCAACAACCAAATCATTTGCCTCCACCAATTTGGTCTCAGATGTTAACTTGACTTGAGTATGTTCCTCTTGGATGGCCCGCAAAGCCTTTTGAAGCTCATCCACGCATTGTTTCTCTACACTCAAAGCTCTCCTAGAGTTTTCTTCGGGTTCATATTCAGGATCTTTATCATCTAAATCGAGTCTCTCATCTTTTCCATATTCCTCCATGGAGGTATCATTTAAGCCATCCTCGTTTTTAGAGGATCCAATCCCTTTCACCTCGACATCATCCGGATCTTCTTCGACCTTGTTAAACAAACATGTTGCTCTACTTTCTTCAAGACTGATCTTATATAGTCGATTCTCTGTCCTTTTCACCTTCATCAATAGTCTTCCACTCGCCTCGCGAATCCACAAATAATCCCCATCAAGTACGACTTTATTCCCTGCCTCAGAAAGTTGTCCCAAGCTTATAATATTATTACAGAGATTTGGGATATAGTATACCTCTTCAAGCATCCTTTCTTCACCATTCTTGCACTGGAACGCCACTGTTCCCTTTCCCTTGATACACACGGTCGATCCATCGCCAAACTTCACTTTCCCGGAGGCACGTTCATCCAAGCTTTTGAATTTTCCACGTTGCCCAGTCATGTGATTGCTGGCGCCGTTATCCAAGTACCACACCTGTGACTCCTTTTGTTCACCTGCGTTTGTTCGTAGCTTTGGAACCACTCCATCCTCCTTCAAAAGCATAGATTTGGTATCCATTTGTCCGACCTCAACAACCAACAAGGTTGGCTCATCTTCTTGGATTTTCGAGAGATTTGCTTCTCTCGTCATGTCTTTCTCCTTCCTTAGTTTACGACAGTCCGCAGCAAAGTGTCCCAGTGCTTGACAGTTAAAGCACCTCACTCTACTTCTGTCTCGTACTCCACGAGTACTTCCTCCATCTCGAGTCCCTTCTCTATTGGTTTTCCTTAACCATTCTTCTCGAGTCAACAAAAGCTGCCCCTCGCCGCTTTCTTTCTTCCTCCACTCATCTTCTGTCAGCAGCAATTGTCCCTGGTGTTTCTCCGTTGTCCCTCGCAATCTTTCCTCGTGGGCTTTCAAAGAACCAACGACTTCTTCTACCGACATCTCTTCCAGATCTCCGAATTGCTCAATAGCAGATGCAATCTGTAAGAATTTTGTGGGCACCGCTCTGAGAAGTTTCTTAACCACATATGTCTCTTCCACTTTCTCTCCCAACACTCGAATATTGGTAACCAAGCTGTTCAGCTTCAGATAGAATTCGTCTAATGGCTCATCGTCTTTCATGCTTAGAGCTTCGAATTCGCTCTTGAGGGTCTGGGCTCTAGCTGCTTTTACCTTGTCTGCTCCCAGGTACATGGTTTTGACAGCCTTCCACGCATCCTTGGCCGTCTTCTTTTCTGCAAGTGACATCAGGACATCTTCTGGAACTCCCTGGTAAATAACAGCGAGTGCCTTTTTGTCGACCTTGTCTTCCACAGGAGCATTAGGGTCCTTGGGTTCGATTGCCTCCCACACTCCGTGGGCTTGCATGAATACCGTCATTTTGAGAGCCCATGCAGTGTAGTTGGTTTTGCTCAACATCGGGTAGCTGAGACCAAAGGAGCTTTTGCTTGTCGTCTCCATCTGAAGTTATGAACACCTCCTGAAGCTCTGATACCAAGTGTAAACCCTTTTTATGTTCAATGTGATAGACCGTGGGTACAAAGAGAAAGTGTATGTTGCCCTACAAATCTAATATCCCTTTTGAGAAAGTGAAACTGTGGTACTTCTTCATTCAAACAAATGCAGCGTACAAAGGAAATAAATAGGCAATAAACGAGGTGGGAGTTACAAAATAAGATCCACTAATCCCACTTCTCTCTTCACTTAATGCCCGTTACGTAACTCCTACACCCACGTAAAACTCTAAGACTCACTTTAATACTAATCGGTTACTATAACTTAAATAAATAAATAAAACATGTTTAGATTAAATACATAAAATGCAACATACCTGGACTTGGTAGGATCACTATGTTTGGTGTTTGTGTTTGTTCCGCCATGATCAATCTTTGTTTTGTTTGGAATGTTGAACTCATGTTCTTGCTATTTATAAACTCATGTGATATTGTGATGTCAGCCCATACGCCATACAAGCATTATGGCTTTGGTAGCCCATACTTTCGAGTTACACTTTTTTTAAAATAAAAATAAAGGTACGAAAGACAAGTCAGTCTTGTATTAAGGTAGCTCCAAGTAAACTAAAGATGGAAATTTACACAGAACCATCAAAGAAAAACAATATTTATCTTATAAGATAATTAACTTCCAAGATCAATTTTGGGTTGGCTCTTTAACCATTAGCAATAGTTTCAAACTGTACTAATGTTAGAATTGGCAAAGTTATATATGGAAAGGTAAAGTTTGAACTCAAAATATATATAAAATTAAAACTCGAAAAATATTAGAAGGCCAATAAAAATATGGCAATGAAAGACTGTGTAGTATGCATGTGAATGTATAACATGTGCACATCGTGGCGAGCATGGCATTGCATATTGTTCGTGTGCTTTGACATACAGTATGGTCTATATAGCTGCCAAAAGACTTGAGCTAACTGCAACAACGATCTAGCTCATTGCAGTTACCAAGAAACACAATGCAGTAAACTGGATACAAAATTTTTGCCTAAACAATTTTCAGTTCGTCGCGACAAAAATGAACAAATGCAATGGTTTAAATATTGCTTTCTTATGTTATATTGATTCTGAAAGGCTGCGTTGGTTGGTTTTTAAGGACCTCTTAAAATTATAAATTAAAGAGAAAAGTATGAAATAAAAAATATGTTTAAATTTTTAAACACTTACTCTTTAAATTTTTTGTCATATTTTTTTTAAGTCTAGCAAAAATAAGTTTTTATTTTTGGTTGTTCACATCATACTCTCTCACAAATAGAACAAAACAATAGTAAGGGTTTTAATTATATCCATAAATATTTTCCAAAATAGAACAAAACAATAGTAAGGGTGTGAATAATTTTATTTGGAAAAAGTCTATCCAGTCTCAAACTCTCACAAAAAACACTTTCGCCTGAGTTGTATTGCAAACTTATAAAAAAAGTTTTTCTATAAAGTTTACTTTCCTTTAATATTAAAGAAACGGAATATCACGATGATTACTGAAATATATGCAGTAAGGGATTAAGGGTTTGGACAGTAACTTGTCTTTGATTATGGATTTTAGTTACGTATAAATTTTCAAAATTCCAATAATAAAAGATTATATCGTTTGGATAAAATTAGTCTAGACCTATCCTTAGTCTCCACCTATCCTGATTGATGGAAGCCGTGTTACTATATTAATCAGAAACTTATTTTTTACCAAGGAACCTACGATCTTAATTGCCATTTTAATCTTTGACTAAATATTTAAGAGTATGAGAGTGATTAACTAGATCCTTTTAGTCGCAAAGGAGTACTAATAAATGAAATATTTAAGAGTATAAAATTGTTATTAATGCTGCATTTGAAAATAGCCTAGTAACCAATCAAAAATCGACAATAAATGTCCACTAACCCCACTAACTGGTGCCCATAGGCACCTGTTAGCAAAACCCATAAATGAATTCAAGCTCTCTTATTCTGTATATACTTAATATATTTCTCTACCACCTTCTCAACTAATGATCAAACCATCCATAATTAGTCACTTTTCCTATTGCTTTTTAGGACTCATCATTTCATCAACTAACCAAATAATGATTATAATGATTATAACTCAAATGTTATAAAATGTTATAAAGAACAAATAATGATTATAACTCAAATGTTATAAAAAAGTATCTTGGTAATAAATAATGTAAATGCAATTAACTTATCATCTATTTGACAATGACGTTCATGATTAAATTTACTTCGAATTACAAATATATAAGCTAAGTTATCTTATAGAATTATTTATTAGTTTATCGGTAGAAGAAAAACATAAAAGGGTTTCGATTCAGGTTTTTGTTTCAAATTGAATCAAACTCACTTTTAATTACAAATATATAAGATAAATTATTCCATAAAATTACATATAATTTTAACAGTAAAAAAGAAAATAAAAAATAAAAAAATTGCATTTGAAGTGAGTTTAATCAAAAATAACATATACTTTCGACTCAGTGGCTTCAAATCACCAGATTTGAGTAAAAGGACACTTGGTTAGGACAAAGCATAGCTTATTGAGATTTGGTAGTGATTTGTGAAATGTGCTGCGACTAAAATTTAAATTTGATACTAAAATTTTAAATTTTTATTACTCGATAACTGAAATATATTTCGGGTTTTATATATAAAAATTGGCTAGAATTACACATCATGGTGAATTAGTTTCGGTAGTGATTTAGTTTGACTCTAATATAGTTGATATGGGGCGGATTGAAATGATTTAATTTCATAAAAATCATATTATGATGCGCACCAAAAACCACAGTGTGTAAATAAAGTATAATCTTTCCCAAAAAAATAATTATAATAATCCACCAATGCATTTACTGCCTAACTCAAAAAATAGATCTTCGTTATTCAGTGTATTTATACAAAAACTCAGATATTTGGTTAGTTAACCAACTTTGATTACATGCGACTGTGAGACAACTTTTGTTCGTCCTTTGTGACAGACTAGTAGAAATATATACTCTGCTTAGTGTTAATATTACAATAAGCAACTCTTGTCCATGCATCAGCAACAAAAATATACTATCTTTTATCCATACATATTATTTCTTCATCAAGAACAAATTCAAATCATTCTTAAAAGTGAAGATAAAAGTTATAAAACTTAAGAGTATGGTAGAATGTATATGTCAAGGGCATGTTGGTGTAGAAGAGAGAGATTTCATGGTGAGAATAATTGAAAGATAGATAAGCAAAGAAGTTACTGGTAAATCAAAAGACTTCTATTCATGCATTCAATAGATGCAACTTTAAATACAAGATAAAAGTCACTAACATAAGTTAAATGATTGACATAAGCTAAATAAAAACCACAAGTAAGCTAAAGCGTGTTCAGAGAACTTTAACTGTGACATTGTCCAAGAAAGACCCACAAAAGACCCACAAAAGATCCATAAACTGGACCAACATAAACTGACAGCTTCAAATAATGTTGAACCAATGAACAACTATCTAAACAACTTCGTCACTCCTCCTCGTTTAGATGCTGTTTAGATTTTTTGGTCTTCTTTTCTCCTTCTTCGATTTTTTACGCCTTTCACTAGCAGCAACAATTTTCACTCCTGTTTGTCTTTCAACCGAAAGCTCAAGACTGCTTGTTTCTATCACAAGTTGTTTGTCGATAACATCATCGAGCTGGACTTCTACACCAATCTCATTTTTGTCCATTAAAATTCCATTTTCAAAGGCTTCCGAAGATAAAAGTAAAACATGATTTTTATTTTTAATACCAACATCTATCAAAGTATTGACACTGTCACCGGCTTTCCAAATACTTGACGATATTTGGTTAAACTGTTAGATAAGACTCTTTTATATGAACCTCATCAATTTGTTCTCGAAGTAATGACATGTGACTTGTTTGATGACTAAAGTTCTCAAACATCTGATTAGACAGATACAGTGAGGACTCAAAATTAGAACCATAACCAGCATCATGGACTTCTTGAGGCAAGTTGGTTAACCTGATACTTTCCTCTACATGAATTTCAGCGGCACCATAAGACGACTCACTAAAACACGGTTTAGAATGATGTTCCGACATATTATGAGAAAGTAATTCTCGTTTCTCCATTGGATTTTAAACAAACCCTTTTCCTTTTATTTTGACATTGAACTAGTTTTTGCCGCTAGCATCTTTGATCAAACATTATTTATGCTGAAACAACACTTTATAGCCTTTATCGAGTAATTGACCAACACTTAAGAGATTTTGATCAATTTTAGGTATAAATAAAATATCAGGAATAAAATTTGTACCTTCATTGCTTGTTATAGCTACTGTACCTTTTCCCTTGACTTCTAAGTATTCACCGTTTCCAATCTTCACTCTCTTGACTTCGGTGTCTTTTAATTCCTCAAAGAGCTCTGTATCATATGTCATGTGATTTGTGTACCCGCTGTCAATCAACTAGCTCTCATTCGATTCTCTATATGGAAGACAAGTGACCACAAACAACATATCTTCTCATTCTTGATCAGCTACCCTTGCATCTCCTTCCTGCATCTGCATCTAATCCTTGACTTTACAAATTACAGCTTCATGTCCGAGTTTATTACAATTGGAGCATTTAGCATCAGGTCTCCTCCAACATCTGTATGGTGGATGACCTTTAACTTTACAATAGCGGCAAGGTGGGTAGGATTTTCTCACATGTGCTTATTTTCTTTTTTGAAAATTGCTAGATGAATCTCCACTCGTCCATTGATTTTTAAAATTTGTTTTTTATTACCTGTTGTTGTCTTGATGCTTTACAGGCAGGGCACCTTCAATCACCATTTCTTGTGTCATAGACCTTCTCTGCTCTTGTGCTTGTAAAATATTTAAGAGTTCTGTAAGAGAGATATTTAATAGATCTTTGGTGTTCTCCAGAGTAGTAATGGTTGCTTCAAACTTCTTTGGAACAGTCACCAGTATCTTTTCAATAATCATGGATTCTTTTAATTCAGACCCAAGCAATCTCACCTTGTTGGCAATGCTGAGAAGTCTGTTAGAGTACTCCTTCACGCACTCAGACTCCTTCATCTTCTACAACTCAAAATCCCTAATTAAATTTAGGACTTTTATTCCACGAATCCTTTCATCTCCTTTGTACTAACCCTTGAGGTAATCCCAAATTTCGTTGGATATTTTGAGAGACATTATTCGTGTGAATATCATCTAAGATACAGCTGCAAATAGACAAGCTTTTGCCTTTGATTTTCTCGTCTTCTTTTCCTTATGTGCTTTGATATGTGCCATAGTAGGGTTTGTTGGAAGTTGAGGGATTTCATAATCCTCTTCTACTGCTTCTTAAAGATCCAAAGCTTCCAAGTAAGTCTCCATACGAACTGCCCACATTTGATAATTATCTCCATCGAAGACTGGTGGTGCAGTGATTGAAAATTCTCTTTCTATTTTAACCTCACAAATCCATTAAGAAGAGGGCTCTGATACCATTTTGTTGGTGTAGAAGACAGAGATTTAATAGTGAGAATAATTGAAAGATAGAGAAGTAGAGGAGTTACTGAAAATGCGGAACCTCACGGACAAGCACGATATGATAGTGAGATTTAATTGAAAGACCCATAATTTGAGAGCTTCCAAATAATGTCAAACCAGTACATGCGGAACCTCACGGACTAGCAAGATATGATATTATCCGCTTTGGGCCTCTCGGGCCCGCACGGGTTTTCTCTTTGGGTTGGCACTCCCAAAAGGCCTACTGCTAGTTGAGGTGGTGCCACAATTATATACACTCACCATTTTTGGTTCTTACCAATGTGGGATTAGGGGGCCTCTATGAGATGAAATTTATACTTAAATACTCCATTTAAACTTTATCCTATCAATCACCGAATTTGGCGTTTAAGCCTACATTAGAGGCTCCAAATGTTTGCTGGAAATTCCGCATTTAAGCCATTTGTGGCTCCAAAAATATTCGGCGGTTAATCCATTTCTTGGCTCTGATACCAGTTGTTGGTGTATTTTTATGTGAAAAATGCGGAACCTAACGGACTAGCAAGATATTGTCCGCTTTAGACCTTTCGGACCCGCACGGATTTGGTTTTTGGGATGACACTCCCTAAAGGTCTCTTTCTAGTTGAGGCGGTGCCACAATTATATACACTCACCATTTTTTGTTCTTACCACCAATGTGTGATTGGAGAGGCCAATTTCTTCCCTAGACCCTGTTATCCCTCCTCCTTCGTCATGTTTGTAGGTGAGGACGCGCTTGGTGTGTCTACTGTCTTCTGGCCTGAATTGGCGGTCCCGGAGATCATTAGGAAGTGCTCCAATGACTTTTCCTCAGTCAAATATTCGAATCCGGTCTCAAAGTTCTTCGCGAGGATGGAAACCGCTTGCTATCCAGCTTTCCTGTCATCCCCGTCTCCTTTCCTCGCCGACTCGATAAACTCTGGTGTTGAAAACAAAACGGTTTTATTTGGCATTGCTAACCACCCACTGCTCTGGCAGTTCCCCTCTTTTGGCTCCACTCTCATCGGGGACTGTTAGAATTGGGTGCGAGTGCGTGTGACCGACCTCACGGACTAGCAAGATATTGTCCGCTTTGCGCTCGTAGGCGCGCACGGGTTTGCTCTTGGGTGTACTCCCAAAAGGCCTCTCGCTAGTTGAGGTGGGCTCACACTTATATACACTCTTTTTATGGTCCTTGTTAGCAATGTGGGATTGGGGGTCCTCTATGGGATGAAGTTTATTCTTCACATTCCCCCTTAAACTTTATCCCAGTAATTTGCTGGACTTCGGCGGTTAAGCCTTAAACTTTATCCCAGTAATTTGCTGGACTTCGGCGGTTAAGCCTTAAACTTTATCCCAGTAATTTGCTGGACTTCGGCGGTTAAGCCTTAAATTTTTATCCCAGTAATTTGCTGGACTTCGGCGGTTAAGCCTTAAACTTTATCCCAGTAATTTGCTGGACTTCGGCGGTTAAGCCTTATATTGCTCTGATACCATGTTAGAATTGGGTGCGAGTGCGTGTGACCGACCTCACGGACTAGCAAGATATTGTCCGCTTTGCGCTCGTAGGCGCGCACGGGTTTGCTCTTGGATGTACTCCCAAAAGGCCTCTCGCTAGTTGAGGTGGGCTCACACTTATATACACTCTTTTTATGGTCCTTGTTAGCAATGTGGGATTGGGGGTCCTCTATGGGATGAAGTTTATTCTTCACAGGGACTTACTTCCTTGAAAGTCCAAAAGTGCCCGCAATAAGAGCGATAATATATCTCTCTCTCACTGGGCAAAGGATTAATTTATTTTGCAACTCACCCTCTTTCTCTTCATTTCCAAATGGGTGAATTAAGGCCATTAATGCACCCCTCTCTTTATTAATATAGATAAATTTCTCACACGGTAACCCCTACTCTCACATTAGCAAACCCTACTCTAATAACTCCAAAACCTCTTCGCTTCCCTCGAACCTTTTTAAACAGTCCCCTCGGCTCTCTCATTCCAAACAAAATCATTCCAATTCACTTCATCTCGCGAATAACTACCCCTCTCCAGATCACCTCCACTGCCACCTATTGTCTTCATGGTTGAGACTCGTCGCAGCTCATCCGCATAAGGCTCGAATAAAAAAATCGCCCCAAAATTTAATGAAAAAACCACATCTACTACCCTTGAGGAAATCTCGAGACCGGATAGCCCTATCACCACTTTCTCCTTTGAGACCAAATCCTCCACCCCCTTACATTTTTCTGCCGCCCATCTTCTACATGACTGACTTCCCTTTTTCCATTCACTCTTCTCCTCCAACATCCACCCATGTTCACCTTTAGGCTTCCAGCAAAAAAACTTTGGAGGAGATTCGTCGTGAGATGGAAACGTTGCCGCTCTCTTTATCTTCATCATCCACCAGACCCAACATGCAGAGCTTTTCTGACGAAGAGGACCTTTTTTGAGATTGACTCCTCCCTCACCGAAGGAAGAGCGGGTCCAAGACATGCTTGACAGAAACGATCACATCCTTAACGCGCTGACCTTTATGACCGTCTTTGTTTTCTCGCTGAGAACTTCACCGGGATCCATCTCGAAGCAGCAGCATGGTTCTGAAACGGTTACCATTATCGGGTTGGCGCGCAGTCCTTCGCTTCCGGCCCCTCACCATCTCCAAGGGATTTTAGAGCCCTTAAATCTGTTTCTAGTCTACAACGCTCCTCCGACCTATTCAACCCCTCCTCCGATTGCTTCCACCCCCCATGACAATCTCTTAAGTCCCCGTAACCCTTCATCGGTTGCAGGCGACCCCCATGTCATCGCGGCTAGCATTTAAATCATTTGTATGTGTCCCCATGCATGGTACTCACTATTTTAACCGCACAACAATGTATGTGGCTGAAAACCCTACCCACATGCATGGGAATAATCCCACCCCTAACCTCTCTCTCACACTGATATTTTCCCCACAAAAAACTCTCAAAGACAATCCCTTATGACCTCTAGATCCAACAAGTACATGTTTAACTCAGTTACCCCTCTTCAATATTCCAGATCGGATACTGTGTTACCTTGTACTATGTTTCTCCTACGAGTATCTTGACCATCACTGTCTAGACTCTCCAAAATGTGGGTCTTCAACCCAAAATATAACAAATCCTCCCATCGGACCAACACATTTTCTTCACCATTGTGCACACATCTGGCCCCGTCCAATCCTAAGCTCAAAGATTAAACCCTATCCTTGCTCGAGGTGGATATTCTGAATCTTTCCTGGGCAGATATAGTAAAGGCCACGCTATTTATCGTGCCTACAAGTCCCACCTAGCTCTGGGTGTTCACCCCGGTGATCCTTTCCAAAACCTTACCACCCACCGAGTCCATTCTGCCTCTCACTATCATCATGGTAGTGTTATCGCTTTACCGTCTCAATTCCTCACCAAATCACCTTCGATGGTTAACATCCTCCAATCTCAAAACATTCAGAATGCCCCGCTATCCAGATCCTGGGAAAATGTTTTCTTTAGACCGCACAATACCCCTCCACCCATGACTATCGAAAAGACTAAAAACCTCCAAGTCGATAAAGCCTTCTTATTGTTTCTAGCAGATGATCTTTCTGGAGACACAGAGGAGTGGGCTAAATGCTTGTCAGGATACTTCATTTCAAAAAGACGAGCCACCACGCAAGTTCAATCCTTGGCCAACCAGGTTTGGGGAAAATTTGGCATCCAAGAGTGCAAGCCAGCACCATCGGGTCATTACTATTTCAAATTCTCCACTGTGGAAAGTGCTGCACAAGTGCTTGAAAAGGCTACATTGTTTTTCAGTAACCATCTAGTATTTTTAAAGCGAAGGGTACCGATAGAGACCCTGTAGAAAGAAGCGCTAAAAGCCATCCCCTTTTGGGTGAAGTTTCACGGTATGCCTCACGAGCTCTGGTCGGAAAAATGGGCTTAGTATTCTCGGGAGCTACCTTGGTACCGCTATATATGTAGATAGCCAAACTGCAACCCGCTCAAGACTAAACTATGTTGGGATTTTTATAATCATGCAAGCTTCGGCCGCTTTCTCATCATCGATTACCATCAGTTGCCTTGGTAAGGAGCATATCACCTAGGTAGAGTTCCAAGGCCTTCCCACCATTTCCTCCAAATGTACCTCCTTTTGCCATGCTACCGTGACCTGTGTCCAGCCTTTGGACCAACCCCATATGAACCCTCCTCAACGAAGCCCCGAAAAAGAACCTATGAATGAAGCTGACCAGCGTGTTGTAGCCCTTTCCGATTGTAGTGATAGTGACTCTGCCCACCTAACATCGACAGCATTCGCCTCATGACAAACATGTCATGCTAGGCTAAAAGCCTCCTGATTGCCAGCAATAGTTCTGCAGCCGGCCGTATTTGACAAGATGAAAAAAATCCCTCGTCTACCAAAATAACATCGCCCATAATGCATTAGTCATCTTTGAAATTTATATAATCAATTTTATTTCTTGCGTATTGCTAGTTGGAGTATCAGGGGTTTAAACGACCCTGTTCGTCAAAAAGACGTACGTGACTTTGTTTTCTTGAATAACATTAATGGTATTTGCATGCTTGAGACTAAAGCTAACGTATAAAATGTCTCCCTTATTGTGAACGTCATGTTGCCTTGGTGGTGCTACCTCACTAACCATAATAGCCACAATCATGGTTGTATTTGGATTTCTTGGAACCCTAGCGTCTATAATATAATGTTGTGGAACGCTACCCCACAAATCATACACTCTAGAGTTAATTGGATTTAAAAAAACCTAACGTTAAATCTTACTGTCGTTTACGGCTTCAATGACCCGTCCAACCGTTACCCCCTTTGGAGTGATTTGTACTCTATTAGTCCATTTCCCAGATAAATAACTTGAATCTATAGGTTGTCATTGGGGATTTTAATGCTATTTGAAGTCCCCATGAGATATCTAGTGCAGAAAACCGCTGGAATAACTCTATTTTCTCGTGTAATGATTGTTGTCGCACTTGTGGCTTTGACGAACTTAGTTCCACGGGGTTCAGGTTCTCCTTGTCTAATTGTCAAATCGATAACCCTATTTCCTCTAGGATTGACAGAACCCTGGTTAATGGTCTATGGGGTGACTTCTTTCCTAACTATTTTGCCCAGTTACCCTCCATGTACTTCTGACCACACCTCTATTATTTTTTACCTTACCACTCCTTTTACGATCACCTCCAAACCATTTTAATTCTTTAACATGTGGAAATACCACCTTAACTTCCATAACATTGTATCTGCAAGTTGGAATCTCCCTTGTAGAAAAAACCCCATGAAAACCATCATTATTAAGCTCATCTGGCGTACTCATGATAAGGTTGTTAAATGTTTGGTTACATTATGGGGTTATAATAAATACCTAAACCAATCATATTTAATCAAATGTAAAATGCGATAAATAATTTGAGGAAAATATATCCTCAATTCGCAAGTTTAAGAAAAATAGTAGACTAGAGATGTAAAAGAGAAATATTGTAATTAAAGGGACCACTTCTGAAAAATATGAGCCAACCGCGGTTACTATATAAGGAAATTCCCTTTTTTTGGGAAAGGGGGACAAAATATAATAATACATTGTCTATCTACTTTCTCCCTCTACGTTTCCACGTGTCAGACTTCCAAACTTATTAACAAACCAAATTAGGCTCCGAACATTTTTGGAACCTTCATTGGGGCCGTCTGTGGGAAAAGAAGGTCATAACCTGAGGTATTGTTTTCCTCCAAAATCACGATCCAACAAGAGATGAATCTGGAAATAGCTGAGGAGAGAGAAATAGGGAAAGAGCTTTGCAGGGTCATTTTATGTTCCGAAGACCGACGCTCTGAAGAAAGATATCCCGACCACGACCATTACGGTCAAGGTAGAATTAAAATTTCGAATCGTGACTAAAAAGCAGTTTTTAGATGCCATAGCTAAGCTCAATACCGAGAAAGAGATGGCCTTGGGCGAAAAAAAGAGTAGAGAAGAAAATTGTAGAGAGCGATCGTTTGATGATGATAGGGAGGATTCTTCTTAGAAAGAGCGAAGAAAGAATGATATTCGCGGGAATAAACATTGTTCATTAAAGTAAAGTAATGAGGCAGAGAGAAAAATCAAACGCCGCTCCAAACAAGGTTACAGTGACTCTACTGACTGTACCTTTGATGAATCACTATCTCTAGAACGAGAAGTCCGATGTCGAAGGAAGGTTCAGAGGCTTACAAAAAAGCTCGAAGCCCGATGCCCTATGTCTTACATTGGCAGGGTGTCAAGACGGAACACGAATAATATTGATAAAAGGACCCCAAATTTGGTTGAAAATGAAGGAGTAATCACAATTAGCAAAGAAGACCAAGTTGTTGTACCATATGTCAAAATCCTGTCGGGAAGTCAAAGATACGGGTACAAGATCGATAGTCAGTTCGCCAATCAAAATAATAATGTATTATATGGGATGCATACATAATGTCTAGGGAGTGCGCTTTTGGTTTTGGGCATAATTGGAGGTCGTCCCCACTATCTGACAAAATTTTGTCAAGTCATCTCCCAAAGCGATTCGATATATCAAAGTTGGACAAGTATGATGGGAAGAAAGACCCAAATAATCATTTAGAGGCATTCAAGAACTACATGTTGAGCTTTGATAATGACGACAAACTGTTTTGTCGAGCTTTTTCAATGACGTCTAAAGATCGAGCCCCGAAATGGTACAGCCGACTGCCACAATGTTGTCTAAAGAATTTCAGTATGTTCCGGGTAATTCTCAGACAACATTTATTCAGAAGTAAGAATTTCTGAGCTAATGGTGAGACGATTGTGAACTGCCAGCAAAACGTGGAAGAAAGTCTGAGAGACTATACCCGGCACTTTGTAGATGCCAAAAACGATCTCGATCATTGTGAAGAAAGTGTGGCTTTAACATGCTATAGATTGGGGTTACTTCTCGATCCTATGAAGCAAGCAGTAACTAAGAAGCAGGCGTTCATTTTTTCAACCCTTGTAGCCCAAGTCGAAAAGTAGACACTGATCAATGAATAAGAGGCGTCTCAACTAGCAGCAAAAGTACAACAAAGTGTGCAAGCCGCAGTCGTGACATACCAACAGAACTTGCTGGAATTGAGCTCTGCCCCTCAGCCACAACCAATAAGGCCTCTATCACCAACAACACAGTCTTCCCCTGTAAAGGCATCGGTGTCTCAACCGGAGCGAGCTAAACCCAACATACTAGATAGTCAACCGACCCATTTCAAACAAATGGATCCGACCTGCGCAATTTTTTGATCTACCTGAATGTGTGTCGACAATCTACGCACAGATAAAAGGAATTTGTATTTCCGCAAACCTTTTCCGATCCAAATCCTCAGGAAAATTGTAATAACCGGTATTGCAGATATCAGAAATTAATAGGATATGACACAAAATATTGTATCGCCCTAAAGTAAGAAATCCAAATGCTAATTGAAAATAGAAAATTGACTAATTATATGAAGAAACAGGTACAGCAAAGCACGACTTCTAAATAAATTGTAGCGGTACCAAAAACTGAGACAACGATGGCCATTTCGGAGGTTACCGACCTATTTGACATATCAACGGAGTATTTGGATCCTGATAAGGAAGGGAACATAATTTTTGTAATAAAGGAGGAAACTATGGAAGGCCAAAAGAAGGTTAGTAGTTTATGTAAATGGTTTGAGTCCTTAACCATTTTTGGAGGTGATTCGATGCCAGGAATTACCAACACTTCTAGCAAGAGGCATGTTGTGAGTTTAGCTGCTCAGCTAGAAGCTAGGAGATGACCTCACCTATACAGCAGCCCATCTCCTATCCTATGTTTCGATGATGATGACATGAGGGACATTGCATGACCGCACGAGGACGCAGTGGTTATTGTAGCTGCAATTGCGGGAAATAAAGTACAGAGAATTCTAGTTGACAACGGAAGTTCGACTATCATAATTTTCTTGACCACCTACACAAAATTCAAGAAGCCACCAATCATTCTAAAATCAGACAGAACCATCGTGGTCTTTACAGGTTTGACGACCGAGGTAGTTGGAGAGTTTGAATGGTTAGTAAAATTGGCCTGTGGTCCATTCAAAAAGAAGGCAACGATATTGTTCGTGGTCATGAACGCACCGACCTCTCATAATGCAACTTTTGGCAGGTCCTGGCTGTCAAGAATGCATGCGGTAATATCCATGGTTCATCATTGCTTAAAGAACTTGATTGGGAATAATGTTTGTATGGTAAGAAGGAGTCAGAAGGCATCCAAAGAATTCTACCAAGCCGGTCTGGCGTCTAAAGATGAAAAGGAAATTATGCAAGCGAAGGTTTATCAATTATCGGGGTCGGATTTGGGTTCAGAAGCTGTAGACAATCCCAGAGATGCCCCGGGTTTTTTATCAATAGATGAAAGTTGTAAAAATTATGAGTTCACCAAAGGAAGAGTTCTGAAGATTGGAAAAAAATTTCCTATAACTTTCGGGGAAGGTTAATTTCCTTTTTGAAGGAAAGATTGCACTTTTTTTCTTGGTTTTCGGAGGACGTGATAGGTGTTCCCGAGAATCTAATTTTTTTTATAGTTTGGCAGTAAGTCGAAGTGTCTGACCCATTGCACAAAAGCGCCGAGCTTTTTCTCCATAAAAAGCTTACCCAATCCTTTCACAGGTGGAAAGAATGATTAAGGTTGGACATATTAGAGAATCTAGATACCCGCAGTGGACGCCAAATCCTATTTTAGTTAAAAAGAAAAGTAGTTGATGGAGAATGTGCGTGGACTTTACTAATCTCAACAGGGTGTGATCTAAAGATCCTATCCCGATGCCAAGGATCGATCAGTTGGTGGACTTCATGTCGGGGAATAAGAAATTATCTTTCATGGATGCTTATGCCGGTTACAACCAGATAAAGTTGAATCCGAACGATTAAGAAAGAACGACTTTTATAACCGAAGAGGTTTGTATAGCTACAAAGTTATTCCTTTTGGTCTAAAGAATGTGGGTGCGGTGTATCATAGGTTGGTAAACAAAACGTTTGAGGGTTAGATCGGGAGGAATGTGGAAGTTTACATCGACGACATGCTTGTCAAGAGCGGGAAAGATGAGGACCATCTTACTAATCTAGAAGGAACTTTTGATAATTTAAAATGATAAATCTAAAATTAAACTCTGAGAAGTTTTCATTTGGTGTCCGATCTGGAAACTTTTTTAGGTTCTTGGTTAGGGAAAATGGAATTGAAGTCGATCCAGTGCAATTGAAAATTCTGAGTAGCGTGGCACCACCGAGGAACGTCAAGGAAGTGCAGATCCTGACTGAACGGTTAGCAGCTTTATGCAGGTTCATATCTAGATCTTATGATAAATGTGCGCTATTTTTCTAGGTCTTAAGAAATTCCAAGTCATTCTCATGAATGCCTGTATGTACTGAAGCCTTCATTGGAATCAAAGACTATCTATCGTCCCATCTCTATTGCCCTTATTTCCAAGGCCATACGATTGTGGTTCAGACGTCTTTTCCTCTGAAGAGTGTGTTGCAGCGACCGAATGTCTCATGTCGGATGTCTAGGTGGTCTATAGACATGGGTGATTTCGACATCAAGTTTGAACCAAGAAATGCTATCAAGGGCCAAGTATTGGCGGATTGTTTGGTGGAATTCTATTTTGACCGACTAGAAGAAATGGATGTCGAGTAGAGGAATGAGCCCGACGAATGGATTGTCCAGACCAACGAGGGATCAAGTTTCAGTGGATGCGGGGAAGGTGTCCGACTTACCATTCCTTTAGGAATAACTATGCACCAAGCGATCCGGTTCGACTTCTCGGCTTCGAAAAACAAAGCTAAATCTGAGGCACCGCTAGTAGGCTTAATGTTGGCCCAGGTCTGTGGGGCCAAATGTATTTGGTTAGTAAGTGATTGACAGTTACTGATAAATTACGCGTCGGGATAGTCGGAAGCAAAAAAAGATCATTTGATCCAATACTTGGCAGCCTCGCGGGGGTTGACCGCATGTTTTAAAAAGGTCATCTACGAATATGTTCACAGAGCGGAAAACATGGTCTCCGATTCACTGGCAACCGCGTCGTGTACGATTTCTACCAGGAAAACCTGTCAATTGTTAAGAGATCAAAGTTTAAAAATTGACTTGAAATAGCTTGTCAAATGTCAGTAGTGAATCACTTGGATTGTAGGAAAGATATTCGAAATTTTTTAGCAGAGCACGTGCTACCACATGATAAAGTTTTAGCAAGGAAAGTACAAAACAAGGCTTGGGGATATTTGTTGTTGGGTGATGTGCTTTACATAAAGTCTTTTAACAGGCCCTTATTAACGTATCTGGGGACCAACGAATCGCAGATGATTTTGTCTGAGCTTCACGATGGAGAAGGAGCGGCCCACTGTGGTTTCAAAGTGTTAATCAGAAATTTTTTGCTATAGGGTTTTTGCTAGCTAACGATAGAGGTCGAAGCTAAAAACATGGTGAAAGCATGTGATACTTGTCATGGATTTGCAAACATCATTGACACCATGCCCGCACAACTATTGTACATCTCAAAAGGACTCCCGTTTGACAGATGGGGGATAGATTTGGTAGGGCCACTTCATATGGAATATAGGGGAAGGCAAATAATAGTGCTTGTTGTAGATTATTTTTCTAAGTGGGTCGAAGTCGAACCCTTATCTGGAACAAAGGCTAAAGATGTGATCAAGTTTATTTGGTCTAATATCGGTTGTCGGTATGGGATTCCTTAGAGCCTAATTATGGATGATGGTTTTTAGCTTGACATCAATGAAATGATAAATTTTTGTTCATCTCATGGCATTCATCAATGTTTTTTTGCGCCTTTCCTCCCACAAGCTAACAGACAGGTCGAGGTAACAAACAAGACAATCGTTGAGGGTCTCAAACAAAATTTGGAAGGGAAGGCCGAAAAGTGGCCAGATTACTTATAGGAATTTCAATGGGCATACCAAACGACGCCCCGGACGGCAACCCAAGAGTCCCCCTACGCCCTTGTTTACGGAATGGATGCGGTAACCCCAACGGAGACAATTTTTCCATATTTCAGGGTCTTGAATTATAGCGAAGACATCAACGTCCAAGATCGGCGCTTGTCTCTTGATATAATCGAAGAAAAGCTAGGTCACACACACTTAAATACTTTGCACTATCAAACGTTGATGCGAAGTCAGTATGCTTCCAAGGTTCGATGAAGAGAATTCAAGGTTGGGGACGGGGTTTTGCGAAAAGGTTTTCTTCACACAAAAAACAAGACCCTCGGAAAGTTAGCTCCAAATTGAGAAGGACCTTACCAAGTCGTACAAAAGATAAAACTTACAAACTGAAAGATAAACTCGACCGGCCTCTGCGACTAGCATGGAACATCGAGAATCTCAAATTGTATCTTGAATAGTTTTTTGTTCACTATCTGATTTAATTATTGTTTTGTAAACACAATTTATTGGGGACATACTCTTTCCTACTCTGGTGGCGCGGGGAGGTTTTAACGAGGTGTCAATGGCAACCGGTCTATTTCATTTTTCTTTAGCCTATTTCAACTACGGTTTCTCTACAAGAAATTAAAAGTTGTGCCTATAATATTTTTCAACTGACGAGTTGATATACACCGTTCTTAGGTTCGAAGTCGTAAATTTTTCAACTACGGTTGATCAACGCAATCCAACATAGTCTGAACCTTGAAAATATTTCAGTTATAACTAATCTACATTATTTAGCTTGAACCTTAAAGGGTTTTCAGTTATATATTATCTACATTATTTTGCCCGAACGTTATAGGTTTTTCAGTTATAACTGATCCATGTTATTTAGCCCAAACCTTAAAAGTTTTTCAGTTATAATTGATCTACTTTATTTATCCTGAACCTTAAAGGTTTTTCAATTACAACTGATTTACATTATTTGATGACTGATTTATGAACATTTCGTGTCAGGAAATGATTGCTTTTTATGCCTGGAAACGTAATGAACATCAAAGATTTCACCCAAATACACAAGTCTTAGAAAGCAAGAAAACACTAAAACTTAAGCACGCCCGTGGAGGGAAACATTCACAAAAAGTATTCAAAACAACAATACATTAATTAAACTAAATCATCTTCATGATCGTCGTCTCAGGGTTTTGCATTGCTGGGCTCGTCATATTCGCAGACAACTCCAGTAGGGGATCTTCTTCCGAAACATTTAACCACATTGAGTCCAGTCGCAACCAGAGATATTGGATGTGCAAGTCCAATACATAAGTAGCTTTTGCATCGACCACCTCCTGTTCCATAATATGTTTACAAGATGCACCAAACCTATTGTTTTCTTCCTTGCTCTTTACCCGAACTTCGGAGAGATCCGTGTCCTTTTTGATAACCAGCCGACAAAAGAATTGATTTTGAATTTTCTGCGCACCTACGGTACGGGCCATATTATCCCGATCATTCTTGACTTTTGTTAAGGAAATGTGCAGAGATTGATTGAGTTGATTTTGTTGGCTTTTAGTTTTTTTCCATTTTTTTTCTCCCAAAGAGTTTGCAGATCAGCATCAGCTAACTCCGCCCGAGTTTTGGCCTTTTTGGTTTTTTGTTCATGTTTTTCCCGACGATCACTTTGTTCTGATAATTTATTCTTTAAATCAGACAAGCCCTTTTTGTCCCGTGACAGCTCACGACCAAGTTTACATGCTCTTCTCTCTTTCATTTCTAGAGGCGCTACCATGTTATATAAAGAAAGGGCTAGAACATCTGAACTTAACAAAGGAAAATATTTCGCACTCCCTGGAAGAGTAAGAAATGGTAGGTGGAGCCACCCGACTAGGTTCCTACCACAATATTTGTACCTCTGGAAAAACTAGGAAAAAAAATTTCTTGAACAAATTCGCTTACTTCCTCTTTGTCTATATTTTTCACTAACATTACTCTTACAATTGTGTCCTCGATTACTTTGACAGGTTTGACCATTTTTGTACTTCCTTCATAATGTTCAAATAACTTCGGGATAGTCGGGTTTTCAACCACGGGCATACTAATATTTAACTCCCCAACTTTTTGGTTATTTTTTATCTTCACTGCTTGGGACCTTTTGATTCCATCCTCATCAGTAGCGTTCTTCTTTCATTTCTTTTCGCATTTTTCGTTTTTGTTTCTTTCATTGCTGCGGAGTTTTCCATTGATGGCTGCCTGATCACTAAAGACCACAGTATTTTCTACTTCCCCAGCGGCCGCAGATTCATGTTCATTGATCTCAAACTCTTTCTTTGCTTATTGGTTCGAAAGTTCATCGGATTTAGCACGTTTACTAGGGTCCCTATTGCACTTGAGGAGGAATAAATAGGCATCAAGAGCATTGGTCTTTAACACCAAATCAACAAGATCGGGTGGTTGTCACATTTGTTGAGTAGTCAACGGTTCGTTCGAGAACCACCAAAGATTTCCATTTATCAGGTAGCTATTTTTAAAATAGTGATGGAATGCCCAACCCCAGTTCTTCCAAGCATATTCTTTAGTTTATGAAAAGTCACCTTGGCAGATTCAATATGATCATTTTTCAGTTTTTGTATTTTCTCCTTCGATACTGAAAGTAACCCTTATGTTAATAATAATAATAAATGAACTACGAACCTTCATGAACCCATTTATAGGTCAAACTTTTCAGGTTATCTGATGAGTGAGGCTGACCATTCTCCCAGGTTCCACCAATAAAAACAAACCAATGCTTCCACGCTTTAGCGTCCTTTAAAAATTCATTCACAATTTTCATGTTGTTTGTCAAAGAAGAGTAAAATAAGGGAAATTTATGTGATTTGGAAAGGTCGGTCATCGCCATGCACTTCTCCATTGGCATCGTAACTTCTGACAGTCTAAAAGTCATTATACACGACATTAACGTGTACCAAGGATTGGGGGTAAGCTAGGACGGGCAAAGCCCAAGAATTTCGAAACACCTTGCGGTGTCGGGATTTAGTGGAAATCTAAGACCCTAGTTGAAGAAGCGAGTAAAAGAGACTATCTCTCTCCGTTTTATGGATAATGGCGTCTTCCCAAGATTTGGAAAGCGGAGTGTCAAACCCTTTGGAATTCCCGATGTGATTTTTTGCTCAAGCATCTCTTTGGGGCTCTAGTATGAATACTTGTGACTAAAAAAGTTATAATATATTCTTTGGACAAGTCAATGTGATAGTCGGTTATAACTGCTTCAATTTCTAGCGGAAGGGATTCCCTCTCCATCGTAATGTTGGCAGCACCTTCCTCGTCGACCATAACTTGTTCCCCTTCTTGGTGTTCTATTTTATCTTCTTTACCAATAGCCTGACCCGTAGCACAGTGTTTGACATTCTAAATTATATCTACACCATCAAGGTTTGGGTTGAACCTTAAAAGAGCACTAGTCCTTTCAGCAGTACTCGACAAGGCTATAGCGGCATCGGTAGTGGTCAGATTGCCAGGAACAGGATTCTCTAAACGACCAGAAGTAGCCTCTCTCTTCGGAGAGTAGTTTCCCTCGCAGTTATTTTTAATATCTGAGCACTGGGATACATTATTTTTGTTTTTTTCTCTGTAAGGTCCTTAGCAGAAGCAGCCAACTCTTTAGTCACAGGAGCAGAGTTAGCGAAGCTCGAGCTACTACCAACACGCTTACGACCAAGCCTAGCTCTTTTAACGTTTTTCAATTCTGCCTCTTTTTTTAACGCTCCACGTGGCGTTGAACAACACCTCGGGGAGTAGATGCGGTATTAGGGCCCGTATGTATACCTACAATGGTTTACTTAGTTGAACTAGCTCAAGAGAAAAAGAAGCAATGGAGTCTCCTATAACGAGAAATTGAGGTTTGATATTTTGTGAAGGTGAAGGGTCAGTATTTGATATCCCGAAAATAACAGAGTCAGGAGTCGCTTGGTCAGAGGCTCCCCGACAAGAGGGAACATGGACAGGGCTAAGATTCGTTACGCTAGAAGAAATAAGGATCGGGTTGTGCGCCAGCTCAGGAAAAAAATTTGGAGTTATGATGTTTTCTCTAATCAAAGGCTGCGACCGGTCTGGATTATAAGGCACGCGTGTATCCGTTTCAAGAGGAGTTGCTTGGGAATCCCAGATTAAGCCTGCAACTCGATACTCAGCTTCTCTTTCAGTAATGGTCAAATAGTCTATTATCCCAAAGATAAGTTTCCTTTTCTGTTTAGGCTTGCGTTTGCATCTCGGGGCAGGTTTTCTCATAAACGAGGGTTGTATATCTCTAGAAAAAATAAGGCTAAGGTTCTCTCTCTCTCTCTATAATTTTCTCTAATAGATGATAATAAAAGTGAGATAGGTATTTATAGAAGAGTCCTCCCCTCAACGGATCTCTGTATATAGAAGAGTAACCGAAAAAGAGCCTCGGGAATTTGAAGAGTCGTTCTGTAAGACTCAAGAGTCCTCCCATCATTCATGAGGGTGTAAAGGAATTCACGACCCTCTATGGACTTTAGTTAAATCCGAACAAAAGTCAAATCTATCTCTCGGGGACTTCCCCTTCCACAAGGGACGCGATCATGAACCTACTGGGATTTAATGAAGGCTCCTTACCTGTCAGATATTTGAGGGTTTTGTTTATCACCGAAAGACTCATCGACGACAACTATGGACCTCTGTACCTCAAGGTTACCAATAACATTGACCAGTGGACGTCCAAAAAACTCTATTATGTTAGGAGGCTCCAATTAATCAAATGTATTTTTTTCGCCAGCCAGGTATACTGGTCCTCGATGTTCATTCTCCCGGCCAGACTCCCGAATGATCTCTCCCAGCTTCTTCGTTGTTTCCTATGGTCGGGTTCAGAGATGGAGATCTTGGGGGAAAATATTTCTTGGGACAAGGTCACTTTGCTTGTAAACGAGGGCGACATTGGGATCCTAAATCTAAAAATTTGGAATCGTGCGGCTGCCCAATAGACTCTTGCAGAGAAAATTAAAAGCAAAAATATTTGGAATCTTCCCCCTCTTCCCCCCTTCTTCCAATGCCAGTTGGGGTCGGAGAAAGGTCTTACACCTGCGCAATCAGGCCATGGGCCTCTACAAGGTTTTTGTTGGGAATGGAAATAACACATTAGTCTGGTACGATCCTTGACTTTTCTCAACTTCCATCGTTAGCCGTTTTGGCTCAAACATTATAAATTTGGCTCAATTACGCAATATCTCAAAAGTTGCGGATCTCCATTGCAACGGTAGATGGGACTGGCCCTCTTACGCAAGGGCCAAAAAGGCGCATGCAACCTCACGGTAGCGAAATCATAAACTCCCTTAATACCCTTCCCTCAGCTTTAAAAGCCGATGATATTTTCTTATGGATCCCAAAAAAATCCAAACCGCATTTTACAATCAAAAGCACATACACCACTCTCAGACATATGAGAGACAAAGTCACGTGGGACTCCCTACTCTGGAACAAATACTACATTCCATGACAATCCTTCGTCACCTGGATGGTCATTCACAACAAGCTCAATATTCAGGATAAACTTATTGGTTGGGGTCTCGACACCCCACAAAAGTGCATCCTCTACTTCAATTGCACTGAAAAGCGGGAGCATCTCCTCATTCACTGCCCTTACTCCTCCTCTATCAAGGATAATATTACTAGGAAGCTCCTCATCAATTCACCCCCCACTTCCCAGACCTCTTGGTTTGAAGAGACTAGTGGATAGACTTCTTCCAGTAACGGAATCATCTACGTATGATGAACAACCTTCAAGAAAATTATATAATACATCTCGACCGAAAAAAACACTCGAATCTTAGAAAAAAAAAACATACGCTGAGCTTGAGTATTACTCATCATGTTCTTTCTAACTTTTGATACCGTTATCATCGATTGAAAGTCACTCTTCTATTATAACTAACTTTTTCCATGTTTGTAAATATTCGAAAACCTGCTTTAAAGTTTAGCCCATCTTTATAACGATGAACTCTAGGGCCATCACGACCGTTTGTAAAATTTTATTTTTTTAATATATATTCACAATATTTATGCAAAAAAAATTGTAATTGAAAAAGATTTTTTTTTTAATTTTTTAATTTCTTTTCATGGTATTTGATATTGACAATGTATTTTTATAAGCATCTAAAAATATAATACTAGGACGAGATATTAGTTATAGGGATCCTCCTCCACTTAAGGGATCCCACACTTAAATAAATGTTTGAAACACGACACCGCGAGTCCATGTACGAATTTCGATGGGTCTATGTTTATTTAAATAATGTTTGAAACACGACACCGCGAGTCCATGTACGAATTTCGATGGGTCTATGTTTATTTAAATAAGTGCATAAAACATGGTACTGAAGTGCGCTACTAGCTTCGGCAAAAAATTTCCCCTCGGTAGATAAACACATGAAACACAACATCGGAGTGCGGTTATAGCTTTGTGAGACCATCTTCCATCATTTCTATTACTTATTGTTTACCATATCCCAATATTAAGTAATTGATTGATATATGACACCAAAGCGTTTTGCGGGATCCCTTGTATTATTTTACTTTGTTCATTTTTTTTTTCAGGGTAGTTGCCGTTCTGTCCGAAGGCAGACCCATTTTTGTAGGTAGACATTTTTGTATGTAAGTCTACACTTATTCAGGCCGACATATTTGATAAGATTATAGTCTCATATATTTTATGTGTTTTTATGCAAGGTGTATAGATCCGTATCAATATGAGGTTGCACTAAATAGAGGATAGGTCCCCAAGGGGGTAGTCGAGTTGGTAGAGTATGACATTCTTATGACCAAAAGGTCATGAGTTCGAGTCCCTCTACATACGCTTTCTCGGCTGAGCCTGTCACCTTGTGTGGTTTACCTTCTGGCGTTGGTTTGCAGGCTATCGCGTCAGACTGAGGGTTTACCCTGTACGCACTCATTACACTCTGAGTAGCGGCTGCGGGTTCCCTCCGTAAAAAAAAATAGAGGATAAAATATTAATAAGGACCGTGATATAAATACAATATTGATCATATTAAGTAAACGATACGAAGAACCAAACAATAAGCTTTATTTCATGACTATATAGGGTTTAGGATCAAGTAAAGAACAAAAAGATTTGAGAGTAATCTCTATCTTAAGTATTATGACGACTTTAATATAAAGAGGCGATCATAATATAAAGGATGAACTGATCAAGACAGATAAATGTTATAAAGATATATATACAATTTTCGGTTTGACAAAATACATAAGAGTTGACGTGTTAAAAGACTACTGAGGAACATTCTATTATCTTAAAAATACTATTTAATATTCCTAGAATAACCTAGATAGTTATATGCTAAATTCTTAATGTTTGTAACTAACTCTTTTTTGGATGAATGTCCCTTGGACAAAAAGACGTATGTCATTCATTAAGACTAAGGCTAGAATAGTAATGTAAATAAGAGATTTGGTCTCATTATAAAGACATTTGCAAATTGTAATTGAGAGAGAAATCTAATAAAAATCTAAATATTTTTTGTTTTCTTGACTTGTTCAGTCTTTTACCCATTGTGAGTATCTGATAAAGCGTTCTGCTTATCAGTTTTGACGTTGTCTGTGGAAAGTTCTTAACAAATGTTTTTAAACCAATAGTGTTGACTCTCTCAAGAATGAAGAGGAATGTATCTCAGGAATTATCCACTCGAAAGTCTTCGATAATTTCTGAGGAGTTACTAACAGTGTGTCTCATATTCATGAGAACGAATTGATGGGAGAAAGAACAAATGTCATCTTACTGGTCACATGAAAATGAAGGAATAGAAGGTATTTCAACAACATTTCTCTTTTTATTGTGAACGAAGCTTTAGTGAATGAAGTTGGTTCGTTCAATACTTATCTAGTCAATCTTGAAGTTGAAGAGGTAAAAGTTACACTTGTTGATGTAATAAACAACTCAGTTATCCAACAAGTTCTGTTTGGATCAAGAAACGAACAACATACTTGTAAAGATGAGAATATATCTGTTTCCAATGCTCCACAATTGTAAATGAACAAACTGAAGTAACAATAATTGAATTTTAACATTTTACAAAATCTAAGAGATGAAGAAGGACGAACTAGGTTCAATCCCTTGTCTAAGACTTTACAATTATTAACCAAAAAATAACATAAAGAGAAAAAGAAAATCGAAATCGGGTAGTTGCTTAGAAAATTTTAAACATTGTAAAGGAAAATGATGAATGATATTGTAATAAGGAAATATATGATAAGGTCGGGAACATCTATACAAACGTCACTAGAAATATGTGAATAAAAGACCAAGGCCAAACCAAAGTAAAGCGGATCTACCCAATAAGAGCCACCGAATAAGAATACGCCAGATAGTTTGAAAAAGTATAAAGTCGAACCAAAATCACGAAAAGTAACCGAAGAACAAGATCGAGCCTCAAGCACCAAATGAACCGAGTGCGGGACCATAGCCCCACACTCAGGAATTGGAAATGATAAGCGGAAAGGTTATGAAGTGAGCTCGAACGGATAAGCGATGAGGTCGAGCCAAGCAGAAATGAGTCGAAGCAAGAAGAATCGAGCACAAGCAGAGTAGAGTAGATGCTTCGACCGAACAGAAAACGTTCCGACCCAGAAAACCGCGCTCAGCCCAATCATGCTCCACGAATAACAAGAATAAAGGATCATTAATGAAGTCAAGTATATTTATGAGTCAACTCTCACGTCCTGTAACTCCCACAGTTGTGGCCGCTAATTTAGGACCATTAAGGTTAATAATGGTCTACGTGCAAGAATAATAATTCCACGTAATAAATGGCTAGATTGTAATTGTTATTACCTCGCAGGCTGCAAACATCCAGGAAGTCCATCCCCATAGAATGGTGGAGGCTCGGCTATGAACTGTTGATAAATACTTCCTTATGTTGAAAGAAGTTGCTGCGAACTTTCAAAATATTTACTATGAGCACATTCCTAAAACAGAAAACACTCTGGCAGACTCTTTTGCAACTATAGCCTATTCTGAATCCTACCAATGGATTCTTTTGCAAGAATGTCCGTCCGTACAGACGGATCAGGAAAATAAAAAGTAAAAAAAATATGAATATGTTTTTTATTCAACCTAAATACTGGAGATATGCTCTTCTCCAATACATATCCGATGGGATATTGCCTCCGGATAAAGATGTAGCAAAAAAGATCAAGTATAAGGCTCGTGGTTTTTTTATACTAAGAGAGGTTATTTATAAAAAATCCTTCAGCAGACCTCTTTTATGTTGTTTAGTTTTGAAGAATCCCAAGTTGTATTATCTGAACTACATGACGGAGAAGGTTCTGTACTCTATGGCTATAGGACCTTAACCCGAATGATCCTATTAGCAGGATACTATTGCCCAACCATAATGACAGATACTAAAGAGATAGTGAAAAAGTGTGATCCTTGCCAAAAATATGGGAATGAAATTCATGTGTCAGGAATTTCTATGAAGTCCATATATGAACCAGTACCCTTTGCCAAATGGGGTATGGATCTAGTTGGGCCTCTTCCTATGGCGTCCGGTGGACGTAGAACAATCATAGTCGCTATTGATTATTTCTCTAAGCGGATAGAGGCGGCTCCTTTGGCTAGAACAACTTCGAAGGTAATTATTAAATTTATCTTATCCAACTTATGTTGTAGATTTAGGGTTCACCAGAACATTACTACAGACAATGGGCTACAACTTGATAATAAAGACATGGAAGCCTTCTGTACCTCTAAAGGGATTCAACATTATTTTTCTTCTCCTTTCCACCCTCAAGCAAATGGCTAGGTTGTGGTTGCAAAAAGAACTATCTTGTCCGGATTAAACAAAAATTTGGAAGAAACTGTAGGAAAGTGGCCAAGTTATTTATAAGAAGTATTGTGGGCCAATCGAACTAATCCTCGCGATGCCACACAAGAGTGTCCTTTTGCTTTTGTATATGGGATGTATGTAATTACTCCCATAGAAGCTACTTTACCATCTCACAGAGTCCAAAACTATTCCGAACAAGCTCATGATGTAACAATTAGGAATCAGTGGGACTTAATAGAAGAAAAAAGAGTTAAAGCACATCTAAGAACAGTGCATTACGAGGGCTTGATGAGGAGCAGATTTGCTTCCAATGTCAAAAGAAAGGATTTTTGAACAGTAGACAAAGTTTTAAGAAAAGTCTTTTTGCACACCAAGGAAAAGTAGTTCGGTAAGATGGCTCCGAACTGGGAAGGCCCTTATGTGATCTGTGAAAATATTAAACCAGTAACATACATGCTCCAAGACAAAGAATGGAGAGCTCTAAAGCACCCATGGAACGTTGAGCATCTCGGGTTATACTTAGAATAAAGCTCTTTTGTTAATATTAGGGGGCATCCTCTTTCCTACTCTGGTCGCGTTGGAAGGTTTTAATGAGGTGTCCCGATTTTTCAATAATATATGATGCCTTCTTCAAAAGTTTGGTGCAATTTTTTTAAATTCGGATATTAAATACTTATTCAACACCCCGACTCTCAAGTCCTCTTGAGTTGATTGGATATGCTTAACACTTGAACACATTTATTAAACACATGTTGTTAATGATGTTGGATACGTTTGTTTAATACACTTGAGAGTTGTGCTATTTAAACATTGGTCGTAAAAGAGTTAAACAAAATTGAAACAAAAGAGAATATGATAATTAGATTTTGATTGGACTTAAACCGATAACTCATACACAAACAATGCATTGGGTGTTCAAGGACTTTAAATTTTTACAGCATAGAGGTTAAACAAACATTGTAATAAAATGTTATGGCCATCCAAAGACTTTAGTCTTTCTAAAATAAAAAATACATAATGTAACCTTAGGGCTTGTTCCGTTTGGATTTTTCTTCACCACCATCTTTTTTAGGGATTTTGAGTTCAGCACTTGAAATCTCACCCATTTCTTCATCGTCATCAGAGTCTATCCCACTAGAGTAATTGCACTTATCACCATCAGCCATTGTATGGAAAGGGAGATCATCATAGTCTACATATTTCCAGAAAGGACCAAGAGTCCTCTTAGGAAAAGTCTCATGGAACAATAAGACCATGTGAGACTTAATTCTATCATCCCTCTTTTCCAGAGAATCCACTACTCCATTTTCATATTTCTCTATCCCTGTGGCAATTGCTTGAGCATGCTCATGTTTTAGGGTTGTTTTCTCTTTGGTCTTTTCTCGGGCAATATTCTCCAATTTGACTTTGTCATTAGATAAAATTTGGATAGTGTTGTCATTAGTTTGTAGTTGCTCCTTCAAAGCTGTGATATCATTTGAGGAAGAAGTTTCCAAATCAGAGTACTTGGTTTGAAGCTCTTTGCTGGCCGATTCTGACTTAAGCAGTTTGGCAGCCAAATCCTCTTTTTCCTTCATCAATAATTATATGCTCTGTTGAGCACTGAGAAGATCGTGTGACAAGTTTTCTTCTTTGTAGTCATGGTATTGATAGTAATAGTTTGATCTCTTACCTGTCTCTCCAGATCTAGCACTGGTCGAACATAACCCAAGAGGGCATGGTTCAAGGTATCTTTCTCGCTAGATATCACGTAAGTCTCACCGTTATAAGTCACAACGTTGGAAGAACTAGGAAGACTGTAAGGCCCTGCAAAATCATATTTTTCTAAGTCATTGAAATAGATGTTGATGTTTTGAAAAGCGTCAAGGTCAACCTCTTCGTTACCATCACCACTAACCTGTTCGGAATGGAGATTAGTTACAATTTCCTCTTGCAAGGTAGGATCGATAGGAGCTGGAGGAGGGACTTCAGAAGGACGAAGGATTATCTCTGCTCCTAGAGTAACTTTCTTCTTTTTGGCAGCTTTCTCATCACTGTTGGCCTTACGTTTCTTGTCCTTCTTCAAAATCTTAGGTGGGTTGTCTGACCCACCAGCCTCCTATACAGTCACTTCTACTGCTTCCAGTAAAGCAGCGTTAATACCTTCTTGGTTCTTCAAACCGGTCCCTTCGGTGGTTGTTTGAGGTGGGTCTGTTATGGTTTTCCTCTTCCTCTTGTTCTTCATCTTATTTAGATGACTGGGGGCTTTGGCTCTGGCAGACAGGTAAAGTTTAGCATCTTTAGCCTCTATCCTCGTCAGAATGACATCTGCAGGAGGAAGGGTGGTTAGCTATTCCCAAGTGAGGTCTTTTTTTCATATGGTGTTCCACATATGAGACCTCACGTAATTCCCCGATGTGAAGCAGTTATGGAAAGCGTTGTCCCACTTCCCTAAGGCTCAAGGGTTCAGCTTGGCACAAGTATTCTGACCTGCCTCCACATAGTCCGAAAAGTCCTTCCAAAACACTGAGAAGAAGTTTGAGTCAGTTCGGATTAAAAACTTAATTCTTAAAGATTAACGAAGAAATAAGAGAAACTCACCAATGCTCTTCTAGTGACTGGTTAGTAGGCTTGGGTTTGAGTTAGCCTTGATCTTCTTGCCATTTTCCCAAGCCTCACTGATGAATTAGAACTACGTCCTCCATCGCTTTTCAAACTCTAGGATATTGTTCACTACTTTGTAATCATTCCCCATGTTGTAGTAGTAGAATAGGATGTGATGATTTTTACACAAGTTTGCCACACCAGCAAACTGTTCCATTGGTAGTGGAATCTTAGATAACCTGGATGCCATGATGCAGACTAGAAGAGTATATAAAGCATTGGGGCTCAGTTGGCTGGGACATATCTTGGTCAGATGGAAGTGTCTGAATATCTCCGGATCCAAAGGACATCGGAGTCCCAAATTCAGTACTTTTGTATAAACCACCAGTTCATTGGGCTTGCAGTCCATCGAGGTTTCTGGGTGACTAAAATTCTCATTTTAAAAGACTCTAGAATTCTCTATTTAGTACGAATTTGACCCACCTCAGCAATGTGGGTGTATACGTATGCTATGTTTTGAAGGGACACCAATACTTCATGCTGAACTTCTTGAAGCATGCCCCACTTTACCTTCCAGACTCTCTGGAAGCATATCCGGATGAGTCATACCCACCTTGGTCTTGCCCTTCCGATCTACAGTTATATCTTCTGCTTGACCAGACGCCTCAAAAGGGGCTTCATCTAGACTGTCCTCCATAATTTCTTTCATTATTGTGGAAGGTTGTTCTGATGGCTGTTTGAATGACTGTTCGGATAGTCTGGTTTCTACTAAGGGTTGTTGCCCAGATGGTCTACCCTTTTGGATAGTTTTTATTGCCTTTGAACTAGATGGCTTTGAAGAAGTAGGGGTGAATTTTGACTTGGATTGACATGTGACTCGGCGTGGGGTTAATGTATTTGTAGATCTCTCTGCGATAAAAGGCGAGGGTTTTTTTTTATATTAGATATATCTTTCTCCTTAGGGAGAGGGTCTTGGGACTCCTGAATAAAGGACCCTCATTGAAGAGGTGAAAGGCTTGCGACAAAGGGAAATTTTCTAACCTTGGAATCATTTGAAGATGATGAACCCTGGTTTGTATTTACTAGTGGTTGATTGATTCTTTCACCATGAGAAACTAGAAGACCATCAACTATGTGTTCGTCTTTTGCGACTTTTCTTGCTTTCTCTAACTCAGATAGGTTCAACCAACCTCCTTTTACTAAGACGTTTCTGGCTGTGAACATTTATGATTCAATAATGAATTTGAAAATGGAGTAATCTTTCTCTCACTAGAAATGTTTGTATTTTGTGAAGACAATGAAACAGTAAGAAGGTTTATATGCAATAATGAAAAATGACAGTTACCTAGGAGAAGGTAAATAGATTTGGGTAATGATTAAAAGCTACAAGGTATGAGATTTAAAGCCTAGGTAACTTTCTAGCCTAGTAGGTACGAGAATCTAGGAGAAAGCACGGCTGAGAGGTCGAACCAGAGCATGACACATGTCCCACGATCCAAAGAAGACTCTTAGAATTCTGAAATGAGAAATCAGTTCCACCAAAATTCGAACAAAGTCACTTTTAAAGGACAATTTTGCAATTCGGACGAAACAGCAGATCGGAAAATCTTGGTATTGAGTTAGCTCTTCCAAAGATTATTCCCAAGACCTAAAGGACTACTGACGTGATCAGATAGTTTAGTTATTGTGTCTTGACTTAATCCGAAGGGAAGTTCGGACCATGACCACTATTATAAAACTCCAAATAGGACAAATGTAATAAATGCTGACTAAGCTAGTTGTTGGTCCCTTCAAACCAGATTACTAATGGGTCCTTAAACTTGACCTGACTTCATGATCCGATCCATTAAGCCTATGGGTCAGTAATTAAGTATAGATACCCGAACCACTTTCATTAATGAGGGTAATCAGAATTTATTACTAGCACACAACTTAATTATCTCACTACTCACTACTTTAAATATTAAATTCCACAAAACATCCAAAACACTTTACAAAATTACTCTCAGACAAAAATAAACTACACTAACTTTCAAGGGCACAAAATGAGTGTGATAGGTCATTCAGGAAAGAAATATTCAAGTAATAAGAAAGAAAACTCATGGTCAAAGTCCAAAGGGGTTAGGAAGGGTTCAAAGGTAATATGTTGGATATGCAAGAAGAAAAAACATATCATTCGGAATTTCCAAGACAAGGGAAAGAGAAAAAACTATCAAAAGACCAAAGAAAAAAATGTTGCAATGGTGTATAATAATTATGAGTATGTTGATGGGTTGATGAATTTTCATTCTTGCTTGTACAATGATAAATGGGTGATGGATTCGGGTGCGTCTTTTCACATGAATTATAATAAGTATTGGTTTGAAGACCCGTGAATGCTTGATGGTGGAAGGGTCATCCTCGGGAATGATGAATCATGTGATGTCAAAGATATTAGAACAGTATGACTCCGGTTGTCTACATGACTTGAGATATTAATTAACGACGTAAGATATGTACCAGGTTAAATGTAATCTTATTTCTATTGGAATGTTTGATGAGGAAGGGGTTTACCTATAAGGGTGGAGATGGAAAATTTACAATTTTGCAACGTTCCCTTGTTGTTATGAAAGCCTATATGACTAATGGTGTGTTAGTTCTTAAGGATATTATCTTAGTATGTGGTATTTCTAATTTGGTGAAAGATTCTACGAGGGTGTGGCATCATTGGCCGAGGCATTTAAGTGAGAAGAGACTCAATGAACTAAGTAAACATGAGTTGTTACAACAGTTTAGAAGTTGAGCTTTTGTGAAGGTTGTGTTTTGGGTAAGAGCAAGAGGGTAAAGTTTTTGCTCAGCAACCAGACATCCAATGGAATACTTGATTATGCTCATTCAGACTTGTAAAGTCTAGCATATGAACCTACCCTATTTGGTGCAAGGAATCTTATGTCACGTATTGATGACTGTTCCTCGAAAATACAGGTTCTATTTTGAAGACCAAAGATGAAGCCTATACAACCTTTCTGAACTAGAAGACTTTGGTAGAGAATCAAACATAAAAATTAATGAAGAAGCTTCGTACTGATAATTGGTTAGACTATGTGAACAATTATTTTACTAGATATTATGCAAAGTATGGCTTTTTTAGACACTGAATCGTACGTGGGACTCCATACAAGACTGGCTTGTTGTGAAAATAAATCGAACACTACTTGAATGGGTTAGATGTGTCTTAATAATGTTTTATGGGTTAAATATTGTCGGGAAACATTGTGACAACAACTGCATATATCATCAACAAGTGTCCATCTACGCTGCTTAAGTTCCTTTGTCCTCAAGAGGCAATGACTGGAGAGAAACCTAAGCTAGAACATTTCAGAGTGTTCAGATCTTATGCCTACGTACATGTGCAACAAGATAGTTGTATCGTGTATACAGCTACTTGGGAACTTGTTACCACGCAGCTGAGGCCAAATTCCCAACTTTGATCAAGGGGTTTACGTATTCTTTTGGTCTCTCTTCCTTCCACCAGCTCTGATTTGACAATTCACCTGAGCAAACAAAGACTTATTACTTATTGATTGACAAGGGTTCGAGCAATTTTTCGTCTCCCATAATCCTGTTAGTACTTACAATATTTCTTTCACTTCCTTTCTAGTTGTAGGTTTAACGTGGGGGTTTTATTTTCCTAGTTACCAGACACAAAGACAAAGGATTGTTTCTAGTTCCTATCAGAGGAGGGGAGTTCCACAATTTTCTCCACCCCTTTAAAGTGGGTATAAAAGAAATGGGCTTTTGACATTTTAGTCACATCAGTGGCAGATAGCAAGTCAGTCAGGCATACTTCTGCTTTAAGCAAGCGCAAGCTGACCACCATACTAAGTAATAGAATCCAACCATAGGCTGATATTTGAGTAGGGCAGATGCCGAGCATATTACAATAGTCATGAATAAGTTCGGGCAGTGGCAATCTTAGCTCCCAGTCAAATAGGGTAGTAAAAAGACATATCAACATTTCTTGGGTATGGTAAGGGTGCTCACCTATACTGGGAGCCCTAATAATCGCATCCTCAGGGATACCACATCTGTCCCTGAGGGTGGCAACTCCATCATCATCTAAATTAGTGTATTTAGGGGCTATTGGGGAGAAATAGCTTTCTAAAACGCTGATTTTTTCATATACGGGCTCCGTAATTTTGTCAGCTTTTGCCTTCGTTGCCCTTTTTGGTGCCATAGTTATTATAGAAACTGCAATGAGGTAAGGATACGAATCAGAATGTTTATAGCAGGAAAGGGCGATCGATTCAACTTAGGAATATATGTTCATTTGGGGAATAACCTACGGACAGAAGTTACAAACCTAAAATCTGGGGTTATACCAAGTTTTTAGCGAGAAGTATTTATCTATTAAGAAATCATTTACCTGATTAATGTTGAAACATGTGATAACAAGTGCCTTGGTTGCATATGATGAGTGTTCTTCCATAAAAAATGAGGTGATACGATTACAGAGTTGTTAATCTTTCTAGAAAATAAACACAGTAAAAGTTTGAATGAGTATACACCCTTGCAAATGAGCGTGTGTCGTCATTAATACCTTAAAAGTTGTGCCAAAACTGAAGCGTCAGGCGTTGTCTCCAAGAAACGGCGGTGTCGGAACCATCGCAATTACATCAATGACACGCGTCAATAAAAGAAGCAGCAAGACGTTCCGAATCACCACACGACTATTTATGGGTTTCAATTTAATAATACATTTTATTTTTATTTTACAAGTTTACTAGCATTTTTATATAAAAAAATAAACCTATAATCTAGGGGGGGCCCTAATAAGGGAGGATTCCCCAAGCAAGTACGAGCACGAGCAGGAGGACCGCGAATTTGGATTAGGGCAAGCAATGAAGAAAAGGACGAGCTCTACAGCGTTGACAAGCTCAAAGGCTGATCGAGCTTGGAGGCAGATCGAGCTCGAAGATATTAGGGGAGAAGAGTTGATAGACCAAATTAAGGATGCGACAAACATATAATCAAGAATGAGTGTGAACTCAAAGAATATAAATTGACCACGTGATAAGTGAGCTCGAGCTCTGCAAACCAGAACAGATATGATCATGCTTAAGGAATGGCCCAGTTCGATTTAAAGTGCAGATCAGACAACGCGTTTCCTTATTTATTGTGTAACATACATTTTGACTCTTAAGTTAAACCGTTTTAAGTACTTGTTCCGAAATTATAGGAATAGTGACGTTAGTGAGTTAGTGGAGCATTAAGTGTAAACATGTGTAACTGCCCACTAACTCACAACATTATAAATAGGGAGAACCTATCTATGAATAAGATGATCCTTTTTTACCTTATCTCTTTCTTGACTGAAACCCTAAAGACTTAATTATGGTAAAATTTGTTATTCCTGTAACAAAGAGGAAGTAATTTTAATTTATTTCGAAGGGGATTTGCTTGATTCTTCACTGATCAGAGGTGATGCTCTGACTTGAGAAGAAGAGGTTCGAGGAGTTTTTTGTGTTTGAACTCTAGGAGAATGATGTACTTCAGTAGCAGAAGAAGGTGAAAAACAGGATCTTTAGATTGATCAAAATTACGGTAGTAAGTGGTCTTGTTGGTTCTTCCAACGCGAGCGTTGTTGATTAATCTGGTAGCCTTGTACTCATCTGCTCTTTCGGTAATACAAAAATAATCGTATGATCAGAAGACTAGAATTATTTTCAGGATTCAGAGATTTTATTTTTTTGGGTATATTAGCCTTAGATCTTCTGGATTTTGGATTTTTTTCTAATCAACTGGTTGAAGATTGACCAGAAAATATGGGTTTTCCGACGAAGATTGCTGGGAGAGTTAAAGAACACGTTGAAGGTAACGAAGGGTGTGTTGTTTCTCTCGCAATAAATTTGGATTGTGAGAATGAAGTTAGTAACGAATTCATAGGGGGTTGGGAAGATGTGTAGAAGTGGAAAAGTCTTTGTGATGATTTGGCCGAATACGAAACGGTGATAAAGTTATGAGTTCGACATCTGTCAGACTAGCTTGCTAGCTATAAGTCTAGTAGCTAGATATTCATGATGAATTTGAACGGTTAGATTTTATGAGATTTACCTTAAAGCGATTTCGAAGTCAAGTTATTTCCTTGAGAGTTTTGATTTGTGGGCACGTTTGGAAATATCCGATGATTATATTTTTGAATTTGAGAATTCTGATGTGTGGGGATGTTTGGCAAACTCCGATGATTATCTTCTAAATTTGCGTCTCAAAAGATTCGAGGACAAAGAAAATATATTATTAATTTTTTGACTTCAAATTTATGATATGGCTTCTAACCAAATTTGAAGACATTTAGTTCTCATTCATTTACTGACATGAGAACTAGGGGGCTACTGATATGGAGGTAGAAATTTAGGGACTAAAGTGTAAATAATGTAAGTTTAATGGAACAATTATGATTATATATTTCTATTGAGGACTAAGGGTAATTTTTCCCTTTATGTAACCGTTTTCAGTTTAAAGCTAAGTCATAGCGCCTCTATATAAAGACCAAAGCTGAACTAATAAAGGGATTGAACACTTTTTTATCTAACTTAATTGTGCTCTGACTTTCTCTCTTTAAACACTTTCTCTCTCTCTCTCTCACTAAAACTCGTGTATTACTTCTTCCTAAGACAACTTTTAATAATTGAACTCCCCAACGATTGAGTCTTTTGTGTTTTGAGTGTCATTTTGTAACCTACTTATATATAAAAGAGTATTTGTTATCCGTGGATGTAGGATTTTTTCACAATCCAAACCACGTTAAATAATATTTTGTGCGATTGGTTTTATTACGTTTTGGTTTTATTTATTTCTCGTCTTGTACATCACAACAAGTCGTTCTTTCGTAGGTTACTTTGGTCGTATATCGATTCCTTCCACGATAAATCGGTGTACCGACTTATTTCTAACAAAACATCATGCATAAATAATTTATTCCTACTATTTTTTATTTTTGAATACATGAGTTACATTTGAAATAAAATTATTATTCAAAATAGTGATTCGGGAAGTGTTAAAAAATGTTTGTACAAGTTATTTATCAATTCTCATTAAATGATTTGTTTTAATTGTTATGTGTTATTTATATTTTTAAATATTTATGATTTCTCGAGAAAGTTTTTTTATTTTCAAAGTTAATGCAATGACACGATTTATAAAACTATATAGTAATATTGGAAAGAAATATGTAATATAATTTATAGTTATTATAATTACTGATGTAATTGTCTCACTTTAGTCCATTCTTTTACTTTTGTATAAACTAGTCCCCTATGTTTTAAAAATTAAAAATGTAACAAACATATCTTTTTTTTGTAATAAACAGGTCCATCACGTCTGTAATAAACAGGTCCCTCACATTTTCAATTTGTAATAAACAGGTCCCTCACATTTTCAGAAAATGATCTCTTTATTATATTTTTAAAACGTAAAAGACCGGTTTATTACAAAAGCAAAGAATAGGGACTAATGTGTTACAAGTGGCAAACATGGGGGACCTGCGGTGTTTTTTACCCTAAAACTCGTCTATACATTGTTTTAAACAAAAGATGAATACGAAAACAATATGCCATTAAAAAAATTAAAATAAGTTTTAAAAAAAATTAAAAAACCCAATACATATTTATCTTTGGAAACTTAAAAAAAAATTATAGAGATTTAAATTAATATCTTTCCATGTATATAATTGTTTTATTTCATCTCACAAACATAAAAATTTTGAATGTTTATTGTATTAAAGTTTTATGATTTTTTTATTTCATAGTTACATTAACCTATTTCCTAATCTTTATAATATATTTCATTATAACTATAATTTGTTATATATAAAGATTCAAATCTTGTTTTAAATATTTTAAACTAAAAAATAATTAATTATAATAAAAAAATAATTAAATTATTTTAAATTTATATCTCTTTATAAATATTAAATAATATATGTATGTATTATAGCGGAGCTATATGAACCCACTATTATTTATATATAATATTAATAGACATACTTGTAAACCAAAATAATCTATATCCCAAAGAAAGATGCCGAGGTAGGAATTCACATGTCCAACCTAAGGGTTCGAACTTCGGTTCCCGCTATTTTACATTTTTTTTATAATTTAAAGCGTCACGGTTCGCTGATCGTATCTATTTTATATATTTTTCTTCGTTTTTCTACATCGACTTAAATGACCTTGTTGTTTATATATTGATTTAAATAACACTAAGTAAAAAATCACAAAATTATTTTATGATATTATATTTGTTTGATAACATATTTTTTGTAATTAGTTTTAAAAAAAACCTTAGATTTTATGTGATATTAATAATTTTTTAGAAATCTTAAAATATAAACCGTATATATGATGATATGAAAGGTATAAAGAAGAAAATAAGTTTATTAATCGTGATTCTTTTACGGTGGAAAATTTGAAATGTTGAGATGATTATTAATATCTCCATAAAATAAAAATTGCTTATACTACAATCATTTGAAAAAAATCACAACCTTACCTAAGTTGCAATTTAAGCAATTTAAAGACATAATAGATGAATTTATGTACGAATAAAACATATTGATATATAAATCTAAAGTTTTGAGTTTCTATTATGTTAAGTGAAAGAAAGATACTTAATTGAATAGAGGCGTGCTTTGTAATTTACTAAATGTTTTTTAAAAATGCTAACTTTCTCTTCTTCAAATAAACCATATACTAAGTTTTAAATTGCTATAATATCACGTTTTTACATCCGCATGAGACCATAATTTCATTGGGTTTTGAAGGCCAATAACTAAAGTGACAGACTAAATGGATCATCCATCTAGATCCACAACAAACCTAAGTTGCAGTTGAAGCAATTTAAAGACATAACTGATGCAATTATGTACGAAGAAAACATATTGATATATAAATCTAAAGTTTTGAGTTTCCATTTATGTTAAGTGAACGAAAGATACTTAATTGAATAGACGCGTGCATTGTAATTTACTAAATGTGTTTTAAAAACGCGAACTTTCTCTTCGGCAAAGAAACCATATACTAAGTTTTAAATTGCTATAATATCATGTTTTTACATCCGCATGAGACCATAATTTTATTGGGTTTTGAAGGCCAATAATTAAAGTGACGGACTAAAGGGATCATCCATTTGAGATCCACAACAATCTGAATGATATCCACACTATAAATATTCATGATACTATCTATATTATTATTTGTCGGATCATTAAACTATAGTTTGATTACATTTAAATAATTGGACTTATAACAATAGACTTGGATACTATGAATGCACATGGGATGAGACATTCTATATATATTGAAGTGTACCCACCTAATTGTGAATTTTACAGATAACCCGAACTTAGTTTATTATATCAGATTATAGCTAATAATAAACTCGAAAGGGTACGCCAAGACACCATAAGAATCAAATCCTGACTATACTGGTAGGATAGTTATTGGTTTACCTTTATTATATAAATTTTAAATTCAATAAGTTATTTGATTATAAGTTATTATAGTGTTTGTATAGTATATAATATAATATAAAATAAATAATGATAGTAATATAATTACCTTGTAATCTATAAATATAAAGATCGATTGAGTATAGTTATAACCAAACGAATAAATTATCATTCCCATCTTCTTCTTCTTTTTTGAAGGGAACCCGCAGCTGCTACTCAGAGTGCAATGAGTGCGCATAGGGTAAACCCTCAGTCTGACAGGGTCATAGTTGAAGATGATAATTTAGAGTTTTTGATTACTATAATTTGAGTAAAACATCTTATCAGAACAATGACAATTTGGACCATATCACACCACTAAATATCCGAACAAGACAAACGTATTAACTTTTAACTAAGCTGGTGGCTAATAAATTTAAAACTATATGGCAAATGGGTCTTTAAATTTGACCCGGTTTCGTCACCCAACCCAATAAGCCCACGGGTCAGTATTTAAGGTATAAAAACCCCAACCACTCTCATTAATGAGGGTGATCATAATTTAATACTTGGTAATCAATTTAATTATCTCTCTACTCCACACGCTAAACACAAAACATCATAAAATTATCAAAACACTCTCTAGATATTCTACCAATCTACCTCCAACCAAAAATAAACCAAACCAAATCGGCGACCACAGTGGGAGGCGACGGCTCTTGAATTTTACATTCAAAACAAGTAATAAAAATAGTTCGGATGGATCCGAATAGGCAAAATACTCCACCACCTCCTAAGGTGGAAGGTGCAAAGGAAAATAACGAATACACCATCGAAGAGCGAGACCAGGTGATGGATGAAATAGAGGTGCTAATAGCCATAAAAGAAGTAGAGAAAGGTATCAATGAGAAGTACGGAGCGTCAATACTTCACCATACTGACAACCCTAGGGAGAATGAGCCATCCTTGAAGACTCACCTCAATTCAAAGAAAACACACTGGTCTAAGCCTGTTAAAAGCTCTGAATCTGAATCCTCCAGCAATTCTTCAAATGAGGCAGAACTTGAAGAATCATTTTCCTCAAGCAGTGATGAGGGAAATTTCAGAAAGAAGATGAAGTTAACCAAAAAACACGGCTAAAAAGTACTGTTAGTCCCCCATGTTTACCACTTGTACCAACATAGTACCCTTCCTTCACCTATTCATAAAACGCATCCCCTTCGTTTTAATAATTTTCAAATATAGTCCCCCCCCCACATGTGAAGCCTGAGAGATTGACACGTGGCATCAAGTTTTGTTTCAAGATTGGTCCCCCAAATGTTTGGGCAAAAATACCCCTGCCCATGCCAAATAGGATGCCAACTCAGCTGCCTAGTCAGATTTCTCATTACCTTAACAAGTTACCATTTACCATTTCTAGTTACCATTTACCCATCAATTTTATAAACGGGCCGGGTGGAACTCATTTAAAACAAACCCAACCCAAAAACTTAATACAATATAACCCAACCCATTACAATATAACCCAACCCGAAAACCCAATGAAGTCTAACCCAAACCCCGACCTATTTACCCTGGTGACCCGTTTAATCAAATCAGACCTAATTAACACAAACCCACTTCTTGTTCATTGCTCCAATTATATTTCTTTCTCATCCACCGAAACTACAATCCTCACATGATTCATTGCTGACTACTCTCCGTTCACACGACTGCAGTTTTCTCCTCCAAAAATATTTAGACAGAAGATCGATCGCGCGCTATTGTTAGCCATTGTTAGCTTCTGGTTCAGTGAAAGGCTCGTTGTCCAATGTAACTGCGTCAAATCTCCTATTGATCTCAAAGGTGAGATATTTTCGTATTGGCTCTAATCTCTCTCTGAGGATATTTATCGAACATTTTAAGTGCATTTAGCCCCTTGTGAAGTAATTTTGTCAAAGCAAAATCGGTCATTTTAGCTTTAAATTTGGTAAATAAATTGAAGAAAGTAATAATTTAGTTGTTTTTTGAAGAATTTAGGATATACTCACTTGTGTACTTTATCATATACACTTACGCAAGTAGTTCAAAGTATGCTAAATATCCATAAACAACACTATATGTATGTATACTGCCGTAGTTCATGCTAATAATTAGTAGTTCTGTGAATTTAAGTAAAAAAACTTAAATTGTATCAAGTTTCGACTGATGGTTAATGAAGATTTTCAAACCAGCAAACAAGTGGTACTAAATATGTTGGCGAAATGATAATTAAGAGTTGATATCTATGTTAATATAAATCATAATATAAATCAAATCTTAGTTGGCATCCTACTTGGCATGGGCAGGGATATTTTTGGCCAAAACATTGAGGGATCAATCTTACAACAAAACTTAATGCCACGTGTCAATCTCCCAGGCTTCACATGTGCGGGGGGGGGGGGGGGGACTATATTTGCAAATTATTAAAACGAAAGAGATGAGTTTTATGAAAGAAGGGGACTATGTTGATACAAGCGGTAAACATGGAGGACTAACAGTGTTTTTTACCCAAAAAATACTCAAGAAAGAGGGACATGCATGGTAGGCTCAAAATGCAATATGGCAAAGGATCATCTCACAAGCGTGTTGATCAATTTTTGATTAATCATTTTGTCTTTCAGTCTGAACCATGTATTTTTTACAACTCCTAATGAAGATACTGTTTTTAGTCGCAATAAAAACTGGAGGCAGTCACTTTTATCTGCGAAAATATTGTCCGGGCGTCTTCCTAAAATGTTTGATAGCTCTGAGATGGAGAAATACGATGTAAGTCGGGATCCGGACAACCATCTGGAGCAATTCAAGAACTTCATGATGATTTTTTATGACGTTGATAAGCTCTTGTGCAAATCTTTCTCCCAAAATTTTACGGGGAGTGCTCTTAAATTGTATAACAACCTACCTCAGGGATGTATTAGAAACTTTGATACATTTTGGGTTTCCTTCTAGAGGAAATTTGTTGGGAGTAAGGTACTGAAGGGTAGTGGGGACACCATTATCCATTGTGCGTAGGAACCAAATAAGTCTTTGAAAGATTACATAAGTCGTTTCGTGAATACAAAGAACGGGCTAGCAGACTGCTTTGAGCAGGTGGCAATTGCTTCTCTTAGACATGGATTGAATCCTGGGAACTTAGCTGATTTTATGACCCAGAAGAAGGCTGTGACCTGAGGTGGTTTCTTAAACCAAGTGGGAAAACAAATTGATATGGAAGAAACAAAAAAGACGAGGGTGCACCGTTAGGTGAGGTCCAACACCACAAAATCTCCTACAGCCACTAACCCATCCGGTTACAGGGCAAACGAGACCGGACAAGGGTGTAACCGATCCAAGCAAACTCAATCCAACCAGAACCAGACTCAGAGCCAACAAACCTGAGTTAAGAGGGGTCATTGGGTCCAGCCTGAATGCTTTGCTGAATTAAGGGAAATGTAGCTACAATCTATGATAAAACCAATGATGAAGTAAAATTTCGAAAACCGGCGACATTGCAGTCCTCTAGAGAAAACCGGAACACTTGTTTTTTCCAATATCACAATGATATATTCCATAATACTCAAGACTACATTGCATTGAAATAAGAGTTCCAAAACCTTATTGAGAAAGGCAAGTTGGGGGCATACGTTAAAAGAAAAAATGGAAACAGACCGGACAATGCTCCTCGAACGGGTGCTTCGAACAACCCTAGACAGTCGCCTCAAGATGGTGCAATGGTGATCCTTGAAAGATTTGATGTAGACTCTGAGTATCTGGACCCAGATCTAACTCAAAATAAGGTGGGGGTGATAACTAAAAAAATTAAGACAGTTTTCGAACTCATCAGCTTCTTCGAATCATTAACTATTTTTTGAGGAGATACTGTAACTGCACCTACCCCTTCATCAAGGAAGAGGCATGCCCATAATTTAGCTACCCAGTTAAAAGGTGAAATGTCTTCCCATCAATGTCAGTCCCCATTCCCATTCATAGTCTTTAATGAAGATGACTTGAAGAATATTAAAGGGTAATGAAGATGTGGTGGTTGTAGGAGCTTCTATAGGTGGAAATTATATACGCCGAACTCTAATTGATACAGGTAGTTCGGCAAAATATCTTGTTTTTAAGCTCCTACAAGAAATGGGGAATCTGATTTTTATTCAACGTTCGAACAAAATCATTGTGGGCTTCACAGGGAGTTTTGCGGATGTAATTGGAGAGTTTGAAGAAGAAGTGTTGTTGGGCAAGGGGCCCTTTAAAAAGATGGTAAGAGTATTATTTGTTGTGGTAGATTTCCCCACATCGTACAACATAATTTTTGGGAGGTCTTGGTTTTCCAGAAGGAATTATGTGGCCTCTACAGTCCATCAGTGTTTAAAGTATGCGGTTCAGGGACAAGTAGACATTGTCCGAAGTAGTAAGAAGATAGCCAGGGAGTGATATGCAACAGTTCTTTCTCCTAAAAAATTTAGGGCAGTCCAGATTAATAAAGATTAATATTTATTGGAGCCTTCTACTGAGGAGGGTGAGATTGATGATCCCAGAGAGGCTCCCTGTGCCATAATACATGTTGAGGAAGTTAAAAAGTCATTCCCTTGCAGAGGGAAAGAATGTGAAGATTGATTCAAATTTGACACTATAATTGAAGAAGAAATTGTTATCTTTATTGGTGGATAATCAACATTGTTTGTATGGTGCAATAGTGATGTAACCGAAATACCAACATATGTTATTTCACATAAGTTTTATGTCTGATGTGATATTGTACCTGTTGTACAAAAAAAAGAGTTTTCTCTAAGGAAAAAGAAAATGTGATTGTTCAAGAAGTTGATCGGCTGACCAAGATGGGACATATTAAAGAGTCTCAATGTCCTATATGGATTGCCAATCCGGTGTTAGTCAAGAAAAGGAACTGAAAATGGTGCATGTGCATTGATTTCACTGACCTCAATATGGCTTTCCCTAAGGATCTCTATCATGTTCCGCGAATAGATCAGTTGGTGGATTCTACATCTGGAAATAAATTGTTGTCCTTCATGGATGCCTTTTCAGGGTACAATCAGATACAAATAGATCTGAATGATCAAGATCACACAAATTTTGTCACAAATAGAGGTGTTCACTGTTACAAGGTGATGCCTTTGGATTGAAAAATAGTGGGACTACTTATCAAAGGCTGTTGAACAAAAAAATTTGCTAATCAGATCGGCAGAAACATGGATGTATACATAGATGATATGATAGTTAAAATCTTGGATGAAGATTTACACAAAACTGATCTTCAAGAGACTTTTTCCAACTTAGAGACCGTGAATTTAAAGTTAAATCTAGAGAAATGTGTGTTTGGAGTCTGGTCTGAGAAATGCTAAAAACTTCAAATGGTCCCCACAGTATGACCAATCCTTTATTGAAATAAAGAAACACTTATCTTCACCCAAAACTCTCTTCAAACCTGTTAGGGGAGAAAAACTTTATATATACCTAGTTGTATCAGAATGTGCTATAAGTGTTGTCCTAGTAAGGGAAGTAGACAATTACCCTCGTCCGGTGTTCTACATCAGTAAGAATTTATTGGACGCTGAAAGAAGATATTTGAGGTTGGAGATATTAGAATTGGCTTTGGTAATTGCAGCAATAAAGATGAGATCGTATTTTCAAGCTCATTATATTGTTGTCCGAATGTCTTTCATGTTGAAAAATGTTCTCCAGAAGGCTGATGTGTCAAGTAGAATGATTAATTGGTTAGTATAATTGGGTGACTACGACATTGATTTTTCCCCTCGAATGGCAGTTAAAGCTCAATCAGTGGCTGACTTCTTGGTAGAGTTTCATGCTGATAGGTTCTCTGAACTAGATTCAGAAAGGAATTTCAAAAAGGAATGGGTGGTCCAAACTGATGTTGGATCAAGCACTATGGGTTGTCGATCTGGAATCTGCTTAACCTCCTCATATGGTGATAAAATATATCAAGTTATATGCTTTGGATTCAGGGCCTCTAACAATGAGTCTGAATACGAGGCAGCTATAGCCGGTCTTAAGTTAGCTCTCCTCTGTGGAGCTAAGAGAGTCTCGTTAATGAGTGACTCTCAATTTCTCATTCACCATGCTCAAGGATAGTCTGAGGCCAAGAAGGAACAGCTGATAAAGTACTTGCTCATCTTAAAAGAAGTGGCAGCCAATTTTAAAAGTAATTGCTATTAGCATATTCTTAGATCGGAAAACCCATTGGCAGACTCTCTAGCAACTATAGCCTATTCTGAATCCTACCCTTGGATACTTGTACAGGAATGTCCATCCATACAGGTAAATCAAAAGAAAGAAGATAAAGAAAATATGATCATACTTGTGATCCAACCTAAAGATTTTAGATACACGCTCCTTCAATACTTTTCTGATGGGACATTTCCTTCGGATAAAGTTGTGGCAAGAAATATTCTATACAAGGCTCGTGATTGTTTTATAATAAGAGAAATCCTCTACAAAAAGTCTTTCAGCAGGCTTCTGCTACGTTGTTTGGGGTTTGAAGAATCCCAAGTTGTCCTATCTGAATTACACGATGGCGAAGGCTCAGCATATTGTGGATTCAAGGCACTGATCCGAAGAGTCTTGTTAGCTGGATACTATTGGTTAACCATAATGGCATATGCTAAAGCAATGGTGAAGAAATGTGATCCATGTAAAAGGTATGGGAATGAAATTCACGTGCCAGCAATACCTATGGAGTCTGTATTTGAACCAATACATTTTGCTAGATGGGGGATGGATTTAGTTGGACCTCTTCCGATGGCATCAGGGGGATGTAAAACTATCATAGTCGCCATTGACTATTTCTCTAAGTAGATACATGCAACTCTTTTGGTTGGAACCACATCGAAAGCTGTTATTAAGTTTATCATATCCAATATATGTTGTAGGTTTGGAGTTCCCTAGAAGATTACTACAGACAATGGGCCAAAAATTGATAAGAAACACATGAAAGCCTTATGTACCTTTAGAGGCATTCAACATTGTTTTTCATCTCCTTTCCACCCTCAAGTAAATGGGAAAGTTGAGGTTGCAAATATAACCCTTTTGTCCCGATTAAAGAAGAATTTGGAGGGAGTTGTAGGAAAATGGCTAAGTTATTAACAAGAAGTATTGTGGGCCTACCGAACTACTCCTCGGGTTGCCACACAAGAATCTACTTTTGTTGTATATTGGATGCATGAAATTACTCCCATAGAGGCTATTTTACCATTGCACAGGGTCCAAAACTATACCAAATAGGCTAATGGTGTCGCAATTAGGAATTAGTTGGACCTAATAGAGGAAAAAAGGGTTAAAGAACATTTGAGAACAACATACTACCAAGGCTTGATAAGGAGAAAATTTGTTTCCAAAGTCAAGAGAAAATATTTTTAAACAGGAGATAAGGTCTTAAGAAAATTCTTTTGGCATACCAAGGAGAAGCAGTTCGGTAAATTGGCTCCGAACTGGGAAGGCCTTTATCTGGTCTATGAGAAAGTCAAATCGGGGACATATAAGCTTCAAGAAGAATATGGAAGAGCTTTAAATCATCCATGGAATGATGAGCATCTTAGATTATATCTAGAATAAAGTATTTCCGTAAATATTTACTTGTTCAATACCAATGTAAATATTAGGGAGTATACTATTTCCTACCCTGGTGGCGCGGGGAGGTTTTAATGAGGTGTCCGGTTAATTTTTCAATAATACATGATGTCTTCTTCAAAAGTCTGGTGTGATTTTACTTCAATTCAATTCAAGTAAAATTACTTATTCAACACCCCGGCTCTCAAGTTTTCTTGAGTAGATCGGATATGCTTAGTATTTGGTAATAACTATTGAACACATGTGATTGAAGATATTAAATACTCTCGATTCAACGCTTCAGAAATTCTAGTGGTTACTTAAACATTAGCCCATGAAAGATTTAAAACAAAGTATGAAACAGAAGGGAAATTGGATAAATTAAACCTGATCAGACTTAGACTAACCAGTTTTTCAAAAGCAAAAGTTACACAATAAAACCTTACGGCTTATTCCCTTCGGATTTTTCTTCACCACATTACTTCTTAGGACTCTTGAGTTCGGCATCTGAACTCTCACCTGTTCTTTCTTCATCATCAGTTATAGAGTCTATTCCACTGGAGTAGTTGTGCTTGTCACCATCTGCTAGAGTATGGAATGGGATGTCTTCATACTCCACATATTTCAATAAGGGACCAAGATTCCTCTTAAGGAAGGTCTCATGAAACAGCAACACCATGTCGGATTTGATCCCATCGTCTCTTTTCTCTAGAGAGTCCCGCCCATCGTTAGCATACTTTTCTATACCTTCAGCAACAGCTTGTTTTTATTGGCGTTCGAGGGCATCCTTCTCTTTAAACTTCTCTTGAACGGTGCTCTCCAACTTGGCCTTCTCATCGGATAAATTTAGGATAACACCATCCTTAGTGTTCAACTGCTCCTTCAAAGCTGTGAGGTTCTATGAGGAAGATGTCTCTAGGGTAGAGTATTTGGTTTGGAGCTCGGTATTGGCTGCCTCCGATGCGGTTAGCTTGGTTGTCAAATCTTCAGTTTCCTTCTTCAACACCTTTATGCTTTGTTGAGAACTCAGAAGACTATCTGACAAGGTTTGCTTATCAGTAGTTAGAGAATTGATGATGCCAGTTTTATTTTTTACCTGCCTCTCCAGATCAAGTACTGGTCGGATGTAATAGAGGAGGGCATGGCTCAAAGTATCTTGCTCTCCGGATATGGAGTAGGACTTCCCATTGTGTGTTACCATGTTGAAGGAGCTGGAGGGACGGTAAGGACCTGCAAAATCATCTTCCTCCAGATCATTAAAGTAAATACTAATGTCTTGAAAGGCTTCAAGGTCCACTTTGCCATTGCCTCCACCAACAATTTGTCCGGACTGAAGATCTGCTGGAATTTGCTCTTGCAAGGTAGGGTTAGCAGGAGCTGGGGGTAGAATTTCTGTTGGGCGAAGGATTATCTCTTCCCCTATAGTAACCTTCTTTTTCTTGGTAGCTTTCTCATTACTGTTGGATTTACGTTTCTTGTCTTTTTTAGGAGGCCTTGGTGGGTTCTTTGACCCTCTGACTTCCTTTACAGTTTGAACCTCCACTGCCTTTAGCAAGGCCACATCAATGCCACCTTAGTTCTCCGAACCAGTCACTTCTGTAGCTGTTTGAGCTAAGTCTGTTGTGGCATTCATTTTCTTGTTCTTCATTTTGCTGGGGGCTATAGCCCTGGAAGGCAGATAAAACTTGGCATCTTTAGCTTATGTCCTCTTCAGGATCACATCAACATAGGGAGGGGTGGTTAGCTCTTCCCATGAGAGTTCTCTCCTTCCTGACTTGAAGCAATTATGAAAGGCATTCCGCCAGTTCTTTGAAGCCCAAGCGTTTAGCTTCGCACAAGTTTTATGCCCTACTTCCAGGTGGCCCAAGAAATCATTAAGTAGAACTAGGGAGAGATATCAATTAGTCAAAGTAAGAAAATTACAACTTAAAAATGAAAAAGAAAAGAGAGAAGAACTTACTAGTGATTTTCCATCTACTAGTTAGGAGGCTGGAGTTTGTGTCAGCCTTGATTTTTCTATCGTCCTCCCAAGTCCCACTGATAAAGAGGAACTGTGTCCTCCAAGGCTTTTCGGACTCCAGTAGGTCATTCACCACTTTGAAATCATTCTCCATGTTCTAATGATAGAAGAGGATTTGGTGATTCTTGCACAAGCTTACTACAGCAGCAAACTGTTCCATTAGGAGTCAAATCTTTGACAACCTGGAAGCCATGATACAAGCTAAGAGAGTATACCAAGCGTTGAAGCTTAGCTGGGTGGGGCATAGTTTGATCAGATGAAAAATATTTGACAATCGCTGGGACTAAGGGGAATCAAAGTCCCCAATTCAGTACTTCGTTATAGACCACCATCTCATTTAACTTACAACCCATGGGGGTCTCCGGAGTAACAGGGATCCTCACCTTTACAGACTACATGATCCCTATTTAGTTTGGATCCGACCCAACTCAGTTGTGTGGGTATAGACATAATTGATGTTCTGCAGGGCCAACAAGTACTTGATACTAACCTTTTCAAAATAAGGACCTATCTTGCCCTCTAAATTTTCCGGAAGAGCGTCCGGATGAGTCATGCCTACATTGGTTTTACCTTTCCGATCTGAGATGGTATCCCCTGTTTGACCGGATGCCTCAGTCTCGAAAAGAGCTTCATCTATGTTGTCCTCCATGTTATCTCCCATCACTGTGGAAGGTTGCTCAACTGTTTTTGAGGAAGGCTGCTCTGGCTCCTTCATTGATGGTTGTAAAGCTAGTTGTTCAGAAGGTTGTGCAGATTTCGTTTCTGAGGTTCTGGTATCTGATAGAGGCTGCTGTTTGGAGGACTTTGCTTGTGGAACAATATTTGTTACCTCCAAACCGGAGGGTTTTGAAGAAGTGGGTGTGGATTTGGTTTTTTCTTGACGTCTAGTCGGGCGAGGGTTTCCTAACACTAGAAACGACTTTTTCTTCGGGGATAGGGTTTTGAGATTCTTGAACTGAATAACCGGATAGGAGAGGTGAAAGGTCTGTTGTGAATGGAAGCTTTCTGGTTCTAGGGTTTCTTGAAGAAGATGACCCTTGATCGGAATTCTGACTTGGTTAGTTAATTTTCTCGTTTGGAAAAGCGGGAAGACCAACAATAATAAGTTAATCTCTCACTACTTTCTTTGCTCTCTCTAGTTCAGACAAGTTCAACCAACCTCCTTTAACTAAAGCGTTTCCGGTTGTGAACATATATGTATCAAGGACAAGTTGAATGTGAATTGAGTTTTCTCTCTATAAATATTTGAGTGTGGAAGACAATGAAACAACGGAAAGGTTTATATATAACAGTAAAACAGCAGTTACCAAGGAGAAGATGAATAGAATTTTTGCAATGATTAAAGGCTGCATAACGTGTGAAAAAATAAAACCTAGGTAACTTTCTAGACCTAGTGGGTGCGATAATTTAGGAGAAAACAACGGTTGGGAGGTCGAACTAGATATTGACACGTGTCCCACGATTCAAGAAAAACTGTTAGTATACTGAGAAAGGAAATCAGTTCTGATAAAATTCGAACAGGGTCACTTATGAAAAGAAATTCTGCAATCACCTAAAAAGGGGCTACTGATGAGTTCAAAGTTTTTGGTTACTATAATTTGAGTAAAACCACTTATCCGAACAAGGAAAATTCGGACTATATCACACCACTAAATATCCGAACATGGAAAATGTATTACCTTTTTACTAAGCTGGTTGCTAATCAACTTAAAACTATATGGCTAATGGGTCCTTAAATTCGACCCGGTTTCGTGACCCGGCCCAATAAGCCCACAGGTCAATTAAGGTATAAATATCCCAACCACTCTCATTAATGAGGGTGATCAGAATTTAATACTAGTAGGCAGCATAGTTATCTCTCTCCTCCACACCCTAAACATAAAAAATCATAAAATTATCAAAACACTCTCTAAACATTTTACCAGTCTACCCCCAACCAAAAATAAACCAAACCAGAAGATATGATGAAAATTTAATTGATATTTTCCCATAAATCGTACATTTTCTATAAAATAAAATAATATTTGATGGGGATCAATAAGTATTTGTTTATTAGATAAAGTTTGAGTCATAATGACTTATGGCTCAAATTATATACTTTATATACCAAATGATTCTTTTGATTATGTTTTAGTGAACTATTTTTCAGATTTCTTTAGTATCTTATTATAGAAAAAATATATGGTCTTTTGTAAACTTGAATTTACATCAAAGTTCTAAGAAGAGAAACATATGTATTCTTTTTTATATTATGAATTTTCAATAATATGTAAGCGAGCATTCAAGTTATAATTTATATATATATATATATATATATATATATATATATATATATATATATATATATATATATATATATATATATATATATATATGTATATATACATATTTATATATGTGTATAGGTTTTCATACCATTAATATTTGTCTTACTATAACGTTATAACATTTTTCAATGTATGCTATTTTTTGGGAATCCTAAAAATATGTTGATAGTGATTCTAATGTAATTGAACTTCATCAAACTTTTTTAAAGTGGTATTAAAATCGATGGATTACTCATTTTCTCAGTGGATCATTTTTATTAGTATTTCACTATGTTTTCGGTTTTTTAATACTAAAGTACTTCATTATCAATCTCTAAAATTATTTATTAGTTAAAAATTAAGTCGACATAGTAATGAGGAATGTTTTAGTTTCTTTATCCACCTCAACGGTTTCTCCACATATTAGGTCTTAATCGATATGACATTAAACATTTACTAGTTATTAGTCGACATAGTTATAGTTATGAGGATTTGTCACTGTGTGATGAGACAGCCTGAACTATTCTAAAAATATAATAACTGCATTTTTTTATATTTCTATCATATGTGAAACAACTCCTAATAACTTAGTTTTTGGTAATTTTTAATACATATTTTTTTCATGTGTTTAAATACAAAATAAATAAGAGAATAATCGTGCAAAATTTCTATTTGTGAAATATTGTTCATATATCTGTTGCACAAAGAAAAATAACACTGCAGTTGAAAAATAAATAATTACTATTTAAAATCCTTCCCCTAAGACATTGGACATTAGTTTCAATACCCGAGAGATGAAGCTTGTCAAAAGGTAAACATCATCATGTTGATTTCTTCTTTAGCTATCAATTCTTGGTTCTTCGATACTCCTTAACATAAGGTTATATTAAATTATGTCCATACGCCTTAGACTGCAATTCGCTCACGTATTGTATTAATAATATGACTTTTAACATACTTGATAATTTTTTTTTAAAAAAAATAAACTATGTGACTCTTATAGAAATTATGGTGGGACAAGCTCTGTCCACTCGGTAAATACCTAGTCTTAAGTTCGAAAAAAATCTAATTTGAGACATGTGTGGAAATAAAGAGAAAATATTTGATATAAAATCTAGATCTTATAGATTTCATAGAAATTGATAAAACACAGAGGAACTCGAGTTTCATATTTGCATATTTAAAAGTTCATGAAGAATTTCGACTAATGTAGGATGTGCATGCACCACAAGTTTTAATTCCTAAAATTGATACCTTCTACTTATAAAGTGAACAAAAAATAAAAAAAAATGATTAGAAGAAAGAATAAATAAATAAATGTCAAGTTAGTGTATTTAAGAGGTAAAACGAGTATTTAAGTTGAATGACTATATTTCAACATTTTGTTTGTTGTTTTTGGCATCACTTGACATCAACATTGACTAACTTTAATCAAATCGACAAGTCAAGAGACTCCCACTGGTGAGTTGATTACTTAGTATTTTCAAGTAAATTGAAAGAAAATTAGAATGTAGGGAGAGAAATAGATTATAGAGAGAAAGTTATATTGCAAGAGTGATTTATCTCAAAAAGCTAACCTCTTTATTAGATAAACCTTGGCCTTTATATAGAGGCGTAAGGATAGCTCCTAATTGAAATAGTTAAAAAAAGGATTAATTACATATTTGTCCTCGACTTAAATACAATGTTCTAATCTATTCCTCTAACTTTACAATCTGGCATTGGAATTTTTATTCTTTACATTTAGGTCCTCGAAGTTCCATTTCCTTATAAGTAGCCCCATTAGTTCTCATGTAAAATAAATGAATGATAACTAACTAGTCTCGAACATATTCTGAGGTGAATAAAATCTCTTTGTTAATAATTTGAAGTGCTTCAAATATGTTATTCCATCTTAAATTATTCCAAACACATCGAATTATTTTAACAAGAAATCTTTAACTCATATCATGATTCAAAGCGCAAGCCAAGTATAGAGCGACACTATGCCAAATCTATTTCTCTTCTTATAAATAACGCTGAGAACCATTGTTTGTTTGACAAAGAAAATTCCTTGAGAGAGAAACTACAAAAGTTCAAAAAAAATTCTTTGCTACCTTCAACAACTTCTCCAATCTATTGGCTACCTTCACTGGAAAATTCAAAATTTTCGTTGAATCTCCAACTAGTTTATGAGAAAGCATCAAAAACTCATAGATCTAAATCCATAATTCTCAAAAAACCCAAATCTTCAAAATCAAATAACAACGTCTCGGAGCTTACGACTACCTCTGTATTAGTGAAAAGGCAGATGAATACATAGCAGTTGGATTAATAAGAAACGCTCCACTTGGTCTATCTATAAAGACCATATACTATGGTAACTTCGATCCTTTTAAAACTTTTGTTTTTTCACCTTCTCCTCTTACAGAAGAAAGCAAATCCTCAAAAACTCGAAGACCAAAAACACCTCAAATATCACATTCTCTTACTGAATCATCAGATCAAATTAGTCGTAAACTGAACAAATCCTTCTCAAATAAATCCGAAGAGACTCATTCCTCAACTAATATTCCGACAACTTACCCTCGTCAAAATCCAACAAAAAATACTTTCATAGCCATGGGAGATGATGTTGATGTCACTTTGAATCCATCAACCACTTCTCCTCCCCTGAAGGATATTGTTGAGACAGCGACATCGTCTCAATAAAATACCTCAAATGATCCTCCTCGACTGATGGACGAGGCATCTGAAAGAAAAATCGAATTTGAAGCTACGCAATCAAATAATGAAGCTGAAACAGAAGAAGAAACTTCGAAGGAATCCGAAAGGGCTGCCAAAGAAAAAGCTCGTAGACCGAGAGAAAAGAAAATTCCTATCACAATATCTGACAAGCTGCGTGCGTCAATATGTGAGAACTCGAGGCCTCTCAAAGCGCATTACGTACTGGCTCTGAAAAATGTTCCCTATATATATTACAGAAAGATCCAAGCAGTTGATCTGAAGAAGCAATGGGGAATGGAAGACAACATTATGCTTCAGCTTCTCAAAAAAAGGGAAACCCCTTTAGATTGCAAAAAAGACAAACTAGTGGTCTACCCAGAAATCATCAACTAGGGTCTTCGATTTCTACTGGACCCCATGATAGTTAACTACTTAAATATTTTGGATATGTATCGAACCAAGTGACACCAAATCAATGGTTCACACTGAATCTATAATAATGACATCCCGTTTGTCCAAAATTTTGATTTATATCGAAGACTTAACTTCTCTAACAAAATTGTCAAAGGGATCAGTGCTTCCGTTTTATTATCTCACCCTGGATGATGATTTAAAGATAATCGATGACCTACTGGAGGCAGACAAATTTTGGAAGCAGAAATTTGTCTTCATTTCTAGAGCCTCAGAGAATGGCAAAGAAATATCTGAAGCCAACCCATCTAGATTGAACATCTTCTGGAGGAGTAATCGTAAGTCTTTTAATTTTATTTCTCTAAATTATATTTTCAACTGATGTTATCCTTATTTGTTTTCAACTTCTATATTCTGAATAGAAAATTTGAGACGATATGCACTTCATCAAGAGAAACCAAAAGAGACCTTCATCAAGCTTGTTGTCTGTGGTGAAAGGGAATGGAAGAATGCTTTCCACATAGTCTTCGAACCCATCAATTTTATCAATAGTCACCTATTTTTTTATCACATTTGGAGCTCTTTCTCCTGAAATTTTGATGGAGCAATCCAACTATTTACATGTTGTCAAAAGTTTGGTCCATCTTGACTGCAAAGTGTTCTTACCAATTCGCTACAGATCTGATAGCCATCTCCTCCAAAAGAAGAAGAAAAAAAAAGAATAAAACGACAACTAGTACATCTGGTGGTAGCCCTTTAGTAGATCCGAAGCAAAGACGTTCGAAGATAAAAATGAAAAAAAAATATTTCCACTATTGAAGAATGAATAAAATATGAACTTTCTTCAAAAAAGAATAAAGCAGTTGATCCTTCGGAAAAAAAAGGCAACACAAAAACACATCCTCAAAAGAAAAGGAAAAAGAAGGTTGTGGATATTTTTGAAGATGTATTGTCCAATGACGACAGAGTTGCAGTTGCAAAGAATCATCAAAGTCATCAAAAAGACAATAAAGCAAGTGTTGAAGATTCTGGCAATCACCAAAGAGAACATGTGGCTATAGAAGATGACCAAGGCGATGATCACTTCGGTCCCGACAACTTTATTAACTTCGACGAATCACAAGAGCTTGATGGTGACGAAGATCTCATCATTCAAGAGATTCTCATCTGCATAATCTTGGTACAAGATCTGCACCTGCTACCTCTGAACCCACATCTCCTGAGGTTATTGTTCTTACGACCTCCTTAGCTTTCATTCCTCGACCTAGACCAGTGGTCTTTCTTCTAGCAGACCCATCTGAAGATGTCATAGCCGCTCTTCAACCTTTTACCGATATCGATGTTACAGCGCAAAAACTAACCAAAGATATTGAAGCCTCTCGAAGTCAATAGAAACAGATGGCTAAAGAGATGGTCTACTATAAAAGTGGTGCTGCAGCTGAGAAAAAGATGACGGATATCTTTGAGAACCTCGTAAGAGATCAGTTTAATGAATTTCAAGATGGAGAGATCTGAGTTTCTCAAAGAACTCATTCATGTCAAGAAGTATATCCGAGAAGTGCATCGAAATGAAAAAGAAGATCTCAACACTTCATACTAGAATGAAATAGATCAACTCAAGACTAAAAATCTTAAAAAGTTAGTTGCAGAGACTAAAAACTCGATTTACCTTCAAGTTTCTCTTGGCAACAGTGAAGTGCAGAGAAGAAAATATTGACCGAAAGCATGACCATCCTTAAAGTTCAATCTGATATGGAGAAGCAACTTGTTGTCACTGTTGCTGAGGATGAGTGTGCAAAAGACATATTGGCAGCTATCAATAATGGCAAAGAATAAAAAATCATCACACTTATTCGACAAATGCATGCCACATATCCCAAAATTGATCTTTCCATCTTTTGGAGTAAAATTCCCATCGAACGGCGTCCTAGCGAGGCTTTTGATCATGTTCAAAGATCGTCATCTGAAGAGTAACATTCAATTAAGGATTCTAAAAAAAATTCGATAACGAGTAATTTATTATCTCTTTTTTGTACCTGTCATGCCATCATAGTAATATTTTGTTTTAATAAATGTCTTTTCACTTGGTATCTATGAAATTACATTGTGCTTATCAAATTATATTGAATGACAAAAATCTTTGTTTATCCTTTATTTTCTTCAAGTTATATTTGCATTTGACTGTTATTTAATACTATAAATATTATAGTGTTTTTAATGAACGTAACACTTCGAATATTATAGTGTATTTAATGAACGTAACACTTCAAACATTATAGTGTGTTTAATGAACGTAACACTTCGAACATGTTTGCTTCTTCAAAAAATGTATTCAACACTTCAGAATATTCTACTCTTGGCCAACCTCAAAGATGATCAGTCTTTGATCAGTTATCAAAATAATTTAAATAAGCATTTGTAAACAACCATTGGCCAAAAAATAAATTTTATTGATAGCTTTGAATATGTACATAGCGCCTCGTTAAAACCTTTATGGGCCAACAGAGTAGGAAAGAGTGCGCTAATGAATCAAACAAAAAAAATTTACAATAGAACACAGTTACTCATGGTACAATTTCAGATGTTGTATATTCCATGGATGTTGAAGCATCCTCCTCTGATTATCACAAAGGCGATAAGAACCTGGTTTTATCCTTTCAACAACCATATAAGGTCCTTCCCAATTCAAGGCCATCTTACCGAGAATGTTTTCATTGGTATGGAGGAATACCTTTTTTAACTCGTTGTCACCCACCTTGAAATCTCTCTTTTTCATCATTGAATTATATTTACTCCTCATAAGAGTTTGATAATGAGTTACATTCAAATGAGCTCGAACTCTTTTCTCTTCAATCAAATCCAAGCGTGCTCTTTTAGCTTTATCATTCAACCTTTCAGAATATTGAGTTATCCTAAAAGAAGGAAAGATATATTCCACAGATTAACAACATCCATTCCATATGACAAAGAACAATAAGTCTCTTTAGTAGCCTCCCTAGGGGTCGTTCGATAAGCCGATAGTACCTACTGCAAATAATTAGGCCATTTTCTTGTTGCTCCAGTCAAATTCTTCTTCAATCCTTCTAAAGTAGATTTGTTTATCACCTCTACTTATCCATTTTCTTGGGGATTAAAGGGTGTGGAAAAACATTTCTTGATCCTCTTCGAAGCGCAAAATGAAGCCATTTCGTTATTATTAAATTGAGAAATGTTGTATGTAGTAATTTTTCGATGCACTCCAAAATGAAAACACAAATTGTTTACAATAAACTTGATCACATCCATAGCTTTTGTTCCAGAAATGCTTCTGTTTCTGGCCACTTCGTAAAATAATACACTACAATAATTATCATTTGTCGTCCTCCAGATGTCATTGGCAAAGGTACCATCAAATCTATTCCTCGTCTATCAAATGGAACTGCTTCGGTAATGGACATAAATGAGACTGTTGGTTTCTGAATAGAGTTAGAAAACCTTTGACAAGTATCCTGCCAATAAAATCCTGCGACGAGATAATACCTTGAACCCACAATGCGCTGATCTTTCTCCATCGTGCAATTCTGATAAAACATCATGTGATTCTTGTCTTCCCAAGCATCACAATAGTGACCTACTCAATGCTTTTTTATTCAAAATTCCATCTAATACTAGATAGCCAAATATGTTTCCTCGAAACTTCTTGGGTAATTTCACATCTTCAGACAGCTCTACTTTAGTAAAAAAAATCAAAATTTCAGCTCTCCAATCTCCTCGGATTGTATCTGAGGTGAGAAACACTTCTTCGATATTCTCACAGTGCTCTAAATGAGTTAAAATCGATGAAATTTCATGTAATAAAATCCAATGATACTCTTCTTTGTTTGTAACTGTTACTAGAGAGTCAGTAACCGTGTTATTTCATCGGTTTATATGTTCCACCACAACATGATCAAACAAAAGAATAAGACTTCAAAGCTCTCGAAGATACCAAATTAAATTATTCTTTTTGGCTTCAAAGACTCCAGACACCTGATTTGCTACTAATGGAGAATCTGTCTCTAATCGTACTAAGGTTGCACCATATATCTTTGCTAGACTCAATCCTGCTAATGCAACCTCATATTCAGCTTCATTATTTGACACATGAAAACCAAATTTAATAGATTGGTGCATCGTTTCTCCAGATGGAGAAACCAGTTGAACTTCAACACTGCATTCCAATATACTAGAACCTTCATCGGTTCAAACAATCCACATCGAATTAGCTGGCAAGACAACCTTGCTAACCTCTTCATCTGATCTACTTGAGTGAAACTCAACAAGGAAATCTGCCAAAGCTTGTGCTTTAATTGTCGTCTAAGGAGAAAAATTTATGTCAAAGTATCTCAATTGTACCGACTACTTAGTCATCCTCCTTGAAATATCAGGACGTTGTAAAACATTTTTCAATGGAAATGAAGTTCGAACTTAAATAGTATAAGCTTCAAAATGAAGACGCATTTTCCTAGCAGCCACCATCAGTGCCAATGCAAATTTCTCGAGTTTCAAATACCTCTTTTCTGCTACTACCAAACTCTTGCTGACAAAGTACATTGGCTTCAGAATTCCTGAATCCTCACTTATCAATAGTGTGCTTACTGTAAAATCAGATACTACAATGTACAAAAAGATCTGCTCTGCACTTCGAGGTTCAGACAATATTTCTGGTGATGATAACAAATCATTGATACTTGAAAATGTTGCTTCACAATTCGAAGTCCATTCAAACTCCTTTGGTCTTCGTAACACTTGAAAGAAAGGGAAATGTTTATTAGAAAGTCTAGAAATAAATATCTTAAGTGTTGTTAACCTTTTTGTTAAAATTTGTACTTTTTAATAGTTCGAGGCAATTTCATGGATACTACAGCTTTTAACTGTTCTGAGTCAGCTTCTATCCCTTTTTCACTGATAACATAACCCAGAAATTTCCCTGATCAAACTCCAAAAGTATATTTTTCTGGATTCAACTTCAGCCTTATTTCCCTTAAGTTCAGAAATGTCTCCTCTAAACCTTACAATTGCACATCATCTGTTAAGCTTTTCACCATCATATCATCAATGTATACCTCCATGTTCTTTTTTATCTGGGTAGAAAATTCCTTATTCATCAATCTTTGGTATGTGGCCCCATTATTTTTTAATCCATAAGGCATAACTCTGTAACAGTGCAATTCTCTATCTGTAATGAAAGTGGTACATTCTTGATCCTTTGGATCCATTTGAATTTGATTATATCTCGCAAAAACGTCCATAAAAGTCAATATTTTGTTTCCTGAAGTGGAATTAATCAGCTGGTCTATTCGAGGAACAGGAAATGGATCTTTAGGACATGCTCGATTCAAGTCTGTAAAATCAACACATATTCTCCACTCCCCATTCTTCTTCTTGACCACTATTGGGTTCTCCGTCCATAAAGGATATTGTGACTCCCTTATATGTATGACCTTGGATAATCGGTCCACTTCGGAAACAATAACTTCTGCCTTTTCTGATGAAAATGCCCGTCTTTTTTAATAACAGGTTTCACCTTCGGATTAATAGTTAGGCTATTGCAAATTACTTCAATTGGGACTCCTGTTATATCCTTCGTTTTCCAAGAGAAAACATCTAAACTGTGAGATAAAAATTGTAATAACTGTTGACATAGAATATAGTTCAGTAAGGTTCATATTCAAAGTACATTTCCCTCAGGAAAAGTATACTCCTCTATTTCTTCACTTACTGTTAATGACCTTGGGATTTCCCTCGGATCGTTAACTATTTCCTCAGAATCTGAGGTCAACCCCTATGACTACTATTCATTAATTATATCACCATTGCTAGATCCTCGGATCCGAAAAGCAGCGGCATAACATTCTCTGGAAACTTTTTGTCGCTTCGGACAATCTCTATATGATCTGTGATGACATACTTGAAACATTGATGGATTGTTGATACAACACCATACATCCTTGATAACCAAGATCGTCTAAAGATGGCATTATAGCTTGTTAGGCAGTCCACCACCATCAAAAGCACTTGAACTTTCTTCTTAAAAGGTCATTTTCCCAGACTTACCCCCCCCCTCAAATTCTCCTATTACACGTGTAGTTACTCCCGTAAAACCGATGATGGTGCATTTTGATTGGGAAATCCGAGGACGGTTACACATCCTATCATAAGTTGCTTTAAAAAGAACGCTTGCAGAACTCCATGTATCTATCAACACGCGTCGGATCTCAATGCCAGCAATCTCTGCTCAAATGACCCCCGCATCCTCATGCGGCTCTGCAGTACCCTGCATATCATCTTTGTCGAAAAGGATAAAGGAAATGTCTCTCTTACCGTACATATGGTTAGATATGTTTCCCTCTATTTGTGTAGCCAAACTTACTATGTTCCTTTTCTTTGAGCTATCAGTGTACCAGTCATAGAGTCGTCTTCAAAAATTGTCAAGGACTTAAAATAGTCGCAAAAGGTTCGAACGTGACCTTGCTTTACCAGTTCCTCCATTTCCATCAAAATTAACCGATCTGGATCCATGTCTAAGTACACCAATGTAGCATCAAAATCATCAACCTTCGAATCCAAAATCATTATTTTTTAGCATGTGCATTTGGATTTGTTGGTTGTAAAGTCGATGTTATAGGATATTTCGATGCGTTGCTTTGTGCTTTCACATAATGAAGTAATTTCCCATTTTCAATTAAAGTCTGAACTTCTTTTTTCAAGGCAATGCAGTCCGCGATATCATGACCAATATCAAAGTTCTTTTGAACTTCTGAACTTCTTTTGTCATAAAATTGCATCGAAGTTCAAATTTTAGGAACGTCGATACAATAACAATAACCCAAGTTTAAAATAAATATTCTTTTTGTACATGTAACGTCATTGCACTAGTGTCATAAAACACTTATCGCGATATTCAAATGAATGTTTCAAATTAAATGGTGTTTGCTCGACGAAATGTTTTAATCTAATTTTCAAAAAACATCACCTTGATGAGCAAGATTTCTTGTTTTAATAAACATCTAATTGTTTTGTCAATGGGACAGAGAAAATATTTTGTAAAAAGATTATTTTCAAAAGTGACACATGTCATTATATATTTACCTTTGAAACGTTACATTTTTGGGAAGAACATCATTCGTGGTTTTTTAATATACAAACAGACAAGCACAATTTTGGGGGTTAAATCAGTACATTGATCTATCATGGCAAGCACTAGTATACAATTAAATGAACCCGCAAAATCGTTATCTAATAAAAAAATGTAATAAAACCAATCACTGAATACGATACTTAATATGCTTAAGATTGTGAAGAAATCCTACATCCACGTGCAACAAGCACATGTGTATATATATATAAAGTAGGTTACAAAAACACTCTCAGAACACAACGGACTCAATCATTCTTTGTAACAAAAGATAGTATTCTTCACAAAAACTTCTCTTTAGTGTTTACCTCTCACCTCACTTATCTCTCAAAAGACTTGGAGTTATTTCACTCTCTCATGAAATATCTTCTCAAGTAATTCTATGTACAATTATAGTCGCCTCACAATCACGCCAAACATTGCATAACAATAGCTTATCCTATTTAAAGGTTAATGGAAAAATTTAATTCTTCATCAAACTCTCTAGATGAAATCCCATTAATCAACGGCTCAAATAAACTATACTCTATTAATATTGAGAAAGACCAATTAACATTGGTGACCTAATAAATAGAATACTATAGTTCAGCCTAGTGGTGCTACGATCTAGTTTGCTTCGGTTACCTTGCTTTGACCATCTTGCTTCAGCCAACCTATTTTGACCAGTCTGCTTTGACTAGTTAAATCACCATCCTGCTTTGACCAGTCCTGATTTAACTTAGCCTTGCTTCGACTCAGTTTGTTTTGGTTTAACACATATTTTCTTTGAACCAATGGCACTAGTCTTCTACGGCTTGTCTCGACCCTAAAGATAAGCAAACGTCTTTGCAACTGAATCGCGGTTCAAACTTTAATTAATGGTAGTAGTTATTACCGATACATAATGACAGATCGAACACCCATATAATCCTTCCAAAAGTCTATGTTAATGGATTAATTATAACCCATAATCTAACCCACACAACTTTACCAACTTATTCAATTGCATAGCCAAAATATTCTAATTTTCGTATTTTTCTAAATTTAAACTAATAACATGTTTCAACCAATCTAAGATACAACGCTTACCAACCAATAACAGCATATCGGAATATTATGTATAGAACAAAAGATTAAACCCTAAAGATTTCATTGGATTCAGTAGGCTTTAGTTGTGTAAAATTTATATATAGTCATAGTAATAAATTTTGGTAAAGAAGTTTCAATATTGGTAAAGAAGTTTCAATATATATTATAGTCTGGGCACATACTTATATTCACATTTGCTCCCATCTAGGAACGTTAGAATTTTTATTTTATATGTTGTTTGTTTATAGGTTAACGGGTTATTCATGATTTTTTTATTTTGCATGTATTCAATACTAGTTTGATTTTTCTAAAACAAATTCTTGAAAAGAAAAAACGAATAAGTTTTATTTTCTTCTGAATATGTAAAAGTAAAAATAATGAACTAGATTAAAAGTATGAGATAATATTTAGTGAAAAATAAAATGAATTGCCTAAGAATTCGACCAAGTTTTTTTTTTTTTTTACAATATGTAAAAATAAAAATAATGAACTAGATTAGAAATATGAGATAATATTTATTGACAACTAAAATGAAATGCGTAAGAATTTGATCATACAAGTATTTTTAATAACAAACGTGAAACATACTATTATTATGTGTTGTTTTTTAAATTTTATTATGATTTTATATATTTGTTAATTTGATATTTTTTTTATTAGAAAGTTTGTATTTTGAATAAATTTTTATGTCATGTTTTGTTTGTTATAATTTATCATATATTTTGTTAGAGAATCTGTTAGACAGGTAAACCACCCAAGGTGACAGGCTGAGCCAATAAGGCGTTTGTAGGGAGAATCGAACTCATAATTTGCATAAAATATTACCAAATAACATGTTTAAAAATAGTTTAAAATATAACGCGGACTGAATGATCAAAAAACATTACAGACAAATAAGTTATTGAAGCAAAGTTTATTTTATGTAGGTTAATATAATAAAGTGTAATAATTAGATGTATTTAATATAATAATAGGCTTTGTGTGTAAATGAGATTGGGTTATTAAAATAGGTTCATGGATCATTTCGGCCCATTAGGCCCAATGAGCCAATTTTGGCTATAAATAAACCTTGAGAGCATTTCATGAATGGGGTGAAATATTTACTTCGTAGATAATCTGTCAAAGCTCTCTCTCTAAATAATATCCTAAGAAGCTCAATTTTTTTACTAAATTCAATTAGTTCCAGAAATTCAATTAGTTTTACACTAATTATGTAAGTACCCTCCAAAAATCTGTGATACGATCAGTAACGAACAAAGTGGGAGGCTATAGAAGTACCGAGATAACGACATCCAAAACCTTAGGTATCTGAGTTTGCATTCGGAATATAACAAAGAATGGATTTTTAAATTCAAGTGGATCTTGCATATGTAATAGAGAGAGTCATTATCAAATGTCATATGGTCAAATACCGGACATGACCGACCAAAACATAAGAATGGTTGTGCATGCATGAAGAGTGTAACAAGTTGCAGACATTAAGATCTAAAAAAGAAGCAACTAGAAGTCCAAAACCCCGAAAGACAAGGGAGATCCACTGAAAGAGTTGTAGACTCATGCGCTCGGCATAATCCAGAAAAGTATCAAAGATGTCGATCACGTAAACTTTATTATTTCTCAAAGAGGGTGCGTAATACCAGGAATTGTTATAGTCATTCGGAGTCTAGTAAAGATTTGATGTCTGAACCCGAGGAGTTTTTGTCCTCTCCAAATAACGATCACCATCTTAAAAAAAGAAGAAATCCTGGTGATAAACACTATTGGAAGAAACATTCCAATTGATATCAAATATCGAGCAAACAACACATTTCCACGGATAAATGATTACATCAAAGAGGTAGAGAAAAAAACAAAGATTAAAGGAGATATGAGGTTCTATAAACCACAATGTTGATTATCAAGTGAATGATCAGTTTGTTATATAGTCCAAATATGGTATTTTTGCAACAGTTAATGAGGGTTACCAATTTAGTCAGGGACATAATTGGAGGTAGTCTTCTCTCTATGTACATATTATCTATGAACATCTACTTATGCGGTTCAAAATATCCGAAATGGGAAAGTTCAATAGGAGCAAAGATCCGGATCACCACATTCAGCAGTTCAAGAATCTCATGATGAATTACGACGATAGCGCTTTAAAGTGGCATAATCGACTTTCATAAGTGACTATCAAGAGTTTTGATATGTTATAGATAGATTTCCAAAGCTAATTTATAGGAAGTAAAGAACTATGAGGAAATATAGACCCGATAATTCAGTGTCGCCAGTTGATTGGGAAAATCCTAAAAGATTATGTTAAACGCTTTGTATGAACTAAAAATGGCTTGGAAGGTTTCTTCGGACAAGTGGTTATAACTTATTTTAGACACGGGATCCTTCTTGGAGAATTCAGTGATAATGTCACCAATTAATCAATAATCTCCTACGGGGGCTTGTTGTCACATGTTGAGAAATAGATTAAGGTAGAAAAGATAAAGAGAATAAAGTTACCCCGTATGCAGAGACAAATTCCACAAAATACTGCTTCGGTTTCTCAATAACAACAAGCACAAATGGCCACCAATTCACGTACAAATGGCTCTAATTTATCTTAACCTAGGATAAATTAGCATCCACAAGGTCATCAATATAGATCCAGAGGGAATCAATGGATCTGACTTGATACTTTGCAGAATTGACAGATAGTATTGCCACCATCTTTGATAAGGAAAATAATTTTGTTCAGTTTAGAAGGCCATCATCCATTCAAACTCTGAGGAAGAATCAAAATACCCAGTTTTGTAAGTATCACAATGATGTAGCTCATAATACGAATGATTGTATTTCGCTAAAGAAAGAGATCCAAACTTTAATCGAAAATGAAAAATTGACTACATTTATCATAGCACAATCATGGAGTAGATCGCAAGTCCAACTGTTAGTCAAGCTTTTATCTGAAGGTAGGTAATAGAAGATGCCCCTAAACAAGGAAATATAGGACCATATAATTACTTTGATGTAGATTCAAAACATCTTGACCCCGATCCTAACCGAGAAAATGTTATGGTAACAGATGAGCCTGAAAAGATATGGAAGGTTAATTTTTTGTGTGAATTTTTCTTTGTTTATGAAAATACGGTGTTGAAACCTTCGGGTTTCTCAAAAAAGAGGCATATTATCCGTTTGAAAACCTAGTTAGAATGAAAAATTATACCCATCTTTGCAAGGATTTTCCATTCATTGTATTCGATATGATGATTTGAGAGATATTACTAGGCCACATGAAGATGTTGTTGTGATCAGAGCGGCAGTCAAGGGTACTCTTTATAGTTGTGGATGGCCCAACTTTGGATAATGCTATCTTTGGTAGATCTTGGTTATCGAGGATGCATGTTTTTTCCTCAACGGTTTATCAAGGTTTGAAATACGTCGTTTCCAGTCAAGTTGGGGTTATCGACAGCAGCTAGAGAGTGGCTAGAGAGTGTTATGTTACCGCATTGGCTTCTAAGATACTCAAGAACGCAAAAACTAAAAAAGATTGACAATTATCTTAGTCTACTTCGGAGTCAAGAACGGTGGATGACCTGAAGGATACTCTTAGTTTGGTAATTCTCAATGAAGATATTGAGCTATATACTTTCCCGAATGTAAAAAACATAAGGATCTGAGCTCATTAGCCACCAATTGTACGAGAACAATTATTACCTTTTTATCTGAAAATTTGCACACATTTTCTTGGTCTACCGAAATATAATGAGTGTCCCTGCAAGCATTATTTTCCATAAGCTAGCAATATGACCCAATATATGCTCTCTTGTACCAAAGCGAAGAGCTTTTTATGCTAAAAAATTAGACACCGTTTTTACAAAGGTACATCGGTTAACAGCATTAGGGTATATCTGTGAATCTCAGTACCCTTTGTTGACAGAAAACTCATTACTCGTGAAAAATAAAAATGGGAAGTGGCATATGTGTGTTGAATTCACAGATCTAAACCATGCTTTTCCGAAGGATCCGTGTCTTATCCCTGAATTGATCGACTAGTAGATTCAACTTATGATAATAAACTGTTATCATTCATGGATGCATTTTCATGATATAATTAGATACAAATGGATCTGAAAGACCAAGAAAACCATGTTCATAATCGGTAGAGGCCTTCATTACTACAAAGTTAAGCCATTTGGTCTGAAAAAAGTTTGGGTTACTTATCAATGTTTGGTAAATAAAACCTTTGTTAATTAGATTGGAACACGGGTGGAGGTTTACATTGATGACATGTTATTAAAAAGTATGAAAGATGAGGATTATTTCTCTAATCTGAAGGAAACTTTTTCTAATCCGAAAAAATCTTGAGATATTTTTTTCAATAAAAATGGAATTCAAGTCGGTCAATTACAATTAAATGTATTAATTTCCATGGCTCCTCTAAGGTTCATATAATAAGTAAAAGTTTTGAGGTTGGCTGCTTTGGACGAATTTATATCAAGATCTTTAGATAAGTGTGCATCATGTTTCCAAGTTTTAAGAAACGCAATGGAATTCAACCTTACTTTGGAGTGTGATGAAGCCTTCACAAAAATTTACGAGTATTTATCTTCTCCAAAGACATTAACCAAGCCAATTACTGGAGAAATAATATATATTTACTTATATTTATATCTCCGAAGACATTAACCAAGCCAAATGGTACGAGAAATACTATATATTTACTTACTAGTGTCTGATCACACCGTAACTGTGGTCTTGGTCAGAGAGGTTAAAGATTATCCACACTATATTTATCATATAAGTATAAGTTTACTAGATGCTAAAAAAATATATATGAAACTAGAAAAGCTAGCTTTTGTCCTAGTAGTTACAACTTGGAAAATGAGGCCTTATTTCCAAGATTGTTCGATTATTGTTCAAACTTCCTTCCCACTTAAAACGTTATTGTAAAAAGTATATATTTTGGGTTGGATGACTAAATGGTTGGTGCAGTTGAGAGATTATGATATTGAACTTTCTCCTCGAACAACAATTAAAGCATAAGATTTAGCATATTTTCTAGTTGAATTTCGTTCCAACTGACTAGATCTTGGGCTAGGTATTTGAAATTTGAATGAATGAAAAGTTCAAACATATATGGGCTCAAGTATTTTAGGTTGTTGAGCAAGAGTTTGTTTGGTATCTCTGTTCGGAGATTTGATTTATCAAGAAATACGCTTTATTTTTAAAGCTTCAAATAATAAATTATAGTACGAGGTAAAATTGGCAGGGTTAAGGCTTACACAAATTTTACAGTGCTTAATAAGAAAGTATATTTCCAGGGACTAAAGTGTAAATAATAGAAGTTTAATGGAACAATTCTGATTATGTAATCCAAGAAAACAGAGTTTGAGCTCGTTTAAACGTAATCCATTACCAAACTTTTATGAGGACCCGATACGATTCAAAGGTAAAAAAGAAAGAGTTTAAAGCGGGTGACACAGTGTTAAGGAAAGTATTTTTGAATACAAATGAGAAGAACCACAAAAAATGGCCTCGAATTGGGAAGGACCTTATGTTAGATGCGACCAAATTCCTACATCCCAGATTGGTTAAACATGGGAAGAAAGATCATTATATAAGTTAAAAATACATCTCCATTAGTATGAGACCTTTTGGAAGTGGACTAAAAGCAAAGCCATGCGGGCCAGTGGGCCCAAAACGGACAGTATCACACTAGTGTGGACATGGAGCGCCAGATGCCTCATCAAGCAGGTGGCTTAATCAAGGAGCGGCGTAGTGTCATCTATAGATGGAGCGCCAGATGGCGCATCAAGAAGGTGGCTTGATCAAGGAGCGGTGTAGTGTCATCTATAGATGGAGCGCGAGATGGCTCATCAAGCAGGTGGCTTAATCAAGGAGTGGCGTAGTGTCATCTATAGATGGAACGCCAGATGACTCATCAAGCAGGTGGCTTGATCAAGGAGCGGCGTAGTGCCATCTATATATGGAGCGTCAGATGGCTTATCAAGTAGGTGGCTTGATCAAGAGGCGACGTAGTGTCATCTCAGGATGGAGCTCCAGATGGCTCATCAAGGAGGTGGCATAATAAAGGAGCGGCGCAGTGTCATGTAAAGATGGAGTGCCTGGTAGCTCATCAAGCAGGTGGATTGAACAAGGAGCCACCTGCTTAGGATGATTGATCTGCTGGATAGATGGACAGCCAGACGGCTCATCAAGTTGGTGGCTTGATCAAGGACCAGTGCAGATTCATCCATAGATGGAGCGCCAGATGGCTATCAAGCAGGTGGCTTGATCAAAGAGCGGTGCAGTGTCATCTATACATGGATCGCCAGATTGCTCATCAAGCATGTGGCTTAATCAAGGAGCAGCGTAGTGCCATCTATAGATGGAGCGCCAGATGGCTCATCAAGCAGGTGGCTTGATCAAGGAGCGGTGTAGTGTCATCTATAGATGGAGCGCCAGATGGCTCATCAAGCAGATGGCTTAATCAAGGAGCAGCGTAGTGTCATCTATAGATGGAACGCCAGATGACTCATCAACCAGGTGGCTTGATCAAGGAGCGGCGTAGTGCCATCTATAGATGGAGCGCCATATGGCTTATCAAGCAGGTGGCTTGATCAAGGAGCGACGTGGTATCATCTTGGATGTAGCGCCATGTGGCTCATCAAGGAGGTTGCTTGATCAAGGAGCGGCGCAGTGTCATGTAAAGATGGAATGCCTGATAGCTCATCAAGCAGGTGGCTTGAACAAGGAACGGCACAGTGCCATCTAAAAATGGAGTGCCTGATAGCTCATCAAGCAGGTGGCTTGATCAAGGAGCGGGGGAGTGCCATCTGATAGTGAGAAGATAGATCCCCGCCCTAAAGCTCTAGAGTTCAGGCTTCTGTCCTCCTGACTAGAGTAGACGGATGGAAATCAATTGAGAGGAGGCTACAGTGGTACTTTATTCGAGAGGAGGATTGTTAGGTGCGACCAAAGTCCAACATCCCATATCGGTTAAACATGGGAAGAAAGATCAGTATATAAGTTAAGAATACATCTGCATTAGTGTGAGGCCTTTTGGAAGTGGACTAAAAGCAAAGTTGTGCAGGCTACTGGGCCCAAAGCGGACAATATCACACTAGTGTGGAGATTGGAGTATTCTTACTTATATACAAAGGCGGAATATACGATCCTATATTCCGTACACCTTTTTTTTTAGGGAACCCGCAGCCGCTACTCAGAGTGCAATGAGTGCGCACAGGGTAAACCCTCAGTCTGACGCGATAGCCTGCAAACCAACGCCAGAAGGTAAACCACACAAGGTGACAGGCTCAGCCGAGAAAGCGTATGTAGAGGGACTCGAACTCACGACCTTTGGTCACAAGCATGCCATACTCAACCAGCTCGGCTACCCCCTTGGGGGCCATATTCCCTACACCTTGTATTGTTATTGAAAGGATAAAACCAGGGTCTTATCGCCTTTGTAATATTCAATGGAGGATGCTTCAACACTCGTGGAATATACAGCATTTGAAGATATATTGGAAATAGATCTATTGTATAATTAATTTGTTACTATTGATTGAATGGCGCATTATTTCCTACCCGGTTGGCCCAAGAAGGTTTTAATGAGGTGCTATGTACATATACAATATTATCAATAAAATGTATTTTTGGTCAATGGTTGTTTACAAGTGTTTATTTAGAACTATCTTAACAACTTATCAAAGACTGATAATCTTTAAAGTTGGTCAAAAGTAGAATGTTCCAAAGTGTTTATTTCACTTCTCGAAGAAACAACCATATTCGAAGTACTACGTTAAAAACATTTACACTGTGTTATTCGAAGTGTTGTGTCAAGATGCACTGTAAATTTCAAAGTGCTACGTTCAAAAAATTCACACTGTGTTATTCAAAGTGCTACGTTCAAGATGCATTATAAATTTGAAAGTGCTAGGTTCAAAACATGCACATTGTGTTATTCGAAGTGTTACGTATTGTGAAGTTCCAATTACATTATTATATTTGAGGAGTTATGTTAAAAAAAATTCGAATTGTTAACTTTGAACAATTAATATTGATAATAAAAATGAAACATAAACAAAGACATTTGTCAATTAGATTAATTTGATAAAGTACAGTGGGCATGACACTAATTTGACAGTTACAAAAAAATAAAATAACATGAAATCAGAGGAAAGTAAAAATCATTCAGATGACTCTTCTTCGGAGGATTCTTCTTCCTCTGATGATGATCTTGGGATAGGATTGAAGGCTTCACTAGGGCGCCGTTCGACGGGAATATTATTCCAAAAACTGGAAAGGTTGATTTTTGGATAAGTCGCATGAATCTCTCGAAGGAGGGTAATAGTTGTCTTTTATTTACCATTATTAATTCCAGCCAACATGTCCTTGGAAAATTCATTTTCTGCGCCAATAAAACCAACTTGTTTTTCTTTTTCAAAATTAACCTTCCTCATGGCTATCTCATCAGTCAACTTTTTCTTTTCTGCTTCGCTTGTAGTAAGAGAAGCTTGAAGACCCTCTGATTTAGCCTTTTCAGTAGCCAAGTCTTCAACATGTTTAATTTTGAGCTTGTTTATCTCCTCTTGATGCGAGGTGATCATTTTTTTATCAACATGATGTTGCTCTCGTAAATGGCCTTTAAGGAAAAGTAGTCCTATAATAAGCTTAGATCTTGCCACTTCGAAGGCGTGAAACTGATTGATTATGTGATTCTGAATTTTTTCCCTCAGTTGTTTCTCAGCATCGGCAATTTCCTTATAGCAAACCATATCTTTGGCCAATCGTTTCAAGTGACTGTGGGAAGCCTCGAATAGTTGAGAAAGTGACTTTGTTTTAGTATCGAGATCAGAAAATGGTTGGAGTGCAACAAGGACAGTTGGGTTGGATGGAATAGGAGGAAAACTGTTGGGCTAGGACGATGAATCATGTCCACAGATGTAGTTGGAACAGATGGACAGATGATTTCTTGAGGCGCTTCAACAGTAGACCTTCTCCGAAAATTATGTATACGAGTCTGAATCTCTTGGATGACATGATCTTCTTCCCCGACACGTTCCTGTGACGAGTTGAAATTAATGAAGCTATCGGGACCAAAGTGATTGTTGTCTTGATTATCATTATCTGTATTGTCCTCGATAATGATTGTAGCGTCATCATTGGTTGCTTCCTCTTCGTGAGGAGGACTTTGCTAATTCCCAACAGTTATGACCTCATCCTCATCGAACAATGTGTATTCGATGGTCTTTTATTTTTTGTTCTTCTTCCCTTGAGAACTGATGGAACTTTTTATTTCCGAAAGCGTGGAAATTTTATTTTTCTTTGAAGAAGGTTCTTCTTCTTCCCCTTCTTCGATGGTTGAAAGAGTTGTTTCTGTTGCTTTTCTTTCCAGATGTATGGGCTTCGGCTGTGTTGAAGGGCTAGCACCAGATGTGCTAGCTGCCTTTTTATCTTTTTTCTCTTTTTTTTTCCTTTTTCTTTTGAGGCAAGTGACTGTCTGACTTATTGCGGATGGGGAGGAATTCCTTACAATAAGGTTGAACTAATATTTTGCAACGTGATGAGGGTTGGGCTGCTCCATCAAATTTAGAGGAGGAAAGGTTTCAGGCGTGATGGGAAAGAGATGACTATTGAGGAAGTTGACTGGTTGGAAGGCGGTAAGGAAAGGGTTGTCCCACTCTGTTTCGGCCCATAGGCAAGCTTTTTGAATATATCTTTACCCTTTGTCTGAGGAATAGCGTACCGCCTCAGAATTTCTGAAATTATCATACAAATAAATAATGAATAAGGGAAATAACAATTAATGTTATTCTATCTTCAAAATATATAATGTACGAAGTACTCACGGTTGCTTCTCCAGATGAGGTTTAGTTTCTACGGGTTGGCATTGGATATTTCTTTACAGTTCTCCCATGCTTCTGAGATGAAGATAAATTTTCTTCCAAAATTTGTCCGCTTCCACGAGATCATCGATGATTTTTAAATCATCCACTAGAGTAAGGTAGTAAAATGGAAGCTTTGGTCCCTTTGATAATTTTATCAAAGATATGAAATCCTTGATGTTGATCGGAATCTTGGACAACCGAGAGGTCATGATCACAGACATAAGCGTGAACTATTAATTCGGTGTCACTTGAGTTGGGCACAGGGTTAGAAGTTCGAAGTACTCCAGGATCATAGGATCCAGTGGGAACCAAAGACCCCAATTGATGATTTCGGGGTAGACCACTAATTCTTTCTTTACAATCTAAGGGTGTTTCCCCTTTCTTAGGTAGTTGAACAGTGATGCTGTCTCTCATCCCCTATTTTCTTTTTAAATTTGATGCTTGATTTTCTTCATAGTATATATATGAAACTTTCTTCAACTCAACAATATAATTAGCCTCTAGATCACTCAAGTTTCTGCAAATGGCTGCTCTTTCCTCATCAAAAATAGTAATCAGTGCCTTCTTTTTTTTAGGCTTACAAAATTTCTTCTTTGTGGAATTTTCCGAGTATCCTTCATCGGATTCAACTTCATTGTCAGATTAGGTAGCCTCAGAATCAACTTCATCGACTTATGATGTTTCATCCCTTGATTGGAGAGGATACTTTGAAGGATTTAGTTATGGTAATGAGGCTTCCTCAACAATTTCCCTCCGATGAGGAGAGTGAGTAGGTGGATTTGATGAAGGGGAATTTGGAGCAGCATCGGAATCATCTCCCATGGCTATGAAAGTTGTTCTTCTACGAGTTGGTGGAGGACAAGTTGAAGAAGGAGTTGTTTCAGTTTGTTTGGAATAGGATTTGTTTGATTCCTCACTAATCAGAGATGATGCTTTGACTCGAGAAGAAGATGTTCGAGGTGTTCTGGGTGTTTGAATTCTAGAAGAACGACCTTCTTAAGTAGTAGGAGAAGGTGAAAAAATGGGAACTTTAGATGGGTCAAAGTTACCGTAATAAGTGATCTTGGTTGATGTTCCGATAGGAACGTTGCTAATTAATCTGGTACCTTTATACTCCTCTTCTCTTTCACTTATGCAAAAATAATTGTACAATCCGAAGACTAGATTATCGTCAGGCTTCAAAGATTTTGGTTTTTTGGGTATCCTAGCCTTAGATCTTCTGGATCTTGGATTTTTTCTCATAAACTGGATGAAGATTGACCGAAAAGTATGGGTTTTCCGGCGAAGATAGCTGCAAAATTTGAAGAAAGCGTTGAAGGTAGCCAAGGTTTTGCTGCATCTCACTCAAGAAATTTGGGTTGTGAAACAAAGAATGAAGTTACTAACGAATTTATAGGAAGAAAATGAGATGTGTAGAAGTGAAAAGCACTTTGTAATGATTGGGCCGAATATGAAATGGTAATAGTGTTATGAGTTCGACATCTGTCAAAGCTAGCTGTAATCCTAGTGGCTAGGTATTCATGATGAATCTGAACAGATATATTTTATAGATCCACTTCGAAACAAACTCGCGAACTGGTAACTTTCTTGAGATTTCTAATGTGTGGTGACGTTTGATAAAATTCGACGATTACGATGTTAAATTTTAGATCATCAAATTTACATTTGAAAATATTTGAGGAGGAAAAAATTGTTATTGACTTTAAAACTGTGAGTTTCTGGCATGGCTCTCTCTCTCTCTCTCTCTCTCTCTCTCTCTCTCTCTCAATAAAACGCACGGATAACTCCAATTTATAACAATTGAACTGACCAGTGCTAAAAGGTTCATCTAATAAGTGATTCATAGTTACTTGTTTATAATGCATCGGGGCATTCCAAAGAAAGAAAAAATCATTTATTAAAATACTTAAAGCCATTTAGAGAGACAATAGGTTTCTTCAAGCACAATAAGTACGATTGTTTCTTGGTCCAAAACTTTAATGGCTGATTTCTTAGCTACTATTACATATACCAAAGTATATCCATGGATTATCATATAAGAACAATTCTCGATAATAACAGGCTTTAAGCTTAGGTTAAGCACCAAAGAATCATTTAATATCTCAACTACCATAGATAAAGATTGGAAGTGTGAGATCGTAGAATTTATCAGTAAGGAATTTTACCGAATGATAATATATTGGCAAAAATGATAAAGTTCAAAACACTTAGTTTCATAGTCCTTGGGGATATATAGTATAAAAAGTCTATGAGTCAACCACTACTATGATGCCTCAGAACTAATGAATCCCAAATAATGCTAGTTGAATTCGATAATGGGGAGGGATATATCCATTGTGGTTAGAAAACTTTAACAAAAAGGGTTTTATTGGTTTGATACTATTGGCTTTATATTATATCAGATGCTAAATAATTAGTCTGACGGTGTGATACTTATCAATGATTAGCGAACGCAATACACATTTCAGTTGTGCCACTAAAATTAATATCTCAGGAATTACTGGTCAAATGAAAGAGGAATAATTTGGTTGGACCTCTGTACATGACATCTTGAGGTCGTCAAGCTATTTTGATTCATATTAATTATTTTTCTAAGTACGTGGAAGAAAAAACTCTTTGAACTACGTCCAAAAATTTTATTAATTTTATCCGTTTTAATATATGATGTAGGTTCGGAATCCTAAGAAACATTATGACAAATAATGGCTCTCTATTTGAAAATACGGACATGAAAGCATTATGTACTTCGCGAGAAATTCAACATTATATTTCATCACCTTTCTACCCTAAGCCAACCGGAAAGTATATGTTGCCAACAGAACCATCCTTAATGTCTTAAGAAAACATTTAGAAGGGGCAGCTAGAAAATAGTCAAGTTATTTACAAAAAGTGTTGTAGGTTTATCGTACGACGCTAAACTATTGAGGGTAAACCCTGGGATGAAGCTCGTGTCCTTGAGCAAGTTTTCACCAACACTTGGAATCCAAGAAATTAGGGGTTTGCCACTTCCTGAGGCTAATCTCCTTACACCCAATATGGGGAAATCAATGACCGCAATTCTCAAAGACGTAGGGTGCACCCTAAGGATGTGGAGACAACTGAATTGGGGAAGAATGAGCCTTCTGCTAAAACTTATGCGTCAATTTTATAACTATTATGAACTAAATTTTTTGTTGATTATTCTTTTTTGTCACCCATAGTACATGGCTCTTATGGATTTTTTTCACTAAAAGAGTATGGGTGAATTTAAATGGTAGTTGTGGCTCTGTCACTCTTTTATATTAGTTTAATTAAAATTTTCTTATTTTATGAAAATGTGTGTTTATTAGCTTGTGTTCAACCCAAGATAGGTCCTTACAAGTTCGAGCTCAGTATGACTCATTGCGTAGCTTTAAAGGAGAGTAACTCCCTAGCTTTATTCACGGGGAGGTCTATGTGACCCATTGCATGTCGCCATGAGGTCTCGACTCTATGGTCAGTTCGCTTATATACCATGTACAAGGTATGAGGCTCAGTATGGCCTTTATGTATCTTGTGGGCGTGGCCAATTAGCTCGGTTATATTATAGACTCTATGGTATGGGCTCAGTGTGGCCCCTTGCGTAGCCCGTAGGCGTGGTCATTGACCTTTTGCTAATTGTAAGGATGAAGACATAAACAACACACATTTTGGAGAAATTATAAAAAAATTCATTATTGTAATAACTCATAGTTCGATGCCTCATTAAAAAACCCGCCCGCGCATCATCTAATTTACAAAGTTAATTGGTATAATTTGAGATGGTTTATATTCCAATGATGTTTCAGGACGCGCCCATCTACCTCTGCTAGGCGGTAAGCTCTGTTATGTCCCTTGGAAATAACAGTATATGACCCATCCTAGTTGGGTCTTAACTTCCCCAGTGCCTTATCCCACAGCCTTGGAAAATCTTCTCATTACCATATTGTTGATGCTAAAACTGCGAGGTTTAATGCGTGCATTAAAACGGCCCCTTATTAGGATTTTATAATGATATTCTCGAACTCATGCTTGATCTCGTCGTTCTTCTATAAGGTTAACATTTTCTACTCTGTTGATGTCATTATTAATTTCCTCAAAAGTGACTACGTGATGACTTGATATTATGAATTTTGTCAGTATCACTATTTTGCTGCCATAGACCAACGCAAAAGAAATATCGTTATTGGTTGTGCGCGGGGTAGTTCGATAGGCCCACAAGACCTCAGAAAACTTGTAAGGTCACTTGCCTTCGGCTCATTCGAGTTTATATTTTATACCTTTCATAATAGTTCAGTAGTGAATTTGACCTGGCTATTTGCGTGAGGATAGTAAGGCGTGGAAATTTTTTGGCTAATCGTAAACCGATTGCAAAACGTAGTGACTACGGCATTCTAAAATTGCGGGTCGTTGGCAGTCATCAAAATACGGGGTATGCCAAAACTTGCGAGGATATGATTATGGATGAAATCACATATCTCATAAGCTCGGGTTTGAAAAAGAACTTTTTCTTTTATCCATCTAGAGAAGTAATCAACTGTAACAATCAGGAATTTCCTTTTGCCGCTTGTCATATGAAAGGATCCTACTAGATTGATGCCCTATTTATCGAATGGGCAAGAAACAACTACAGGTTGTAATGGCTCGCTTGGTAGATAACTTATATTCGCAAATACTTGACACTAGTGGCATTACTGGACCAACTACTCGGCATCAATGACTAATTTTGTCCAATAATAACCACCGAGTAGGAAACATCGGATAAGGCCTCGGTAACCGCAGTGTGCTGATGCCTTTGTCTCATGTAGCTCATGTAGAATTGTTGTAGGTTTTGCTTGATTGAGGCACCGAAGCAATGGTCGGGTGGCGCTTTTACAGTATAAGATACGATCTAAAACAAAGTATTTAGAAGTCCGTAGCAGAAGTGTGCGAGTTGCTGTCTTGTTGGATGGGAGGGTAGAAGAATTAAGACAAAGTATGTAAGGTTTCCTCCAATCATTGGTGCTGCTAATTTTGTGTACGGCGTTGTTCTGAGGGATCAGCTTGGTGGTAGGCAACTGTTTCATGATAGTGAGCGGATTGTCACCCAAAGTTGCAGCTTTGGCGAGGGCATCGGCATTGGAATTTTCTTGGCGCGGGACTTTCTCATACTGTACCTTTGCAAAGTGAGAGTCGCATTCCTTAAGTGCTTCTAGGTAGCCTCATATTCCCTCTTTATTTGCGTCATAAATTCCCTGAGTTTGGTTCATAGTGAGTCCGACGGGATCTTCAGAAGGCGAGCCCCACATATTAGCAATAATTTCATACCGCGGATTACGGCTTCATACTCCGCGACATTATTAGTAACCGCGAAATTAAAGTGAATCGCTTGCTGAATCTCTTCTCTCGTGCTGAATCTCTTCTCTCGTACGTAAATGGAGAATAATCACTGGTGCTCCTCCTCCCGACGTGATCAATGCTCCATCCGTCTCGACAATCTATTCAGTTAACTTTATTGGTAACATAGTATTGTGTTTTGTAGGAGAAAAATCTCTAGATGAAGAAAACACTCTCAGAAAATCAGCTATAGCTTGCCCTTTGATTTCAGTGTGCGGCTCGAACTGGATATGATATTCCCAGAGCTCAATGCTCCACTTGGTCAGTCGTCCCGAGGTATCTGGCTTCTTCAAAACCAATTTGAGAGGGAAAGATGTACGGACTGCAATCGTGTGGCCCTGTAAGTACGGACGAATTTTCCGAGCGGCTATTATTAATCGCAACGCAAGTTTTTCCAAATTAATTTATTAAGGTTTTTCTAGTATAATAGATAGTTCACTGGGAATCGGTTGGCTCTCTTACCAAAACTACACTAAATGAAAATGGTGAAACAGATAAGTATCAAAATAATGGCCCACCGAGGAGGGGTTCAGATAGAATCTTTGGCAACGTAAGATAGTTTTTTCAGCTCGGTGAATGCCTTATTTCATTCATCGGTCCACTCGAATTTCTTAGCCTCTCGAAGTATCTCGAAAAAAAGATGGCTCTTGTCTAAGGCTCTAGAAATGAAGCGGGAGATTATCGTGAGGCGTCATGTGAGACATCTTACCCCATTGATATTACAAGATGGTGCATTTGTATAACCGTTTACAACTGCGCAAGGTCGGCCTCCATCTCTTTTTATTGACGATGTAGCCTAGGAATTTACTGCATCGTACTGCAAAAGAACATTTGATCCGATTGAATTTGATATTGTACTGATGTATGAGGCAGAATACGGTTTGGAGCGTCATGAGTTGGTCTGTTGTATGTGTTTTGACGATCATGTCATCGATATATGCTTCGATATGTTGACCCAAGTGCTTGTAAATATGTGATTGATGAAGCGTCAATATGTAGAACCCGCATTTGTTGAGTCCAACTGGCATGATCGTTTAGCAGTATAGGTCTCTCTCGGTTTGGAACACGAAGTTCAGTTCATCTGAAGGGTCGAAGTGAATTTGGTTACAACCCGAGTATGCGTCCATGAATGTTGGAAACTCACATCCTTAGGCTGAGTCCACAAGCTGGTCGATGCGGGGTAATGGAAATGCATCTTTTGGACAGGCTCTGTTCAGGTCGGTAAAGTCGATGCACATGCCCTACTGAACCACCCACCCCGTTCTTCTTCACTAAAACCAGGTTTGCTACCGAAAACACTTATCGACTCGGCCGTATATTCTCGAGCCTAGATAATTTTGTTATCTTGGAAGATATTACCTCTTGCTTCTACCATACAGTTTTAGCATATGAACTGATAGCCAATATATGGCAGATGACTGAAGGATTGACACTTGAAACGTATCTAGCTTCACATGCAAATACATTCAAATTTGTCTATAACAGATCGACTAATGATTGCTTAAAAAGAGAGTTTAGATGATTACCCAACCAAAAAGTACGACCCTTGGCCACTACCTCCTCCATTAAGTCAGGTTGGTCCTCTTCTGGTTGTTATGTTTCCCTTGGATTATCTACTGGTTCAGGTGAGGGTGGTGTACTACTTTTTTCCACTGCTCCCCCCTCGCCAATTAATTACTATCAAAGGGGCTTTGTTTGGTCAACTATGACCGCATAACATGATCTCACAGTATGTTAACTTCCTCTGATAATCCCCACTATATTTTATACCAGGTACTTGTATATTGTCTGAACGTGCACGGGGTAGCTTCTGTTCGATGCAACCAGGGCCTATCTATTATTGCATGGTAGGAACTGGGGTCGTCTAAGACCATGAATAAGGTTTTTAGCTCGCGTTTAGTGGCTCCATAACCTACATTGACCATCAACTTCACTTCGCCAACGCATTGAGACACTTGTCCTTCATAGCCGACTAATGTTTGTTGGGTGGGCTTGTAGGAAGGAATGGTTTTCATTCAGTCGTAGCTTTGTTTGAATATGATGTTGGTTGAGCTTTCCCCGCCGACTAGGACTCGAGTTACCATAACTTATCCAATGTTAAGGTTTATTGTCAGCGCATCTTCGTGGGATATGTTGACCCCCCGTAGGTCATCGTCATTAAACGTAAGGTGTGCCACTGGGTCGCGGTAGTTATCATACGAAGGAGCCTTAACCTCACATACTTCAAGGTCGGCTCGTGCCCTTTTGCTTGTCTTTCCCGTGTCCCATCTCAGATTTTCCGCCCGCGATGGTGATAAGAGATGGAAATTGGCCTCCCTCATCGGAGATAATATTACTGGCTACCTCTGAATTTCTTTCCTTGCTAACATTCTCTTTGATAGTTACATCAGACTGACCCCCTGCAATGGTGAATAGACACTGTTGTTTTCTTTTATCTTCGTGGGTATCATTACCAAGCTTGTCTTCAATGATTGGGTGTACTTCTTCCCTCTGCTCGAGTCGTCTTTGGTGATCTTGTATCATGATATACTGGATGATCTCCTTGTTGTTTATAAACCTCTAAATTTCTTCTCTAAATTTATAACATTCATCAATCGAATGTCCATGATCGTTGTAGTATGAGAAAAAATACCTACTTGATCGCATGAAACCGGGGGTGCTCATTACTCGTGGCATTTGATAATTCGTACTTCCTTCATTTGATTATATATGACTGATATGGACTCGGCCAATGGGGTAAATTTACTGGATGAATTTTCATAGTGTTGAGGTTGTCGGCTAGTGTCTTATCGAGGTGCGTCATCACTCTTTTTTCCATATTTAGAATCAGAGACAAGTGTGTTGGGTGAGTCTCCTTTTCAAGCATCATCTACTCGTATGAATGTGTTTGCGGCTTTGAACCACTCGTTTGACTATCTCTTAATGTAAAAGGTGATCAGTTGACTATATCCGCGTTATAGACTGAGCGTATTTTCATTCATTTTCTCTTTTCTCGGTAAGGTTCTCGATCGGCCTCATCCATATAATAAACCGAGCAACTTTCTAGTCTTTTCTGTTATGCTCGGTATGCTTCTTGTTTATCTTTATCCTTGCTTCAGCAAAGGTCTGGATATCCTCTTGTGCCCTTGTCTCTCTTATTCCTTGCTCGATGATTTCGTTTGCTTGGATTATCTTAGCCCATCAGTTGTTGGTCAATCATACTATTTCTTCGGTCATTCTTCACATTAACGTCCAGCCTATGTCCCTTCGCTCAACCTTGGTTCCTCTTCAGTCTGACATTGTTTGTGCTCATAATTCCTTCCTATCTTGTAACCAGCTCAGCTCGTCGTCTTCTATATCATGCTCCCCGTTGATTACTCATATGTCTACTCTTCTTATGTATGGTGATTATCCCCTTATCAGTTGTCCGATTTGATAGTTTCAAAGTTGTGCAAATGTTAGGATTTAGTGTTCTTTGCGTGTTATTTTTTCTTTGGAGGTATTAACGGATTTCATCCCTTTATGGTGGACTATAATACCCAATATAGGCATATAATTTCACCCAGTCGGGACCGAATGACATGTCCTATTGGAAACATTATTGATCCTCGTTGGGACGGAGTTACCTCTCGGACCAGAATTAATGTCTTGTTTTTTTAAATGTCATTGATTTGGTTTTGTGTTTATTTTTTTATTTTTTTATCTTCTTATAACATGATGTTACCAAAATCAATACCAATCATGATATAGCTTCATATTCACACATACTCTCCTTTGAACTAATAAAATGGGTCGAACTGGTAACTAGGTTAGGCAGAGTATCCAAACGCATGTAACTAGGAAACCTTCCTCTCAGCCTGGACCTAAGTCTAGTGATTCATTCTTGATTGAGGAAAAACAAAATTCTTTAAATTCCGTCATTTACAAGAAGCTTCTCTCATATACCGATATTATGCAAGGGCTTCATGAACCATGTCATTTATCATGTGCATCATGGCAAGGTAAGTATATAATATTTTTATAATTATTTTATCAAATATATAAATAATATATTTGATTATATATTTATTTGTATGTAGAATAAATTCATAAGTTTCGGTTGATCGCTTTATTTTTATATTGTCCATAATTTGTTGGAAAATAGAACTTGAGCGTGCAACAATCTATTAAAGATGTTGTGGCAAACACGATGTTTGGTATATTGGTGTCCACATTAGATTATTCGGACGTAAATTCCCTACTTGCAATAAAATTCGTAGAAAGATGACATCTTGATATAGGAAATTTTCTAATTTAAGAAGATGACAGTCACATTAGATGTTTTTATTACATTTATTTCATTATGTGAGCAGCTAATCTACTTAGATGAAAACAAAGATAAACATGTAAATGAAAAAAATGTTAGCATGGATACTTGGTGTCTCAGTTAGAAAATCCATAACAGAGCTTGACTCTTGAAAAAAGAGCGGGTTGAGGGTGATATAGTTAAGGAAAAATTTCACCACCCTTCGTTATCTGAATTTCAGTATATATGGAAAGTGATCAAGTAATAAATTCATCTAAATTCGACTCTTTACCGATGAGTATCAATTTACCATGTGGATATCCAATGTACTTATGTTAACAAAATAATTCACTTTCATGTAACCGATGTGATTCATTATTTCCTGTGAGAAGGGGTATAACACCTTTTTATAGGAAAATAAATCCTTGGACCATCTACAAAAAGTATATATATAATGAATTTAAACATGTTTGCAATGATCGAACACATATCAAATATTGTCATCTAGATCTCTTATCAGAAACTATAGAGAAGAAATCAAGCTTAACTGTTTTGGCCTCTACCATTTCATGATTACTTTAAACTCGTTCTTAAAAAAGCAAGTCTGATTAGAATTCTTTCATTAACCTCACATGTGGACAATCTTCTTCACTTCTTAATAGGATTTAGAAATAAACCTAAAACCACAATGATCAGTGGGTCTTGCCTATTTTACTTCATATATGCATAAAATTATGTAATGGAGAAGATGGTGATAATAAAATAACCTTTTTAGACAATTTGGTTCATCTTTGGATTTATGGTGTTCGGGGGTATTTAGAAGTTTTCTTTTTTATCCGAGTTCACTAATTTGGTTTGGTTGACTAATTTTCTTGTGATGCTTATAATGTTTTACTAGATTGGAGGGAGACATGTTCAAAATATGTTTTCTTCCTATTTGGTCAAATAAACTTTACCAGATTTCTAATCATGTCCTTTGGTTCTACCTATCTTTTGAATGGAACAACATCAGTTATTTTCTTATCAAGTACTAAACTATTATTTTTTTAAATTTCTCCCTCAGAAAAAGCATTTTTGTTGCATTGGACTTGTATAACAGATTTTAAAGTTTCCACCTCTTATCGATCAAAGTATAATTCATAATACAGTTGTCTTTTAACAAGGTATTTACCTCACATTTATACGATAAACTATGCCTCTCTCTAATAACAATCTATATTTTATTTTATCGACAGTTAATTTTTTAAGAGCGTCGTAAATTTTTGATATAACGTCAAAGACACCCTCCAAGACCTCATTTCTTACCTCACATATATCCAAAATTATATTATTTTACTTGAATGATGCTTTTATCTTTGTCTATTGTATATCAAGGTATTTAGTTTCTTCCAAAAAAATTCATTAATGGCTCGTCCGGATAAATTATTTCGAAGATAAATGGGTCCAACACTTATAATAGCAAAAATAAAATAAGTTTAGTTAAGTCACCAGAGGTAGTATCATTTTAAGATATAACGTATCTAATATTAAGCTTACTTATTCGTTATCGTTTTTCCGTAATGCTTAACCATATTGGTGTATGTATAAATGAATTTTTCATCGTAAGGTTTCAACCAAGATGTTTCATCGTACTTCATGGCTTTTGGATAAGCTATATATGTCTTATTCATGGCCGATATGTTTGAATTCAAAACGGCAGCGGTTGATGACACGACCAAAATGTAATAAAAAAAACTTTTTGGATACATTTCCTTCCTCAAATTCTATCTTTGTATTGGCTAGAATATATATACCACTTGCATATGTTGATTCTTTAAATATCTTGTCGATTGCATCCATCAAAGTCAATTCACTTTTAGTTACCATAACATAAGGTAACACTTACATTTTATTTCATGAGAAATCTAAGACTATCCACCACTTTACTGTAGTTGGCCAACTTTTTTGCACCCAAAAAGATAAATATGATGCAAGATGTTATAATTGTTGATGTAACCACTAACAAGTTCAAACACTAGTATTTTATACCTTATAGTCTTGTAGGTACTATCCATGATGAAACGTACATAAATGTATTTAGACGGGCAATGGACATCGGGTGTACTTAAATAAATATGTGAAAAGTTCAGATCTCCAGTAGTTTTTTTTTTTTAGGAAACCTGCAGCCATTACTCAACGAGTGCGTACAGGGTAAACCCTCAGTCTGACGCAATAGCCTGCAAACCAACGCCATAAGGTAAACCACACAAGGTGACAGGCTCTGCCAAGAAGCGTTTGTGAAGGGACTCGAACTCATGACATTTGGTCACAAGCATGCCTTACTCCACCAACTCGGCTACCTCTTCGGAGGCAGACCTCCAGTCATACTTTTTTTTGGAGGGAACCCGCAACCGCTACTCAAAGTGCAATGAGTGCGCACAGGGTAAACCCTCAGCTTGACGCAATAGCCTGCAAACCAACGCCAGAAGGTAGACCACACAAAATGACAGACTCAGCCGAGAAAGCGTATGTAGAGGGACTCGAACTCTTGACTTTTGGTCTTAAGCATGCCTTAGTCAACCAACTCGGCTACCCCTTAGGGGCGACCTCCAGTCATCCTATATCATTTAACGTAGGATTTTATTTTTATTTTTTCCAACACTAACTAGATGTGGAGTTCACCGCATATTTCCAACGTATAACTTTGGCTAAGAAACTTAATTAGTCACCGGAGTTAGTCACTTGTTTCAAAATTATCACTCAAGTTATATTTGTTTCAGAATTGCCACTCAAGTTATATTTTTTTAGCGGTGACTAAAAATGAAAATAAAAGACCAACATTAGTGACCATCGATGAAACAAAGTGACTGTTATGATACAAAAATTAAATAAGTGGCACTTTTGAAACAAGTGACCAACTCCAATGACTAACCATGATTGTTAGCCTTTTTATACTAGCATTATAAATTATAAATATTATGTACCTTAGATATGTTGATGGGTTTTTAATTTCTAAACCGACCAAAATTATCCGAAAATGGGCATCGACCATAGATATTTTATTAACGGTTGCTAGCTTGTCAGTTTTTAAATTTTTTTTGTTTTAGGGCATCTCTCTAATAAAATTACTTTCTAAAACTTGCAACCACCAGAATCCAACACTAACGAAATAAACCTCGAATTTGAAAGGAAATTATATTATCTTGTGGGAGAGTGTATTCTTCTAACTTCAGTTTACAATTTTATATTCTATTTTCTTCGGGCCTCTTATAACAAAACCAATCTATAAATATTTCATTATTTTTCATCATCCTATTATAATATATAGATTCTTTTCAAAATATGCACCTGTACCGCATCGAAAAAGACGAAATTAAATATCCTATCGGGCACGTAAATTTGTCTCATGCGAAATTCAGTATTCTTCATCCTATTAAAGTGAAATTAGCCTATGATTAATTTTATTTTTTATTTTTTATTTTATATTTTATTCTAACTCTTAAAAACGGAATCATAAAAAATATATAAAAAGGTGGATTTCAATCTAAAATCTTAGAAAAATTAAGTGTAATTTTTTGAGAAATGAAACCAAAAATACCTATTCACAAACTATATTATCATCTAATACCCAACCTATCATTTATATTTATTTAAGACTCATCTTAACTAAATAATTCTCATTCAATATCGAATTCTTTAACAATTTCTCAAATATCCATGATTCATCACCAGCCACGCAACTACTTCTAATTCTTGAACCAAAAATTATCTTTCTTATTTTTTATTTTATTTTATTTTTTAAAAGGTCCATATCTTTCAAACCGGAGCTCGGAAAAAAATCTGAAAGTACCATCGATTTTTTTAAAGACGAACACAACTAGATCAATTGATAATATTTTTGGAATTTTTTTAGAAAACAATTCACCAATAACGTGCGAGTTCAACCATGAGAGTTCTGTAAATTTTTAACCATTCGGGTTTATTGGAAATTAACCATGCGAGTTCTTTAAAAAATTAACAATGCTATTTGTTTGAAAAATCAACCATGCTACTTCTATGAAAAATCAACCATGTAAGCTCTTTGAAAAATTAAACATATGAGTTCTTTGGAAAATCAACCATATGAGTTCTTTGAAAAATAAACCATGCTACCTCTTTGGAAAAACAAACATTCGAGTTCTTTGAAAAAACAATCATGATACTTCTTTGAAAAATCAACTATGCGAGTTCGTTGAACAACAACTAATGTTTTTTATAAAATATCATTAATTGATCTACTTTTGTTCATTTTAAAAAAGAAAGTTGGTGGTACTTTCACATATTTATTATTCAAACTACTGTTTGAAAGTTACTTACTTTTTAAAATAAAAAAGAAAATTTTGGTTTAAAAAAGGGTTGATTGTAGTTTTTAAAAAGAGGTGGAAGTATCTATTAATTGTTAACGGAAAAATCTTACAACCAATATGCCAAGATATGAGTATTATTGATTCAAGAAGAAGAAGAACATAACCTTATTACATCACTCTCAATCCTTATTTATACTACTTTTAGCTTAACTATTTTATTTATTACACATGATCATTTATGAGATATAAAGATATTGACTGTAACATTTGTCAAATATCCCTAATTAGCGGTCATTATTGTAGTCTTCTATAGTTGACTCTTTCAATATACTTGGTCGTTTAATGATCATCAGTTTCCTCAGTTCCCGAGTGGGTCTGCTTTCATCTTATGCGTCTGACCTTTGAAATCTCCCTCTGTTTTAGGCTCGCTTGGTCTTGATGAGGCCCAGATCGGATTTGATCATCCCCTCCTCTTATTTATCAATGATTTCAGCCAAGCGGGCCTTTATTAGACTTCGTCATTTTCCTTTGTTCTTCATTAGTTTACCTTTACTTCTTGCTTAGTTTCAGCCTGCTCGAACTCGCATCTCTTCCCTGTTTTGTGGTCGTATCGGATCTGCTCGGTGGTTAGACGCTCGTTATGTTTTTACAAAGTATGTTCGGTTAAAAGTTTCCCTTCACATCTGTCATAGATATCTACTACCTTATCAGGGCTCCCCCTAGTCCATCGAGTAATTATGTAATGGTTACTAGGTGGAATAAAATAAGGGTTTATAATAGATATGAATAAAGCGTGGGTGATGTGTCCAATCCATGATATCATAGCGCACGCGGAATTAGAATTAGTTGTCTCACAAGTAGATTTGAATAAGAAACGAGTCATTTAGTTTCTTGATAAATGATGTTATGGGTATTATTACTTTGTGGCGGTTGAAAGTTATATGTCCTCATTACTTGGGAGTAGCAACAGTTTTTCTTCATGATTTCGAAATTCGTTTTGCATATATTTTCAAAAGGAGAAAACTTGATGGTTCCAGAGTATCACTATTTTGCTGCCATAGACCAACGCAAAAGAAATATCGTTCTTGGTTGTGCGCGGGGTAGTTCGATAGGCCCACAAGACCTCTGAAAACTTGTATGGCCACTTGCCTTCGGCTCATTCGAGTTTATATTTTACCTGGCTATTTGCGTGAGGATAGTAAGGCGTGGAAAAGTTTTGGCTGATCGTAAACCGATTGCAAAACATAGTGACTACGGTATTCTAAAATTGCGGGTCGTTGGCAGTTATCAAAATACGGGGTATGCCAAACCTTGTGAGGATTTGATTATGGATGAAATCACATATCTCATAAGCTCGGGTTTAAAAAAGAACTTTTGCTTCTATCCATCTAGAGAAATAATCAACTGTAACAATCAGGAATTTCCTTTTGCCGGTTGTCATAGGAAAGGATCCTACTAGATTGATGCCCTACTTATCGAAGGGGCAAGAAAAAACTACAGGTTGCAATGGCTCGCTTGGTAGATACCTTATATTCGTAAATACTTGACACTAGTGGCATTACTGGACCAACTACTCGACATCAATGACTAATTCTGTCCAATAATAACCAGCAAGTAGGAAACGTCGGATAAGGCCTCGGTAACCGCAGTGTGCTACTGCCTTTGTCTCATGTAGCTCATGTAGAACTGTGATAGCTTTTGCTTGATTGAGGCACCGCAGCAATGGTCGGATGGCGCTTTTACAGTATAAGATACCATCTAAAACACAATATTTAGAAGTCCGTAGCAGAAGTGTGCGAGTTGCTGTCTTGTTGGATGGGAGGGTAGAAGAATTAAGATAAAGTATTTAAGGTTCCCTCCAATCATTTGTGCTGCTAATTTTGTGTACGACGTTGTTCTGAGGGATCAGCTCGGTGGTAGGCAACTTTTGCATGATAGTGAGCGGATTGTCACCCAAAGCTGCAGCTTTGGCGAGGGCATCGGTATCAGAATTTTCTTGGCGGGGGACTTTCTCATACTGTACCTTTGCAAAGTGAGAGTCGCATTCCTTAAGTGCTTCTAGGTAGCCTCAGATTCCCTCTTTATTTGCGTCATAAATGCCCTGAGTTTGGTTCATAGTGAGTCCGACGGGATCTTCAGAAGGCGAGCCCCACATATTAGCGATAACTTCATACCGCAGATTACGACTTCATACTCCGCGACATTATTAGTAACCGTGAAATTAAATTGAATCGCTTGCTGAATCTCTTCTCCCATAGGTAAATGGAGGATAATCCCTGGTGATCCTCCTCCCGACTTGCTCAATGCTCCATCCGTCTCGACAATCTATTCAGTTAACTCTGTTGGTAACATAGTATTGTGTTTTGTAGGAGAAAAATCTATGGATGAAGAAAACACTTGGCCAGTCTTCCCGAGCTCAATGCTCCACTTGGCCAGTCTTGCCCTTTGATTTCCGTGTGCGACTCGAACTGGATATGATATTCCCCGAGCTCAATGCTCCACTTGGCCAGTCTTCCCGAGGCATCTGGCTTCTTCAAAACCAATTTGAGAGGGAAAGATGTACGGACTGCAATCGTGTGGCCCTGGAAGTACGGACGAATTTTCCGAGCGGCTATTATTAATTCCAACGCAAGTTTTTCTAAATTAATTTATTAAGGTTTTTCTAGTATAATAGATAGTTCACTGGAAATCGGTTGGCTCTCTTACCAAAACTACACTAAATGAAAATGGTAAAACAGATAAGTATCAAAATAATGGCTCACCGGGGAGGGGTTCAAATAGAATCTTTGGCAATGTAAGATAGTTTTTTAGCTCGGTGAATGCCTTATTTCATTCATCGGTCCACTCGAATTTCTTAGCATCTCGAAGTATCTAGAAAAAAAAATGGATGTTGTCTGAGGCTCTAAAAATGAAGTGGGAGAGTATCGTGAGGCGTCATGTGAGACATCTTACCCCCTTGATATTCCGAGATGGTGCATTTATATAACCGTTTACAACTGCGCAGGGTCGGCCTCAATCTCTTTTTATTGACGATGTAGCCTAGGAATTTACTGCATCGTACTGCAAAAGAACATTTGATCCGATTGAATTTAAAATTGTACTGACGTGTGAGGCAGAATACGGTTAGGAGCGTCATGAGTTGTTGGTCAGTTTTATGTGTTTTGATGATCATGTCATCGATATATGCTTCCATATGTTGACCCAAGTGCTTGTTAAATATGTGATTGATGAAGCGTCGATATGTAGAACCCGCATTTTTTTAGTCCAACTGGCATGATCGTATAGCAGTATAGGTCTCTCTCGGTTTGGAACACGAAGTTCACTTCATCTGAAGGGTCGAAGTGAATTTGGTTACAACCCGAGTATGCGTCCATGAATGATGGAAACTCACATCCTGAGGCCGAGTCTACAAGCTGGTCGATGCGGGGTAATGGAAATGCATCTTTTGGACAGGCTCTATTCAGGTCGGTAAAGTCGATGCACATGCCCCACTGAACCCCCCACCCCTTTTTCTTCACTAAAACCAGGTTTGCTAGCGAAAACACTTATCGACTCGGCTGTATATTCTCGAGCCTAGATAATTTTGTTATCTTGGAAGATATTACCTCTTACTTTTGCCGTACAGGTTTAACATATGAACCGATAGCCAATATATGGCAGATGACTGAAGGATTGACACTTGAAACGTCTCTAGCTTCACATGCAAATACATTCAAATTTGTCTATAATAGATCGACTATTGATTGCTCAAAAAGAGAGTTTAGATGATTACCCAACCAAAAAGTACGACCCTTAGCCACTACCTCCTCCATTAAGTCAGGTTGGTCCTCTTCTGGTTGTTATGTTTCCCTCAGATCATCTACTGGTTCAGGTGAGGGTGGTGTACTACTTTTTAACACTGCTCCCCCCTTGCAAATTAATTACTATCGAAAGGGCTTTGTTTGGTCAACTATGACCGTGTAACAAGATCTCGCGGTATGTTGACTTCCTCTGATAAACCCCACTATATTTTATACCAGGTACTTGTACATTGTCTGAACGTGCACGAGGTAGCTTCCGTTCGATGCAACCAGGGCCTATCTATTATTGCATGATAGGAACTGGGGGCGTCTAAGACCATGAATAAGGTTTTTAGCTCGCGTTTAGTGGCTCTATAACCTACATTGACCATCAACTTCACTTCCCCAACGCATTGAGACACTTGTCCTTCATAGCCGACTAATGTTCGTTGGGTGGGCTTGTAGGAAGGAACGGTTTTCATTCAGTCGTAGCTTTGTTTGAATATGATGTTGGTTGAGCTTTCCCCGTCGACTAGGACTCGAGTTACCATAACTCATCCAATGTTAAGGTTTATTGTCAGCGCATCTTCATGGGATATGTTGACCCCCCGTAGGTCATCGTCATTAAACGTGAGGTGTGCCACTGGGTCGCAGTAGTTATCATACGAAGGAGCCTTAACCTCACATACTTCAAGGTCGGCTCGCGCCCTTTTGCTTGTCTTTCCCGTAACCCATCTCAGATTTTCCGCCCGCGATGGTGATAAGAGATGGAGATTGGCCTTCCTCATCGGAGATAATATTACTGGCTACCTCTGAATTTCTTTCCTTGCTAACATTCTCTTTGATAGTTGCATCAGATTGACCCCCTGCAATGGTGAATAGACACTGTTGTTTTCTTTTATCTTCGTGGGTATCATTACCAAGCTTGTCTTCATTGATTGGGTGTACTTTTTCCCTCTGCTCGAGTCGTCTTTGGTGATATTGTATCATGATATACTGGATGATCTCCTTGTTTTTTATAAACCTCTACATTTCTTCTCTAAATTTCTAGCATTCATCGATCGAATGTCCATGATCGTTGTGGTATGAGCAAAAATACCTACTTGATCGCCTGAAACCGGGGGTGCTCATTACTTATGGCATTTGATAATTCGTACTTCCTTCATTTGATTATATATGACTGATATGGACTCGGCCAATGGGGTAAATTTACTGGATGAATTTTCATAGTGTTGAAGTTGTCGGTTGGTGTCTTATCGAGGTGCGTCATCACTCTTTTTTCCATATTTAGAATCGGAGACAAGTCTGTTGGGTGAGTCTCATTTTCAAGCATCATCTACTCGTATGAATGTGTTCGCACGGGGGATTAGATCTCCTATCACCTTTGTTGGCAATTTGATCAGGCCAGTATATAGTGCCTTTCGCCGGTGTAGACCTCTCTTCAAGGATGTTGCAACCATGGTTTTTTAAAATCTGGCAAGGGATTTATGGTATGAAAAAAACCCTTGACATAAATTTTAGGGGACACACCTCACCTCTTCAAAAGTTACATGATCGAGTCTCGCTTGCGTCTGAGCTCTTTATTGGAAACAAACCTTTCCTCAAATGCCTTACATAAGCCAGCAATATCGTGAATGCATCCATTGGGTAGGCTATTGAACCAATCCATTGGAGTGATTCCAACATGTTTTCTACGAAAGATGATTCTTTGATGATGTAATTAGATATTATTGGTCTCATATGGTTATAGTGAACATCTGCATCCTCTCTAGCCCTCTTCAAAGCGGTGTGGTGTACCTCTTGCATTGGCTCATGTTCCTTGGAGTGCTTTTTGCTCCCGCTCTCCCCTTCTCCCTTTCTTTTGTGAGCACGCTTGGAAGACCGGTCCCCTTGATTCATGCGGATGGCATTGGGCCCTGATGGGTGGTTAGCTCGACTGATACTTCTTACCTTACTAATTAATACGTGAAGCGCATCAATCATTCCTCTAGGGTAGCGTGTATGGCCTATTCTCGGGCGTCTCGCTCGTATACTACCCTGAGTTACTCTTGATGTATGTTCAGAAGCTGCCGTTCTAGCTGTTGGAAAGTCAGTGTTAACTTCGGGTTATTGCATGGGACTCCATGCACAACGGGGGCCGCCACAAGTTCGGGCTTGTTTATTTCCAGTTCGGTCCCAGCAATCGACTGCATCACCTGTGTTGTAATTCAACAGGTCTCACGGGGCCTGCAACAACGACCTCTAGGCATGTGGCTATGATAGGACGCAACAAGTCTTGTCTCAACGGTGGATTCACATTGGTCCTCTAATTCCCCGTTGTTTCGTTTGGATCTGGAATGTCTCTCTCAATCCCTGATCTAGTAAATCCATGGATATTGTACATTAAAAACAAATGCTTTGTCGCCTTCCCATAGACGGCGCCAAATTTTTTATGGGAAAATAACAAAGAGAATCGTCAAATAGAAAACTTTTATTGTCAATGAAGATAAATTACATTGCTTATGGTATATCCACTTATTTATACCCTTTATTACCGTTTACAAGACATTACTACCATATTTGACTCCACTAACTACAAGTAGAAACGTGTTTACATCGTGGGACCTAAATTAATGGTCATTATATTAGTGGTTTGATTAGTTCAGTTAATGCGGCTTTGAACCGCTCTTCTGACTATCTCTTAACGTAAAAGTTGATCAGTTGGATTTATCCGCGTTATAGACTGAGCGTATTTCCATTCATTTTCTCTTTTCTCGGTAAGGTGCTCGATCGGCCTCATCCATATAATAAACCGAACGACTTTCTAGTCTTTTCTGTTATGCTCGGTATGCTTCTTGTTTATCTTTATCCTTACTTCAGCAAAGGTTTGGATATCCTCTTGTTCCCTTGTCTCTCTTATTCCTTGCTCGATGAATTCGCTTGCTTGGATTATCTTAGCCCATCAGTTGTTGGTCAATCATACTATTTCTTCGGTCATTCTTCACATTAACGTCCAGCCTATGTCCCTTCGCTCAGCCTTGGTTCCTCTTTAGTCTGACATTATTTGTGCTCGTAATTCCTTCCTATCTTGTAACCATCTCAGCTCGTCGTCTTCTATCTCATGCTCCCCGTTGATTACTCATATGTCTACTCTTCTTATGTATGGTGATTATCCCCTTATCAGTTGTCTGATTTGATAGTTTTAAAGTTGTGCAAATGTTAGGACTTAGTGTTCTTTGCTGTTATTTTTTCTTTGGAGGTTTTAACGGATTTCATCCCGTTTTGGTGGACTATAATACCCAATATAGGCATATAATTTCACCCAGTCGAGACCGAATGACATGTCTTATTGGAAACATTATTGATCCTCGTTGGGACGGAGTTACCTCTCGGACCAGAATTAATGTATTGTTTTTTTAAATGTCATTAATTTGGTTTTGTGTTAATTTTTTTTTTAAATTTTTTTATCTTCTTATAACATGATGTTACCAAAATCAATACCCAATCATGATATAGCTTCATCTTCACACATACTCTCCCTTGAACTAATAAAATGGGTCGAACTGGTAACTAGGTTAGTCAGAGTATCCAAACGCATGTAACTAGGAAACCTTCCTCTCACCCTGGACCTAAGTCAAGTGATTCATCCTTGATTGAGGAAAAACTAAATTCTTTAAATTGCGGCATTTACAAGAAGTTTCTCTCATGTACCGATATTATGCAAGGGCTTCATGAACCATGTCATTTATCATGTGCATCATGGCAAGATAAGTATATAATATTTTATAATTATTTTATCAAATATATAAATAATATATTTGATTATATATTTATTTGTATGTAGAATAAATTCATAGGTTTCGGTTGATCGCTTTATTTTTACATTACCCATATTTTGTTGGAAAATAGAACTTGAGCGTGCAGCAACCTATTAAATATGTTGTGGCAAACACGATGTTTGGTCTATTGGTGTCCACATTAGATTATTAGGACGTAAATTCCCTACTTGCAATAAAATTCGTAGAAAGATGACATCTCGATATAGGAAATTTTCTAATTTAAGAAGATGACAATCACATTAGATGCTTTTATTACATTTAGTTCATTACGTGAGCAGTTAATCTACTTAGATGAAAACAAATATAAACATGTAAATGAAAAAATATTAGAATGCATACTTGGTGTCTCAGTTAGAAAATCCATACCAGAGCTTGACTCTTGAAAAAAGAGCGGGTTGAGGGTGATATAGTTTAGGGAAAATTTCACCACCCTTCGTTATCTGAATTTTAGTATACATGGAAAGTGATTAAGTAATAAATTCATTTAACTTCGACTCTTTACCGATGAGTATCAATTTACCATGTGGATATCCAATGTACTTATTTTAACAATATAATTCACTTTCATGTAACCGATGTGAATCATTATTTCGTGTGAGAAGGGGTATAACACCTTTTTATAGGAAAATAAATCATTGGACCATCTACAAAAAATATATATATATATAATATGAATTTAAACATGTTTGCAATGATCGAACACATATCAAATATTATCATCTAGATCTCTTATCATAAAAACTAGAGAGAAGAAATCAAGCTTAACTGTTTTAGCCTCTACTATTTCATGATTACTTTAAACTCGTTCTTAAAAAAACAAGTCTGATTAGAATGCTTTCATTAACCTCACATGTGGACAATCATCTTCACTTCTTAATAGGATTTAGAAATAAACCTAAAACCACAGTGATCAGTTGGTCGTGCCTATTTTACTTCATATATGTATAAAATTATGTACTCGAGAAGATGGTGATAATAAAATAACATTTTTTAGACAATTTGGTTCATCTTTGGATTTATGGTGTTCGGGGGTATTTAGAAGTTTTCTTTTTCATCCGAGTTCACTAATTTGGTTTGGTTGACTAATTTTTTGTGATGCTTATAATTTTTTAGTAGATTGGAGGGTGACATGTTCAAAATATGTTTTCTTCCCATTTGGTCAAATAAACTTTACCAGGTTTCTAATCATGTCTTTTGGTTCTACCTATCTTTTGAATGGAACAACATCGGTTATTTTTTTATCAAGTACTTTTAAAATATTCTGATGATATTAAGCCTACGTTCAGGATCATAATCACATACTAAACTATTATTCTTTTAAATTTCTCCCTCAAAAAAAGCATTTTTGTTGCATTGGACTTGTATAACATATTTTAAAGTTTCCACCTCTTATCGATCAAAGTATAATTCATAATACAGTTGTATTTTAACAAGGTATTTATCTCACATTTATACGATAAACTATGCGTCTCTCTAATAACAATCTATATTTTATTTTATCGCACACTTAAGTTTTTAAGAGCATCGTAAAATTTTGATATAACGTCAAAGACTGCCTCCAAGACCTCATTGCTTACCTCACATATATCCAAGATTATATTATTTTAATTGAATGGTGCATTTATCTTTTTTTATTGTATATCAAGTAAAGTATTTAGTTTCTTCCAAAAAAATTCATTAATGGCTCGTCCGGATAAATTATTTCGAAGATAAATGGGTCCAACATTGATAATAACAAAAATAAAATAAGTTTAGTTAAGTCACCAGAGGTACTATCATTTTAAGATATAATGTATCTAATATTAAGCTTACTTATTCGTTATCGTTTTTCCGTAATACTTAACCATATTGGTGTATGTATAAATGAATTTTTCATCGTAAGGTTTCAACCAAGATGTTTCATCGTACGTCATGGCTTTTGGATAAGCTATATATGTCTTATTCATGGCCGATATGTTTGAATTCAAAACGGAAGTGGTTGATGACACGACCAAAATGTAATAAAAAAACTTTTTGGATACATTTCCTTCCTCAAATTCTATCTTTGTATTGGCTAGAATATATATACCACTTGCATATGTTGATTCTTTAAATATATTGTCGATTGCATCCATCAAAGTCAATTCACTTTTAGTTACCATAACATAAGGTAACACTTACATTTTATTTCATGAGAAATCTAAGACTATCCACCACTTTACTGTAGTTTGCCAACTTTTTTGCACCCAAAAAGATAAATATGATGCAAAATGTTATAATTGTTGATGTAACCACTAACAAGTTCAAACACTAGTATTTTATACCTTATAGTCTTGTAGGTACTATCCACGATGAAACGTACATAAATGTATTTAGACGGGCAATGGACATCGGGTGTACTTAAATAAATATGTGAAAAGTTCAGATCTCCAGTAGTCTTTTTTTTTTAGGAAACCTGCAGCCATTACTCAACGAGTGCGTACAGGGTAAACCCTCAGTCTGACGCAATAGCCTGCAAACCAACGCTATAAGGTAAACCACACAAGGTGACAGGCTCTGCCAAGAAGCGTTTGTGAAGGGACTCGAACTCATGACATTTGGTCACAAGCATGCCTTAATCCACCAACTCGGCTACCTCTTCGGAGGCAGACCTCCAGTCATACTTTTTTTCGGAGGGAACCCGCAACCGCTACTCAAAGTGCAATGAGTGCGCAAAGGGTAAACCCTCAGTTTGACGCAATAGCCTACAAACCAACGCCAGAAGGTAGACCACACAAAGTGACAGACTCAGCCGAGAAAGCGTATGTAGAGGGACTCGAACTCTTGACTTCTGGTCTTAAGCATGCCTTAGTCAACCAACTCGGCTACCCCCTTAGGGGCGACCTCCAGTCATCCTATATGATTTAACGTAGGATTTTATTTTTATTTTTTCCAACACTAACTAGATGTGGAGTTCACCGCATATTTCCAACGTATAACTTTGGCTAAGAAACTTAATTAGTCACCGGAGTTAGTCACTTGTTCAAAATTATCACTCAAGTTATATTTGTTTCATAATTTCCACTCAAGTTATATTTTTTTACATTTATAGTCACTAGCGGTGACTAAAAATGAAAATAAAAGACCAACATTAGTGACCATCGATGAAACAAAGTGACTGTTATGATACAAAAATTAAATAAGTGGCACTTTTGAAACAAGTGACCAACTCCAATGACTAACCATGATTTTTAGCCTTTTTATGCTAGCATTATAAATTATAAATATTATGTAACTTAGATATGTTGATAGGTTTTTAATTTCTAAACCGACCAAAGGCTAAATAAATAACAAAAGGAACAAACCGCTAGACGGCTAGGGTTTTTGTATTATTCAGAAGTGTATAAATTAGTACAGCATATGTTCTTATTTATAATAAAAGAAAGCTAACGGGCTTGGGCTTTATATAATCTTTATATTCTTAACACCCTCCCTCAAACTTACAATGCAACAGTACTAACCATTGAGAGTTTGTCACAAAAAAAACGAAATCGCGCTATGGACTGAGCCTTTGTGAAAATATCAGCAATCTGCAAAGCTGATGGAACATACGAAAGCGAGATGGTGCCGATCTGAAGATGATGTCGAGTGAAATGACAATCTATTTCAATGTGCTTCGTCCTCTCATGAAAAACTGAATTCTTTGCTATCTGCATGGCGCTTTTGTTATCACAATGTAGGGAAGTTGGTTTAGTAACATTAACCCCTATATCTACAAGAAGCCATCGTAACCAAACAATCTCACATGTGGTGACAGCCATAACACGATACTCAGCTTTAGTAGACGATCTAGAGACAACATCTTGTTTCTTGCTTTTCCATGATATTAATGAATCTCCAAGGAAAATATAGAAAACCGGTAGTAGATTTTAGGTCATGAGGATCACTATCCCAATCAACATCACTATAGGCACGCAGTTCAAGTGAAGAGGTCGAGGGAAATAAAAGGCTCTGGAACTGAGTGCCACGAAGATATCTCAATATTCGAAGAACAGCTCCCCAATGAACAGATGTAGGAGCAGTAACAAACTGACTGACCACATGAACAGCATAAGCTATATCTGGCCGAGTAACTGTAAGATAAACCAAGCTCCCTACAAGAGTTCGATATAGACTTGGATCTGACAAAGGAACGCCATCAGTCGGAGAATACCGAGCATTGGTTTCAAGAGGAGTATCTACCGTTTTGTTATCAGAAAGTCGCGCTTGTTCTAATAAATCAGATATATATTTTGTCTGAGAGAGAATATAACCTTTTGGAGAGTGCGCCACCTCAATACCTAAAAAATATCGTAATAGTCCCAAGTCTTTCATCGCAAAATGCTGAGCCAAATCACGTTTTAGTGCTGCAATGCCATCAATATCATCACCTATAATGATCATATCATCTACATATAGGGATAAAATAATTCGTCCTACACTAGTACATTTGATAAACAAGGCTGAATCGTGATTACTAGCAAGGAAACCAAGTGAAGTTATAACCGAAGAGAATTTTTCAAAATAGGCACGAGGAGCTTGTTTGAGTCCATATAAGGCTTTCCTAAGTCGACAAACTTCACCTGGTTGGTGAGCAACCCCTGGAGGAGGAGTCATGTAAACCTCCTTATGAAGATCACCATTCAAAAATGCATTTTTGACATCGAGTTGGAAGATTTTCCACTGGCGAACAGAAGCAACCGCAATAAGACTACGAACAGTCGTCATTTTTACCACTGGGGCAAATTTTTCATCATAATCCATACCATACTTTTGTGAATACCCTTTTGCTACAAGACGAGCCTTATATCTTTCAACAGATCCATCAGATTTTGTTTTAATTTTAAAAACCCATCGAGAACCGATTATATGCTTACCAGATGGAGACTTAACTATATCCCATGTATGAGTTTGGTAAAGAGTAGTGAGCTCTTCGACTATTGCATTTTGCCAACGAGGATCAGAAAAAGCTTCTTTAAACGACTGAGGTTCATATAAATCATGTATTTTTGCTATGAAAGATGCAAAAGGAGCTGAGTAAGAAGAATACGCAAAATCTGGTAGTTTGGTAGACTTACTTGTACGAGTAGATATTCTAAGGGGTGGAGCTGGTGGTTCACTAATCAAGGCTTGATGGAGCAGAAGTAGTATCAGTTGTAGTTGATGTCTCGGGAGCTGGCACATCAATATCAATGGGTATGTCGCTATTATTTTCAAAGGGATCAATAGTCTGAAGTTTGGTACTTGTTATATCATGTGATTTAGTTGGAATCGAATAAAACGGGATATGCTCAAGAAAAGTAACATGTCGAGAGACATAAAGTTTCTGACTAGTGGGATCAAAACAACGATAACCTTTCTGTCTAACACCATAACCCAAGAAAACACATATTACGGATTTAGCACCCAATTTGTTGCGTTCTACATGAGGACGAAGGACAAAACATGTACATCCAAACACTCGTAAGGAAAAATAATTTGGAAGTTGTCCATATAACTTCTGAAAAGGAGACATCCCTGCATTATGAGCAGTGGGGATTCGATTAATCACATATACAACAGTATGAATTGCTTCTCCCTAAAAAATAGTAGGAACCTCAGCAGATAAAAGTAAAGAACGAGCAGTCTCAATAAGATGACGATGTTTTCTTTCTGCAACACCATTCTGCTGAGGGGTGTCAGTGCAAGAAGACTGATGTATGGTACCATCAGATGCAAGTAACTGAGTAAAATCATTGGATGTATATTCACCCCCGAAGTCACACCTGAAACATTTTATTACACCAGAATGTTGAGTCTTAACAAGTGCCCGAAATTCTCTATAAATTCCAAGGAAATCTGATCTCTGTTTCATAAGGTAAACCCAAGTATATCGAGTATAATCATCGATGAAAGAAACATAGTAGGATGAACCACCCTTTGTGGAGACAGGAGATGGACCCCAGACATCATAATGAATAATATCAAACGGAGCAATAGAGGAAGAAATACTTTCATTAAACGGTAACGCCGAAAATTTTGCAAGTTTACAACCACTGCAATCCGAGATATTACAAGTGTTTAGCTGACCTAAAGCACCTGTAGAGACTAAAAACTTTAAACGCGATGTAGATACATGTCCAAGACGAGAATGCCAAAGATAAAACTTAGACGATGAGTGATTCAAAGGAAACAAAGACAAATCAACACTAGAGGCAGCAATATCAATCAAGTATGTTTTTTCACTATCAACACCATAGACATCCATATCTGTTACTTCGAGTTTCTCCAAAACATAGAGTTCCCTTATTTTACGACTTGTCCCAATCACTCTTTGGGTCTGTTGATTTTGTATAGCACAAACAGAATCGGAAAATAAGACACAATAACCAGATTTACACAATTGACTAACCGAAACAAGATCCAAAGCAAGGGTTAGAACGTAGTAAACATCAGATAACGATATATGAGGAGTACAAACAGAGCCAATACCCTCTACTGACATTGGTGTAGCACTAGCAGACAAAACAGATATGGGTGAAACATGAGATAACGAAATAAAGTTCGACATGTGAGGTGACATATGATGAGACGCACCCGAATCCAAAATCCACAATGATGAATCAATACCTGAAGTGGAAGACGAGGACATACCCGAATGGTATGCAGATGTAACAAAGTTCTTCTTATCATCTTTTCCTATCATGTTCGCAATAAGATCCACAATCTCAACAAAACTGCTCCACTGTTCCAGTTGCAATTTCTCCCAAACTATAGCACCAAATCAAAATCCGACCGGTCATATTGAAGGGCCGGATGTCCCAAACATGCTCTCCAAAATTCAGAAAAAAACGGACTTCGTTTTCCTTTTGATCGGACCGTTTTATTAGAGCTGCACACAGCAGATCCGAAAACCGAAAACTATATCTATTTATTAGAAATTTTACTAATAATTCAATAATAACTCTTCTGCAATTTCATCGGACTTTTGTGCAGTTTTACCACTACTTCAATAAACCAAATTTATCGGAGAAAGCTTTTCTTTGCCGAACAATACTTTTGTGTGATTTTACCTGAAATTTATCCAGTGCAATTTTACCAAAACACAATAATCTTAGACGCTACTCTTCTTGCCGAACAATGCTTTTATGCAATTTTACCAATAATTTACACAGTGCAATTTTTCCAATCTGTCTTAATTCAATTCTGATTGTTCCCCGAGACGCAACTTTACCAATAAGTTAACAATGCAATTTTACCAAAAAAAAATTCTTAACCAATACTTTTGCAATTTCGATTCCTTCTAAGGTCCAATTTCACCGATAAATTCCACTTACAATTTTATCAATCGGATCTAATACGAAATCAAATACCTGATAATTTTATCAATCGGATCTAATACGAAATCAAATACCTGATAATTTTATCAATCGGATCTAATACGAAATCAAATACCTGATAATTTTATCTATCGGATCTAATACGAAATCAAATACCTGATAATTTTATCAATCGGATCTAATACGAAATCAAATACCTGATAAATCTGATTGTTACATTTACGCGATCGGTTTACTTCTGGCTCTGATACCATGTTAAATAAAGAACAAAAGGAACAAACCGCTAGACGGTTAGGGTTTTTGTATTATTCAGAAGTGTATAAATTAGTACAGCATATGTTCTTATTTATAATAAAAGAAAGCTAACGGGCTTGGGCTTTATATGGGCTTTATATTCTTAACACCAAAATTGTCTGAAGATGGGCACCGACCATAAATATTTTATTAACGGTTGCTTATTTTTCAGTTTTTAATTTTTTTTTGTTTTAGGACATCTCTCTAATAAAATTAAACATCCCTAGTCTTGTTAATATGGAGGACAATAACTTCATTACAAGGCAAACCAGTATAGAGGAAGTGTGGAGTGTTATATCTAAGATGAAAAATGACACTGCCCCTGGGCTTGATGGTTTTAACTTATTTTTCTTTAAAACTTGTTGGTCCATTATAGGCAGTGATCTTTGTAAGGCTTTCAACTTCTATCTTTCAGGAAACAGCTTTCCTAATGGTGTCTTTGCAACTGGCATATGCTTGATCCCAAAAACTTCTAATCCTATTGCTTGGACTAACTACAGCCCAATCAGTCTGTGCACTATGTATAACAGGATTTTTTCTAACCTTATTAACTCCCGTTTAGCTTTTATTTTGCCTAATATTGTTTCTAAGATGCAGGGGGCGTTTGTTAAAGGGGGGCTAATTCATGAGAACAACTTACTCACTAAAGGAATGGTTCACGATATTGACAGAAAGCCTAAAGCTGGCAATGTGATTATTCATTGGACAACCTTAGTCATGCTTTTATTCTGAGAGTTTTAGCTTGTTTTGGTTTCTCTGAGAACTTTATTGCTTTAATCAAAAACATGATTACTAACATTCATATATCAGTTATAATTAATGGTCAGGTTACAGGTTATTTTAAGCAGTTGAAGGGGCTTAGGCAAGGAGACCCTTTGTCTCCTAGCTTGTTCATCTTAGCAGAAGATGTTTTACTTAGAAGTTTATACAATCTTTTCAATAACAATAAAAGCTTGCACTATGCTGCTAGATCGAGTTTCTTAGTGCCCTGTCTGGCTTTTGCTGACAATGTCCTTATCTTCACAAACTGCAAGCCTTCTTCTATTGCTATCTTGAGCAAGCTTCTTGATAAGTATCAGGCCATCTCTGGACAAGTTGTTAACAAAAACAAAACAAAGCTCATTTTATCTAATAAAGCAAAGCAAGCTAACAAAAACAGCATCAAGATCAGCACTGGTTATATTACTAACTCTATTCCTTTCAACTACTTGGGTATAACTATTGCTCGAAATAACAGAGGGAAGTACTTTACTAGTCTTCTAGATAAAATTCAGGATAAGATTAATGTTTGGGATTTGAATAACATGTCTTTTGGTGGTAGATTAACCTTGATATCCAATGTGTTAATGCCTATTGTCTATTGCTAGATGCATAGTACTGATCTTCTTGTTAATATTATCAAAAAAATTGAATCATGCTTTAATAAGTTTCTTTGGAGATCTAACTATCAGGTTAAGGTTATTCATTGGTCCACTCGGGATCGTCTCTGCAGGCCTTTTTCTGAAGGGGGTCTAAACACTAAAAGCATTGGGGAAATTCAACAAGCATTTTCATATAAGTTGTGGTTTCTTTTCAGGAAGGGAAACAGCTTATGGTCTACATTGATGCATAAGCTTTACTGCTCTAACACTCATGCTATTAAAGCTCCTTGTAAATATTCTGATTCTAGTGTTTGGAAGAGGTTGTTTCTCATCAAAAGGTCTGTAGAAAAGTACATAAAGTGGAAGCTTGGTCAGGGCCTCATGAATTTCTGGCTTGAGTACTGGCATGACATGCCACCATTGATAAGTGACCCTAACACTCAAAACTGGTTTCTTAGTACTAGAGTTAATACTTTTTGGAACTGCAATAGCTGGTCTCTTGGCTGTCTTCATAACATTTTGCCTAATGATAGAATTAGTCATATTTCTAAGTATAAAATTGATCCTAATAAGCCTGATCAGATTATTTGGACTCTTTCTAAAAGCCAGACATTTGATACTAAATGTACTTGGGATGCTATCAGGAAACCTTTCACTAAGTTTGGTATTTTCACTAAGATTTGGAGTTCATTTATTCCTAGAAAGTTTTCTTTTCTGTGTTGGAAGATTATGAAGGGGTATATACCTATTGATGCCGTAATTATGAAGAGACACATTCAAATGGTTTCGAAGTGTCAGTTCTGCAACAGTTGTGCAGACAAAGATCACCTCTTTGTCAACTGTTGCTTTGTTTGGCAGCTTTGAAATTTTTTTGGCTGTTTGTTTAAAGTTAAGGCTGGTAGACATATGACCTTCTCCCACATTCTTCATATCTGGTTCTGGTTTTCAAAAAATAAAAAGCATATTACTCATGTTATCCCCCAGGTCATTTGCTGGGTTATATGGAGGAACAGAAATCGTGCTAAGTTTCTTGGCCATTCTGACTCTATTAATCAGGCTATTAACAGATGCATTTTCATCATCAAAAGCATGGATATAGCTAGCATGTTCTCTTATAAGCTATGGACTAATACTAATAATGCTGCTATATCTCTTGGGTGCAGTTCCTTCATTAACAGCAAGAAAGGTCCAACTTACCTTAGATGGTTGGCTCCAAATCCAGGGAGAGTCAAGATGAATGTCGATGGATCTTGTAACAAGCAGGGTGAGGCTAGCACTGGAGTCTTGATCAGAAATTCCGATGGTGATATTCTTCTGGGCTCTGGCTCGCTTTTAGGCAAGCTAAAACCCCTTTTCGCTGAGCTAAGTGCCTTAACTGAGGGTTTGCTGATCTGCAAGAACCAAAATTGGATGAACGTTGATATTGAATCTGATAGTTTGGTTTTGATTAACTTACTCGCCTATAGAAATGAAGCTTGGTACCTGAAGGCTTCGTTAGATGTTTGTAGATCCATGATTCACCCAAATATGACGGTAAAGCATGTCTCCAGGATTCAGAAATCAATGTTCTGATTGGCTTGCGAAAAATATTCTCAATATGAAGAAAAGCACTCGTTTTGTTGATCCTCCGAACGATTTGCGAAGTATGGCTTTACTTAAGAGTTTAGGGCTCGGGTATGTTAATTAATGGATGAAGAAGAAGGAGTAGAAGCCATTGTTGTTCTTCGAAGCACTGGTTTTCTTTTGAATTTTTGTATTAGGCGCGTTTCCTTGTTTTTGGCCCTTCTAGTTTTATATTTGTTCAATTTTTGAACCATAACTTTTCTATATTTTTCAATTTAGTAATAGAAGTCTTAGTTGCTTAAAAAAATTTACAAATGTGTTATTATACTTTCTTTATAAAACTTGCAACCACCAGAATCAACACTAACGAAATAAACCTCAAATTTGAAAGGAAAATATATTATCTTGTGCGAGAGCGTATTCTTCTAACTTCAGTTTAAAAATTTATATTCTATTTTCTTCGGACCTCTTATAACAAAAACAATCTATAAATATTTCATTATTTTTCATCATCCTATTATAATATATAGATTCTTTTCAAAATATGCACTTGTACCGCATCGAAAAGACGAAATTAAATATCCTATCGGGCACGTAAATTTGTCTCATGCGAAATTCAGTATTCTTCATCCTATTAAAGTGAAATTAGCCTATGATTAATTTTTATTTTTATTTTTTATTTTTATTTTACTTTATTTTTTTTTATTCTAACTCTTAAAAACGGAATCATAAAAAAATATAAAAAGGTGGATTTCAATCTAAAATCTTAGAAAAATTAAGTGTAATTTTTTGAGAAATGAAACCAAAAATACCTATTCACAAACTATATTATCATCTAATACCCAGCCTATCATTTATATTTACTTAAGATTCATCTCAACTAAATAATTCTCATTCAATACCCAAATCTTTAACAATTTCTCAAATATCCATGCTTCATCACCATCCACGCAACTACTTCTAATTCTTGAACCAAAAATTATCTTTCTTATTTTTTCATTTTATTTTATTTTTTAAAAAGTCCATATCTTTCAAACCGGAGCTCGGAAAAAAATCTGAAAGTACCATCGATTTTTTTAAAGATGAACAAAACTAGATCAATTGATAATATTTTTGGAATTTTTTTTAGAAAACAATTCACCAATAACGTGCGAGTTCAACCATGAGAGTTCTGTACATTTTTAACCATTCGGGTTTATTGGAAATTAACCATGTGAGTTCTTTGAAAAATTAACAATGCTATTTTTTTGAAAAATCAACCATGCTACTTCTATGGAAAATCAACCATGCTACTTCTATGGAAAATCAACCATGTAAGCTCTTTGAAAAATTAAACATATGAGTTCTTTAGAAAATCAACCATGTGAGTTCTTTGAAAAATAAACCATGCTACTTCTTTGGAAAAACAAACATCCGAGTTCTTTGAAAAATCAATCATGATACTTCTTTGAAAAATCAACTATGCGAGTTCGTTGAACAACAACTAATTTTTTTTATAAAATATCATTAATTGATCTACTTTTGTTCATTTTAAAAAATAAAGTTGATGGTACTTTCACATATTTATTATTCAAACTACTGTTTGAAAGCTACTGACTTTTTAAAATAAAAAAGAAAATTTTGGTTTAAAAAAGGGTTTTTTGTAGTTTCTAAAAAGAGGTGGAAGTATCTATTAATTGTTAACGGAAAATCCTAACACCAATATGCCAAGATATGAGTATTATTGATTCAAGAAGAAGAAGAACATAACCTTATTACATCACTCTCAATCCATATTTATACTACTTTTAGCTGAACTATTTTATTTATTACACATGATCATTTATGAGATACAAAGATCTTGACTGTAACATTTGTCAAATATCCCTAATTAGCGGTCATTATTGTAGTCTTCTAAAGTTGACTCTTGCAATATACTTGGTCGTTTAATGATCATCAGTTTCCTCAGTTCCCGAGTGGGTCTGCTTTCATCTTATGCGTCTGACCTTTGAAATCTCCCTCTGTTTTAGGCTCGCTTGGTCTTGATGAGGCCCAGATCGGATTTAATCATCCCCTCCTCTTATTTATCAATGATTTCAGCCGAGTGGGCCTTTATTAGACTTCGTCATTTTCTTTTGTTCTTCATTAGTTTACCTTTACTTCTTGCTCAGATCTAGCCTGCTTGAACTCGCATCTCTTCCCTGTTTTGTGGTCGTATCGGATCTGCTCGGTGGTTAGACCCTCGTTATGTTTTTACAAAGTATGTTCGGTTAACATTTTCCCTTCACATCTGTCATAGATATCTACTACCTTATCAGGGCTCCCCCTAGTTCATCGAGTAATTATGTAATAGTTACTAGGTGGAATAAAATAAAGGGTTATAATAGATATGAATAAAGTGTGGGTGATGTGTCCAATCCATGACGTCATAGCGCACGCGGAATTAGAATTAGTTGTCTGACAAGTAGATTTGAAAAAGAAACGATTCATTTAGTTTCTTGATAAATGATGTGATGGGTATTATTACTTTGTGGCGGTTGAAAGTTATATGTCCTCATTACTTGGGAGTAGCAACAGTTTTGCTTCATGATTTCGAAATTCGTTTTGCATATATGTTCAAAAGGAGAAAACTTGATGTTTCTAGAGTAGAAGAAAAGAGAAGACAGTCACTCCCCCATTTGGAGTCTAGCTGCTTTCATTTTCCAAGCGTCTCTAGTTGCTGTCATTTTGCAGGAGTACTGGTCGCGTGTGCTTGCATCTAGGAGAAACGAAGAAACGTTTATACGGGTATGTTTGATGGTTTGTCGAGTTTTTATTTGCTTTCTATTCCGCGTGATTTCTTTGGTGTTAAGCCAATAAGCACCCTTTGGTGTATTGGGGATTCTAGTCTTATGTTGTTTTGTTGTATAAGAGGTGTCTTTATTAAAATGAAACCACGTACCGTACGATAATCTCGAATTCTGATAACCATTGTTGGGTAATTGCAGTCGGTTAAACCATGGCGCCCAAGAAAGTTATGACGAAGAAAGTCGTGGAAGTCGCATCTGAATATGAGAAGGATAAGTTTTAGAGGAATATTTTTCCAAAATCACCCCTAAATATGGGTATTTGACTGAAGGCTCTGTCTTGGAGTTTAGAGATATACATTTCCTAACGATGTGACCATTAGGGTGCCGTGTGTGGGGGATCAGGCATATACTACTGAAGAAGGCGAGTCATACCTGTATACCACTTTATCTGACCGGGGCTTACGACTCCCCTTAACCCCACTGATTAGGGATTTTTTCAGCTTTGTTGGGATATGCCTGACTCAGGTAACAACGAACGGATGGAGAACCCTATTGAGTATTATGCTCAGTTGGCACGTTCGCCATTTTTCTATATTCAGCTAAATAAAAACAAGGCATATCATAGATATGTCGAACTCGAACAAGAATTGGAAGCATAGGTTCATTTATGTGTCTGAGAATTGGGAGCATGAGAATGCTAAATTGAATTTACAATTAGAAAGGCGTTGGAAAGCCAAGTGTAAGAGCTCTAGTAGTGGTTTAGATGAAGTCTGAATAGAGTGTGAGTTATAATTATGTTGTATCTTTTTGCAGTTGAAGGTAAATATCAGGAGTGGTGTAAACAGGATCGGCCCAAGGGATCTGCTGCTGCAAACACTGCGTGAGAGGTTAAACCAACGCAATTTTTTGCGCAATAAACTATTTAAAGCCCGGGTTGTGGCGAATTCCAGAATTTCACATTTCTTGAGACAGACAGCTAATCATGAGTGGGAGTTGAGAAAAGGCGACCTTCCAAAAGGTTGCGCGCTTTGATGGAGAAGAGGTACGAGGAGAAGAATTATACTAGGCTCGATCTATCAGTACCACAGGGATGGAAATTGTGGGAGATGTGCGGGTCATTTTTTACTTTAGAATGGGTCGAGAAAGGCGACGAGGTAGAAGGAAAAAGATAAAAAACAGTATTTCCAGACGTGGTGGAGTGAATTGAAGGTGGAGAAGGGTCTGCTAGGCCCTGTGAATACGAGGTGCACGAGGAAGTCAGTACACTGAAGAAGAAAATCAAGGTAGCGATCAATGCGGTACCGTTCTTTCAACGAAATATGGTGATGGTTGATGAAGCTTATGTGGATGGGAAGTTGGGTGAGCAGGAGAATGATACTCCACAAACCCTTGAGTAAGATAACCCCTCGGTCAGCAACCTGGAAGTGGTAGTGATTGAGGGGGGGGGGGGGGGTGATAAGGTGCGGGATCTGAAGGGGTCTAAGAAAGATATGGCGGAGGTGAGAAGAATAAAGACATCCCGCCAGCGGTGGCGGAGCGGATGAAGAATTTTGTGCATGGGTTAGGGTCAGGCTCGACAATAGTGAATGTTGTAGTACCTGAGGATCCGCCTGTGCGAGATCAAGTGGAGTTGGAGAAACGGTCCAAGTAACTGAGCCTATCTTATCGTTGAAACGGGTGATGCCCACAACCTCGCAGATGATAATTGATCAATTACATCACGGCTCGGACTTATCCTTTTATGATACGATACCGATGACCGAGATCCTGCAAAGGCAGCTGGATTGGTGATGGAGGTATACTTAGATTTGTATACATTTTTCATTATGCTGCGTTTGGTTTTAATCGTTGGGAATTGGATCGTAGTAAATTTGTCTGCCTTGCTTTTATTTTGGGGCAGATACAATATAATTCGCATGCACTCGCGTATTGTTGGATGTCTACTGTTGATATTAGACAAATGGAGAAGTGTAAGCTAAAGCCTTTGTTCTTTCGCTCAGTTTATGGCCTGGCCACCAAACTAACCTGGTTTAAGAATGCCTATGGCTCGGCAAAACAACGTGCGGACAAGGTCTTAAAGGAGAAAGAAGAGCTTCACAAACAGTTTCTCAAGGCTTGTGCCGAGAGGGATATTTTGAGCAAGCGGAGCTTAAGTATTAAGTAGTACAACCTTGCTGTCAGCACAGAATAATGAGTTGGTGAAGAAGAATGATACTCTAATAGCTCAGAATTTGAAATTGATGGACCAAAATGTGAGTCAGGCTGGTAGGGTGAAGGAGCAAGCTGCAAAGATAGCGGATTTAACTATGAAAATGGCAGAGCTGAAAATACAGATGGCTAAGATCCAGAAGGAGAGGGAGGAAGAGCGTGCGGTTATGAAGAGGCAGGTAGCAGCGGATTTGGAGGCGAGAGAGCGACAAGTGATGCAGGTGGCCATGGGCATGATTCATAAGGATAAGAATAAACTCGTGGCTGATCTGATGGTGTTGAATCCACAAATGGACCTTGGTCCACATCAAAAATTGATCGTCGCTTTGGAAAAAGGGAAGACTGATGTCGTTGGAATTGTCGATGCGGCCAAAGTGGAGGTTGCGGAAAACTCTGATGACCTGTAGTAATATTTTATTATATAAAGACTTTGTAGTTTTTGTGGCAATGATTTTTTGTTGTTGATTTGTATGTTTATAATTTACTTATTGCTATATAAACAAGTTGTTGGAGATATGTATGGAATGATGTGTTGTGTTGGAGGTGTGTGTTTATACTTTTAATTGTTTACACTTAAACTTTGTTTACAAGATCGAGCATAGTGGGGCTCATTGCGTGACTAGGATGAGGTAAATCAGTCGTAGCCGGCTTCACGCAGCAACCGGTTTGGACAATTGCGTTGGTGAGGATAATTATCGCCTGAGGGTAGGCTTGTAATTAGTTTGGTGTTTTATAGTAGTATGTGGGTGTTATATATTTAGTGTAGAGAATAGTGAGATAATTAAGTTGGCTGGTTGCTGTTAATTCTCATTACCCATACTTAATGCAGGTGGTTGGGTATTTATACCCTAATGTTTGGGCCCTTATGGGCTTTCGGGTCATGTTTAATGGACCCGGGTCATGTTCAAAGCCCCATGAGCTCTAAGTAGGAGAGCAAGTAGCTTAGTCAAGTAGTGTTTAGGTTTTTTAGTACTTTTTTCATAGTTCGAACAGTCCTATGGGCTAAGTGTTCGAAGTGATCTGTCCGGTCCGGAGGCCTTGGACCGATCTGTCCTTGTCCGGGGAGCATGCAGAATTCGGACCCATCAGGAGCCCCTTTTTTAGGTGTTTGTACAAGTACTCTTGTCAAAAACCTGAAAAACAGTCCGACATCAGGGGTAGTTTTAATCCGGACAGGTCTGTCAATTTGGGCTATGGGTTTATCCGGACTGATAAAGCTTCACGAATTCAAAACGGTTTTTGCCAGAGTTCGTGGGACACGTGTCGCTCTCTAGTTGGTTGCTTCAGCCATTTTTTCACCTTGAATTTCGAACCCACCTTCTTCGAAAAGCAACCTCTTAATTAAAGGTGGTGACATCAGCGCCGTCTTTAATCATTACCATTCTTTTCGAATTCTCCTAGGAATCAACTTCTTTTTTCAGATTTACTATAAATTCAAACTCACTTTCTACTGTTTTACCATCTCTTTCATATTTACTCTGCAAAATCTCTCAAAGCTTTCTCTCTCAAAAGCAAAAACTTGCTCAATAGTTTATGTTTACAGCGAGGAACGCTCTGATTAAAGGCGGGCGGCTCAACCTTTCTGAGTTAGAGAAGGCTCAAAAAGTCGAAAGAGAAAGACGAATTGCGGCAGGGTTACCCACTTCGCCTGTTGATAGACCAATCACCTCTGCCACAGAGTCAGATCAAGGCTCTTCTTCTTCTAAAGGCACCAAGCCTAGAAAACTATTTCAAACTAACCTCTCCCCCAAAGTCGGGGGCAAAAGACAGCAGCACCGGGTCAGAGGTGCCTATTAGAGCCCCCAAGGACAGACTGTCCGGTCCGGAGGGCACCAGTCCAAGTCTTCAAAGAGAAGCACCTGCTCAGGAAACTCTACCGGAGGCCAGAAGCCAAAAGAACAACGAGGCCCAGCAGTCCGGAGACAAGGCTGAGTCAAATTTGAACCCTCCCCCCACTACTGCTGCTGAAAACCCTTCAACCATTATGGAGGAAGTAATGGAGGACTCTGTTGAAGAGGCTCCATTTGAGTCTGAGCCCTCCGGTCAGACCAGTAGTGCAATAGTTGCCAAGAAGGACAAAGGCAAAGAGAAATTGTATTTGAGGCATCCGAATCTGCCGGAGAGCCTTGAAGGAAGAGTGGGGCCTTGTTTTCACAAGGTCAGCGTTAATTACCTCATTGCCCTGCAGAAAATCAACTACGCATTCATCCACACAGCTGAGCTGGTCCGGATGCGTACAAAGTGGGGAATACGGGAGAATGTGAAGATCAGGATCCCCATACACTCGGAGACTCCTATGGACTGCAAATTGAGTGAAGTTGTCATCTTCATTGAGCTGTTCAATTGGGGACTTAGACTCCCCTTAGACCCTGAAATTGTCAGATACTTCCATCTGATAAATCTTTTCCCGAGCTAACTGAGCCCTAATGCCTGGTATACCCTCATGGCCTGCATCATGGCTTCAAGTCTCTCTGGGATTCCTCTGCCAATGGAGGAGTTTGCTGCTGTGGCCAGTCTGTGCAGAAACCCCCACATCCCCTTTTTACCATTTCAATATGGGGGATGACTTCAAGGCTGTGGATGATTTGTTGGAGGCGGAGAGGAATTGGAGGACCCACTTCCTATTTGTTAGTGGTGCTTGGGAGAACGGACAGAAGATCAAATCCGGAGTGAACCCAAGCCTCCTCAGAAGCAGGTGGAGGAGTGACCGTAAGTCTCCTGCCTTATATTTTTGTCTCTTTCTTTTCTTCCTTTTTTTTAGAGTTAGTTTATACTAATTTGTCTTACTTTTGCCTTAGCAGTACTGCCCAAGGAGTTCAGTGACTACTAGAAAGCCGGGCAGGTTACTTGTGGCAAGATTAATGCTTGGGCTGCTGAGAAGTGGGGGAACCGATTCCATGCTGCTTTTACCAGTGGAAACTTGGCAAGGTATCACTTGTGGAACACCACAGGTCGGAGATACTTGACTTGGGAGGAGCTCACCACTCAACCTTCTCCGGATGTTGTGCTTAAGAGGACCCATGAACTAGATGGGACAATCTTCCTGTCAGGCCGGGCCAAAGCCCCGAGCAAGATGAAAGGCAACAAGAAGAAGGGCAAGAAGGTGGTGGGTGGTGCTAACCCTGCTGATGCAGAGAAGGATGCTCCAATAGACCCGGAGGGGCCAGCCCAGAGCCAAATCGATGCTGCTCTCTTGGAGACTGAAAAGCAAGAAGCGAACCTCCCAAAACCTCCAAGGGCTTCCAAGAGAAATCGTAAACAAGGAAGCGAAAGCACAGACCGGGAGGCCAAGAAGAAGAAGACTTCTAAGGGAGACGAGCTTTCTCTCCGGGCTCCGGAGCCTTCCTTCCAAGTTCATCCTACTGACCCAACGCATGCCGAGGAGATTCCGGGTGACTTTCATACCGATGAGGTTGAGGGGGGAGATATCAATATTGATGGAGTAGACATCACCGGTCTTGGTGAGCTTGGTGAATACTTCCTCAATCTTCCCAGAGATGACTTTGTCCGGCCTTACCTTCCTCCGAGCACCTCCAACACGGTCACTTTTAATGGTAAGACCTTTATCGTTTCTAGTGAAAGGGATGCCATAGCCCAATCTTTGTTAAGAAATATTCAGCCTGTACTTGTGTTGGAGAAACAAGTCCGAAACCAGGCCGATATCATCAAAGATCTCAAGTCTGACAAAGAGAGGCTGTCCTATGACCTTCGCACTGCCACTTCCAATGCTGCCATTTTAAAGGAAGAAACCGAGGAGTTGAAGAAGAAGCAAGAGGCAAGCACCACAAAAGTCTCCACTTTAGAGGACACCATTAGAGAGCTCCGGGAGAAGCTGTCCGGTCTGGAGAAAGACCTTACCACCTCATAGGGAGAATCCAAAGCCAAGGATCAAATCATCACCAACTTGACCAATGATAAAATCACTCTTGAGAATACAGTGTCCAAGGTTGCCGAGGAGAAAGCTACTTTGCTAAAGGAGCAGGAGGCCAAGATCCAAGCCAAGATTAACGCTTATGCCACCAGAATGATCGATGGCCGGGAGGAAATGTACACCAAGGTGAGGTCTGACATGGTTCTACTCTTCCACGAGAAGTTTCCGAAGAGGAACCTAGGGGACTTATGGCTTCATGTTGAGTCTGACGATCTCCCGTATCATACAATGGCTGATGGAGACTTGCATGGTTATTCTAGTGCTTCCTCATCCGATGATGAAGAACGTACCGGAGAGAGCCCAGACAAAAAGGAAAATGATCCTAAGGGAAAGAAGAAGGTAAACGAAGTTGAGCCATCTTCAAAGGCTCAGTCTTAATTTATAAACCACTTTTTACTTTTTATTCAGACTAAAGTCCTTGGAAGGCCAAGGCATTCTTTTTGTAATCGTGTCTGGCATCTGACCGGATAGGTTTTCTGTTCTGTTTTTGACAATTTGAAAAGTCCTTGGAAGGGCAAGGCACTTTAAGTTATTTTAATGAATATCTTTGTTTCATGCAATTCTCATCTTCTTTCATAGTTTGTTCCAATTTTGATGGCTAGAGTTTAAACAGTCTTTAGTTATTTCATAGTGAGAGTGTTTAAGTTCTCCGGCTAGATTTTAAATAGCCCTTAGTTATTTCAATCCGGATAGTGTGACAAAGGACAAAACTTAAAATACTTGGGAAAATTTTTAAGAAGGCATCAAATTTTATTCAAAAGCCCGGACACCTCATTAAAACCTCCCCGTGCCACCAGGGAGGAAAGAGTATGCCCCCAAATATTTACATGGATGTTTAAACAAGTAAATATTTACACAAATGCTACTCCAAGTACATCCAGAGATGCTCGATGTTCCAAGGATGAGTCAAAACTCTTCCATCTTTGTCCTCCAACCAATATGTTCCAGGTTTAATTCTTTCAACAACCATATACGGACCTTCCCAAGTTGGGGCCAGCTTTCCGAACAGCTTTTCTTTAGTGTGTAAGAAGACTTTCCTTAACACCTTGTCCCCCGGTTGGAAATCTCTTCTTTTAACTTTGGAAGCAAACCTGCTTCTCATCAAGCCCTGATAGTGTGCAACTCTAAGGTGAGCTTTAACTCGTCTTTCTTCTATCAAATCAAGTGGACCTCTGATTGCCACCTCGTTAGCGTGTTCAGAGAAGTTGTGAACACGAAATGATAGGAGAGTTGCCTCTATGGGAGCTACTGCATCCATCCCATAGACCAAAGCAACGGGTGATTCTTGTGTTGCAGCCCTAGGTGTTGTCCGGTAGGCCCACAAGACCTCTTGTAAATAACTAGGCCACTTCCCAGGATCCCTTTCCAAATTCTTCTTTAAACCAGACAGTATAGTTCTATTAGCCACTTCAACTTGCCCATTTGCTTGTGGGTGGAAAGGTGAAGAGCAACAATGTTGTATACCCCTTGAGGTACAGAAGCTCTCCATTTCCCTATTGTCGAACTGTGGTCCATTGTCTGTTGTTATCTTCTGTGGGACACCAAACCTGCAACAGATGTTGGATAGAATGAATTTTATAATAGCTTTTGATGTTGTTCCTGCTAAAGGGGTTGCTTCAATCCACTTCGAAAAGTAGTCTATGGCAACAATTATAGTTTTGCGTCCTCCGGACGCCACAGGGAGAGGTCCTACTAAATCCAACCCCCATCGAGCAAAAGGAATAGGCTCAGAAATTGACTCTAAAGGAATGGCTGGGACATGAATTGCATTGTTGTACCTCTGGCATGGGTCACACCTTTTTACCAATTCCTTAGCATCTTTCATGATAGACGGCCAATAGTAACCGGACAGTAAAACTCTTCTTGTTAAAGCTCTGAATCCACAATGGGCTGATCCCTCACCATCATGCAATTCGGAGAGGACTACTTGAGACTCTTCATCCCCCAAACAGCGCATGAGAGGTTTACTGTAAGATTTTTTATACAACACTTCTCTCAATATGATGAAACCACGAGCCTTGTGTTTCAATGTTCTGGCTAGTGACTTATCCGGAGGCACGATACCATCGGAGAGATATTGTAGGAGAGGAAACCTCCAGTCTTGAGGTTTTTTCACTTGCACTTCAAAAATTTCCTCTTCTTTACCCTTACTAAGTTGAATGGAGGGGCTTTCCAGTAAATGGATCAATGGATATGACTCCGTATATGCTATGGTTGCTAACGAGTCTGCTAGCTCATTTTCTACCCGGGGTATGTGCTCATAAACAACACCTTTAAACTTGAGTGCTTCATTCTTAAGGAGGAGTAAATATTTCACAAGCTGCTCCTTTTTAGCCTCACATTGGCCTTGGGCATGGTGGATCAAAAGCTGGGAATCACTTAGTAGCTTGACCCTCTTAGCCCCACAAATGTAGGCTAACTTTAAACCAGCTATAGCTGCTTCGTATTCGGACTCATTATTAGATGCCCTGAAAGCAAAACAAATAGGCTGTTACATTTTGTCTCCATATGGAGAAGTTAAACACACCCTGCACCACATCCCATAGTGCTAGATCCACCATCTGTTCGGACGACCCATACCTTTTTATCTTTTATGTCAGTAGTTTGCTCTGAATCCCTGTCGGAGTGAAATTCAACCAAAAAGTCTGCCACAGCTTGGGCCTTGACTGCTGTTCGAGGAGCAAAGTCTATGTCGAAGTCCCCCAACTCTACTAACCACTTAGTCATCCTGCTTGAAATGTCTGCCTTTTGGAGGACATTCTTCAGGGGAAAAGAAGTCCGGACGATGATGGGATGAGCCTGGAAATAAGGCCTCATCTTCCTGGCAGCTATCACCAGGGCTAATGCTAATTTTTCGAGTTTCAAGTAACGCCTTTCTGCATCTATTAAACTTTTGCTGATGTAGTATACTGGATGGGGATGACCATCGACCTCCCTCACCAATACAGCACTGATGGCACAACTTGAAACTGCCAAATATACGAAGAGTATCTCCCCATCAACTGGTTTAAACAAAGTTTTGGGGGAGGACAGGTGCTTCTTGATCTCATTCAAAGCCTCATCACACTATGGGGTCCAATCGAATCCCTTTGCACCCTTCAAGGTTTGAAAGAAGGGGGCACACCTGTCCGAAGACCTTGAGATAAATCTGTTTAAAGCAGCTAATCTCCCCGTTAACTGCTGTACTTCTTTAATATTTCTAGGTGGCTCCATCTGGAATAGAGCATTGATCTGGTCCGGATCGGGCTGTATCCCATGCTCACTTATAATATAGCCTAGAAACTTTCCGGACCGCACTCCGAACACACATTTTTCTAGGTTTAACTTTAAATTCACTTTTACCAAGTTGGCAAAAGTTTCTTGGAGATCAGACAAGTGCAATTGCTCGTCCACACTCTTCACCATCATGTTATCAATGTATACTTCCATATTTCTTCCAATCTGATCAGCAAAAGCCTTGTTTACTAACCTCTGATAAGTAGCCCCAACATTTTTCAACCCAAACGGCATTACCTTATAGCAATGGAGACCTCTGTCAGTGACAAATGTGGTATGCTCTTGATCCTTCGGATTCACTTGAATCTGATTGTATCCGGAGAAGGCGTCCATAAAGGACAACAGCTTGTTCCCAGAGGTGGAATCTACTAACTGATCAATCCGGGGGACCGGATACAAATCTTTTGGGCAAGCCCTATTGAGATCTGTGAAGTCAATTCACATGCGCCACTTTCCATTTTTCTTCTTTACCAGAACCGGATTGGCAGTCCACAAAGGATACTGAGACTCCTTGATGTGCCACATCTTTGTAACCTGTCAACCTCTTGCACAATGACAGCAGCCTTTTCCTTAGAAAAAGATCTTCTCTTTTGAACCATTGGTGCTACATCTCTCCGGACAGATAGGTGATGTGATATCACTTCTGCTGGAACCCCAGTAATATCAGTATTGCACCAAGCAAAAACGTGCTGATGATTCTTCAAAAACTTTACATTTCATTTTTCAGATCGGGTGGCATTTTGGAGCCTATTTTAACACTTCTTCATTCTTCCAAACAGTGTGTCTTTACCTCTTCGACCGGTATCAACACTCCAGGGGTCTCTCTGGGGTCATCAATTTCACCCTCACCCCTAGAAAGCCCCTCAAACTGCTATTGCTCGTTGATGCGAACTTCCCCCAGCGTCCGGGGTGCCAGAGCAGTAGCATAACATTTTCTTGCAATCTTTTGACTACTCCGGACGACTCCAACCTGTCCCTGAACAGCATATTTCAAGCACTGGTGGACTGTTGAAGCCACTGCATGCATCCTAGAGAGCCAAGACCTCCCTAGAATATCATTATAGCAAGTGGGACAATCCACCACAATAAAGAGTATTCTGACCATTTTCTTGAAAGGGCCCTTGCCCAATAGAACTTCCTCTTCGAACTCTCCGATCACATCTGTTGAGCTGCCTGTAAAGCCCACAATTGATCTGTCCGAACTCTGAATTACAGCTGGATTTTTCATTCTCTTGTATGTGGTTAAGAAAAGGATATTATCTGAGCTTCCAGTATCCACCAAAATTCGTCTTATGTCGTTGCCCCCAATAGATGCTCCTATGACAACAGCATCCTCATGAGGACCAGCAATATCTCTTAAATCATCTTCATCAAAAACAATGAAGGGGAATAAATTTTGTGACTGATAGGAAGTCATGCCTCCTTCTAGCTGGGAGGCTAAAGTATGAACGTGCCTCTTCCTTGAAGAAGCAGTAGGAGCTGTCATAGTGTCCCCTCCGAAAATTGTAAGTGACTCAAAAAACTTAATGAGTCCGGAGACCGACCTAGAACATTCCTCAATTGTACCCACTCTGTTTCGAGTTGGATCAGGATCCAAGTACTCAGATTCCACATCAAACCTCTCAATTATAACCATGGCTCCCTCCGGAGTAGCATTACTTGGACCAACCCGGTGAGTGTTGTCAGGCCTGTTACCTCCTCTTCTTTTGAAGTAAGCTCCCAGTTTTCCCCTCTCAATCAAGTTCTGAACTTCTTGTTTCAATGCTATGCAGTCATCAGTGGTATGACCAATATCATTGTGATATTGGCAAAAAGAGTTATTGCGATGTTCTCTGGGAGACTACAATGTGGCTGGTCTCCGATAATGCACCTCTTCCTTTGTTTTATCAAAAATGGTGGCCACACTTTCTTTTAATTCGGCGAACCACTCCGGTTGGACCCATGGCGCTCTCTTGTTTCTGGATTGCTGACTCTGAGCAGGAACAGCTGGCTGAGACTGAGCTTTTGCCCTACCATGCCCCTATCCGGTCTCTCTTACTTTGTTCTCGGACTGATTCTGATTGGGATTTGGTGCCACCGGGGTAGACCTCACTTGCCTGTGCACCCTGGTTTTCTTCGTTTCATCAACATTAATTTGTTTTCCAACCTGGTTCAGCAACCCTCCCCATGTCATGGCCTTCTTTCTGGTCACTGACTCAGCCAAGTTGTCAGGGTTCAAGCCCTGTCTTAGGGATGCTATTGCTACCTGTTCGAAGCAATCAGCCAACCCATTCTTGGTGTTCACAAAATGGCTTATATATTCTTTCAAGGACTCATTTGGTTCTTGGGCACAATGGATTATTGTATCTCCATTGCCCTTTAGCTCTTTACTCCCTACAAACTGTCTTTGAAAGGCTACCCAAAAAGTATCAAAATCTTTAATACAACCATGAGGCAGGCTGTTGTACCATTTTAGAGCACTCCCCGTAAATGATTGGGAGAATGCCCTACAAAGTAGTTTATCATCTTCGTCAAAGTTCATCATGAAGTTTTAAATTGTTCCAAATGGTTGTCCGGATCAGTACTACCATCGTACTTTTCTATTTTGGTGCTGTTAAACCTCTTAGGGAGGTTTACGGACAGAATTTTAGAAGATAATGGAGATTGCCTCCAATTTCTTCCATGACTGAACACAGTATCCTCATTGGGAGTTGCAAAGATACCTGGTTCATCGTGAAAAGCGAAGGGATCCATCAGCATCCGGTCCACATGCCTCCGGCTGTGAGATGACCCTTTACCAATATTCTTCTTCATCCTTCCATGTCTATCCCTTTTTCTTGAATATTTTTTGATCTGCTTTTGCTTCTTTCTAGTTCGACCCTCATCGCTGCTAGATGATAAGGATTTTTCAACTCCTTCATTGTCCGAAGAGCTATCAAAAGATTCTGAGCTTGAGTTAAAACTCTCCACTGGCTTAGACCGGTGAGACTTTTTGGAGCTGGCATGAGTCTTTTTGGTGCTCACATGAGTCTTTGAAGACTCATGCTCTCTGGGGTTGTCGGTGCGATGAGCAACTGATGCTTTGGACTTTTCTTTCATGCCCATCTTAGCCTTTTCTGCCCTCAGAGCTTCTATTTCACCCTTTAGCCTATCGCGCTCTTCGATAGTGTACTCATCGTTCTCTCCCACCACTTCAAGCAGAGCCGGTGGTACTTCTGGATTATCCGGATTCATTCGGACAGACTTTCTTAGCTGGTTTTGAATGCTTGATTCAGGCACCTTCTTCTCCCACTCTGGTCGCCAATTTGGTGAGGATAATTATCGCCTGAGGGTAGGCTTGTAATTAGTTTGGTGTTTTATAGTAGTATGTGGGTGTTATATATTTAGTGTAGAGAGTCGTGAGATAATTAAGCTGGCTGGTTGCAGTTAATTCTCATTACCCACACTTAATGCAGGTGGTTGGGTATTTATACCCTAATGTTTGGGCCTTTATGGGCTTTCGGGTCATGTATAATGAACTCGGGTCATGTTCAAAGACCCATGAGCTCTAAGTAGGAGAGCAAGTAGCTTAGTCAAGTAGTGTTTAGGTTTTTTAGTACTTTTGTCATAGTTCGAACAGTCCTATGGGCTAAGTGTTCGAAGTGATCTATCCGGTCCGGAGGCCTTGGACCGATCTGTCCTTGTCCGGGGAGCATGCAGAATTCGGACTCATCATGCGTAACCTTATAGGCTTGGATTATTTCGCATAAATAATACCATAGTGTAGTATTGAGCACAGTATAACTCATTAACATAGCCAAAAAGGTGTGGCCAATTAGCCCATTTGTCATATTTTAGATAATGTCTAAGTATGACACAGTACGGCCCCGATTGCGTAGCCTTTAGGCGTGGTCAGTGACCCTACTGCGGAGTTACAGAAAATAAGTATAAACCAACACATGTGTATGGCGGAAGCAAGAAAATTTCATTTAAGTATTTCATATGGGTGGATGCCTCATTAGAAAAAACCCCTTCGCGCCATCAGTAGAGAAAAAAAAACGAATCAATTCCTTACATTGTTGGGTGGTATAATTTAAGGTGACTCATATTCCAAGTGTGCTTAAGAGCAATACCCTCCGGATTGGCGAGGCGAAATGCTCATTGGTGACCCTTAAAGATGATTGTGTAGGGTCCTTCCCATGTGGGGCTCAATTTTCCTACTTTTTGGTTGTCGGCTCCTTAGAAAACCTTTTTCATGAAAAGTTCACCAACTTGTAATGTATGTGGTCGATGTTTGGAGTTAAAACGCTCGCGCATTAAGATTTTGTACTCCATACCCCTTACGCGTGCTTGACCTCGCCTTTATTCAATTAAGTCGATATACATTGCTCGGTTAGCCTCATTATCTTTCTCTGAGTAGTTTGTAATGCGATGAATTGCAATTAGCACTTTTGTCAGCACGATGGCCTCAGACCCATATACGAGGGCGAATAGTGTTTCGCCTATGGTGGTGCGGGGGGTTGTACGGTAAGCCCATAAAACATCGGCTATTTTGTCTGGTCATTTGCCTTTTTCCCCTTCTAATTTCTTTTTTATGCCATCAAGGATAGTGCGGTTGGTGACTTCTACTTGCCCATTTTCTTGCGGGTAATATGGTTTGGAGAAGTGTTGGATGATGCCCGAAGCGTTTGCAAAAAGTGGATAGCACGGAGTTCTGGAATAGAGTCCATTGTCCGTCATTAGTGATGAGTCCGAACTCTGCACTCTCCCCGGACAAGGACAGATCGGTCCAAGGCCTCCGGACAGGACAGATCACACGGACAGATCATTTTGAGCACTATGACCATAGGACTGTTCGAACTATGACAAAAGTACTAAAAAACCTAAACACTTCTTGACTAAGCTACTTGCTCTCCTACTTAGAGCTTATGGGTCTTTGAACATGACCCGGGTCCATTAAACATGACCCGAAAGCCCATAAGGGCCCAAACATCAGGGTATAAATACCCAACCACCTGCATTAACTATGGGTAATGAAAATTAACTGCTACCAAGCTGCTTAATTATCTCTCTACTCTCTACTCTAAACACTTAACACCCACACACCACCATAAAACACCAACTGAAATTACCAGTCTACCCTCAGGCAATTATTATCCACACCAAATTGGCGACCACAGTGGGAGCACGAAGGTGCCTGAATCAAGCATTCAAAACCAGCTAAGAAAATCTGTTCGTATGAATCCGGACAATCCAGAAGTACCACCAGCTCTGCTCGAAGTGGTGAGAGAGAATGATGAGTACACTATCGAAGAGCGTGATAGGCTCAAGGGTGAAATAGAAGCTCTGAGGGCTGAAAAGGCCAAGATGGGCGTGAAAGAAAAATCCAAAGCATCAGCTGCTCATCACACCGATAACCCCAGGGAGCATGAGTCTTCAAAGACTCATGTGAGCACTAAAAAGACTCATGCCAGTTCTAAAAAGTCTCACCGGTCTAAGCCAGTGCAGAGTTCTGACTCAAGCTCAGAATCTTCTGATAGCTCTTCAGACAGTGATGGAGTTGAAAAATCCTTATCCTCTAGCACCGATGAGGGTCGAACTAGAAAGAAGCAAATGCAGATTAAAAAATACTCAAGAAAAAAGGATAGACAAGGAAAGATGAAAAGGCATATTGGTAAGGGATCATCTCATAGTCGGAAGCATGTGGACAAGATGCTGATGGATCCCTTCGCTTTTCACGATGAGCCAGGTATCTTTGCAACTCCCAATGAGGGTACCGTGTTAAGTCGTGGAAGGAATTGGAGGCAATCTCCATTATCTTCTAAAATTCTGTCTGGAAACCTCCCTAAGAGGTTTGATAGCACCAAAATAGAGAAGTACGATGGCAGTACTGATCCGGACAACCATCTGGAACAATTTAAAATTTTCATAATGAACTTTGATGATGATGACAAACTGCTCTGTAGGGAATTCTCCCAGTCATTCACGGGGAGTGCTCTAAAGTGGTACAACAGCCTGCCTCAGGGTTGTATTAAAGACTTCGACACTTTTTGGGGTGCCTTTCGAAGGCAGTTCGTAGGGAGTAAAGAGCTAAAGGGCAATGGAGATACATTAATCCATTGTGCCCATGAGCCAAATGAGTCCTTGAAGGAATATATAAGTCGTTTTGTGAACACAAAGAATGGGTTGGCTGATTGCTTCGAACAGGTAGCAATAGCATCCCTGAGACAGGGTTTGAACCCAAGCAATCTAGCTGATTCAGTGACCAGAAAGAAGGCCATGACATGGGGAGGGTTGCTGAATCAGGTTGGCAAACAAATAAACGTCGATGAAACAAAGAAAACCAGGGTGCACAGGCAGGTGAGGTCTACCCCAGTGGCACCAAATCCCAATCAGAATCAGTCCGGGAACAAAGCAAGAGAAACCGGACAAGGGCATGGTAGGGCAAAAGCTCAGTCTCAGCCAGCTGCTCCTGCTCAAAGTCAGCAATCCAGAAATAAGAGAGGGCCTTGGGTGCAACCTGAGTGGTTCGCAGAGTTAAAAGAAAGTGTGGCCACTATCTTTGATAAAACAAAGGATGAGGTGCATTACCGGAGACCGGCAACACTGCAGTCTCCCAGAGAGCATCGCAACAATTCTTTTTGCCAATATCACAATGATATTGGTCACACCACTGATGACTGCATAGCATTAAAACAAGAAGTTCAAAACTTGATTGAAAGGGGAAAGCTAGGGGCCTATGTGAAAAGAAGAGGGGGTAACAGGCCTGATAACACTCACCGGGTTGGTCCAAGTAATGCTGCTCCGGAGGGAGCCATGGTAATAGTTGAAAGGTTTGACATAGAATCTGAGTACTTGGATCCTGATCCAACTCGAAACAGAGTGGGTACAATTGAGGAATGTTCTAGGTCGGTCTCCGGGCTCATTAAATTTTTCGAATCACTCACAATTTTCGGAGGGGACACTATGGCAGCTCCTACTTCTTCTTCGAGGAAGAGGCATGTTCATACTTTAGCCTCCCAGGTGGAAGGAGGCATGACTTCCTATCAGTCACAAAACTCGTTCCCCTTCATTGTTTTTGATGAAGATGATTTAAGAAACATTGCTGGCCCTCATGAGGATGATGTTGTCATAGGAGCATCTATAGGGGGAAATGACATAAGACGAATCCTGGTGGATACTGGAAGCTCAGCCAATATCCTTTTCCTAACCACTTACAAGAAAATGAAAAATCCAGCTGTAATTCAGAATTCGGACAGGTCAATCGTGGGCTTCGCAGACAGCTCAGCAGATGTGATCGGAGAGTTCAAAGAAGAGGTGTTATTGGGCAAGGGCCCTTTCAAGAAAATGGTCAGAATACTCTTTATTGTGGTGGATTGTCCCATTTGTTATAATGCTATTCTAGGGACGTCTTGGCTCTCTAGGATGCATGTAGTGGCTTCAACAGTCCATCAGTGCTTGAAGTATGCTGTTCAGGGACAGGTTGGAGTCGTCCGGAGCAGCCAAAAGATTGCAAGAGAATGTTAGGCCACTGCCCTGGCTCCTCGAACGCTGGGGGCAGTCCGTATTAATGAACAATAGCAGTTTGAGGGCCTTTCTGGGGGTGAGGGTGAGATTGATGACCCCAGAGAGACCCCCGGAGTGTTGATACCAGTTGAAGAGGTAGAAACACACTATTTGGAAGATGGGAAAAGTGTCAAGATATGGTCTAAAATGCCACATGTTTTGAAAGATGAAATGTTAAAGTGTTTGAAGAACCATCAGCACGTTTTTGCTTGGTGCAATGCTGATGTTACTGGAGTTCCATCAGAAGTGATATCACATCACCTATCCGTCTGGAGAGATGTAGCTCTAGTGGTTCAAAAAAGAAGAGCTTTTTCCAAAGAAAAGGCTGATGTCATTGTGCAAGAGGTTGACAGACTCACAAAGATGGGGCACATCAAGGAGTCTCAATACACTTTGTGGACTGCCAATCCTGTCTTGGTGAAAAAAAAGAATGGCAAGTGGCGCATGTGCATTGACTTCACAGATCTCACTAGAGCTTGCCCAAAAAATTTGTATCCAGTTCCCCGGATTGATCAGTTGATAGACTCCACCTCTGGGAACAAGCTGCTTTCCTTTATGGATGCTTTCTCCGGATACAATCAGATTCAAGTAGATCCAAAGGATCAAGAGCATACCACATTTGTCACTGACAGAGGTCTTCATTGCTACAAGGTGATGCCATTTGGTTTGAAAAATGTTGGGCTACTTATCAGAGGTTAGTCAACAAGGCATTTGCTGATCAAATTGGAAGAAATATGGAAGTATACATTGACGATATGATGGTGAAGAGTGTGGATGAGCAGTTGCACTTGTCTGATCTCCAAGAAACTTTTGCCAACTTGGTGAAAGTGAATTTGAAGTTAAACCCAGAAAAGTGTGTGTTCGGAGTGCAGTCCGGGAAATTTCTAGGCTATATCATAAGTGAGCATGGAATACAGCCCGATCCGGACCAGCTAAATGCTCTCTTCCAAATTGAACCTCCTCGAAACATTAAAGAAGTAAAGCGGTTAATGGGGAGGTTAGCTGCCTTAAACAGATTTATCTCAAGGTCTTCAGACAGGTGTGCACCTTTCTTTCAAACTTTGAAGGGTGAAAAGGGGTTCGATTGGACCCCGCAATGTGATGAGGCTTTCAATGAGATCAAGAAGCACCAATCCTCTCCCAAGACTTTGTTCAAACCAGTTGATGGGGAGACCCTCTTCGTATACTTGGCAGTTTCAAGTTGTGCCATCAGTGTTGTGTTAGTAAGAGAAGTAGATAATTACCCCCATCCAGTGTACTACATCAGCAAAAGCTTGATAGATGCAGAAAAGCGTTACTTGAAACTCGAAAAGTTAGCATTGGCCTTGGTGATAGCAGCCAGGAAGATGAGGCCTTATTTCCAGGCTCATCCCATCATCGTCCGGACTTCTTTCCCTCTGAAGAATGTCCTCCAAAAGGCAGACATTTCAAGCAGGATGACTAAGTGGTCAGTAGAATTGGGAGACTTCGACATAGATTTTGCTCCCCGAACAGCAGTCAAGGCCCAAGCTGTGGCAGACTTTTTGGTTGAAATTCACTCCGACAGGGATTCGGAACAAACTACTGACATAAAAGATAAAAAGGTATGGGTCGTCCGAATAGATGGTGGATCTAGCACTATGGGATGTGGTGCAGGGTGTGTTTAACTTCTCCATATGGAGACAAAATGTAACAGGCTATTTGTTTTGCTTTCAGGGCATCTAATAATGAGTCCGAATACGAAGCAGCTATAGCTGGTTTAAAGTTAGCCTACATTTGTGGGGCTAAGAGGGTCAAGCTACTAAGTGATTCCCAGCTTTTGATCCACCATGCCCAAGGCCAATCTGAGGCTAAAAAGGAGCAGCTTGTGAAATATTTACTCCTCCTTAAGAATGAAGCACTCAAGTTTAAAGGTGTTGTTTATGAGCACATACCCCGGGCAGAAAATGAGCTAGCAGACTCGTTAGCAACCATAGCATATACGGAGTCATATCCATGGATCCATGTGCTGGAAAGCCCCTCCATTCAACTTAGTAAGGGTAAAGAAGAGGAAATTTTTGAAGTGCAAGTGAAAAAACCTCAAGACTGGAGGTTTCCTCTCCTGCAATATCTCTCCGATGGTATCGTGCCTCCGGATAAGTCACTAGCCAGAATATTGAAACACAAGGCTCGTGGTTTCATCATATTGAGAGAAGTGTTATACAAGAAGTCTTACAGTAAACCTCTCCTGCGCTGTTTGGGGGATGAAGAATCACAAATGGTCCTCTCCGAATTGCACGATGGTGAGGGGTCAGCCCATTGTGGGTTTAGAGCTTTGACACGAAGAGTTTTACTCTTCGGTTATTATTGGCCATCAATCATGAAAGATGCTAAGGAGTTTGTAACAAGGTGTGACCCATGCCAGAGGTACAGCAATGAAATTCATGTACCAGCCATTCCTTTAGAATCAATTTCTGAGCCTATTCCTTTTGCTCGATGGGGATTGGATTTAGTAGGGCCTCTCCCTGTGGCGTCCGGAGGGCGCAAAACTATAATTGTGGTCATAGACTACTTCTCGAAGTGGATAGAAGCAGCCCCTCTAGCAGGGACAACATCAAAAGCTGTTATAAAATTCATTTTATCCAAATCTGTTGCAGATTTGGTGTCCCACAAAAGATCACAACAGACAATGGGCCACAGTTTGACAATAGGGAAATGGAGAGCTTATGTGCCTCAAGGGGTATACAGCATTTGTTTTCTTCACCTTTCCACCCACAAGCAAATGGGCAAGTTGAAGTGGCTAATAGAACTATACTGTCCGGTTTAAAGAAGAATTTGGAAGGGGCTGCTGGGAAGTGGCCTAGTTATTTACAAGAGGTCTTGTGGGCCTACCGGACAACACCTAGGGCTGCAACACAAGAATCACCCTTTGCTTTGGTCTATGGGATGGATGCAGTAGCTCCCATAGAGGCAACTCCCCGATCATTTCGTGTTCACAACTTCTCCGAACACGCTAACGAGGTGGCAATCAGAGGTCAACTTGATTTGATAGAAGAAAGACGAGTTAAAGCTCACCTTAGAGTTGCACACTATCAGGGCTTGATGAGAAGCAGGTTTGCTTCCAAAGTTAAAAGAAGAGATTTCCAACCGGGGGACAAGGTGTTAAGGAAAGTCTTCTTACACACTAAAGAAAAGCTGTTCGGAAAGCTGGCCCCAACTTGGGAAGGTCCGTATATGGTTGTTGAAAGAATTAAACCTGGAACATATTGGTTGGAGGACAAAGATGGAAGAGTTTTGACTCATCCTTGGAACATCGAGCATCTCTGGATGTACTTGGAGTAGCATTTGTGTAAATATTTACTTGTTTAAACATCCATGTAAATATTTGGGGGCATACTCTTTCCTCCCTGGTGGCACGGGGAGGTTTTAATGAGGTGTCCGGGCTTTTGAATAAAATTTGATGCCTTCTTAAAAATTTTCCCAAGTATTTTAAGTTTTGTCCTTTGTCACACTATCCGGATTGAAATAACTAAGGGCTATTTAAAATCTAGCCGGAGAACTTAAACACTCTCACTATGAAATAACTAAAGACTGTTTAAACTCTAGCCATCAAAATTGGAACAGACTATGAAAGAAGATGATAGTTGTGCAGAACAGAAATATTCATTGAAATTAATAAATTGAAATTGCCTTGGCCTTCCAAGGAATTTTAAATGATCAAAGTCGAACAACAAAAAACCTGTCCGGTCAAATACCGGACACCATTACAAAAAGAGTGCCTTGGCCTTCCAAGGACTTTAGTCTGGATAAAAAATAAACTAAGTGGATCATAAGTTAAGGTTGAGCCTTTGAGGATGGCTCACCTTCGTTTACCTTCTTGTCCTTGGGGTCATCTTTCCCTTCATCTACCTTCTTGCCTTTAGGATCGTCTTTCTCATCATCTAGGCTCTCCCCAGTATGTTCTTCATCATCCGAAGAGCCACTAGAGTAGCCATATCTGTCACCTTCGGCCATCGTGTGGTATGGGAGGTCTTCAGGCTCAACATAAAGCCATAAGTCCCCTAGGTTCCTCTGCGGAAACTTTTCATGGAAGAGTAGAACCATGTCGGACCTCACCTTCTCAAGCAGTATCTCTTCGCTCTTGATCATCTGGTTGGCATAAGCATTGATCTTGGCTTGAATCTTGGCCTCCTGCTCCTGTAGCAACGTATTTTTCTCTTCGGCAGCGTTGGACACTGCATTCTCAAGGGCAATCTTATCAGTAGTTAGGTTGGTGATGACTTTGTCCTTTGCCTTGGTTTCTCCCTTTGAGGTAGCAAGGTCTATCTCCAGACCGGACAGCTTCTCCTGGAGGTCTTTGATGGTTTCCTCTAAAGTGGTGACTTTGGTGGTGCTTGTCTCTTGGCTCCTCTTCAACTCCTCATTTTCTTCTTTCAACATGGCAGCATTGGAGGTGGCAGTTTGGAGGTCTTCGAACAGCTTTTCCTTCTCAGACTTAAGGTCTTTAATAATGTCTGCTTGGCCCCGGACTTGTCTCTCCAACGTAAGTACCGGCTGCACATTGCTTAACAAGGAGTGCGCTATGGTATCCTTTTCACTAGAGACAATAAAAGTCTTACCGTTAAAGTTGACCGTGTTGGAGCTGCTCGGAGGGATGTAAGGCCCTGCAAAGTCATCTCTGGGGAGGTTGAGGAAGTATTCACCAAGCTCACCAAGACCGGTGATGTCTACTTCATCCATGTTGAGCTCTCCTCCCTCAACCTCATCAGTGTGAAAGTCCCTAGGAATCTCTTGGGCCTGTGTTGGGTCTGAAGGCTCAGCATGGAAGGAAGGCTCCGGAGCCCGGAGAGAAAGCTCGTTTCCCTTGGAAGTCTTTTTCTTCTTTGCTTCCCGGTCTGCGCCTTCGCTTCCCTGTTTGCGATTTCTCTTGGAAGCCCTTGGAGGTTTTGGGAGATTCGTCTCCTGCCTTTCAGTCTCTTGCTCCACAACTTGCAAGAGAGCGGCATCGATTTGGCTCTGCACTTGCCTCTCCAGGTCTGTTGGAGCATCTTCTCAGCATCAGTAGGGTTGGCATCACCCACTACCTTTTTTCCCTTCTTCTTTTTGCCTTTCATTTTGCTCGGGGCTTTGGCCCGGCCAGGCAGGAAGAGTGTCCCATCTGGTTCATGGGTCCTCTTGAGCACAACATCTGGAGAAGGTTGGGTGGTGAGCTCCTCCCAGGTCAAGTCTCTCCGACCTGTGGTGTTCCACAGGTGAGACCTTGCCAAGTTAGTATAAATTAGGTCCAAAAAGAAAAGACAAGAGAAACAAAAATATAAAGGCAAGATGCTTACGGTCACTCCTCCACCTGCTTCTGAGGAGGCTTGGGTTCTCTCCGGCTTTTATCTTCTTGCCATTTTCCCAGGCACCACTGACGAACAGGGACTGGGTCCTCCAATTGCTTTCTGCCTCCAGCAAATCATCCACCGCCTTGAAGTTATCCCCCATCTTAAAGTGGTAGAAGGGGATGTGGTGGTTTCTACACAGGCTGGCCACTGCAGCAAACTCCTCCATGGGCAGAGGAATCCCGGACAGCCTTGATGCCATGATGCATGACATAAGGGTATACCAAGCATTGGGGCTCAGCTGACTCGGACAGAGTTTGATCAGATGGAAATATCTGACAATCTCTGGGTCTAGTGGGAACCTGAGCCCCCAGTTGAACAGCTCCGTGAACATAGCCACCTCACTTAACTTGTAATCCATGGGGGTCTCCGGATGAATAGGGATTCTGATCTTTACATTTTCTGGAATACCCCATTTTGAACGCATCCTGCCCAACTCAGCAGTGTGGATGAATGCATAATTGATTTTTTGTAGGGAAAGAAGATAGTTAACGCTGACCTTGTAAAAACAAGACCCTACTTTTCCTTCTAGGCTCTCCGGCAGGTCCGGATGCCTCAAGTACAACTTTTCTTTGCCCTTGTGCTTCTTGGCAACTATCTCTTTGCTAGTCTGACCGGAGGGCTCAGACTCAAACGGGGCCTCTTCAACAGAGTCCTCCATCACTTCCTCCATGATTGTTGAAGGGATTTCAGCAGCTGTAGTGGGGGGAGGGTTTAAGCTTGATTCAGCCTTATCTCCGGACTGATGGGCCTCAGAATCTCTTTGGTTTCTGCTCTCCGGTAGTGTGTTCGGAGCAGATGTTTCTGGTAGAAGGTTTGGATTAGACCCCTCCGGTCCGGACAGCCTGTCCTTAGGAGCTCTAATTGGCACCTCTTATCCGGTGCTGCTATCTTTTGCCCCCGATCTTGAGGGGGTGTTTCTGGTTCCTTGGCCTTTAACCAGCCGGCCTTTCCTCTTATCAACCAGCTTCTCAGGAGAGCGCTCTGTATCTGATCCCATTGCAAGAAAGGGAGAAGGTTTTCTAAAGCTAGTGGTTGTGACTCCTGGCTCGACAGTGGGCACCGATTCCTGAACTGAGGAACCGGAGATTATAGGGGAGAGAGTGGTCTGAAATAGTTTTCTAGGCTTAGTGCCTTTGGAAGAGGACGAGCCTCGATCTGACTCAGATGCAGAAGTGATAGGTCTGTCAACAGGTGAGGCAGGTAACCCTGCTGCGATCCATCTCTCTCTTTCGACTTTTTGAGCCTTCTCCAACTCAGAAAGGTTGAGCCACCCGCCTTTGACAAGAGCATTCCTCGCTGTAAACATAAACTATTGAACTAAACTCTTGCTTTAGAGAGAGAAAGCTTTTAGAGTTTTTACATAAGTAAGTTTGAAGGAGATGGTAAAACAGTGGAAATGAATTTGTATTTATAGTAAATCTGAAAAAGCAGTTGATTCCTAGGAGAATTCAAAAAGTTTGGCAATGATTAAAAGACGGCGCTGATGTCACCACCTGTAATAAAGGAGGTTGCTTTTCGAGGAAGGTGGGTTCGAAATTCAAGGTGAAAAAACGGCTGAAACAACCAATCAGAGAGTGACACGTGTCCCACAAACTCTGGCAAAAACCGTTTTGAATTCGTGAAGCTTTATCTGTCCGGATAAACCCATAGACCTGTCCGGATTAAAACTGCCCTTGACGTCGGACTGTTTTTCAGGTCTTTGGCAAGAGTATTTGCGCAAACACCTAAAAAAGGGGCTCCTGATGAGTCCGAACTCTGCACTCTCCCCGGACAAGGACAGATCGGTCCAAGGCCTCCGGACCGGACAGATCACACGGACCGGACAGATCATTTTGAGCACTATGACCATAGGACTGTTCGAACTATGACAAAAGTACTAAAAAACCTAAACACTTCTTGACTAAGCTACTTGCTCTCGTACTTAGAGCTTATGGGTCTTTGAACATGACACGGGTCCATTAAACATGACCCGAAAGCCCATAAGGGCCCAAACATCAGGGTATAAATACCCAACCACCTGCATTAACTATGGGTAATGAAAATTAACTGCTACCAAGCTGCTTAATTATCTCTCTACTCTCTACTCTAAACACTTAACACCCATACACCACCATAAAACACCAACTGAAATTACCAGCCTACCCTCAGGCAATTATTATCCACACCAATTAGGACTTGAGGAATTCCAAAACGAGTTAAGATTTGATGATGTATAAAGTCACATATCTCGTGAGATTGGATTCGGAACAGTGTCTTGGCCTCTACCCACTTGGTGAAGTAATCAACCGCAACCACTAAAAAGTGTCTTTCTCCGATGGGCATTGGTAGAGGTCTTAGGAGGTCGATCCTCTATTTTTTGAAAGGACAAGGTACTGGGTTCGCTTCCATGGGTTCGCTCGGAAAATGTGCAGTGTTAGCATACTGTTGGAAAGCATGATAACGTTGAACTAGGCGCTCGGTGTCGACAGCTAACTCTAGCCAGTAATAACCTCCAAGGAGAAATCTATGAATAAGACTGCGATGCCGCAGTGTGCTCCAGCTTCGCTGGCATGCAAATCTTGGAGAACTGTGGTAGTTTCTTCTCGATCCAAGCAACGTAGTAATGGGTTGGTCGCGCTTTTTTATATAAAACCTTATCAAATATGCAATATTTGGTTATTGTTTGTGAGCTTGCACCCCCCTCGCATGTTAATCGCTATCAGACTGGTTTGCTTGGATCAATGATCACCGAGTAGCGGGTTCTTGCTGCACGTTGGCTACCGTGGATGATCCTTATAGAATTTCCAACAGGGTATTTGACACATTGGCGGAACGTGCAAGAGGTTGCTTCTATTTTGTGAAGCCATGGTCGTCGGATGATGGCGTGATATGGGCTCGGCGCATCTGAGATCATGAAGAGTCTTTTGAGTTCTTTTTTTATCGTTTCGTGCCCCACCTTGACCGTGAGCTCGATCTCCCCTACGCACTGGGATGTTTTTCCTTCATACCCTGTCAGAGTGCATTGTGTTGGCTTGTATGGAGGAACTCCCAGTTGTAGCCGGCTTTGAAAATAATATTGGATGAAAATAATATTGGATGGCTCTCTGTAGCTGTTGTAAGAGAAACTTCCTACTAAAAGTATATGATGGTCTTCCCTTAACCTCTTCTTGGCTTGCTGATCGGCCTCAGTTAGGGTACCACCTCCGGATATGGCGAGCATCCATTGTTGCTTCCATGGATCGAAATTTTTGTATTCTCGGTGAATGTCTGGCTCGCTCTGGCACGGCTCTTCCATTTTGTTTCTCTGGAGGCCTGCTCTTGTTGTCGAACAAATTGGATTAGAATTTAATTGTCTACTAGCCTTTGTATTTCTTCTTGTAGTTGCCAGCAATCATTAGTGGTGTGGCCGTGGTCGTTGTGTTACGCATAGAAATTTCGGGTCGACCGCTTTTGACTTGGGGCTGACATAGCTCTTGGGGATCGGTATCGTATCCTATCTTGGGTGCGGTCGTAGATGGTAGAAATCAATTTTGTGAGCGGGGTGAAATGTCGAGCATTATATTCATAAGTTGTAGAGCGCTGGCTGCCCGTATTCCTCGAAGATTCTCTACGGGGTCTATCAGAATTTCTCAGAGATTCCTTGTGGGGTCCATCAGCGTTTCTCAAGGACTCTCTACGGGGTCCATCCTTGATCTTTCTTCTGTCATACGTAGATGCTTTGGTCTCTGTCACGATTTCCTCAACCAGTGGGGTGATTTTAGTTGCATTGTCAACTTTAATGAATTGGTCGGCGCGCGCAAGGAGATCTCCTATTTTATAACATTATCAGGTTGGCATACAGTTTGTCAGGTCGGTCGAACCCTCTCTTTAGAGAGGCTACTTTCATATTTTCTGCTAGATCAGAGAGTTTGTTCATGGCGTGGACGAATCTCTTTATATAACCTTTTACAGGCTCACCCCTCCTCTGGTAGAGGTCCATGATGGAATTATCATCCAAACGCAGCTCTTTGCTACTTACATATTTGTTCCTAAACGCACTCCAAAGTCCTGCAAAATCGTATATTGAACCCTTAAGAAAGCTACTGAACCACTCCATCGCATTACCTTTGAGGGTCATAGACAGAGCCCTGCACAGCATCGCATCGTCCGGATTAAAAGCCATCATCATATTTTTGAATTGTTCGTATGCTTCCAAGTGGAATGGATCAAATTTCCTCGGGAGTTGTGTGGCTAGGATTTTCTCAACGAAGGGAGACTCCTTAAGAACATACGCTGCCATTTTCGGACGCGCGTGATTGTAATGCTCCACCACTTCTTCTTTGTCAGTTTCTGAGGATGCCTGCTTTTGGCGTTTCTGCCCACTACTCTCTCTAGTTCTTTCACCATGCTTGTCTCGGTTGCAAGACCCTTCACCCATAGCCGTTCGGCTAGCCTCGATTGTGGACCTAGGCCGTTGATGCCCATCATTGTGCAGCTTCATAGTTAAAGCGTTAATCGCATCATTCAATTCCACCATGGTTGCTTTGGTTGCTTGGTCTCTGACCTCCTGGTCTCGATCGCCCTTACCTTGAGCAATTTGCATCACCAGGATTTGTTGTTCTAGCCGTCTAACCTCAGTTGCTTCCTCCGGGTGGTCAGATTTAATAGGTTAAATCAAAAGATTAGCGATAACCCCTGCGATGGCCGGTGCTACTGGAGGATATACCGCGACCGAGGAAGCAACTAACTAGCAGGCGAATGAATCTCCTGACTAGCAGACAATGGGACGGTTGGTCCCACGATTGGTTGCACTTGATTTGGGTTAGCCATAGGGATGCATCTTTCTGTAGGTTCTATATCAATCCCGAATCTGGTTACTATCATTGGTGTCTTGACACGATGAATGGTTTTTCGAGTTCCCACAAACGGCGCCAAAAATGTTAACGGGATAACCCTAACACCGATATGCCAAGATAGTGAGTATTATTGATTCGGGAAGAAGAAGAATATAACGTTATTACATAACTCTCAATCCTTATTTATTACACAGGATCACTTATGAGATACAAAGATCTTGACCATAACGTTTTTCAAATATCCTTAGATAGCGGTCATTATTGTGGTCTTCTAAAAGTTTACTCTTGTAATATACTTGGTCGTTTAACAATCATCATTTTCCTCAGTTTCCGAGTGAGTCTGCTTTCATATTATGCGTCTGACCTTTGGAATCTCGTTCGGTTTTAGGCTAGCTCGGTCTTGATTAGACCCAGCTTGGATTTGCCCATCCTGACTTCTTATTTATCAATGATTTCGGCCGAGCGAGCCTTCATTAGACTTCGTCCTTTTCTTTTGTTCTTCCTTAACTTACCTTTACTTCTTGCTCGGCTCTACATTGTTCGAACTCGCATTTCTTCTCTATTACTTAATTTTTTGAATTTATACGCTTCTGTTATGTTCGGACTCACATCTCTTTCTTATTTTGTAGTCGCATTGGATTTGCTCGGCGTACGCTCTGTATGTTTTTTTAAGTATATTCAGTTAACATTTCCCCCTAGTCGTGGATTTGCTCGGTGGTTAAACACTCGGTATTAGTTGTTTATAAGATGGTAGGACGTGTATTTTTTTATCTTAAAAAAAATATTTAGATTTTTATTTACCCATGATAACCAATTTCTTTATATTTGATTTGTAAGTGATTCGTTCTATTTGTCTTCGAAATTAGATTTTCTTAACTTTCATGTTATAAGTCTTCGAAAATAGATTTTACTTTTTCTTTTTAAATCCAAGTTAGAAATAGTACCCCTTCGATTAAAATGTTTGAATTTTATATTTATCAAATCAGGAAGAGATAAAAGAGGCAATAACATAAAATTTTAAATTAAATAAATCATTAAGAAAAAGTGGGTGAATAATGAGGGATCAAATCCAACTCATTTAGCAAAAATAGATTATTATCCATATTTAGAAAGCGAGGAATCTTGTCTTGTTTTTGAAGGCCTAGATTTGACCGCGTAGCTCAAGTAGTATACTGATCTGGAGAAGATGATAATGAACACTGATGAGGAATATAGAATCTGATGATCTGTGATAAGCGTTGCTAATCGTTGTTACCATTAGACTGGAGGCAAGTAAGGCTCTTGAGGCTCTTTAAGGAACTGCCAAAGTTTGGACTTTTGGGTGTGTTGATGATCCCAGTGGTACAGTTTGGGTAGATGGTGGTTGTCAGTATGCTAGAAAGAGCTACAGAGTTTTGTATTTTTGAGTGTGAAGATGATCTCAGTGGTACGGATAGGATAGATTGTAAAGTAGTGGGCTGCAGGGAGCTAAGAGTGAGTAGGGCAGCATTTCAGGTCGTTTGCTGCAGTTGCAGCGTAGGGGCGCTTTGGACAGAGAGGAGTTGGACTCTAGTGGGCACATTGTCACTGGAGCGACTGTGGCTTGCATTTGCATTGGTTCACAAATTTTGAATTCCAACAAGGCAATGTATAATCTGGAGAGGGGCAGGTTTTGGATGGTCAAGGCTTCTTGTTTTGTAACACCATTTTATTAATAAAATTCTACTCGCACTGTTGAGCTTAAGAAAATCAGGCCTCTAAAAGCTATTTATTTTGTGTTTTAGTTTGTTTTTCATTAGATTTAGGTTATTAGTGAAACTAGGACTTCATACCTACTTTTGTTCAGCTCCTTGTTATACTTTCGGTGGTGCTTTGATGCAGCACAAGCCGCTTGTGAAAATCTTACAGCTTGAAGTAATCTCCTGTCTCTAGCCAACCTACCAAGACCTTGATTGTGGAGCTCGAAATCCGCAATAAAAATGGCATGTATTCATATACAGTATAAGCGAAAACCAAATGATATAGTTATGTATCATTTTGTTGCTATCCAATTAGAAATCTTGACAATATCAAAAGTTTAACGTTTTATACTCAAATTTTAACAATAGAAATGTCCACGACTATTAGTTTGTATATTTTGCGTGACAACATCATATATTATGGCATTGTTGTTTAAAAAGAAAAACAAATTATAGCAATAGATATAGCAACTTGATGAAAAAAAAAAAGACAAAAAAACATCAGAAGGTAAAATGCTTAATTGACTTCACATATTACTGTTTACAATTTGGGATCTAGAGTGAACCACCGGTGTATGAAATACAAACAATAGCTGCCATTATGTAGAGACCTCGCTCACCAAGGTCTACCATGTCCTCCGAGCCGACGAGCAAGTTGGAAATCCTTTCTCACTGGTAATAACAAAATAAAATTGTAAAATTTTCTTTTTTCATTATAATGTATACAACGACCAAAAACTGCTCCAGGTTTGACAAGACGGGGAAATGTGGAATCTAAGAGTGAAGTTGGAAGAAATAAACATTTTAAGAATCCTTAAGGTCAAGTAACAGAATTCAGAAGAAATTATTCCTTTTTATTAACTATCAAGTTGTCATTTTAGAATAATTTTCGAACAGATAGAAAGTAGGATTGTAATAGGCTTGACAGTGAATGTTAAACTACATTTGTGGTGCAAATATAATCGGAGAAGAAAATAAACTACATGAACTACATCAACAACAGGAAGCAGGAAAAAATGCCGATAGGAGAAGAGACGAAGAGAATCTATTCACATATTTAGAGGAAAACATCAGCAAGTAGAAAGTGTTAAAGCCTAGCTTACTCAATGTGACCCGTTTCGCATGGAATGCACATAGCATAGAATCTGTAAACACATTAATAATAAAGTCTTCAGCTGCCTGCATAGATAAAAAAAAAAAAAAAAAAGTGAAGAGTTTAAATTTCAGCTATTAATCTTAGTTTACTGTACTATGACCATCATTCATATTAGTTTCTTTTCTCTTTTCTTTTTTATTACTTTTATGTATTTCAATGCCTAACCAATATGAAATTACCTCTTGAAGTGCTAGAAGAGCTTCAGCTGTCCAACGACTGATTTCAGGAGAAGCAACTTGATGTGTAACGTGTCTCACCTGAAACAAATTTGATGAGGCTTAATAGTTTGATCCAAAACTCACATCGCATGTCCAAAAATGATTTAGTCACATACATTCCGACACACAAATAGTCCTACTACATGAACAAGAAATGGTGAATCAAAAGAAAAAACAAGGCAATATGGTAAAGATAGTCAATGTATTCACATTCTAATTAGTTCTCCAGTATAATTCCACTTTTCTCCGTTGTTATAGGAGTAAGTCGATTTGGATTCCAAAATCACCATGTAGTCATACCATCAATGCAGACTTTACAGTTTCACCAATTTAATCCGATGTTAAATCGACTGACTAAACCATTATACTAGCACTCAGAGCCAATGAAATGAATTAGACATCAACAATATAATGTGTGAAAGGAACATATTTTAATTTTATATCAAGTAGATTTATCAATAAGCTAACTCAAATATCTGAAGAGAAATTCTAAGAGAATTTGGCAGTCAAGTGATCATGTGCGTGCGTAAGAGAGAGAAAGAAAGCGAACTTCTCTGATGAAGCTAGTAGCTGGGATGAGTAAATTCACTGATTTCTGTAATTGACGAATTTCTCGAAGGGCCACAGTTCCTGGCCTGAAACGGTGAGGTTTCCTCTTTGTTCCAGTAGCTTCAACAGACAAGAAATATTTGGGACGACAATGAACAAGAATTTTAGAAAAAAACAAACCGAATATTGACAAATCAATAGTCTGAACAATTACATGCAACAAAAACTCACTTGCTGAAGCAGTTCCTCTAGCTGTACTTCTGGTTCTGGGTGTCTTCCACGTTGTAAAAGCGAAATCCATTAAAAATTCAATATGATTGCAAATGTAAAAACATAGACATGTTTTCTTTCTTTGTAATTTGATCTATTGAACGCATAGCAAGTAGCATAAAGATAAGACATTGTTCAGCTGTCAAAGAAGCATAGAGTTGTAGACATCAATGATTAACAGTACACAAAGGAAATCATTATCTCATTGCTCAGATGATACTCATAAAACATCAAAGAGTGAACTAATATCAATAACTCTCATAAATGCTAACACCAAAAATTCTATGTTATGGAAGCAGAAATAGAACCACCAAAAACCCAAAACAAACTGCTATCACATCTTGGAGACTCCGATCAACAAATACCCAGAAATAAAACAATCCTCTAATCCAAAGTCCATTGCTAACACAAGACTAAAACAGATCCGATAGATAAACGAAATTCACTACACTCTATCAGCAACTAAAGCACAGCACTTAAAGAAAATAAGCATCCTTACCGTTCTTCCCCCAGGTGATGCAGCAGGGGCGTCTCCTTCGGCTGTAACAAGAGTAGAGGTTAGAGAATACTAGGTGTATGTAAATCAAATAGGGAAATCTAATTATCGAGACGATTACAACTCGAACTCACTTGGTGTGGTTCCGGCGGGTGATTGCTCTCCGGCGACCGTAGCCGAAGCACCTGATAATTTTAAACGAAAACTAGGGTTAGCAAAAAGGGGGGAAAACGCAAATAAAGATTAAACAAACAAACAATGCAACTGAGACTTTCGAAATTCGGGTTTGTAAAAAAAGGGGGAAACACAAATGTAGAGGAAACAAACAAAGAATGCAAGTGATGATTAAGTAATTACCAGATCCCCTACGTGGTCTCCTACCCGCTCGCTGTTTCGTTCTCGCCATTGATGGTCGAAGAGTGTCGCCTTTACAAATGGAGTTAGAGAAAGAGAAACTGGTCGATTAGATCTGTAGTTTGAATTAACTTCCCGCCCCTTAGAGCGTCAAAACCATTTGAGAACCGTTAAGAGTATGTACGGTTAATATGCGTCAATCCATTTGATTTGTTGAAAACATTTTTCTAATTAACGCCTTAGATGTTTGATGAATTATTAATTTAATATATCAAATCATTTGTTAAATATGTAAGATTTCATTATAAACAACGTGATGAGTCATTATATATATATATTTAAAATCAAGTTTAATTCGAAAGAAAAAAAAAAGAGACCTCAGTGGTATATTACTGTCAGAATAACTTTTAGTTTTGACATTAAGGTATGAGGTATCTATAACCGCATCGAAGCGTAAGTATTTATAACAATTCAATCATTTAATAATCATCTAAGTTTTAAAATTAAATTATTTATAGTTACGACGGGTTGTTTTATACTTATATTTTTATTTTATTTTTAGGTTTTTAATTTGATCAATATTTTTTTTGTAATTGTGGATCATTTTTTTACTCTGTTCTTTTTAATTTATTGGTTGCTTATTCATATGTCTCCTGTTTTTCTTTTTACTAGTTTTTGGTTTTTATGATTTTGTCGAGTTATTTTGTTATTGTTTTATAATTATATGATTGTTTTAGTGAATGTTGATTTTTTGTTTTCATATATTTCGTAAATATATTGACAATTTTATTTGAAAATAGTGATTTTGGGTTAACAAATTTAGGTGTGAAATCATGTGTTGACTTGGTGCAAAATTACGATATAGGTGGTCGCGTAAAAAGGTTGCAGAATTACGTAATAGGTGGTTGCGTAAAAAGACCGTAAAAGTAAGGAAGTTAAAACTTTTATTTTAACATAATAAATTGACTTAGCAGTGTATGATTTCATATGCAGATTAATCTTTCTTAATTTGACAGATTTAAACCATAAGATTTTGAAACATTTATATTATTATTAGCTCTTCCAATTTGATAAATATGTATGCAGAATGGCCTGCATAACCAAAAAAATTGAAGGATACAGAATTATGTATTAATTAGTTGTGAAAATACAAAAAATTGATTGGATACGTATACAATTTGGTTATGAAAATACATAAAATAATTTATTGCGAAATTTAGAGTAATATGGTGCGAAAATATAAACAAATTGGATGCTTAAATATAATTATAGGATGCAAAATTATATTGTAGTCCGCTCACCATCATTTGTAATCTTCAACATATTTACTATTAAACATAAAAACTTCTTGATGGAAATTACTATACAAAAGGATTAATAACGAGCTCAACCTCTTCTTTTTTCTTCAAAATAAACAAATGTTTAACATCTTCTTTTAATATTAGTATTTTTTGTATATGTGTCGAGTGGCTAGTCATATTCCACTTATATTCTTTTTTATTCAAATGCTTTTGGATCATTAAAGAAAGAATATCATCTTCATATATTGCAACTTCATGAGAATTTTGTACAATTGGTTGTACAACTCTTTGTTGAGAAGGAGGATTTACGACTAATTGTAATGCAACTATTATTTGAGAATGCGGAGGAAAATGAGGAGTTTTTATAACTGGTTGTATACACTTTTTCTTCTGTCGTTGAATATTTTTAGATTTTTCTTTTCTAGAAATATTTGTTACATCTGCTTCAACCTCGTTTGTCATATGTGTTCCAACTTTTTCAGTTTTTTTTATTGGGAGCTTGTATATGTTTTTAAACCTTATTTTTCTTTTCTAATACAGCAGTAGAAGCTTCCTCAGCTCATGCAACCTTTTTTTTGTTCATTATTCTTTTGAGTCTCTTTTCGTTATTCATTTTTTATGGAGTTTTTTTCAATATGTGATCTATTTCCACTATTTTATTTTTATTTATCGTTTTATCAACATGATCAGGGTTTTGTTCAGCTACTTTAAGAATGTTATAACATAAGGAGTGTCAAATGCTCTTAACATACTATATTTATTAATTTTTGCTTCTTGTGTTTTCAGAACATCATTCTTATCTTTGATTAAATAATCTTACCCGTTTAGTCTCTCTATTGAGACTGTATTCGCAACACTCATTCATTTTATTTTATCATTCAAATCAAGAATATTGTCGTTCACATATTCATTTTCTTTTTCCAGCTTTTGAAATTATTTTGTAAGAACTCACAGTTTCTTTTATTATATTCTTTAATCCGTTTGTTGAGTTCATTGTTTCTTTCTTTCAATTCTCCAATATGATTGGCCTCCATTGGACCCATATCTTTTAATTGAGAAATAAAAAAATAAAGCTTTTGTGAAATTCAAATTTAAATACAATTAGGTTGTAAAAATACAAATTTCATATGTGAGTAAACATGGGTGTGAAATTACGTGTTAATTGGTTGTGTAACTAAGTGTGAAGAAGTAGTTGCAAAATTACGTGTTAACTAGTTATGGAGTTACGAGTAAAATGATTGTGAAAATAATTTTTGTAGTTGTGTAAATGGAAATAAAGGTACACCTTTACTTTAATTCTATAGGCTTTTGACCTCAACCTGAAGTTCCCTTGTCTTTTTTCCTTAAGCATCATGCTCTCTGACATTTCATTTATAGTGATGTTATCTTCATCATGTGGTCTTTCAATCTGCAAGTTGGTGTTTTCTCGCACACCAAAACTTATTAGTTTTCCCTTATGGTTTCTGCCCAATCATAGTCACTTATTTCTTTTAAAAATCAACATATTTAACTGTTGAAGTAGCTAATATTTATGTAGATGTTGTGAAAAGTAATGTTGTACAAATATACAAAATTTGAAGTACAAATACATATTTGATATCATTTTCGCCTTGTGAAACTACGGCTAGCTTGATTGTATCTTGCAAAACATTTTTGTAATTTCTTATTGGTTGCGTATTTAAGAGTATAGTGGTTGTGAAAATATGTTTTTACATTGTGAAATTGCAAAATTATATTTTACATGCGTAATTAAGAGTAAAATGGTTATGAATATAGGTTTTTAGTTATAAAATTAAAAAAACAATTGGTTGCATAACTAAGAGTAAAATGGTTAATGCCCCCAAGGGGGTAGCCGAGTTGGTTTAGTAAGGTATGCTTGTGACCAAAGGTCATGAGTTCGAATCCCTCTACATATGTTTTCTCGGTTGAGTTTGTCACCTTATGTGGTTTACCTTCTGGCGTTGGTTTACAGGCTATCGAGTCAGACTGAGGGTTTACCCTGTGCGCACTCATTGCACCTTGAGTAGCGGCTGCGGGTTCCCTCCGGAAAAAATTGTAAAATGGTTATGACAATAGGTTTTTAATTGCTATAATAAACAAAACAAAAAAATTATTACCGATATCTTTATTATTTTTGTTATGACCTTCCAGTTATTTTTTAAAGAACTAACAAGATGTTTATGGTCATATGCACTTTAGTTAGATGATAAAAAGTTTTTTTAGCAAATATTTTAGGTGAGCTTCTCGTATAGAAAATAAATTCAGTAGCTAAACTATATGTACAAATCCTAATTTGTAATATACTATTCTTTTTGTTATTTTTATCAGAATTACAAAGTCAAAAATACATGTAAATTAGTATTCAAACTACTATAAACTATGTGCTAAGTAAAGTTCAAATAAGTTGCATAGAAGACTTTTTATGTTTGAAAAACAAGAAAAAAAGTTTGTCTCACAACTTATTGTATGTTGGGTGCGAAATTATGTTCAAATTGGTTGTGTAAAACAATTTAGGTTTTAAATATTAAAAATAAATTTGGAATGGAAACTAACTGTAAATTGGGTAAAAAATTAGGTGAATATTAGTTGCATAAAAGTGTTAGGTTTTAAAAACAATATAAATAGTTTGTATGAAAAATTATTGTATTTTGGGTGCAAAAATTACATTCAAGTTTGTTCCCTAAAAACATTTTTAGGTTTGAAAAATAAGAAAGAAAGTTTTTATGCGAAACGTATTGTATTTTGGTGTAAAGTTACGTTCAAATTGGTTGTGTAAAAACCTATATAGGTTTGAAAAAAAGTAAGATGGTTTTTATGTAATAAATGATTGCATAAAAAGAAAATAAAATCATCTAGAATCTTAAAAAGATACACAATTTGTTCTTAGGTTACTAATTGTACTTTTAGTTTCATAAAAAGACATACATTCATCAAAACCAAAAATAAATAGTTCTTAGGGTAGGAACAGAACAATTGAAAATTTAAAGACAAAATAGAGGAGTTTCATCATGAAAACATGATTTGGTAGTTGATGTGTGATGAATGACTTCAAAAATTCACTAAATTTTGTAAAAGAAATCTGTAATTTGACAGAGACGTTGAGCTTTTGTTTTTATACATGAGGGGGATTTTTAGTAGATTTTATGTTACAAGTAGTTTTTTATGAACTCTAAAATACAGGTGGTTATTGGTAATTTTAGTTTATCATAGATTGTTATTGGTAACTTACCCTAAATATGATATTCAAAGGTATATAATACTACAGCTTATTTCCACTTAATATCCCAACTATCAATAATGAATATATAGTACTCAAATATTAAGCTTAACTCTCATCCAATACCGAGTGTTTTCTATAATACCTCAAATACTCATATTTCATCACGAGTCACGTTATTCTTTTTATATATCTTTTAAAGTCTTTGTCTTTGAACTATAGCTCATAAAATAATCTAAAAGTACCATCGACTTTATATTTTCAAGATAAAAAAACTAAATACATTGATAGTTTTAATTTTTAATTTTTTTGCCAGACCTAGTTGGTGTGGATAATTATCGCCTGAGGGTAGGCTTGTAATTTGGTTGGTGTTTTATAGTAGTATGTGGGTGTTATGTGTTTAGAGTAGAGAGTAGAGAGATAATTAAGATGGCTGGTAGCAGTTAATTCTCATTACCCACACTTAATCCAGGTGGTTGGGTATTTATACCCTAATGTTTGGGCCCTTATGGGCTTTCGGGTCATGTTTAATGGACCCGGGTCATGTTCAAAGACCCATGAGCTCTAAGGAGGAGAGCAAGTAGCTTAGTCAAGAAGTGTTTAGGTTTTTTAGTACTTTTGTCATAGTTCGAACAGTCCTATGGCATGAGTGTTCGAAGTGATCTGTCCGGTCCGGAGGCCTTGGACCGATATGTCCTTGTCCGGGGAGCATGCAGAATTCGGACTCATCAGGAGCCCCTTTTTTAGGTGTTTGTGCAAATACGCTTGTCAAAGACCTGAAAAACAGTCCGACATCAGGGGTAGTTTTAATCCGGACAGGTTTGTCAATTTGGGTTATGTGTTTATCCGTACAGATAAAGCTTCACGAATTCAAAACGGTTTTTGCTAGAGTTCGTGGGACACGTGTCACTCTCTGATTGGTTGCTTCATCCGTTTTTTCACCTTGAATTTCGAACCCACCTTCTTCGAAAAACAACCTCTTAATTAAAGGTGGTGACATCAGCGCCGTCTTTTAATCATTACCAATCTTTTCGAATTCTCCTAAGAATCAACTTCCTTTTCCAGATTTACTATAAATACAAACTCACTTTCTACTGTTTTACCATCTTCTTCAAATTTACTCTGCAAAATCTCTCAAAGCTTTCTCTCTCTAAAGCAAAAACTTAGTTCGATACTTTATGTTTACGGCGAGGAACGCTCTTGTCAATGGCGGGTGGCTCAACCTTTCTGAGTTAGAGAAGGCTCAAAAAGTCGAAAGAGAAAGACGGATTGCAGCAGGGTTACCCACCTCGCCTGTTGATAGACCAATCACCTCTGCTACTGAGTCAGATCGAGGCTCTTCTTCTTCTAAAGGCACTAGGCCTAGAAAACTATTTCAAACCAACCTTTCCCCCATAATCTCTGGTTCCTCAGTTCGGGAATCGGAGCCTGCTGTCGAGCCAGGAGTTACAGCCACTAGCCTAAAAAAACCCTCTCCCTTCATAGCAATGGGATCGGATACGGAGCACTCTCCTGAGAAGTTAGTCGATAGGAGGAAAGACCGGTTGGTTAAAGGCCAAGGGTCTAAAAACACTCCCTCTAAGTCGGGGGCAAAAAACAGCAGCACCCGGTCAGAGGTGCCTATTAGAGCCCCCAAGGACAGGCTGTCCGGACCGGAGGGCTCCAATCCAAGTCTTCAACAAGAAACTTATGTTCCAGACACTCTACCGGAGAGCAGAAATCAAAGGGGCACTGAGGCCCATCAGTCCGGAGACAAGGCTGAGTCAAATTTGAACCCTCCCCCCACTACAGCTGCTGAAATCCCTTCAACAATTATGGAGGAAGTGATGGAGGACTCTGTTGAAGAGGCCCCATTTGAGTCTGAGCCCTCCGGTCAAACCAGTAAAGAGATAGTTGCCAAGAAGGACAAGGGCAAAGAGAAATTGTATTTGAGGCATCCGGATCTGCCGGAGAGCCTAGAAGGAAAAGTGGGGCCTTGTTTTCACAAGGTCAGCGTTAATTATCTCCTCGCCCTGCAGAAAATCAACTACGCGTTCATCCACACAGCTGAGCTGGGCCGGATGCGTACAAAATGGGGAATACCGGAGAATGTGAAGATCAGGATCCCCATACACCCGGAGACTCCTATGGACCGCAAACTGAGCGAAGTGGTCATGTTCACTGAGTTATTCAACTGGGGACTCAGATTCCCTTTAGACCCAGAGATTGTCAGATACTTCCATCTGATAAAACTCTGTCCAAGCCAGCTGAGCCACAACGCCTGGTATACCCTCATGGCCTGCATCATGGCCTCGAGGCTCTCCGGGATTCCTCTGCCAATGGAGGAGTTTGCTGCTGTGGCCAGCCTGTGCAGAAATCCCAACATCCCCTTCTACCATTTCAATATGGGGGATGACTTCAAGGCTGTTGATGATTTGCTGGAGGCGGAAAGGAATTGGAGGACCCAGTTCCTATTTGTTAGTGGTGCCTAGGAGAACAGCAAGAAGATCAAATCTGGAGTGAACCCAAGCCTCCTCAAAAGCAGGTGGATGAGTGACCGTAAGTCCTCCACTTTATACTTTTGTTTCTTTATTTCTTTTCTAACGTAGTTCGAACTAATGGGTCTCACTTTTGCCTTGGCAGTACTGCCCAAGGAGTTCAGTGACTATCAGAAAGCCCGGCAGACTACTTGCTCCAAGATCAACACTTGGGCTGCTGAGAAATGGGGGAACCGATTCCACGCTGCTTTTACCAGTGGCAACTTGGCAAGGTCTCACTTGTGGAACACCACAGGTCGGAGAGACTTGACTTGGGAGGAGCTCACCACTCAGCCTCTTCCGGACGTTGTGCTTAAGAGGACCCATGAACCAGATGGGACACTCTTCCTGCCAGGCCGGGCCAAAGCCCCGAGAAAGATGAAAGGCAAGAAGAAGAAGGGCAAAAAGGTGGTGGGTGGTACTAACCCTGCTGATGCAGAGAAGGATGCTCCAACAGATCCGTAGGGGCCAGCCCAGAGCCAAATTGATGCTGCTCTCCTGGAAGTGGTGGAGCAAGAGACTGAGAAACAAGAAGCGAACCTCCCAAAACCTCCAAGGGCTTCCAAGAGGAATCGTAAACAGGGAAGCGAAGGCACAGACCGGGAGGCCAAGAAGAAGAAAACTTCTAAGGGAGACGAGCTTTCTCTCCGGGCTCCGGAGCCTTCTTTCCAAGCTGATCCTACTGACCCAACGCATGCCGAGGAGATTCCGGGTGACTTTCATACCGATGAGGTTGAGGGGGGAGATATCAACATCGATGGAGTAGACATCACCGGTCTTGGTGAGCTTGGTGAATACTTCATCAATCTTCCCAGAGATGACTTTGTCAGGCCTTACCTTCCTCCAAGCACCTCCAACACGGTCACTTTTAATGGTAAGACTTTTAGCGTTTCTAGTGAAAGGGATCCCATAGACCACTCTTTGTTTAGTAACATTCAGCCTGTACTTGTGTTGGAGAAACAAGTCTGAAACCAGACTGATATCATCAAAGATCTCAAGTCTGACAAAGAGAGGCTGTCCGATGACCTTCGCACTGTCACTTCCAATGCTGACATTTTAAAGGAGGAAACCGAGGAGTTGAAGAGAAAGCAAGAGGCAAGTACTACAAAAGTCTCCTCTTTAGAGGACACCATTAGAGATCTCCGGGAGAAGCTGTCCGGTCTGGAGAAAGACCTTAACACCTCAAAAGGAGAATCCAAAGCCAAGGATCGAATCATCACCAACCTGACCAATGACAAAATCGCTCTTGAGAATACAGTGTCTAAGGTTGCCGAGGAGAAAGCGACTTTGCTAAAGGAGCAAGAGGCCAAGATTCAAGCCAAGATTGATGCTTATGCCAATAATGTGATCGACACTCAGGAGGAGATGTATGCCAAGGTGAAGTCTGATATGGTCCTACTCTTCCATGAGAAGTTTCCAAAGAAGAACTTGGGGGATTTATGGCTTCATGTTGAGCCTGAAGACCTCCCGTATCATACGATGGCCGAAGGCGACAGGTATGGCTACTCTAGTGATTCCTCAGACGACGAAGAACACACCGGGGAGAAAATTGGCGAAGAGAAAGACGATTCTAAGGGAAAGAAGGTAGATGAAGGTGAGCTATCTTCAAAGGCTCAACCTTAACTTATGATTTACTTTGTTTACTTTTTATTCAGACTAAAGTCCTTGGAAGGCCAAGGCATTTTTTTTTGTAATTGTGTCTGGTATCTGACCGGATAGGTTTTTTGTTCTACTCTTACCATTCAAAAGTCCTTGGAAGGCCAAGGCACTTTAAGTTATTTCAATGAATGTTTCTGTTTTGCACAAATCTCATCTTCTTTCATTGTTTGTTCCAATTTTGATGGCTAGAGTTTAAATAGCCTTTAATTATTTCATAGTGAGAGTGTTTAAGTTCTCCGGCTAGAGTTTAAATAGCCCTTAGTTATTTCAATCCGGATAGTGTGACAAAGAACAAAATTTAAAACACTTGGAAAATTTTTAAGAAGGAATCAAATTTCATTCAAAAGCCCGGACACCTCATTAAAACCTCCCCGTGCCACCAGGGAGGAAAGAGTATGCCCCCAAATATTTACATGGATGTTTATACAGGTAAATATTTACACAAATTCTATTCCAAGTACATCCGGAGATGCTCGATATTCCAAATATGAGTCAAAACTCTTCCATCTTTGTCTTCAAACCAATATGTTCCAGGTTTAATTCTCTCAACAACCATATACGGACCCTCCCAAGTTGGGGCCAGCTTTCCGAACAGCTTTTCTTTAGTGTGTAAGAAGACTTTCCTTAATACCTTGTCCCCCGGTTGGAAATCTCTTCTTTTAACTTTGGAAGCAAACTTGCTTCTCATCAAGCCCTGATAGTGTGCAACTCTAAGGTGAGCTTTAACTCGTCTTTCTTCTATCAAATCAAGTTGACCTCTGATTGCCACCTCGTTAGCATGTTCGGAGAAGTTGTGAACACGAAATGATGGGACAGTTGCTTCTATGGGAGCTACTGCATCCATCCCATAGACCAAAGCAAAGGGTGACTCTTGTGTTGCAGCCCCAGGTGTTGTCCGGTAGGCCCACAAGACCTCTTGTAGATAACTAGGCCACTTCCCAGCAGCCCCTTCCAAATTCTTCTTTAAACCGGACAGTATAGTCCTATTAGCCACTTCAACTTGCCCATTTGCTTGTGGGTGGAAAGGTGAAGAAAAACAATATTGTATACCCCTTGAGGCACAGCAACTTTCCATTTCCCTATTGTCGAACTGTGGCCCATTGTCTGTTGTTATCTTTTGTGGGACACCAAATCTGCAACAGATGTTGGATAGAATGAATTTTATAACAGCTTTTGATGTTGTTCCTGCTAGAGGGTCTGCTTCAATCCACTTTGAAAAGTAGTTTATGGCCACAATTATAGTTTTGCGTCCTCCGGACGCCACAGGAAGAGGCCCTACTAAATCCAACCCCCATCGAGCAAAAGGAATAGGCTCAGAAATTGACTCTAAAGGAATGACTAGGATATGAATTTCATTGTTGTACCTCTGGCATGGGTCACACCTTCTTACCAATTCCTTAGCATCTTTCATGATAGATGGCCAATAGTAACCGGACAGTAAAACTCTTCTTGTTAAAGCTCTGAACCCACAATGGGCTGATCCCTCACCATCATGCAATTCGGAGAGGATTACTTGAGACTCTTCATCCCCCAAACAGCGCAAGAGAGGTTTACTATAAGATTTTTTATACAACACTTCTCTCAATATGATGAAACCACGAGCCTTGTGTTTCAATGTTCTGGCTAGTGACTTATCCGGAGGCACGACACCATCGGAGAGATATTGCAGGAGAGGAAACCTCCAGTCTTGAGGTCGTTTCACCTGCACTTCAAAAATTTCATCTTCTTTACCCTTACTAAGTTGAATGGAGGGGCTTTCCAGCACATGGATCCATGGATATGACTCCGTATATGCTATGGTTGCTAATGAGTCTGCTAACTCATTTTCTGCCCGGGGAATGTGCTCATAAACAACACTTTTAAACTTGAGTGCTTCATTCTTAAGGAGGAGTAAATATTTCACAAGCTGCTTCTTCTTAGCCTCAGATTGGCCTTGGGCATGGTGGATAAAAAGTTGGGAGTCACTTAGTAGCTTGACCCTCTTAGCCCCACAAATGTAGGCTAACTTTAAACCAGCTATAGCTGCTTCGTATTCGGACTCATTATTAGATGCCCTGAAAGCAAAACAAATATCCTGGTATATTTTGTCTCCATATGGGGAAGTTAAACACACTCCTGCACCACATCCCATAGTGCTAGATCCACCATCTGTTCGGACGACCTATACCTTTTTATCTTTTATGTTAGTAGTTTGCTCCGAATCCCTGTCGGAGTGAAATTCAACCAAAAAATCAGCCACAGCTTGGGCCTTGACTGCTGTTCGAGGAGCAAAATCTATGTCGAAGTCCCCCAACTCTACTGACCACTTAGTCATCCTGCTTGAAATGTCTGCCTTTTGGAGGACATTCTTTAGGGGAAAAGAAGTCCGGACAATGATGGGATGAGCCTGGAAATAAGGCCTCATCTTCCTGGCAGCTATCACCAAGGCTAATGCTAATTTTTCAAGTTTCAAGTAACGCCTTTCTGCATCTATCAAGCTTTTGCTGATGTAGTACACATGATGGGGATGACCATCGACCTCCCTTACCAACATAGCACTGATGGCACAACTTGAAACTGCCAAATATACGAAGAGTGTCTCCCCATCAACTGGCTTAAATAAAGTTTTGGGGGAGGACAAGTGCTTCTTGATCTCATTGAAAGCTTCATCACACTGTGGGGTCCAATCGAATCCCTTTGCACCCTTCAAGGTTTGAAAGAAAGGGGTACACATGTCCGAAGACCTTGAGATAAATCTGTTTAAGGCAGCTAATCTCCCTGTTAACCGCTGTACTTCTTTAATGTTTCGAGGAGGTTCCATATGAAATAGGGCATTAAACTGGTCCGGGTCGGGTTGTATTCCATGCTCACTTATAATATAGCCCAGAAACTTCCCGGACTGCACTCCAAATACACACTTTTCTGGGTTTAATTTCAAATTCACTTTTACCAAGTTGGCAAAAGTTTCTTGGAGATCGGACAATTGAAACTGCTCATCCACACTCTTCACCATCATGTCATCAATGTACACTTCCATATTTCTTCCAATCTGATCTGCAAATGCCTTGTTGACTAATCTCTGATAAGTAGCCCCAGCATTTTTCAAACCAAATGGCATTACCTTGTAGCAATGAAGACCCCTGTCAGTGACAAATGTGGTATGCTCTTGATCCTTCGGATCTACTTGAATCTGATTGTATCTGGAGAAGGCATCCATAAAGGACAGCAGCTTGTTCCCAGAGGTGGAATCTACTAACTGATCAATCTGGGGGACCGGATACAAATCTTTTGGGCAAGCCCTATTGAGATTTGTGAAGTCAATGCACATGCACCACTTGCCATGTTTCTTCTTTACCAGAACCGGATTGGCAGTCCACAAAGGATACTGAGACTCCTTGATGTGCCCCATCTTTGTGAGCCTGTCAACCTCTTGCACAATGACATCAGCCTTTTCCTTAGAAAAAACTCTTCTCTTTTGAACCACTAGTGCTACGTCTCTCCGGACAGATAGGTGATGTGATATCACTTCTGTTGGGACTCCAGTAACATCAGCATTGCACCAATAAAAAACGTGCTGATGATTCTTCAAAAACTTTAACATTTCATCTTTCAGATCGAGTGGCATTTTGGAGCCTATCTTAACACTTCTTCCTTCTTCCAAACAGTGTGTTTCTACCTCTTCGACCGGTATCATCACTCCAGGGGTCTCTCTGGGGTCATCAATTTCACCCTCACCCCCAGAAAGCCCCACAAACTGCTATTGCTCGTTGGTGCAAGCTGCCCCCAGTGTTCGGGGAGCCAGAGCAGTAGCATAACATTCCCTTGCAATCTTTTGACTGCTCCGGACGACTCCAACCTGTCCCTGAACAACATATTTCAAGCACTGGTGGACTGTTGAAGCCACTGCATGCATCCTAGAGAGCCAAGACCTCCCTAGAATAGCATTATAGCAAGTGGGAAAATCCACCACAATAAAGAGTATTCTAACCACTTTCTTGAAAGGGTCCTTGCCCAATAGAACTTCCTCTTCGAACTCATCAATCACATCTGCTGAGCTGCCTGTAAAGCCCACAATTGATCTGTCCGAACTCTGAATTACAGATGGATTTTTTATTCTCTTGTATGTGGCTAGGAAAAGGATATTGGCTGAGCTTCCAGTATCCACCAAAATTCGTCTTATGTCGTTGCCCTCTATAGATGCTCCTATAACAACATCATCCTCATGAGGGCCAGCAATATCTCTTAAATCATCTTCATCAAAAACAATGAAGGGGAAAGAGTTTCGCGACTGATAGGAAGTCATACCTCCTTCTAGCTGGGAGGCTAAAGTATGAACGTGCCTCTTCCTTGATGAAGCAGTAGGAGCTGTCATAGTATCCCCTCCGAAAATTGTGAGTGACTCAAAAAACTTAATGAGTCCGGAGACTGACCTAGAACATTCCTCAATAGTACCCACTCTGTTTCGAGTTGGATCCGGATCCAAGTACTCAGATTCCACATCAAACCTTTCAATTATAACCATAGCTCCCTCCGGAGCAGCATTACTTGGACCAACCCGGTGAGCGTTGTCAGGCCTGTTACCTCCTCTTCTTTTGACGTAAGCCCCCAGTTTTCCCCTCTCAATCAAGTTATGAACTTCTTGTTTCAATGCTATGCAGTCATCAGTGGTATGACCAATATCATTGTGATATTGGCAAAAAGAGTTTTAGCGATGCTCTCTGGGAGACTGCAATGTGGCTGGTCTCCGATAATGCACCTCTTCCTTTGTTTTATCAAAAATGGTGGCCACACTTTCTTTTAATTCTGCGAACCACTCCGGTTGGACCCATGGCCCTCTCTTGTTTCTGGATTGCTGACTTTGAGCAGGAGCAGCTGGCTGAGACTGAGTTTTTGCCCTACCATGCCCTTGTCCGGTCTCTCTTGCTTTGTTCCCGGACTGATTCTGATTGGGATTTGGTGTCACCGGGGTAGACCTCACGTGCCTGTGCACCCTGGTTTTCTTTGTTTCATCAACGTTTATTTGTTTTCCAACTTGATTCAGTAACCCTCCCCATGTCATGGCCTTCTTTCTGGTCACTGAGTCAGCTAGATTGCATGGGTTCAAACCTTGTCTTAGGGATGCAATTGCTACCTGTTCGAAGCAATCAGCCAACCCATTCTTGGTGTTCTCAAAACGACTTATATATTCTTTCAAGGACTCATTTGGTTCCTGGGCACAATGGATTATTGTGTCTCCATTGCCCTTTAGCTCTTTACTCCCTACAAACTTCTTTCGAAGGCTACCCAAAAAGTATCGAAATCTTTAATACAACCCTGAGGCAGGCTGTTGTACCACTTTAGAGCACTCCCCGTAAATGATTGGGAGAATGCCCTACAAAGTAGTTTATCATCGTCGTCAAAGTTCATCATGAAGTTTTTAAATTGTTCCAAATGGTTGTCCGGATCAGTACTGTCATCATACTTTTCTCTTTTGGTACTGTCAAACCTCTTAGGGAGGTTTTCAGACAGAATTTTAGAAGACAATGGAGATTGCCTCCAGTTGCTTCCACGACTGAACACAGTACCCTCAATAGGAGTTGCAAAGATACCTGGTTCATCGTCAAAAGCGAAAGGATCCATCAGCATCCGGTCCACATGCCTCCGGCTATGAGATGTTCCTTTACCAATATGCCTCTTCATCTTTCCTTGTCTATCGCTTTTTCTTGAATATTTTTTAATCTGCTTTTGTTTCTTTCTAGTTCGACCCTCATCGCTGGTAGAGGATAAGGATTTTTCAACTCCCTCACTGTCTGAAGAGCTATCAGAAGATTCTGAGCTTGAGTCAGAACTCTCCACTGGCTTAGACCGGTGAGACTTTTTGGAGCTGGCATGAGTCTTTTTGTTGCTCACATGAGTCTTTGAAGACTCATGCTCTCTGGGGTTATCGGTGTGATGGGCAATTGACGCTTTAGACTTTTCTTTCATGCCCATCTTAGCTTTTTCAACCCTCGGAGCTTCTATTTCACCCTTTAGCCTATCACGCTCTTCGATAGTGTACTCATCGTTCTCTCCCACCACTTCGAGCAGAGCTGGTGGTACTTCTGGATTGTCCGGATTCATTCGGACAGATTTTCTTAGCTGGTTTTGAATGCTTGATTCAGGCACCTTCTCCTCCCACTGTGGTCGCCAATTTGGTGTGGATAATTATCGCCTGAGGGTAGGCTTGTAATTTGGTTTGTGTTTTATAGTAGTATGTGGGTGTTATGTGTTTAGAGTAGAGAGTAGAGAGATAATTAAGCTGGCTGGTAGCAGTTAATTCTCATTACCCACACTTAATGCAGGTGGTTGGGTATTTATACCCTGATGTTTGGGCCCTTATGGGCTTTCGGGTCATGTTTAATGGACCCGGGTCATGTTCAAAGACCCATGAGCTCTAAGGAGGAGAGCAAGTAGCTTAGTCAAGAAGTGTTTAGGTTTTTTAGTACTTTTGTCATAGTTCGAACAGTCCTATGGCCTGAGTGTTCGAAGTGATTTGTCCAGTCCGGAGGCCTTGGACCGATCTTTCCTTGTCCGGGGAGCATGCAGAATTCGGACTCATCACTAGTAACCCTGGTCTTATATTACTGTTGCCTAGTCTTGCATCTCATACTTTATTTTTCTCTGGTCTCGCATGTTGTATAGAGAGATATAAGACCATGAATGATATAATGAAGAGATATGAGACAAAGCATTATAAAATTGAGAGATGTGAGACCATGCATGATGAAGTAGAGAGACCAAACATCATGAATTAGAGAGACCTTGCATGATGGATTGGAGAGACCATGTATAAAAGTTGAGATGCCAAGCATGATGAAATAAAGATCTGAAAAAGAAAGCATGATGAAGTGGAGAGACCAAACATTATGAGATGGAGATATGTGAGATAATGCATGATGAAATAAAGACACTATACATGATGAAAATTGAGAGATCATGAATGATGAAGTGGAGAGACCATGCATGATGGAAGTGGAGAGACCATGAATAATGAAATAGAAATACCATGCATGTTGAAAGGGAGTAATGCGAGACCATCCACGATGATATAGAGAGACCAGTCATGATGAAGTGGGAAGATCATGTATGATAAACGGAGAGGTGTGAGACAATGCATGATGAAATTGAGATACTAGGCATGATGCAAGTGGAGAGACCATGTTTGATGAAGTGGAGAAACCATGCATGATAGAAGTGGGAGATATCATAGACGATGAAGTGGAGAGGCCATGCATGATGAAGTGGAAATATACGACACAAGGCATGATGAAATAAAAAGACCATGAATGATATAAGTAAAGAGATTAGCCATGATGAAGTAGAGAGACCATGCATGATGGAACTAAAGATATCAAACATGTAAAGTGAATAGACCGGACATGATAAAGTGGAGAGATGTGAGACAATGGATGATGGAATAAATAAACTATACATGATGAAAATGAGAGACCATACTATGATGAAATGGAGAGACCAAACATAATGGAAGTATAGAAACTACTCATAATGAAATAGAGAGACTAGGCATGATGAAATGTAGAGACCAGACATGATAAAATTGAGAAATGCGAGACAATGCATGATAGAATAGAGAGACTAAACATGATGAAGTGGAGAGAGCATGCATGATGGAAGTGGAGAGACCAGACATGATGAGAATGAGTTATGCAAGACAATACATGGTGAAATAGAGACATGTGAGACATGTACTGCTTGATGATTGAGATATAAGACCAACCTAGCTGAGTCTGACGGGAAAAAAAATCAAAGTATTTAAAAAATATCATTAAAAAATAAAGTTGATGGCACTTGTGGAGTGTTTTTCGAGCTATGTCTTGAAAGATACAAACTAAAAAAAGTAAATAAAGAAGGTTTCGTTCAAAAATGAAAAAGAGGATTACTTCTTGTTTTCTTCGTGGTCCACGTATACATTGGTAGTTTACAAATTTTAGATAGAAGGTGGTAATGAGATATTTGGCTGAGTATTTAAGGGTAACTCGCCCTAGATCTGTTTACATTCATCTAGAGTATTTTTTTGTTCTATATTTTTTATGATTTATTTTTTCAAAAATTGGTACCTTTTAAATCTTTGTTTCGAAAAAATATCTAAAAATATAATTGTTTTTGTTTTTTTAAGAGGAAAAAAACTAGCTTTGTAATATTTTTTAAATTAACAAAACATTATGACACTCGTTAAGCTTTAATTCACAATTCACATTTCTTTTAACTCTTGTTTCACCATTCGCATTTAGCCATGTTCGTAATTCACATTTGGCAAAACAAAATAGTCAAATTTAACCTTTGATTTGAAATTTACATTTCCTTTAACCTTTATTTTGGGATTCACATTTACCCATGTTTGCAATATGCACTTTATTTGACTCTATTTTTTTATTTACAATTGACTCATATTTGAATTTTACACTTGAACTAAAAAATAATCCAAATTCGATCTTTAATTCACAATTTGCAGTTCATTTAAATTTTGATTCGTAATCTGTATTGCAAATCGCGTTTACTTTTGATTCGCAATTCATAATTTTTAAATTTTTGTCTGCATTTAGCAAGTACAAATTATGAATTAAGGCTTAACTAGTATTAAAAACATCAAACAAAAAATTTCATGGATCTAGTTTTCTTCTTCTTAAAAAAACTAAAACCAATAGTATATTTAAATATATTTTTCGAAGTATGGTTTAAATAAGGACTTTTAAAAATTAAAATTACTTTGAGTATTGGGTGTATTACAAAAAACTTGGTATTATGTAGTAATGGGTATTGGTTCTAGAAATATCTGGACCTGATTTCGCTGCCCAATAACACTAACACTGGAACATAACCTAAATAGATAAACATGGGAGATAGAGAAAAAAAAGTAAAAAAAAGTAGTTGTAATATATTAATTGTTCACCCTTCCACAAAAAGAGAATCTTGCTTTATATACTCCCTCTATCTCGTAATACCTCTCTTTCTATAAGAAATTTTTTATCTCATAATAAATATCGTTCTCATTTTCCAATACAGCCTTGATTACCTATATTTTCTTTTCAACTAATGAAATAGTTAGCCTTCTACACAAGTTATTAACTCCACCAATCAAATTTGTTTTTCCTTTATTCTTTCAAAATCATTATTATTTTCTTTAATATTGATGAAAAAACCTTAAACGACTAATATTATGAGACGGAGAGAGTAGGTATATATGGTGGGCCCAAAACCCACATGGGTGACCCACTTTAGTATATTCCATCATTTTATTACATTAATCATACGCATATACTTATTATTACAAGATAAACCTTCAACATTATTTACTTTGTCATTCTCTATTACAAACTTATACATTAACACCAAAATACCCTTAATCTTCTCGACCCGCTTAGGCCCGGATAGATTATGCCCTTATCAGTAGCCATTCTAGTCCTTGCAATAAAGTCGAGCAAGAACTACATTGTTTCACCTCGGGTCGGAAGTTCTCAGTCTTTGGTAGAGATTACTCGAGTTTGGAAACTGGCGACTCTAGATTGAGGTTGCCTCAAATAATCTCAACTCAAAATATCAATGTATATCAAACGGTTTGAGACGTTAGAGGCACTGGTTGGGGCAAGTGGCTTTTAGGCCTAACCAGGTTAATGGTTAGACTATGTCGAGTAGCTATATATTAGTACCTGTTTCACGATTTTAAATGTGTCCTCCGGTTACTTGGTGCATGCCATTTATGCGTTTGAATTGACCTTCCCAAAGCACAATCGCTTCCGCTTCCTTATGAATATAGCCGCTGGAGGAGGGACTTCTCTATAAATACTTCTTGTTGCCTCACAGATCACTTTCAAACAATTTCTAGAGAGAAAGAGAGAAAAATTAGCATCTCCAATTTTTTAGAGAGACAACGAGTTATATACCTCGGTTTATGAAAGATACATTTGGTGTTATTGACTGGTTTTCCATCACTGAGATGGCCGATAAATATCAAGCAGTATGAGTGATCGGTAATTCTCTGAAGGAGTTTTCTGACACCATCTCATACAGGGACTTTGACCCTAGCCGAAGACGTTTATTTGAAGCATGGAATCTTTCTACCTCTCATTCGAACCCCTATATTTTTACAACTGCTCGTTGGTTTAGGCAGAATACTCAGCCCAAGCAAAGCAAGTCATCTGGCATTGAAAAAGCTTCCACATTAATAACAATGATCACCACTCTGAACCCGCAAAGTCGCTAGGAACCCGCCCTCACTGGTTCTTCTTGGCTATGAGGGATTTTAGCTCTGAATCATCACCCAATGAAATTGAGTATGTGCAGATAAGCCTGACCATCACTGGGTTCAGACCGGTCCTAACACCACTTCCACTATTAGGGGTGTAGCGCAACGTGGGGCATCTCAACCTAAAGAGTAGACCCACACTACTACCGATGTTGCTGCTACTACTACTTCCTAGACTGGAGACAGAGAAATTCCTATAGAAACCCCAGCCGAGGTGAGTACCACCCATACTTCTAGTACTACCATCCCAAAAAAGTTGGTCGTCTCCAAAGAGACCACAAAGGCAACAAACCTTGGTCTCCAAAAAATGAAAAGTAGCCCCCGACGCCCCTAATGATACCAGAGCTGACTCAAACGTTGTCAATTGCATAAAGGGTAAAAAAAACCATCTGCTGCTACCACCCAGGCAGATAAAATCTCCGACCATGATGAACCCTTACCTCCGAAAATAGTTGCGGTGTTGTTTGGCTATCACACTGGTTTAACAAGGCAATACATAATCGCTTTGTATATTAGCAAGTTTATTTACAATAACTATGGTGAAACGTCAGGCCTAACAGCAAGCTGGGGAATTCCATATTGTGTGAATATTCATTTCTCAACCTCAGGGGCGACGCTGCTGTCGGTAAAAGAGAGAGAACTGGTTTTGTTCACCGACGTGCTTAATGGTTCGGTTTTTGTTGGACCCTATAATAGTGAGGTATTTTGAGCTAGTAGAGTTGTGTCCTAATCAAGCCAACCCTAACGCCTCTTTTACACTGGTGTCTTGCATATGGCATCGCGGCAGATAAGGCTTGGAAACATTGTTTCCTTTACATTAGTGGACCGTGAGAGAATGGCCGAACTTAGAATAAGAAAAACAACAACCGAGACAGTTTTTCCTCAAGTGGATACACAAAAGTATATATATTGAATGCAAAATCTGAAAGTTAACTATGGCTCTCCGTTGTTGATAATTCCTAAATCAAAGTTGCAATCATTGAAGAAAGAAAATCTAGCCGTTTCCAAACAAACCGTTTCCCACTTAAGTGATTAGGTTCGACGAAACTAGGGGAACGAGTTTCATGGATGTTTCGTTCCCGTGAACCTTATCAACAACAATCTTTGGCGCTCCTCGGGAGATAATTTAAATGAGGAAAACCTTAAGCTTCAGTTGATGAAGAGATTTTATGCTCCCGACACGAAGGCTGTACTTCCCAAGCACAAAAGAATGCCCAATCATCGATTGAAAAAAAAGTTCACCATGGACCTGTAACAGACCGAGATAGTCGTCCAATTTGCTGACCTTGAAACAACGGATGCAAATATAGATGTTGCTGAAACCGGTGGTTCCAACACAGGCAAGGCTAACAAGAAGAAAAAACCTTGAAAGAAGAAGATGAAAGTGACGATGTCCAACGAAAAGAAGCAAAGAAGGAACGAGCGAGACAGAAGAAAAAAGCCACAATTGAAATAACATTTCCAACCGAGCCCCCGGTAGTCGAGAAAGCGACCAATCCTATTTTATTAGAATAATATAGCGGCTATGATCCTCAAATAATGAAACCATTATCGTTAGATGCAAGGCCAGTTAAGGGTAATGAAGCTGTCTGAGAAAGTGATAGCCAAGCTCTTATCAAACCGAAAACCAAGAAATTCGAGGGGAAAATTACTGAAGAAAAACTGGAAGTGACGAACAACGCTTATGTGGCTAAAAATCCACATGTTAAGTAGCGTGATGATCCACCAGAGCACATAAATGACTTGACACCCTTAGAACCTCTCGTGGTGCTAGAGAATTTACAACCCTTGCTTCCCGTCCCTCAAGATGGTAGCCCGAGCGACCAAGACTTATCAAATGATTCCTCGCATGATGGGTCCTTTCAACTCAGCCGACCAGACACCTTCGCATGTTCCTTATATCACATGTTGGGCCCCCTTGTTGTAACGGAGAGGAAAATGAAAAAACTAAAAGAAAAAGTTGTCAGAAACACAACTCTGGATATCCAAGCTAGAAGATTAGCTTAGACAAAAAGACATCTATGTGAAGGAGAGGGAAATTGATACCCAAGAATGAGTTGATCGTGCCACCTCCTGGGCAAAGTCCGTCACCACAGAACTTAAGGAATCTTCTGATAGTAGCGCTTCAGAGGATGCGGAATAGGTTCTGGCTATTCATGTCAATCTAGTTTTTTTTATCATTTTGTTATAAGGAGTTTTTGACCATTTAGACCATGTAGTCTTTGTGACCGCGCCTATCATTTTGGCTCTAGAAACACTACGGCCATTATATTTTGTAATCTTTAATAAGAAGTGATCAGTTTCTGAAATAAAGGTAAGGCTAGTTGATTATCCCAACTGTTGACCAACCAAAGTTGGAAGACCCCACATGTCCAACTTTGTTAAAAATTAAATGTTGACCAACCGAAGTTGGAAGACCCCACAAGTCCAAACTTGTTAAAAATTACATGTTGACCAACCGAAGCTGGAAGACCCCACATGTCCAAATTAGTTAATAATTACATGTTTACCAACTGAAGTTGGAAAACCCCACATGTCCAAATTGGTTAAAAAATACATGTTGACCAATCGAACGTGGAATACCTCACAAGTAAAAATCTGTTAAAAATTACATGTTGACCAACCAAAGTTGGACGAACCAAATTTGTTAAAAATTACATGTTGACCTCAAATCCTTCAAGACATCATAAAGGCCAAATTTTATATTGATATAGCCGCTTATATAGACACCTCATTAAAACTTCATGTGCCGCCATGGTAGGAAAGAATGTGCCACCGATTAACACCATGTACAACAAGGAAAAGACATACAATATGTTAATATTTAATTTATATATAATTTAAGATGTTCGATGTTCTAAAGGTGCCAAAGTGATATGTTTTATTTGTCTTTTAATCGATACGTCTTCAACTTTACCCTTTTTGTCACAAGGTAAGGACCTTCCCATATTGAAGCCAATTTCTCGAGGCTCATCTCTCTTGTGTGCAAAAACACTTTTCTCTGAACCTTGTCGTCGGCATTAAACTCACGTCATCGGACTTTGATGCAAACCTACTCCACATCATGGTCTTATAGTGCAATGAATTCAATTATGCTTGTTATCGTTTTTCTTTGATCAAATCGACTTCGACTCGTTTTCCCTCATCGTTATCATCCTTGGACTAATGTTCGACCATCTACGAGGGAAGCATGGTCTCTGATAGAGTCACAAAATCTATCCCGTAAAATAGTGCATATTGTGATGCCCGAGTCACGGTGCGAGGAGTGGTTCGGTATGCTCATAACACTTCTTGAAAATAATTCGGCCAGTTTCCAACTTTATCTTCCAAAGTTTTCTTGAGGCCATCAAGGATTTTTTAATTAGTTACTTCGGCCTGTTTGTTTTTCCTGTGGATAAAATGGTGCTGAAAACATTGTTGGATTCCTCTCGAAGAGCAGAAAGCCCTCATTTCTCTATTATCAAACTTTGGGCCATTATTCATGGTTAACCTCATCAGAACACCAATCATGTCCATATACAAAGTCTTGTTAACATAATATTCTCTAACATTATGTCTTCAATCCTTATTGGTATTTGTCGATATCTGGCAGGCTTCATCTAAATATGGGATCTGATCACAATTCTTTATTATCGATGGGATCTCACGTGTTAAGTTCCATGGGTAGTCACCACTATATGTCGTGGTTGTTAAAGAGTCAGCTACTGTGTTTTCAGTTTTATGAACATGTACGTATTCGACCATGTCGTTGTCAATGCCTTCAATGCTGCTAAATACTTGACCAAATTCTCTTTCCTGGCCTCAGAATGCCCTGTAACATGATTGGCCAATAGTTAGGAGTCACTTACCAATCAAACTCGCTTAGCCCCGCATCTGATAATGCTCAAGACCCCATCAGTTCAGATAACACATACCATCGGTTCCTCCTCTTCATCTACATTCATTTCTCGTTGCTCGGAATGAAATTCAACTCAAAACATTGCCAATGTATGGCTTTTAATCGCAGTTTGGGGTTCAAGAACGATATTAAAATCATATAACCCCATAGACCACTTGGTCATTCGACTCAAGACGTTAGGTCGTTACAACACATTCTTCAATGGAAACGATGTTCGAACCACTATCGAATGCACCTAGAAATTGGGTTTCATTTTCCGGGTTGCAGTTACCAATGCAAGGGAGAGCTTTTCTAGCTTTAAGTACTTTTTTTCTCCATCCAAAAGGCTTTTTTACTCACATGATATACGGGTCGAGGAAAGTTGTCTACTTCACGAATGAGTATCGCGCTTATTGCGTAGTCTGATACCGCGATATATACAAATAATTTATCGTTCGGGCTTGGCTTGGTCAACACTGCAGTAGAAGACAAATATTATTTCAAACCAAGGAAAGCCTCAGTGCATTCTAGGGTCTAGTTGAATTTTTTAGAGAGTCGGAGTACTTAAAAAAAGGGTACACATTTACCCGACGATCTAAATAAAGACCTGCTCAAAATTGCCAATCTCCTAGTTAGATTTTGTACTTCCTTAAAAGTCCAAGGTGGATGTGGTGTTCAAAGAATTTAACTTTACTGGATTAGCCTCTATTTATTTTTCACTAATCATGTAACCAATGAATTTTCCAGATCGAACTCCAAATGTGCACTTCTCTAGATTTAAATTCAAACTTATTTTTTTCAAGTTATCGAACGTTTCCTCCAGATTTGCAAAATGATCATCATCCCCAACACTTTTTACCAGCATATCATCGATGTAAACCTCAACGTTATGTCTGATCTGCCCTTAAAATGTTTTGTTTACAATCATTTGGTAAATTGCTCCCACATTCTTCAATCCAAAATGCATGACTTTATAAGAGTGCAACCCTCTCCCCGTTATAAACAAAGTGATATCCTAATATTTATGATCTAATCTGATTTGGTTATACCTTGTATAGGCGTCCATGAACGATGAAAATTTATTTCCTGACGTAAAGTCCATCAGTTGAACAATGCAAGAGATTTCGAACCTTAGGACACGCCCTATTGAGATCGGTAAAATCCACACACATCGTCTCTTTACAATTTAATTTTTTACTAAGACCGAGTTAGCTACCCATATAGGGTGCCCCGCCTTTGACAATCTATCCACTTCGACAATGATGGCCTCAAACTTTTCATGAGAGAAAGACTTTATTTTCTAAATAACTAGCCAAACATTTTGCCGGATCGCGAGGCTATGACAAACTATTTCTTCGGGAACTTTTGTTATATCCTACGTGTACCGAGAAAATATATATAATCTTGTAGACAAAAAAGATATTAATTTCTACCGAATCTCCGGAGACAAAATAGTTCCAATTTTCAATATTTATCCTCCGAAAAAGGTGTGGTTCTTACAATTTTTATCAAAAATTAAAATTTCAGGTGCCTCCTTTAGATTATCCACAGGATGGGACCCCAAAATAATCCCTAGTAACTGCTAATCCTCTTTGGACTCAATCATTTTACTAGGCCTCAAAGCTAAGGTTATTCGGAAATATTCTCTGGCTATATTTTGATTGTTTCGTACGGTCCTCACGTTTTTCCTCACTACATTTTCAAGAACTCGTGGATTGTCCAAGCCACTGCGTGCAATCTGGATAACCAAGAGTTGCCAAAAATCTTGTTGTACGACGTCGGAGCATCTACCACAATAAAGAGCACTGGTACTTAGAGATTGGAGGATGACCGAAGGAGTCTCCATTCGTTTGTAAGTTTTCATAAACAATATATTGGCAGAACTTCTAGTGTCTACAACACCCTCCAAACTTCATCTCCGGTAATTTCTGCTATAATTACCATTGTATCCTCGTGTCGCCTAACAACCTGTCTTATGTCATCATCATCAAAACATAATATTAGAGAAGGATTTATATAGAGGTGTGGCAAGGCCCCCACTTCCAACTGCGTGACCAAAGCTCACGAAATGCATTTTATGGGAAATATTTTTCACCCCTGCCATGGTATCCCCTCTGAAAATGGTTAGTGATTCAAAAATTTTACACAGACTTCTAACCTTTCTCATGGGCTCGAGTAGCGTCTCCTCTACGATGTTGATTATATTACGGTCTCTCTTAGGGTCCAAATAATTTGATGATATATCAAACGAATCAATAGGCTATGAGATAACCATGGTATTCTCTTGCTTCAGAGCTACAAAAGCCTATCTTCCTAGAGGATTCAATTGAGATTGTTTACTTGCAAATATCGTCAACTTCCCGTTCTCTATCAACATTTGTATATCCTTCATATCCGACGTCATCGTGATACTTACATTGTCTATTACCCTGATTCTCCCAAAGGATGTATAGGAAATTTGCTTCCAAAAATATATATAATTCATTTTTTTTAAATAGTTGGCATGCACTCAGTCAACTCAGCGAAGTGAGCTGGTCGAATCTATTTGTTGGATATGGGTCTAATTGTTGCTTGGAAGTTAGCCACTTGCTGACCCATCCCAGAGCAAGGTGGTAGATCGCTCGATACTCTTGGTTAGAACTGAGGTGTTTATGGTTGGTAAGTCTTGATCGGTTTGGTTGAAGAATTGGAGCATGTGCCTGTTGGTAAATCACAACCGGAGACCGTGAACTTTGTTGTTGTTGAGAGTTCAGCTCCGACGCTTGAGTTTCCTCCACTAAAATTTTCTTTTCAACCCGCGCTAACAGCGCCCCAAATTTAAAAGCTTGTTTCTTAGTGATGTTGTCTTTCACAACGTTGGGCAACAACCCTAACCTGAATCCAATAAGTGCCGCAGTTTCTTTGCAGGTTCCAAGTTCGGTCTTTATTTCAACAAATCGTCTGGTATAATCTCTCATACTCTCTCCGACCCTCGGTGGATAATTAATAACTGTATCCTCGTTTGCTTGAAAATTATTGCTTTCCATAAACTACTATCTGAACATGGTCCAAAACATGTTAAAGTTTTTGTTGCAGCTCTGTGGTAAAAGGTTGTACCACTTTGAGGCCTTATCCTTGAACGTTTGTGAAAATGCTCTACATAGCATATTATCATCATTATCAAAATTTATCATGAAATTCTTGAACAACTCCAAATGACTGTCCGAGTCCTTTTTTCCATCAAACGTGTCTAACTTGGAAATATCAAATGGCTTTGGGAGATGCCCGGACAGTATCTCATCAGAGAGCGGAGACGACTTCCAATTATGTTCAATTTTGAACATATCACCCCCAAGACATTCAGTGGAGGCCGCGTATAATCCTTTATATAATGGGTTTGTAAACTAATTGCTCATCCTATATCTGAAGCTCTGAATTACCAAGGGGAACTGAACATGCAAAATTGTTTGTTCTCTTCTGCTGATGGCTATCGCTCTGTCTTTATCCATAGAAATAAGAGGTTTTGTTTATCAATTTTATTCATTTTCTTCTTCAAAACTTTAGATTGGTGAGACGTGCGACGTCGGTCTCTCCGCTACCTTAAATTTTTATTTTCCTTTCTACTATGTCGGTATTCCTAGTTTGAGGAAGAAGACTCATCAGAATCATAAATCAAGGAATCACTAGACTTCGTTGAATCAAACCGCCGTTTGTATTTCCTCTATTTTCTCGATGTGTAATAATCTCGACGCCTTTCACCGTCGTGATCTCGAGCTTGATGCCCGTCTTCTTGATCGACCTCTCTCAAATTTATGACTTGAGTCTCCTCTCAACCAACATTGCCTCTTTTTCGGTATTCAGCTTCAGAATATCTTCCAATAATTTCATTTTTATTAGCAGAGTAGATTGTTCTAACTCATCCTCAACATATTGGTCGTCATAGTATTTCTTTTCGATTTGTTGTTCTTCAAATCGATGGTCCTCATAGTAGAACACGACCCTTACGTCCTCTATCTCGACAGCAATCCCCTCTTAGGAGTCTGCGTTCATCTATCTCAACAAATTTGTAACTTAAGAGTAGTGATTTTGGAGAAAAACTTTATGGGTATCAATCTACTCCATTTGTGGTCGTCGATGATGGTTCTAGAAATATCCAGACCCTATTTCGCTGCCAGATAAGACTAGAACATAAGAGAGCAACACGGTACATAGAGAGAGAAAGTGCCAAAAAGTAGTTGTAATATATTAATTGTTCACCCTTCCTCCAAAAAGGAATTTTGCTTTATATAGTAAAGGTGGTGAACCTAAAACCCACATGGATGACCCACTTTATTATATTCTACCTTTTTATTACACTAATCATAATCATATACTTTTTATTACAAGACAAGCCATAAACATTATTTACTTTGTCATTCTTTATTACAAACTTATAAATTAAAACCAAAATGACCTTAATATTTCTGACCCGCTTAGGCCCGGATAAATTATAATTTTATCAATTGGTAATTGTATTTGAGTATTATATGGTAATAGTCTCTCATGAGTCTAGGTCTGATTGGTTGTGCGTTGGCTACTGATTGGTTGTGCGTCGGCTAACTTATGCTTTAGTACTAGAAATAGAGCTTCTGATAATCACAAGACCGACTTAATAAAGTATTTTATTGTTAAGAGAACGAAGAAAAAATATAGAGAGAACGAAGAATAAATACTATGCAAAAATAAATCACCTACAAATGGGATGACTAGTGTTATTTATAGGGACCCTTCTGAGCCTTGATGGTCTCTATTGGCCCAAAATACATAAATAACCCTTGAACCTTTGAGACATAATAATAATAATAAATACTACTTGGACCGAGGGTAAGTAGGAATATGATGGCTGATCCTCTCTACTCTTAGACATCGATGAAGAAACCTACGCAAGTCGGGAACAATACAACAAATATTGACTGAAGATGGTTTTTGTTTTCCAATTCAAAAAACAAATCGCTCATTATTATCCGATTCTGATGGTACCGACTTTGTGGTTAACCGCATGCCCCACTATGAGGCATTGAATAAACATACCAGAATATTATATTGGATATAATAAGGGTTCCTTGAAGAACTCAAAAACAATTAACTATATAAGAGAGCATTAAGATCAAGAATTAAATGACAAACAAAGCTCTGAACTAGGGTTGTCACAAAAATCGGAAAAATTCAATATTCGACCAAAATATTTGATATCGAATCCAAAGAAAACGGCTAATATCGAAAAAAACGGATATTACTCGTATTCAAAAATAACGGATACGGATATAGACATGTCTGTATTCGAAATATTTGATATCCAAAATTTTATAAATAAATATTATATATATATATATATATATATATAAACTAGCTTTATTAATTTAAAATTAATTATTTTTAAGCTAATGATAAAACCTAAATTGATTTTGATATTCAGATTAGGATATTGATTTTAATAAAGTTCAAAAAAAATTTGAAATTCAGATATTCGAATTTGGATATAATCTGTATCCGAATAATATCCATCAGATTGAAATTCTGATAATAATTTCAGATTTCATATTCGAATTCGGATATATGCATATTCGTATCCAAAATATTTTTGACAGCCCTATTTTCAACCTGTTGTCCGATGCATTAGTATCATATTCCGACTGCAATGACCTGCTCGACCCTTATCCCACTATCATGTATACTATCGGAGTCCCTTTCTCTTACTAATTAGATGGGTGACAATGATTTTGACGTCATTCAAAAGGGGTAAGGATTATAAAATGCGCAATGGAGATTGAGCGTGAGGGTTAGGATGGTTCGACCCATGCCTCCTCCTATGAACTAGAGAATGAGGTATATTACAACCCAAAAATAGTCCAAATGATTGATAAACATTCTCAGGGTTTGAAGGATAAAGGTAGTTTGAACTGTATTTTCCTAACACCGAGGGGTACTTCATCAGGGAGACCTTTGATAAGTCTTCATACTGCTACAACCAATCACAACCAGACTCTCACATTTTCTCATGAGGGGTTACTTATACTCTAGATGGACAGTCCTCTTCTACATCTACTTATCCTCCTGAGGGGCAAACCTCTCATATAGTTGTTTATGCTCAAGAGGGGCAGACTCCACTTGAAACTGGTGATGCTTTGGAGGGGTAGACCTATCATGCAGCTGGTTACCCCCAACCAAAACTTGATTCTAAGTAAAAAACAAAAATGATCCTAAAAGTCAAAAGGTTTTGAAATTATCCCTAAGAAAAAAAGAAAGAGGACAAGGGTGTCGAATCAAGCAGTGGTACGGTTATGGTTTCTCTGTCTGAAATTTACCAAACTTAGAGTCTTATAGAAAATCTCTTATGTATATGACGACTCGGTGGGAAGTCTCTAACATGTGTAGTAAACTAACCATTCCTTTAAACATTGAAAGCCGGCTTCCTTAACCCGGGGAAACTCCCCTCACTGTGGAGGATGATGAGTTGATAGTCTTCCTAGAGTGGTTCGATGAGGTCTTTGCTTTCCTCTTTATCTAGATATTATCAGATTCTTTGTGGCGCACTCTGATATCTTGCATTACTGCTTCAAAACTATCAGAGATTGATTTCAAGAAGGACAACTTGTTATCACTGTATACCACAATCCTCAACTCGGTTTATCCTACCTACCTTTTGCCTTTACCAGAAAAATATAAAGTTGTTACCTACTTGTTGGAATCTGGGATGGAGTGATAATGTTACTTCATCTTTTCCTGGTGGTGCCTGGGAGAATGGTGGACTTATCTCTAAGCATAACCTTATATGCTTGAGGAGCACCTAGAAACGGGATAGTAAGCACACGAGTTAACATTCCCAATCTTAACTTCCAATTATCATTTAACTCTTGCACTTTTTCTGGTTTTTTCATATTAGGTTGACCTATAGTATTTTTATGAAAGAGTGTAGCAAATTTTCCGTCTCCTCTGCCGAAAATGTTGAAGTCATCTTCTCGCAACTCTACGTCTGGGCTCAAGATAACTAGGATAAAAGGTTCCATCATTTCTTTACCATTCACAACTTTTCTTAGACCAAGATATAGATTGTGGCTGACCAAAAGCATGTTGTTCCTTCCAACAAGCTTGAGAACGACCAGAAGGTTATGTCAGTGATTACACTCTCATTGGTCAATCTATTCTTATCATCCTAGACGTGTGCCCTAAGTAAAGAGGTGATGACCGAAATGAAAGAACAATCAATGAAGTGAGTGAAACTCTTTCAGGGCAGCAACTCGCCCAAACATTTGAACCTTTGCACCCCTCTTCCTCTCTTTCAGAGCACAAGTCAACAAAAAGAGGAACACATTAAGGCTCAAGATTTAGGCAAAATCGTTACTCGTCATCTTGTAGAGGTTAGCTTTACGGTGGCCACTACCAATTGATCCCTTCTGGATGCAATGGCTTGAATCACAGCCTTTCACATGTAGGTATTTATTCAATTAGTTTTATTTTTCTTTGAATGACGTCCTATATTCTGGTTTTAACCATCAATCTTCAACAGACAAAATATACCACCTTCCGGGTAGTTCAAAACATGGCTGAGCAGAATTATCTGACGCTCTCTAATATCTTCGTCCCCATGAAGTGTCCGGTAAAACATGTCCAATATGGTGATGCAAATATTACCATCACGAAGATCTGATAGTCCACCTACCTACTGGAATAAGAAACTAGCTGACGAAGAAAAGGAAAAGCTTGGGAAAATGGTGAAAGAGTTGTCTGGTGAGGTTGACAAGCTGAAGAAGGTTCCATCACTTAATGTCGTAGTGTCGTGTTTGAAGAGCAAAACGACTACGACCTCTGAATTACACAAAGATTCTTTAAAACATTCGAAAATTGACAAGGACAATAATTTTGTCGTGTTGAAAAAAAAGATGTCCGGTGCTTCAGCCAAAAAGGCTAATGAGATCAAGTCTGTGATGTATCTATTTTTTTCCATAAATTCTCAGACATGCACCTTGGATCTTTATAGAAACTCGTTTCGTAAGCACAAATATCAGTCAAAATCTCATTCGAAGACAAAAAATAATGATTTGGAAAATGCAGAAGCTAAACATGAAGAAACGAATAGAGGAGAGACACAAAACCTTGACAAACTCAGCAGTGTTGCTGCCAACGGGAAAGAGCTCGACACTCTTCTAGACAATTGAAATTTTCTGGTTGACTTGTTGGTTTTCCCTTCTCTTATTTTTTGTGTTTTACTTCTCTAGCAACCCCCAGTATATCAAGTTTGAATTTTATGTAATATTTCCTTCACACTAAATTCCTTGGTTCGCCCTGACACCTTATGTTTGTGACTAAAGTCCTGGTAGTCCGTGGAGTTTTGTGTTTGTACTTTACTTCTATTTAGTTGCTCAGATTTATGTACAATCGTAAGTGATCAACCTATGTTTGTGCACTTTAACAAATTTCATATTTTGGATTGAAACTTCTTATGAACTTATTGCATGTTTTAACCAATCCTGGTTGGACTATTTTATAAAACTTTCGGGATCTCGCTCAAGTTATAAACAAATACACACAAAATAAAATGTCAATAAATTTATTAGATGAACCTCTAATATACATGTACCTCAAGTTAGGAAAGAGTATGACATGAGTCCATTCAAAAATTACAAAAATACTTAGTTCAATAAGCAAAAATAAATCATATACGTAGTTACACATGATAAAGTCGGATGTACTCAATATTTTAAAGGTGTGGAAGTCTTTTCCCCTCTTTATCCACCCGTATATAGGCTCTCCCTTTAATTCATTCAACTACGAAATACTTTTCTTAAAACTATGTTTTCAACCTTAAATTCTTTCCTTCAGGCTTTCAAGGCAATATTTATAAGGTATTCAGCTAAATCATGTGCTTTGATGGCCATCCTTGGTTTGTATGTGATGAGGGCGGAATTCGCCGATCCAAGGAATAGGGGTAACAATGTAATAGATAATAATTAATATAGTTATTTGAGTATACAAAGTTCTTTAGGGACTAATATGCAAAAATAAAAGTAGCAAAAGAGGGCCCATCGACATGTGATGATGGCCCATAGAGCTTAAGCGGGCCCTCCCTATTTTACTATAAAAGGAGGACCCTTTTTGCCTAAAATGGTATGGAATATTTTCTTGACAAAAAGACTACTTTATCTCTCTATACTTTCTCTCTCTAGAACTCCTCAGACGCTATATCCGAAATAAATTCCTTTTTCAGCTATTTACTCATCATTGGCGCCGTCTGTGGGAACAGTGATACCGAAAAGGAATCTTCTGTCCTTTGAAAATCACATTTTACGGGATGAATAGCGAAGCGGCGACAGAGAGGGATGGTAGGGAGGTCATCCGGGCCGCTGCTGGGTCGGAGGACGCGGGAGCTCCTGGTCGGGAGTGGAACGGCGGTCGTGATAAGCGTTCGACCCTGATTATGACCCGAAAGCAGCTGCTCGAAGATATTGCCCGGTTAGAAGAGGAGCGAGAGCGGGCGCTGGACGAGAAAAGGATTCGTGAAGGGAAGGGCAAAGAGCCCGCCCTGGACGATCGGGGAGCGGTTGGTCACGCCCAAGCATCGAGGATGGAGGCCCGACCTGTCAGGTATTACCGAGATTCACCTCCCGATGATGTAGAGGCTGTCAAGATTCGTCGGAACTCGGGCGTCCATCATACCATGACGTCGGACTATCCCTCAGGCGACTCGTCCGACGAGGAGTGCCGACGTCGGGAGAGAGCCCAGCGGACACGAAAGACTCGGTCCCAGCGCGTTCGAGGGTCCAGGGCAGACCCTTCGCGGTACAAAAAGGGAGGCACCGATAAACCGACCCCTGTATCCTTTGAAAAAGAAGGAACGCACGTCGCCAGCCGCGGAGAGCGAGAAATGTTGCCACCAATTCCGTGGCAGCCAACGAACAGCCAAAACCTTGGATACCGAACGAGCAGCCAGTTCGTCGGCCCAAGAGCCGAGGGGCTCTATGAAATCAGGACCGAGGGCCTTGGGGGAGGAGCTTTTGAGCTCGGAGTTAACTGGAGAGCCTCCCCGTTATCTGATGAGATATTAGCGGGACCGCTCCCGAGGCGTTTTGACATTTCTAAACTGGAGAAATACGACGGGAAGACGGATCCGGACAACCATTTGGAGGCCTTTAAGAACTTTATGCTGAGTTTCGATAACGACGATAAGCTCTTATGTAGGGCTTTTTCTATGACATTCAAAGATAGGGCTTCAAAATGGTACAACCGGTTACCGCAGGGGTGCATCAGAAACTTCGGGACTTTTTGGGCTATGTTTAGGCAACACTTCGTGGGAAGTAAGAGTTTCCGTGCCAATGGAGATACTATAATGAACTGTCGACAGAAGCTAGGGGAGAGCCTAAAAAACTATACCAGGCGTTTCATCGATGCGAAGACCGATTTGGACCATTGTGAAGAGAACGTGGCCCTAACGGCGTTTCGGTTAGGCCTGCTCCCGGGGCCGATGAAGCAGGCGGTCACGAAGAAGCAGGCGTTCACTTTTTCCGCGTTGTTGGCACAAATAGAAAAACAGATACTGATTGAAGAAACGGAGGCTTCTGAAGTGGCGGCGCAGATCCAGCAGAGCGCCCAGGCATCGGTCGTAATAAAGCAGGGTTCCCGACTCGACCAGGTTAGAACGGCCCAGCCGATTAGCACAATACCCCCGAGCTCGCAAGCGGTAACTAAACCTTCCGCCCCGACCGGCTTTAGGCCGAAACAAAACGGACCGGCAACGTCCCGGCCCATGTCCAACAAATGGATACGACCGGCCTACTTCGCGGATCTCACGGAGTGCGTATCCTCAATCTACGAAAAAACCAAGAGAAGCGGGATGTACCGAAAGCCTTTTCCTATCCCGACGCCTCGGGAACAAAGGAATAACCGCTATTGTCGTTACCACGAGGACGTCGGCCATGACACGAAGGACTGCATAGCTTTAAAGAAGGAAATACAGATGCTCATTGAGCACGGTAACCTGTTAGAGTATGTCAAGAAGGCCCAACATGCCGCGCCCTCGAAAGAGGTGGTCATAATTCCGAAGCCGGAAACCACCATGGCGATTTCGGAAGTTACGGATCAGTTCGACGTATCGGTTGAGTACCTTGATCCCGAGGTCGGTCGGAATATCATCGGGGTCATCGAGGAAGAGGCGGAAGTTAGCGTGCGTGGCCTTTGTCAACTGTTTGATTCATCAACAGACCTCGGAGAAGGATCTGCGACGGGAACCAGAACTGGCTTCCAAACCAGAACTTGCTTCCAAACCTGGCGCACCTTTCCCCCAACTCTGTACCCCGACGATATCAGAGTTGTTGATGAAAAAATTGGCGACCGTAGCGATATCAGAGTTGTTGATGAAAAAATTGGCGACCGTGGCGATATCAGAGCTGTTGATGAAAGAATTGGCGACCGCGGCGGTATCAGAGTTGTTGATGAAAAAATTGACGGGCTCGTCGGTAAGGTACAAGGCCTGCGCGATCTATTCGAATCCATGACCATCTTCGGAGGGGATTCGATGGCAGGAATAACGCATTCCTCCAGAAAGAGACACATCGTTAACTTAGCTACCCAGATGGAAGCCAGAGCTTGCTTCCAAACCCGAAGCACCCCTTCCCCAATTTTGCACTTTGACGACGACGATATGAGAGACTTAGCCGGGCCTCATGAGGATGCCGTTGTGATCGGGGCAGCGATCGCGGGAGAAGAGGTTCGGCGTATTTTGATAGATACCGGAAGCTCAGCTAATATCATCTTTGCTTCAACTTTCGCCAAATTCCGAACACGGCCGGTACTCGAACGATCCGACCGTGCCATCGTTGGGTTTACGGGAACAGCAGCGGACGTCGTTGGAGAGTTCGAAGGTGTGGTACAATTAGGCCGCGGCCCGTTTAAAAAAGAGGTCACCGTGCTGTTCATAGTGGTCGACGCGCCGGCGTCGCACAATGCGATTCTGGGACGATCTTGGATATCGTGCATGCATGCAGTGACTTCAACTATTCATCAGTGTGTAAAGTATGTGGTTGGCAATAACATCGGGGTCGTACGAAGCAGCCAGAAGACGGCCCGAGAATGTTACCGAGCTGCATTGGCACCAAAGACAGACCAGGAGATGTTCCCGTCCCATGCATAGCAATTAAAGGGGAGCTCCCCCGGATCGCAGCCGGTGGACGACCCTCGGGAGACCCCAAGCCTTTTGACAACCAACGAAGAATGTGAGCTGCATCATTTTGCAGATGGAAAAGGGTTGCGGGTCGGGCTGAATATTTTACCGACTTTAAGAGAACAGATGTTAGCTTTGCTCCGGGAGAATCTTGATCTATTCGCGTGGTGTGCTGGGGACGTCACGGGAGTACCCGAATCATTTGCAGTTCACAAGTTGACCATAAACAGGAATGTTAGACCAGTAATTCAGAAACGACGAGCTTTCTCTCCCGAGAAAGCAGAGGTAATTTTACAGGAAGTCGAAAGGATGACTGGGGTCGGACATATCATAGAAGCGCGATACCCTTTGTGGATATCCAACCCCGTTCTGGTAAAAAAGAAAAGCGGGAAATGGAGGATGTGCGTGGACTTTACCGATCTCAATCGGGCATGCCCGAAGGACCCTTTCCCGATGCCGCGGATCGATCAACTGGTAGATTCCACATCTGGCAATAAGCTACTATCTTTTATGGACGCCTATGCCGGTTACAATCAAATTAAACTACACCCCGCGGATCAGGAGAATACCACATTCATCACGGGCCGAGGGCTATACTGTTACAAAGTAATGCCCTTCGGACTAAAGAACGCGGGAGCAACATACCAAAGACTGGTTAACCGAACTTTTGAAGACCAGATCGGGAGAAACATGGAGGTGTACATCGATGACATGTTGGTCAAAAGTGGGACCGACGTGGATCACCTTACCGACCTCAGAGAGGCATTTGATAATTTGCGAAGAGTGAACCTAAAGCTAAACCCAGAGAAGTGTTCTTTTGGTGTACGGTCAGGGAAATTTTTGGGATTCCTTGTCAGCGAAAAGGGCATTGAAGCCGACCCTGTTCAACTACGAGCTCTAGCAGACATGACTCCTCCTCGGAGCGTAAAAGAAGTCCAGATTCTGACCGGGCGACTAGCCGCATTGAATCGCTTCATCTCTCGATCATCTGACAAATGTGCCCCGTTTTTTCGGGTCCTTCGACAGGTAAAAAATTTTGTTTGGACTGACGAATGTGACAAGGCATTTTCGGGGATCAAAGAGTATCTATCGTCCCCAAACCGACTGACCAAGCCCACGGCGTACGAAACTTTGTTCCTCTACGTGGCAGTTACCGATTATGCGGTCAGTGCGGCACTGATCAGCGAGTCCGGGCCAGTTCCGACAGCTGTTTACTATATAAGCAAAAGTCTGCTTGACGCCGAAACTCGATATTTAAAGCTCGAAAAAGTGGCTCTGGCTCTGGTAACGGCAGCAAGGAAGATGCGCCCTTACTTCCAGGCGCACCACATTGTCGTCCGCACCTCGTTCCCACTAAAATACGTTTTCCAACGACCAGATATGTCCGGAAGGATAGCCAAGTGGTCGGTCGAGCTAGGGGATTTCGACATTGAGTTCGAGCCCCGAACCGCGATTAAGGGACAAGCCTTGGCAGATTTTTTGGTCGAATTCCATTCCGAGCGACCCGAACAAGAAACACCCCTACAAGAAGTTGCGGGGGGCGAATGGACTATCCGCACTGATGGAGGTGCCAACATTAGTGGTTGTGGGGCGGGAGTTCAGATCATTACCCCTTCGGGTTTGAGCATGTTTCAGGCCATCCGTTTTGGTTTTCACACGTCGAACAACGAAGCAGAATATGAAGCGGCTTTGGCTGGATTGCGATTGGCACAAGTCTGTGGGGCGAGGCAAGTGCGCCTGGTAAGCGACTCCCAACTTTTGATAAATCAGGCCTCGGGGAATACAGAGGCACGGAAAGAACACCTGGTGCAGTATTTAGCGGCTTTAAGAATTTTGGCCGCATCCTTTGACAAAGTCAGGTACGAACATGTCCCCCGAAGTGAGAATATGACGGCAGATTCTTTGGCAACAATTTCATGCTCGACCAGTTATCCTTGGGTGATAGAACAAGAGAATCCGTCCATTTTTAAACGACATGAGCTCAATAACCGACCCGAAATCGCGTGTCAGATCTCTTCAGTTGCGAATTCTGATTGGCGGCGGAATATAATCGCGTTTTTAGCTGGAGGGCAGCTCCCCGACGATGCGGCCTCGGCTCGCAAATTACGTAACAAAGCAAGGGGATACGTCCTTTTGGGGGATGTGCTGTACAAAAAGTCCTTTAGCCGACCTCTGCTTCGATGTTTAGGTTTTAATGAGTCCCAAGTAATTTTGTCCGAGCTACACGACGGGGAGGGCGCGGCTCACTGCGGATACAAGTCTTTGATTAGAAGAGTGTTTCTCGCCGGCTTCTATTGGCCGACCATAACAACAGACGCCAAACTCATGGTGAAAACTTGTGATACGTGTCAACGATTTGGGAATGCGATCAACATTCCTGCAACACATCTAGAATCTATATCCGAGGGGTTACCCTTTGACCGATGGGGAATCGACCTGGTCGGACCGTTGCCCATGGCATCGGGGGGAAGACAAACGATCGTCGTCGCGGTCGACTACTTTTCAAAATGGATCGAGGCCGAGCCCTTATCTGCTACAAAAACCAAGGACATTGTCAAATTTATCTGGGCAAACATTTGTTGTAGGTTCGGGGTGCCGCAACGGCTAACCATGGACAACGGACCACAGTTTGATAGCGCGGAAATGAAAGCGTTCTGCACCACGCATAATATCCGACAGTGTTTCTCTGCTCCATTTCACCCGCAGGCGAACGGCCAGGTCGAAGTCACGAATCGAACCATTCTTGATGGCCTTAGGAAGAATCTCGAGGGAAAGGCCGGCAAGTGGCCCGACTATTTGCAGGAAGTATTATGGGCCTACCGAACAACACCTCGCACGGCGACCCAGGAGTCACCCTTTGCCTTGGTGTATGGTATGGACGCGGTCACTCCCGCGGAATCTATCTTTCCCTCTTTCAGGATCGGCACTTATCAGCCGGAGACGAATGACGACACCCGACGGCTAGAGCTTGATCTCATTGACGAAAAACGTCACCGCGCCCATTTAAACGCTTTGCACTACCAGACTTTAATGAGAAGTCGGTACTCCACTAAGGTTCGTCGTCGGGAGTTTAAGGTCGGGGACAAGGTCCTGCGACGGGTTTTTCTACACACCAAAGACAAGAGCCTCGGGAAACTCGCTCCGAACTGGGAGGGACCTTACGAGATAGTCGACAGAATCAGGAGCGGGACGTACCGCCTGCAGAATCGGCACGGGCAACTCCTTAGGTTACCGTGGAATATTGAGCATCTGAAATTATATCTTGAATAGTTTGTAATTTTTTGTGAGTTTTGTATTTCTTGACGTTTTGGTCAAATTTGTAATGATCGGGGGTGTACTCTTTTTCCTACCTTGGTGGCGCAAGGAGGTTTTAACGAGGCACAGGTCAAAACCCGAACCACGTTATTGATTATGAAAATTCCTTGCCTTTTAAAAAATCGATTCATTATGACGGTGGGCGGCTGACGAGCTGGGCACCGTAATCTAAATTTAAAATCAATTTGCAGAACTCTCAAAGAGTTTTTCGGTTTTACCGATCCACATTTTGGCTTTCCAGACCCTCTGGATTGACCTTCGATAATAACTCGATCTACAGAACTCTCAAAGAGTTTTTCGGTTTTACCGATCTACATTTTGGTCTTCCAGATCCTCTGGATTGACCTTCGATAATAACTCGATCTACAGAACTCTCAAAGAGTTTTTCGGTTTTACCGATCTACATTTTGGTCTTCCAGATCCTCTGGATTGGCCTTCGATAATAAATCGATCTACAGAACTCTCAAAAGAGTTTTTCGGTTTTGCCGATCTACATTTTGGTCTTTCAGACCCTCTAGGTGGGCTTGCGATGATCAGACAATTTACTTTTTACAGATCAATTACCTCTTCGAAAAGTTTTTTGGGTTTCCCGATCTACCTTTTGGCCTCCCAGACCTACTGACGCGACTATCACTAATAAAACAGTCAATCCACAACACAGTACTTAGGAAAATATATCATCCTCATACAGGGGGCCCCATGGCCCCCAAAATAAAATAGGTACAGTACAGAATAGGGGGGGGGCCGCGGCCCCCAAAGGTCTACAACACATTGTCAAAAAAAAAACCAGAACAAAAAAAAAGGGAAAACTGATTCACTGATCCCCACCTTCTTCATCTCCCTCACTTTCCTCTTCATCATCCGCCCCATCGGACTCCTCCACTACAATCCCCTCGGGACGATCCTTTTCCGGCACATCGAGCCATAACGAGCCAAGGTGAAGCTCCGGGTATCGGTTGTGGAGTGACAGAACATATGCGGCCTTGGTGGCTGCAGCATCTTGGTCCGACCACAGTCGGCACCGTTCGAGATAGGCCTTGTTGGAGGATTTCAGCTTGTGAACCTCCGACGCTAGGGCTGAGGCACGGTCTTCCGCGGTTTTTCTCGCCGACTCAGCCAACTCCTTCGCCTGATTTGCTGCTTCCGCGGCAGCCTTAGCTTCACTGGCTAGCCTCTCAGCCTCAGCAATCTGACCTTTCGCCACGGCCAGAGCCTCTTCAGCGGTCTTCGCCTGCGTGCGGAGACGAGAAATTTTCGCCTCTGCCGCGGATAACTTCTTGCCAAGCCCCCTAGCCTGGCGCTCTTTCATAGAAATCGGTACCAGCAAGCTGTACAACGACATTGCCAGCCCATCTGAGCTCCGAAGCGGGTAAGGGTGCGGACTGCCCATCGTCGTTAACACCGGGAATTTGGGACCGCTCGACGACGAAGCATCAGGGCCAACAGCCTCAGAAGGCTCAGCATCATCCGGGATAGAAACCACATCGACCGGAGCAGGATCCCCACCTTCAACATGGTCCAAAAGCGCAGGTCGTGAAGCGATTGCCTCAGCGCTGACTGCCACCCGATCCCTTGCCACAACCTTGGGTTTCTTTAGCTTGGACCCCTCCACCTCCGCACGACTCTTCCTCTTCGGCGCTACAACCAGGGTCTGACCCTCCTCTGCTGGATCCGCTACCGGTGCGGCCGACCCGATCGGGTTGCTCTCAGCGTCGGGTCCGACTTCAGGCTCCCTACCGTCCTCCTCCGACTTGGGACGCTTGCTGGGCGCCTTATTCCGCTTAGGCAAATACAGTATGTACCCAGGGCGGCCGGTTCGGGAGAATACCTCGTCGAGGTTCGGGGGTTCCCGCAGCTGTTCGATGGTCAGCACCTCGGGTGAGCACCGCCAAAGGTTGCTCATGAACAGATTCTTGTCCATGAAGGTGCGGTGCATGCCCCGACCCCAGTTCGTCCGGGCATAGTTTTTCAGCACCTCAAAGGTGTCTTCCGCAGCTTTGGCATGATCCTTCTTTACCCCCTGCAGCCAGTCCTTCGACACTACGCAGCGGATCAGAACGTTTTAAAAAAAAAAAAAAAAAAAAAAAAAAAAAAAAAAAAAAAAAAAAAAAAAAAAAAAAAAAAATATATATATATATATATGTGGTAGCAAGTAAAAGGGCAGTACCATCATGGACCCAAGTCCGCAGGATCCGCCTCGGATTTTCCTTTGTATAGGGAAGCCCGTGCTCCCAACACCCGCTCAAAAAAACGAACCGATGCTTCCACCCCTTGTCCCCCTCTAAAAAGTCATTGACAATTTTCCATTTATTGCCAAGAGAGGAATAGAAGAAGGGCGACTTCGGGGATTTCGACAGACCCGACATGGCGATATACTCCTCCATCGGCATGGCTCGACCAGAGAGGCGGGAAGCCATGATGCAGGACATCAGGGTATACCACGCATTAGGCGTCAGCTGTGAGGGGCAGATTTTAAGAGTGCGGAAGTAGAGCGCAATCTCGGGGTCCAGGGGAAATCGCAGACCCCAGTTGAATAATTCGGTGAACACCACGATTTCTCTGGGTCGGGCGTGAATGGGTGTCTCCCCCGGGGTCGGGAATCGAACAGTAACGCATTCAGGGATGCCCCAGCGAATCAGCATCTCCTCGTGATCGGACTCAGGGAAGTAGACGTACTTCCCCTCGAAAAGAGAAATTACGTCCCTGGTCAAAAGCCAGTCAAAATACTTGGTCGAAACGGCAGTTTTGATCTCCTCGGGCCAGGGATCACCCTGATTGTTAGCAGCGTGGCAAGCTGCAGCAACACACTCCCCCGCGGGAGCAATATCTACCTCGGGCTCTCCAGCTTCATGGGTCGGAACTGAGTCAGAGCAGCGGGCAGCAGCAGCGTTTGTATCAGACGGTCGAACCTGGGAGGAAGAAGCATCGGGAATACCGCGGGCCATGGCTTTATGAGCCTCCTCAACTTGCTTAGGTGTCAGCTGCATTTTCGGCAGACCTAAAAAAGTGACCGCAGTGTTAATACCGGTCCGAAATCCTCTAATCGAGGGTGTAAGCTGAACCATTTCGGGACTATTACCTCCTTCCGTGTATTGCAGTAGCTCGTCGTCCCCCATGGTCAGAAAGGTAGATTTACGAACACGTCGGGGAGTATGCAAGTTTGTGGAAGATCGGGTCGGATTTCCCGGGCGAACCGGTGGACTGTCGCTGGAGGAAAGGGCAATGGGCTCTGGAGATCGACCGGCTTCGGGAGTCGTAGAAATGGAGAGATCGGAAGCGAGGAAAACCTCTGCGGGAACCGGGGTAGCTAGAACGGGATCGTGAGGAGGTGGAGCGGGAACGAAAGGTTTGGAGTTGGAACCCCAGATCAGGCCAGCACGTCGGTATTCCTCTGCTCTATCGCCAATACTAGACCACTGTTCGAAGCTCCACTCAGATCCTTTTTTCTTGGTGGGTTTTTTCTGCGACCGTCCGGGTTTCATACAACAAGAGCCAAAACGAAGAAGGGTCGGGCGAATTCACTTTCTCTCTCTAGAAATGCTCTGGCAGCGTTTTTCTCTCTCTAAAAAGCTTCTGAGAGACACAGAAGGCTTTGGGGTATTTATAGGGAAGCATGGAAGAGCGGGGGATATCAATCGACAGAAACACAGCGGGAAGGCGAAGAGTCTCCTAGGACTCAAGTCTGTCAGAGGGATGGGCTATTAACCTTTGACACGTGTCGATCCGGGTCTGATGAGCCTTGACGTAAGCACCCGTCCCAAGTGCCGTGTGGGAGTGGGCCGCCGCTACCGGGTCTGGTAATATGGTTTGGCCCATTGGGATAGGCCTAAAGTTAAAAGCCCACAAAACCAGAAGATGAAACGCGTGAAGAAATCCGAAGTAGTTACCCCGCGCGTCGGGGAGATGAAACCGACGGGATCGGGATCCCATAATGAAGGCAGGTGACCGGCGAAAGTACTCCTGGAAAGTCTCCGCTCCTGATAGTTCCCGAAGACTGGGGGGCTACTGATGAGGGCGGAATTCGCCGATCCAAGGAATAGGGGTAACAATGTAATAGATAATAATTAATATAGTTATTTGAGTATACAAAGTTCTTTAGGGACTAATATGCAAAAATAAAAGTAGCAAAAGAGGGCCCATCGACATGTGATGATGGCCCATAGAGCTTAAGCGGGCCCTCCCTATTTTACTATAAAAGGAGGACCCTTTTTGCCTAAAATGGTATGGAATATTTTCTTGACAAAAAGACTACTTTATCTCTCTATACTTTCTCTCTCTAGAACTCCTCAGACGCTATATCCGAAATAAATTCCTTTTTCAGCTATTTACTCATCAGTATGTAATATCCAAGTCTCCTAACTTTATCGACCATTTTTCCAAACACCCGGAGATGACACGATCTTGTAAAATGTTCCCAAGGGGAAAATAGGTTTGAACCACAATAGAATGTCATTGGAAATATGGCTTCATCTTTTTCGTTGATGCTACTAGATCAAAAGCCAACTTATCTAACAGTAAACACGATATCTCTGCAAGTAATATAATCTTACTCGCATAATAAACATGCTTCAGATAGTTTTTTTCTTCCATAACCAGAATGGTGCATACCGCGTAGTCGGACACTATCAGGTATATATATATATATAATCTCCTCCTAAATTTGATTGGACAAAGTATCTCGAGAATTCAAGTGTTTCTTTATCCTCTCAAAATTCTTATCGCACTCTTCGGTCCACTAAAAATTATACGTTTTCCTTAATACTTGGAAGAAAGGAGTGTATTTGTCCGAAAGTGCAAGATAAAACGATTCAAGGCTGCAAGCCTGCTAGTCAGAACTTGTACTTCCTTGAATGTTCGAGGTGGTTTCATAAAATTGAAAGCTTCCAGCTGCCATAGGTTAGATTCAATTTATTTTTTGCTAACAATATATCTGAGGAATTATGTCGATCGAACCCCGAAAGTACACTACACCGAATTAAACTTTAAGTTCACAACTTTCAAGTTCTTGAATGTCTGGACCAGGTCAAAAATATGCTTGGAATCCTTGTTACTCTTAACTAGCACGTCGTCTATATATAACTCAACATTTTTCCCATTCTGAAAGACGAATTACTTGTTAACCAATATAACCTTGTAAATAATGCAAACATTGATTTGTGATGAAGGTGATTATTTTTTTGTCTAAATTATGCATTGTGATATGGTTATAACCCGAATAAGCATCCATAATAGCATTATCCATGAGGTTGAGTCCACCAATTGATCCACCATTGAAACATGAAAGGGATCCTTCGACATGTCATATTCAAACATGTAAATCAACACACATCCGCTAATTATCATTTTTACTTTTCACCAAACCGGGTTAGTCGTCTACATTTCATATTTTGATTATATGATGTGCCCATGTTGGCCAACCTATCTACCTCAACAACTATTGTTATAGATTTTTTGATGGAAAAGAATATTCTATTTTATGATACTAACCCCCACCAAAGGCCCCAAAAACTGTTACTCATCTTCTGTTACTTTTCTTTCATGTATCCTTCTTAAAGTCTGTTTTATTCTCTTAATTTAAGGGAAAGAATACTGCATAGCACTCCCTAACAACCTTCCGGTTAATCTAAACCACAAAAACTCAGTGTCATATCACGTACTTTAAGTATTAATGAATGATCGAGGCGATCGTATGCATCCAATCCAGCCAAAATGTTATAAAATACTATGCAATTATCAGTAAATGGCTCAAGCACAGAATATATGCGAATTAAAGATTTAAATGAAACACAGGATTTAACGTGGTTCGACAATTATCTACGTCCACGGGCGCCGCCAGAGAAAAGAGTTTCATTATGATAGAAAAGGTTACAGATTTCAGATTGTGTTTTGTGTCGCCCTAGTAATCTATTTATAGGGAATTAATAGACTTACTAGACTATGGGCCTAATGGGCTCATACCACAAGACTAGCTCTTTTGAAGTGATTGGACAATATCATTATCACAACACAAAACTGTCCTGCCGGACACAGTACACTGTCAAGGCACTATTCGACTCATTCACAACAAATCTTCCCCTTGAGGCGAATATCCTTTCTTCACTATCAACAAAGAATATTCTCTTCTTCTGACTCACCAAATGCCTTTAAGACATTCACTCTATACTGCGAACACCGATCCAGTTTAGGCATTCCCTAAACTTTCGAACTGATACTGCCTTGGTCATTATATCTGCTGGATTATCGTGTGTAGACACTTTCTTCACATCAACAATTCCCTTTGATATTATATCACGAATAAAATGATACCTGACATCTATGTGCTTTGTACGCTCATGGTACATCTAGTTCCCTGTAAGGTGTATGGCGCTTTGACTGTCACAAAACACTTTTGTAGTAGTCCTATCCAAGCCCAAATCTGTCACCAAACCTTGCAACCATATTGCCTCTTTAACTGCTTCTGTTACCGCCATGTACTCTGCCTCTGTTGTAGACAAAGCTACAGTAGCTTGCAACTGTGCTTTCCAACTGATCGCACTCCCAGCTAGAGTAAATACATATCCTGTCAGAGATCTTCTTTTATCCATATCACCTGCAAAATCAGAATCAACAAAACCAACCAATGATCCTGCAACATCATTCAGCGATTCACCAATATCGGTTTTGTTAAAAGTTAAGCCAACGTTCACAGTATTCTTCAGATACCGAAGTATCCATTTCACTGCTTGCCAGTGTTCTTTCCCAGGACATCCCATGTACCTGCTAACTACACTAACCGCATGTGAAATATCGGGACGTGTGCATACCATAGCATACATGATACTACCAACTGCACTTGCATATGGAACCTTCGACATTTGTTCCAACTTAGCATCGTCCTTGGCCGCTTCTACTGCAGACAACTTGAAATGAGTAGCAAAAGGAATGTTAACTGCTTTAGCATCAAACATGTTGAATCGTTTTAACACTTTCTCAATATAGCTTCGTTGAGACAAGTGTAATGTTCCTAAATTTCTGTTCCTAATAATCTCCATACCAAGAATTTTTTTTGCTCTACCCAGATCCTTCATCTCAAACTCGGCACTAAGCTGCTTCTTTAACTGCACAATGTGTGACATACTACAAGCAGCAATAAGCATATCATCCACATACAACAACAAGTAAACATAAGAATCATCTGACATCTTTTGATGATACACACAACTATCATATGGACTCCTCGTGAACCCTTTTGACACCATGAATATATCAAAACGTTTGTACCATTGCCTAGGTGACTGTTTCAAACCATACTGTGACTTTTTCAGCAGACAAACTTTGTCCTCCATATTAGGTTCGATAAATCCCTCTGGTTGTCTCATGTAGATTTGCTCCTCCAATTCACCATGTAGAAACGCAGTCTTCACATCCAACTGCTCAAGCTCTAAATCTTGCAAAACTACTATGGCTAACAAAACTCGAATCGAACTATGCTTCACCACTGGAGAAAACACTTCATTGAAGTCTATTCCTTCCCTTTGAGTAAAACCATTAGCGACCAGTCTTGCTTTGAATCGAGATGTCTCAACCCCTGGATTACCTTCCTTTTTCTTGAACACCCATTTACTGCCTACTATCTTCTGTCCTTTAGGCAAGTCAACAAGCTTCCATGTTTGATTCTTATGAAGAGATTCAATCTCTTCTCCTATAGCACCAATCCATCGATTTGCCTCTGAACTTGCTATAGCTTCTTTGTAGCTCCTAGGTTCCTGCATCTCAACTTCTTCTGCAACTGACAGAGCATATGCAACTAGATTCACATACCTTTTTGGAAGTCTAATATCTCTTCTTTTTCTGCCCAATGCTATGCTATAAGGTTGTTGTTCTGGTTCAGGCGCATCATCGTCACTATCATCTGATGCTGACGCTTCACCTCCTGATTCTGGATCCACCTCAGAACCACTTGAATTATTGGACCTGCTAGGAACTGATTCTACTTCAAGCTCCACCTGTTTACTCACAACGGATCCTGATTCGACCATTTCTCCTACTTCCTTCTGACTGTCTATCGAAGCAAACTCATTAAAAGTAACGTCCCTACTGATGAGAAAACCTGGAGACTTTGGAGAGGTACACCATAACCTATATCCCTTCACTCCAGTAGCATATCCTAGAAATATGCATCTCTTTTCCCTCGGCTCAAGCTTACCATCTCTCATATGAGCATACGCAGGACAACCGAACACCCTCAAATGTTCATAATCAGCCGACGATCCAGACCAAATCTCAAAAGGAGTTTTACAATCAATAGCCGTTGATGGAGACCGATTCACCAAGTAACACGCTGTATTGATAGCTTCAGCCCAAAAATCCTTTCCCACACCGGAATGTGAGAGCATACTTTGTGCCTTGTCATAAAGCGTTCTGTTCATTCTTTCTGCGACTCCATTCTGTTGTGGTGTTCTAGAACAAGTGCGATGGCGCACTATTCCCTCAGCTTCGCAGAACTCGTTGAACTCACGACTGCAATATTCTAACCCATTATCTGTCCTAAGACGTTTGATTTTTCTTCTTGTTTGCTTCTCAATCATCGTCTTCCATTTGACAAAGGTTGAATATGCCTCATCTTTCGTTTTCAGAAAGTAAACCCACACCATCCTTGAATAATCATCAATCAAACTCATGTAGTATCTGGCTCCGCTCTTGGATGGAATTCTGTTTGGACCCCAAAGATCTGAGTGAATGTAGTCCACTGTGCCTTTAGTCTTTCTTACAGCCGATTTGCTGAATTTGACTCTAGTTTGTTTACCAAACACACAATGCTCACAAAATCCCAATGATTCTGCTTTATACCCTTTCAACAAATCTCTCTTTCCCAAAACAGCTAATCCTCTGTCACTCATGTGACCAAGACGCCAATGCCACAACTTATTTTGATCCTGCCTACTTTGGCTATTACTCTCTGATGATGCTACTGCAGCATCGCCCATAACAACACTTCCTTGGAGAATGTAAAAACCTTTCTGCAAACTACCTTTCATGCATACCCTTGAGCCTTTTGTCACTTTGATTACACCATTTTATGCATGGTACTTGTAACCCCGAGAGTCTAGAGTCCCAAGAGAAATCAGGTTTCTTTTTAACCCAGGAACATGCCAGCACGTCAAGATTCTAACAACCCCGTCAAACATTCTGATTCTGACGTTACCAATACCACCAACAGTCAACGAATGATTGTTCCCTAAATAGACAGTTCCCTACATTGGCTTGTACGTATCAAACCACTGCTTGAATTGACACATGTGATATGTAGCGCCAGTATCAAGTACCCAAGAGTTTTTCCCAAAGTCTGAACTCACAGACAGTACATCTCCTTTACCACTGTTTTCACTATCGTCGGAATCGTTCACACCTTCAACAATGTTTGCTGCATTTTCCTTTTGATTTCCCTTCTTACCATTCAGTTTCGGACAATCTCTCCTATAATGACCCTGTTCACCGCATTCATAACAGTTTGAGTGCTTCACCCTTGACTTGGACCTCAAGTTCTTCCTTCTTAAAGAACTCGTTTTGCTTTTAGATCTTCCCCTAGTCATAAGACCTTCCCCTTCAGCTTGATTTTCTGGTTGCAACTATCTCATCTCTTTTGATTTCAGTGCCCCTTTGACATCTGCTAGCGATAACTTATCCTTACCATACATAATGGTATCTACGAAGTTTTCATAAGGAGCTGGTAACAATCTCAATACAAACAAAGCTTGATCATCATCCTCAATATTGATATCTATGTTCTCCAAGTCCATTATAATTGATTTAAAATTATCTAGGTGCTCTGTTATGGACATACCTTCTTTCAATCTGAAATCATACAAACGTTTCTTCAAATATAATCGGTTTACTACTGATTTCTCGGAGTAAAGATCTCCTAGCTTTCTCCATGCGCAAGCAGCAGTCTTCTCACCACTAATCTCGCGAAGCACATTGTCTTTCACACTCATTAAAATCCAGCACAAAGCCCTTTCTTGAAGATCTTGTTTCTCCTCTTCTTTCATCCTTTCTGGTAACTTATTCTCCACAGCCCTCCACAGTACCAATGAAGATTTCAGTTTAATCTTCCACAACGCAAAGCTGGATCCCCCATCAAATTTTTCAATCATGTATTTTGTTGCTGTAGACGCCATTGTGAAACCCTAATTGCAAAAGCCCTAATTTCACCACGTGGCTCTGATACCAATTTTGTTATAAAATACTATGCAATTATCACTAAATGGCTCAAGCACAGAATATATGCGAATGAAAGATTTAAATGAAACACAGGATTTAACGTGGTTCGACAATTGTCTACGTCCACGGGCGCCGCCAGAGAAAAGAGTTTCACTATGATAGAAAAGGTTACAGATTTCAGATTGTGTTTTGTGTCGCCCTAGTAATCTATTTATAGGGAATTAATAGACTTACTAGACTATGGGCCTAATGGGCTCATACCACAAGACTAGCTCTTTTGAAGTGATTGGACAATATCATTATCACAACACAAAACTGTCCTGCCGGACACAGTACACTGTCAAGGCGAATATAAGTACGGAACACAACCGATCTCAACACTAGTATGATATTGTCCGCTTTGGCACCCGAAGGCCCTCACGGCTTTGCATTTGGTCCACTACCAAAAGGCCTCATACTAGTTGAGGTATGTTCTTACTTATATACCATTGATCCTTCCCATGTTTAACCGATGTGGGATGTGGGACTTTGGTCGCCACTCTAACACAAAACCTGTCAAAAATCATTTTGTACGAGATCGGATGGTCCATCGCCATAAAAAAACTCAGACATGCCTTATAAACTCGACAATGCCAAATATTACATTCATTTTAAATTCCCTTGAAATATCAAGATTAACTCTGATGAAACCAACAATGTTTCTATCATCAAGCCTTAAAGTCGATGGACTTTTCATCCGGTTATACATACTTCTGAATAAAATATTGTCCAAACTGCCGGTGTCTAACTGAACACTCTTGATTTTATCCTTTAAAATTAATGTGTTAATCAAGATAGCATCCTCAAGTGGGCTAGCAATACCCCAAAGGTTATCATATTCAAACATAATTGGGATATGAAGCCTGGTTCAAGTGCAGTTGTTCTTCCTTGAAATTGTTATTTCATGCTTCTTGTGTGTCTCTTCCGAGACGAATCAGTGTCCTAAAATAGTATTCCTTCCAATTATGGTCTATATCCCTATAGTTATACTTAGATTATCTTCGCCTGAAATGGTTTTGACAACATGTTTGCTAACATCAAAATTGAGATACTCTACACTCGAGATAGAGCCAACCACATGAAGATCCGGTTCCGGATCTAAATATTCATTTGTTAAATCGTTTGAGGTCGCCTCAGGGCCAACGATAATCATGTTGTTATTTTCTTATTTTGGGATAGTTACCTAAGTTTCTAATCCTCTCGCTTTGGTCGCCCCATACCTATTATTGGCACTACTTTGGGCTCATGGCAGTTGCTTCTCATGTACCACAATAATTTTACATTATCGATTAAGTTTTAAATTTCCTCCCTTATGTTAAGTGTCCAACATCATTGTGAAACTAACAAAACTTATTGCCCGGGTCCTCCTTTGGTATTTCCAATGACAAAAGAGGTCTAAACTAAACACTTCATGTAGCCCTCTGATAGATGGTAGCCACTATTTCAGTAAATTTAGTGAATTCTTCATGCTTTGGCCACTTATTCCTTATGCAATACCGATTTTTTCCTGACATTCCAATTTGAGTTTGAATAACATACGTCGGTCTTTGTTTGAGACCTTGACTCGAACAAGTCAAAGTTCGAGTAGTCGGGGGCAGATGGAATGTATAAACGACATGTGTCTGTTATCCCAACCAAAAGACCCACTATAATATCATCATATTAATTGGAATTGGGGTTGGAGACTGAATAGTTCTTTCAATGTACGACATCCGAAATCAAACAAATACGCATTGTCTCCTCAATTTGGATGTGCGACTCTACTTGTGCCAGCAGGGCCTCAAAGGTCATAGCATTTTTTTATCAGTTATTTGGAAAAATTAGTCCTTAATAAGAATGTCTTCTTATAAGAAGCAATGATCATATCTTCATGATAATTAGCTACACTATTTTTGGTGTGCACAAAGTGTAATCTCGTACACTTTCCTCATTAAGCTATTTATAGTGCATCATATGGTCCTCGTGACTTTTCTATACTTTGTTTCCCATGAATTCATATCTAAAATGGGTCAGAAGATTTTCAAATCTTGTGATAGACCTCAATATTAACTGGTTGAACCATGTCAACGCATTTCCTTTAAAAGACATAAAAATGTTTCGACACTACAATTTGTCCTCCTCTGAAAAACTTAACATCATATTGGTGAACTATTCGATATGATGCTCCATATCATTAGTTACATCATACTTTTTCCATCTTCTGGATATTCAGTCTTTATGGTAGCTTAAAGACTACTATTTATGGGACTAAAGAGGATATCTTTCTAATGTAACCTTGTCTGTAAAAATTACTATTCAATCCATTGTTTGATGGTGAATATGGATCTATTTGGTACAACGTATTTATTATAAACATCGATGCCTAGTTTAAATAAAATGGTGGTCGTATGGAAGTGGTTTGTTAATATATTGTCGGGTATAAACTAATAGTGTTGACTTGCGGTTCAGAAGATCGAGCTCCAACTTATGGTCCATTAGCTTGAAATGTTAATTGGGGAGATGCGAGTGGTAGGAAAACCTACTAATGATGTCCATGAGGTAAAATAGTCAGGGGTTTCTAGGTGTTTTGTCGATTCGAAAGATAATTATCCACTGGCACGACCCCAATTATCGCAGTTGGGTTATCATAGGTCACTCTTTTTTAGCCTCATGTTGTTGCACCCTTTGTGACCTCCTCATGGAATCTATCACCTTCTGGGTTCTCGAGTGGCATGCACGTTTGGTAATTTTACAGTTCCCATGATAATTATTTCCTTTGTGAGGAGTCAAATCTTCCTCACTTTCACTAGTCGAGTAGGATAAATGCTGACGTCTCACTTGGTACTCCTGATTCAGAATATTATCGCTTTGGTCTTGACCGTAAGGATAGGTGAACTTTATTTTCTCATCCCCCTTTGTCTCAACTCTTGTTTCAGTGTGGAACTTAGGTTTTTGTCTATTTGTTGATGCAACCCTTTCAACAAGACCAAAATTTTCCCGGGAGGATGTTTCCTTTTCAGCTCAAAATATCTTGATCTCTGCTCGCAATCGTTGGCTTTCCTCTTTTAGCTAAGCCTGAAATAAAACTAAATCTATAGGGTTGTCTGACCATTCTCGTACGACCTCACTCCTTGGAGTGAGAGACGTACCAGCTACTTCTGGATTCGACATACCGAAACAACCTACTTCGGAAAATGTAACTAATTTGGAAGTTTAGTTTTGAAAAGGTTTTATCGAGTATAATCTTGAAGAAGATTCTCATTATGATCGTCGATGATGATTCTAGATCTGATTAGTCGGTCTTCAGCTAACTTATGTTTTGGTGCTACAAAAAAAGCAGATTTCATAATAATCTGGGACAGACTCAATAAAGTATTATGTTAGTAAAAGAATAAGATAAAAGCTAGAGAGTGAAAGAGAAAAATATTAAATGCATATGAATAGTGTAAAGTCAGATTATGATCGGTGGGAATTTGGTAAAGAAAACTTTGAGTAAAAATTCTTAAGAAATGAAGAAAAAAGTTGGGAAAGTGAATCCTCCCAAGTAGGGTGACTAATGTTATTTATGGGGACCTTTTAGGAGTTTATGGTTCTATTGGACCAAAATACATAAATAATTATTTTTGGACCATTGACTTATAATAATAAATACTACACGGACCCATTAGCAATTTAACTTATTAATTGACCAAATAACCCCTTATCAATTTTAATGTTACTATTTAATTTTAAAAAATAAGTTTGGAAGTAATTTAAAAAAAAATCAAAAAATCTTATTAAACTAAATGTTTACTAACAATATCATAAAATATTAATTGTTATATTAAAATTTTAAAATGAATCAGCATGTTCGACAATCAACAACAACAACCACAACAAGAGTAAGAATTAATCAAAAAAATATAGATAGGCACTAATGAAATGGCCTTATGAGCCTCATGTAAAACTTGCAACATGAGCAATATATAATCTGAATATGCGGGAAGGATGAGCATGTCCAACGATCATCAACAACAACTGCAACAAGAGGGAGAGATTACTGTAATCAATAATAGTAAGCATACAGTGCGATATTACATAGGCAAGGACGGGAGAGGAACCAAGCATTTCTGCACTTCGTTCCTGCTAGATATGGTATATTACTACGCCAAAGCAAGAACGCCAAAAATGGTTATTTCGAGAGGAAATCTAATTTGACACCTCTCTAATCCAGGAAGACCAATTAGAGACGTTTTATGTGGATCCATACTTGGAACTTGATGAGTCCCAAATACTGTATGTGAAACTAAAACCATAGATGATATGGTTGATGGATTCAAGACAAAAGTTTCACAAAACATAATCTACAAGGGAGTTTGATATATAACTTATAAATTATCTCGTGTAGAAAATTTGCCATGAACTATAAGACATAGAATAAATGAATGACATGTTATATTATATTTATTCCATACTAACCCAAACAACCCGACATAGGAGTTGGACATTCTTATGGAATTGTAAGTGTAATTGATTGTGAATTTAGCGTTTTCACTTATAGCGGTCCTACATTGATCATCGTAGTAGTTAATGCTTAGACAAGTGAAATACATAATGAGTTCGTTGATCTCAAGAAGGTTATGATGATTCTTGACGATTGCAAAACTTTATTAGGATGGTAAGTTCCATAGCCCATCCTAAATGATGATTGAAACCTTAAAATTCTTGTCAAATTGTGAGTCATGAATTATAGCTTACCCGTAATGGGTTACCATAGACATAGGGAGAAGCCACAAGTCGTATCAGAAAGAGGTAAAATGCCCATTACCAATCGTTACCCTATATATTTTTCTTGCCAACGGTCTAAGACGTAAAAAACTTCTCCAAGTCGATAAGAAGATGGGTCAAGATTGAAAGATTAAAAGTTATTATTTAATTGTTTTCAACATTAATCCAATCACACAAGATTGAATTGTTTGTTTAACTAACTAAACACCACATGTGTTTAAGGACAGGAATCCCAATATCGTCTTCCATCATGGACAATGTTACATTAGACCAAACCATCTTAGCCTTCAAAACCTTAATCTCATAGAATGGTTAAAGGAAGTGTAGAAAGGATTATGATAACTCTTTAAGAACTTTAGACGAGAGAATGAAGATTGAGGACCACTAAACCTAGCCCGCTAAGAGAACCACTTGATGAGCTGGGTTATGCCCGCATATGAAAGATGTTTGAAGGTCCAAAAACTTATACGAACAATGATATTTTATAGTAAATGATGGCAGTTGTTATAGGAAAGTTTACCGATGAGAAGAGAGACTCCTGCATACTTTACATGAAGTGAGTCAACCTTCTAGCCTAACATGTTGATACGAACGAGAGAGACCAAAATTCATTCAGACTCTATTTGATTATATTGAGGGATTTTAGATCATCATGACATAAAATATGGTCAGCAAAACATAGGTTGACTATTTTAAGATTTTGACATGTCCAATGGAATCTTAAATTAACGTTACTAATTTTATCCTTAATGATACTAGATACAACTTGCATTATGAGAACGAAAATAAAAATATAAAAAAGGATCACCTTGCCTAAACCCCTTCCTAGATTAGAATTTAATGTTGTCGTTGTATGAATGAGTGGATATACAAATGAGTGGATATATACCAAGGCTACCTTTCATTAGCAACCACAATGGATGCAAGCCATTAGAACTTCATTCATCAAGCTTACATAGGTCAACAAAACCCTTTGGGGTCTCATCTAACAACACATCTAAACCCTTCTTATTACGCACCACCACAAAATTAATTCTTTCATGGATAATCATGGGTGAATCGGGCTAATAATAACTTTAAACCCTCGGCCATGCAATGGACTGTGAATAACAACAACAATATTATCCTATATTTGGCCAACAAAACCAAACAAAATGACTATACTTATCGATGATGAAGATCTTCCTAACTTTAAATATTCACTAACTCCAAAGAAATTGTATGAAAAAATATATATCCAAAGTCCAATAACCATAAAGTGGACAAGTATATTGGTAAATATGATCATCATCACCATATAGAATAGTTTAAAATTAATATGTTAAAATTACGGTAGGGAAAAAATATGTTATACATAGAATTCTGTATGACCTCTAAGGGTAGTGATTTGACTTGGCTCAATAAATTTCCCATGTTGCATCAAAAGCTTCAAGATGCTTTGGAAAGCCTTCAAAAATAAGTTTATTTGCTCCAAAGATATCAAGGGAGATGGTAACTTCATCACTCATTGTAAACAATGACCAAGAATAGTTTGTGAGACTACACCTAAAGGTTTATTAAAACAAAAAACGGGCTACATTATTACTATAGTTTGTCAGACATTACAATATATAGAAAAGGGTATCTATTAAGGCTTATGGCTTAAAGATAAAAAAGTTAACTTGAAGTCCCACACTGAATCTTCGACCTCTATGCTTAATAGTGTTGAAGCATCTGCACGGTCGAAATATTACAGCTAAATCCAAAGATAAAAAAGAGAAGTCGTAAAACGACTATAATAATAATTATAACAGTAACCAAAAGCATAAACATTCCAACAAGGGACCCTACATATATTAACTACGAATTTGGAGGTAATTTATGAACAAATCATAGATGGTGACAAAAAATATGTATTATGCCAAAAAACAAATAGACAAAAGTAAATTTTACAAATTTTGTAGTTACATTAATCATATCATAAGGACTATTGGGCTTTCATATATGAAGTCCAAATTATAACAGAATAATGCAAGCTTTTAAAGCTTATAAAAAAGCTAAGATGTGTTGTGATTGAGTGTGAGCCCTTAATAAGTCCAAAAAAGAAATTGTGACAATGTTCGATAAACTAAGAGCTTCGGAAAATAATAAAATTATAAAGAAGAAAATTATTTGGACCCAGATCCTAACAGGCAAAGTATTTGCGTAACTATAAGAGGAGACTTATTTTCAAGAAAGTTTTTAAAATTCCAAAATAAGGCACGTTGATGATCTAAAAGTCCAACATTATGGCCATACATCACCCCACGTGTATCAAACTATACATAATGCTAGGATTCTTGGATGATAATGTAAGAAGATTGGAAAATCTTCAAGATGCGGTACTAATTTCAGTAGAGTTAACCATATTAGAAGTAAATAGGGTGATGTTAGACACATAAAGTTTGGAAAATATCTTTTACAATAATAAATGTGAAAATATGTGAGGTTTTTCAGTATTTTTGTCATTCCAACTAATTATGATTGGGTTTAGTTGGGCAGGTTATATGTTATAAGATAGCCAACTTTAGATAAGGTGCTAGGGAGGCAAGAATTTAGTAAAAATAACTCAATGATTAATCATGATAGTATATGAATTTTATTCTAATAACTTGATTTTAAAAAGGTTAGGTTGGATTAAATGTATGTTATATTCTCAACAGTGTACCAATACATTTGTTATGTAATCAATATAAAGTCATGATTAATCATAAGGAAAAAAAACGTCATGAGATCGTTATGTATCTTCCATGACACTTAAAATATAACATGTATAAGGGTCCTTGGTCATCCTTGATGTATAGATAAGCCCAAATAAGGAAGGTTGGCCACATTAAGCATATTTATCTCAAGATCTTCAGATAAATGCCATTCATTCTTCCAAGTTTGAAAAGAAGCATGTAAGTTCAATTAGACTTCAACTTGTTATGAAACCTTCAACAAGATCAAGGGTTTATGACTATTTCAGAGTTATTGACAAAGTCAGCATTGGTGGGATCCTTATGTCTTTATTACAAGTTTCTGATTTTGTTTTTAGAATTGTGCTAATAAGAAAAGAAGAAAAATATTCTAATTCCATATGATATGCTAACAAGTCCATAATGGATGATGGAACTAGAAATCTATTACTAGAAAATCTTGTTTTAGCTTTTGTACTTGGGTCAGGAAGATGTAATAAGGTAATATATCGATGGGATGTCATTACCCTTTATTAGGGAAAGATAAGGATTTATATAGTCAAGGTAAAAGCATATGTTAAATCTTTGTAAAGAACACCGGCTAAAGGAAGGGTCAGAGTAGCATATGCAAAGGAAGCGTCGACAAGATAATTTAAGAAAAATGACGACTAAAAGGAAAGTATATTATAGTCATCGCTCACCAAGTGAGAAAAGAAGATGTATATGAAGACTATATAAGGACGAAGAAAGAGAAAAATAATTTAGGATATGCAAATGATGAATAATACTTAGAATAAATAAAGAGACTGAAGAATGTGATATAAATCTCGAGAAAAATAGATTATTTTACTATAATATCTATACAATTTAAAGGGTAAAATTATAATTCTTATAACGGATGGTTGATACGTGTTGTAATATACACGTATCATTCATCTTGAATAATTATGGGATAAATATCTTATAAATAGATGATGTAATCATTATGAAAAATGTTGATTGATAATAATATCAAAATTTCTAAACAACTCTTGATCATAAACTAATCTTAACTCTCTGGCATATTCTAAGAGTTTTTTTCCTTCATCATATTTGACGCTGACTATAAAAAACGCCTTTGAAGATCTCATTTTAAATGAAATGGTAACGAATAGGTCGTGAGCCAATAAAGGATCACTTGGATGTCCCGTTCGTGGATCTCTAACAACGGTCTCATGAAATGTTACTTCACTGATTTGTAGGAAAAATGGTTTGCAAAGATTTCCAATTATATTACCGAGAACATTAGGATAAGGTATCCAATTCAGGAGGTTAATGTTGCTTGAGGAGTTTTAACAAATGTTATGTTCAATCTGATGGTAACAATAGTACCACATCGAGAAGAATCAACGAATGTAAGACATGCTCAATATTTATCAATGTAATATGAAGGAAATTAGTCAAGTTATTTGTTTCGTGCTTAGGAGTTGCATATGAAAGTGATACGATCAAAACAATATAAACTTAATCTCTTTAAAAAAAGAAAGATGAAGAGAGCTAAAATTGGTTTGAAATACTGATTTGAATATTGTAGTTGATAAGTGAGAAATTCACATCCGGAGGAAATGAAAGTTTGAATAAGAATATGGTTAGAGATGATTTAATTTATGATAAAAAGGTTGTTTCAAAAAAGATAGAGGATGATAGCAAGGTAGCTTGGTCTGATAATAAGGCAGCATCTAAAGAAAATGATGATAATAGAAAGGGAAAATTGATTAATGAGGGTCAAAACAAGGTCATAAGACCAAATATTGCATTGTATATGTTTATAAAGTCTTTGTTAACTCAAACGATTCTAGAGGATAAGTTACTGAAAAATTAGACTTGTATAAGATGGAAAAATATAATGGTACTACAGATCTTGAGCACCATGTTTATTCAACCTGAATGATATTATACTCTGCTGGGCTTTCTCTATAACATTCGAAGAAAGCATATTAGCTTGGTTCAACAATCTACCGTCGGGCTTTGTTGACAACTTTGATGATATAAGAAAGTCATTTTGGATTCATCTTAGTGGTCACAAGGCTTTAAAATCAGAAGGAGATCACATCATGACTTTGTTTAAGAAATCTGAAGAATCGTTAAAATATTATGTTAAATGGCTTTTTCATAAGATGACTATGTTAGAAGATTGCAAAGAATATGTGGCTTTAGTAGCGTGTAAAAGAGTATTGTTGTATGAAATTAGTTTGTTGAAAGATTTGGTAAAATTCTCGGTGAATTATATACGAGATTTACTAGCAATGACAGATATGTATATTAAAATAGAATACATAAATAGAGAATGAGTGGCATAAGTCAATGTTTCAAAGAAAGAGGTCAGATACGTTGGAAAATATAAAAAAATGAAGCTAAGAGTATTTTGGAAATTGCTAGAGAAATAGTGAATCGATCTTATTTTTCCTATAATGACAATCTGAACCGATGGTTCACTAAGTTGAATAAATATATTATCGTGGTTTATGATAAAAACAAGAGATATATTAAATTATTGGACTCTGAAGGACATGTTTACATCAGTCAGCGAAAGAATCCGAAGGTATTACTGCGTATATCATAACAACCACGGGCAATCGACAAAGGATTATTTCCAATTGAAAGATGAGATTAAGAGACTGATTTATATTATTGAGTTAGTTGATTCTATGAGAGGAAGAGAAAATGAAAAAGAGAGATTGGGAAGCTCGGAAAAAAAAGTCCAAAATGACATAAGAATTACAAACAAAAAGAGTTATATATTACTTTTGGAGGATACACATTATTAGAAACAACACGTTCATCAATGAAAAGATATAGATAATATTTAGAGGTTATTTGATAGATGAGTCATCTTTGCACTTACATAAAGATCCTGCTTTGAAGTTGTCATTTACTAACAAAAACTTAAGAGGATTGGTTACACCCCATGAAGACGCGTTGTTGGTAAATATTGAGATTACAGGGGTAATTTGAGAAAAGTGATTGTCGATACCCGGAGCTCAACCAATATTTTTTATAAGAGAGACTACAACCAAATGATTGATATTGCGTCATTCAGACCGACATAAATTTGGTAAGTTTTAGTTAGCGCTCAACTGATTGGATTGGAGTGATTAAATCAACATTATATGTTGGAAGACGGAAAACAAAGAATGCAGGTACCACATTTTTAATGATAGTCGATGCTCCAAGTTCTCATAAAGCGGTCTTAAGATAAATAGGGGAAACAAAGCATGTGTTTACCATATTTTTTATGATAATCGATGCTCCAAGTTCTTATAATGCGATCTTAAGAAGTCTTTAGTTACATACAATGGAATTCGTGTCTTCATCTTATTTGCGTTAAGTATATTGTAAGAAGTAAAATTGGGGTGATTTGAGGGAGTCGAAGGACAACTAGAGACTGTTACTCTTTGTTGTTGGCTCCTAAAAATGTTGTTTCTTACCACTCACATGAATCATCAGAGGATGTGCTGACTGTTAAATTTTTTAAACCCCTAATAGTTTTAAATGAAGACAAGATCGACGACTCGTGTGAAGAGTTAAATAAAATATAAGTTATGGAAGAGATAGAAGATTGTGTGTTGACCGACGCGAAGGTAGTGAAAATTATAGGGTAGCTTGGAGAAAGTTTTAAAATGAAGTTAGTGGAATGTTTAGAAGAAAATTTTAATATTTTATGTGGAATATTTTTGATGTCACTCATGTTAGCCAACCATTCATTTGTCATAAGTTGGTTGTTGACAACAGATTAAGATCGATTCATCAGAAGAGAATGTCATTTTCAATTGAAAAACACAGACTATAGTAAAAGAATTTTATCAGGGTTGTTAAAAGTGGGACATATCCGAAAATCAAAGTATCCGAGTTGGTTGGAAACTTGGGTGATGGTTAAAAAGAACAATATAAAATGGACAGTTTTGCAATGTGGAGCCACCACAAGCACCTAGTACTAGTATAAATATGAGTACATTAACTGAACATTAGATATTGAAAGTTATGTACATAAAAGGAAATGTTGAACGGAGGACACCATTCATTAATTGGATTTGCAACATCAAGGGTTCTGAACAGATTTTAATGATTACCGACATCGTTATCTTGACTACTTCCAAAATTTCAGTGTGCGACTAAAGCAATATTGAGTTTATTATCAACACTTTGTTGAATATCTAAATGTCCATCCTTTATAAGCATGTATATTTTCACATGTACGTACCCTTTCGTCGTCCATAGGTAGCTTTTGTATGACTATATCAAAAGATAATGATATATTGAAAAATGATTATGAACTATTGGATAGTAAACCTGCAATCGGCAAATAAGGCTGATCCGGCCATGCACGAACTCTCGCAGATGAGGATGAAAAATGACGACTTAAAATTTTAGTATTTTATATTTTATTGTATGAAAATCAAACTTTAATTAAATTTTATTTAGTATTATGTTGTTTCATGTTTGAAGTGGTTAGTTGTTCGAGATTAAAGTTTTCATTATAATTGATTATATATTGTATCAAAAATTTAATTTCATTCATGTTTTACCTTTAGTCACGAGCATGCCATACTCAACCAACTCGGCTACCCGCTTGGGGCGTTCTTTTGTTTTTCTTTTTCCTCTCTTGGTTGTTTTTTCTCTTCTTCTTAATTTGAATGGGTTAAATTGTATATTTAAGTTGACGATTTACTATTATATTTGAAATGTATTTTATTTTTTATCTCTAATCGGTATTTTTTATAATTTTTTAAGGTAATAACTATTTAAATAATATTAAAGTAAAAATTTAAGATAATAATTATTTTTTAGGAATGTTTTAAATTTAATGTCTGAAATAATGGTAGAAAATTTTTTAATTTAAAAACTAATATGTTCTATTTTTAAGAAATTTTTTAGATTAAAAGTCCAGTGTAAATTTTAATTTACAAAATCTTGGATTATGGCTATTTTTAAGGAATAATTTAAGTTAGAAATCTTGAATATTTTAAAAGAAAAATTTAAGTTGATATTTATAAATGGTTGGATGTAGTCTCTAGAATCTTAATCTCTAGAATATTAGAACTCGATTGATTTTGTAAATATTCTCAATTTGTTTTTTCCATAATTTGTTTTGATTTACTATTCGTTTATTCTTTCTAATTAATTATATTTTATCTCTTATTTTGATTTAGAAAAAGATAAAGAGTTGCTGCATAGGAACGAGACTATATTTCGATGAAAGAAATTAAAGGAAATGGGGAAAGGAAGAACACGATCCGAAGGAGTTTCACCAATTTATTTTTTCAAGGTATGTATTTTTTTTCTGTTAAAATTTTATTATTATTTTGATCTTAAAACACTTGTTAATCAATATTTTTTTCTGATTTGATTTGTGGTTTAGGAAAGTGAAAATACATTTACTTAGTTAAAAGACAATATATATGAAAATATTTGTTTGTTTTTTTAAAATAAAATTATATATTTATATTATAAATTATGTTTAATACAAATTTGATTTTAATTTTATATAATTTTTACATAAAATTTTGATTTTATCTATATGTATTTAAAAAAATTATATAAAAATTGAATTTATTTCAATTCATTTCTCAAAACTATATTTTATACATTTATCTTTTGAAATATCTTTTATATATTAAATGATTTTGTTATATTTTTTTAAATATATTTTAAAAATAATATATTAATATTTTCATTTATTTTTCAAAAATATTTTTTTTATAACAAATTTTATTTACTTTTATCTAAATTTTAAAATATCTTTTTTAGATATTAAATTCGGTTTTGTTATATTTTATTTTATATATCTTTTAAAAATAATATATTAAGATACATTAAAATTTATTGTTAAATATGTATCTATATATAATTAAACCAAATAATAGTGTTGGTTCTTCAAGTAGCTCGAGTAATAATAATATGATTCATCCTAATCTGATTGCCTCTATATCAAGACCTAACGATGATAGTGTAGATTATTCATTTGAATGAATGAATATATAGTGACTACGTCAAATTATTGAAAATTCTGATAGTAATTTTAGAGATAAAATTCAAGAATTCGACGAGAATTTTGCCCCCCCCCCTTACTTCAATTCCTAGATCCGCCACTGATCGAGCAATCGCCCATTTCCTGTCACCTACAAATATCTCGCGAATTTTTATAGTTCCATATGGAAGAAAATCCAAGCAAGATTCCCCAAGAATCTTCTCAAATGAGTCATCAGTGCACTCCGAGAAGCCAGTCACCACCGTATCATAAAAGAAACAAGATTGATAGCCTGAAAGTTAAGCATAATGGGAATGAACCAATCCAAATACCTCACACCAACGAATAGCAATTCACATCCCTAATTACAAACCCTATTTATGAAGAAGCCTCTCAGCAACCCAAGAAGCAGAAATTGTACTTGGAGATGGAAAAGCCAATGCACCAAAAGAAGGAAGTTCTTTATATAGCAGTTCAAATATCTACAAATGAGGGGTGCAAATCGGTGTTTTTCAATGAACAAGATAAGTTCCATCTCCTTTGTAATTCTCGATTTACATTAACTGGAAAATTTACCTTAGGAATGCCAAACTTAAATAATATCAAAACATTTTTAGATAAATTAAAATTAAAAATAAACTACAATATTTATGTTTATGATAGTTGACATATTTTAATTGAGTTACACCTAATAAACGACCTCTAAATTCTCTAGAATAAGAATGTCTAGTCTGTTGACCAGTATTCCATGAGGCTCCTAAAGTGGGAGCCTCATTTCAACCCTAAATTTGAATCTCATGTAACCTTAGTGTGGGATACATTTCCAAAAAAAATCGAATATATGTATAACAATAATGCAATTAGTATTATTGCTAAAACCTTAGACAGAACTTTGAAAATTTGAATACCTGAGATAAATAAGGCTAAGCATAACTATTTTCAGGCTTGAATAGAGATAGATGTATTCAAGCCTATCAACAAGAAAATCTGGGTTGAATTTGGTGGTCAAGATGGGTTTTGGCTTAACATCATATATGGAGAAATTCCATTATCATGTCTGCATTACCACCATCTTGGACATGTTGTCAATAAATGCAAAAAAATCCAACAATCAGAATATTACTTAAGAGTTAAACACCACTCAAATCTTTAAAGAGCCTGAACAACAACAACTTGACCTGAATATCAAGTATACTAATAATAATCACAAAATTAAATCTCTAATTATCAATAATACTAAAGGAAACATCTTTGATCAACTAAAAAATAATAACGCAGACACTCTTAAAGATTCTGAACTAGTATTTAAAAAACTCCTAAAAGTCCATCACCTAAACCAACAACATTCTAACATCATGAAATTAACTACCCTGTCAACTCCTCAATCACTTTTAAGGAGTTAAATCCTGAAGTTATTAAGGCTCTAAAAACCATAGATCTTGCTCACAGATACAATGACATTAATGATCATTCTAATGATGATCAATCTCATCATTCCCCTAAGCCGACCTTAACTAGTAGCCTTCCCAACTCTCCATCTCATGTTAAGCCTAATAAATACAGATAATTCACTAAAATGAAAAAAACCAGTAAGCTTAAAACAATAACAGATAAATTCAATATCAACACCAAACCTAGGACCTCAAAAAGGTCTGGTAAACCCTCAACGTATATATTTTTAAAATGACAGTTAAATCACTTAACTGGAATATAAGAGGAATTGTCAACAAAAGCTCCATAAGAAAGGCTTAAAACTCTCTTTAAAGCTGAAAATTTGACTTTCTTGCAATTCAAGAACCAATGCTTGCTGAAAATAAATTATATTCAATAGTTAAAACCTTAAGGTTCAACCATAGTACTTGTAATATAACAAACAAAATATGGATTACCTGGAATGATAATTTCAACGTGGAGGTTTCTTGTAACCATTAGCAACTTATTCACATGAAAGTTAATCACACTTTATCTAATAAGAACTTCATGGTTTCTGTCATTTATGTTAAATATACTAGGATTAACAGATCTTCATGTGGAATAAAATTAAGGACCTCTTTAACAATCCACTTGAGTGGATTGTTATGGGGGATTTTAACTGTATTTCTAATTCTGATGAGCAATTATCGTGCTCAAACTTATGCTTAAGAAGTCTTGATGACTTCTATGGACTGTGCATTGGAAGATGTTTGGTACATTGGTACCCATTTTACTTGGACCAACAGAAAAATCTGAAAAAAGACTTAAAAGAGTCTTCATTAATGACAAAATAAGAAATCACTTTGATAGTATTCAAGTTAAACACCTTGCTAAAACCTTCTCAGACCATTCCCCAATCTGCATCTCATTAATTAATAACTCATTCAAGCCCAAACCATCCTTTAAATTATTAGACATGTGGAAACTTCACCCTGCCTTCAACCAAACTATTATGGATTCCTCTTACACACCTCTAATTGGCCAACCTTTATATGTGTTTTGGCACAAATTGAAAAGACTTAAAAATAAACTTAAAAGCTAGAATAAAGACAGAGAATAAAGATTGTGATGTTCTCTTGGCTTATGGCCGGCTATATAATAAGCAAAATCATTTTATCGTTGAATGTAGGCTGTTTTAGATTACTTAATTATATGTAATCAAAATAACTTTAGGGATGCTGATATTGAAACTGATTCTGCGATTCTAATTGAAATGCTTGCCTCTAATACATCCTTGTGGGCTCTTAAACCTTAATTAATTGTTGCCGTAAATTAATATGTTCTTCTATGACTACAAGTACATTTCGAGAGTTCATAATCAAGTTGCTGATTGGCTTGCTCGCTGGACTCTGAATGCAAAATGAAGAAAGACCTTATCTCTAGTCAGTTATCTAACCATCTTCGAGCCATTACATTCCTTGAAAGTACATGTAGTGGTTACCTTAGGCCAAATTGCTAAATTTTTCAATTATACATCAATCTCCTTGTCAATGTTCGCAAGTACACTTATTACTCTTTATCAATTATCAAGATTAAGCTCTTTCAGACTCAGCAGCATTGCTTGAATAGTCCTTAACGATACATCAGGAAGACCTATCATGATGGAATTGATAAAGACGAACTCTCACGATGAAAGCTATTAGTATTATCTTAAATTGTCCGACTATTATAATGTGTAGTTTTATTCTTTGTATTATGTAAACTTTTTTTCATCCATAAAATTTTTGTTAAAAAAATTGTTTTAAATACTTATATATTTATAAATTAAAAACCTGAATATACAGCGTTTGGATAATTTTTCATACAATTTACATCCAAGCTGAAGGTTACAGTAGCTTGATGTAATGATACGTAAGAACGCAATGGTGGGTATATATAGTATATGGATAATTTTTTCATCCCATATAACTCCCAGCTGTAGTTTAATTAAATCTTCAAATATTGATGATATCAGGAATATTTAAAAATCAGTTAAAGATATAAATTAAGAATGGCACGTTAATTGCAACACGTAATTTGCATAAATTATATAATTTAATAAATCTGATCTCCAAGACACATGCTAGTCTATCGTCAAGAAATAAAAAACCTTATTGCTTTAACTAGTTTCGCCTAATTTAATAAATTTTGATCTCCGGGACACGCTAGTCTATCGTCAAGAAATAAACAACCAAACAGCTTTAACCAGTTTAGCCTGAAACGAAATTTTACATTGACAAATAAAATTGAAAAGGTATTACACCTAAATGTATTCGAAACCAGATTTTACTTCTGCGCTCCCGCCTAATACATTTATCGCTTCATCTCCAAACTTTTTTATAATATTTTAAATGTTCATGTTCTATCGCAATGTTTTTTCATATATTATGTTAATTTTTTAAAAATTTATATTTCTCAAGTCGTAATTCGAAAAAAAAAATTAACAGTACCACCAAACCGTAATTCGACAAGCCATGAGGTAATAGAGAGATGCAAGATAAGGCATGATATAATGTAGAGATGCAAGATAAGGCATGATATAATGTAGAGATGTGAAACATGTATTACTAGAGAGATGTGAGATAAATGATGATGTAATAGAGAAATGCAAGATATTTACTACTTGATTATGCGAGGTACGAGACCATCCTATTTAGGTTTGGTGAAAAAGAAAAGAAAATAAATAAATAAATAGTTGAGGGAAAATATTCACAGACATATATATGCCAAGTTGATGACTTTATTTCACCGAAAAGAAAATATGTATCTTATATAGTCGTAATCTTATTTATATAATTTGATGTACGCTTTCTCTCTCCGACTAAGTATATGAATCCACTAATTACAATCGTCGACTAATATAAATAGTCATTAACTTGATCGTGGGAAGTTAAGCTGGAACGTTGATTATAGACCACCTTTAATGCACCTTGACCAGCTTTGAAGATTACTTCGTTGTAGACTAGCAGCAGATTTTCCGCTTGGGTATTGTTGTTTGTGCGCAACCTTGGTAAAACATGAAACCCCCTCGATAATACGTGGTAGACTCACAACGTTTATGATACTTGGGAAATGCTGGTCACGAACGGCTTTGGCAAGATGTGGGACCCGCTCGATCACATGTTGTAGACTAGCAGCGGTTATGTTGCTTTAGCATCACTATTCATGAGTGGCCTTGGTAAAATACGGGACCCATTCGGTAACGCGTGACTACCACTCGGTGATTATACCGTCGTTCTTGAATGTTCTTGATGTTTAGTGTTTAAATTTTGCCCATCGACCTTTTTATTTTATGGTCTTCTCGTCCGAGAGCAGTCTTTACTAACATAAGATTCTTCATTTTATGGTCTTATCTTGCCGTATAGTAACGACCTCATTAGGGATCCCCCTAGTTCACTTAGTAGCATGAAATATATGGTAAGGGTACTAAATACAGTATGACTATTAAGAAAGATAGGTGTGACAATTCAAATTCGAGTTTGATAAGATGGCATTGTGTGACGGCGAGCCAGATTGCCATGTGATTGGTGATTGGACAATGTCTGACACGTGTGAAAATAGACGGTGCTATTTTATGGTGTTTCTAGCACGAAGGTAGTGGGTGTGTTGCTTCGTTTCCTACAGGCGACGCCAACTTTGTTGAGGGAAAATACTCACAAATATATATATGTCAAGATGATAAATATATTTCACCGAGAAGAAAAGATGTATTTTACATAATCGTAATCTTATTTATAAAATTATATATGCCTTTTCTCTCTCTCATTAAGCACATAACTCCACTAATTACAATCGTGGACTAATATAAATGATCATTAACTTGGTTATGGGAAGTTACATTAGAAAGTTGATCATGGACCTCCTTTAATGCTTATTGACCTTATTTGAAGCTTACTTAGTTGTAGATTGGCAACGGTTATGACATTTGGGTATCGTTGTTCGTGCACAACCTCGGTAAAACGTGGAGCCCCCTCAATAATCGTGGTAGACTCACATCGGTTATGATGCTTAGGCAACGCTTCTCACAAACGGCTTCGGTAAGATGCAAGACCCTCTTGGTCACATGTTGTAAACTGCCATGGGTTTTGTTGCTTGGGTATCACTATCCGTAAGTGTCCTTGGTCAAATGGGGGACCCTTTCAGTAATACGTGACTACCACTTGGTGATTATAACATCTTCCTTGAATGTTCTTGTTGCTCGATCTTTAAAGTTTACTCATCAGCCTTCTTATTTTACGGTCTTCCAGTCCGAGAGCAGTCATTGCTACCATAAGATCCTCCATTTTATGGCCATATCTTGTCTTATGGTAACAAACTCATAAAAAATATCATTCACGAATCTATTTTTGTTCGTCTTAAAAATAAAATTCTGATGGGATTTTTATTTATTTTTCGAGCTACAGTTTGAAAAATACAAAATTTTAGAAAATGAGGTGAATCATATTTTAGGTAGAAGAGTTGGTTGAAGTGCCAATTAATAACCTCTAACTTTTAAGGACTCATAATGACAAACCTTGTTGGGTAGTCTTAGATAATTCACCTTAATTATGTTAGAAAATGTTGATTAAATGTATATATATGGAGTAAAATTCAGAATAATGAAGTAAGAGTACCTAGGAATTAGGATCATTTATTATGATCAACAAGTGCTGATAGTAGCAAGGAGAGTGTTTGATGCGATAAACACTTGTTGATCGCAGCAAAGGCAAAACATAATAGGTTTGTCTTGGATTTTACCTTTGAAGTCATGATCGTAACTTGCTTATCGTTATCTAGTGTCCCTGCATTAGGTATACATGATGTTGGGCGATTCTTACAGCTACCTGGACAAAGTTGATCGCGACAAAGCCCCTATAGGAACGAACCAATGTATTTTTGGTAAAACACTTTCTCTAAAAAAGTTTGTCTTGAATGAATATGATCTTACCTATAGGTTTATGAAAGCTTTTAACTCTTTGGAAAATGTTTAATTATTTCAATAAATAGGTAGATCATTCAAGAATAATAAGCATTTGAATCAAAATCTCTCAAAATCTCAAACACGTTAAAAACTTTATTTTATTTCAAACTCTATGAATTGATTTAGATCATCCAGTTTATTGTAATCTACATCCAAAGGCTTGTTATACCCCTAAAGAACTTCCAAACAAGATCCATGTAACATAAAAGATCAAAATAATTAATTTCTGAAAGCGAATTCATATAAGTGTCTCCGGAATACATAGTTTCCGGTAACTTTCTGGCGAATCTTCAAACAAATTATCTTGATAATTTTTACTATAAGAGTTGTTTTCTAATCTCTATATTCAACAATTAAAAATAGTATCATGGTAGTATAAACAACCATTGACTACAATCAAGGTGATAAATCAAGACTTTGTTCGTCTGAACCGTTTTGATGGTTCAAATTTTACTCAATAGCAAGCCAATATTATATTTTTGTTGACAAAACTCAAATTTTATTATATGCTGGATCCAAACCTAGAGAAAGGTCCCTGAAACAAGTGACAAAGATACAAATAAAATAAAGGTTAAAATACACGACCATGAAGAAGATAATCTTATATGTCGGGGACATATTTTGAATACTTTGTCGGATCGACTTTTGGACCTCTACATAAGTGAACCTTCATCATTAAAAATATAGAATTCTCTTGAAGAAAAGTATAAAATCGAAGAATAAACGATTAAAGAAATTCTTAATATCTTAATATTTGAATTTAAAGTTTTTAGATGGTAAAGCCTTTCCCCTCCCCCAAACCTTATGTCCATAAACAAACTTTATGTCCGTAAAAGTAGTACTTTCAGAAATTTTTCAAGTGAGAGAAATCTTAGCAAGGTTAGCTTCATCTTAGAAAATTTATCGGAAGATGATACTTCATAAATCTGAAGAGTATAGTTTGGAATAAATCCAAAAATCACATGAGGATTGAAGAAAACTCATGTGCTAAAGATGCAAAAGAAAAATCCAATATCAGAGCTTCTAAGAGTGTGAATGCAATAGAACCAAAGTAAAAATAACCAAAAATTTGGATAAAAAATATTTGGCAACAAGATAATAATACTTATAAAAGTGTAAAGGTAAATTGTCTTCTATGAGAAATCTTTGTTCAAAATAATTTAAGAATGTAGTAGCACAAAAGAGGTGTAAATAGGAAACACAAATAAGTCCAAAATTTAGAGATACGAAAATCTAGAGTTGGTATGTATAAGAGGAAAAATAATTACTCTTACTAATGTAGTGTACATTCAAAAAACGAACAAAAATTTAGTTTCCGATGATCTATTGTCTAAAGCCAAAAAATTTGTCCATGTACGATAACCTTATTTTATCCAAGGGTGGAACTTTTGTTGGAAATTGATACTCTTGTATTAATATGGTGAAACTATGTACTCATGAAGCTATTATTAATAAAGCTGAAAATTTTATATATTTTTGCTATCGTAATGAGTATTTATTATAACATAGTAGAATTACGCATATTGGACATAATAACATTGGACTTATAAAATATGATATAAGTTCGTATGAATAATGTGAGTTGCATGTAGAATTAAAGATGATTAAAAAGCCTTACAATTTTGTTGAAAGATTCACGAAATTATTAAACTTAATACACACCAATATATGTGAGTTAAACGGTATACTGACACATAGGAGTACGTTTAAGATCTTCAAATTGGAAGTAGAAAATCAATTAGACACTAAGATTAAAATCTTGCGTAGTGAGAAAGGTGAAAAATATTTTTCAGGAGAAATTTCTAGTTTTTGTGAAGAGCATGGGATAATTCATCAATGCCCGACACCTTAAACACCGCATAAAAATGGATTGGTTGGACGTAGAAATAGTACTTTAATCGAAATGACCAATGTCATGCTATTTAATTCAAAATTGCATATTAATTTATAGAATTGAGCTGTTTTAACTACATGTCACATTTTTAATTGTATTACTCTTATAAAACCAGAGTATCTCCATATGAGTTATAGAAAGGTAGAAAACCAAACATAGACTACGTTAAAGTGTGAAGGTGTTAAACATTTTACAAAAATACGGTGCTGAGAAGAATAAAGTGAAATCCTCGAGCTATAAGATGTGTATTAATTAGTTAAGCGACCAGTAACAAAGATTGTAGGTTATTAGATTTCAAATTTAATGTGGTATTTGAATCAAGAGAAATGGAATTCTCTTAATCCAAATTATATAATAATAATATGATGCAACCCACTTATGAGGAAAAGACTTTGGAAAAATCACATTTGGTTGATGGGAAACCACAAGAACCTCGTAGGAGTCGAAAAAGAGGCCTAAAAATTTAAGATCCAATGAGATAGACTCTCAAAATATCTCATACGATTTTTTAGAAAGAAGTTGTGAAGAAAGCACTTTGAAAGTTCTGATACTGTTTTCTTTAGAAGGAGACCATAAATCATATAAAAAAAGTAATAACATCTCGAGATTATGCATTTTAGCAAGAGGACATAAATAAATAAATATATTCAACAATATCAAATCACACATGAGAGTTAATAGAATTTTCTTCGGGTTCAAGGTCAACTGGTTGTAAGTGGGTATTTAAAAAGAAATTTCACACAGATAGAACCATTCAAGATTTTAAATCAAGATTGGTAGCAAAAGGTTTTTGAAAAAAATAGGAATTAATATTTTGACACTTATGCTCTGGTATCTAGAACAATAAACATTAGGATTCTCTTTTCAATTGCATTGGTATACATATTAAAAATTCACCAAATGAATGTTAAAATATCTTTTTTAAACAAAGATCTTGATAAGGAGGTTTACATGGAACAACTCGAGGGTTTTATACTTGTGAGGAATGAATTCAAGGTATGTAGGCTTGTTAAGTCATTATTTGGTCTTAAATAAGAACCTAAGAAGTAGTATAGAAATTTTGATCATGTTATTGTATCTGATGGGTTTAGACATAAAATGATGGATAAATGTTTATACACTAAAGTTATTGGTGATATAATAGTTAATTAATGTCTATATGTAGATGATTTTCTCAAATTAGGTAATAACATAAAATGGATTAATTAAATGAAGAGGTTTTTACGTCTAATATTATAATTAAAGATCATAACAAAGTATATACTATTTTAGGTATTAAAATATTCAAATATAGTGGGTCTTATGACTTAAGTCAATCTCATCATGTCGAGAAGTTGCTTGATAAGTTCAAATATCTAAAATTCAAAAAAGCACACACACACACACACACACACACACCATTTTATCGTAGTTAAAACTTGGTTAAAGTGATAGAATAACGGTGGCTCAAATAGAATATGCTAGTGTTATATGAAGCTTAATGTATTTTGACACCATTTTATCCTAGTTTAAAGCTTGGTAAAAGTGAAGGAAGAACGGTGGCTCAACTAGAATATGCTAGTGTTATAGGAAGCTTAATGTATGCAGCTTTATGCAATAGAGCAAATATATTTTTATGGTGAATAAATTAAGTCAATTTATGAGTAATCCAAGTATAGAGCATCGGAATGCAATTGGAATGGTTTTACTGTACTTGAAAAAGACTAAATACATGTGTCTCCAATATTCTAATTTTCTCAGGGTATTTGAAGGATACATGGATGAAAATTTGATCACTGGTTTAGCCAATCATAAATTGACTATGGGGTAAGTGTTCACATTTGTAAGTGGTGATGTTTTTGCTGATCCAAGAAACAAACATGCATATCTCACTTGACTATAGATTTCGAGTTCATAATATTGGTCGTAACTGTTAAGAACGCTGAATAGTTAAGAGTCAGATGTTAGAGAAAGTTTCACTTCAAAAGGGAATATAAAAATATAAACAGATTGTGACAGTCAAGAAACATTGGGTAAAACATACAATAGAATTTGCAATGGCAAGTCTAGATATATAAGTTTGGTACATGAGTATGTTAGAGAACTAATTGAAAGTGGAATTATATAAGACTTATACGTACGTTCTAGTGAGAACTTAGCCGATCCATTTATCAAACCATTAGCTCGAGAATCGATAAACTTTACATTTAGAGGGCTGAGATTATGAATGTTAAAATAATTATTTTGCAAAGAATATGAAACCAACTCGACTATGGAGAACCTAAACGTTGAATTTGCAATGGGTAATAACAAGTTATTTATGAAAGGTTCAACATATAAATGAATTAGATTTTTATATGCGATGGATCTGCGATATGTTGGTCGTTACCATGAATGGATAAGTTTAAAATAACTTTTAATATAATTCGGTCTAAATAAGACATGTGTTTCTGAAGGTAACAAAAACATTGTAAGTATTGTAAGAATCTAGAGGTGGTGGCGTCTCCCATGAAAGAATGAGTTTCTCTCAAGTTAAGATTCTTGAAATGGATGGAGCACATGGCATAATAGTTGTAAATTAAAATATTGACAAATGTTTGTAAGAGATAATTGTGTGTGTGAGATAGTCGATTAGGTCACAATGGAGGTTGGTTCAAAGTTACGACTACCAATATTTTCCGACTTAACTTTGTCGATTTTACACTAGAGTAAAAATCAAATTGAAATATATTTTATTTTATGTGCAAGAGTAATCTCAAGAGAAAAAAAAATAAAAATATAAGATTTAATCTAGTGGGGGATTGTTGGAAAATGTCGATTAAATGTAGATGAGCGGAGTATAGTTCAAATCATCAAAATCAAAATAAGAGTACTAGGTATCAAGGCTTTTGCCACGATCAACACTTGATGATCGTGATCTCAGTGTCCCTGCATCAAAGTTGGTCGCGGCAAAGCCCCTAGGAGCGAGCTGATGTGTTTTTGGCAAAAATATTTTCTCCGAGAACGTTTGTCTTGAATGGATATGATCTAACCTATAGGTTTATGAAAACTTATAACTTATTGGAAAATGTTTAATTATTTCTTATAAATAGGTATATCATTCAAGAAAAAAAGATACATCTAAATCAAAATCTCTCAAAATTTCAAATACGTCAAAAACTTTTATTTATATATTTCAAACACTGGCAATTGATTTAAAATTTTCAATTGCTTGTAATCTAAATCAAAAAAAATTATATCGCAAAACCCTTCCAAACAAAATCAAATCAATAAAAAAATCGAAATAATTTCTTTTAAAAATAATATATTCATATACGTATTTTAAATATTTATAATTATTAGTGAGTCGAATATCAAACAAATTATCCAAATCATTTTACCATAAATGTTGTTTTCTAATATAGATTTTTAACAAATTACAATATATAAAATCCAAATGTAGTATTTGAAGTACTTTGATGGCTTTTCTTTTCCGCTGCCAATAAATTATTCGTAGGTATTATTCAGGACAAACCGAACGCGATCGGTCAGAGAAGACGGATACCATAACAAAAGAACGGCTTGTGACATGGAATCTATACATTGCTAACTCCCGTGTTCAAGTAACTATTAACTTCAAACGCGAGGAGGACAAGCAGGGACACGATGGCAACTACAGTTAGCTGCTGCATGCAACCGAACACTTGGCTGCAAATGATGAACTATCCTTGCAAATGACATATGTACCCTTCCTTTAAAGCCAATCTTTGCGGATTTTTTAAAAATATATTTTTAATATTGTTAAATATTTTAGGTTTATAACTTTTTCAATTAGGAAATATTTTAAATAGTTCATTAAACATTTTAAATAATGATTTATTACAGTTTTAACTATATCTTAAACGTGTGGTTGGAATTCTATTTATTAATGTAGCCAAGTTATTCGAACATAATATATGATTATATTCTTTTTTAACCTAATAGTTTTTGGACTAATTTTAAATCGCGTATTTATTTTTCTGTTAAAAGTTTATTAGATATTTTAATTATAAAATAAAAATATATAACAAAATAAAAAAAATATCTCATACAATAAAAGATTGAGTCATTAGAACTCTGGTAATGCTGAAAAACATGTCAAAAGATCGAGTTGCTGGAGGATCGTTAATTAAGTGAATCCAACGATAACTTTTCTAACATTTGTCATATGTATTCGTAACATTTATCATATGTATTCGTCATGACGCATTTGGGTGTTGCGAGATTTACCAATTTGAGTATCGATTTTATTTCAATTTATTCTAATTGTTCATGGTTTGAGTATACATTCATTTCATATATTTTTGGTCGGATTATATCCATTCGGTTTTATGAGATAAACTACCGACATTGGAAGTGGTTGGTTGACTTGGTTCTTCCTTTCCGGCGTGCCCTATTGGCATTCCCAAATCTATAGAAAAGTTAGGTGTACCACATCCATTTAACAGCCAGATTTCGTCCAATATATTTATGAACTCTTAAAATATGTGTCATTCGACCAGAATTTTTCATTCCTTGAATATCTCTTGGCTTCTTAAAGATGCATTTCCTACACCGGAACCCAACCGAATAGGATGTTCAGTCCATCCAATAATATCTACCCATAATTCTTAAGAAACTGACTTATTATCATCTCATAAGGGAAATTTTTACTACCACATCTCTAATCTATATGCTTAATGATCAAACTAGATAAACTTATTATGTGTCCTAACGTTATAGCAATAGCTACAAATGTTTGAAGACTTGAAAAGTTTGTATTATTATTATTAGGAACAAAACAAGTATTAACTGCTTTCAAAGCTAATTTATTCATTCTATATATACTAGATCTAGTAGCTTTAAGTTTTTTGTGAACCCATTGGTTGATATCTACCACTATTCAGTACTTCGATTGTTGCATTCAACATTATAAGTAAATCATCCTGCCAATTATTATAAAGATAACTTAAAGACCTTAAAGAATTTCCATAAATTTCATTATTGGCAAAGAAAATTCTTAAGTTAAGCCACTTCCAAAAAAGTTATATTTCAAATTAATAATTCTGCAGCTTACTCCCGAATTAGTTATATTATCCAAAATTCTACTTCCAGTTGAATAAAATTGTTGTACTATTTCTATATACCATTTGTATCTAAATTTGGTCAAATAAAACTAGCCCACCATGTCACTAAGATGATAAAAAACACTCTTATACACATGACACCGTTAAGTTCATCATTGTCTAAAAACATACCTGAGTTTATAATGATTCTGCTCGGCACTAGCTCATTTTGAACGTGAAAGTTTCTTTTGGTGCCTTCTTTAATACTCTTGGATACATCTTCTGGTGGCAGTGACTCTCTCTTGATTTTTTTGTCCTCGTTGCGTGCATCTTGGGGGTATTTTTATTGGTGTTTTTCATACTTATCCTCGGAGCCATTAGAAATATAAGAAGAAATGTGTGAGAAATACGAAAAAATAGCATCATATTTATAACCATTTGATAGTTTTGGTCAATGGTGAAACGAAGAAACGGATATCCGTTTATCCAACAACTATTTATTTTTGAAAAGTTAACCAAAATAGATATTTGTTTTGTCAACGATAAACAAAAGTTTCGGATCAAAATGGTTATTTATTTTCAGTTTTGATCCAAATTGTTTTTTGGATTATTTTCTCTTTAAATAGAGAATAAACTCCTTCATTTCTTATCCATCTCTCAAATTATCTCTCAAACAATATTTTTCTTGCAAAAGCTCTCAAAACTAATTACAAGAATAAAAACTATAATCTCTCAAACCAATATTTTCTTCTATATTATTCTTCAATGATTTTCGATCAAAATTCATAGTCGATATACTCGATTAAGTTTGCTTCACGATGGAGGATCTTTAATGATTTAAGTTCTTGCGATAATTTTTTGTTTTCTTTTATTTGTGCTATTATTTGATATTTGTTTCACTTACCTAGTATTTTCACACATTTAAAAAATCTTTAAAAGACACAAAAAACGATCAAATATCATAACTCTCCCAAAATGGTCAAATCTACCAACTCACCATAGGTCCATACTTAATTTGTTTTTATTATAATTTTAATATGCCTAATTTCGTAGATACTGGTCTAGAAACCCCAATCATCAAAGCACATTCTTCCCATGCTACCAGTATCGTCACTAGTACTAATAGTGATTAGGAAGAAAACATCTTGGGTATGTTAACACTTTAATGAGATCCTAAATATAAGACAATTAAGTGTAAATTTTAGAAAATAACCATATAGTTATAAGGATGGAAAAACAAATAGCGGTACTTGGGGTATGTCGAGACACTTAGCTAAGCACAACCTTTTGTATCCTTCTAATTTTTTAAAATAAATGAATAAAATCATAGATCTTCAAACTTGTAATGCATTTGTTTTTCATCAAAATACATAGATAGAAAAAAACCATACTATACGTTGTTGGTACTTCACAACTATTAGGTTTTGATGATAACTGGAGATATGACACTTGGATGCATAAAAGGGTCAACCCAAGAGCCATACGCATCCAACGTAGCTCTATGAGATCGCAAATTTTTGAATATTATAAAGAACAAAAAAAATCATTCATGATACTAAATTTATTTTATTATGGAGTTTTTCTTTGACTAGTGATATAAGAATATATCGTGATTTTGATATGATGTGTGCTATTGTATATTAGATGAATTCTGAATAGATACTCCAAAAAAAATTGTATATTTTAAGTTTGCTACGAAGCTCATTTCTGTTTTAATTAGAGATAATATGTTATAGTTTATGAATGATTTTAAAATTAAAAATGAATTTGGTCAAAAAAAATTGATAATGCATATGCGAACTGTTTAACTATTGAGTTTTACACTAGATGTTTATGTCATATACTTCAATTTATTGCAAAAGGTAGAATAAGTATGATATCTAATTATTATATCTATCCTATTAAAAGGGGGGGTCATATTATACTCGTTCCTGGGTTTTAGAAAAAATTAAAAGAAATTGTGAAGGCTGGTGGAAAGAAATACAAAACATTAGGTTTAGATGTCGAAACTAGATGGATGTCTACATATTATCTTCTTGTCCAGGCTTATACGTATAGAAATAAGATTACTAAGCTTTATAATAGATTTATATTTGGTGATCCTCTTGATGGTCAACATTGGAATTATTGTGATTTAATATTAAGTTTCCAAAGGTTGTTTAAAGATGCAACTAAAATGTTTTCTACACCATATAATCCTAACATTCATTTGGTCTTTTTTTAAAATTACTAATCTTGTCATGCATATGGATACAAATTTGAATACAAGTATATGATGTAACATGGTACCCGATATAGAAGTAAATTTTATAGTGTATTTCCATCACATCTCGTACGTTTATGCTACTTGGTGTATTTTTTATCCTTTAAAAAATGGGCATGTTTTATCTTATAAGTTGAGAATTTTTATAAAATAATACAAATTGGTAATGTAACCTATAACTATAAATAATATATTCAAGAAATTGACATTTTTATTTATACAAAATAATATCTGTATTGAATAATACGGAAGAAATATAAAAGCTAAATCTTCAAATGTAGTGAATAATAGTAATAGTAATAAGCGGAGAAGCATAAATTGTAACGCTAACTATGTGGAAATGATAATGCTAAATGGTGGGGTGATAAGATAAATTTCTCAAGATGATAATGAAGTGGGTAAATATTTAAACACTTCATTTGAGTTATATCTGTATAATGAAAAAACATTTTGATATTTTAATATGGTGGAATTCCAATTATTACAAATATCCTATTATTTGCAGCTAGCGAGATATATTTTTTCAATACCTACATCTACATTGGCAAGTGAATTTGAGTTAAGTCAGGCCAGGCTGCAATACATGACTAAAGGATCAAGAATGACTAGCGGGGAACTTGAAGTGATTATTGTAATTAAAGACTGAACCGGGACAAAACATAGGATGTAATACTAAGACTATGAAACGAAAGAGTATCAAAGGGATATCTTCGATGGATTTTCATATGTTAAAAATATATTTTGGATGAAGTTGATGCAAGACGCGAGGATGAATATTTGGTTGAGTCAAAAGATGATATTTTTATGATGGTGAATCAAATTTGTAACATTGATTTATTAGTGAGTTTAATATGATAGTTCAATTTGAGAATATTTGTACAACTTATGGATCGTAAGAGTATAAATTGTAAAACATAATCAATAAAATTTATTTTTTATCCTTCAATCTCATAATGTAATAGCTTATCACAATTTTCTTACCACTTATAAAATAAACAAACTATAACAAGATATATTGTAATCAAACTATAAGAATTATTTTATCACTAGTAATGATCAAAATATGAAAACACTTGTAGTATTTATAATCAAACCATAATAGTCAATACATAATAATAATAATAATAATCAAAGTATAATATTAAAAATATAATAACTTTATACGACTTTTACATTATAATATACAAACTATATAATTAAACTACAAAGTTTATAATAATTTGTTTATAAGCAGATAAAAACACTTACATTATATGTGTTACAAAAGTAATAGAAAATTAAAAAAAAATGATTGGTTTTTTGCTTCAGTATTACTAATGCAAATCTTAAAAACCCACCACATTATAAAGAATATAAAATTAAAATTATTATGAGTTTTTGATGAGTAAAAAAGAAATATCAAATGTTACATGTTACCATGACGTTACTATGTTACCATAGGACAAGGCATAAAGTTGTGTTCTATCGTTATCGTGACGGACTGTGATATTGTTTTTACCATGATGTGATAGGTCGTAACAGAATCAAGTTATGACATAATCCCGTTCTATTCTGCTGGTGTATATCAGTTTGTATCCTGTAGTCTGTAACATTTGTCCTCTCTACTTATTTGGATATGTTTTTTGGTTTTAACAGGATGTTGCAACAATGAATTATAGTATCTTCATTTCCTCGAAGCTCTTTGCTTCCCACAAATTACATTCGGAAAGCCATCCAGAACATTGTTAGTTTTTTATTAACCCTTGCGACAACCTATAATACCATTTCAAGGCACTATCCTTGAAAGTCTGAGAAAAAACTCTACATAATAACTTATCATCATCATCAAAACTCATCATGAAATTCTTAAATTTCTCAAGGTAGTTGTCCAAATCTTTTCTCCCATCATATTTTTCCACTTTTGAAATATCAAAATATCTTGGTAGATGTCCTGACATGATTTTTTCAAATAAAAATTATTGCCTCCAATTGTTCCCCTGACTGAACAAATGATCTTCATTAGATGTGGCAAATATACTTGGTTCAAATTGAATAGAAAATTGATCACTCAAGAAGTGGCCTATACTATTTTTTAGCTGATCTTTTCACCTTTCCCTTATACTCTTTTTTCTTATCTTTGCCTTTAGGTACTTTTTGTTACTTGGAGAATTTTTTTACTTGATTTGTGGTGTATGTTCGAATGTTTTTAGATCGACGCTTTTCTCGGTGACTTTTTTTCTTGTGATAATGATCATTTCTTAAAGAAGATGATGAAACTTTAGTCTCTGAAGTAGAACCCTTGGGACGATGAAATTTTAGATCGATACTCATTTTTAGAGGCTTGATGGGTTTTATGAGATTGGTCTCCTTTGCGTCTTTTCGAGCTATGTTGGGGATAATCATCTGGCCCATTGGACTTTGAATATTCTGATAGAATCTTCCCCCATAAGATCCCATTCAGCTTGTCTTTAGGCTTTAAAGTCCTCAATGTTTCCTCGTAATTGGTCTTACTTCTCTTGTATAATGAGTCTTTCTTCATTTTCATCATTTATATGTGACGTTCGCACATGATCTTCTTCAATCATGACTCACTTATTCTCTAAATGGGGATCTACTTGCATTTGATGGTCCATTCTTTGAAAGGTTCTGAAGTCAAACTTCATATGTCAAGTTTTAGATTTCATTATCCTCGTACCTTACTTAACAACTTCCATTGTTGTTGTCAATTTTATGGTGGTAATTCTTATTTGAAAGGTCTTTTGGTAATGTAAGCAAGTGTAATAAGTTTATAATAGATAGCAGATAGATAATTGAGTTGTTTTAGTTATTATTTAGAGAGAGAAATTTCTATCATATTAAACGCATTCTTAGAAAGTATTTATATGCTAACTTTAGCCTAATGGGCATAATGGGTCAAACCATATTCATGGGCCAAGTCCAAAGTCTAAAAGCCCATTTGGCCCATTAATCATTATTAAGATAAATCTAAAATAAATAAATAATTAATTAAATAAATTATTATAAAAAAACAATAATTAAAACAAATGACAAAATAGGTATTAGCCTTTGGTCCGAGATGCCCCTTCAAAAATTTCAGACCTCGTCAATATTGAGGGTACAATATTTTGTGTTTGTGATAGACTAACTTGAGGCGATTTAGTTAGTTATATTAATTGGTATCACGAACGAAACTCTTTTATGATTTATATGATAAACTAAATGTATATATATAATTGAATCAAACAACATATTTTTCTTTATAAACAGAATCCGTACCATTGGGATTAATTGATTAATTGACTTGGTAGTGTATGGATTTAGAGTTTATGTGAAAAGCATGGATACAATAATTTGTTCATATAAAATCATGTATTTAGAGGTTTCTGAAGTGAGCATGGTATTATCCAAGAAAAGGGTGGGGCCAAAACGGAAGGTTGATGACAAAGGATCGGGCCAAAGTCCAACTAAGAAGAAAAAACAGTTGGTCGGTGCTTTTTTTGCAAAAAAAATGGGCATCTCAAGAAGTAATATGAGAAACATCGGGCTTACATGCTAAGAAAAGGTAATTTCACATCTTTGGTTGTTTCAGAAGTTAGTCTAATTCATGTGGAAAATAATACATAGTCGATTGATTCGGCTGCAACAAATGATGTCTGCATTTATTTGCATGGTATGTTTAGGAGCATGAGGCTAAGTCAGGGTGAAAGATCCATCTTCAGAGATGACAGGAGCTCATGAAAGTGTTGGAAATTTGTGATTTGAATTTAAAACTTTCCACTGGATATGTATTATTTTTAGAGAATGTTATATTTGTTCCCACTTTTTTAAATAACTTAATTTCTTTTCCAGTTTTAGACATGTATGAAAATTCTTGTCTTTTGGAAAAAAATGAATTAAGTTTATTTTATAATGATATGATTGTTAGTCATATGGAAGTTAGATAAAGAAGCATAACTTGTATTTATAAAATACTGTTAATTGCCATGAATGCACAACTTGTACCAAATAAGATTATTAAAACCAAAAACTCCTCTAAACTGTGGCACAAATGGTTAGGTCATATATCCAAAGTAAGGATGAGAAGGCTTGTAGGTGAAAGTTTATTAGGCCCTCTTGATTACTTTAATATCGGTACATGTAGCGAGTGTATAAAAAAGAAACAGACCAAAACCAATAGGGTAGAAGCATATAGAGTGACTGTAGTCTTAGAATTGATTCATACCGATATATGTGGACCATTTCTAAAGAAATCGTAGAATGGTTAGCTACTAGTGTTTTAAATTGTATTTGTCTATCAAATGAAAACTGAGGTCCAATCATTTATTTAACCTAAACCCAAAAAGAAGTTTTCGCTTTGTTAAGAGGAAGACTTACAATTATCTTTACTGCAATGGAAACTACAAGAAATACAAACAATAACATGAATAGCAACTAAAAAATAGTGAGTATATTTTATTATGTGTATATTGGTTAATCACATTGAGGGTTTAATATTTCACGTTTGTGATAGGCTAAATTGAGGTTATTCAATTAATTTATTATCATTAACTTGTGTTCAATGGAGTTTGCACATGAATATTTAAACCATTGTCATCCATTTTCATGAACACTTGAATTTTGATTACACATTATTGAAAATAGACCAAAGAATATATAATGTCGTGATTGTGATTTATTTCCAAAATTGTTCCAAATACTAACAAAGTTATAGAAAAATCAATTAACGATTATTAACTTATATTATCAATATGATAAAAATACATAATAACAATGTATATATAATAATAAATTATTTATTTGTTGAATAATTTATAATGACGTGTTTAAATGAAGAGTTTATTCTCGTCAAATAGTAATCATCAAAATGAGAAATATTATTGAAAATAGAATTGGATAATAATATTGAAGTAGCAAACTTGTTGTGGAATAAATTATTGAGGTAGTAACAAAATATGAAAGAGATGTTGAATGTTGGTTCAGCAGTGGTAGTAAAAGAAATGAGAAAACCTGGTTGGAATGGATGGACTGGGTAAGTGGAGATGATAGGCAGTGATGAAAAAATGAATAACTTAACGGAAAATATGGTCGAGAAAGTATGAGAAGTGTTGGAGAAGAAGTAAATAAGTTGCTCTTAGATGAGAATGTGTTTTCCTAAAAAATTCAAAGGATTTCGACACTAAAAACATGCATTATATTTACAAACAATGCTTTGGGTCTCAAATTATGGGTTTGTAGTCTAAGATTATCCTAATATTATATGACTTTCAGTCTTATACAAATTACATTAATTTCAATAGTTTCCCTAATACCTCTACTTAGGCTTTGTTAGGCTCAATTACATTTAAAACTTTACTTTATACTCTCAAATCTGATGGGTTAAGTTTTATACAAGTTATAACATTATTAGTATCCACATAGTCATTGCAAGAGAATCGACAGAGAACTATAACTTTGAATTTTTTTTCGATGACCAAAATGTTTGTTGAGTCTGAACCGTTAAAATTTGTATTTGAATTTCATTGTTGAATCTTCATTGAGCTAGTTATTTGGCATGAGTTGTGTTTTCCAAAATTATTGTAGATTTGAGCAACCAAGCCGATATTATTGGACTTCTAAGGATTAATGAGGTCTACTTTTCTCACACATGTCTCGTTAAAATATTTATCGGCGAAAATTTCCATTGAAAAAAAAACTATATTTTTGAAAGAAGAAAAATACAACATAATTAGTATTTTCCTCTGTTTTTTTATTTTTTAGTATTTTCTTATTTATTAGTAATATTTATAATCATGTTTAGATTTATAAGTAATTAAAAAATTTGCTTCGAATATAACTTTACTTTGTATATGAAGATATGAAAGTATCATCACTAAGGTAGAATATTATATTTTTTAGAATCCAAACTGATGATCTTTAGTGTAGTTGAGTCGAAGCAATAAGAAACCAATCCATGTGATGGGTTGAAGTATTACCAACCATGAAAATCTTATAACTAGCCAAATTTACTATAGTTTGAGGTGCTACTTACTAGCCATGGACATCTTTGAGAGGCTAAAGTTGTGATATGAAATGACATAATTATGTCAAATGTTTGCATAATTAAGGTAATGATGAAACTTGAGAGTAGGAATGACACGCGCTAGAGAGAAAAAATTGAATTCGACACATATCGATATCGTTAACATCCATCATTACATTGACAACGCATGTTATTGTTGCTTCAACTTTCGTGATTAAGAACCTTGTATGTGAACTCGGCTCAGTCATTCAGCTGCATAAAAAATTTAGTCACTTGCTAATAAATTAAATCAACGATTGAGATGGGTTTAATATTTTTATAAATAGGGTTGTATATATTTTATTTGAAACTTTTACTCAGATCTCTACATCTCTTCTCAGCTTGAAAGTTTTCAATTAAATCTACATTTTCTCATTTTATTTTAAAATATTTCTTCTTTAAGCTTTTCTTCTTCATTTTAAACGGAAAATGGTCAGCACCATGGGCAAACAAATTCGTGACACTAACAATGATGGATATAAAAGTCATAACCAAAATTTTACTAGTGTATTTGGAGATGTTTTCTGAAGACCTCCCCAAAAGATAATAATTTCAACATCTAGTTTTACTATTTGGTTTAGTTTGGTTGGGTTATAGATAATATATGAGACTGAATGATGATTAGAAGTTGTCTAGTATGCTCATTTTTTGTATGCATAATTCTTTTGGAAGTTCCACAAACGTCTTTCGCGAGTGTCAATTACACCAACATTTTCTTATTCTTCTATAATTGTTGGGTAAGACAGCACCTCAAACTACTAATCAAGCAAATTGTTACAACCATCGGTTTCTGGCTAATCCTGAATAATCGGGAATGTTAATAACTTCGGTAGCACAAGCCAGACTGTAAAACGAGGCATAAAATATATTGTCAAAAGCATAAGATCCTAGAGAAAGTAGAGCTCGTGTTAGAATTTTCTCATCCAAACCTTATGCAATGAAGGTTACATAGACCCGAGAAAAGATAAATCATGTTGGGCCCCCATTCTTTAAACCTTATAATGTGGTAGACATTTTTAGCAACGGGGGTACGACTCCTCCAAATTTTGGAAAGGAAATTATTATGACTGAGGTAAGCCTTAAAGCTTGTGAAGAAGACATATACTCCCACAAGAAAATGGGTTGAAAGAGTGTAGGGAAGCTATGTTTCCCCAAAGAGTCATGGAGATAAGTTATCAATGAAGGCTACCTATGAACATTGTATGGCCTAGTGTATGATTTTATAAAAATCGCGCAGAAGCATGCTTTAATTTGGCAAAATCGCGTAAGAACAAAGCCTATAATTTACTTAAAATTTACGCATGTTCTTGCGCGAATTTGCACATTCAACGCGGCATGGGTGCGTTAGGTTGCACATCACTACGCGCGGTGTGTGCGAATTAAACGATGGAAGTTAAAAATCATGTAAATGTTTTTCAACGTCTTTTTGTCATCACTACGCGCGATGTGTGCGAATTAAACGTCTTTTCTCATCCGACGAGAATCATCAACATTGCAGCTGAAATCATCATTTATGTCATTAAAATTCATATGTTAGAAGAGATTTTATTGGTTTTAGGTAGATTTTGGAGCTAGGGTTAGTGTTTGAGAATCTGTAGAGGTAGTGACTGAGATAGAAGATGAGTATTAAAGCTGAAATTTTGGATTTTATATGTCGGAGACAATTTAGTTTTTTCAACTTTTTTAAAAGTTGGATTTGGAAATGTCATTCTAATAATAAGGAGCCTCACTTTAGCCTAATAATATATTTTAAAAAATCATTTTTTTAATGATATCATTTTCTACTAATAAAAAAAACTAAAAGTAAAAAAAAAAGAATAAACTAGAGTAAAAAAAATTCAAGCCACCACTTAGAAATGACAATCATAATTTCCTCTCCCAATTCAAAACAATATTCACCAAGATACATCTACTTTCAACCACCATCGATTAGTAAAAATAGGACTCAATCAAAAAAATCAAAAAAGTCGGTTATTATATCTTTAAAACAGGGGTATTTTCGTCCTGATAAAAGCATATTATTTATGCCGTTCCAATTATCAATCGATTATAAAATACAAACGGTTATGTAGATATAAATGAATCGAAAACAAGCAGCCTAGGTCATATTCTATCTAATTATAAGTTCCAACGGAAGATAGAAACCCCTTCCAAACCGCGTCGTTAACTCGTCTTTACAAACAAAACAAAACAAAGCGAAACCCACTTCAACTTCATACTTCATCTCTCGCTCTCTGTCAGTCTGACGGAGAATTTACTATTCCATTGAAAACAAACACGTAAATCTCCTACAAGACAAATCTCCGATCATACATTGAATCTGTATTTTTTTCAAGAGAGAAAGACAGTACTCGTACTCAATTGTGTTGCGTAAAACTTTCAGCTTTTATTTACGACTCGTGATTTCGATCACCACTCATTGTTTCGATTTCCGTCCGTTCCGGTGGTTATCGGAGTTTCACATTCGGCACTTCCACTGTATCTCCTCCGTTTGCCATTGAAATTAAGGTATTCTTGTTGAGTTTGTATCACAAATCTAAACGAATTGTATTATTGTTTTTTGAATTTGAATTGATATTTGAATTTGAACTGTGTGAACGCTTGCTAGGCTAGGCCAGACCGACACAGGATCGAACTTTTTAATAGTGTTTTGTTAAAATCATAAGTGGATTATTTAAAATATAATGGGTCCTCTCAGTTGATCGGCTTAATTAATTTCGATGATTTCTATGAGACTGAGTAACTACGTAGGTATCTACTTGAGAATGAGGTATACCAGACTGATGTTACAGGTTCGGTCTTGTTTGGCCGAGTAGTATCTTTTATTGATTTAAAGGAGAAGGAAAAGACAGAGAAGAATAATAACTTTTTGTACATATTACAGACTATCTACAACAGCAGTTATAGTTAAAGACTTGTAGTTATAGTGTGTTTATTATAGAGCTGGCTGGGCTGTTGATGTCAACTAGAATCACATGTGTCCACAAGAAAGTCTACAATTATACATTATAATCTACCTACATTTTTCTTCTCTTAAATTCTGGACAATTTATTATATCCAAACATTTTTTGTATACATATAAACATGTGTTTTACTCTAATACATGTTTGATTGTTCTTCGCTTTTTAGTTCAGCTGGTGTTTATTGATGTCGGTATGAGTTTAAGATTGGCTTGAGTGCAGTTATCCAATCGTAGATTCAAAACATTTAGTTTTGAGCATAAATATAAGATTTGCTTGTTGCTTGACAATTATCTAAAAGTGCTGGTTAATGTTGTTCAGGCAAATCCAGACATGGCATGCCCACCGGTAACAATCCCTTCCTCTTTAGCAACAAAGGACATCTTTAAGGAACGTAATGGTCTTCACCGATCAAGCTCTTGCGAAGAACTCACGAATCGAGTTGGCATGAAACGATCCTTTTCAGACAACCATCTCTGTTACTCTGTTAACCGTATACGCGCTGCATCAGCACAACCACGACTACGAAGCAGTCGTTCGGTTCAGGTTTTTCCACTACATGTATCTAGTTCCAAAGTCTCGAAGTCATTTAAGTCTTTTATGTATGAACCAGAGCGAAACAGAGATGTCAGCATAATGGAGACGGATATGAATATTGTTGACGTTTCCAATGGGACAGACGTAGAAGATGAGGATATAAAAAGTGTGTATTGGGTTGAGAGGTTGCTTGAAATACGTAGTGATTGGAAGAGTAGACGGACAAAAGAAACTTTAGATGTTGATGGAGTTCGCGAGGAGGAGGTCGAAAATGTTGATTGCCATTGCGAGGACGAAGGGTGTTCTGTAAGTTGCGATTGGAAAGAACAAGAACACAATAAAGTTGTGCAGAAAGAAGAAAATAGAAGTCCAGAGAGATTCGACCGTGAGTCGTTCTCTAAATTACTTGGCAAGGTATCATGGTCAGACACCAAGACATTTTCTCAACTGGCACTTCTGAGCAACATGGCTTATGCTATTCCTCAGATTAAGGTATTTTTCTCTTCAAGTAGATAGGAAGATATCCACGAAGTTTAGCCTTTTATATTAATTTAGCACTTTTCTTCCCATTTCATTCTCTTACCTTTCAAGACGGAAGGTCAAACAATTTTTTGATAACGAAAGGTAACTTCAATCAAAACATATGCAGGCAGAAGATTTAAGAAGAGACTATGGTCTACACTTTGTAACATCTTCACTAGAGAAGAAAGCCGACGCGGCTAGAATCAGAGAAAACTCTGAAAGAGACTCGACCCGCGTACCTGTTGGCACATCGGAAACTCACAAATCCAATACGACAATATCTGTTGACACAGAGAAGAAGCGTCGAATCCGTTCATCGTTTGCCCATGAGATCGCTGCTTCAGCTGCATCATACGTGCAGACACGTGCAAAAAGTATTTTGTCTCTTGGCTCCAGATCGACGAAGGAACGTAATTGTGTAAATTCGAATACAGAAGGAAACCAGCTCGAAGAAGAGGGCGAGCCTCCACCCGATTTGTACAAGTCGGTGGTTGCTGCTCATGCAGCAGTATCAACAGTCACTGTGGTAGTTGCAGCTGGAGAGAAGGAAAAGCAGGAGGCAGCAAGGGACCTGCAGTCACTTCAGTCTTCACCTTGTGAATGGTTTGTTTGTGATGATACGCAGACATATACTCGCTGCTTCGTTATTCAGGTTTTCCTTTTTCCAGAGCATAATTGACTTACATAGTTATTTGTGCAAATATAAAAAATTATGTTTCATAATTTTTATTCTTTTTCCTGACATGTTGATTATCTTTTGGGATACAGGGATCGGAGTCCCTAGCATCTTGGCAGGCTAACCTTTTCTTCGAACCCACTACATTTGAGGTAGGCATTACTGGGGGACTCCCAATTCTGACTTCATATAAAACATGACTTAAAAAAAGAGAGAGAGAATCATTATTCTTAGTACTAATCTAGCAGGGAACTGATGTTTTGGTACATAGAGGAATTTACGAAGCTGCAAAGGGAATATACAAACAATTTCTGCCTGAAGTCATGAGCCACTTGGAAGCATACGGCCATCGTGCGAAGTTTCGGTTCACTGGCCACTCCCTTGGTGGTAGTCTTTCCTTATTAGTTAGCTTGATGCTACTAACTCGGGGAGTATTAAAGCCGCACGCTCTTCAGCCAGTGGTGACCTTTGGCTCCCCATTCGTGTTCTGCGGAGGTCAAAAGATCTTTAACGATTTAGGGTTGGAGGAAAGCCATGTTCATTGTGTGATGATGCACAGAGACATTGTCCCGAGAGCCTTCTCCTGCAACTATCCTAACCATATGGCTCTAATTCTCAAGAGACTCAATCGTTCCTTCAGATCACACCCTTGTCTAGCTAAAAATGTGAGTTCTTTTTTATGCAATTATGTTCGACTTGAATAAGTTGTTCCATGACACTAATTCAATACTCAAATTTTGGGCTGTGAACTATGATGGTGTTCCCATATAGTACACACCTTATGAGAATTTAACTAGAAACCTTCCGTTAATTAGTCCATTATGGTTATCAAAACAAAAACTAGATCATTTTTCGTCTGATCTTAATTCTATATTGGAACATCAAAAATTTTAAACATAAGACAATTCGAACAACCCTGAACTTGAAGTCCTGACCCGACCTTAAACGTTCTTTTGTCAGTAGTTCATGAACTTCTTTTGTTCATTTTCCTAAGTAGAGCATCTCCGACAGTTAAGTATAGTATGTTATTAGCTAAGTATAAAAAGTTTGGAGTAAAAATCTACATGACTATCTAAATTTTGTAGTCGTAAATCTTCACAAGATAGAGACTATAACTGTGAAATATTTGTATTGAAGTATACTTTGGGATGCTCTTACTCGCAAGACTATGCAGAGAATCTATCTATCTTTGCATTTCATATTTTGAAATTATTTACCGACCTTTTATTATGTGTGGTTGCAGAATCATTTGTACTCTCCATTAGGCAAACTATTCATCCTCCAACCGAGTGAGAAGTCATCACCAACGCACCCTCTTATTCCTCCAGGAAACGCTCTGTACGTCGTCGACAAGACAAAATCTGGTTACTCCAAAGATGCTGTTACTGCATTCCTAAACTGCCCTCACCCTCTCGAAACTCTGAGTGATCCTAAAGCCTATGGCTCAGAAGGTTCGATACTACGAGACCACGTATCAAAAAGCTACTTAAAAGTAATGAATGAAGTTCTGAGACATGAGACAAAGTTGATTGTCCGGAAAGCAAGAAAGGAAGTAAACTTTTTGTGGCCTTCACTGACTTCACCTTATGATAGGATTTTCGAGAATGACGAAAAAACTGCAAAGGAGGTGATGTCTACTGGAATGTAGTATGAAGCTGGGTTTTTCAACTTCATTGGTAAATAAGAAATAAAGAACGTCTTGGTCTGTAGTCACATGTGTTTTATGTATCTCTTTTGATGTGCTGGTGCGACGGAACTGCGCGTATGTAAATAAATGCAATACTTATTGGTATAAATAGAAGTGATTACGGACCCAACTAAGTACCAAACTGGTTAAATCTCGTCATTATACCGAGAAAAAGTCTGAGGAACACTCTAATAAACCCTGAAATGTGTAGAGAAGCCTGTTTGAGGAGGTGGTTGCTTGAGTCATAACAATTCACCGTATCAGGCATAACATATATGAATATGTTCATGTTGGTGATATTTGCTGACCGAGATTCCTGCACGTTTTCTTTTGTATGGAAATGGGACGACAAAGGTTTTTCAAGCTCTTCTAATAACAAAGCTTCTTTTTATTATGGAAATTTACAAAACTATATTTTACTTTGGGAGTGATGCGGTTCACAATTTATTTAATATTAATATTTGTATAAATCCCAATATTTTATTGAAGTGTCTGATATATTTGTTAATTAAATAATAAATAAATTTATTTTAGATGTTTGTACCAGATTTATATAACAAGAAAAAGAAAATGTAGTGGGATCACTATTTATCAGATTCATTACTCCCATATTAAGCTTTTAGTTTTTTTTTTTTTATCTCTCTTTGTTTCATAAAATTATTTTTCCATCTTACGGTTGGTTTAAAGACTTTTTAAATCTTTATCCAACTCGACTATATCTGACCCGATGTTTGATAAAATTATTGAATTTTGTTGTTTAATTTTTCAATTAGGTTTTTTCCATTTGTTATGGTTTGTTTATTTATTTTTTCAATTAAGTTTTTTTATTTGTTACGTTTTATTTAAGATTTTATTAATTTTTGTATTATTTTTTTAAACATATTTTGAACCTTTACATTATTAATGTTAATTTATAATAATTTTTTATTATTAAAATTTTTAATCTTTTCATTTGCATAGCTGAGGATTGAATAACTGGTATAGTCACGAGTGTGCATCGCATTTGTTTATCAATTTTTTAAAAAAACTTTTATATATGATGATGATTGGTAAGAGAATATCATTCACGAGAAAAGAGGAAAACTTTTGTTGGGTTCATTATCCTTTTGTTGTGTAGACGTTTTTTACATGTAGATAAAAGATTTTTTAAAAAAAAATTAATTTTCCTCAACTATACTATTTATCATCATCCAAAAAGGATATATCAAATTCATATATGTAATCTTCATCGCATCTCACGGAAACCATATCAATGACTATTTATCTAATCATTATAATAGTATAATTCGTCTCGAAATAAGCATGCAATGAGTATGTTTTATTCTATTGTCTAGTATACACGACTAATCATATTTGATAGGGTCACAAATATTGGGGGAGATCTTTTTGAGGGGGTCAGATATAGGTAATCTTGACTTAAGGTAATTACGAAACTTTTAGTTTTTGACTTAGTTATTTTAGGGTATATGTATTTAATACTTATTTACTTATTAACTTTGTAGTGAATATATTAACGGATAGTGGTTAATGGGCGTTTTCCGGTCTTTGGGCTTGGTCAATAACCATGACCCGGTCTATTTGACTCATTGACCCAAAGTCACCCTATAAAGGATTTTAAGAACTACAAGAGGGTTGAATTTCATCTCTTTAAACATTAAATATAGCAACTCAATTATCTATTTACTTCTTATCATACACTTAGTACAATCACCATCAAAATACCTAAATACCCTTCGAACCAATTTAAACAATATCAGATTGACGACCATAGTGGGAGCAAGGTGCTCCAGATAGCAAAATCTAAAACCTGACGTCCAAAGTTTTCCTTCAAAGTTCTTTAGAATATGGATCATGAAATGCACACAGACCCTCCTCTTGAGAATAAAGAGGTTAAAGTCGAAGAGGAGCATGTACACACATCTCGTGTAAATAATGAGACCGATGAAAAGCTTTTTATGCAAGAGGAGCGAGATCAGTTGCGCAGAAAAATGAAGGCTTTGAGAATTCAAAGACATATTGAGAATAATCTAGAGGGGAAGATTCCATCTGAGTATCCAAAATCTTATGAGTCGGATATTAATCTCCAACATAATTGAAGCGGTGCAAGGATGACTAGTTTTCTAAATCCCACATAGAGTGTAAAAAAGAGCATCGAGCTAAACACTAATCTAGCGCTTTGGAGTCTACTGAATGCTTTACAACAGAATCAGAACTCTCATCATCCTCTTCGAGCAGTGATCATTGTCGTAAGAAATGAAAGCTCCAGGCTCAAAAATATTCGAATAAACACAATAAGACAAGTAAGAAGGATTCACCCTCCTTTCTTTTCAGCATTCATCTCTCCTTGGTTAACATGCAGCCTTCTGCTCCAACACCCCCCTTCCCTCATCAAGCTCAATACCCACTGCCCCCTCCATCCCCACTAGCCAATCCTAGGCCAACGCGGTCTCACAATCGCAAGACCCGAGTTCCACTATGACCATTGAGAATGTAGATATGATACATGCTGATAGGGGTGTCCTCATGTTTCCTGTGGATGCTATTGTGGGAGACAAACTCGATTGGACCAAGTGCATGTCTGGTTACTTCTTATCCAAGAAACGTGTTGGTCACCACGTTCAATCCCTTGCAAGACAAGTTTGGGGAATCCACGGGCTTCAAGAGTGCAAAACCAACATCGTCATGGCACTTCTTTTTCAAAATCATCCCTCGACAACGCCACCTAAGTCCTTGAGATGGCTCTCTGGTTCTTTGGTAGCCACCCAATCTTCCTAAGAAGATGGAAGCCAATGGATACTCCGGTAAAAGAAGCACTCATAGTAATCCCTTTTGTGGCTAAAACTCCAGGGCATGCCACACGAACTCTGGTCGCAGAAAGGACTCAACATACTTAGAAGCTATTTAGGAACCTCAATTTATGTTGGCAGCCACACCGCAAAGTGCACTAGGCTCAACTTCGCAAGAATATGTTCATCATGAAAGTCACTGCCTCATTCATGTCGTCTATTACTATAAGCTGTATTGGTAAGGAACATGACTTGTAGGTGCAGTACCAAGGGTTGTCAACCATCTGCATGTGCTGCAACTCATTCAGGCACGTCGTCTCTGCTTGTTTCAACTCCAAGGAATCTTCACACACAACCCCCCGCAAAGAAGAAGGAAAATAGCCAATGATCACCACCTTAGTAGTCTCTCTCTCTGACTCCAGTGAAAATGAATCCCCTCGACCGTCTGACTATAAAAACATACGGCGCATGACTAAAGGTTTAGGTCAGACCAACCGCATCATCATCAAAAACAACAACTTTGCAGTCGGTTAAATTGGTCACGAAGAGAAAAAACCATCTACCACCAAAAATACATCGCCTTAAAATCAAACCGGCAAGTCTACTCCACCGGTTAAGTTAAGTATGTATGGGAATAGCCCCACCATGTAATATTTTTCTAACCTTTATTTTAAGTTTTTGTTTTAATCATTGTGTCTCGCTAGTTGAAATGTGAGGAGTTTAAACGACCTCGTTCGTCAAAATGATGTCCGCGATTTTATCTGTTCCAATAGTATCAATGTCATTTTCCCTCTTAAAACTAAAGTGAATGTGAAAAAATTGACCTCATTGTGAAATCAATGTTACCATGGTGGTTCTTTAAAACTAACCATGAGCATCATCACTACAGTAGGATTTGGATTGCCTGGAACTCTAGTGTTTGCAATATTTCCACAGTTTCACCTCCTCCCAAATTATGGACTATCACTTGGATCGCTAAGAACCTGGCCTTTAACCTCTCCGTTGTTTATGGCTTTCATGAGCCAATTGACCGACACCCTCTTTGGAGGGATATTTCCAATATCGGTCAAACCAACGCTTCGAAACACTAGATAGTTATTGGGAATTTTAATGTTATTCGCACCCCTTTTGAGAGCTCCAGCAATAAGAACCGTTGGATAGCTTCATCTCCTCATTCATTGACTGTTGCAACACATGCGGCCTTGCCGACCTTAGATCTTCGAGGTTTCCAGTTCTCATGGTCCAACCGACAAGCCGATAACTACATCTCCTCTAGGATTGATAGGGCCCTTGTCAATGGCCTCTGGGATGATACATTCCCCAATTTATTTTGACCTCCCTCGAACATCTGAACACATGCCTATCATCCTCTATCTCACTTCTCATTCATCCCTGGCCTTAAGCCTTTCAAAGTTTTCAACATGTGGCATTTTCACCTGAACTTTCACGGTTCGGTCTCTGATAGCTGGGGAGCCAGATGCGGGGACGATCCCATGAATGCTGATATTAATAAGTTAGCTCGCCTTACCCTCTCCCTATCCTCCCTTGACAAGAGAGAGTTCATAAATATAATCTATAGAGTTGATGATGCCCAAGCTGCTCTAACCCAGGCCGAGTTAAACTTGGATGTCAATCTGTTAAGTAGCTCTCATCACCCTTGAGCAAGAGGTTTCCAAATTATACATATTTTTTAGTCGTGCTGAGGAGTCTTTCCTCAAGTAGAAATATAGGGAGACTTAGCTCAAGTTGGGAGATGGGAACTCCAAATTTTTCCATAACAACATCAGAGCTAAAAGGGCCTGATATAAAATTCTTTCAATTGTCAACCCTGATGGCTCGTCTAGCTATAACCCGAGAGAGATCTCGACCACCTTTTTCAATCATTTTGATGGCCTCTTTGGTACCCCCGCCCTAGGAATTACCCAAACCTTGATATGATTAGGGCTTTCATTAAAACCTCGATATCCCCCTCTAAAAAATTCAATATGATTAAACCTATTGTAGACGAGGATATAAAAAATGCATTGTTTGAAATTGATAGTGACACGGCCCCTAATCGTGATGGCTTTAGTGTCGGGTTTTTTAAAACCTGCTGGCCCACTGTCGGACCTGACATCTACAAAGCGGTCAAACATTTTTTCCACAAAGGAAAAATGAACTTGTTCTTGAATAAAACACTCATGGCTCTTATCCCTAAAATTGACTCCCCATTCTCCCTCGCATTTTAGACCTGTTGCTTGATGCAACGTTATCTATAAGATTATTTTCAAAATCCTCGCTAATATAATCAAATCAATCCTCCCTTCCCTAATTGACCCCTTCCAGACGGTTTTTGTGTCTAGTCGACCAGTTTCGATAAAATCCTCCTCACGCAAGACATTATACACTGTTATTATACAATCACAAGGGCCCCAGATGTGCCATCAATATCGACCTTATGAAAGCTTTCAATAATGTTCGCTGGAGATTAATCATTGATGTGCTTTACGTTATGGACTTCCCCTATAAGATGATAAATTGGATCATCAGTCCCACCTCACTGAGATTAGAGATGTTATCTATACTTTTCCCCTAGTTTCTGTCTTTGGATCCCAAACCAATCTCGACCTCTCTTCACTATTAGCAATATATATGAGGCTTATAAACACTAAAAAACAAGGTTGTTTGAGCATCCCTTGTCTGGAACAGATACAACATCCAAAAACATTCTTTCATTACCTGGAAGACTATCGACAACAAACTTACCACTTTAAGCAAACATACCAGTTGGGATCTGGACTCTCCGCTCCGCTGGATTGTGTCCTCTGTGGGACATGTCCGAAAAAATTGGAGCACATCCTTGAATGTCCCTTCACTACCATTTGGAAGGCCATTATAAGAAAGTTAAGCATACCATCTTCCCCATCCACCTGGCTTACGGAGACCACCTCCCGCGCAAAGCTTTTTTGCTCCATTTTCAGTTATATATAGATCAAAAGAAATGTCATAATCTTCAAAAATACTCTTCAAAAATACTCAAAAAATACTCAAACTCTTAGCTTGACGATCACCCACCATGTCCTTTCCGACGTCGTTATCGTTTTTTAGCACCAAAATTTTGTAGCCTGTATAATACATTCATTTCCCTCTCATTTCCTATCTATTAGACTCGTTGCATATTTGGAATAACAGTTAAAGTTTCTTGTGTTTCCCTGAGTTTGTCTATATTAACATTTTTCCATACATATCTTACAAAGAATAAAAACTAAAGAAATTGTAAAAAGTAGACATTAATTATAACAGGACACTGTTTGCCAAAAAATATCACTGAATTTAATTGGCTTATATCATATTACACATAAGCCAAAAAATAATAGAGACTACATTTTACAATAGCCTTTTTCTAGATAGAAAACACAAAACCATCCTTTACAAGAATATGAGTGTATACCATGTTCATTTTAATTTTGAAGTTTTACATGATTCATTACACTTGTGTTCGTTTTGGTAATCTGGAATTATGCAGATCGTAGACCTGGGACATTCCTTAGCCCCATTTTGCCAAGAACCTGTTTTGATATAGCTGGAGTTTCATCAAGTCCCATGCTTCGGCTGAAGTCAGCGGCTAACTCAACAAGCCTAGACTTGTCTCTGCCAACATTCTTGTTTGAATTGTAGTAACCGAGCCAGGCCTGATAAGCTGCTTCTTTGTTCTTCATTTGCACATTGTTAAGCCCCAATTCCACCTGTGGCATAAATGTTTACCTTAGCTTATTTTGCAATACTTTTTATACACAGAAGGTAGAGAGTGGAATCAAGTAGGGCTGAGCAGAAACTGATCCTAAAAAGCTCGGTTCAATTTTGGTTTTCAAAAACCAAAAACAACCCAAACATAGATCCAAAAACCAGAGTCTTTTGGAGATTTTGTTTAGTCAACATGTTGTAAACTTATAAATCTATATTTTATATTTAATTGATAATGGATTCATAAACTTATCATGTTTAAATGATACTTTTTCCTGAACTTCGGATGGGTTTAAATATTTCATAAATAAATAAAAAATCAAATCTCATCCAGAGCCATGAAATGCTTAGTAAGGGTGAATCAAGCTTAGTAAGTACAGCTCCACTTCAGAAGTTTGTACATGATACTGTATTCAAGCTTCATGAAATGCTAATTTAGATCTGCTTGAGATCGAAATTAGTGCTGCCTAATCCAATTGAAAGAAAAATGCAAATTTCCACAAGAAAATTAAAAACGAGCCGAAGGATCCTAAATCAATCCTCCAAATTTTAGCTCATCCAAACTAAACAGTACGACGGGAATAAGACTTAGCAAAGCTCAAAGACCTCATCTCAACGCAAGCTCTAATTACTGTCTCCTAAGATTCTAGTTTCCAACTTTTAAGGAGTTTGTCTGACCTTTTTCTTTGTGGCTGGATCCAGAACTGGTAGTGCAGCTTTTGTTATAGGCAAATCCTTAACGGACGATAAAAAGTATTCCTCCCATGGCGCTAGCATCAATATGCCTTGCCCTTCTTTACCTTTCCGTCCAGTTCTCCCAAGTCGATGTATGTATTGTTGTTTATCAGACGGCACTCCCACCTGTAAAATTATTTCACACATTCAAACCTAAAAACAAGAGGTAGATATTGTGGAAAATGTCTGTCAGAAATGAGTCAAATGACCATCATGTTGTTACCTGTATGACAAGAGTAACATCCGGGTAGTCAACTCCACGTGCAGATACATCAGAAGTCACAAGAATTATACTCTTCGATTTCCGGAATTCATCTGAAATCCTTGTCCTATAACTCTGTGGTTTTCGGGAATGTATCTCCCTAACATTTAACTTTAGCTCCGTGAGGAGATCAGCTACCAATCTTGTAACCATCGCAGTTGTGCAAAACACTATAACCTGCACAGACCAGATAGCAAAATATTTATAGTCTGAATAATAGCTGTTACATTGGAAAAGAGCCAATGGATACTGAATGGATTTAATCAGCTGCTATTATAAATATCTGATATACACGTGGCCATCACCAGTTATCTTACATTTGTCTGCTTATGTATTACAAAAGATAAGTTTCATACACAACATGGTTCTGCAATTGTGGAAGGTGATAAAATTAATCAAATAAAGTAAAAAATCTAGCCGTACATTTTTTGCCGCGACAAAATATCGATACTTAATGATATTTAAGATGTTAAGTGCATAAACGTAGTGTAAGATATATACATATATATATATATAAGACCCACGCGTGGATCCTATAAAATTGTATCAAGAGCAGCCTAGTGGCATATAGTTAATACCTTGTAGTCAACGTCATCTGCAATATGATCTTTAAGAAGAACATACAGTAGGGGGAAATGTTTGTCAAGTGGTGCAACCATATGCATTTGCGTGACCTAAAATCAAACATCAATGTTATTAGAGACTAAATGTAGGTTGCATATATAAAGTAGCAGGTCATTGATACACTACCTGGGAATGAGTTTCTTCATTGCCCCCTTGAGCAATATTGATAGATTCATGGTCTTTTTTCAAAGCAATATGACAAATTTGACGGACCTTTGCACCAAAGTATATAACATCTTAGTTTACTTCACCAAAAAGAAATAGAACAATTGAGGATATATATAAAGAAGAAACCTCTTGGGGGATGGTAGCAGAAAATAGAAGTGTTTGTCGTTGTTTAGGGACAGCAGATATTATCCTCTCGATATCTTTGCGGAACCCCATGTCTAGTAAATGGTCAGCTTCATCCAATACAAGGACTTTCACCCCCGTCATTCTTGTTGCGAACCCTGCAGTATTCTCAATGTGGTCTTTGAGCCTCCCAGGAGTAGCGACAAGAATCTGAGAGTATTAAAGGTGTGTAAATCACAATGACACCTTACAGTTAACCTGGCATTCCTTCAAATATATGAAGACAAACACATAGAAATCGGAGAAAAAAGGTAGCAAAGCAAAAGTAAATGCATCGGCCAACCAATGATAACGAAATTTTCTAAAAAATATATGTAAATATGGAACTTTTTAACTACTACATTTTAGCCATTTGAGAAAATACTGCACCAGTTCTTTTCTGACAAAAATGTTATTATTCTCATTGAATTAAAATTTAATGCCTGTATTATTTGAGAGAAAGGGTATTGTGAATGTTATAATGCTACTTTTCATTTATAAATGCTATATAGTTGCAGCTTCAATGTTACCATGGTAGATCCACCAATATCAATAAACTGGTGCAGGAAAGAAAATTACCTGGCACGGGTTTGCTTGCATGCGTTTCTGCTCTAAAGCGAGTCTTGTACCTCCTATTACAACTTGAACACCAATAGAAGGATGATACTTGAGCAGAGTCTTGGCTTCATTAGCAGCTTGACTCGCAAGCTCTCTAGTTGGGCATATCACAAGCACAACAATAGGGGGTCTCTTATTATCACGACTATCAGGAGGTGATTTCACGACAACTTCAATTGATGGAAGCTGGTAGATACATCAAAGATAAGAGAAATCATTGTATGATACAGAAAAAGGTAATAAAACCACTTCTCATAGAAAAGTAGCATGCACCGGAAAACATGCCAGAACTAGATATGCAGCCATCTTTATGCTCTTTGAAGGATAAGCCTTAACTAGAAAATCAACTACCCCTATACGATACCATTTACTATTAATGGTTGCCGTGAAAAAAAATACACAGGTATATCTTACCAAAAATGCTACTGTTTTCCCAGTTCCTGTTTTAGCCTTTGCTAGAACATCCTTACCTGAAGCACAAAATGTTAAAAATAAGAACAGATGTGATACAAAGAAACAGCAAACATGTAAATGTATCAAAAGCCAAATCATGGGCATAGGGTACGAGTAAAAATCCTAACTTTGGATGGTTAGAACTCCGTCTCTACAATGTATATGATTAAGCTAATAGTCTAAAAGGTTAATAGAAATTGAAGTACTCACCTTTTAGGATCACAGGAAGAGTTGCCTCCTGCACCAAGGTCATCTTCTCATAGCCAGCATCCTTTACTGCTCTCAGCGATAAAGGCGAGATTGAAAACTGATCGAATCTGTAAGCATTACAATAATAACATGAGACGTGAAAATCATCCTAAATGAACAAACTTTGGATTGGACATACCTTGTTTCGCTCAAATACGAATCAGAATTTGCTGTTGAGCTTCGAAATTCGACTACTTTCTTACTAACTTCTTCAACTAGCCCTAGTGCAGAGCTAGCTTTCTTCGTATAAACATCTTCATCATCGTCGTCCTCTTCACTATCTTCATCATCAGTAGTGTCCTCACTAAGCAAATCATCGAAACCTCCCAATTTTCTTCCTTTAACTTCAGAATCAATAGCATTGCTATAACCATTAGATTCTCTTTTCACATTCTTAATTCCATTTTTAAAACCCGAATCGAAGCTTCTCTCTTTTCTCTTCTCCACGAAGCCTCCTTGCCTCTCTCCGTCTCTTCGGAAACCCGAATCGAAACTCCTCTCTTTCCTCTTCTCCGTGAACCCCTGTCTCTCCGGTCCCCTAATGGATGGGTTGCTAAAGCGTGAGTTCCTCGAAACCGACTCACCGGAACCCCGAGTTCTACTACTTGAATCTCTACTACCTCCATTTCTATCCCTAAAAGTCCCTCTCTCTCTAGGTTTATTTCTATCTACATCTCTTGACCTCCCCGTACTACGCTCTCTATGTACATCTTTTGCCTCGTCGTCACTCGTATACCGTCCACGGACCGAGTCAGTCTTCAAATCGCTGACCCAATCGCTGAGTTCAGCCTCATCGTCTATCAAACTCTTACCACCACCACCACGAGAGTCTCCTCTGTCGCGATTACGAGTGAACTCGGACGAGCTAGACCGAGTAGACACGGCACGCAATGGACGAGTAGAGAGTCTGCGGATGCCGAGTTGATGACTCGGTCCACGGCCGAAACTTTGGTATTTTAGCCGGAAAGGGAAAACTCGAGAGAGAACGGACATGGATGAAGAGGAGTGAAGAGTTGGGTTAGGTTTCATGGTAGGGAAAGAATTTGTAAAGAAACGGATCTGTGGAATGAGTTTAACAGGCATGGTGGTTTCGGATATAAACTGTGGTTTTAGTGTGTTGGTGATTTTTTTAGGGTTTAGGCTTTGGAGAGGATGGAGAAGATGATAGGGTTTAAGATCAAAACGACATCATTCTGGTGAAGGTGGAAGATCATAAGAACCAACCAACCAACAACATAACTCAGGCTGAAGCCCATAAAATGTTATCCCTGCTTTTTCTCAACGGGTTGATTGCTGAAAGTTTAAAAAGGCACTATTAGCGGTCGGATCAAAGTTCTCACGGTTCTATTTTTAGAATCTTAATAAGAAAATAATGATAAATTCGATAACTTGTTTGATTAATGGATAAGATTTTCTTTTGTCTTGTTTGGGCCAATGCCCTTTTGAATAATCGGCCCTATACCAAGAGACCGAAATACTGAATACCTTTCAATAGGTAATATTATGGATTCTTCTTATAGCGAGATTGAAACACTAGTTCTCAAATTAGAGTCTTACATATTTATCCGGCATTGATCTCGTGGATGGTTTCATAGATACTCGATCCATCAGTTTCCTTTTAAAATAAGGTTTATAGTAGATTGGTAGTGGTTCATGATAAGGATTTACCGGTATCAACTTTTTTCCGCCATTTTTAACGATTTGAGAGTTTCATTAAAGATTTTTCAAGCTAACCATAACCAAACAATTTTTGTATTGCCACAGTTGATTTGGTAAAAGGTTTCACAACTATTCAATCTATTAGCCATCTTTTACAATGAGGTTGGACAATTGATTGATGGTGGTTTGTAAATGTAGGTACCGGTACTAAGATAACATACCCACATTTATATCTTCTTATTCAAAACTTCGCTGGTGAATAGAGTTGCTCAAAATATTGATTTATCACGTATTACATCTTTAGATAAATTTGTTTCTTATACTTCATTGAGGTTTTTTCAATCGATTCTGGTGTTTCGATTTTTACTAAGGGCTGAAAACGTTTTCATTTTAGATGTAGTATGTTCTTATTTTGGGTTTATCGATAGGCAATATCAATAGGTGGTTGCCTTCCGGCTAGACTATAGATGATCATCTGTATTTTTATCAGCCATATATGCTTATGCTATTTTATATGATTTGTGTCCTTATTGTTGTTTTCTGTATAGTGCATTTTTCACCTTGAATTAATTTTCCATTAATCTCATACTTCAACTTGTAAAAGTATATGTGTAGTATATTTTTTAGATTAAAATTTCAGGCGTAACCTGCTTAACTTGCTCGTGAACAGAAGATAAATTAATATAAAATTTCAATCTTAATTTAACATGTATTCCCATGTTTCAAATTTGAAGGTTATCTAGTAACGTTATATATTTGAGTTGGTTTAGTATATGTGTAGGATTAAGATCAAGCTTGTATTTGCATTTAAGTGTCCATGTAGCTAGCCAGTCAGCTGCTAGGTTTTGCTCCTGAAATATATGTGTGATTGTCATGCTTGGATTTGTTAAATTCCTGCAGCATTCTATTAGTGGCGATAAGAACCAATGAACATTATGATTTAATAACATAACTATAAGAATGTCAGAATCAGTTTCAATATCCAAGTTAGATATTTTTAATTTAGAACAAAGAATCAAAGCATAAAGGAGTGCTCTGCTCTCAACTAAGATTGGAGATTGTTCACCATATAGTCTCTCAATAGTATATATTATTTCACCATTTTTGTTCCTTAATATTGCTCCTCTACTTGATTCACCAGTTGCGGAGTATGAACCGTCAATGTTTAACTTGTATCTTGAGTGTATATGTGTAGTCCACTAAGTAGCTATTATCTTAATAAACCTAATATATATGTAGTGTCTAAGTAATTTTTCCAGTGTTCTTTTTTTAGTAGATTTGCCACATCAAGTTATTCATTGTGTTTATGATGTGTTGAATGATAACAGTAGAAGTAACCTTCAATTGATGATATTTTGGTTGATTTATATGTTGCCACATGTACCAACAGATCACTAGTGAAAAGATTGTTTGAATGTTGATTTCACTGGAGGAAGACCAAAACCATGCTATGATGATATGATTTAGAGTCATGTATCTGGAAATATTTAAGTTGAAAATTCTTCTAAAGTATTGTCACACATCCCATGGAGTTTTGTAATGGATAAAAAGGTAAGTTAAGGTTTCATAATTATTGCAATGTTGGCATTTTGAAACAATATTTATATTATGTGTTGGAGAACTGAATCCACTCAGTTACAGTTATTCAGCAACCTTTCAAATAATGTATGAATACTTCTTTGGAGTAATATTGTATCATATTGAGTTGTAGATAGTAGACTTTGTTTATTTGGTTTCGATATGATCCTATGTAGCTTTAATATTAAATTCATCATATGTAGATAGAGTCTATTGTATTGAGTTCTCTTTAGAATTATTGACAAATATAAGTTTTTTTCCTTTCTATGTCAAATGTGGGCATTAAGCTGTGTACTTTATAAGAGTCCTCGGATCCATTAGACCATAATTTTTTGACTTTATCTTGAGTATGCCAGGAATGTGAGACATCGGTATTGAGAGAAATGAGAGGGTGCTTATTACATCATTTGTCCAAGCAGAACTCTATGTCACGTTTTCCTAGTCTCCAAAATATAATGGTTCAACTACATGTCTGATTTTCATAAGTCTTTTCCAAACTTTTGAGTTTTTAGCTATGATTTGAACTTGCGTAGGGTAGTGAACTGAGCAATAGGAGCTATGAATATACTTAGACCATAAAGTCTCCCGGAATTTGTACCAAAGTTTATATGAGAAGGTTTGTTTAATGTCTTCAAACCTTATAGTGTTAATCTATATTATATTTAGAATAGATTTAGGTAGAATGACAGTTTGGAGATGATAAATTTGATATATAATATAAATATATTGATTCAGTGTTAGTCTACCCCCCAAAAGAGAGAAAAATATTATCCCAATCTTGAATCTTCTTTCTAATTTTTGTTACTAAATTTTCATAAAAAGCAGCCTTGTTCTTAGGATGAATGTTGATACCAAGATGTTTCATTGGTAGACTACATTGCTTGAAACCAATGTGATGATTGATGTAGTGTAGTCTATTTAATGTTATCGTACTAGATGGGATTAAATTTATCTTATCTTTGTTTATTGCCTAACCATAAGTGTCTTGATATTTTTGCAGAAATGAGAGCATTTTATTTAAGCTTGTTGCTAAAACATTTGATAAAATGACCATATCATCTACAAAAGCCATGCAGGAAATATATATTGAACTAAAAGTTTTTATAAATTATGTTTATGTTTTCTTGCATTAGTTAATTTAGTCATCTAGTTATGAACTCTTCAGTTAAAATGAAGAGGCTAAGAGATAGTGGGTCTTCTTGCTTGAGGCTGTTAGTAGAGTGAAAGAATCATTTGACTTCCCTATTTATAATCATAGAGAACCAAATATTTGATATAGAGCTCATAATACCGCTTATAAAATTTTCAAAAAAAAACAAAAGCATATAATATTTTTAGGATAAAATGAATCGAAAGTTTTTCAAAAGCTTTAGTCATATCAATCTTTAAGATTGCATCCTCTTGTTTTTATGGTTAGGTCCTTTACCATCTGTTCTATAAGAATAATATTGTCGTGTATGTTTTTGCTATAAAGAAAGCCACTTTGTTCATTATAAATAAGTTTAGGAATAAGTCTAGCAAGTATGTCATTCAAGAGTCTTAAGATAATCTTATTGAATACAGTACATAAGCTTATGGGTCGATAGTCATTCCATCTTATAGAAGAAACTTTCTTAGGTATTAGGCGTATATTTGGTGCGTAAATACCATGAGGAGCTTGATCATTTTTGAAAAAAGCTCTGACAACTTCCATAAATCCTTAACTATTATATTCCAACATTTTTAATAAAATAATATGTTGAAATCATCAACACATGAGACATTAGTAGGGTTTAGAGCCTTGATAGAGTTGTGGTTTTATTCATTAGTAAAGATGCTCATTACGGTCTGTCATTATCTTCACTTGTGATGATCTTAGGAATTTTATTGGAGATTTCAATAATGTCTTTGTCTATAGAGTGTTATGTTATGAGGTTTTGAAAATGATTGACTACGAAGTTACTTATGTATTGAGTTTCTTCAAGTCAATTATTGTCTTCGTTTATTCTCGTGATTTCGTATTTATTTCTTCTTCTTTTGACAAAGTTCTTAAAAGTTACAGTGTTTTTGTGCCCATTATGGGTCCAATTGACACTATATATTTTGGTTTCCTAAGATCTGTATATTTTATAAATCTTTTCAAGAAATTGGACTTCATCATTTGATTGTGCAATAGCACCAAATATGTCCCCATAGGTATCTGTTCCAGGTCTTTAGAGTCATCTTTAGTCTATTTAGTTTATGCCAAAACGTTTGAATAGACATGCCAAACATATCTTTATTCCAGCAATTCTCAACTATACTTGAGAACGATGAGTGAAAATGACACAAAATAATAAATTTAAAGGTTGATTTAGGCTTATAAGTTGAGTTTGGTATGGTGATATACACAAGACAGTGGTTAGATCTTGTTCTGGCTAGGTGTCTAACATAAGTAGTGTCAAAATAGGTAGTCTATGTAGTGTTATAAATAACTCGGTACAGACGTTTCCACTTATAAGAGTTTGTCCAAGTGTATTTAGAATCAGTAAACCCAATATCATATAGGTTATAGTCACTTAAAGTGTTGTTAAATTCTTCCATACTTTTTAAGCATAGAGAGGTAAATGATAACTGCTCATAATGGTTAGTGATGATATTGAAATCACTCATTATTAGGGTTAAATAATCTTTTGAGGTTGTCCCATATTTCATGCTTATGGATTCTACTACATTTTGCATATATTATTATGACAAAAAAGCTTTTGTTAAGAGAGTTATCTTTACCTCAACCTGTAAAGTCTGATAAACGTTATCCATGACACGTATCTTAAAATATGTTCATAAAAAGCAAACCTTGTTATTGATGTTAGCAAAACTATTTTGAAATCCTAATATTTTTATAAGGTTGAGTAGATTTGTTTTAGAAATCATAGGCTCCCGGATTGCTAGGAAGTCTATTTTTTTGTTTTTGATGATATATATAAGTATGTCGTTGGTTTTCTTATTACCACGTATTTTTATATTCTAACATATAATTTTGATGGTCATTTATAAGATCCAATTTTGGCCATGGAATTCTCTTTGGGTTGTATTGCTTTGGTAGAAATACATTTTCTATTAGATTTTATTTTGATTATTTTTTATTCATTGTTTAAATATTGATTGAATTCTAAATTATCTTGAGTTTTGGCTTTTAGTGAGGATGGTAGGTTGCCAGATAGCTTTAGAGATTGAAGGGCTAAAAATTTGGTGGGTTGACCTTGGTTTTCAGTAAGCATGGAACCTATTTCTAAGGTATTGGTTGCTTCCAATATCTCTTAATTTTGTATTTTAGTATTAGTAAGTATTTTTATAGATATTTGGCTTAGGTTCATTGGGTGTAGTGTCAGAGTTGAGCTCTTTTATTATGATGGACTTTAGCTTAGGCTGAGTTTTTTGTGAAGGTTGGTTTTCATTGCCTAAGTTTTGTGGTGGTTGGATCCTGCTTCTTGGGTGAGGCTGGTTGCATAGATTTCCTAAAATATTTTTTGTTATGACCTATATGATAATATTTAGGACAATTGCTGGGTTTTTCCCTATAGGTAACCTTTTGCCATAACCCATATAATTTGGTCTATAAGAGGTTTAGATAGATTTATCTCTGCCCATGTCTTGCAGCACTTATACATTGCTTGATTCTTTTGTGGAACCCATAAAGAAAGAGTGTTACTTATTGACTAGCAAACATTGATGATTGTTTCTTCATTATATAGGTAAACAGGGATTCTTATAAATGAGATCCATACATGTGAGATTGGTGCCTCTATTTTAGGGTGAAATTTGGAAGCCATTTAGGAGTTTCATGGTAAAGCTTCTAATTTTTTGTACATTTCTACACCAAATCTTATTTACATATTTCTTTAGATTCAACTCAATCATAACATGGCGAGGATCGCATAATAAGAGGTTATATTGACCAGAGAAGCCAAAAGGTTTAAAGAATACTTGAATTTATGTTATGGAAAGTCTCCCATTAGAGAACTTGCCTATGATGGTGAGCTTTGCTTTTGCCTCAAGGTGAGTTTTGTCTTGTTCTTAAAATTAAATTATTTATATTCTATTTTATCTTCTATTTTGACTTTGTCATGTAGAATTTCTTTGGGGTTGGTTCTGGTAGCGTTGGTGTATGTTCTTTTTTGAAGTAAATGGTTGTATTCTCAAAAACAGGGTTTGATATAAAATTCAATTATTGAGTTAATTGATCTTTTGAGACCTTGATTTGATTTCCATTTGATGAGATCAAAGATGGGAAGTCAAAATTTGTTCTTTTTTAATTACTGAGTATTGTGGCTGATTATTTGTATGGTATTGTTATGCTTTCTTAAAATGATGAAGATTCCTGCTTGTTGGTGTTGGTGTCTGGTATCTCCATTGCTTACAACTATGAATTTAGGCTTGAATATTTGTATCATTTGGTAAGAAGAATAATATGAATGCAAGGTTTCAAGAAATAATATTTTGGAGTTCAATAAGCCATTTTTTCTCCTCATTTCTAAAACAATGAAGATAAACAAAGAGCATATTAAAAAAACTACTAATTAAAGTTATTTTTATAAGTATTCAAACAAAAATTTTATTTTTATTTAATACTATCATATTCAAATTACTATCATTTTAAACTATAATTTCTAGACAAAGTTATGACACTTCTTACGATAGTCGTCGACAATACTTATTGGGAATGTTTAAATTTTATCTACATATAGAGTAGGATATATTTATAAGTTTAATCTCCAATGAAAAAAATATCATACTAAAATAAAATTTCTAAACAAAATTATTGTGTATCTCGTAATGGACTTGTTGAAGTTGTCAAAAACCTATTTGCATAAAAAAAATGGATCAAATTAAAATAGCAATGATTGATAATGTTTAAGATTAAACTACATATATGATTTGAAGATCTACGAGTCTACTTTTTAAGTAAAAAAAATATCATACTGAAATATGATAAACAAACTTATCGTATTTCTCGTAACATACGTCGAATGTGTCAAAACTAATTTTGCTTTAATAGAGTTTAATTTAAATTGATATTTAATCCTACACTCATTTAGAATATTTAAAATTTAATTCTTTTTATGGTTGTGAGTATCTACTAGTCTAGTTTTTAATGCAAAAAAATGTCATATTAAATTTTTAAAACAATACCCAAAGTTATGTCCGTAACAGTTTTTGAAGCTTCAAAAAATAATTATGATCAACTATTTTTAGATCAAATTGCAATCTAATTTTGCATTCAATGAGAATATTTAAATTTTGATTCCATATACGGACAAAAAACATTTAACTTCAGTCGAATAAACAATAACTTACATAAGTAGTATTGGAACTTCAATATAACTTCCAATAGGCTTCTTCGATGTTATAGTTGAATCTTCAACATACCCCTCTAGATTTTCATCTATATGACTAGAGAAATCTTGCAAGAATTCATTCAGACCTCCAAAAACATCTAGTGGAGTTCCAAACAAATATCCAATAACAAGACCATCAGGTAATCAACCGAACCTCCACCACACCTCTATTGGACTTCCTCCAAATTATGAACAAGACCATCAGTATTCTTAGTTTACATGAAATATAGTTGAGTCAAATTAACTTTTATTAAGAAATTATCAGAGGCTTATTCCAATATTTCTATTGGAAAGTTCTTTTGTGAAAATGAGTTATAGTCAAGCATTCTCTAGTTAGGAAAATCGATGTCAAAACTATTATGGTTGAAATAAAGTATGTTGATAGTGATGGGCTTAAGGGTAAAAAGGATACAAATTTCATGATAGTTGATTAATGAAAATTCAATATATATTAACTTATTAACCAATTGGATTAAAAAATAATAATAATGCCATATTAATTATTTTTATGTTTTACATGAAATAGAGAAAATATTTTATAAAAAAATAAAAAAAATAAACTAAAAATAAACTAAAAGAACAAAGATTTTAAATTTAATAAAATGATAAGTATCATAGGACTCGAAGAAAAAAATAATAAAAAATTAAAAGAAATAAATAAATAATATTCCAAAATTACGGAGAAAATATTTAATCAAAAATAAAATATACGATGGATTTTATTATTGTTTTATTAAGAACCCTTTGGTCATATTTTAGAGAAAAAATCAAAAATACATTTCTATATACAATGAATAAATGGAGTTTGGAAAAAAACACATTTGTCTTTTCAGGCGATTCTTTAGATGACATATGCGAGATTTACAAATTTTTTTATATTTTTATTTTTATTCATAAGATGAAAACAATAGTTAACATTAGCTTAACATTAGCTGTTCTCTTTAATTTTAGGGTATTTTAACATCTATTTATATAATTTATCATGAAATAATATATGCTTTTATTTTTATTTAATTTGGTTGTTATTATTAATAGTAAGCCTAGTATCCACAATTACCTACGAATTCAATTGTTTGCTTTTAGAATTAAGTTGAGATCGAGAAGTGATGTATACTTATGAATTGCATCAATACCGCTATGTTGAATGAGTAGTATACTACAACCATAACTAGGGGTGAGCAGAAAATTAAAAAATAGAACCGACCGACCGAACTAAACCAAAATAGATCGGTTTGATCGGTTTTTAAAATTAAATTTCGGATTTGGTTCTAATTTTTTAAAACCAAAATAATTTCGGTCGGTTTTTTATTTACCCGATTTAAAGACCGAAGTGAACAGAACCGACCGAATTTAGTGAATATATAACATAATATATAGCATTTACGATGGGCAAATACGCAGGCGCTTCTGGCCTAGTGGTCACGGAGAAATGATCTACAGTTAAGAATTAATATTTATATGTATAATGTTGTATAGTACAATATTTTGTTTTATTTAAATTAATAATTAATATTTTTATATTAAATTTTAAAAATAATTTAATCATTTTTATAATAAGAAAAACTAAACCAACTGAACCGATCAAACTGAATTGACCTAACCAAACCGATCGAACCACATCGATATTCAAACTGAACCGAAATCGATTTTTTTTCACTAAATCGGTTTAATGATGTTCAAACTAAATTATTGCGGTTTGGTTTAAAATTTTATAAAAAGCCTGACCGAACTGACCGAATCTCACCCCTAACCATGACCTAGCAAAATCTTAACTAGGTTCTTAGAGCCCATGACCCAGTTGTAGAAGGTATGAGAATATATATATAACTAGCCATGCAATAATATTAGTTGTTGGAGATTGAGATATAGTAGCAACACTCTGAAATAGAACCTAGTTTTAGAAATATATGTAATCTTAGATGTTTTTTTCATCATGAATAATCCTTAATTTATAAAATTATTTTCTAGCATTATTATTATTTAAAAAAACAACCAACAATCTGGATCTTCATATCAAACTTTGTTAAATTAGTAGAATTATAAATAAATTTATAGATTTAATAATTATTATTATTATTTTCTTAAAGTTTGATAGTGGAGTATTAAATATTCATATTACTTATACAAAAAATTGGCACCGTTGTCGAGGTTTATTCTGTTTTTTATAACTACAATGATAAATTTAATAAAAAAAATCTTTTTTTATGTTATAAAGGAGTTAGTTCATTTTGATCCTGAAATAGAGAGAAATGTTTTAAGGTTACAAATATAAGTAAGAAATTTGGCAATAATGGCGGATGCTATAGAAGATGTTGTACAAGAAGCTCTTAATACGAGAAGAATTAGTGACTATGGTAATCCATCACTAATTGGATTCAATCCAAGCGTCTTGAGACGAGAGGTTGTTGCACCATATTTTAAGGCTGCATTGATTATGATAATATATAACAATCACACATTCACTAAACACTTAGAATATTTCCCAAATGCCCAATTATCTGGTTTACTATGAAATGTGTGATATTTGCAAGTATATTGAATTCAAGTTAAATAATAATATCTAGGTTTTTATTTTATCTTATAAGAAAAACCAAAACATGTTTATAATCGTTAACTCTGAGATGTATTACTTCTTGGGAGCAATTGGCTCAACTGTTTCCATAAAAATATTTTCCTCCAATAAAGTTGGTGAAATTCAGAAATGACATGACATACTTCAAGCATTGATACGAGAGGGACATTTATGACTCTTGGGAACAATACAATGAGCTACTACGAAAATGTTCTCATTGATGATAGACGCTGCAAGTATAGTGTCTTTAACAAATAATAGATCGGAGGAAGCGTATGCATTATCATAAGTACTATATAACAAAAATTATGTTATATATAAGGAGAATAAAATATTTGATATATATATATATATATATATATATAGTGTTATGCAATGGAGCAACAAATGGCTCAAATAAAAATAAACTTTATTACGGTGAATAAAGTTGAAGCATACTATCTAGAAAATTAGTTTACATCATTGAACGATGTTATGTACGTGAGTAATTTCAATCAAGGGCCTAGACTCTATTCTAACAACAATTTGTATCAAGCAGGTTTTAGGATAATTTAAACTTTTATTGAAAAATAACTGATAATGTATGGAAGCAAGAAAAGTTTGATAAAATAGAGAAGAAATGAATGAATCAAATGAGAATAATGTGAAGATGTTGTTGGTCATAAGCCAAAGGGTGTATTTTAAGAATTTAGAGGTTCAAGTGGGTCATACACATTTTATTTTGGCCTTAAAAATTCAAGAAACACGACCCAGTAATACAAATAATGTCCCCGAACAAGTTAACACAATCCCTCTACGAAACAAGATTGAAGAAGATAAAGAAACAAAAAAGCCGGGATTAAGGTCAGATTGACCGCGACGGTCGAGATGATGATTGTGATCAACTCCATAAAAGTAAAACAATAGGTGACATGGGCCATATCGTCATAAACATAGTATTGGTCGTGACAAGTTGTTATGAAGATGGTTAACCGCCACAATATTTATGTTGATCGCGACGATATTTATGGTTACCATGGAAAATGTTTGGTTGATTGTGGTGAGCTAAATGATGATTGTGATCAAGTTTCTCAGATGACGAGAAATTCTAATTTATCTTAATACAATCTGTGAATTCCATACATGGGCCGAAAGAATGTAAGGAACTAGAGATATAACTAGTCATGCAAGAAGGTTAGTTGCTATAAAGTGAGAGATAATATCAATACTCTGAAAGAAAACTTGATGTTTAAGAATATATGTAAAGTTGAATGGATTTAACTATACAGTTTATAATATGATAAATTGTTAATACATATTAAATAACCTTATATGTTTTTTATAATTGAATAATCCCCAATTCATAAAATCATTTTTCGGTATTTTTATTATTTTACAAACAAGACCACCAACAATATCGAACTTCAGATCAAACATTATTGAACCTTTGTGAAATCAGTACATCTATATATAGATTTGTAGAATTTAAAATAATAATTTGAGTAGTGTTTGATATTTGAGTATAAAATACTCATATTACTCATATAACAATTGTATGCTCGTAATTCAATGTATCAGTACTAATAAGGATCGAGTCAAAGATAGAAACAAAGAAATGAAATCTGTCATTTGTGTTAGAACTTCGATTGCTGAGACTACTCGTACTAAGAAATTGTTGTTAAGACTTAAAAAGATAAGTCGCGTATAAACTTTGTATATGAGAACGAAGTATTAGTTTCTCTTACGCGTTAACCTCTTTATATCCTTTTGTCGTTGGATTTTTTCTCTTGTTGGTCCTTCAAGTCTGAATGTGCCAGTTATAAATAAGAATGAGAGAGTGAAGTTTGTAATTATTGGAAAATATTTTATTGAAGATAATATTCAATGGATTTGAATAAAGAGAGTAGTTTAAGCAATAAATAGTTGTTATAGTTGAAAGTGGTCATTAGCATATACAAGATGGTTCTTCTTATCTTAAAAAAAATAAGTCTCATATTGTGGGTGAAGCTGAAACTAGATTTTGAGGCAATGAGTAAAAAATATGCTTTTGAGGATTCTGGTCAAACACACCGTTTTAATGAATAATATTTTAGCAAGAAGCACATAGATTACGATATTTCAAAACTTCCAAGGCTAAGAAACCAAGGATTGAGGACGGCCCAAGTATGACTCTTAAAAGGCTATTTTTTGTAGTTTTGTATTTTTATATTTTGAAATGTTGAATGCACAAATAATGTCATTGTAGCTATGAAACAACCAAAAGTTTAATAGGTTAACCCCGGAACTGCTAAAAACAAATAGATGTAGATCCATCAATTATAACTGCTTTAAATTAAAGTTTGTACGATATACAATTGTATGTGCTGAGGAGCAACAAGCTGTATATGTTTTAGATAATGCAACTACAATTGTTGAGGAGTTAAATGTTGCAGGTACTGCAGATGTTATTGTTGAAGGTTATAATGAACTTTAATTGACTCAGGAATTATTCCCACTTATCTCTAATGATGCTAAAACTAATGACACCCCCATAATTAACGTGGATGTGAATTATGCATATGCTAACAATTGTAAGCCTTAATGCACTTACAAGTGACATAATTTGCATGTAAGCTTTCAATATGTCAGTTATTGCTTATGAATCATTGGCTGAGGCTTCTTTTATTTTTAGAGTTTTTACTATTTCTTAGAGCAGATTCTTGAAGTAATAAATTAGTTTGTTTCTACATCCAACACTAATAAGCTAAAATATATTTATATCTTAGAACTGGTTAAGATGCAGATTTTCTTCGATAATGATGAGTATGATTTGTGATTAAAAGGTATTTTGGGAATTTTGTGAGTTGAATCTTATTTTTTGGTAGTGAGTGGTGAGATAAAGGAGGTGTGTGCTTGTATTTAATGTTTTCTAGAAAAAATCTAACCTATTAAATGAAGTTGGTTGAGGTATTTATACTATTTCTTTGACCCATTGGCCTTATGGATCAGATCATGAATCCAGTTCAGTGTTAGCACACAGTTGAGTCACGTATTGTGTGGTTGGATTATTTTTACTTTGCATGGTCTAAGATATACCCGAAGTGCCCTTCTGATTTTCACAGGAATGTCCTTCCAAAAAGTTATGATCCTATCATTAGCCCCTTTAATTCTTTTAAAAATGCATTGGAAGAGCTAACTTATTTATTGACAAAAAACGGATCAGATCTGAAGGGGTTTGTTTTTGTAAATGAAAAAATAACGGTAAAAAAACTGAAAGTTAACATGTGTCACGTTTCGATTGAACCTCTCAGTTGTTTTTGTTTTTTGGGAGTTGTACCTATTTTCAAAAAGTGATTATGGTAGGCTTATTAGTCCCCAATCATTGTTCGAACCGTTTCATATTCCCCGTAAGAAACACTCAAGTGGTTTTAACTCTATTTAAACTTGTTTTACAGTGTAGTTTTTCATAACCAAAAATCTTTTATCGAGAGAGAAAGCTTGAGATTTTGATTTTCCTTTGTCTTTGAGAGGTTATATGTTCACTACTAGAACAACTTTGATTGAAGAATATTGGTTGAACCTATGGACCTAGAGAGAAAAGAAGCGAGAAAGAGGCAAGAATCGCAGCCGGTCTCCCCGTTTCTCCTGATGGAGTAGTTAGCCCCGTGGTTCCAGAACCTAATAAGAGCACATCATCATCTCGAACATCGGTACCATGAAAACTCTATTTTATTCCTACATTGTCTACTTTAGGATCTGAACCCTCAGTTCAAGCGTCTTTAAATTCTTTTCTTAAGATAAAATTATTTCTAGTGTTAGGAAACCATCATCCTTCATAGCCATGGGATCAGACACAGAAGATATCACGCCTCGAAGAGTTACTCAACTCTCCAAATCTAAAAGCAACCCCTCATCATCCAAAAATATCAGTTCGGATGCCTTAAAACTTGCTGACCAATCCAAAATTAATCCAAACAACATGTTCATCCTTGACGAGGCCACTCAAGTTGAAAAATAAGTTACTCGTACTAAGCCGATCGATCAACAATCAACTATAATGGGGGAAGCCATGGATGATATTGGGGAGGATACCCCACTGGAAACATCGGGACAGACCGAGAATCTCACACCAGTTCAGTACAAAAGAGAAAAGGTAGGGATGCGTAACATTGAGACACTCCCGGAGTGTTTGGAAGGGAGAGTTGGGCCAAATCTTCGTAAGGTAAACACAAAATATTTGTCGGCCCTTCAAAAAATGAATTATGTGTATACACATACTGCTGAACTAGACTGGATACAAAAAAGGCGAGGCTTCCCTGAGTCAATCAAAGTTAGGATTCCAGTCACTCCGAAGACTCCTCTAGACTGCAAGGTCAACGAACTGGTGGTATGCACCGAAGTGCTAAACTGAGGATTTTGTTTCCCTTTGGCCCCATCACTAGTTCGGTACTTCCAGTTGATTAAGTTTTGCCCTAGCCAACTGAGTCTGAATGCGTGATATACTGTTTTAGCCAACGTCATTGCTTCTCGGCTATCTAAAATTCAATTTCCCATGAAGCAATTCGTTGTTGTTGTTGGTTTATGCAGAAACCACCAAATATTCTTTTATCACTATAACATGGGGAATGATTGCAATGTAGTGAACGACCTGCTAGATGATGAGAAACCATGGAGGACCCAATTTGTGTTCATCAGTGGTGCATGGGAGAATGATAAAAATATTATCTATCAAACAAATATGAGCCTGCTAACTAGGTATTGGAAGAGCTCAGGTCCCTCGAAGTACTCTCCACAAATGAGAGACGAAGCGTTAGAAGCAGAGGTCGATTACGATGTTACTCAGTCAAACAATAAAGCTGATAACGATGAAAAGATTACACTTCATTTTTCTGAAAAAGGAGAAACACCCCTGGACTGCAAAAAATATGAGCTGGTAGTCTATCCGGAAATCATCAACTGGGTCTCCGGTTCCCACTAGATCCCATGATAGTTGATCACTTCGAAATCTTGGACCTGTGCCTAACTCAAGTGACACAAAATCAATGGTTCACACTTATTTCCGTAATCATGGCCTCCCGTTTGTCCAAGATTCCGATCAGCATCAAAGATTTCATATTTTTGACCAAATTGTCTAAGGGATCAAAGCTTCCATTTTACTATCTTGTATTAGAGGATGACCTAAAAATCATCGATGACCTTTTGGAAGCGGACAACTTTTGGAAGAAAAAAACCATCTTTATCTCAGGAGCATGGGAAAACGGTAAAGAAATATCTGAAGCCAATCCATCGAGATTGAACCTCATCTGGAGGAGTAACCGTAAGTATTGTAATACTATTTTTTTATATAATTTTTTGAACTGTTGTTACCCTTATTCATTGTCAACTTACATGTTCTTATCAGAAATTTAGAACCGTTACGCCATTCTTCGAGCAAGAGCCAAAGAAATATTCATCAAAATTTCTGATTGGGTCGAGGCGAAATGGAACAATACTTTCCGCACAACCTTCGAACCCATCAATTTCCTCAATAGCCACTTATTTTCGATCACACCTGGAGTTTTTCCAACCAAAAATTTTATGGAGCAACCCAACCCTCGACTAGGTGTTAAAAGGTTGGCCCATCCCGACTACAAAGTATTTTTACCCATCCGCAACAGATCAGACAACCACATTCCTCAAAAGAAAAAGGCAAAAAAGAAAAAAAAAATAGCTAGTACATATGATGCTAGCCCTTCAAAAACTCTGACGTCAAAAGATTCGAAACAAAAAACAAGAGAAAGTACACTTCCTACCATCGAAGAAGGAATAGAAACATGTCATTCTCCAAAAAAGAAAAAAATTGCTGCCCCTTCGAAAAACAAGAGTACTACTCGACCCAGCCCCCATAAAAATAAAAAAATAAAACAAATGAGGTTATTTAAGAAATTCTGTCCAATGACGATGAAGTTGTAGCTACCGATAGTCAGCAAGATCATAAAAAACGATGAAACTAACGTTGATGATGCCACCTTTCAATAAAAGGAATTTGTTACCACATAAAATAACCAAGGTGATGATCACTTCGACCCTGACAGTTTTATTAACTTCGATGAATCACAAAAACTTGTAGGAGAAGAATATCATGTCTTTCAAGAGGTTCAAACTCATCTACATAACTTTGGTAAGAGATCTGCACCCTCTACCTCCAAAGCATCTCCTGGAATCATTGATCCTACCCTTTCTACAACATCTTTAGATCTCATTTATTGGCCTAGTCTAATGGTTTTTTCTCCTGCTGCGCCAAACACAGACGTCCTCCCTGCGCTTTAACCCCTTTCAAATCTTAATACTACAGCCAAAACACTTACTCAAAAAATTGAAGCTTCTCAAAGTTATCTAAAGCAAATGGCTAAAGATATGGTTTACTTCAAATGAACTTACGAAGCTGAAAAACAACTGAGAGAAAAATTCGATGATCACATAAGAGATCGATTTCATGGATTTGAAATGGCAAGGTATGAGTTAATCATAGGGCTTTTGTTTGTCAAAGGGAATTTACAAGAGCAACATTAAATCAAGAAAGAAAATATTAACACTTCGCATAAGGAAGAGATATATCGACTCAAAATTAAACATCTTTATGATTTAGTTGGTGAGAAGGAGAAATTGGATGAGCTTCAGACTTCTCTTACCAAAAGCGAAGCAGACAAGAAAAACTTGACCAATGAGATAGCCGCAGTGAAGATCGATTTTGAGAAGGAAAAACAACTTGTTGTCACTGCTACAGAAGATGAATGTTCCAAGGATATGTTGGCAGCTATCAACAATGGCAAATAAGAGAAGGCCATCACACTTCTTCGAGAAATTCACGCTACATATCCTAAAATAAACCTTTCAAGCTTCTGGAATGACATTCCCGTCGAACGGCGCCCCATCGAAGCCTTTGAACCTATCCCCGAGCTCGTCATCCAAAGGGGAATCTTCCGAGAGGAATATTCTAAATAATTTTACTATATTCTGAATTTATCTTATATTTTTGTATTTTTCATATTAGTACCATAACTCTTATACCCATCGAATTATTCTAAATGACAAATGTTTTTGCTTATACTTCATATTTTCATTAAGTTATATTTATGTTTAACCTTTACTTATATTAACTATTCGAAAAAACATAATAAAATAATTTAAATAATTATTACAAGATGTAACTCCTCGAATGTTATAGTGCATTGAATGAACGTGGCACATCAAAAATCATAGTGCGTTAATTGAACGTAGCATTTCGAATATCCTAGTGCATTTATTGAACGTAGCATTTCGAACATCCTATTTATTGAACGTAACACTTCGAACATCATAGTGCATTTATTGAATGTAACACTTCGAATATGTTTTTTCTTCGAAAAGTGTATTCAATACTTCACAATATTATACTTTTGGTCAACTTCAAATATAATCAGTCTTTGATAAGTTACCAAAATAGTTTAAATAGATACTTATAAATAACCATTGGCAAAAAATTCACTTTATTGATAATTTTGAATATATACATCACGCCTCTTTAAAACCTTCCTAGTCCAACAAGGTAGGAAAGAGTGCGCTAATCAATCAAAAGAAACAAATTCAAAATACAACATAGTTATTCCCATTATAACTTCAGATGTTTTATATTCCACGTGTATTGAAGCATCCTCTCCTGATCGTCACAAAGGCGATAAGACCCTGACTTTATTTTATCAACAACCACATAAGGTCTTTCCCAATTTGGTGTCATTTTTCCGAGGCTCTTCTCATTGGTATGCAAAAATGCTTTCCTCAACACTGTATCACCTACTTTAAACTCCCTCATTTTTACCCTCAAATTGTACCTATTCCTCATAAGAGTTTGACAATGGATTACATTTAAATAAGCTTGAACTCTTTTCTCATCAATGAAATCTAAAATTTCCCTTTTAGCTTCATCATTAGATTTTTCAGATTATCGGGTTATTCTAAAAGTTGACATTATAGATTCCACAGGGCTAACAACATCCATTCCATAGGCTAAAGCAAAAGGAGTTTCTTTAGTAGCTTCCCTAGGATTTGTTCGATAAGCCCAAAGTACCTCTTGCAAATAATTTGGTCATTTTCCTGCCGCCCCTGTTAAATTCTTCTTCAAACCTTCTAAAATGGATTTGTTTGTCCCCTCCAACTGTCCATTTTCTTGGGGATGAAAATGCGTTGAAAAACATTGTTTAATTACCTTTGAGGCGCAGAATGAATTCATTTATTTATTATTAAATTGAGGGCCATTATCCATAGTAATTCTTCGAGGTACTCCAAAACGAAAACAAACACTGTTTATAATGAATTTAATCACATCCTTTGCTTTTGTTCCAGATAATAGTTCCGCTTCTGCCCAATTTGTAAAATAGTCTACTGCAACAATTATCATTTTCCGCCCTCCAGATGCCATCGACAAAGTCCCCACTAAATCAATTCTCCACCTATCAAACAATATGGCTTCCATAATAGACATAAGTGGAACTGCTGTTTTATGAATAGAATTAGGAAACCTTTGACAAGTATCACATCATCAGATCAAATTCTTGGCATCGTTCATGATCGAAGGCCAATAAAACCATGCATGCAAAACTCGACGAGATAATGCTTTAAACGCACAATATGTTGATCATTCTCCATCATGTAACTCTGATAAAACTTTATGTGATTCTTGTTTATTCAAGCATCGTAGTTGATGAGAGAATAAATGACTAAGAATAATATTGGATCTTGAACCTGATGTGACTAGAGTGAGAATGTAGAGAGAGAAAGTGGAAAGAGAATATTATATTGCAGAATGTCCCACCTACCAAGAATAATGGGTCTCTTTTTATAGTAGGGAAGGGTGGACCCATTAATGTCCTTGGTGGGCTTGTTTTAGTTCTCTTTTGGTCATTTATTAAATACTTTGTTTACAAATTATCCTCCAATAGTAGGGAAGGGTGGACCCATTACAGTCATATTAACTTCCTTTTATTCATAATCAACTCCTTATTATTAATTCTGGCGAATTATTCCCTTATCAGCTTTGACCTTTACAAAATGGAAAAGTACGATGGTATGAGAGATCCAGAGCATCATACAGATCGGTTTACTAATGTAATAATGAGCTTCCCCAAGAATGATTGTTTCGGTGTCGAGATTTCTCGATGAACTTCAAGGGGAATGATCCTACGTGGTTTGATAGGTTAGCCATAAGGTCTATAACAATCTTCGATCATTTATGAACCTTATTACGACGTTAGTTTGTAAGGAGCTAAGTGATCAAAGGTCACGAGGACCATATAATATATTACAAACGTAAGTATGTGGAAATATTTAGAGATTACACGCAATGTTTTGTGCATACTAAGAACAGTCTTGATGATTATCTAGAAGAGTTGACCATTGACTCATATAAGCAAGGGCTCAATCTAGGGGAATTGGCGAAACAAGTTATGAGGAAGAAATCTATGACTTGTGAGGATCGCATGGCTCAGATTGCGTCTCAGATCCGTATAAATGAGGCAATGCGTCTACGTTTAGTTCTAAGAGATTCTTCGAGACAAAATTATTAGCCTTTAGGTCTGGTAACCACCTCCACCACACAGGTGGTCATGTAGAGGCAGGTTATTTATTTTATTCCCTCACCCTTTGAGGCCCCGACGCAGAAACGATCAATTCAAGTCCGTATCATTAGGTAACTGCATGTACAAGATCCGCGAAGTGCCTTTTTAAGATATGGACGTGACAATCATAGAAATAAGTGGCTAAGGAACGATAACCACACCGAGTTGACATAGAGTGTGGCACAAATCTTCTAAAAAGCTAAGGGCCAAATCCATTTCAAGCCTCCCCCCACGGTCACCAAACCTTGGGAGGACATGAATGAAAATCATTACAAGTACTGATGTTGGTCACTGGATAAATTATTGCATTTCTCTTAAGAAAGAAATCCAGAACTTAATTGACAGCGGTGAACTACTTCATTACATGAAGGATAATCACGAAGTAAATTAAAATGTTGGGAATATAGCAAGGTTTTTCGAGACAAGTGGCTTGGGGACTCGGGTGGGAATTCTAAAACAAGAAAACAAAACATGATCAGTATAAGTTAAGAGTTAACTGATTGTGATCTGACTAATGAATTCCTAGATCCTGATTCATACCGTCATGATGTACAAGCCATTTTAGGGGGAAAATATATAGACTCAGACTCTGAGCTCATGTGGTCACGATTGTGTATGGGGAAGATGAGTTAAGAAATGTTATACAACTATTAATTATTGATGGGGGGATATTGCGGTACATATCACCACCTCGTCTGAAAAAGAGACACTTCAACAAAATTTAAGCGCAACTACAAAGAAAAACATCTTCACATATCGGACGAGCATCCTGCCTTCATATTGTTTTTGAAGATAAATATTTTTATGGATCTGCGAGAACTCATGAGAATGCCGTTCTAATAAATATATTTGTGGTAGGAGTTAAGATTTACAGGGTCTTAATTGACACAACAAGCTCAACCAATATCATGTTTAAAGGAGCTTATGATCGCATGAAGAGTCCTCCCGCCATGCACTGCTCAGACCAAACTATTGTCAGGTTCACCGGGGTGAATGCCCTAGTAGCGAGAGAGTTAAAAAAATATATGTGATTTCGGGACGAGCTGACTGAGTTATGTGTGATGGAGATTGTTTAGAGAGAGAAACACAAGGCTTGTAGTTGAGGTCGAGATAGTGGATGACCCGAGAGAGGCCCCTAGTTTTGTTACATCTGAGGAGGATGCCCAGGTGCATTATTTTGAGGATGGAAAAATGTTAAAAATTGGCACCATTTTGTCAGAGTCTTTGAAGAGGGAGTTGGTGATCTTCCTGTAAAAAACATAGGTGTTTTATATAGTCAAACAAGGTTGTTATTAGGGCCCCAACAACCACAAGTTGTCAGTCAACCCGAATGTGAAGCCTATTTTTCAAAAGATGAGTTCTTTATCTATTGACAAGTTAGCATCCATTGTTGCGGATGTGGATCATATATCGAGTGTGTGACACATACGGGAGTCCCAGTATGCCACGTGGACCGTTACCCGTGTCGAATTCACCGATCAAAATAGGGTGTGCCCTAAAGAATCATTCATATTTCCTTAGGTAGATCATTTGGTAGACTTGATATTTGGTAACAAACCATTATTGTTCTTCATTAATGCTTATTCAGATATAACCTGATTCAAATACATCCATCAGACCAAGAGAGTATGAATTTCGCAGCAGATCGGGACTACATTGCTACAAAGTAATGTCATTGGGTTGAAAGATACAGAGGTGACCTATCATCAATTGGTCGACAAGGTTTTTTCCTCTTATATTAGAATGATCATTAAGTCTACATTGATGGCATGCTTATAAAGAACACGAAAGAGTTAACACATATTGCTGATATGGTGTACACTTTTTAGAACCTTGGGATTGTAAATTTAGAACTCAGCCGAAGAAGTATATATTTTGAGTTAGGTTGGGATTTTTCATGGATATCTAGTCAATAAAAATTGCATAAAAGCGGATCCAGTAGTATTAGAGGCTTTGGCTTCCATGCAGCCACCTCGCAACCTTGAAAAAGTCCAAATACTAACTGGAATCTTGCGACATTAAACAGGGTCGTCTCTAGATCGTCCAACAAATGTAATCTATTATTCAAGTTAATTCGAAAGGCCAACGACTTTCTGTGGACCAATCAATGCGACGAGCCATTTAGTAAGATAAAATGACACTTGGCCTCCCTAGATATATTTTCCGAACCTATCCCAAATGAGAAGTTATATATTTATTTAGGCGTATTTGAACACATAGTCAGTGATGGGAGATAAAGGGAATTTCCCCAAACCTGTTTACTATGTAAGCAAGAGCTTGCTCGCCGTGGAGGTGAGATACTTGCAGTTAAGAAAATGACGCTGGCCCTAACCACAAAAACTATAAATATGAGGTTTAATTTATAAGGCCTTTAAATTGTTGTTCGATGTTTTTTTCCACTCCAAAATATTTTACAAAAGCGTGATATTTTGGGGAGTTTGACCCACTAACGGGTGTAATTGGAAGATTTTGATATCGTTTATGAACCAAGAACAACTATAAAAGCAAATATTTTAGCAGATTTTCTCACGGAGTTCCATGCTGAAAAGGTATGAGCCATTAATAGAGTCGACGAAACTAAAGTGGATAGGCCGTCCAGATGGAAGCTCAAATGTTTTAGGATATGGAGTAGGTGTCCACCTTATAGTCTTCTCCTGGGAAGTGCTAAAGCAAGCCATCTACTTTGGTTTCCAAGCTTCGAATAAAGAGGTGGAATTAAGACAACGATCATTACCTTAACACTATCCCACGTGTGCGGAGCAAGAAAGGTACGACTAATAAACAACTCGTAACTTTTGAAAAACCAAGCTTCCGGGCATGTTGAAGCACGTAATGACCACTTGGTCAAGAACCTACAAGTGTTGAAGGCCCGTGCTCAATTATTTGACAAAGGTAAGCTTTAAACAAGTCCACATAGTGAAGAACTTCCAAGAAGATACTCTGTTTTTTATATGCTACTCCAAAACAGAACCATAGGTTGCTTCAAGAACATGATTTGATCGATAAGAAGAATGAACTCAATCATGAGAAAACCTTCGAGTTGGGGCGGTCGAGGCTAGAGACTAAATATTCAAAATATTAATTTTTTTGGAAAACATAATTTACTCCTTAGATAGCATTGCGGCACAAAGATTAAATTTCAAAGAAAAAATCTAATATTGGATGACGCCCTCTTTGATTAGGGTTCCGATCAATCTATAATTTGATGCTTGGGGCTCAAAGAGTTTTCCCTGATATTGAAAGAAATCCACTACAGACAAGCTCGACTCATTATGGTTACAAGATATTAATTTAGAGGGTTCTTTTAGTTGTGTTTCTTTTGGCCAGCCATGCTAACAAATGATAAGGCGTTAGTCAAACAAATACGATCTCTGTCAGCGGTTTTCCAACACTATTCAAACCCCTACAGTTTTGTTAGAATTAATTTTTGAAGCAATACCCTTTGGTAGATGGGGGTTAGACTTAGTAGGACCATTTTTCGTCGCTTCAAGAGAACACAATCATATCATTATTGATCAAGACTACGTTTTAAACAAAATGTGGAGGTAAAAAATCGGATCATCCTTGAAGGAATTAAAAACAATTCTTTAAGGTCAGCTGGAAAATGGCCAAATTACATACATGAAGTTATTTAGGCCTATATGACAACTTCATAAACTACCACATGAAAAATGCCTTTCACCTCTGTGTATGAAATGGACATCATAGTTCGATATAGTTAGCAATGCCCTCCTACAGTGTCTCAAATTATTCCCAAAAGAGAAATGAAAAATGAAGAAGGTCTTAATTAGATTTGATTAAAAAAATAAAAACAACAACTCACATTTATGTCCAACGGTACCAAACTCTTATGAGAAGTAGATATGCATCTAAATTCTGAAAGCGTGCATTTGAGGTATGTGACAAAAATCTACGAACACTGTTCTTGTATACCAAGGATCAAAGACTAGCAAACCTAGGTCTGAATTGGGAGGTCTCGTTCACTGTTATGGAAAACAAATCAAAGTATGAACTTACAAACTTGTGGATGAAAAAAGAATAAAACTTCAACACTCGTAAAACATTAAACATCTTTGGTTTTATCTTATTTAAATGTTTTATATGTTCCGAGTATTTTATTTTTCACACTAAAATAATTGTAAAAATGGTAAAACGCTTTGATGGCATGTCGTTCCCCCTTTGGGTGGGGAATATTTTCAACAAGGTGTCTTTATAGTAACCCCGTTAAATGAAACAGTTGCCTTAAATCTTTTTGTTTTTTAAACATGATTTTTTATCCTTGTAAAAATACCAATTTTTATTGGCTTCGAGTGATCAACAACTATTATATGTTCTTTCTTCCTCATATAAATACCTAACAAATATTGTTTGAGGAACAAATTAGAGCTCGAAGGAATCATCAAAGTATGAATTTGTATTTCCCTCGTATAAATATCCAATAAAGATTAGTTGCAGAAGAGCCTCGACGCTCTCTAAAGTCCAACAATTTCTAAGGCAAGTTTACTTACTAATAGTGATGAGTACCCAATTCTAAAGTGAAGTTTAACTTACCGTGGGCCTGATCATCTCACGATACAAAAAATGCTATAAAGAAACCTCATAGGTTCAAACAAGTGTCACAAAATGATACGATCATCCCAAGAATTTTAGAGGTTTCAAGGGTAAATAAGATACAATAGTTTCCATATTCATCCATGGACTTTGGATCATAGATAGTAAAGAAATAAAAACAAACAAGTAAGTAAAGTTCATTCCTCAGTACCAAAAAATTTGGATCACATCAGGTTTGGGAAGAGAGTTATTGGTAGCAACTCGGGCTAATTCGGATCCCTTCTTTGCAGAGTATGGGTTAAGCTCATCCATTATCATCGTATTTGCCTCATAATCTTCTTCTACCTTCTCATCATCTTTCCTCATATTCGCATTCGACACAGGGGGAAACTCTAGTGACACCATGGGCGGATGCTTAGCTTCAAAAACTTCTTCTCAGAAACCTCCAAGGTTGAGCTTCAGAAAGCACTAGTGGACCATCAAGACTATCTCTTTGAGAATTTTATTTCCCTTCTTCTTGTCCGTATCAATGGAAGCATGCGTAGCTTTCCCATGTACTTTCGCATCATAAATTTTGGCGATGACTTTTTTCTCACTGTCGAGATATTTTCTCAAGTTGTCTTTTTTTAGTATGGAAACTTTCTTGGCAAGTTTACACGATGGTCGTCCTTAGCCTCGAGCAACATATTTTTCGGGCTTCATTTTGCCTTATCGGTCTCTTCGACATCGATCACATGCTTAAAGAATCTAATCATCAAGATTGTTAGGTCAGAGGCCTCAGCTTTTTACGTTCTAGAATTTTGTTTTTTGCTTCATATCCCAGGTTTTGTCCAAAAGTTGCGAACATGAAATATAAGAATTAGGAAAACATAGAGAGCATATTGGCTCTAGAGAATGAATAAGTCGGACACTCAATTTGTTGTAAAGAGCGATATCCCATGCGACTACCTCGGGAATGAACTTGTTAATGGCATATGGGTAATATTCAAAGTGTTGAAATACCTAGCCATTACTTTAGGGATATTCTCAAAGCTTCCTAGCACAGTCACGACGTGAGAACCGTGATTTGCATTAGCATTGGATGAGCCATCTTTTTCCTCTACTACCAGGGGATGTATCCTAACTTTCTCAGTAAAAGAGTCATTTGATGGACATCGAGAATAGATTGGACAGGGACACATATCATGGAATCATCTACTTCGAAGGAAATGGTATTACCAGCCCCCGACGCACTTGTTAGGAGCTTGAACACGTGCTGGCAGTTTAATGGACTTACTCATGACGATCGCAAGCTATAAGGTGTCAACCTTCTTGCCAGTATTTTATCTTTGGTAGTTAATAATCTCCCCATGTACCAGAACTTATAATCAATTAGGTTTGAGGTGGTGAAGCACTGTTGAAACTCGTGATTCTATTGAATTTTAAATCAATCATTCAACAGTTTCAGTTGGGCCTCACCTTCTCTTTTAAACGCGCTATACAACCTTGAATACTCTCCAAGGAAAAAATTTAGACGGGAAAATTAGAAAAAAATCATATTAAAATCAGGGAGAACTCAAAGAGTTGATTTTTGGATATAAGGGTTTTCAGTCTAAAAGGGAAGAACTAGTCCAAAATAGGGAAACTCTTACGTAAGGACCTCTCTAAGTTTCTAAGGGTCCTTAGCTCGTCAAACTAATTGGGATCCCATTCTCCCACGCACCCTGCACAAATATAAAGTTCTTCTTCAACATTACTTCTGAATATACCATATATATTACCATCTTTAAATTACCCCCCATAATAAGGTAGTAATCAAGATAATGATGGTTGATATAATTTTTCTTTGAGAAATAAAATACTTTATTGTAAAGGGAATTCTTGATAAACTGGACACAATTATAAAAGATATCAAAGGTGTTTGGACTACCTTGACTTGGGCAAAGATTCAATTGGCTGAAAAAGTCTCTAAAACTTAGATGGAAAGGGGTATCGAAATCCTTAATCGACAATATTGATAAAGAAGACTAGGTCGTCCCGACTTTCTCGAAAGACATCTTAGGCATCTTTGATCTAGAGAGGCTATAGGGTGGGTTCATCGACTCAAGTTTGGGTTTGTTTGAACTATGAGGCTGTTGAGGAGAGTTTAGAGTCTAATAGTTCGTCTTCCTTTTATTCTAGGTTGGCAATGAATTTTCACCTCCTTTTATTCTAGGTTGGCAATGAATTTTCACCTCTGATGTGAGGGTAGATTTTGAAACTTTTCTTCTTCAAGTGATTTCTCTTCTTTATGGGCGTATAAGTCATTAGTATTCCTAGTCTTCTCACTTTCTATCGTTTCTTCCATTGCATCATCAGTAACGATTGAACACAAATAAATTTATGGCTGCAAGTAGGGAACTTGAGGACTTACCAAAAAGGTCTCTCATGGGATGACGTTCCTCAAAGGGCACCTGACAATTGTCGGACCATCCATTGATCAAATAACTTCAGTTTTTCTTGGAGGATGATGATTCTTTTATTTACTGAGCCTCCTTCATTTTATAGAGGCTCTTAGGGCTAACTCTAAAGGCATGTTCAAATTCTTGGGTCGTATAGTTGTCTAAAAGATTCATGTTTTTACTTACCACAACTGAAAACAATAATAAAGAAAATAATATACCTTTTGAAAAAGGTCAAATTACACCAGATGAGAAGGAAAACGTGAGAATAAGAAACAAACCAAGCTATAAATTTCGAAAAGAACCTCCGATGTGGGGAAGAACACAGATTAAACAAAACGCAGATCATCGAGAGAACAACAACGAAAATGTGACAAAGCCTCTTTCTCTAATTTTTGGATCCTCTCTCTACAAAATTGTGAAAAGTAAGGTTGAAGCTCGTCACTATTTATAGAAAGGAGAGTTTGACACCCTTCTCTAGAAAGTAATCACGGCGAGGGGTTTGGGGAGTTGACTTATCGAAGATTCACCAAGTATGGGTTATAAAGCTATAGAAATTGTTTGTCATAAGATCAAAACAAGAATAACACATGCCCGAGTTTTGAAGATGTGTGACATTAATTCTTCAAATATTTTTAAATCCTCATACGCAAAGAGATTTGAAATTATCGATTCAGATTGGACCTAAGTTGAATCGTAAACTTTGAAGTAAACCGGCTCGACCGCCAGAAGAACTATAAGAAGACCCATATCAAGTTTTCGGACCTTGCTATGAGGGCTTCTAGTGTTCCTGCCTCAACTAGTTTGACATGAATAGGGGAACTACTAATGAGGAAATTATATTTTGGGTTAAAGAATGAAAAAATATGCCTACTTGATAAGGTTCAACTAATTTGATCATCCTTGTGGGCATTTTTCCCTCTTTCATCGTCAAACTTGAAAAGATTATGGTGGATTTTGATAAGGTCTAACTTGGTGAGACTTCTTTAAAAATGATTTGGATGTTGATACGCTCCTAATATCAATGATCATGCCTCACCTCAAGAACATTGGAAGCTGGTAAGTCTTGCTTCAGATGCAAAGCTTCTTTAGTTAAATGGACTAACTTTGGGCATAGTCGTGTTGAAAATAAAAACTCGTTCTTTGATCCATGACAATGTGCTTATATGGCTAAGAGTACCTTAGTATGAAGTGGCATATCGCATAGAGACCAATGGTTTTGAACCAACATGGGGGCCTTTTTATATTCCTCCTGATCAAGCTCGCAAAGAATAGGTGGGCTACTTACAATGGAATTATCTGTCGGTTTGTTATCTAACTTTGGACTAGGTCTATAGATCACTTATTAACCATGTAAAATAGGCTAAATAGTGGTTCATTTTACTAATGGACCATATGATATCTAAGGCCCAGAAAGTCCCTATAAATATAGTTTATCATACCTCTTGAAAGTGAGTGAACATTTACTACTCTATTTAAGGAATCTTGTTCTTTCTCTAGATTTTCTCTTTTTAGATTTCCGACGTTAGGACCTGAACTGATATGGGCCTCATCAACTTTCAACATTGTATAAGTCAAACACATAATAAAAGAAATTTTTGTTCAATCCATGATTTCACTAATGCTAAATTATATTTAAAAAATAAACAAACAAATAGATATTATTTGAAACTAGCATCTCAATAACGACTTTTTATGAAGTAGTACAATGATCTTCATTTGGTATCTTTTCCTAATTGTTGACCATTAATTGAACCTGTAAGAGCTCAGTTTTGATGAACCTGAAGAATTTCAACCATCTCGATACAAGGTTCAAATGGACAACTAGTTATATCGCCTCATCTTTGTTTATGATTTTTGTCCATATTTTTAGACTTTGATCAGATTTAGATAAAATAAACTATGAGAATGTATACATTGGTTTGACCAGAAGAAAACAACAATACTTTTACATATTCGACTTCTATTTATTGCACTTCTCATAAAATCTCTAATTAGCTTCAATATCAAATGAATGATCCAATAGTTTTGCTTCGATGCCAAACTAATATCATTTTGGTTGTTTACATCCGAAGGATAATCTGGCTGATCCATGAACCTAAACACCTTCAATATATTTGTTAATAAGTATAAAATATACATTGAGTATGAAAGAAACTTTCAAAATATTAGTTAAAAAATATAACTGAAATAAATGTATTTTGGATGGGCATTGAAAACGATGTGACAAGGGTTTTATGAATTTAAGAGCGCTATGAAGGTTAAGACATATATCACAAGTATACCACATGAGTTGTACACACAACATCTAGAGTTATAATCAAAATATTTTAGCTTATCATCTCTCCAGCACATGACATCATTCAAAATGATGTATACATATTGATAGGGTCGGATTTCATTGACACCGACTTACTGCATCATCCTAAGGATAGTTTGGATATATCCAATACCATACCACACTGAATAGTACGATCAAGTTAATTATGACTGAGCAGGCTACTGACCATTCTCTATCTTGGGTTTGTAGGTCCTTAAACGTGACCCGAGGCTATAGTCCGACCTGGAAGGTCCATGGGTCACAAAATTAGTATAAATACCCCAACCAACTTCATTTAAGAGGGAGAACTTTTGACTAGAGATATTAAATACAAGCACACACAAGTTTTCTCTCACTATACTTTAATAAACTTAATCCAATCTACAAACTACCCAAAACACCCTCAGGCTACATGTTATCCACACCAAATTGGCAAGCATAGTGGAAGACGACGGTGCCTGAATTTCAGATTCAAAACCAACGAAAGAAATAGTAGTTCGGATGCTTCAAAGTAGATGGATCCTAATTTGCAAGAAGTTCCTCCGGAGGTGGAAAAGGCGAGATAAATTAATGAGAACATTACTGTGTCTCATGTCAACCACAACACAGATAAAAGACAGGACATGTAAGAAGAACATGACCATTTAAGGGATGAAATTGAGGATTTAAGGGCTCAGAAACAGGCTAAGAAATGAATAAAGGAAAAGTTTGACGCAACTGGACTCCATCCTACCTATGAGCCTGCTGAAAATGAGCAGTATACAAAGACTCGAGTTCGCTCTAAGAAAGCACATCGGTATAAACGTCCTATAAGTACAACATCAGAGTCCTCAGATAGTTCATCCGATAATCCGGACCTCGAAGAATCACTCTCATCTAGCAGTGATGAAGGTCGGGTGAAGAAGAAGTTGAGATTGACTAAAAAGAATTCGAGAAAAACGGATAGAAGAGGAAGAGTTAAGAAGTATCAAGGGAAAGTAAAGGGTTCGGCTGATCAGCACATTGACCATATGTTGATTGACCCATTTACACGTTAATCCGAACCGGGTATTTTCGCCACCTTTAATGAAGATTCAGTCTTTAGTCGTAGCCATAATTGGATGTAATCGCCTTTGTCTGCAAAAATTATGTCCGGACATCTTCCCAAAAGGTTTGATAGCTCTAAGATAAAAAAAAACAATGGGAGTAAAGACCCGGACAACCATCTTTAATAATTTAAAAAAATTATGATGAACTTTGATAATGATGACAAGTTGTTCTACCGGTATTTCTCACAAACCTTTAAAGGAAGCCCTCAAGTGGTAAAATAGCATCGCCCCAGGGGTCTGTAAAGAACTTTGATATGTTCTAGGTTGCTTTCCGAAGGCAATTCGTTGGAAGCAAAGAAGTTAAATGGAATGTGGACACCATCATTCATTGTTCCCAGGAACTGAACGAGTCTTTAAAAGAATACATACGTAGGTTTCTGAATACAAAAAATGGGCCGACTGACTGCTTTGAACAAGTGGCCATTGCCTCTTTGAGACAAGGTCTGAATCCAGGCGACTTAGCCGATTCGGTGACCATGAAAAAAGCGATGACTTTTGGGGGGCTATTAAACCAAGTTGGAAAACAAATCACGGTTGAGGAAACTAAAAAGTCCAGAGTCCCTCATCATAACAGATCGGTTGCTACCGTGCCAGCTCCACAACCAACAGCCCAGTCTGGTTATAAACCAAAGGAGTACGTATATGGATCTCACCGGCCCAAGCAAATCAGTCCTACCAAAACCAGCAAGGCAGAAATAAAAAAGGCTCATGGGTTTAACCTAAATGGTTTGCTGAGTTAGGAGAGTGTGTAGCAACAATTTATGACAAGACCGAACCCTCAACCCCATTACAATCTCCTAAAGAAACCTGAAGTACTCGCTACCGTAAGTACCATAATGATGTGGGTCATGACACAAATGATTGTATAGTACTGAAACATGAAGTACACAATCTCATCGAAATGGGGAAATTGGGTACCTTCGTTAAAAATCAAGGGGCAACAGACCAAGTACCAATGCGCTCCGAACACCTTCATCAGTTGTTCCAGGGACTTCCAGATAAGAAAACACTATGATGATTGTTAAAAGATTTGATGTCGATAATGAATATCTTGATCCTGATCCAGACCAGAATCAAGTGAAGTTGATAAGGAAATGAGACTTCAAGGACTAAAATAGGAAGAATAAAATAGCTTATGACATATTGTAAAATTAGATGACGAAATTAGTATTTTGTATTTTTGTCATGGACTAATATTTAATTATCCCATTTTCTTTAACAGTTTCAGTTATGAGCTAAGTCATCGCGCCTCTATATAAAGGCCAAGGGGGCTCTATTAAAGGGGTTAGATTTTTTACTTTAACATTTGAATACTCTCATTTTCTCTATCTATAATTTATTTCTCTCTCTAAAACTTGACTTAACTTATTTAAAAAATCAATTTGAGTAATTAGACTCACCGAATTGGCGACTCCACTAAGAACCGATCAATAAATTGGTGCCTATTTTACTTGTTCAAATTTTACTGATTTTGATAAACAATTCTGAAACTTTACAATGAATCTAGAAAATGACCTGTTGGTTCGATCAGTTGTCGAAACGCTAAAAAAGGTTTACAAAGGATGGATGCGAGATAAGAAGGGTCAACTCCAATTCATCGGACTTAATCTGAGATAAAGTTGTGAATGAATTAGCTTCTGGACAAGATAAACGCTCTGAACGAGAAATACGATCAGAGAGAATAGGAGATTCAGTCAGCAAGGCTGAAATCCGAGGTGAGACAAATGAACGATCAAAATGAAGCTGGAAGTTGGTGAGGTTTATTTTTGGTTGAGGGTAATTTTCTCCAGAGTTTTGTGGTGTTTCAAAGGTATTTAATGTTTGGATAGATTGTAGTGAGAGACTTGAGCTGCTTGGTTGTATTTAATTTTCATTACCCTCATTAAATGAAAGTGGTTGGGTATTTATACCTTTAATTGTGGGCTACATGGGCTTTCGGGTTGACTTATGGATTCGGGTCGAGTTCAAAGACCCATTAGTTTTAAGCAGGTAGGTAATTAGCTTAGTCATGAAGTGATTAAATTTTTAGTACATTAGTTCAGTTCAGATGGTTCAGTGGGTGGATGTTATCCGAATTACCCCTGTCCGGTTCTCATAAAGAGTGGCAATAAATTCCGGACTCATCAGTAGCTCCTTTTTAGGTTGTGTTCGAAGGCCTTTGGCAAGACCTAAAAAATATTTCAAGTGTAATCATAACTTCGTCCGGATGGTTTGAAAAGTGTAACGACTTTATCCGGACAGACTAAAACCCTTAGAAGTTGAGCAGTTTTGCCAGAGATAGTGGGACACGTGTCCTCCTCTGATTCGCCTTACTAACCGTTTTCCTCCTAGAAAAGCGCTTCCACTTGTTTCGAAAAAGTAACCTTTTAATTAATGTTGGTGACATCAGCGCCGTCTTTAATTATTATACCTATCTTTTCGTCTTCTCCTAGGTATCAAAGCATCGTTTATCTCATTAGTATAAATCAGTTCACTTTTCACCATTTTATCATCTTCATTATCTATACTCTGTTAAACTTCAAAGATCTCATCTCTCAAAAAACCTTTCTTTTGGTGTGAGTTTATGTTCACAGCAAGAAACGCTTTAGTAAAAGGTGGGTGGCTTAATTTATCGGAGTTAGAAAAAGCTCAAAAAGCCGAGAGAGAAAAGCGCATTGCTGCAGGCCTCCCTGTTTCTCCTGTTGACAAGCCTAATACACCAAGCTCAGAGCCTGATCGGGGTTCATCTTCTACCAAGAGTTCTACACCCAGAAGGTTATTTCAGCCCATTCTTTCTCCAATCGTCTCGGGCTCATCGGTTCAAGAGTCAGAGCCTGTCGTTGAACCAGAACAGGTTGTTACAAGCCTTAGAAAACCTTCCCCATTCATCCCTATGGGGTCAGATGCTGATATTTCCCCGGAGAAACTGGTAGATAGACGAAGGGGTCATTTGGTAAAAGGGCAGGTTGCTAGCACACAGCCTAAAACACAATCCACGCCTTCAAAATTCAGGGCAAAAAGTAAAACCACAGGGTCAGAAGCACCCATCAAAATTCGCAAGGACAAGTTGTCCGGTCCGGAGGCAACTAGCTCAAGTCTTCGAAAAGAGACCTTCGGGTCCGATCCCTAGCCGGACTCTAGACCACAAGAGGGAAAGGATGCTCAACAATCCGGAGGGCCTACTGAGCCAACTACTAGCTCTTCTCTTCCTAAAACAGCTGACAATCCCTCCATGGTAATGGAGGATGTAATAGAGGACAACATCGAAGAAGACCCTTTTGAGACTAACGTCTCCGGGCAAACAAGCGAGATTGCCACTACTAGGAAGAGCAAAGGCAAGAAAAAAGTGTGTTTGAAACATCCGGACCTGCCGAAGTGCCTTGTGGGAAAGGTGGGGCCTTGTTTCCACAAAGTAAGTGTTAAATATTTGCTGGCCATGCAGAAAATCAAGTACGCTTTCATTCACACAGCTGAACTTGGCCGGATGAGGACAAAGTGGGGAATTCCAGAGAATGTTAAAGTTAGGATTCCAATCAATCTGGAGACGCCCATGGACTGTAAGCTCAACGAGATTGTCTTCTATACTGAGTTATTCAAATGGGGACTTAGGTTTCCCTTGGACCCAGAAATAGTCAGATATTTCCATCTGATAAAGCTTTGCCCAAGCCAGCTAAGCCCTAATGTATGGTTCACCCTCATGGCATGTATCATGGCTTCAAGGCTCTCTGGAATTCCTCTTCCGATGGAGCAATTTGCTGCTGTAGCAAGCCTCTGCAGAAATCATGTCATCCCTTTCTATCACTTCAACATGGGTGACAACTACAAGGTAGTGGGTGACTTACTCGAGTCGGAGAAAGGTTGGAAGACTCAATTTATGTTCGTCAGCGGTGCTTAGGAGAACGGGAAGAAAATTAAAGCTGGTGTCAACCCAAGCATGCTTACCAGCAGATGGCGAAGTGATGGTAACAATCTCACCGGATACTTCTACTTTTACTTATAAAAACTTTTTTATCTAAATTCTTTTTTCTTTTGCTTTTTGGTAGTGTTGTCCAAGGATTCCAACGATCACTTAGAGGCTGGGCAAACTACATGTGCCAAGCTAAATGATTGGGCTTCTAAAACCTGGGGAAACCACTTCCACAACTACTTTACCGGAGGCAATCTAACCAGATCATATCTTTGGAATACCACCGACCGGAGGGATCTGTGTTGGGAGGAATTAACCACTCCACCCCCTCCGGGAGTGATTCTCCAGAAGACAGAGGGGAAAGATCGGAAATTGGCCTTGTTGGGCAGAGCTAAAGCCCCTAGCAAGATGAAAGGCAAAAAAGTTAAGGCCAAGCAAGGTATGGTAGAGGCTAACCCTTCCGAGGTGGAGGAAGCTGCCCCAACAAACCCAGAGGGACAAGATCAAGGGCAGATTGATGATGCCTTATTACCAGTGGTGGAGCACGAGAGCACCAAGGAATCAGTTGGGTCTCCAAAATCTCAAAAGCTCTCCAAAAAGGTCAGAAAATGGGGAGCAGAAGCTGGAGACCGAGATGCCAAGAAAAAGAAAACCTCCATGGGAGACGAGGTTTCTCTCCGGGCTCCGAAGCCACTACCTCATGTTGACCCTACTGACCTCACTCAAGCAAAAGAGATCCCTGGTGACTTTCAAACCGGAGGGGATGCAGGAGGGGATATCAGCATCGATGATGTCGATATCAGCGGGCTTGAGGGGATTGGTCTTTACTTCGAAAACCTCCCCAAAGATGATTTTGTTGGGCCCTACCTCCCCCCAAGTTCTTCGAACCTTTTCAAATTAAATGGTTGGTATTTTTTTGTCTCAAGTGAAAGAGACGTCATTTCTCACTCTTTATTGAGCAATGTCCAGCCAGTGCTTATCTTGGAGAAGCAAGTGCGCAATCATACATCCATCATCAATACCCTCAATTCTGACAAGGAGAAACTGTCTAGCGACCTTCTTAGCGCCAACCAAAATACTGAGGCATTGTGGAAAGAGAATGAGGAGTTGAAGAAACGGCAGGAGGACTTGGCCAACAGGTTAGCCACTTCGGAACGAGTTATCAAAGAACTCCAATTAAAGCAATCCGTCCTGGAAAGAGACCTCATTTCATCAAAAGAGGAGGTGAAGGCCAAAGATAGCACCATTCAGGCCTTAACTAATGACAAGATCTCTCTTGAGAATAGTTTGTCCAAGGCTGAGCAAGAAAAGACTGAATTTTTAAGGGAGCAAGAGAAAAAAATCCAGGCTAGGATGGATGCTTATACCAATGAGGTGATAGATTCTCAGGAGGCAGGGTATGCTGAGGTTAGGTCAGATATGGTTCTGCTCTTCCATGAATTTTTTTCGAAGAAGACCTTGAGAGATTTATGGCGATTCGTGGAGTACGAAGACATTCCTCATCATACCATGTCTATTGGTGATAAGTACAACTACTCCAGTGATGACACCACTAATGAAGAAGAAGAAACTGGGAGAGTCCGGATGATGACCCAAAGAAGAAAAAACCAAGTGAGGTTGAGCCATCTACAAAAGCTCAGTCTTAGAATATCAATTATCCTTTTTAATTTTCTCATGATTGAACCAAAGTCCTTGGATGACCAAGGTATTTTTTGTAACCATGTCTGGTCCTTGTCCGGATAAACCTTTCTTGTTTTGACAATTCAAAGTCCTTGGATGGTCAAGGCATTTCGTATGTTTTAATGGGTAGTTTCATTTTGCACAACTCTCGCATTCTTTCATAATTTTTCAACTTTGGTGGCTAATGTTTAAACAGCCCTTAGTTATTTCACAAGTATTTTAAAGTGAGAGTGTTTAAATTCTCTGATGACAAATGTTTAAGTAGTCATCATTCCTCCAATTTAATCAGGTCTGTTTAATAAAAAAAAATCAACAAAAAATACTAACTGAAAATACTCCGAATACTTTAAGAATGCATCATATTTTATAAAAAAGTGGACACCTCATTAAAACCTCCCTGAGCTACCAGGGAGGAAATAGTATGCCCCCAAATATTTACATGAATTTTCAAACAAGTAAATATTTACATAGTTTTTACTCCAAGTACAAACAAAGGTGCTCAATGTTCCAGGGGTGATTCAAAATCCTTCCATCTTTGTCTTGGAGCCGTTATGTCCCAGGCTTAAGCTTTTCAATGACTACATAGGGCCCTTCCCAAGTTGGAGCCAACTTACCGAACTACTTCTCTTTAGAATGTATGAAACATTTTCTCAATACCTTATCCCCTGGTTGAAAATCCATTCTCTTAACTTTTGAAGAAAACCCGCTTCTCATCAAACCTTGATAGTGTGCAGCTCTAAGGTGAGCCTTAACTCTTCTTTCTTCTATTAAGTCAAACTGGCCTCTTATTGCCACTTCGTTAGCGTGTTCGGAAAAATTATGAACTCGAAATGAAAGGAGAGTAGCTTCTATGGGAGCTATGGCATCCATCTCATATACTAAGGCAAAGGGAGACTCTTGTGTTGCAACCCCGGGAGTGGTCCAGTAAGCCCACAAAACTTCTTGCAAGTAACTTGGCCATTTTCCAGCAGCCCTCTCTAAAATTCTTCTTCAGACCGGACAGTATTGTCCCGTTGGCCACTTCGACCTGACCATTTGCTTGTGGGTGGAAAGGAGAAGAGAAGCAATGTTGTATGCCTCTAGAGGCACAAAAATTCTCCATTTCTTTGTTGTCGAACTGTGGCCCGTTGTCTGTGGTTATATTTTGTGGAATTCCAAATCTGCAACAGATATTGGATAAGATGAATTTTATAACAGCTTTTGATGTTGTACCTGCCAATGGAGCTGCTTCTATCCACTTGGAGAAGCAATAAATAACGATGATTATAGTTCTACACCCTCCGGATGCCATAGGTAGAGGCCCAACCAAATCCAACCCCCAACGAGCAAAAGGTATTGGTTCAGAAATTGATTCTAAATGGATAGGTGGGGTATGAATTTCATTGCTATATCTTTGGCATGGGTCACACTTTTTTACCAACTCCTTAGCATCTTGCATTATGGAGGGCCAGCAGTACCCAGCTAACAAAACTCTTCTTGTTAGGGCCCTGAATCCGCAGTGAGCTGATCCCTCACCATCATGTAACTCGGAGAGCACTATTTGAGACTCATCGACCCCCAACATCGTAAGAGGGGTTTACTATAAGACTTATTATAAAGAATATCTCTTAGGATGACAAAACCACGAGCCTTGTACTTTACTTTTCTTGCTATTGCTTTTTCCGGAGGGAAGATGTCATCTGAGAGATATTAAAGGAGAGGAAATATCCAATCTTGAGGCTGCTTTGTCTGTATATTCAAACTTTCTCCTTCCTTATCCAGATTGATTTGAATTGTGGTCATTCTTGCACATGTATCCAAGGGTAGGACTCAGAGTAGGCTATGGTTGCCAAGGAGTCTGCCAATGTATTTTCTGTTCGAGGTATGTGCTCATAAGTGACGCCTTTGAAATTGAGTGCCACTTCTTTGTGGATGAATAAATATTTAATCAGCTGTTCTTTCTTAGCTTCGGACTGACCTTGTGCATGATGGATAAGAAGCTGGGAGTCGCTCATTAACCAGACTCTTTTGGCTCCACAAATGAGAGCCAAATTTAAACCAGCTATAGCAGCCTCATATTCAGACTCATTATTGGAAGCCCTGAATGCAAAGCATATAGCCTGGTACATTCTGTCACCGTACAGAGAGGTTAAACATATCCCAGCACCACAACCCATGGTGCTTGATCCACCGTCAGTCCGGATAATCCATACTTTTTTTATCTTTTACTTCGGTTGCTTGTTTAGTATCTCTATCTGAGTGAAATTCAACTAAGAAATCTGCCACCGCTTGGGCTTTGACTGCTGTCCGAGGGGAAAAATCAATATCGTAGTCTCCCAATTCCACTGACCACTTGGTCATTCTACTTGAAATGTCGTCCTTTTGGAGAACGTTTTTCAAGGGAAAAGACGTCTAGACAATAATTGGATGAGCCTGAAAATAAGGTCTCATCTTCTTCGCAGCAATCACCAGGGCTAGTGCTAATTTTTCAAGTTTCAAATAGCGTTTTTCAGCATCAATCAAACTCTTGCTAATGTAATATACCGGACGGGGATAATTATCTACTTCCCTTACCAACACTGCACTTATGGCACAACTAGAGACTGCCAAGTATACGAAAAGAGTCTCTCCATTAATGGGTTTAAACAAAGTCTTGGGGGAGGACAAATGCTTCTTGATTTCATCGAAGGCCTCATCACACTGTGAGGACCAATCAAAGTCCTTTGCACCTTTCAAAGTCCGAAAAAACGGGGCACACCTTTCCGAAGACCTTGAAATGAAACGGTTTAGTGCAGCCAGCCTCCCACTCAATCGTTGTACTTCTTTAATATTCTGAGGAGGCTCCATTTGTAGTAAAGCATTAAGCTGGTCCGGATCATGCTGTATCCCTTGCTCACTTATCACATATCCCAACAATTTCCCGGACTGCACTCCAAAGACACACTTTTCTGGGTTTAATTTCAAATTTACTTTTACTAAGTTAGTAAAAGTTTCTTGGAGATCTGCCAAGTGTAACTCTTCGTCCACACTTTTCACCATCATGTTGTTGATGTAAACCTCCATGTTTCTTCCAATTTGATCAGCAAAAGCCTTGTTTGCCAACCTCTGATAAGTAGCCCCATCATTTTTTAACCCAAATGGCTTCACCTTGTAACAATGAAGGCCCCTATCAGTAACAAATGTAGTATGTTCTTGATCCTTCGGATCCACTTGAATCTGATTATATCCGGAGAAGGCATCCATAAAGGATAGCAGCTTGTTTCCAGATGTGGAGTCCACCAACTGATCAATTCGGAGGACCGGGTATAAATCCTTTGGGCAAGCTCTGTTGAGATCTGTGAAATCGATGCACATACGCCATTCGCCATTTTTCTTTGTTACCAATACCGGGTTGGTCGTCCATAAAGGGTATTGAGATTCCTTTATGTGCCCCATTTTAGTAAGCCGGTCGACCTCCTGAACTATGACATTAGCCTTTTCCTTAGAAAAGGCTCTTCTCTTCTGTACCACAGGTGCTATATCTCTTCGGATGGACAATTGGTGTGATATAATATCTACTGGTACTCCGGTAACATCAGTATTGCACCAAGCAAAAACATGTTGATGGTATTTCAAGAATTTTAACATTTTACCTTTTAATTCCGATGTCATCTTGGATCCTATCTTGACACTTTTTCCTTCAGCCAGAGAGTGAGTTTCAACTTCTTCAATTGGTTTTAAAAAACTAGGGGTCTCTCTGGGGTCATCTATTTCACCCTCTCCCCCAGAGGGCCCCTCAAACTGCTATTCCTCAATGATCCGAACTGCCCCCAACGTCCGAGGAGCCAGTGCAGTTGCATAACATTCTCTTGCTACCTTTTGGCTGCTCCGAACAACTCCCACTTGTCCTTGCACAGATACTTCAAACACTGGTGGACTGTTGAGGTCACGGCATGCATCCTAGAGAGCCAAGATCTCCCCAGAATAGCGTTATAACAAGTAGGACAATCCATCACAACGAATAGTATTCTAACCATCTTTTTAAAAGGGTCTTTGCCCAATAACACCTCCTCCTCGAACTCCCCGATCACATATGCTGAGCTTCCAGTGCAACCCACAATTGATCTGTTCGAACGCTGAATCACTTTTGGATTTTTCATTTTTTTGTAGGAAGTTAAAAAGAGAATATTGGCTGAACTTCCGATATCCACCAAAATTCGCATTATATCATTGCCTTCAATGGATGCTCCTATGACCACATCATCTTCGTGTGGACCGGCAATATCCCTCAGATCATCCTCGTCAAAAACAATAAAAGGAAAAGGAAATTGTGATTGATAGGAGGTCATGCCTCCTTCAATCTGGATAGCTAAAGTATGAACGTGCCTCTTTCTTGAAGAAACAGTTGGTGCAGTCATGGTGTCCCCTCCGAATATTGTAAGTGATTCAAAAAAGTTAATAAGTCCGGACACCGTCTTGCAACGCTCCACGATAACACCCACTTTATTCCGGGTCGGATTAGGGTCCAAGTATTATGACTCTACATCAAACCTCTCGATTATCACCATAGCCCCATCCGGAGCCGATGTGCCTGCATTATTTGGACCAGCCCGATGAGCACTATCAAGCCTATTTCCACCTTTTCTTTTAACATATGCCCCCAACTTGCCTCTTTCAATCAAGTTTTGCACTTCTTGTTTCAACACAATACAATCTTCAGTGATATGACCAGTATCATGGTGATACTGGCAAAAATAATTATTACGGCTCTCCCTAGGAGACTGTAATGCAGCCGGCCTTCTGTAGTGTACTTCGTCTTTCGTTTTGTCATAAATGGTGGCTACATTTTCTTCAACTCAGCAAACCACTCTGATTGAACCCAAGGCCTTTGTTTATTTCTAGATTGTTGACTCTGGGCTGGTGCAGCTGGCTGAGACTGAGCTTTGCCTCTGTTATGACCCTGTCCGGCTTCCCTAGCCTTGTTCTCGGACTGGTTTTGGTTTGGATTTGGTGCAGCCGGAGCAGACCCCACATGCCCGTGCACCCTAGTTTTCTTTGTTTCATCTACATTAATCTGCTTTCCGACCTGATTCAGCAGACCTCTCCATGTCATGGCCCTTTTTCTGGTTACTGAATCAACCAAGTTTCCAGGGTTTAAGCCCTGCCTTAGAGAAGCCATTGCTACTTGCTTGAAGCAATCAGCCAATCTATTTTTGGTATTCATAAAACGACTTATATATTCTTTTAAAGTTTCGTTTGGTTCTTGGGCACAATGGATAATCGTGTCTCCATTGCCCTTCACTTCCTTGCTTCTAACAAAATGCCTCCGAAAGGCTACCTAAAAAGTGTCAAAATTCTTGATACAACCCTGTGGTAAGCTATTATACCATTTCAGAGCACTCCTCGTAAAAGATTGGGAGAATGCCCTATAAAGTAATTTGTCGTCATCGTCAAAATTCATCATAAATTTTTTGAATTGTTCTAAGTGGTTATCCGGGTCTTTGCTACCATCATATTTTTCCATTTTAGTACTGTCAAACCTCTTAGGAAGATTTCCGGACAGTATTTTGGAGGACAATGGAGATTGTCTCCAATTTTGGCCACGACTGAAAACCGTATCTTCGTTAGGAGTTGCAAAGATACCTGGCTCATCATGGAAGGCAAAAGGATCCATCACCATCCGATCTATGTGTCTCCGGCTATGAGACGATCTTTTGCTTATATGTCTCTTTAACCTTCCATGTCTATCCCTTTTTCTTGAGTACTTTTTGACTAACTTTTGTTTCTTTTTAGAACGGCCTTCATCACTGCTGGATGACAAGGATTCTTCGACTCCATCTTCACCTGAGGAGCTACTGGAAGATTTTGAGTCTGAATCAGAGCTCTCCACCGGTTTAGACTGGTGAGACTTTTTTGAGCTAGCATGAGTCTTTTTCGTACTCACATGGGTTTTCTAGGGCTCGTGTTCTCTTGGGTTGTCAGTATGATGAGCAACTGACGCCTTTGATTTCTCTTTTATGTCCATCTCTGCCCTCTTCACAGCCCTTAGAGCTTCTATTTCAACTTTTAATCTATCTCGCTCCTCAATTGTATATTCATCATTTTCACCCACCACTTCTTCCAAAGCTGGTGGTATTTCCTGCACGTCCGGATTCATCCGAACTGGTTTTTCCTGATGGTTTTGAATGCTAGATTCGGGCACCTTCTCCTCCCACTGTGGTCGCCAATTTGGTGAGGTTTATTTTTGGTTGAGAGTAATTTTGTCCAGAGTTTTATGGTGTTTCAAAGGTATTTAATGTTTGGATAAATTGTAGTGAGAGACATGAGCTACCTGGTTGTATTTAATTTTCATTAACCTCATTAAATGAAAGTGGTTGGGTATTTATACCCTTAATTATGGGCCACATGGGCTTTCGGGTTGACTTATGGATTCGGGTCGAGTTCAAAGACCCATTAGTTTTAAGCAGGTAGGTAATTAGCTTAGTCATGAAGTGATTAAGTTTTTAGTACATTAGTTCAGTTCAGATGGTTCAGTGGGTGGATGTTATCCGAATTTCCCCTGTCCGGTTCTCATAAAGAGTGGCAATAAATTCAGACTCATCAAAAGTCAATCTGATCGATCTTGCACTGATCGTTAAATCAGGAGTGAGCAGAATAAGGCACGCTTTGAAGATCTAAAAGATCATCATTCTTCTCGAAAAGAATAGAAAGATAAACAAAGGTATATCACGTCTAGTGATGAAGAAGTTGAAAGTTATGGATCAGGTTTAAAAGGTATCGAGGTTCTTCGAAAGAAAAGAAGGATCAGCCTCGCAAATCTAAGAAAGAGCATAAGGCCAGAAGAGATAGTGTACCTCGATGTTTAAAATGTATCAAGGTTCTTTAAACCTCGTCTGGAGGAGTAATCGTAAGTCTTTAAATATTATTTTTCTAAATTAAAGTTTCAACTCATGCAATCCACATTTGCTATCAACATTATATTCCAAAAAGAAATTTTGAGGCAGCATGCCATTCGTCGAGAAAAAACAAATGAAATCTTCATTAAGCTTGATGTTTGGGCTAAAAAAGAATAAAATAGCGTTTTTCACACATTATTCAAACCCATCAACTTTCTTAACATTCACCTATTTTCGATCACACCATGAGCTTTTCCTCTCGAAAACTTCAGGGAGCCACCCAATCCTCGACAAGATGTTAGAAGGTTGGTCCATCCCGATTGGAAATTGTTCTTGCCAATTTGTAGTAAATCAGATAGCCATCTTTCCCCAAAAGAAGAAATAAAAAAAGAATAAAAAGACAGCTAGTACATCTGGTACTAGCCCTTCAACAGATCCGAAACCAAAAGGTTAAAAGAGAAAAACGAAAGATAACTCACTTTCAACAGTCAAAGAAGGAATAGGAGAGGAACCTTCTCCAAAAAATAAGAAGATTGTTTCACCTTCGAAAAAGAAAAGTACCACTAAAACCAGCCGATGGAAGAAAGGGAAAAATTAAAACAGTGGAGATTGTCGAAGAGATATTATCCGATGACAACGAAGTTATAACTACAAAAAATTAGCAAAGTCGTCAAAAGAAAAATGAAGGCAATGCTGAAGATGCTACCAACCACTAAAATGAAATTGTTGCTGGAGAAGATAACCAAGGTGATGATCACTTCGATCCTGACAACTTCATTAACTTCGACGAAGCACAAGAGCTTACTAGAGAAAAAGATCCCATTATTCAAGAGATTCAAACTCATCTACATAATTTTGGTTGAATATCTGCACCTGCTACCTCCGAAGCCGCATCTCCTGAGGTTATTGTTCATACAATCTCCTGAGGTTATTGTTCATACAATCTCCTTTGATATTCCTTAACCTAGCCCAACGGTCTTTCCTCCCGAGAAGCCTTCCGAAGAAGTCCAAGCTTCTCTTCAACCTTTTTCCGATCTTAATACTGCAGTGAGAAATCTTACTTAAGAAATAGAAGCATCTCAAAGCCAAGTGAAACGTATGGTTAAAGAGATGGTTCGTTATAAAATGAGGGATATCTTTGGTGAACTTGTAAAAGATCAGTTTCATGACTTCCAAATGGCAAGATCCGAATTTCTCATAGGAATTTTGTATGTCAAAAAGTATCTCCGAGAAAAGCATCGAATCAAGAAAGAAGATCTCAACACTTCTCACCAGGAAGAAATAAATCAACTCAAGACTAAACATCTCGAAGAATTAGCTACTGAGAATAAGAAATTTGATGACCTCCAGACTTCTTTTGTAAAAAATGAAGTAGAAAGAAAAACTTAACTGATGAGATGACCACCCTCAAGACTTAATTTGATAAAGAAAAGCTACTTGTTATCACCGCTGGTGAAGATGAGTGTACAAAAGGCATGTTGGCAGCTATCAATAATAGCAAAGAAAAAAAAGTCACCACACTACTTCAAGAAATTCATGCCACGTATCCGCATATGGATCTTTCTAACTTGTGGAGTGAAATTCCCGTCGAACGACTTCCTATCAAAGATTTCAATCCCATTCCAACTTCATCATCCGAAGAGTGCTCTGAAGACGAGTAATTTACTAGCTGTTGGTTTTTTGTAACTGTTATATCATCACTTTAACTTTTGTGCCCATCGAATTAATTTGAATGACAAAGGTATTTGTCTATGCTTCATCTTTCTTTTATTTTTATTTTTATTAGTTATTTGATACAAAACATAATATAATACTTTAAACAATCATGACAATACGTAACAACTCAAAATTGATAGTATAGTGTGTTTGATGAATGTAACACTTCAAATATCATAGAGTGTTCGATGAATGTAACACTCCGAACATCATAATGTGTTTGATGAACGCAGCACTTCAAATATCATAGAATGTTTGATGAATGTAACACTTCGAACATGGTTATTTCTTCGAAAACTGTATGCAACATTTCATAATATCCTACTATTGGTCAACCTCAAAGATGATCAGTCTTTAATCAGTTACTAAAATAGTTTAAATGAACGATTACAAACAACCATTGGCCAAAAATGAATTTTATTGATAATTTTGAATATGTACATAGTGCATCGTTAAAACATCTCTAGGCCAACAGGGTAGGAAAGAGTGCGCTAATCAGTCAAAGAAAACAATTTCACAATACAACATAGTTATTCCCAGTACAATTCCAGATGTGTATATTCCATGGATGTTGAAGCATCCTCCTCTGATGATCACAAATGCGATAAAAACTGGATTTATCATTTCAACAACCATATAAGGTCCTTCCTAATTCAGGGCCATCTTTCCGAGGCTCTTCTCCTTGGTATGTAGGAATAAATTTCTCAACATTTTATCACCTACCTTAAACTCCATCCTTTTCACCATCGAATTATACATATTCCGCAAAAGAGTTTGATAATGAATTACATTTAAATGAGCTCGAACTCTTCTCTCATCAATCAAATCCAAACTTTCTCTTTTAGCTTCGTTATTCAACTCTTCAGAATATTGAGTTATTCTAAAAGATGACAAAGTAGATTCAACAGGGCTAACAACATCCATTCCATATGCAATAGCGAAAAAGAGTTTATTTATTAGCTTCCCCATGAGTTCTTCAATAAGCCCAAAGTACTTCTTGCAAATAATTATGCCATTTTCCTGTCGCTCATGTTAAATTCTTCTGCAAACCTTCCAAAATAGACTTGTTGTCACCTTTACTTGTCCATTTGCTTAGGGATGAAATGGTGTTGAAAAACACTGCTTAATTTACTTCGAAGCAGAGAACGAAACCATTTCTTTATTATTAAATTGAGGATCATTGTCTGTAGTAGTTTTTGGAGGCACTCTAAAACGACAGTAAATACTGTTTACAATGAATTTAATCACATCATTTGCTTTTGTTCCAGATAATGGATCTGATTCTGCCCACTTTGTAATATAGTCCACTGCAACAATTATCATTTGTCGGCCTCCAGAAGCCATCGACAAAGGTCCCATTAAATTTATTCCCCATCTATCAAACAGAATGGCTTTGGTAATAGACATAACTAGAATTGATGGCTTATGAATGGAATTAGCAAACCTTTGACAAGTATTACAGCTTCGAACCAAATTATTGGCATCATTCATAACCGAGGGCCAATAAAACCCTGCAAGAAAAACTCGACGAGTTAATGCCTTCAACCCACAATAGGTTGATCCTTCTCCATCATGCAGCTCTGATAAAACTTCATGTGACTCTTTCCTATTTAAACATTGTAGTAATGTCCTACTCAATTCATTTTTTATACAAAACTTCATCCATTACTATGTAGCCAAAAGATTTGCCTCACAATTTTTGGCCAATTTTTTATCTTCGGACAACTCTCCTCTAACAAAAAAAATAAAAATATCAGCTCTCTAGTCGCCTCAGACTGTATCTAGGATGACATACAGTTGCTCAATATATTCACACTGGTCTGATTGATTTAAAATCGAAGGACTTTCTTGTAGCAAGATCCACGGAAACTCTTCCTTGTATGCAACAATTGTTAATGAATCAACCACTGTGTTACTTCCTCGACTTATAAGTTCCACAATAATGTGACCAAATAAAAGCATTAAATTTTGAAGCTCTCAAAGATACAAAATTAAGCAATCTTTTTTTGCTTCAGAATCTTCAGACACTTGGTTTGCTACTAATTGAGAATCTGTCTATAGTCGTACTGAAGTTGCTCCACATATCTTCGCAAGTCTCAAACCAACTAAAGCAGCTTCATATTCAGCTTTGTTATTTGAAGCGTGAAAATCAAATTTTATAGACCGAAGCATTGTTTCTCCAGATGGAGCAACTAATTGAACTCCAACGCTGCATCCCAAAACACTAGAACCGATATCAGTTCAAATAACTCATGTCGAGTTAACTGATAAAACATCCTTGTCATCCTCTTTATCTGACCTGCTTGAATGAAATTCAACAAGGAAATCTGCCAAATCTTGTACTTTAATTACAATTCGAGGTGAAAATATAATATCAAAATACCAAAATTCTATTAAAATATCCAAACGTTGCAAAATATTTTTTAATTGAAATGAGGTCCGACCTTCGATGGTATGAGCTTGAAAATAAAGGCATATTTTTCTAGCAGCCACCATCAATGTCAATGTCAATTTCTCAAGCTTCAAATATCTATTTTTTGCTGCCACCAAAATTTTGCTGACATAGTACACCGACTTCAAAATTCCTGAATCTTCACTCATCAATATTGCACTTACTGCAAAATCCGATACTGTAATGTATAAAAATAGTAATTATCCATTTCGAGGCTTAGATAATATTCTGGTGATGATTATAAATCCTGGATGCTTGTAAATGCTGCTTCACAATCCGAATTCCACTCAAACTTCTTTGGCCCTCACAACACTTGAAAGAAAGGAAAATATTTATCAGAGAATCTAGAAATAAATCTATTAAGTGTTGCTAACCTTCCTCTCAAAATTTTTACTTCTGCGATAGTGCGAGGAGATTTCATAGATACTACAGCTTTTAACTGTTTTGGGTCAGCTTCTATCCATTTTTCACTGATAACATAACCCAGGAATTTACCTGATCAAACTCCAAAAGTACACTTTTCTGGATTCAAATTCCAGCTTTATTGGAATTAAATCAAAAAATGTCTCCTCTAAATCTTCCAAGTGCACATCATCTACTAAGATTTTTACCACCATGTTATCAATGTATACTTCCACGTTTCTTCCAATCTGAGTAGCAAATTATTTATTCATTAATCTTTGGTAGGTAGCCCCAATATATAACAATACAAGCCTCTGTCAATGATGAAAATAGTACATTCTTGATCCTTCAGATCCATCTGGATCGGATTATATCCTACAAAAGCTTCCATAAAAGTCAATATTTTGTTTCCTGAAGTGGAATCAATCAGTTGGTCTATTCGAGGAACAAGAAATAGGTCTTTAGGACAGGCTCGATTTAAGTCTGTAAAACCAATACACATTCTTCACTTCCCATTTTTCTTCTCAACCACTACTGGATTCGCCGTCCATAGAGGATACTGTAACTTCCTTATATGTCTAACCCTCGATAAGCGGTCCACTTCAGAAACAATAGCTTCTGCATTTTCTGATAAAAATTATCGCCTCTTTTTAAGTATTGGTTTCACCTTTGGATTAACGGCTAGATTATGACAAATTACTTCGATCGGTACTCCTACAATGTCCTTTGTTTTCCAAGCGAAAACATCCAGATTATGAGACAAAAATTGTAAAAGTTGTTTACGTAATACTGAGGTCAGTAAGGTTCATATTCAAAGTTCTCTTCCCTTAGAAAAAGTATACTTATCTATCTCTTCACTTACTATTAATGACCCTGGGGTTTTTCTCGGATCATCAACCCTTTCATCCAAATCCGAGGTCAACCACCCTGACTGTTATTCATTCATCATTTCACCACTCCTAGATCCTCAAATCCAAAGCGCAGTGGCGTAGCACTCCCTTGCAACCATTTCGCTTCGATCGACCCCTACACGGTCTCCGACGATATATTTGAAACACTGATGGATTGTTAATACAACGCCATACATCCTTGACAACCAGGACCTTCCAAAAATGGCGTTATAACTTGTAGGATAGTCTACCACCATAAAAATCACTTGAAACTTCTTCTTAAAAGGTCCATTCCCCAAACTTACCTCCCCCTCGAATTCGCTTATTACCTGTCAAGTTACTCCAGTAAAACCGATGATGGTGGGTTTTGACTGAGAAATCCGAGGAGGATTGCACATCCTGTCATTCGTTGATTTAAAAATGACGGTTGCATAACTCCCAGTATCTATCAGCACGCGTCGAATCTCAACGCCAGCAACTTCTGCCCTAATGACCACTACATCCTAATGTGGCCCTACAGTGCCCCTCAAATTATCTTCATCAAAAAAATATAAAGGGAATATCTCTCTTGCCGTATAAATAAATAGACATTTTCCCTCTATCTTAGTAGCCAAACTTACAACATGTCTTTTCCTCGAACAATCAGTGTTACCAGTCATTGAAGTGCCCCCGAAAATAGCCAATGACTCAAAACACTAACACAAACTTCGAACATGTCCCTTCCTTACTGGCTCTTCCAACGACATCAATATTTTTCTATCTGGATCCATATCCAAATATTCTGAAGCAACATCAAAATCATCAACCTTTGAATCCAAAATCATCAAATTTTTAGCTTACACATTTGGATTGGTTGGTTGCGAAGTTAATGCTAAGTTATTTGATGCATTGCTCTGTGCCTTCACATAAGTCAATAAATTTCCATTTTTAATTAAAGTTTGAAATTTCTTTTTCAAAGCAATGCAATCAGCAGTATCATGACCAATGTCATTGTGATACCTACATAATGTTTTGTTTCGCTCCTCCCTATTACAAAATGATAGTTTGATATATCCTGAAGCAATTGGAGGCGGTCCAACCAAGTCAAGCCACCATATATCAAACGAAACTGCTTCCAAAATTGATTCCATTGGAACTAATGGTATATGGATTGCATTTCCATATCTTTGACAGGGGTTACATCTTTTAAGAAACTCTCTGTCATCCGACATAATAGATGGCCACTAATAACATGCTAGTAATACCCTTCTAGTTAAGGCTATATATCCACAATATGTAATTCAGATAACACTATTTGAGATTCATTGGATATGAGGCAACATGGTAAGGATTTTCTAAAATAGTTTTTTTATAGAAACCTCATCCAATACAAAAAAACCACGGGCTTTGAATTTTAATTTATTGTCTACCCTTTTATCCTCATGTAGGATACCATCAGTAATAAAATTTTGGATGTTATACATTCAATCTTGGCTTATCACGACTGACATGTGGAATTTTTCTTTAATGTCAAATTCCACGCCAAGGGGCAATGATATGGAAGGGAATTATTGTATAAGAATCTAAGGGTATGCTTCTGAATGCACAATGGTAACCAAAGCATCGGCCATTGAATTTTCCGACCTTGACACATGTTTGTACTTAACATATTTAAAAACAGTTGAAACTTATCTTACTACCCTAAAGTATTTTATGACTTGATCTTTCTTGGCTTCAAATTTTCCTTGTGCCTGATGCATGACTAATTACGAGTCACTCCGTAATCGGATTCGTTTAGCACCACGTATCTAAGCTAGCCTTAGACCTGTTATGACATATTCGTATTCTGCTTCATCGTTAGATGCTTTAAAACCAAAATGTACGGTTTGGTACATTAAATCTACATAGGAAGAAAGTAAACAAATCCTAACCCCACATCCTACCATAGAAGATCCAATATCGGTTATAACTACCCATTATTTCGCAGGATTGTCATCTCGAGATTCCTCACAGGGTCTTTTGAAGTGGAATTCAACTAAGAAATCAGCCATAACTTGAGTTTTGATTGTGGTTCGAGAAGAAAAATCAATATCATAATCTCTTAGTTCGACATACCATTTAGTTATTTGACCTAATATGCGTGAATTTTGTAACACATTATTTAGAGGAAAATAAGTTTGAATGGTAATAGAATGTGCTTGAAAATAAAGCCTCATTTTTTTTTGCTGTTATTACCAAGGCTAGAACTCGTTTTTCCAACTTGAGGTACCTCTTATTTGTATCTAATAGACTCTTACTAACATAGTAAACAGGGCGAGGATAGTTATCTACCTCACGAACAAGTACAACACTCACTGCATAATCTGATTCTGCCAAATACATATAGAATCTTTCGTCTACCATGGGTTTGAACAAAGTTCTTGGTGAAGAAAAATGTTGCTTGATTTTAGTAAAAGCTTTATTACCATTCCGGGACCAGTTGAAGTCTTTTGCATTCTTCAATACTTGGAAAAACTGCACACACTTATACGATGACCTTGAAACAAACCTATTTAAACTGCTAACCTCCCCATAAGTATTTAAACTTATTTGGCTAATAAAGAATTCAATTGGGCTGGGTCAGCCTGAATTCCTTTCTCATTGATGACGTAGCCTAAAATATTACCGGATCGAACCCCAAATGTACATGTCTAAAGATTCAATTTCAAATTAATAGCTTCCAAATTAGAAAATATTTCTTAGAGATCAAGTATATGATCATCCTCTTTTGGACTCTCCACCATCCAATCGTTAGTATATACTTCTATATTTCTTCAGGTCAGATTGGCAAAAGTTTATTGACCAATCGCTAGTAAGTTGCCCCAACATTTTTTAATCCAGAAGGCATTACCTTATAACAATGAAGCCATTGTTCGTGATGAATGTGGTGTGATCTTGGTCGTTCGGATCTATCTGATTCTGATTATACTCAGTAAATGCATTCATAAAATACAACAACTTATTACCCGAAATCGAATCCACCAATTGATCTATTCGGGGAACTGGAAAAAGATCCTTATAACAAGCTCTGTGAGATCTGTGAAATCGATGCACATTCATCACTTACCATATTTATTTTTTATAAGCACCGGGTTTGAAGTCCAAAATGGATACTGGGGTGTGTCCTACCTTAGTTAACATATCCACTTCTTGAACTATCGCATCAATTTTTTTCTTTAGAAAAAAAAATCACCTTCTTTGTGTTATTGGGTCTATATCGAAACGAACACACAGCTTGTGGTAAATGATATATGTTGGCACACCAATCACATCCTCATTGCACCAAGAAAATAAATGTAAATTTTTGAGTAGGAAGGCTAGAAACTTCTTTTTTAATTCTGATGGTATTTCAGTTCCAAATTTGAACATTCTTCCATTCTGCCATACTATATATTTTAATTTCTTCAGTTAGAATCATAACACTAGGAGTCTCTCTTGGATCATCTCTCTTGTTTGGATCCAAATAGGACTATAGTAATTGATAGTATTTATTGGTTATCACATTTTCTAAAGATTTGGGAGCAAAAGCTGTAACATAACATTCTCTAGCCACTTTTGGGCTACTTTGACCACTCCTATTCAAGTCCCAACTGCATGCTTCATATATTGGTGAACCGTTGATACAACAGCGTGCATCCTTGATAATCATGACCTACCAAAAATTTCATTGTATGAAGTCGGAAAATCCACAACCACAAAAAACACTCTAACCATTTTCTTAAATGGCCCCTAATCTAACAAAGCTTCACTTTCGAATTATCCAATGACCTGAACAAAGTTGCCAGTAAATCCTACTATAGTTCTATTTGATCATTGGATAATCAAAGGATTCTTCATCCTCTTGTAAGTGGACATAAATAAAACATTTACTGAACTATTTGTGTCAATCAAAATTATTTGAATCTCACCTTTAATGGATGCCCCTATTATCACAAAGTCTTCATGGGGGGCTGCCACTCCCCTCAATTCATATTCATCGAATACTATAAATGGAGTAGGAATTAGATAAAGATGTGTGGACATATTCCTTTCCAATTGTATAGTCAAACTAACTGCATGTCTCTTCCGAGAAAAATTTGATGGAGCTATCATTGTATCCCCTCCAAAAATCATCGGTGATTCAAAGAATAAGCACAACTTACTCTTCCAGTACTTTATGCTACCATATTGATTTGGTTTTGATCTGGATCAGGATCCAAGTACTCCAAATCCATATCGAACTGTTCAACAATCATCATTGTACTCTCTTGTTTAGATGCTTTGGTATTTTGCTTTCAGGTATTGGGTGATGCATTTTGAACCCCATTTTCACTAGGTTGTGCCATGATGCCTGGTTACCTATTCCCCCTCTGTGATTTTACAAAATTGGTTAATTTCCCATTTTTAATCAAAGATTGTATTTATTGTTTAAAGCAATATAATCTTTAGTGTCATGCCCCATATCATTGCGGTATCTACAAAACGTGTATTTTTATTTTATTTTGGAGTTTGGATAGGAGATGGCCTTCTGAATTTTACATCATTCTTAGTCCTTTCATAGACGGTAGTCACATTTTCAATCAATTCTGCATAGTACCCAGGTTGGCCTCACTCATTTCCCTTTGGCCTTGATTGTTGACCCTAATTAGACTGACTCTATCTAGGTCGATGTGAACTTGCCCTGAATCCTTAGGTCGATTATTAATTTTAGCCCGTGATATAGTACTAGCTTGTGGGGCAGAGGCTACAGGTGCAGACTTGTACTAATGAGACTGTCTTGCTTTCTTAGTTTCTTCGACCGTAATCTGTTTTATGACCTAATTCAACAGCCCACCCAAAGTATAAGCTTTCTTCTGAGTCACAAAATCGGTCAATTCTCCAGCCAACATCTCGTGCCAAAGCCAGTCTTTTTCCACTTGTTCAAAACAATCAATTAATCCATTTTTAGTATTTATAAAATGGCTGATGTAATCTTTAAGTGATTCATTAGGATATTGTGCAAAATGTATTATTGTGTCACCATTCCTTTGAGTTTTTTTCTTCCTATAAATTATCTTCGGAAAGCTATCCAAAATATATCAAAATTCTTGATTGACCCTTAGGGCAATCAGTTGTACCATTCAATGCACTAACTTTAAATATTTGGGAAAAAGTTTTACATAAAAACTTATCATCATCATTGAAGCTCATCATAAAGTATTTAATTTGTTCAAGATGATTGTCATGGTCTTGATTTCCATCATACTTTTCCAAATTTAAACTATCAAAACGTATGGGCAAATGTCCAGACAAGATTTTCGAAGACAGTGGTGATTGCCTTCATTTATGACCTTGGATGAACATGTGATCTTCATTAGGGGTAGCGAAAATACTAGGTTTGGATTGGAAAAAACAGTAATCACTTAGTAAATGATTTATACTATGATCAGTTGATCCTTTAACTTTCTCTTGATAAAATTATCTTTTCATTTACCCTTCTGATCTTTTTTCTTTATCGATATGCTTACTTGACTTTCGATGCGTTTTTTAATGCTTTTAAATTATTTTTTTATTTTTTATTTTTACGTCAATGATCATTACTTGAAAATGAAGAAGAAATTTCTTAGCCATACTCAGATGTGGACCCATCAACAGAATCTGATGTATTTATAGAATTTTTAGCCTGATGTTCCTTTTTAGATTCTTGGTGAGTTCTAAAGAATTGATCATCTGAACTTTTTTGAGGTTATTGTCCGGTCCATCAAGCTTGAAGTGTTTTGTTTGATTATTTTTACACAATTTTTTTTAACCTGCCTCTGGGCTTTGAGTGCCTCAATCTTAGCCCTAAGTTGATCACGCTCATCTTGCATTAAGAGTCTATCCTCAGCATTGTGATTCACATGAGACATATTTGCAGGCTCTTCGTTGCCTCTCATCCCCTCATTTTCAAGAGGTGGATCTTTTTGCATGTCTAGCTCTATGCTTAAAAGAACTCTGAAGGCTAAATAGGTTTTGAATATTGATAATTAGGTACTTTTCACTCCCACCATGGTCACCAATCTGGTGATAATAAAATTTGGTCGGAGGATATTTTAGGTAAGTGGTTAAACAAATTATTAAATTTGCGGTGGAGGGAAAAGAGATAATAAGGGTACTAGTATTCAATTTTGTAGATAGAGAATTTACAACCTATTTGATGTTGTTTGTTGGTAAATTTATTGAAAATTTTAGGTCCATTGACCCATCGGGTCGGGTCGTAAATGTGGTTTAGTCTTATGAGCCCTCAAGCCTAATAATATTGGAAGCTGGCATACTGCTTAGTCATCACGCACTCACATTACATGGCATAATTTTCCTTATAAGTCTAAAATGTCATCTAAAGAAAATTTGATCATAACTATCAACAAAATCCGATCATATCCCTTATAATGGTTGCAAATGTTTCGACACACTTTAATGATTTTATATTTTAAGTCACAATTGAGAATAAGATTAATAAAAATGATTTTAAATGTATTTTTGTATTTTGATAGATCTGTTTTTGAAGTCATAACTGAGAATAACGTTAATAAAGATGGTTTCAAATGTATTCTTGTATTTAAATAATTTTTTGAAGTCATAATTGAGAACAACATTAATAAAATGGTTTCAAATGTGTCTTCGTATTTTGATGGTTTTGTTTTGAGTCACAATTAAAAATAATGTTAATGAATGGTTTCAAATATGTTCTCATATTTTAGTGGTTTTGTTTTTGAATTTGTAATTGAGAAAAACGTTAATAAAAATAATTTCAAGTGTGTTTTTGTATTTTAATAGATATGTTTTTGAATTTGTAATTAAGAATATCATTGATAAAAATGGTTTAAAATGTGTCTTTAAATTTTAATTGATCCATTTTTAAAATCGCAACTGAGAATAACGTTACTAAAAATGGTTTCAAATGTGTCATCGTATTTTAATGGTTCTATTTTTTAGTCGCAATAGAGAATAATATTCATAAAAATGGTTTCAAATGTGTCCTTATAACTTAATGATTTTGTTTGAAACCGTAATTGAGAATAAATCGTAATTGAGAATAACATTAATAAAATATAATTTTATACGTGTATTTTAATTAATAATTTTAAAAGTGTCTTCAGTTCTTAATGTTTCCGTTTTTAAGTATCAATTGAGAATAACATTAACAAAAATGGTTTCAAATGTGTCTTCACATTTTAATGGTTTTGTTTTTAAATCGCAATTGAGAATAACGTTAATCAAAATAGCTTTAAATGTGTCTTTGTATTTTAATGATACTATTTTTGAAGTGGCCATTAAGAATAAGGTTAGTAAGAATAGTTTCAAATGTGTCATTGTATTTTAATTGTTATGTTTCTAAAATCATGGTTGAGAATAACGTTAATAAAAAAATATTTGAAATGTTTTCTCGTATTTTAATGGTTTTACTTTGAATTCGTAATTGAAAATAACGTTAATAAAAATGGTTTCAAAAGTGTCTTCATATTTTAATGGATCTATTTTTATGTGATAATTGAGAATAACGATAATAGAAGTGGTTTCAACTGTGTCCCCGTATTTTGCTATAGATCCGTTTTAAAGTGCAACTGAGAATAATGTTAATAAAAATGATTCCAAATATGTCTTAGTTGTACAATCTACGGTAATTCTTTATTAATCATATTATTAAGATCTGATAATATCCGAATAAGATGCAATAATGGTTGAACTTCCTTTGCAAATGCGATAAAACCAATATTATCCGAATAAGATCTGACACAACCCTAACAAGACTCACTAGGTCCAGGCCTAGCCACTCAGTTGAAGTAGTGACCGATAGTTGGCAAAGACCTGCCCGAGAGGTTGTAGGAGATAATACGAACGTTGACTCTTACCTGATTTTAAAAACATAGTTAACAAAAAAGAATTAAAAACAATCACTCGCACAACAAGAGATTTAGCATGGTTCTGATCGCGAAAAATCCTACATCTACGGGAAATATACACTTCTTTATAAATAAGTAGGTTACAAAAAAATTCTAAAATATAAAGGACCCGATCACTTTTATAACAACAGATGATGCGATTCACATAACCCTCTTTAGTGTTTATCTCTTACCTCATTTATCTCTTAAAATGACATATAACTATTCTCTCTCTGAATAAATATGCAACTCACATCGTGTCACGAGACACATTACAAAGCAATATCTTCTTATATTTATAAAATGTATGTGATAAATATTAATTCATTAATAAATAAATATAATTAATATATAAGATTCAATTAATAGAAAATCTAGTTAATATAAAAAACTAAATTAATAGTAGATCTAATTAATATATAAATCAAATTTAGTATAAAAAGTATAAGTAATATAGAAATCTAATTAATATAAATCTTGTTAATATGATAAATCTAATTAATATAGAATACCTAACTAATATAGAAATCTAATTAATATAGGAAATCTAATTAATATAAAAGATATAATTAATATAGAAATTTATTTACTATAAAAATCTAATTAATATAGTATACCGATTCCAAAACAAATCTGCTTCAAGTTACTTTTGACATGCACTTAACGAAAATAAAGGGGAACAAACAACAAAGGAGCGAGTTGGAGAAGTTTAAGGAGTTGATACTCAGAAAATATAGCAAATAAGAAATGTTCAACTAGTTGATATTAAGAAAAAGAAACAAACAATAGAGGAGATAACAAGCGGAATTTAAAAAAATTGATGTTGAAGAAATAGAAGAATAACTTTTAAAAACTTCACTTAATTTATGGAAAAATAAGACAACCAACTCAACTAGTGAATGATAGTGACATAAATAAACTCAACAGAACTATTCAAGATAAAAAAAATAGGTTAGTAGTTTAAAATAGATTTATAACATTTACCTAAATAAAAATAATAATGAATGTGTGGTGTACAAAGCACCAATGTGTATAAACTTCATACAATTATTAGTTGCGATGAAATTTGGATTAAGGTAACTAAATTTACCTTTTCTTAGTGTTTAAAATAATTTTTTATGTATGTTTGTTTGGTTTTGTATGAAAAGACCAAGAATATGAAATAACTAAAACGGTTATATATAACAGTTATTTAGTTTTGTGTGAGAATAACAAGAATATAAAAAATTAAAAATCTTATATATGTAAATTTGTTTGGTTTTGGTTTTAAAAATCTCTTTTAGTGTATACTTGTTTGGTATTGGGCTTAAAATAGTTTTATAGGTACTATCCACGAGGATTGAAAATGGATGGTTTGTTCAAAGCTTATGAATTATAGTAATAAAATTGAAAAAAATGGAATTTGAATTTGTTGGTTTGGTTCATTTTTGTAAAATAAAAAAAAATCTTTGTTGATAATTGACTTGTTGTTTGAAGACTTGTTAAAACAGAAAATTGCTTTATTTTATATTTTTTTATATTGTGTTCAATTTTGAGAGTGATTTATGAGTAGGTCAATCCCTATTTATATTAGTTCATTCTTTAAATAATAAAATCACATATTTATTAGTTTAATATTAAAAATAATTTATGGTTACGCTTCATTCTTAGATATTATGTATCAACCACAAGAAGCAAGAATCAATTATAAAACTAATAGAGTTTTTCCAATTTCGACTGCAACATGAGTATATGAATTACTATCTTTATATCTTCAAATTGTTATAACATAATTTACATTTAGTGATAAAATGCGAAAGTTATTTTTAACATCAGTACACTAAGCAAATGGAAAAAAAATCATAGATGAGAAATTAAGAAACTTCTTATTTGCTGAAATCCGTTATGTAATCAATTTACTTCACACAAAAAAAGGAAGCAAAAAACTGAGTCATTAGAGATTATTGGTTGAGACACACATCAAGAGATATGCACACACTAAATACCTATTTTGTTAAGATTAAAAATATGTAACAAAAGAATATATGGAAACTTCAACAATATGTATATTATAGAATGATATCATGTAAATATATCAATAATAATTTTTTATTCTTTGTTGAAGATGGATCTCCCGAAGGAAATAAGATTGCTGAAAGGAAATGAAATGATTATAAGCGAACGGCGATGCCTGCAACGGATACGTTGTTCACTTTATTGTGATATTATGGTATACGTTTATTTGTGTGACCTATACGACAAAAAGAAATTGAGCCTAAATACAAGAAAAAAATGGCAAGTTTTCTAGATCAAGAATGTTTCATACATTCTTAAATAAAAAATTTAGTGTAAAGTAAATGCAATTAAATTTGCATACTTTGCAAACACATTTTATAACTATCTTATTTCAATGTCTTGCAACTCTTGTACTTTCAATCAAATGGTTTATGTCTTACTTTTATGTGATAATGTTGTAATTAATTTGTTAGAAAGTATGATTTTTTGAAATAATATTTATGAAAACTATTGTATAAACTAGTACATAATTATATTTTTCTGTAGGGAGTCATAAAAGAAACCTAATTAATAAAGTTAGAAAAATAGTATTAAAACAGTTACTCATATTATGAGTAATATTAATAATATTGTTATTCATAATTAAAAAGTTTATTCCTCATCAGTTGAGAAAATATGACAATCAAATCAGTATCAAATACAACATCCAAACTCAATAAAATCAAATACTATTTAAAATAAAACTATATATCCAATAAACATAAAAAATAAAATTATATTCAAATATATGTTTTCGTACAAGACCATCTATTATCAGTTTACCTTATGAATAAATTGTTTTCGTTTTCGCCTACCATGTTGCCTTTTTGAGGTTGTACCATAGAAGATTCATCAACAAGTGAAGATTGGCCAAATGAAGTAAAAAGATGTATTGGTAATGAGTAATATTCACAATACACATTCGAATAGAAATATCGTTCAATAAAATTAATTGGTCGCACTTGAGTTTTAGGGATAACAACTAAGGTACAAGAACACGGAAGATAGTCAGATTTTCATTTACCACATGAGCAAGTATAGTCTACAAAATTAACCATCATTGTTTGATATAAAAAAACATCATAAACCATCATGGTTGATGATTGAAATACCAATGTCATCTTAACTCAATTGTCTATTTATAAATTTTATCTATATTTAGATATAATTCACTAGTCTAACTTAATGATTTAGCCCGACGTTTAGACATTTGTATTACAATCAAAATTTGAATGTTTAAATGAATTTTATTGTAATGAGGGCATATATATATATAATTTATGCAGTAAAATCTTTTATAGGAGATGAAGAACAAAAATCATATATTTTCCATGTGAAAAAAGTATTTGAATAATTTTTTGGATGAAGTTTTTATAAAAAACTAACCACTATATTTGCATTTTATTTCATAAACTCATTCATATACTTACAAAAATAAATGTTCAATATGAGTATAACACAATATTTGAACTTATTAACTAATTTATCTCGTAAACCTTTAGGAAATATTTCACAGTATTCTCTTAAGTTATGAACTATGTGGTAAAAAAATACAAATGACAAGAGTCAATATATATAGACAGAATAAATGTGATAATACCTATAGAATGATCTATAATGAAAGTCATCTTTTAGCCTAACAAGTGTGACCTTAGCAATGTAAAAAACCATAGCCAATTACTTGAATCTCTCGAATCAACAATTATAAAAGCCTACGGAAACAACCGTATAAATTAAATAAGAATAATAAAAACAACTCTAAGAATGTTATATTGAATGAAAATTAACAATTAAAAACTATAAAATAAAGTTGTTACCTTGACTTTCATCCTTAGATATTGCTAAATTAGAGTTCTTTTGTATCTTTCACTTAAAACTTTATCATCCAAATATATAATGAATATACATATTTAGAATCCTTTAAGGTAAGAAAATCACTACTCGGATTTTGATTTTTTTACATCATTAATATAATATTTTATAAGATCATAAGACGTAATTACCTTCAAACACTCCACCCCTTGCTTTCTCTAAAGTTGCTCAAGCTAATTTATAGGCTATATCCAACCCATATCTGATTTTTTATAATATTTTATATAAAAATTATAAGAACGTTTATATTACGTTTAACCTCCGATAAAATTACCTTTACCACAATATTAGATGTTTATATGGGACGATCTTCAAAATTACACTACACATGTCATCACTTTCATATTTCCTACTAACCATGGAATTATTAACATTATTTAGATAAGCATATATCCTTCATATACGGTTTTTAGATTCTTAAAATCCATATAGAGCACCAATTTGACATTTTATATTACGATCATAATTTAATGTAAAACTATTTTCTATCACAAACTTAAAAGTTGAACGCCTAAATTTAATGTATCCACCATTAAAAATCTAACCAACATATTTTATTTCATTTTGTGGCAATTGCTTTAATGTCGACACTAAAGACTAAGATTCCAAGTATTACCATTGAACAGTAATACTGAAACATTATTACTTTGACGTGTAGTCAAATATGAATTTATCCGTATAGTAATCTGATTATTATCATTGAGAAGAATATGTATATCTTATTGAAACTGTCGTGGTTAACGAACAACAGTCATCGTCGACATAAAATCATCTTCGCTTTACAAAAACATGTTCTTAACCACGATCAAACTTGAATATAATATTATATTTATTTAGCTTCAACTGTCTACTTAAGTATAATCAAGCATACATTCAGTTATCAAAGGAAACATATTTCATTATACTTAAAAACAAATATAGTCGACATGTTAAACCCTTGTAAAATTTTAATTTAAGAAAATATTTAAAGCAATATTACACAAATTAAACGACAACAAATGATAATAACATATTAGTACTTTCAAATCTAAAAATTATAATATTCACTGACAATTATAATAACAATAAACACAATCATACCACAAGCTTACTAACCATAAACTTACGAGCAACAATGAATACAATAAAATTGCTACAACTACTATTAACATAGAAGATACCATCATTACGTTGTAATCCACGCATCGAGTAGAGATAGTAAATTCCGCTAACACAAGACAAACTCCAAAACCAAAACCATAAACACAAAGCATAACTATATTATTAAACGGAATTCATAAGCAAAACAAAATATGTGTACACCTTAAACAAATGTCACATAAACCAAACAACAATATTATGTTGCAATCTACCTTCTTAATTAAATTAAAACCAAATCTATACAATTATTAATATTAAAAAGAAAGAGAAAAAGAACACATGATCAAATTTTTTGAATTTATTAAAAACAACTAAACATGATTTAGCATTGACAGAGAAGAATTTGAAACGAAATAACTCTTATTGTAATGATTAGAATTATGTTGAAACAAAAACTTTTAGAAAATATAGATTATGAAGATTAAAATTGAAAATGTTTGAATAAAATAAAAACTTCAGATGCTAGATATTTTGAGATGCAATCTTTCATACTAAAAACTCTGACAAATAAAACGAAATCGATGAACTACCACCATCAAAATAATTTCGAAAATAAAATTAGCCTATTTAGATTGAAGTGGTTTTAAAATAGATTTAAATTTTTAGTCTTTTTGAAAATTTAATAAAAAATAAATATAATAAAACACCAAATAACTATTTTAAATATTTTAATATATTTAATAGATAAAATATTCTAAAAATAATAATTTTTTGAAAACTGAAACTAAAACATCACAGCTATTGTTTTCTAATAAAACCAACCCAAAAGGAGGGACAGAAAGTCGCCACTGTTCACCACCATCACTCCAACACGTGTTATTGGAACAGGTAAATATGATTGGCTACTTCTCTGACAGTCTTGTCGGGACATACGTGTGCAAGCCACGCGCTCTCGATCTATGTATAACATCGGTTGGTGTGTAAAACGCAAAATCATGGACAAAACAAAATCACGTGCCCGCTTTGGTCCCTTTTTGTTCGATTTAAGTAATGTTATTTTTTATTTAAAACTCTAGTCCATAATATATTGATTTATATCATGTGGGATCGCACGCTTGGCCCGTGATGCCTCACGAGTCACGAGTATTAACCATTCCAAGTAAAGTCGATTACTAAAAAGGTTAGCTATATTCTGAAATTTTGAAGTCCGTAGTAATACAAGAAAGGGCACCGTTAAATTGAGATAAACATTTTTTTATAACGAGACCCAACATGATTTTTTTTATAAATATGAAAAAAATATTAAGAATTACTAAAAAAAACCATTTTTATTCTGTGTAGTCGTTTGTTTTGAATTTTAAAAATTATTCCGTGAAGTTATTTTTTTTGACGATTTTGTCCTTCACGAAATCGTATAAATAGAAAAAATTACTCCGTGAAGTTACCATAATTTCCAAAAAAAATACAATTTCTCTACATTTTCTCTACTTTCTCTCTCTAAACATAAAGAACTAAAACTAAAACTAAAGAAGTTAATACTATCATTATCAATTAAAATGTTACCCATAATCTTCAAAACGACTTAATCATATATCCTAACACTTAAATGACTTATTTGCAAAAAAAAAACATATTTAGATCTTAGTTATTCGAAAGGTTTCTTAAACCATAATGGGTATTTTGTTTTATTTTAAATTTATATTGTTTTTAGTTAGTATAAGTCTTTAGTAAATGATAGCCTACTAAAAAATTACAAAAAAATGGACAAAATTAAAAGATAAATGTTAAAAAAGTAGAAAAAAACGATAAAGATCTGATACAGGTCTGTCCGCCAATGCAATGGCGCACACGATAGTGCTGACGCCATTGCACGGCAGACACAGGGGTCTGTACGCATTTTCCCGGTGGAAAGTACCATCTTCTTCGACAGGATGATGACGACGAACACCACCTGGACGCCATCTTCTGGCTGGAACGAACATTTTTTTATTTTCTTTTTAAAATTATTTTTCCAGAAAAACAGAAAGATACAAGAGTCCATGTTCATGTTGGTTTGTAGAAAAACAAGTTTTGTTACCATTTCGGCAAGTTTTGTTAATATTTTATTAAGTTTTACAAAGTTGTGTAAAAAGAGTTTTGGTTAGTTTAAAGTTTTGAGTTTTTATGATTTTAGTGAGTTTTAGGAAGTAAAATGTTAGGTTATGGTAGATTTTCTGTTTTGCAACTTCATGAAGTAAATAATGGTATAAAACGTAATTAAATGAACTTCTAAGGACTTTTTGGGTTTTTTGCCTAGTGGCAATTTTGTAAATATTGAAAAACAGAAAAAGGCGACTTCGCGGAGTAGTTTCGGTTTTTTTTAGCAATTCTAAAAAATATTTTGTTCCCTCGCGATACACGAATTACACTTCCAAACAAAAGACATAGATTTATGTTTTTTTAATCAAATTATTCGAAAACACTAATTTAAATTAAAAATCCTATAACTATAGTACATTATAGATTTGAGTGATTTGAATGTCGATTTTTTTACAATATAACCGATTTTGCATCAGATGAGGATGAACCTTTGACGAACCTATCTAAAAACACAAATTGAGGTAGATTTCTAACATTTTTTTATATTTAGTAGAAAAAAATGCATGTATCGTGCGCTACGATGGATAAATCGCGAAATCAGCGCGCACGACCGTGCATAAAATTAGATTAGGTATAATTGCGCGAGTTTGACAAATTGTGAATACGGAGTGCGCAATTTTAGTCAATTACGTGCGTAATTGTGCGCGATTTGCTACGTAAATAGGGTAGTGTAAGTTTGCGATTTTGCTAAAATTAGTCGTTCTGTACGCGCGATTTTGCTAAAATTGGTCGTTCTGTACGCACGATTTTGCTAAAATTGGTCGATTTGTACGCGCGATTTTAACTAATTACGTGCATTGGTTTGCACGGTTTAAGCAGATTTCGATATAATTACTTAGAATTAAGTAGATTTTGATATAATTTCATGTGTTTTGTAGGAACCGAAGCAACCGCTATGTTCGATGGCCGATTACACGAAAATATTTTCTATGAAAAGCTATTATACAAAATCTGATTTGGTCTCTTGGGTTTGTTCCGAAAGCACCAAGTTAGGATTCATTTTGGTTTTGAATAAAAACAACGACGGTAGCAAAAGTGGGAAAAATTCAAGGATGTATTTAAAGTGCATAAGTAAGGTATTTATAAACCTAACCCCAAACCGGGGTATGTTAAGAAGCGTCCAGAATGTTCATAAAAAATGCGGTTGTCCGTTCAGGTTAAGGGGAAATCTGGTCTTAGAACTACTTGGTTATTGGAAATTGGAAGTGGTAAACGGGAAACACAACCATAACCCGTTTTTCCGCTAGACTAAAAGTGGAAGAAGTGACATTTGTTCATAGTCAAACGACAGCCGGTTCTTGACCAAGAGAGATATACCGTGGTTTGAATATTATAGACCCAACACATCAGTAACATATAGAATATGTAAATAAACATGTCTAAATAACATATAGAAAATATAGATTACAATAAAAACTAAAACCAAAATATGATAATAAACATGACTAAATAACATAGTCGGGATACATGCCGAATATAGTCAACTAATCATAGAATACGAAATTTACACTCATTCACGCTCTTGGTACTGGTGCGCCACCGTCAAACACTCCTCAAACGACTAATGAAGCTCCTCCAAACTCATCCTGTGCGACCTCGAATGTACATTGATAATTTGATCCGACAAATCATATAACCTAGACTGGTATATGCTCGCTGCTGGGTTGTTCCCAACATATGTATCAGATGACTCACACTTGGGATCGATCAAAATGTACCATAGGTGGTCCTGGACCCATAACATGTATAAAAAAGTTGTACTAGGATATCATATAGTGACATTATCACCATGAATCATGGGATCAATAACGTGCGAATGCTCTGCAGCCCAGATAGTCTCATCCTACAAATAGAGTGTGCTAACACGCCTATCTCTGCCAGCCGCTAAAACAGGTTGCATCGAAGGAGGTATATCCTAAATATGCCCTAGTTGACGAGCAATGCATAACGGATAATATGCCTACAGTATGTCACATGCCCTTAGCGTGTGGTATATCCAAACTACCGCGTAGAAAGGGAAAGTGTCGCGTATATGCTCGTATGGCATGAATCATACCTATAATATAAACAGTATAATAAGTAAAAATAAAAAAAGTGTTACTCGACAAAGAATAACATAAACGATGAAACTTACATTTTTCTCCCTCAATGAAGATAAAGTATGTTGAATATTGATTCAAGTCTGTTGATCTGAACGGAAAAGAAGAGATGCATATCTACATATAGTCGACATAGAAAGAGTGTATCCACTATTTACCATAGTCATAAACACGGGGAAGTGATAATAAATCCATGTCTCCAACTAAGCAACGAAACAGTAGACCCCAAGGTCACATGTAAGAACGATTGACCAAACAAGTAATATAAATGAGCCAGTACATGTTGGCCCCAGTTATACCTAACCGATAACCTATAGTTCTTAACGAACTGTGAGTAGTAGAGAAATATAATGTTCCCGTCTTGTTCGTCAGAAGAGAACAACCAAGCGTGTGGAAAAATTAACCCCTCATCACTTTCAGAACCATCTCATCCAAAATAGAATCATAAAATAAGTCATGAACAATGTATTTACCACACAAAAAATTGTAGGCGTAGATGTCTACTACCACAAGCTTTGTTACGCCTAAGCCTCTGCATAAAAATATCAGTGTGTATACCTAGTAAACTAGAATACCAAGCGATATGCTGACCATCACTAGGAAAAGTTTTTAGGTTAAAACTCTGACCTGTAGAATCGCCTCTAAGGTCACCATCATCTCACCAAATAGGAAATGGAAATTGTTGGTCTCCATGTGCCACCTCTCTAGAAACACCTCTATGATGTGCACGTTGGTAGCCCAACGTGTAAAAAAGTCGATGAGGGGAGACAAACAAGACCTCATAACCTGTTCTATGATCCTACTCTGACGTGTAAGATCCCAAACGCGATGGTTAGAGTACAGCACATAGCAGCGCAATGATGGACAAGCCTACACAATATTAAATTATATTAAACAATAGATAAGATATAATTTACTACATGTTAAACCAATCCTAAGTTACCTCGTTGTTGAAAACGTTATACGCCTCATGCTGCTTGTACTCGTTCATTGCCGAATACATCCCCGACACATGGGGATTGACTCTCCGGAATAGCTTATCCGGAGTCCCACGTCAATGTGGAAGGACATGCAAAGGAAGAAGGGCGCGTCGCCAAACCCTAACAGACCATGAACTAGGTTCATAGTGATCATCATCCGTAAAATAGTTGTCTGATCCGGAAGGAGTAGGTTCTATTCGACGAGGAGGCATGCCGAAAATACAAAAAATATATTATTATATACCAAATTATACCCAAACAATTCCACGTATGGGGAGAGGAGAATGTATTTTTTTTGGATCTCTTACCGTTTTTGCCTCTACGTTTTTACATTGTATGTTTTCAGACTTTCGGTTCAAACTATCTAAAACCAAAGTTGACTGACCATCGTAATATTTATTTAATCTTTTACTTATCTTTGTTGTATGTAATTACCATCTTCTATGGCTGTACTTGTTATAGTAGACTGCTAAACATGATGGATATACTTGTTAATTGATTTTGAGTGATGTACTGTATCAAAGTTATACTGTATAATAGCAAAAAATTTACATATACATGAGGAGTTTCCATCTCTTTGGATTCTCTGTTTAATTATATAGAAGAGTTCTCATCTCTTTGGATTCTCTTCTTAATTAAATATTAAAATATATTTTCTCTTTAATTACATAGTCTATTATTATATTCACCCCTCCAATTGGCGCATGTAAAAGAGAAATGTCCAACTTGGAAAAAAATACATCAAACTGTTTATTGCCGAGTGATCTAGTAAAGATATCTGCCAATTGAACATGACTTAAAGTATGAGAAAATGTAATTAGCCCACATACGTACTCATCCTACACGAAATGACAATCAACCTTGATATACTTGGTACATTTGTGGAAAATAGGGTTGACAAAAATATATAATGTTGTAGTGTTGTCACAGTAAACTTGCATAAGACATGTAGTAATCCCTATAAAACTAAAAATTCTATTTAGCCATTTTAATTTACACGTGAGAAGGGCCAAACACCAATATTCAGCTTCAACTGAAGAGGGAGCAACAATATATTTTTTCTTTGTTCCCCACAAGATCGAGAAGTCTCCAATTTGGATAAACCATCCAGACAAAGAATGTCGGGTGGATGGGTAAGCAACCCAATCTGAGTCAAACCATCATGCGGATTTAAGATCATTGACTGATCTAAGAATAATACCAAGTCATGGAGAACCCTTCATATATTGAATCTCACAAAGAGCGGTTTTTCAATGATCCATAATAGGTTTTTGTAAATATTGATCCAAAGTGTGAACTATATAAAAAAGATATGGAAGTGTGTCCGATAATTACATCAATCATCCCACACGTCGATGACAGGTAGAAATATCAACACGATTATCCCGGGTAACTAGGTACAATCGATGAATTTGATCAAGTTGAGCACCAAGAGGACAAAATCTAAGTAGGCATACTTCAAAAAGAATATCAATCATGTATTTGTGCTAACTCATATAAATGTCAGAAGAGTTCCAGACAATTTCAATACCTAGAAAATATTTTATAACACCAAGATCTTTCATTTAAAACAATCAGACATGTATTTACTAAAATATATTATCATGACAGAATTGTTTATTACAATGACCAAATCATCAATATAAATCACAGATTAACCATGGTGATAATAAAAAAAGAGTAATACGAGTGTGACTAAGTAAAACCATATGTATGCATTGCACCAGAAAGTTTAGCAAACCAACATCGCGTAGCTTGTTTTAGTTTGTACAAATATTTTTTAAGTTTGTAGACGAGATTTTTATGCATTCGTTGGAAAACCAATAGGAGGCTAATAAATAATTCTTCATGCAGATCATCGTGAAGTAATGCATTATGAACATTAATTTTATGTAATTTTGACTTCTTAACAACTACAATAAAGATAAGTACACAAACGACAGTGAGCTTGACAAGTGACGCAAATGTTTCAGTATAATCAAGACCCTCATGATGCCCATTTTCCATGAAGATAAGTCGTGCTTTTAACCTTTCTATTTGTCCATCCGGGCGATATTTGATCTGGTATACCCACTTTTACCTCAAGGCTTTCTTGTTTAAAAGAAGATGAATCATATTCCACATATACTTAATCTTCAAAGTTGTAATTTCCTTAGACATCGCTTTCCACCATTCTGCAGACTAAAAAAATTATTTATAAGACTGAGGTTCCACACTTGTATCAAGCAAAACCATAAAGCCCTGCTGTTCTGCAGAGAATTTCTTATATGAGATATATGTATATAATCGATACTTGTAACTCTGCGTATCTCATCGAACTTTATACATGTGATAATCACACAAATCCATATGATCATTTGCACTTGTTTTCTAGGTCTAAGATGCTCAACTTCACCATCAACCTAGATTGGTGGTGATGTGGTTTAAATTAGTTTGGAGGGTATTTAGGTAAATTAATATTGGTATAATAAGTGTAGGATGTGAAGTAGATAGATAATTGAGTTGTTTTATTCAATGTTTAGAAAAATAAAATCCAATCCTCTTAAATGTTGTTCATCAGAGAATTTATAGGCTAACTTTGGGTAAATGGGCCAAACAGGTCGGGTTATGGACATTGGTGTGGTTTATTTTACGCTGAGGGTAATCCTGTCAAGTGTTTTGGAAAGTTTTTGGAGTATGAAATGTTTGGGTGTTTTGTAGTGAGAGATTTAAGCTGTCTGGTTGTATTAAATTTTCATTATTCTCATTAATGAAAGTAGTTAGGTTTTTTATACCCTTAATTATGGACCCATGGGCTTTCACGTCAAATCTTGAAACCGAACCAAAGAACCATTTATTTAATAAGCTGATTAACATCTAGCTTAGTCAAAAGGTGTTTAATTATTTTATACTTTTGTCCTATCCGGATAGTTTAGTGGGCAGCTTATGTCCGGATTACCCCTGTCTGGATATCTCAGTAAGCAGTGGTGGATTTATCCGGACTCATCAGACATGAGCCAAGCCCAAAGACCAAGAAATCCCATTAACCATTATTTAATTTTACATTTTTATAAAAGATAATAAGTTAGGAAGTAGTAGACATACAGCTGAGTAGTAAAATTGTAGTATAAGCGTAACATTTTCCTTACGTCTAAATTTCCCCTTCGAAGAAATCTGACCCTATCAATACAACCACCTCCGAATATTTCCGACCTTATCACACAACCTTCTTAGTCCTCTCAAAGGTATTTTGGGAGGGCTAATGGACATTTATCAAACCTCGCTTCTTTATTTCTTGAAACCTGATTTTGTAATACTCTATAACTTTGGTGGCGAATATATTCAAACCATATACAATGGTGTAATTTGAAGACAGTTATTGCCAAAAATTTATATTTTTTTGACCAACTATATCTCGTGATATATGTCACTTCTTTATTGAAGCCACGAACTTGTTTTTCCCTAGGTGAGGCAAGGCAATCAACTGAAGACGTTTCCACTTCTCTAGGGGTTATAGCTGTTAGTAGTGTTTTCATTTTCCTAGTAGATTACTCAAAAGTCTTTTACATATTCTTTTATAGGCATTTCTCTCACTTTCCCATTTTAGAGAGTGTTTGAAAGAGAAAATCTGTATTATAGAGAGAAATTGTTCTTTATTATTGACATTTGGTTTACCGTCGTCGATTCTTTTCCTCTATCGCTTGAACCACCACGAATATTTCCTCTGGTAACACTCATGCGTTTGCATTTTCACCGCCAAAACTATATTAACCAAAGACGATTGGTTGAGCTTATCTAAGTTAGACGAAGAGAATAAAAAGACAAGGGCTGCTGCTGGTTTACATGTTTCCACATGCATAGTTGTGGTAACTCAGTCAACTGATAGCAGAGGTGTTTACCCTTACAATAGACGTAACATTCCCTCTGAGCCTTCTTCGACCATCCATTCATTCACCTCACACAACTTCCACCAAAGTCATCTCGTTCCCAAGGGGCCACTAGTCTTAGGATTCGTTCAACCTTTCAAGCCATGGATTCAGATTCGAAAGAGAATACCCCATGTAGACTAACAAAATAATCAAAAAAAAAAGCTAAACTATATAGAGGGAGGAGGCCATCATTGCAACAGAATTCCAACAATTCCTCCCACAAAAATATAATCAGAAAAGAAAACCATTCATCTCAACCAACTGAGTTCCCATAAAGTTTTTCGATCTGGCGGGACAGGGCCATTTGAAGGTCACTTTTAAGAGGCTGAATCAGTTAGTGGAAGAAAAGTGGTCTAATGGCTTCCAATAGTGCTTCACTCCTGCCAACTTTGTTCGAAGTCACATTTCGATGACTAATCCTGAACATGAATTGACATGGGAGCAATTTTCCACTCCTCCTTGACCCTCTGTTATTCTAAAGAGAAGCAAAGTTGTTGATGGAAAGCTATATATTCCAACCATTAACAGAGTTCCCATCCATCAGAACAAAAAAGACAAGAAATACAAAGAGGACACCTCTTATGGCGCTGCCAAAGCTGGAACCAAAAACCAACCGAATCAAATTAATGATGCCTTGTTAGCTGTTGTTACTGCTACTTTCGAATGAGGTGATGTGCCAACGAAGCTTCCTGTGTCCAAGAATAAAAATACACACAAAATAAGAAAATAAGACACTGACCAAAAATGAAAAAATAGAAATAAGACCTCTACAAGTTCAAAAATTGTATTACTTTTGAAGATCATTCCCCTTACAATTCCTGTTGCCGATCCTCCTCCAATTTATCCATCTGACCCTGCCTCTCCATTCTTCCCTATTTTTAGGATATGCCACTAGAGATGATAACCCAATAAGGGATATTGAAGGGTTTAACTTTGATACATTCGGAAAATACTTCACAGAATCTACAAACAATGCCGCCAACGTGGTGTTTAATGGTGTACCTTTTGAGCTATCAAAGGAAAACAATATCCTGAGATATTCAATGTTGAGTTATGTGAGGCCTATGATCAAGCTAGAAATATAAGTGAGGTCTCATATAGAAACCATTGCTTCTTTTAAAGAGGAGAAGCAAAATCAAAAGGCATCCCTTGAAGAGGAAAAAACTAAGATTGACCGTACATCCAAAAATGTCAAATCTCTCAAGGAGAAACTGACTAAGGAAAATTTTGATTATGAGAAACTACAATGATCTAGTTCTGAGGAAATCATTTCCCTGAAGAATCAGCAAATCGATGATAAATGAGCCATCAAACACTTGTTGGGTGAAAAAAGTAGCCAAGTGGCTATTATAAAAAAATACGAAGATGAGGTGGCTTCTCGCAAGGGGACGTCTAAACATGAGGCATATGATGCTATAAATTCATATGCTGACGCAGTTATTGATTCTTTAGACAAGAGGATGTCTCAACCAAATTAGACATGGTGCTTGAATTCTATAAGAGATTCCCTACACTAGTCCTTAGGTCTTTGTGAAGACTCGTCCCAGATAACTTCTTGCCCTTAACTTTCCCATAGCCGATCAACTTGGCATCTTTGAGGACTCATCCAACGATGGTTCTGCTGATAGCGATGAAGGGGGTTCCGGAAGTGGGAGCTCAAAAGAAGAGAATGGAGAAGAAACCGATTGGAACAAGCTCAAAGGTTAATAGATTCAAATTTTGTTGTACTATTCTACACAAGACATTTTGTTATAGTGGGTCAAAAGTTTTGTATAAGCCTTTGGTAATGCCAAAATATTTTTTTGTTGTTTTTGAATTTGGATCTTATTAAGTCCTTGTGTTTTCGAATATGTTTTTGTATTAGTTATTATCTCATCGACTTCATCTTATTTCCTTATCTCTTTTTATTTCCATTCTTTCATCTTTTTTATTAGAAAGTTTAAACACAAGTCATTCGAAGGAAAATAAAATTAATACACAAGCCATTCGAAGATGATCCATTCGAAGGCAAACAAAATTAATACACAAGCCATTCGAAGGTCATCCGTTCGAAGGCAAACAAAATTAATACATAAATCATTTGAAGGCAAATAAAATTAATACACAATCCATTTAAAGGTAATCTATTTGAAAGATTTTTTTTTATACACAAGGCTACTTATGAACAAATTTTAAAGGCAAAGTTGGTAGATTGATAATGATTCAGACAACTCATCAAAACGTCACAGAGCCACCAGGGTAGGAAAAAACATGCCCCCAAATATTTACATTAAGCAAAAATAAAGAAATATTACATATTTTACTCAAGATAAAGTCTCAAGTGTTCGATATTCTATGGGTGTCTCAATGAACTACTCTCTTGATCAATAAACCGATATGTTCCCTGCTTGATTTTTTCACTGACAATATAAGATCCCTCCCAATTTAATGCCAACTTTTCAAATTTTACGTCTTTGGTGTGTGAAAATACTTTTCTTAAACCTTGTCTTAAACTTCACATTCTCTGCTTTGTATCTTAGATGCATACTTGCTTCACATTAAACCTTGATCATGCACCGTTCTTTAACGAGCTTTGATTTTATTTTCTTCCATAAAGTCTAGTTGGGATCTTACTGTAGTTTTATTATCCTCTTTGGAATAATTTTTAAACTCTAAAAGAAAGAAAAGTAGATTCCATCGGTTTTATTGAATCTATCATATAGACCAAGGCAAAAGGATATTCTTGTATAGCTGTATGTGGAGTAGTTCGATGGGCCCAAAATAATTTTTGTAAGTAATCTGGTTATTTGCATGTCGTCCCTTCTAAATTATTTTTTAGACCAATCAAATAGTTATGTTTACAACTTCTATCTGCCTGTTAGCTTTGGGATGAAAAGGTGAAAGAAAAAATGGTGAATTTCTCTTGATGTACAAAAAATTTACAGGTCCATGTTGTCAAATTAGTTACCATTATATATTATAATATTTATAGAAATTCTGAATCTACAATATATGTAGGAAGTAATGAACTTGATTACTATTTTGGAAGTAGTTCTGGAGAGAGGTGTAGCTTCTACCCACTTAGAGAAATAATCAACTACTAGTATAATGGTTCGACACCCCCTATAAGCCATTAGTATGGGTCCAACCAAATCAAGCCCCCATCTATCAAAATGTACATCTTCAGATATTTACTCCATAAGAACTGCTAGTACATGTATTCTATATCCAAATCTTTGGCATTAATCATATATTGTAACTAACTCTTTAGCATCCGACATGATGTATGCCAAGTAATATCCTACTAACAAGACCCTTCTAGTCAAAACTTTATAACAATAATTGGCATAGCCTTCCCCATCATGTAATTCAGATATAATTACTTGGGACTCATCGAATCCGAGGCAACCCAATAAAGGAGTTTTTAAAGATTATTGTAGATGACGCCTCTCAAAACCAAAAAGCCATGTGCTTTAAACTTCAACTTCTTAGCTAGGATTTTGTATTCGGGAATATTTTCTCTAGTAATGAATTCTTGGATCTCATACCTCCAGTCTTGACTGGTTGTTGTACATATTGGAAAACTTTCCTCAGTTCTAACTTTCATTTCAAGGGTTGTTTTTATGGAAGGGCATTAATGTACCAAAATTCAAGGATATGCCTCAGAGTACGCAACAACGACTAAAGAGTCAGACATTGAATTTTAAAATCTTGGCACATACTCATACTTCATACATTTAAAGCGGGAATTTTTTTCTCTTAATACTTACAAATACTTTACCAATTGTTCTTTCTTTGTTTCATATTGTCCTTGAGCTTGATGTATGACTTAGCAATCAAATTCTTCTGGCACCACATATTTGAGCGAGCCTTAAACCATATATTGTTGCTTTGTACTCAACCTCATTGTTCGATGCATTGAAACCAAAATGTATGGCATATTACATTGAGTCTCCAAAGGGGGGGGGGAGTAGACAAATTCCTGCCACACAACCCATCATATTAGATCCACCATCTCTTCAAATTACTCATTCTTTCTTAGGTTTATTGATAGACGATTATATGTAGGATTTCCCAAAATGGAACTCAACCAATTCCACCGACCAATTGGTCATTCGACCCGATACATCTAGTTTTTACAACATACTTTTAAGTGGAAAAGAAGTATGAACCATGATGGAATACGCTTAGAATTAGGGCCTCATTTTCTTGGCTGCTATTACCAAGGCTAAGGCTAACTTTTCCAGCTTCATATATCTTTTCTCAGAATCCAACAAACTCTTACTAATATAATAAACCGAATGAGGGTAATTGTCAACTTCCCAGACTAACACTACACTCACCGCGTGATCCGATACTGCCAAGTATACATAAAGTCTTTCTACTATTATTGGTTTAAACAGAGTTTTGGGCGAAGATAAAGGTTTCTTGATTATGAGGAACTCTGTATCACAATTTGGTGACCAGTTAAACACCTTGTCATTTCTCAACACTTGGAAGATTTGTGCACACTTATCTGATGACCTTGATATGAACCTATTTAAAACTGTTACCCTTCCAGTTATTATTTGTACTTATTTTATGGATCTCTGAAGGTCCATAGATAGCAATGCATCTAGTTGTACTGGGTCGGCTTGAATCTCTTTCTGATTAATAACATACCTTAAAAAATTTCCGGATCGCACGCCAAAGGTGCACTTTTCTGGATTTAGCTTTAAATTGATGGCTTCAAAATTAGAGAAAGTTTCTTTGAGATCAAGAAAATGATTCTCCTCTCTTAGAATCTTCACCATAATTTCATCGATATAAACTTATACATTTCTCCCAATCTAACTACAAAATTCTTTACTTACTAAACGTTGGTAAGTAACCCCAATATTATTTAAACATAAGGGCATTACTTTATAACAATACAACCCCTATCAATGATAAAAATAGTATGATATTCGTCCTTTGAAACAATTTATATCTGATTGTACCCAACAAATACATCCATAAAAGACAACTATTTATTTCCAAGAATCTATCAACTGATCTATCAGAGGAACATGGAAAGGATCCCAGGGACAGGCCCTGTTGAGATCTGCAAAATCAATACACATTCATCATTCGTAATTTACCATTTTCTTCTTTTACGAATACCAGATTTACTATCCATAATGAGTACTGAGATTCTCGAATATGTCCCATCTTTGTCAGTCTATCTACCTCTTTAACAATATCTTCAGATTTCGTTTTAGAAAAATCCCTTATTCTCTATATCACTGGGCCCGGATCAGATCGCACATATGACTTATGGAAAATGAGGCTAGCTGGTATACCTATCACATCTTCATTACACCAAGAAAACGCATGTAAATTCTTGGATAAGAAGGACAATAACTATTTCTTCAATTCGATGACAATTTAGTTACAGTTATAACACTTTTCCCTTTTATAAAACTATGTACTTCAACCTCTTCAATATGAATAACTGCAGTAAGAGTCTCTCTTGGATCATCTATCTTGTTTGTATCCAAAGAAAACTCTAGTAACTGATATTCCTTTTTGGCTGTCATATTTCCAAAAGACTTTGGAGCAATATCAGTGACATATCATCCCCTAACCACCTTTTGACTGCTCTGAACCACCCCCACTTGGCCTCCAACAATGTATTTCAAGCACTGGTGAACCACTAATGCAACAACATTCATCCTAGATAGCCAAGATTTGTTTTTCAATAATGGCATTATATGTGGTCAGACAATCCACCACCGTAAACAAAACTCTCACCATTTTCTTAAACAGACATTTGCCCAAAATTGCTTCACCTTCGACCTCCCCAATAACATCAATAGATTTTCCTGTAAAGCCCACTATGGTTCTGTTTGGTTGAAGAATAATGCATGGATTCTTTATTTACTCATAGGTGGACATAAATAAAATATTAGTTGAGCTACTAATGTCGATCAGGATGCGTCGAATTTATGTTCCTTCGATAGATGCTCCTATTAACACAATATCCTCATGTAGCCTATTAACATTTCTTAAATTATCATCATAAAAAAATATAAATGAGGGCAAGATTTTAATACAAATATGAATACATTTTCCCTTATAATTGCGTACTCAAGCTAACCACATGCATTTTCCTAGAACAACTTGAGGGTGTTGTCATCGTGTCTCATCCAAAAATAGTTAACGATTTGAAGAAATAACACAACTTATAAATCCTTCCACTGTTTTCATATACTACATTTACTTGGCCCCAATCCGGATCAAGATCCAAGTATTCAGAGTCCGTATTGAATTTATCAGTAATAACCATTGTACTTTCCTATTTTGGAGCTTTTATAGTTTGTCTTCAGACAAAAGGTGAAGCTGTATATGCCCCATTTGTGCTTGATTATGATGTGTTACTCACTTGTCCATTACCCACTTGTGATTTAACAAAGGTAGTTAGCTTCCAATTTTCAATTAACGATTGTATGTCATGCTTTAAAACAATAAATACTTAGTATAATATCATACATCACTATAGTACTTACAAAATCATGTGTTTTGATTTTCCATTGGAGTTTGAATAGGTGCAGGCCTTCAGAATTGCACAAAATTTTAAAACCTATCATAAATAGTCGCAAAATTGTCAATCAATTATGAAAAATAACTAGGTTGAACCTAATGATTCCCTTTTGGTTTAGATTAATGCCCTTGATTAGACTGGTTTGGTCTATGCCAATGAGAACCCTTTCTGGAGTCCCTCAGACGATCGCTAACTGTAGCTTGTGATTGGATACTAGTTTGTGGAAGTGGGGTTGTATGGGTTGGTCTATATTGATGAGGTTGTCTCAATATTTTAGTTTCCGCCACAATGATTTGCTTTCTAACTTGGTTTAACAAACCACCCAAAGTCATTGCTTTCTTACGGGTTACTGAATCAGCCAACTCACCAACTAACAACCCTTATATGAGTGCAACTATAACTACCCGTTCGAAATAGTCTGCCAATCCATCTCTGGTATTCACAAAATATTGGGTATAATCCTTTTAAGATCATGAGGGTGCTACCAGCAATAGATTATAGTATCCATATTTCCTCTAAGTTCTTTATTTCCCACAATTTTTTTCGGAATGTCATCCAAAACATGCCAAAATTCTTGATCGACTCATGTGGTAATATGTTACACCACTTCAAGGCGCTATCCTTAAAAGTTTGATAAAAAACTCTACACAATAGCTTGTCATCATCATCAAAACTCATCATGAAATTCTTAAACTGCTTAATATGGTTATCGGGGTCTTGGCTCCCATAATATTTTTTTTTTCCGTTTTTTAGATATCAAAACGCCTAGGTAGATGTCTGGAGATGTTTAAACCAATAGGGTTTAGAATACCTGTTATATTAGGCTCAATAAATAAATGTCAACCATGTATTATCGAACTAAAAATGTGTCCCGTTTCCCAAAACTAAATAAGATGTAGACCCATAAGAGCAAAAACAGCTGAATAAGTTTTGCAGTGAGCCTAAAGATATTGGGTAAAACACGATTGAGTAAAAATATTTGAATGAAGAAATATATAACCTGATTGATGATGATAATATTCTCAAATTCATTAATGGTTGAGCCCCTCTTACTATAAAAAAAAATTCCATCAAATCAACCACCACTCAATGTCGAGCTTTCACATACAACATCCAAAGTATTTGTGATGAAATTAGTATAAATTTTGACCATCTACAAAATTTGAAATGAATATTTATATCTGAATATGGGCATACAGGCTATTAACACCATCTCCGGAAGGGAAACCTTTACATGCATCATCACTTCTTACATGAAGCACCACATTCATGATTTTGAACATCATCAGAGAAGCTAAATTTGGCTCATTTTTACCGAACTATTTACCCTTTACTAGCTTTGATAATGACAATTTGAGAGGGGTAGTAGGAATCCACGAGGATGCAATGACCATCACCGTCAAAATTGTTAGTGTCGAAGTTAGACAAATTATGATCGGTACATGAAATTGTACTAATTTTCTCTTTAAGAAAAGTTATGCTCATATCCAGTGCATATCCATGAGATTTTTGATGATTTCTGATGGCATCGAGACCCTGATATTTAGTGAAATAAAATTATATGCTTTTGAGAAATATGGAGTGCATAAAGATAGTCTAGTGCCTTTTCGTGATAGTAGAGGTTTGTGCAATGTTATTTTGGGCATTGTGGCTACACAAAATGTATGTATTTATCTCTATCATAAACTAATGCATAAAATATCTTGTCAATGAAAGGATTGACATAATTTACAAAGCTAGAGAGTGCTATGTTACTTCTTTGGCTCCATCAGATAATTATTACTCGGTTCCCCCATAGCCTTAGAAGATATAAACGATCCAAAAAATTAGTATGCGTAAGATATAACATGAATATCCGCCTCGATAACATGCCATAAACTATCAATTATATACCAATAAAGAAAAGACACAAAAAATCTCCCATGAGATCATACTCGAAGTCAATCGACTGAGCCAGATAGGCCATATTAGGGAATATTTTTACCCTATATGGACTATAGATCTAGTATTAGTGAAAAAAATAAAAAATAAAAGATGTGCATGAACTTCACCAACCTTAACCAAACATTCTCGAATGACCCATTCCTGGTCTCGCGCATCGATCAATTGGTGGATTCTATTTCGGAAAAAAAAGTTGTTCTTAATTTTTAGATTCCTATTTAGGGTACAATCAGATTGCAATGTACTTAATGACAGAACAAGATTATCACTACTACAAGGTAATGCCCTCCACTTTTAAGAATGCGGATGAGATGCACGAAAGGATAATGAAAAAAGTTTATAAAATCAAATTAATAGAAATATTCAACCACATATTGATAATATACTAAGCTAAAAAGGCATAACTCACATGCCTTACTTACAAGAAACCTTCGGCAACCTCCGGAAAATCAATTTAAAACATAATCTAGAAATGCAGGATCAGGATCGAATCTAGAATATTCTCGAGGTACTTGGTACGAGAAATCAGATAAAACTCATTTAAGTTATTTAATTTAGTGGCTATAAAGTCACCACAAAATATCAATAAGGTTCATATACTCCTCACAGGAATGGTGGCTGCATTAAATCAATTAATTTCTAGATTCTCTGACATGCGATCTTTTTTTTACGCATCTTGAAAGAGATCAAACACTTTAAATGGAGGCTTAAACTGCTGTTTAGTCCTCTGATTATCACGTTTTTTGCTATTTAGTCCTCCGACTAAAAAATCACGGGTGAGGGTCCCTTGACTATTAAAAATCTTTAAAGTTAGTCCCCGCGCGTGGTTTTCTCTCTGGTTCTGCCATGTGTCACCATACTTAAATGGTACGAGTCTCACAAATAGTCCCCGCGTGTGGTTTTACGGATGTCGAAGGATTATTTGTGAGACTCGTACCATTTAACTATGATGACATATGGCGGAACCAGAAAGAAAACCACGCGTTGGGACTAACTTTATAGATTTTCAATAGTCAACGGACCCTCATCCGTGAGTTTTTAGTCGAGGGACTAAATGGCAAAAAACATGATAGTCGAAGAACTAGACAGTGATTTAAGCCTTATATGGACACCATAATATGATAAAATCTTACAAAAAATAAAGCGTTTGGTCTCTCCCAAAGTTTTGAGACGAAGGAATCTTATTAGTTAAAGCCTCAAAACTTGAAGGACATTCATACTCAAAGAACTCCATGATGAAAAATAATATGTTCAATGTGGGTATAAAAAACTACATAGATAATCTTATAAGTTGGGTACTACATGCATACAGTACACGCAAATACTAAGGAATTTGTGCAACACTACAATACATGCCAAATATTTCTGATCTTAATTTTAGTCCTAGCGGTGCATATGAAGTCACTTTTATTAGTTGTCCCTTCGACATATAAAACTTAGATATAATGGGAGCCCTTTCAATATAATAAAGGGTTGATAGTACCTTTCGGTGATAGTAAACTATTTTTTCAAATGGGTAGAGGCATAATCATTGGTAAAAATTGAGCCACTAATACGAACCAAACTAAATAAGTCATACACTTCCTTCGAACAAATAGTTTTTGTAAGTATGAAGTCTTTAGGGTTATAACCTTCGTAATAGGTTATAATTCCAAAGTGAGAAACTAGATTTGTTTTTTCAAACCAAGTCAATCCAATATTATTTATCGACATCTTTTCATCCTTAAGAAAATGGGCAAGTTGGATTAACTAATCAAACTATTTTGGACGAGATTCACTACCTTCTCAAAACTTATGCAAGGAACTGACAGAAGTTTCTACAATAAATATTATGGTCATATCGAAGTACCCCAAGAAGCACCATATGGTCTATATAATACAAATTATTGTATTAGTATAAACATTTTTACCTTCCTTCAGATTTACCAACTAGAATAAAAGTAAAAACGAGAGCAGCCACATAGCAAAACTAGATTTGATAGGAGAAAATCGAATAAAAATGAATTCATGTTGGCAACAAAAATACAAATTTTATATTAAAAAGAGCAAGTCAAACCCCACGTGGCTTCAAAATTTCAATACTTGTTCTAAATTTATAAGTAAATCATAGTTAAATTAATTCAAAACGACAAAAGGTAAAAAAGAGAAAAATAATTCAAAAAAATGTTGGCTTTATTAATCAAACTATAAGCACAAAAAATATTTTCCATATTCGAAGGACTTCAATATTCAAAAGATCAGAAAATACAAATAAAGAAAACCCTAATTTTTAGACAATAACAATTATATCTTCGAGGACATATATTTTCGTTATATGTTTATTTTTATGCAAAAATCTTGGGTAAGACAATCTCCTCCTCTTCCACATAAGTTTAGGAGGAAAAATTTCTTGTACATTGTTATAGCCTCTACAAATAGCGGTAAGAAACGTTTTTATCCTCTCTCATTTCATCACCCTTACCTCACCAGACAGAGACTATGGACATATATGTCAAGGATCATTTCATGTCTTCAAGTAAAGACCAATATTTAGATCCGAAAAAGTCTGATGACTTGACCAAACAATCACCTCTTCTATTTTCCTACCATATTTCATAGAATATGTTAGGCATGACTCCTGAAATTATTTTTGTTTGGCCTCATAGATCTTTTGATCCCTTCCTAATTTTTTCGTATAAATATCTGAATAATGCTCAGTTATTTTTTTCGCTCCTAAATCAGGCAAGAGTTATCGCTTTAACGGAAGGTTTATACTCTATATATTTTTTTCGTCGGACAATATCATTATAAGGCTTTAACGAACTCTAACTCAAATATTATTTTATCTCGCCCGACTAGATAAGTCTGAGCATAGTCTATAACTATTTTCTTGGCAATTAACTCCTCCTCAAATTATTTTATTAGAGGAAAACTCGCTCGTTCAGCTGGGATTCTCTTGCTTTAGACCGTATTTGATCTTCTAAGGGTTCGAAAACCATAAAAAATGGCTAAATATTAGGCATTACAATTGGACCATATTTTTTTGCTCTTGTCACCATGTCAAAGGCACATACTAAAATTCATTTGAGATTTTTATTGCTTTAATAACGTAAAAAAGGAAATAATTTGACTAACCATAATGCTTAGATCTACTTCTTGAGCCGCCAGATCTAACACATAACTCTTGGACCCTATGTTTCATTATTTCAGTGATACCTTCATTACAGAGACAAATGTTTTCCAGTTTTATAGGAGCTACCAATTTGGTAGTTGTTTGTTGTAAATATTGGCTTGAGGTTTAAAACATAACATGAATGTTTTTCACTTGTTGATAGGGTGATCTTTTTTAATTATCTTTTTGTGTTGTCATGTTAAGGACAAAACAAAGTGATAAACTAATACTCTATAAAAATATTATGAGGGATCAGAGGTAAAATTTCCACCTTAGGGCGTACGAGGGACGAACCCACAATAGTTTTTGCTATGTTAGGGGTATTGTCGAAGAGTTGAAAGGACATTATACTTGCTTTGAATCAAAACTTCAATGATCATAATTTATAATTTTATTTGAAATATCACTACCAAACCACATCTTCGAGATATGTTTCCTTGAAAGCCCTTGTCTTGGGGCAGAATCATCCTCATTTTAATGTTGTCATTTGACAACTAGTATTTCATATTTTCCTTTCTTTACAATGGCTTCCATCAAGACTTTAACATCAACGATCATATGTTTCTTATATTTTTATTATACAAAAATAGGCTTCAATGATACCCATCCCTCTTAAATAATGACCCATTTTACAAGAACATAGGTCACAAAGACCTTGCTCATCATAATAATTCTTAAGGATAAGAACAAGGAGTAGTTTCAACCATGAACATACAATTTTGTATATTTTACATTAATAGAGGCAACAATAGTGATGACATGCCCACCATCACATTCCCTAGGGATAAGGAACTTGATAAGAACCGTCATTCAAAAGCCAGTACTCATACGCTACGAAATTCTCAAAATAAAAAGCTACACTATGAGATTTCTCTCATTGTATTGGGGCAATCATGGTGAAGTGATGAAGTTTCTTATTCCTTAAATTATGTCAATAAATAAAAAATAAATATGATCTGCAAAAGTGCAACATACAATAAAAATGTCCGCATACAAGTTTTTATACAACAAATTCCAACTATTGAAAATTTATGACGAAATTCCAGTTCCTAACATTGGTCACCGCCTGACACGACCTTCCCGTCTCCCATGCACCAGTGACGAAGACGAAAATTTTCTTCAATCATTTCTCAAAATATGAAAGGTTTGTGACCATCGTGTACTGTATGAGGATTAACATGTAGTAGTAAAAAATTACCTTATGTGAACTTATGCTAGTAATATCCAAGAAACCCTCCATCGAAAATGGATAGTTGGCAAAATTTGGGACCATAATGGAGGTTATAAGTATCCTCAAACCATTTTGCATCAACTGACTTGAACACATATCAGACAATTAAAAAAAATCTAGCAGCACTGGATATAAGGGAAGACGTACTCCTTCGTCGAACATGCATGTGAAGAAAAATGTTGCATCACTATAACAGTCCATTATTGTTTATTCCTCGATGGGGAACCTAATCCCCACATATGAAATAGTATTACACTACGATCGAAGAGTCTTAAGTGGTTCCTGCTACCCAATATCATATAGTTTACGAATTACTTTCACTAGGAAGACCAGATATGTACATATAAACCTTTTTCCTTATTAGAAGTGACTCATCCGATGTAACTTTCCCAACGCCTCTGCTGAATCCTCCACCACCAAAATTTAGGGGACATTTTGTACAAAACTTTATGAATCTAGCTACACCTCTTGGTTGGCTTCAAACTGAAACACTCGCGTTATGGATGCTCTACGTGCCGTTCTTTCATATTTTAATTGCTTAGAATCTACTCATATTGCTTGGTTAAATGATATTTTTTGCAATTGGAAGTAGAAGATGCATACACAATTTTTTACAAAAGAGGAATCGTAAAAAGATTGAGACAAAATGAGAAGTGAGAAAAATACATAATGAAATAAACATTATTACTGATAAGAAACATATATTATTTTGATAATGCACCTTTCAAATATCTAATGGATGGCTATCAAAATTAGCGTATTTTACAAACAATGCAACCTAAAAATCGTTGATATGTATAGGACACATGTCGAAACATGTCTCGTTAGCTGTATTTTTGAACAATAGCCGTTTTATTCACTAGGTGCAATGTTTACGTGTGTCTTTTTTGTTTCTCCCATAAAATTCCTACTTTTCGTCAAGGGCTTGATCTATCATCGTATATCATTCACGAGCTAAAAAATGATCTAAAATACTACAATGACCCTTTTGCTTTTTTAATTTTACTAACAAAACTATTCATTTAGTTTTCAATCGAAGTTCTAAGGGTGATATCCACTTAGTTAAAATTACCGAAAATATTTTTTACGTTCGAAAAGTACACTAGTGCCTCCTAATTGGTAAAAAAATAAGTTTTTTTTTTACTTAAAAGAGTTTTTGGTTGACGACATGTTTTTAATGAGATGAAAGTATGATTAGTATCAAATTGATCTTTGCGGAGTCATGACAGTTCGTTTAGTGGTAACTGGACTCAATAGAGACAGAAGCAGCAAGACGAGAGTATTCACTCAAATAAAAAACTCACAAGATCGATTGTTTAGGCCAGAAAATTAAAAAAACTTAGACGATCATTTTCTTTTTTACATGAAATTCAAAACCTCGACTCTATTTTATGTTCAATACAAAATTTGTGCCTTTGTCATACAACCAAACCTTCAAACCAAGTTCATTGGACTCAACAAATACGAAACGATCGACAGACAAAAATAAATGTTACTAAGATTCCAACAATTTAATCTCATAAACAACACCACGTCTATTAGACATAAATTTATACTCTTTACATTTTTTTCCATAAAAACTATTAAATCTAACTATAAAAGAAACATATCTAATTTATTTAGACTTTAATTAATAAAATGTTTGTTAATTAATAATATTTAATATTAATAATTAAGGATTAATTTCAACTATGGAATATATATATTTTTAAAAAATTAATATTCGCGCCAAGCTAGAGTTACCTTCTCTTACGATCCAAAAATCATGACTCAGAGACCTAACCCCATGAATAGAAATTCTAATCTAAAAGTCCTACATCACACTTTTATTATTTTGTTATATGTTAGTTTTGTTTACTCTTTATTCTTTACATAAATCATAATCACTTTAATCATATTATTCCGATTTGTATAGTTTGGTCGAATATCTTCAAATATAATAACCATCGTTCGTATATGATGTAAACGTTTAACAAATCGATGCATTGCTTGAATTTATTTGTCGTCAAAATACTAATTCATATTTTATGAATTTCGAGATCTTTAACTTGTTCATTTTTTATTTTCTAGATTGTTTTAGAATTACCAACCTGGTGCTGTAAAAGATTAGGATGGTGACTGTTTGGAACTTCGGTCCAGTGTTGCGATTGCCTGGGTACAAAAAACCTGGGTGGAACTGTAGCTTCGTTCGAGAAGCTGAGCCATCCTCTATTGGCTTTTTTTCGTTGATAATGTTTTTCGATTTTCTATTGTAACAAATGGAAAAGTTAGCTTAGCGAGGTGTAAGAATGTATGTAGATTTGTAAATTCATGTAATTTAGCTTGTAACGTAAGTTGCGAAGTAACCAAAAGAACCTTTTGATAATCTATTTTAGATTCCCGAAAAGAAGACACATATTTCATTTATACAAGGTTGTTTACACATGTTATGAAATAGATTTTGTAACTATCTAAATTTGATCTGTTTATATCTTTGAATATTCTCAAATCCGATAAACAACATTTATATTAAAAAAACTGGATGGTTTTTTCTATTATTTTCACTTTCATTTTAAAAAATAAAACATAAAATTTTCAACCGCTTCATCTTTGCATACCTAGATTTAAATGAATATAGCAAATAAATAATTACATATTAATTTTAAAAAATATATTAAAGAAAAGTAACAGTTTGTTTAAATAAATAAATGAAAAAAAAAACTAATGGTAGAATCGGAAATCAGCCCAAAATCGAATATGTAAGAATCGCATTGAGAATCGGAATAAACTTTAATGGCTTATGGTTCTATTTTGGAGTTTGGTCAATAAAAAAATCGAAATGATAAAATAAATCCAGAACCGAACCCATAAAACTGATAAACCGGTAGAATCCAATTAAAACCAAACCGATAAAACTGCCAGTAGAATCGAATTGAAAACTTGATAATATGGAACTAAACTGATAAAATAGGTAAACCATAAAACCTATATGAAACTGAACCAATAAATTTGTTGGAGCTGAATGATTCTTATTATTAAAATTAGTTTAATTATTAGGTAATTGACCGGTAAAAAATATACCAAAAATTAACTTTAAAATTTAATTTTTATAATCATTCTTTAAATAAAAAAAATTCAAAATCAAATGATAATTTTTTTTAATAAAAATGGAACCGAACAGTATGAAAACGGAATCCAAATAGATCGGACTGAATTCGGACCCAATCAAAATCGGACCGAATTGGAATCGAACCGAATCCGATCAGACTAACCAAAAACCTAAAAATCTAATCTTGGCTAAAAAAATTAAAACCTAAAATTTAACGGTAAAATCCGAACATACCATTAAACCTAACATCTGCTTGGTTCGTCAAAATCAACCCAAACCGGACAAATAAAAACCATTAAACACGATAAATAACCAATTTATTGTAAACGAAACCGAGAAGCCGGTTTCAAATTCATCTATTAGCAATATATTTATTAAAAGGAAAACGAGAGGTCTACCATGTAAATTGTAGATTACTATCGTCTACCGATCGTTATCAAACGATATTGGTTGATGGGCATATGATATTTTTCTAGATTTGGACCACAAATAATTGAAGTGGACCCATTGTAGTTAATTAAGTTAAGGATGCATCAATATCCAACAGGCCAGAGAATTCGAGTAAAGCAACAATCAACAACTTGGAATTCGATTGACATGAACATTGCATAATTTTCGTATCAGTTTTGCTGTCAATTATATATATATAACTTCTATCGATAGGAATAGGATGCAACAAGAGAAATGATTTTTTTCTTTTTAAATATTACAAATTTGATATACTATGAGTTGAATTCAAGTACATAAGAATGAGATTCACACCTACATGCTGTTATGTTTAGACTTTTGCCAATGCTGTCTTTACACATGTTTTTTTTATGTACCTGCAAATAAAAAACAAAATATTTCAAAAATAATGGTTCATGCCCAGCAGAAACAATACTATTTAAATAATTTTAAGTAGTCTAAACTTAGACTTGCCTAGTGTTTGATTGGGATTAAAATCACAATGATCTTTAGTTTTTATTATCTATTTTGAAATCCAATCGGAGGTAAAATTTTGTTCCTTAATAATATATTTAATATATAAATATTCGAGTAATTGTCCGAGCTGTAAATTTTTTTGATAAAAATAATAAATTAAAATGAAAAAAAAGTAGTTTACACATATTTTGGCGTACTTTTCGTCATGTATAACTCGTAAAATGCAACACAAAAGAGCATATATCGAATAAACAAATGTAGTCTAATTCAAACAACAACAATACAAAATAACAATAAAAACAATAGTGTAGAACATCAAGTAATCGAAGAGTCAACTGAACGGATTCGTAACGTGAAAATTTGCAAAAATAATAAACAAATAAAATGTATTAGTATAAGAGAATTACGAGCAATGGATCTTTGAGCCGTGAAATCTGTAACGGAGGTCTGAGAGAATGCGTTGGGATATTACTGACTCTAGAGAAGGAGATTCAGTGAAGATCCTAACATTCGTCTTTTGCCACAAGTGATAGACCACCACATATAAAGCAATACGCCAAAGATGATAGAGGCCGAATGGAGCGGAAGTCAACGAACTCGAAGTGAGAAACTAGTTGGCCCAATATGGGTTTAGGTAGGGCATTTTAAATTCTTGGAGCAACCTTGCCAAATGTATTGGGAGAATGAACATTCCACCAATATATGATTAACGGTCTCTAGGTTACAATTGCAAAGAACACTGTTATAGACGGTGTTGTAACCCCAGGCAAGAAGCTTGTCATGTGTGGTGAGTTTCCTCTGAATGTAGAAACAGACAATGAATGAGCGTATGGGTATGTTATATTTGTTCAAAACGAGATTGACCCAAGTGGTTTTAGGTCTGGAAGGCCTAAAGTGATGATATGTGCTGCTAATGGTGAAAGAGTTACAATTCTGGTTGGCTATCCAAAGTTTAACATTCTCGATTCCATAAGGGGTGAGAGAAGATTGATGGCGTTACTAATTTTAAGTATATGAGCTTGGTGGGACCTTCTGTCGGAGCAGATATGATTCAGACAGTTTCATGGGCAGTTGTTGATGATGTCCGAAATCATGCTATTTTTGCGCATTCTAACAAAACAATAAATAGGAAAATGTTATACTCGAAGGAGGTGAAGTGTCACTACCGACAACAGCTTTGTAGAGCTTACCAGCGAGAGGTCCCAAATTAATGATCTTTCTCTACCCCCAACTAAGTGAAGAGCCTATATGGAGATTCCATATACTATTTTATTTTATATTCTTGGTAATAACCAAATTATGCCAAGTTAAGGAAGAATCATCACTCAAGATGAACCAGAAGTATTTGAAGGTGGCTGTCTGATTCCAGATCCTAAGTTCAAAATCTCAAGGTCGCCCTCCAACGAGAACAATATAATCGTAGACCATGCGACTTTTGAACCAGTGATGTTCAAGTCGGGCCCAAACCAAAGAAACCAACAAAAAATCTCAAAAAGTTCTTTAAGCACGTGTACAGAAAGAATAAAAATAAAAGACCTGTATACTTTGATGAGTCCGAATTCGAAGTGCTCCCCGGAAGGGCAGTCCAAAGTACATCTCCCCGTGAATTCGGACAGGCTCCAAGTATTTAATTCGAACAGGACTTTTTTACCGGACAGATGATTTCGAACACTGTAAACTTAAGGCAGTTCGAACTATGACTAAAGTACTAAAAAACCTAAACACTATCTGACTAAGCTACCTGCACATCTGCTTAAAACTTATGGGTCTTTAAACATGACCCGGGTCCATTAAACTTGACCCGAAAGCCCATAAGGGCCCAAATTTCACACTATAAATGCCCAACCACCAGCATTAACTATGGGTAAGAAAAATTAACTGCTGCCAGGCTGCTTAATTATCTCTCCACCCTGAAACACTTTGAAACACCCTGAAACACTTTGAAACACCCTGAAACACTTTGAAACACTTTAAAACACCCTGAAACACTTTGAAACACCTTTAAACACCACCACACCACCGTGAAACACCCTTACACCGCCTTAAAACTCCACTTGAAATTACCAGCCTACCCCCAGGCTACTTTTATCCACACCAAATTGGCGACCACAGTGGGAGGCGACGGTGCCTGAATCAAGCATTCAAAACCAAGTAAAGAAATTCTGTCCGAATGAATCCGGATAATCCAGAGCTTCCACCAGCTTTGCTCGAAGTGGTGGAAGAGAACGATGAATATACTGTCCAAGAGCGTGACAGGTTGAGGGTTGAAATAGAAGCTCTGAGGGCTGAAAAGGCCAAGATGGGCATGAAGGAGAAATCCAAAGCGTCAGTTGCTCATCGCTCTGATAACCCTCGAGAGCATGAGGCTTCAAAAACTCATGTGAGCACTAAAAAGACACATGCCAGTTCTAAAAAGTCTCACCGGTCCAAGCCTGTGGAGAGTTCTGACTCAAGTTCAGAATCTTCGGACAGCTCTTCGGACAGTGAGGGAAATGAAAAATCTTTGTCCTCCAGTAGTGATGAGGGGCGAACCAGGAAAAAACAGAAGCAAGTTAAAAAGTATTCCAGAAAAAGAGATCATCATGGAAGAATGAAAAGGCACATTGGGAAAGGATCATCTCACAACCGAAGGCATGTAGACCGGATGCTGGTAGATCCTTTTGCCTTCCATGATGAGCCAGGTATCTTTGCAACACCTAATGAGGATACTGCGTTCAGTCGTGGGAGGAATTGGAGGCAATCGCCTTTGTCTTCTAAAATACTGTCCGGAAATCTCCCCAAGAGGTTTGATAGCACCAAGATGGAGAAGTACGATGGCAGTACTGATCCAGACAATCATCTGGAGCAATTCAAGAACTTCATGATGAACTTTGATGATGATGATAAACTGTTCTGCAGGGCATTCTCCCAATCCTTCACGGGGAGTGCTCTGAAGTGGTACAACAGCCTTCCTCGGGGTTGTATCAGAGACTTTGATACTTTTTGGGTGGCCTTTCGAAGGCAATTTGTGGGGAGTAAGGAGTTAAAGGGTAATGGAGATACCATAATCCATTGTACCCAGGAACCAAATGAATCGTTAAAGGAGTACATAAGTCGTTTTGTGAACACAAAAAACGGGCTGGCTGATTGCTTTGAACAAGTGGCAATAGCATCCCTGAGACAAGGTTTGAACCCGGGCAACCTGGCCGATTCAGTAACCAGGAAGAAGGCCATGACCTGGGGAGGATTGCTAAATCAAGTTGGCAAACAAATAAATGTTGATGAAACAAAGAAGACCAGGGTGCACAGACAGGTGAGATCCACCCCGGTGGCACCAACTCCAAATCAAAACCAGTCCGGGAACAAAGCTAGAGAAACCGGACAGGGGCATGGAAGGGGAAAAGCTCAGTCTCAACCAGCTGCTCCTGCACAAAGCCAACAGTCTAGAAACAAAAGGGGACCATGGGTCCAACCGGAGTGGTTTGCAGAACTCAAAGAAAGTGTGGCAACCATTTTCGATAAAACAAAAGATGAAGTACACTACCGGAGACCAGCAACCTTGCAGTCTCCCAGAGAACATCGAAATAGTTCTTTTTGTCAATATCACAATGATATTGGCCATACTACTGATGATTGCATAGCATTGAAACAAGAGGTTCAAAACCTGATCAAAAGAGGGAAATTGGGTGCATACGTTAAAAGGAGAGGAGGCAACAGGCCTGACAACACTCACCGGGCTGGTCCGGTTAATGCTGCCCCAGAAGGAGCTATGGTAATCATTGAAAGGTTTGATGTGGAATCTGAATACTTGGATCCTGATCCAACAAGGAATAGAGTGGGTGCAATAGAGGAGCGTTCTAGGTCGGTCTCCGGGCTCATTAAGTTCTTTGAGTCCTTGACAATTTTCGGAGGGGACACTGTAACGGCTCCTACCACTTCATCAAGAAAAAGGCATGTTCATAATTTGGCTACCCAGCTAGAAGGGGGCATGACCTCTTATCAATCGTCAAGTTTATTCCCATTTATTGTCTTTGATGGGGATGATTTGAGAGACATTGCTGGCCCTCATGAAGATGCTGTTGTTATAGGAGCATCGATAGGGGGCAATGAGATAAGGCGAATCCTGGTAGATACTGGGAGCTCTGCCAATATCCTCTTCCTAGATACTTACAAGAAAATGAAAAATGCAGCTGTGATTCAAAAGTCAGACAGATCGATCGTAGGCTTCACGGGCAGCTCAGCCGATGTAATCGGTGAGTTCGAAGAAGAAGTATTGTTGGGCATAGGCCCTTTCAAGAAAACAGTCAGAATACTTTTCATTGTGGTGGATTGTCCCACTTGCTACAATGCTATTCTAGGGAGATCTTGGTTCTCTAGGATGCATGCAGTGGCTTTGACAGTCCATCAGTGTCTAAAATATGCTGTTCAGGGGCAGGTTGGGGTTGTCCGGAGCAGTCAAAAAGTTGCAAGGGAATGCTATGCCACTGCCTTGGCTCCACGAACTCTGGGGGCAGTCCGTATAAATGACCAATAGCAGTTTGAAGGCCTTTCTGGGGGTGAGGGTGAAATTGATGACCCCAGAGAGACCCCCGGAGTGTTGATCCCAGTTGAGGAGGTTGAGACACACTGCTTGGAAGAAGGAAGAATCGTCAAGATAGGATCCAAAATGCCACCAATGTTGAAAGAAGGTATGTTGAAATTCTTAAAAGACCATCAGCATGTTTTTGCTTGGTGCAACGCTGATGTTACTGGAGTTCCATCAGAGGTGATTTCCCATCACCTATCTGTCCGGAGAGACGTGGCACCAGTGGTGCAAAAGAGGAGAGATTTCTCAAAAGAAAAGGCTGATGTCATTGTACAAGTGGTTGACAGACTCACAAAGATGGGGCACATTAAAGAATCTCAGTACCCTTTGTGGACTGCCAATCCAGTCTTGGTAAAAAAGAAAAACGGTAAATGGCGAATGTGCATTGACTTCACAGATCTCAATCGAGCTTGCCCAAAAGACTTGTATCCGGTTCCCCGGATAGATCAGTTAGTAGACTCTACTTCTGGGAACAAGCTACTCTCCTTCATGGATGCTTTCTCCGGGTACAATCCGATCCAGGTGGATCCAAAAGATCAAGAGCATACCACTTTTGTTACTGATAGAGGTCTGCACTGCTATAAGGTGATGCCCTTTGGCTTGAAAAATGCTGGGGCTACTTATCAAAGGTTAGTCAATAAGGCATTTGCTGATCAAATTGGAAGAAATATGGAGGTTTACATTGACGATATGATGATGAAAAGTGTGGATGAGCAGCTGCACTTGTCCGACCTCAAGAGACTTTTGCCAACCTGGCCAAGGTGAATTTAAAGTTAAATCCTGAAAAATGTGTGTTCGGAGTGCAGTCCGGGAAGTTCTTAGGGTATATTATAAGTGAGCATGGAATACAGCCCGACCCGGACCAACTCAATGCTTTGTTCCAAATAGAGCCTCCACGAAACATTAAAGAAGTACAGCGATTAACGGGGAGGTTAGCAGCCTTGAAAAGATTCATCTCCAGGTCTTCGGACAGATGTGCTCCATTTTTTCAAACCTTGAAGGGTGCAAAGGGGTTTGAGTGGACACCACAGTGTGATGAGGCATTCAATGAAATTAAGAAGCATCTGTCCTCTCCCAAGACTTTGTTCAAACCAATTGATGGGGAGACTCTCTTCGTATATCTGGCTGTTTCAAGTTGTGCCATCAGTGCTGTGTTAGTAAGGGAGGTTGATGGGTATCCTCACCCAGTGTACTACATCAGCAAAAGCTTGATTAATGCTGAGAAGCGTTACTTGAAACTTGAAAAACTAGCATTGGCCTTGGTGATAGCTGCAAGAAAGATGAGGCCTTATTTTCAGGCTCATCCTATCATTGTCCGGACGTCTTTCCCTTTAAAGAATGTCCTTCAGAAAGCGGACATTTCAAGCAGAATGACAAAGTGGTCAGTAGAGTTGGGGGACTTCGACATAGACTTTGCTCCTCGAACAGCAGTAAAAGCTCAGGCTGTGGCTGACTTTCTGGTCGAATTCCATACTGATAGGGACTCTGAACAACCTACTGATTCGAAAGACAAAAAAGTGTGGATTGTCCGAACAGACGGGGGATCCAGTGCCATAGGGTCTGGGGCAGGAATATGTCTCACTTCCCCCTATGGGGACAACATGTTCCAAGCTATTTGTTTTGCTTTCAGGGCATCCAGTAATGAGTCCGAATATGAAGCAGCTATAGCTGGGTTGAAATTGGCTTACATCTGTGGAGCAAAAAGGGTCAAGCTGCTAAGCGACTCCTAATTGCTTGTCCACCATGCCTTGGGCCTATCAGAAGCTAGAAAGGAACAATTGATCAAGTATTTACTACTCTTGAAAAATGAGGCCATGAAGTTTAAAGCCGTTGTCTATGAGCATATTCCCCGGGCAGAGAATGAGCTAGCAGACTCATTGGCAACAATAGCATATACGGAGTCCTATCCATGGATCCATGTGCTTGAAAGCCCTTCTATTCAACTTGATGAAGGTGAAAAAGAGGAAGTCTTTGAAATACAAGTAAACCGGCCTCAAGACTGGAGGTCTCCTGTTATGCAATATCTGTCTGATGGCATCGTGCCTTTGGATAAACCACAAGCCAGAACGTTAAAGCACAGGGCTCGTGGTTTTATCATGATTAGAGAGGTCTTGTACAAGAAATCCTATAGCAAACCTCTCCTACGCTGTTTAGGGGATCATGAGTCACAAATGGTTCTCTCCGAATTGCACGATGGTGAGGGGTCAGCCCATTGTGGATTTAGAGCATTAACAAGAAGAGTGCTTCTCTCCGGATATTATTGGCCATCAATAATGAAAGATGCTAAGGAGCTGGTAAGAAGATGTGACCCATGCCAGAGGTACAGCAATGAAATTCATGTACCAGCCATTCCTTTGGAATCAATTTCTGAGCCCATCCCTTTTGCTCGATGGGGATTGGACTTAGTTGGGCCTCTCCCTGTGGTGTCCGGAGGGCGTAAAACCATAATTGTAGCCATTGACTACTTTTCGAAGTGGATAGAAACAGCCCCCTTGGCAGGGACAACATCAAAGGATGTTATAAAATTCATTCTATCCAACATATGTTGCAGATTTGGTGTCCCCCAGAGAATAACAACAGACAATGGGCCACAGTTTGACAACAGAGAAATGGAGAGCTTCTGTGCCTCAAGGGGTATTCAGCATTGCTTTTCTTCACCTTTCCACCCACAGGCCAATGGGCAAGTTGAGGTGGCTAATAGAACAATACTGTCTGGTTTAAAGAAAAATTTGGAAGGGGCTGCTGGGAAGTGGCCTAGTTATTTACAAGAAGTTTTGTGGGCCTACCGGACAACGCCTGGGGCTGCAACACAAGAATCACCTTTTGCCTTGGTCTATGGGATGGATGCAGTAGCCCCCATAGAGAAGACACTCCCCTCCTTTCGAGTCCACAACTTCTCCGGACAGGCTAATGAAATGGCAGTTAGAAATCAACTTGATTTAATTGAAGAAAGGCGAGTAAAAGCTCATCTTAGAGTGGCACACTATCAAGGCTTGATGAGAAGCAAGTTTGCTTCTAAAGTTAAAAGAAGGGACTTTCAACCAGGAGATAAGGTATTGAGGAAAGTTTTCTTGCATACCAAGGAAAAGCTCTTCGGAAAGCTGGCCCCAACTTGGGAGGGTCCCTATACTGTGGTTGAAAGAATCAAGCCTAGAACGTACTGGTTAGAAGACAAAGATGGCAGGGTTTTAACTCACCCTTGGAATATTGAACACCTTCGAATGTACTTGGAATAAAACTTATGTAAATATTTACTTGTTTAAACATCCATGTAAATATTTGGGGGCATACCACTTCCTCTCTTCGGCGCCACGGAGAGCTTTAAATAAAACTTGGAGCCTTCTTAAATAGTTTTCTAAGTTTTTGCAAAATTCTGTTGATTGTCATACTATCCGGATTGAAAGGTCTAAGGGCTACTTAAATTCTAGCCAGAGAAACTAAACACTCTCACAACACAATAACTCAAGACTACTTAAACTCCAGCTATTTAAACAGACTATGAAAGAAGAGAATGGTTGAGCAAAACAAAACATCCATTCAACAACTTAAAATTGCCTTGGCCTTCCAAGGACTTTTTAAACAAGTTTGGGTGCAGAACAAAAATCTGTCCGAACGGACAACATCACAAAAAAGGTGCCTTGGCCTTCCAAGGACTTTGGTTCAAGTAAAAGATAAACAAAACAAATTATAAATTAAGGTGGAGCCTTTGAAGATGGCTCACCCTCATCTGTTTTCTTGCTCTTGATATCGCTTTTTTCCTCAATGACCTTCTTGCCTTTGGGGTCAACCTCTTCCTCATCCGGACTCTCTCCGGTTTCCTCTTCGTCACCAGACGAGGATATATCAGTGTACCCTTCATCAACCATGGTCCAGTAGGGGAGATCATCGTCATCCACATAACGCCATAAGTCCCCTAGTCTCCTCTTCGGGAACTTCTCGTGAAACAGGAGGACCATATCGGACTTCACTTTCTCAATCAATAATTCTTCACTCCGTATCATCTCCCTGGCATAAGCGTTAATTTTAGCCTTGATCATGGCCTCTTGATCCTTCACCAAAGCAGCTTTCTCCTCAACAGCCTGAGTCACTGCATTCTCTAAAGCAAGTTTGTCAGTAATCAGGTTGGTGACAAGCTTCTCCTGTGCTGCAGTCTCTCCTCTTGAGGCTGTCAAGTCCTTCTCCAATCCGGATAGCTTAGCCCGGAGATCTTTTACGGTCTCTTCTAAAGAAACAACTTTTGTGTTGCTTTCCTCTTGATTCTTCTTTAGCTGTTCGTTCGACTCCTTAAGCAAGTCAACCTTAGTAGTGGCAGTCCTGAGGTCATCAGACAGTTTCTCCTTCTCAGACTTAAGGTTTGATGGTTTCTGCCTGACTCCGGACTTGCCTTTCCAGGGTGAGTACTGGTTGCACGTTGCTAAGGAGGGAATGGGCTATAACATCCCTCTCACTGGAAACCAAGAAAGTCTTACCATTGAAGTTTACTGTGTTGGAGCTACTTGGGGGAACATATGGCCCTGCGAACTCATCTCTAGACAGGCCAAGGAAGTAGTCACCTAGAGGACCCAGACCGGTGACGTCCACTTCATCCATGTTAATCTCTCCCCGTTCAATCTCATCAGTATGGAATTCCCTTGGAATCCCTTCATTAAGATTCCCTGGGATCTCTTCAGCCAATGTCGGATCGGTTGGGAAGGTGGGCTCCGGATCCCGGAGAGTGAGCTCTTCACTTTGAGAAGTCTTTTTCTTTTTGACTTCCCTGTCAACACTGTCACTCGCTTGTTTGCGAGTCCGTTTAGAAGCCCTTGTAGGTTTTGAGGAGTTCACCCCTTGCTTCTCACTCTCCTGTTCTACCACTTGTAGAAGGTTTGCGTCAACTTGAGCTTGGGCTGGCACCTCTGAACCTGTGAGAGCCTCTTTCTCCGTATCCTCTACCGCTCTCCTGCCTTTCTTCTTCTTGCCCTTCATTTTACTTGGGGCTTTGGCCCGGGTAGGAAGGAAGAGGGTCCCATCCAATTCATGAGACCTTCTCAGCACTACATCTTCATCAGGTGGGGTGGAGAACTCCTCCCAGGTTAGATCCCTTCGACCTGTGGTGTTCCACATATGGGATCTCGCTAAATTCCCAGGGGTAAAAGCTTTGTGAAACCGGTTCTCCCAGTTCTCTGCGGCCCATGCGTTTATCTTGCCACAGGTGACCTGTCCGACTTTTAGGTAGTCTCCGAACTCCTTTGGCAGCTCTGATAAAACAAGAAGGTAACTGATTAGCATAAACTAAGCGAAAAGAGAATTTCGAATAGAAACTTAAAGTAAAACTTACGATCGCTCCTCCATCTACTTCGAATAAGGCTAGGATTCTCCCCGGCCTTGATTTTCTTGCCATTCTCCCACGAGCCACTCACAAACAAGAACTGGCTCCTCCACTTGCTCTCCGACTCCAGGAGATCATCCACAGCTTTAAGATTGTTCCCCATGTTAAAATGATAGAAAGGGAACTGATGGTGTTTGCACAAACTAGCTACAGCAGCGAACTCTTCCATTGGAAGAGGGATTCCGGACAACCTAGACGTCATAATGCATGACATCAGGGTGTACCATCCGTTAGGGCTTAGCTGTGATGGACATAGCTTGACTAGGTGGAAATAGCGCACTATCTCTGGATCCAGTGGGAACCTAAGTCCCCAGTTGAATAGCTCCGTAAAGAAGACTATCTCGTTCCTTTTGCAATCCATCGGGGTCTCCGGATCGATGGGAATTCGAATTTTTACATTTTCAGGGATCCCCCACTTAGTGCGAAACCGTCCCAAATCTTTAGTATGGATAAACGCATACTTGGTCTTTAACAGAGATAAAAGGTACTTGAACTCTACCTTATGAAAGCAGGGCCCTACTCTCCCTTCGAGGCTCTCCGGCAGATCCGGACGCCTCAGATACAAGTCCTCTTTGCCCTTCTTGGCAACAACTACAGCAGTTTCAGCTTGTCCGGAAGACTCGGACTCAAACCTAACCTCCTCAGTGGAGTCTTCCATCCTCTCCTCCATTATTGTTGGGGGAGCTTCAGCAGAAACAACCCGAGGAGGGATGAAGCTTGGCACAGCTGATCCTCCGGACTGTTGGCTCTTTGTATGTTTTTGAGTTCTCACCTCAGTTTGAGTTTCTGAGGTCGAAGTTTCCTTGGGAGGTAATGGGCTGCTAGCCCCCGGACCGACTGGCCTTTCCCGGAGAGTCCTAACAGTTGCCCCGGACCCTGAATCGCTGGTATTTTTTGAAGAAAGTCCCTTAACCAATCTGCTTGGTCTTTTCATGATTAGTTTGTCTGGAGAATGATCGGAGTCGGACCCCATAGCAATGAAAGTGGATTTCTTCCTGACACTTGTGACAGTGACCCCCGGTTCAACGATAGGGATCGACTCTTGAACTGAAGAGCCAGATACTATAGGAGAAAGTGTTGATTGAAAGAGTTTTCTGGGTTTCGTACCTTTCGAAGAAGACGAACCTCTATCAGATTCTTCGATTGAAGGGGCTGGTTTCTCGACAGGCGACGCTGGAAGCCCTGCTGCAAGTCTTTTCTCTTTTTCAACCCTTTGAGCTTTCTCCAATTCTGAGAGATTAAGCCAGCCACCCTTGATTAGAGCTGTTCTTGCTGTGAACATAAAACAACTAAGGAAATCTTGAAGTTTTAGAGAGATGAAACTTTGAGTAAAATGGCAGAGTGAAAGTGATAAGTGAGGCTGTGAAAGATGAATGAAATTTATAGTAAATGTAAAAAAGGGTTTGATTCCTAGGAGAATCCGAAAAGTTGGGCAATGATTAAAAAACGGCGCTGACATCATCAATAGCATTTAAAGAGGTAACTTGTTCGAGAAAGTGGTGCAACTTTCAAGGTGAAAAAACGGCTAAAAGTAACCAACCAGAGAGTGACACGTGTCCCACTAACTCTGATAAAGAACCGTTTGGAATTCGTAACGATTGGGCTGTCCGGGCCTGTCCTCAACTCTCTTCGAATTGGAAGATCACTTCCTAAGTCGGACTGTTTTTCAGTTCTTTAACAAGGACACTTGTTCAAATACCTAAAAAAGGGGCTCCTGATGAGTCCGAATTCGAAGTGCTCCCCGGAAGGGCAGTCCAAAGTACATCTCCCCGTGAATTCGGACAGGCTCCAAGTATTTAATTCGAACATGACTTTTTTACCGGACAGATGATTTCGAACACTGTAAACTTAAGGCAGTTCGAACTATGACTAAAGTACTAAAAAACCTAAACAGTATCTGACTAAGCTACCTGCACATCTGCTTAAAACTTATGGGTCTTTAAACATGACCCGGGTCCATTAAACTTGACCCGAAAGCCCATAAGGGCCCAAATTTCACACTATAAATGCCCAACCACCAGCATTAACTATGGGTAAGAAAAATTAACTGCTGCCAGGCTGCTTAATTATCTCTCCACCCTGAAACACTTTGAAACACCCTGAAACACTTTGAAACACCCTGAAACACTTTGAAACACTTTAAAACACCCTGAAACACTTTGAAACACCTTTAAACACCACCACACCACCGTGAAACACCCTTACACCGCCTTAAAACTCCACTTGAAATTACCAGCCTACCCCCAGGCTACTTTTATCCACACCATACTTGACCTTGCAAACCAGACAACCTTAACAAATTGCACCCAACCGGTACAAGAAAAGTGTTTGAAAGTCCAAAAGATTAAAAATAAAAACTCTTTGTCTTTAGATCTTGGTTTCTCTCCCTCGTGGATTTGGATAAAAATTTATAGCTTAGGCATTTGGCTAACAAACTATACATGGTAGCAATCGATAATGAGGATACTATCTTCTTCAAGTACGACCTCTCTATCTTTTAAGTAATCTATTATGGATAAAGTAAAAGTCTGACAACAATCTCAAGGTATCAAATATCATTTTAGATGGAATCTGGTACTGGTTAGTCCAAATAAGATATGCTAATTCTAGAAATCATCACAACCTTTAGGAGGTTAACAACCGCATTCGCTATTTACATCCTTCTAAAATTAATAATAACGAAGTTTATTATTGGGTTGTTAAGAGTGAAAACAAAAACCTCATAATACTTACAACGTCATCTGTACGACCACCACTATGTTGGGTAGGCTGAATTAGTATGTAATAAATACAATATTTCATGTTAGTCTTTTAATCTTTGGCTTGCTATCCAAGGAAAATTTTCAACATGATATAAAATTATATTTTATGGGACTAAACTCCCTTTTGGATTGTGTGCAGTGCAATTCATGTGTAAGAATGTTTCTCCACTAAGAGTATCCAGATCGCCGCTAGTTCAAAGCTCAAGTTCACACTAATCGATAGTAATTGGCTTTCCTGGATTATGGAGGCGTCAAACTAGCATTCCTCTCACCTCCACCAGCTTTGGTACTCGTGTTTTGGCATGGTAATATATCACATCTAGCAGGAGCAGAATGTAAGAATTTTTAGGTCCCTTTCCTTCCTCGGTATTATGGTTTCACATCATATGGTTGCAGATTCTTTGGAACCCAGATTGTTTAGCCGTCGTAATATTTACTTGATTTCTAACTTATCTTTATTGTATGCATTTATAGCTCCCTTTGATGTGGTTGTCGTTGTACTGCGGGACATGATAAATATTAGAATAATATAAAATTATTAGAAGATACCGAATATACGAATATAATATATTAGGAGATTGAATATAATTGCATATTATTATATGATCCTGAAATTATTAAAAGATTATATGTAATTATTATAAGATCCTGAAATTATTAGAAGATTATATATAATTTATATAAGATCCTAAAAATATTATATGATTATATGTAATTACAAGAGAAGACTAAAACTTCTATATATATATTTGTCTTTGGTCATTTTAAACACAACTTTAGAATCCAATAAATCACTTTACAAATTCTCTAATCATTTGTTTCTCTTTTATGGTATCAGAGCCCTAATTTTTTTCTTATGGAGAATCCTCGTGGTAAGAGAGGTGCCCTAATATTTCATATATATATATATATATACATATTATCGTTTTTTGGAGACTCCTAATAACGAATTCCAATTTTACAAATATATGTAACTTTTTTTTTCTCTTTTGGAAATAATTATCTCCTCTATGATTGTTATAATTTTCTCTATCTAATTTTGTTTTTTAAAAACAATATATATATAAAAAATATATTATTTTATTATTTCTCAAGCCATACAAACACATAATTTCTTCATACAAACATATTATCCAACTAATGAAATCTTCGTGGATGACATCATATCGTCAGACAATTTATCCTTATGATCTTCATGTTGGTCATGTTGTCGCCTTGAGTATTATGCACGAAAAGGACAGGCGAGAGGGGTTGGTGGTGCCATCTCTTACTCCTGAACAATGAGATAATTTCAAAAATTTACTCGTTTATGTGAAAGATTCTTCATTTAAACAACTATCAGGTATTCCTATTACCAAACGTTAGATAATTAACACAGGTACTACAAATCATATGACAAATAATTTTTAATGTTTGAATAATATTCAGGATATTCGGGATTGTTGGATTCTTCTGCCAGATGGGAAACTGACTGCTGCTATAAAAGCGGGATCTGTGCAATTAAATGATACTTTGATGTTGGATAATGTTTTATTTGTGCAAGATTTAAACTGTGATTTGCTCTTCATATCTCAATTATTTGATGAGGCTAATTGTATTGTCCAATTTTTAAAGAAAATATACATTATTCAGAACCGAGCAACAAAGAAGGTGATTAGTGCGGGTAGACAGTCTGTTAGACTTTTCTACTTGCAACATGCAGTTGTGTGCAGTGTGCATATATCTTCTTAGGAGAGTTTGTTTGATATATGGCATAAACGGCTGGGATATCCGTCTCATAAAGTATTATCTTTCTTTCATTAAACAGTAAATGGTAAATTTAGTAGTTTGAAGAACAATACTTGTGATATTTGTGTGCGAGCTAATGATATTCATAGTAGTTTTCTTTTAAGCTCAAATAAGAGTACCGTTGTCTTCCAACTTATTCATATTGATATTTTGGATCTTACCATATACCCAGTTTAGATATTTTTACTTATATTTAAACCATCATGGATGATGTTTCTCGTTGCAATTGGGTGTATTTGTTAAGAAGGCCAAGTCGAATGTTACGACTATTTTCTCTCAATTTCTTCGTATGATTGAGCGTTAATTTAAAAGTCTCATAAAACGTGTTCGAAGTGATAATAGGATGGAGTTTAAATATCTTGTTTTATTCTTTAAAAATACTGGGATAATTCATGAAACTTCATATAGTCAGACATCCCAACACAATGACGTGTTGAACGAAAGCATATGCATATTTTAAATGTTGGGAATGCTTTACGGTTTCAAGCTTCATTACCTATCAAAATTTAAAGAGAATTTATTCTTACTACTACTGCCTACTTGATTAATCATACCCCATCAGTTCTTTTACAAGAAAAAACTGTATATGAACTGTAATAAGATAAAGCTCCACCTATGAATTTCATTAAGGTATTTAGTTGTAGAGGCTATGTTTATAATATGAATCGCAGTGGTGATAAGTTTGCATCAAAAAGTACTCATAAAATCTTTATGGGATATCATTTTGGTCAAAATGGATGACGCGTACATTTTCAAGACAATGGCAAGATAATTGTCTCTCATGATGTTATATTATGTGAAAATGTTTTTCCTTTTTAGGAATCCACTATCTTTACGAATCCTACACCTACAGAGTCATTGCCATATATTGTTGATGAATAGTTTATGTGCGTCATGAGAACTACGACACGCAAACCCATGAGGGGGGGGGGGTGGTACGCAAGCTTCTCTTCCGTTGAATTTAGTCTATAATCTGAAATTTTATCATCCATTTCAGGCGTACAACAAATTGATCTGTCCATCTCACCCAATCTCGACAATGGCCAGCCGGTGGCCCTAACTGATACAACCACATTAAACCCCAAAAGAGAGGTTTTGTTGATCCAGGTTGATGGTGAAGTTGAATATCTTGAACGCATATCGACTTTTTTCTCTTTCAATTAACGTAGTTGATTACTAATTTGAGTAGTTGCGTGTTTCGATAATTATCTTTAATTTTTTAAACCATTTTATTGGAGTTATGACATTCCGAAGGAATACTCTTGCAATTCAAACTAGCTTTAGTCTAAGTAACCTCCCAGGAATTACTCTTAGTCCTAACAGCAAAGCAAGTAACTACCTACCTCTGTTGGAAAAGATAAAAGCAAAGATAGAAAATTGGAATGACAAGCAACTATCGTTTGGAGGAAGACTTGCATTAATAAACTTAGTTCTTATGCCAATCATCTTGTACTGGACTCAAAGCTGTTGGCTCCTAAAATAAATCATCTCCAAAATTGAAAGATTGCTGAACAAGTTTCTGCGGGGCTCAACCAATGAAGAAACCAAAATCCACTAGTCTTCCTGGCCAAGAATCTGCAAAACATATGGTGAAGATGGATTGAATGTCAGAAGTTTACAAGATATTCAGGCTGCCTTTTCTTGTAAACTATAGATGAAATATAGAGATAATAACTCTATGTGGGAAAATCATATCCATAGTATTTATAGTAAAGATAAACATCCTTTACAGATGAACTTATCCAAGAAGGATTCTCAAACGTGGAGAGGGCTGTCTAATATAAAAGACTTTTCAAATGAGAAAATCTAATGGATCTTAGGTGAAGGTAAAGTAGATCTATGGCTCGAAAACTGGTATGGTAATCCTCCCCTAATCAAACTAGAAAATAACACAAATGATAGCTGGTTCAAAGAAGTCTATGTAAACACTTTATGGGAAAATTCTGAATGGAATGTGCAAAAACTAAAAGAGATATCTAATAGACTCAAGTATAAAACTAGTATTAAAGACAAGTATTAAAGAGAATGTTAAGGACTCTATTTACTGGAGAATATCGAAAGATGGTAAATTTAGTATTAAAGAAACTCTGAATGTCATCAGTTCTTCTCTCTTTAAATCTCCTCTCTATGAAAATCTATGGAATAATATAACTCCTAGGAAATGATCATTATTAGCCAGAAGATTATTACAATATAAACTTCCTATAGATTCTATAATGCAGTCTAGACACATATCAATTATATCAAAATGCATGTTCTATAGAAACTTTGAATCAAAAGACCATTTATTTGTGTCATGTGATTTCGCTTGGAGTATATGTCTTTTTTTGCAAGAATCTTAAAAGTCTAAATAAAGAGATTCATGACCATTACACATCTACTCAGAGCATGGTTCTGGTCTTCTCCATCAAAGATACATGCCAAAACAATTCTACCTACTCTTATCAGCTGGTCTATATGACAGCAAAAGAACAAGACCAAAATCAAAGGAGAAATTTTTTCATGCAGGAAAATTATCAAATACATATCTAATATGCTAGTTCATCTAGATCATGCTGGTCTTCTACTGAGAAAACATTGGAAACAGAATGAAATTTAAGCTATATCTCTTGGATGCGTAAATCACATCAAGACGAAACAGAAAGTAACTTACCTAAAATGGACACCCTCTTTGCAAGGAAGACATGAATTAAACTCTTATGCCTGTTGTCTTCCTTCTCGTGAATCAAGTGGAGTAATAATCATAAGGGATTGCAAAGGGAAAATTAACAGTGGCTATGGTAACACCTATGGAAAGCTGACACCACTGAAAGCTGAAGCAAGAACAATGCAGGATGGGTTGCAAATCTGTAAAATCATCGAAATAATAGAAGTTGATGTTGAATCAGACTCTGAAAAATCGCATCTCTCTTTTAGCTTCTGAAAAATTCCTTACCATCTTCAACCAGTAATCAAATCTATAAAATCTTTGAGTACAACAAATATGTCCTTCAGATTCATTTTTAGGGAACAAAACAGAGCAGCTGACTGGTTAGCTCGCTGGACCCTAAAATATAAAATGAAGTTGGACTATAAAGATTTTAAACCACCTAAAGAACTCGAAACAATCACTCACTTAAAAAATCTACAGATTTGTTACATTAGGACTGACAAATAACTTACCTTTTTGTTATCATTTTGTAGGTTTCTTGAGTCTGTAGCTGAAAAAGAAAGGAATCAAAGAAAGAGGAAGAAAATAGCTTGAAGAAAGCCTGGCTTATACATATTTTGTAAACAACAATTAACTGGATTTGATTTGCACTCTTCTCAGTTAATTAGATTTCAAAATCTCATCCAACTTTGATTACAAGTAATGCTGAAGGAATTTAATCAAGGAAGAAACTAAAAGGAAGAGTTGTAGCTGAATCAAGAGAAATGAGGAAGACGAGTTTGAAACTTGAAATCTAGGGAGGGAAAGTTTGGCTCATTCTAAATTTTGAACTCTAAAATAGGCCTAGATTTATGTATTTATTTCAATATAGTCCTATTATTTGTGAACGTCTAATTTTTACCCAAATTAATAAAAGTTCGTTACCGTTATTTTACTTGCAAAAAAGAGGACCAACAAATCATATTCTTACTTCGACAAGCTCTCTAGCAATAGAGGGTTACTGTTAAGGGTAAATTTGGTCCATTAATTAGACCGGCTAGTGAACCGGTCCAATTAGTGTTTATTATTATGAGTAAAAAACTCCAAAAGGGTCACCATAAATAACACATGCCATCCCATGTTGTGGAGGATATTCATTTTTAACACTATTCACATGTTCTAATTACTTTCTCTCTCCAACTTTTCTCTCATACTTTCTATCAACTCTATTGAGTCTTGTAATTAACAGGAACATCCTTTGTTTCTTTGAAACACTTGACACCGATAATATAATCAGTCAAACTTAGCTCATCAGTAAGATATATTTAAGAGTAATGAATATATATATATATATTCAAAAAAACTAAAATTATTCTTACAATTACTTAAGACATACCCAAAAGATTGGCAAACAGCCTTAAAAGAGGGATAAGATAAATAGTTGAACCCAAAACTGGGCTAAAGAATACAGAGATACAAATACTCAAAATAAAAGTTCTGGCACTAATGGAATGATCCAAAAAACCTCAAGTATATGATGCAATAGGAACAACACATAATCGGGATGCAAGTAGGTCCAATATATTCAACAATCAACAACGCATCCACAATATGAGGGGATGGCGAGTGCAAACAACAAAAGTAAATTAGAATTCAAGTGGAGATTGACCATACAACCTTATACCAATGAATCTGAAATGAATGTTAGAAGGATACGATGTGATAACGCGGAGGCAAGAACGGGAGGGAGACAAACAATTCTTGTATGTCTCCCGTCAGACGTGGTATAAAATCGCGCCTAAACAAGAACACCACAAATTGAAATCTCAACATGAAGGTCAGTTCGACGTCTCTCTAATCCAGAAAGGACAATTAGGTTTGTTTAGTGTGAACCCGAGCTCGAATATGACTATCCATATACTCTGAGTAAATCTATAGTCCTAAAGGATATTATTGATGAATCCAGCATGTGAGTTGCACATAACACAATCCGGAGGATAATTTAGACCCCAATTTATATATTTCTCTCAAGCTGATAATTTATCATAGATTGTAAATCATAAAAAATATCGACGAGGTATATTGTACTATGCAATACTAACTTAACCCACCTGACACATATAGTGGATGTACGAATGAAATTGTGAAATTCGTGTTTCAACTTTTGGAGGTCCAGTTGTGGATGTCTTTGTATTTAATATTATGAGGATAAAAGAGAATTAGATTGTTAATCTTGTGAATAATGTAATGATTCTTGACACTTGGATATATTAATTAAGAGGACTAGTTCCAAAGTACATTCACAATGATGTCTGAAACCTTGAATTTTTTGTCAAACCTTGAGCCACGAATAATATGTTCCCCATAATGGATTACCAGAGAGGTTGGTTGAAGCCACAGATCGTAGCACAAAGAAGTAGATTCACCAATACCGATTGTTACCCTTTACATTTTGGTAACTTTTAAAACATAAATTTTTTCTCTAAATCCGCAAGATAGAGAAGCCAAAATTTGAAATCCAATTTATTTTAATTTTGTTCTTCTTGATATTAATTCCATCACACCAAATTTAGTTATTAATTTTACTAATTAAAAATCACAAAAATATAAAAGTAATAGTATGTTTCCAAAATTTTAAAACTTTCAAAATTTACTATTAAAATTTTGATATTTATACAATTGTTCACCAAATTATTATTTTTTCTCGAGATCGCAATAACAAATTTGTTCACGAGTTTATTGAATATTTTAAATATATAATAATAATTATATATGTTCAAAAGTTAAAATAAAACTCGTCTACTACAATCATAAAAAGTTAACATCAAATAAAATAATAAGTATAGTTTGAATTATATTTGTGCTTTAAATTGATGTTTATATTTGTTTTTTCTATTCTTGATTATTTTTAAAATATAATTAAACACTCTAAAGATAAGTTTATCTGTATATTTATAAACATTATCTTTTTCGGAAGAAGCCTACACAGGTCGGGAACAATCCTGCCAATGTTGGTGAGGATGGGTCTCACATTACCATTCAAAGAACTAGTTTCTCACCGTTTTTGGACTTGATACATTACGATATGAAAAAACTACTTAAAGAATTTGAAAATTTCAAATTACACAACAAAGTATCTCTTTTGACGCAACAGTTTTCTAAACGTCACGTTTTGAACCCTAAGCCAGCACTAGGCTCGAGGAAAACGTCACATTTGTAAGATTGACGAGATCATGCCTACTACTTTTACACCTATAAATAGTAGCCCAATACATTTTACCCTTTGGAATTTAGAGAGAAAAATCATCTAATGAGAGAATTTCTCACCCCAAAGACTAATCCATCCACCATAAAAACGTTTATGATGAGATAAATTACCATGCATCCATTTTTTGCGATCTAAGATCAAACATTAAAATGCACTCATGTTTTGAAATTAATCTTCGATCCCCACTTTGGAAGGTCACTCTAGTTGCGAATATATACTCGTCCCTCACCCCAGTATCAGGTACACTATCACAATTTGTTTTTACTATTTTAATGGATGAAAAATATTTTGACGTCATTCAAAGATAATGGGGATTACAAAATGCCTCTCCTGAGATTGAGAGATAGGGTGAAGATGGTACAGCCCATTCTTCCTCTGGTGAACTAGAGGATTAGGAATATTATGACCCTCAAATGGTTGCCATATCTTATCAGTATGTGAGGGCCAAATGTGGTATGACCTATATTCTCATAACACCAAAGGGTTCCCCTTTGAAGATACATTTGATAAGGACATAAACTTCTCTAACCGACCATGAGCAGACCACTACATCATTTTATGATATTGTTGTCACTTTGGAGGGGTAATCCTCTCTTGCAATTATTGGTGCTCCAACGGATCAGTCACTTCCCATAGCTCATGATGGACTAGAGGGGCAAACCCTTCCTACAGATAGTGATCCCCAACTAAAAACTTATTCTAAAAGAAAATATAAAAATCCCTAAAAATAGATGGTTTTACAGCACCACCCCCCTCGGAAAAAGAAGAAATAGGCTAAATATGTTGCATCAAACAATGATATCGTCACGGGTTTTTACATTTATTCCGACATTGAAAAACCTGAACTTAAGGCCTTGCATAAAATTCCTTATATATATAAGGATCCGCGGGAAATCTCTAACATGCATAGTAATGGGGCATTCCTTCAAACATCGAGAATTGACTTTCTAAACCCGAGAAAATTCCCCTTGCCACGGAGGAGGAGGAGTTTATAGTCTTTTATGAGTGGTTTGATGGAGGGTTTATTTTCTCCTTCATCTAAACATTATCAAGTTTTCCAAACTACTTAACATGCGTCTTAGCCAAGCTAGTTCCAATACCTGACATTCTTTAATGTATTGTATTATCGTTTCGAAACCATCGGGGATTGATTTCAAGATGGGCGAGTTTTTATTAATGTGCATCGTAACCCCCAACACGATTTATCATACCTATTTTATATCTCTGACGAACAAATATAAGGTCATCATTGACCTGTTAAAATCCGAGATGGAGTAGAAGTGCCAAGTCTACTTCATTCATAGTGTATGAGAGAATGGTGAGTCAATCTTTAAGAATATTTGAGTCGTTTGAGGAGTACCTAGAAATGATATAGTAAGGACATGAGTTAGCAAACTGAGCCTTGAATTCTTATTGAAATTTTAACTTAATAATGTTTTCTTTTGCCTCCATCCGATGTTTACCCAAAATATTTTTATTGTTGGGTATATTAATCTCTTCAGCTCATAAGCCAAAATTTATGAAGTTATCTTCCCTTGACTCTGCGCATGAGCTCAGGATAATTTGGGTAGAAGGTTCCAATACTACTATAGTGTTCATAACTTTGCATGGACCAAGTTGTAGATCATGGCAACCAAAAACAAAATGTTACTTCCAATAAACTTACAAAAGACCGAGAGGTGGTGTCAGCGATGGTGTTCCCATCAACCAATCTCTTTATACCATCCTGAATACGTGCCTTAATAAAGTAGGTGAATACCGAAACGAAAGAACCTTTGAAAAATAAAATGAAGAAAAACCCTAATTCTATCCCTGGCATTCCTGAGGCCGAAAAACCTGACGCATAGAATATGGACAATGAGACCTATGGGAAAGAAACCTTTCAGGGCAAAAGCTCAGCCCAAAGAATTGCATCTTTTCACCATACTTATCTTCCTCCAATCCCTAAAGTCACAAAAAATGGGGAACACATGGAGGTTCGCGATTTAGACAAAGTAGTCGCTCGTTATATTACAAAAACTAGTTCTTCGGGATCCTCTACCAACCGATCTTTTTCGGACGTAGTGGCGTTGATCACATTCTTTCAGATAGAGGTATTCTTTCGATTTGTTGTTTCCATCTCTAAACCACTTCCTCTATTTTAGCTTGCATCCGATGTAGCCAAAACCTACAAATTCATGTTATACGAGGTATAGTGGTCCACCACCATCAAAAGGACTCACACATTTTTTTTCTCAACTCGACCTTGCTAGGGATTGCATATGTTTCAAATTCAACCGAAAAATTTGTACTAATCATGGTAAAATAACAAATATTCTCTCTGAAAACCTCATAATTGGATTATTTCTCATTCGATTGTCCGTGCTTCAGAACAAGATATTAGCCAAACTTTGGGTGTCCATGGGAACCATTATGATTTCATCTTCTAAAATTAACACCTTAATCAAAACAACATCACCGTGTGAGCCAACAACATCTCGAAGGTCAAACATAATTTAGGGATATGAAGCTCAGTTTAGGTAAGAATTTTCCTTGAAAATATGCTCTTACGAGACAAATCAGTGATTACCAATACAATATCACCATTAGAAATACTCAGGAGCTATAACGTTATACTTAAATCATATGCATCCAAAATGATTTTGATAACATGTCTATTATGATCAAAACCAAATATTCTCCTCCGAAGATGGAACCAAACACATTTGTTGATTGACTCAGGGTCACCCCCGGGCCGATGGTAATCGTATTGTTATTTTCCAATTTTTGGAATAGTTACCCGAGTTACTAATTCTCCCATTGTGGTCGTCCTAACTCCATTGTTGGTATTTCTCTAGGAACCCGAGCTATTACTTATCATATATTACAATAATTTCCCATTTTAATTAGTTTTTTAATATTATATTTCAAAGCGGTACAATCTATAGTTAATTGACCCACACTATTGTTAAATTGGCAAAACTTGCTACCCTACTCCTCCCTCAGCCTTGTCGTTGTTGAGGAGATCTAAATTGAAGATTTCCTCTAGTATTATGGTAAATGGTATTCATGATTTCATCAAACTTAATGAAGTTCTCATCCTCACCCACTTATTACTTCGGTCTTCTTGGCCTTTAATTGACCCTCCATTCCGAGTTTGAATGGTTTGGGTCAACCTTTGATTGGGTCATTGACTCGAATGATTCACGATCATAGTAACTAAGGTAAAGGAAGTAGATAGACGATTTGTGTGTATTATATAAACTAAGAAACCCTATAGGCTCCCAATGTGTTAACAGAAATTAGGGCCGAAGGGTGGTATTTCTATATATTGGTATTATATGGAATGAGTCGGAGACGTATGATCTCCTCAGTTTGAATATGATAGTTTACTTGTGCAAAAACATCCTCAAAGTTCAGAATGTTTTTCTTCATTACTTGTTCGGACAAATTAGTCCCATGAAAGATTATTTGCATATACGAAGAGATGGCCAAATTTTCATGACAATTAGCCAAACTATCTTTAGTGTGCATGAAATTCTTAGTGTAATCTCATAAACTATCCCCGTCCAAATGTTTGGAGTGCATGATATGGTTGTTGTGATATTTCGTTACCTTGATTCCCACAAATTGATATCTAAAAAGAGTTCAAAGATTGCCAAAACTCGTGGTAGACCTCAAAGCCAATTGATTAAACCAAGTTATAACATTCTTTTTAAAATTCATCGATAAGGCCCACCAACATAATTGGTCGTCCTCCAAAAACATTATTATCACGTTAATAAATTATTAGATATGATGCTAGTGGATATATTTTCCATCTCGTGGACGTCAAACCTTTGTGGCAGCTCAATGGATACTATTTAAGATGCTAGAGGATATATCTTCCTTCTGTAACCCCATCCATATATGGTATTGTTCAACCCATCGTTCGGTCTAGAATACATATCAACTTGGTATATTAACTCCATGTTAAACACTGGTACCTAGTTTGTATAAACTGATCGATTTACTTGAGCGGTTTGTTAATATAGGACCGAGTATTTCCCTGCAACACTAATTTGATGACCGACGATCTGAGCTCCATCTTGTGGGCCATTAGCTTGAAAATTTACGTAGGGACCAAGGGTAGGTGGGAAAGCATGTTGATGTTTTCCTTGAGGTAAATTAGAATAGGGCTCATGGGTATTCTATAAGATAGAAGTTTTATTATCTGTTGGCTTGACCCCCATAAAAGTAGGTGGGTTATCATGGATTGTCATTCGGATTTTGGGCTCTAGTTCCCTTTACGACCTCATCTTAGAATTTATTTTCTTTTGGGATCTTGAATGATGTTTCTTTCCTTACATCTTTTAGATTCCTGCGGTGATGTATTCGACTGCATGGAGCCGAATCTTCCTCACTTTCAGTAGTTTAGTACCACAAATAATGACGTTTTATTTTGTACTCACAGCCGAAGCTGTTGTAGATTTGGTTCAAACCATAAGGATTTAAAGTTGATATCGTCATCCTTTTGTGTCTTATTTCATGTTTCAACGAGAATCTCTGATCATTTCTTGTTTATAGGTGCAACCATCTAGGTTAGTCCAACTGTCGTCCCGATCAACATTTCCCTCTTGGCTAGTCCATATGAATTTAATTCAAATTTCGATTTTTTTATCGCATTTAGCATTTATATTTAACTTTTATTTTACAAACGAATAACACATATTTCATAGATGAAACAAAAATAACAGTTTCATTTCGCAATTGGTCTAGCAACAAAAAAAATATCATTAAAAAAAACATTTTTTATGGATATATTTTTGAATTTAAATTTAAAAAGTATAATTCTTTAAAAATTTAGAAACCAAATAAAAAAACATTAAAAAATACACACAAAAATTGGATATTAAATAAATATTTTGATTTTTTTTGAAAATATAGTTTTGATCTTGATATCAAACAACTTTTTATTTTTTTAAGGAAACAGTTACAAATTATTGGACCTTACCCATTGTTAGAATTATTCCTAAAGCCAACAATTGCTTTAAAATACAATTATCACATTAGAATTTTTTAATTTAAAATTATTTATTAAAATTTATAAACAAGTTTCAAAATTTTGAAAACAAAGTAAAATTAAAATATACTGTGATGAGTAAAATATATAATATATTTATTTTAGTATACTTAATATATATTTAGGTTATATTTTTATTGTTTGAGAAAATAATTTCATATTGTATTTTATTAATCTATAACTTTTCGTGTAGTTAAAAAAATTACATATGAAAAATATATATAAAGGATCATCTCAATTTTGTTTCTTCCATCTTTATGAGATATTCCAAATATTTTGTACAACATTAAGAACGCGAATTAAGAATTTTATTTTTGACATTGTTTTGAAAGTAGATTTTAGTTTTATACATCATTTTCATATATAGTTTCAATTTTTATATTTATTTATAGTTTTAAGACACATACTTTTTTAAACATGTCAAAATTAATATGTATCATTGTTTTTATAGTTTTTAGTTGCTAAATCTGATTTAATTTAAGTTATTGTCTGGTTTATATTTTGAATTACGTAGCATATGAAATTTGATGAATTTGGAGTTTTGTATAGATTTAAAGTGTAGTGTTCTTTAATGTTGTTGCAATTTGATTTTTTTGACAAAAAAACTTTTAAACATGATAATTAACTACTTGTAGGTTGTTCGAGTTCTTTTGGTTCAAACTAGATAATCCACATTCCATGTTAGATAAAAATTAGAATTATTTGTATTTAAATTTGAGTTGAAAATGTTATGATTTGCGTTAGTGATATTTTAATCTTTATATTTTTAAGATCATGAGGGATTTAAGAAACCAATCATATAAGTTTGCAAATTAAATAAGTTCTCAAAAACAAAATGGTAAAATTAAATTGAAAACAAATTTTAAAATTAAATAACTTTTTGATATGCATAATAAAATATCTAACACAAATTTTAAATAAAGGGTATACTCAATTACCACCAGACATCAAAACTATTTACCAATAGTCACTCAAGATTCATTAAAATACAGATAATCACCTAGTTTCAAAACTAAAGTACAGATAACCACCTGGACTTCTTGTTGATATCAATATACCCATTAAGTGTTTTTATCTCTCCTTTTTTGTTTTCTTAAAATGTCATATCTTTCAAACCATAGCTAAAATACCATTTCTTTTTATTTAAGACGACAAAAACTAGATCCACTAAAAATATTTTTGAATATTTTTGATATTTTTGGTTGCCTAATTATGTGCAATTGGGTTGCAAAATAAGTCCGCAAAAACAAATCGTGTTCATGGCGTAATTACGTGCAAATATGTTGCAAACATAAGAAGCAAATGGCTGCGTAAGTAGTGGTTGCGAAATATGTCTGATTGTATGAAAATAAGTGTTAATAGGGTGTGAAACACCTAACTTTATTGTAGTTGCAAAAATATGTGCGCTTTTGTGTTTAAAACATATTTTTTGAAAAAATAGATTGTGTTCCGATTGCAAAAATATGTATAATTGGGTTGTGAAAAAACAACCATGGTCCAATTGTGTAACTACGTACAAATGTGTTGCAACAAAAATAGTTGCGTAAATAGGATTTTTTGTTGCGAAATAAGTGTGCTTGTATGAAAAAAATAAAATACAACTTATTTTTATGAAAACAATTGCGTAAATAGGATTTTTGGTTGTGAAATAAATGTGCTTGTATGAAAAAAAAATACAACTTAATTTTATGAAAATAAGTATTAATTGGATGTGAAACAACCAACTTTTTATAGTTGCAAAAAAATTATGTATTTTTTGGATTGTGTTTTGAGTGCGAAAATACGTGTAATTTGGTTTTGAAATAAGAAAAATAAAATAACTGACCACAAATATTATTTGTGGATTTCGTTTTGTTTCGTCTTTAAAAAATGAAAATATATTCCTTCTTACTTAGAATATATATATATATATATATATATATATATATATATATATATATATATATATATTTTGAGTTAAGATTTGAAAAGTATAATGTTTTGAAGGTTAAAAATAACTAATTGTTAATTATGTAGGTGTATCTTCAAAAATATTGTTGGATACATTTATATTGCAAGTGGTTATTAGTAAACTTTAAAATCCATGTGGTTATAGGAAGTTTTATATGTCATTTATAACTACCAACTATACCATATAAAGTTCATCTTTATTCTAGAAATAAGTTATTGATTTTATATTTAAATATTGTTCAAAATTAATAGATTTAAAAAAACTTATAAAATCGTCTCGATACAAATTTTAACCTATATATTTCTTTATTGTTTAATGCTTTTGTTATGTTCTTTATTATGATTACTTTTTATATTTTCTTTTATATTATTTTAATTTATTTATGAATTTTAAAATATATTGTATAAACTAAATAAATACATTAATTTATTATTGATAAATATCATTAATATATTTGTAACACCATAAGAATAAATAATGTATTTAATAAATAATATTATAATTATTTATTGGTTCAAAATTCCAGTTCATTAAGTTAATTAAACTTTACCACAACATATGTCAATTCCTAAATTGCAGACCTAAATCATTTAATAGTATTTATATTGTCCCATTTTCTTTCATTTGGTCTATCGATTTCAAAATCATCATTCTAGGTCCATGGACTTGACAAAATCTATAAATTTAATCACTGGCACTAGAGAAAAGACCACGCGTCATTGACTAAATTTATAGATTTTGCCAAGTTCATAGACTAAATTACTAGCTTTTGCCAAAACCAATGACTGAATTTATAGATTTTACCATAACGAGGGATCCATACGGATTATTTATAAGTCCAATGAATAAATGAAAGAAAATGGGATAGTTGAGAGACTATACTACTATTTAGGCCCTAAGTTACACATGATGAGACATTCCAGTTTATAATTTCCTTACAATCTCTAACTTGGATCATTCACATGTAATAAAATTGTATTCATGTGAATGTGCACTTATGAAACGTTGTTGCTTACAAATAATCACTAAACGTCTATCCATCCCTGAATTTTAGAATAAATCTGAAGACTTGATATTTATTAATTCAATCTGGAGTATTGAAAACCAAATCACTGTATTATTGATATCTTAAGTATATGCATACGATAATAATACAATATGAAATACTAAAAGTTCATTTTGAATTTAATTTTGGACTGAAATTTAAATCTACAATCTAATAAAAATAACACTCTTAATTAATCTAAATATAATATTACATAAGCTAAAACTTGGATTCTTCTTTTTCACCTTAAAAGATCTTAACTGAACCTGATTATTTTGTTGATCATAAGGAAACATAATATTTTGTAGAAAATCTTTATAACGGTACAAGAGCTGGAACCAAATTCTCCTATTGATCATAAAAAATCTTAATGTTCTTGTAGAACTTCTTTATGACTTCAAAAAAATTGAAATCATATTCTAATTTTGATAATAAATAGTCTTAATGTTCTTGTGGAACTTTTTTTTATGATATTACAGAAGCTAAATTATTTTTTAAGCTACTTAAGTTTGCGTGATTTCTTGAAGATATTGGGTTTTTCCTTCATGAACAACTAAAACTTCTTACTCTTAAGTAGAAATACGAATATTTATTCCTAGAGGATAATGAGGAGATAATTAGAACATAATGATCAAATCCTTATCGTTTGATTCTAAACAAATCATTTCTGATTCTTCCTCAATATTAATGTTGTTCATTCAATATTTCCATAAAAACTAAATTTACTCAAAAATAACTTGATTTTTTCATATATGAAGTTGGTAGTGCGGTTCCAAAATAACTGTTATAGAATATAATTAATTTCAAATTAAGATAATTATTACTATATCATACAATATGCCTTAATGTTTTCCATGTAAGGCTTTTCTTGTACAAAACGTCCCTAAATGTACAAAAACTTTTAACAATGTTTTTGTTATGTTAAATCTTAATGTAATTATTTTATTAGTTATCTCCATATGAACTTCGGTTAATAAGAAATGAATACACATCTGAATTGTGTATATCCAAAATTTGAGTCATGAAATTATTCACTGAATTTTCATACCTCATTTGAATGGTAACTACTCGGGGGTATATATGAAAAACTACTTGAACTTGTCAATAGAATCCATTTATATTAAATGTGTGTATAGAAGAGCCAAAATATCTATGAACAATTTTTCATGTTCTATAGTTATCTTCGAATATGAATACCTTTCTTGATAACTAACAAATTTGTTCAAAGACTTCCATTTATATGTATACATCTGATATCCTTCATTTGGTATGTTCCCTCTTGTTTATCATATATGAATAGCCAAGATACTTAGGGGGTTATGAAGCATCTTATCAACTAGATCATCCATCTTTTGTTTATATCATGACCTGAACGTTTTTTATAAATATATATTCATTATCCTAGTATCCAAATTTATTTATCAAGATGATACATAAGTTTGGATAACATCATGCAAAATTTATTAACTACAATCCTTAGCTGAGACAATATGTGACATCTATTTATACAATTAATTCATTTTGCAACTGCTCTATATTTTAATCACCACTATATGTAAATATGTTTTGCTATCCTTTTTTGCGCTTTAATATTTCTCATAAAAATGGATCAATGAAATCTAATTATTAAATATAAATCGAAAAATAAACTAGGCTAACTTAAGATTGGAAAACTAGTGCAATATACTTATCAGTATAAGTTAATATTATATTTTCATGATTTTTAAGTCTCTTTATCGTGAGTGCTGAATTTATGAGATTGAACTACTCGTTTATTCAAAATTTTAATTGAATGATCATGTAGATCTCTAAAATTTAGATGAATAAAAAAATCACCAAAATTGGACAAATAAACCTTAAGATATGACCTTCCGGAATCAGTCAGTCATGTTGTTTTTTCACACTCGCATTAGACGCCCACAAAATTAAAAATCCAAATTTTATTCTAAATTACAGATTAATTTTCGAATTTTAACTCTGAAACTGTACCCGACTTAAAATTATTTTATTATAATTTTTCACTATTGTCCATAAATGAATTTTTGATTTGTGTCAATTCAAGATTCAACCACTTGAAAAACTGAAGAACTGAAACACTAAAAAATTGAATTTTGGTAACAAAATTTACAGTTGTGTATAAAATATTTCATGATATGTTATAAAGAATATTTCATTGAGGTTCATCACTGTATATAGTTGGATTTATAATATCTTCTTTGAAGAGTTTTCCATTACCATATTTTAATGAATTTCGTACGTTCTTACCGAATAAACATATCACTCTTTCAATTATATATGAATAATTTGGAATATGTTACCTAAGGTATATCAATATTATATATTCATATCACATAATCATCACATTTATATAGTACAAAGGCCTGAAGTTTATCAAAGTAGGGGTAGTGATTGGGCATTCATATGTACCAAAAGCGTTATAAGCAGTAACGAATACGGTACACATCAACGCACTATACATTACCTCTAGGCCAGTACTTTAAGGTTGGAAGTCTAGGTTGTATGCCATATCTGATAAACCAAGCCTTTCATAGGGAAAATGATTCATTGGTCATAGTAACTAAACGAACCTTAAACACTAAAAAAACCAGTTATGCATGACCTCCTAATAAAATCCCATTGGGTGGTGTTATATAGGTTTTCCAATCCATTCTGGAGAATGAACATCTTAATGCTCATATAAAATCTTTTTTCATGACTTACCTGAAAAAAATCCCATTGAGTGGGTTACGCAGGTTTGCCAATCGATTCCAAGGAATGAGCATCTGAATACTCGCACATACTCCTTTCTTTTCATCACTTTCTAGAAAATATCCGCATGGGTGGTGTTACACAGGTTTTCCAATCAGTTCTTGAAAATGAGCGTCTGAATTCTCACACAAACTATTTTACTTTCAATGCTTGCCTGACAAAATCCCATCGAGTGGGGTTACGCATATTTTCTATTATGTTCCATGAAATAAGCATCTGAATTCTCACACAAAATCCATTTTTTCATCAATTTCCTCGTAAAATCCCATTAGATGGGGTTACGTAGATTTACCAATTAATATCATATAATGAGCATATGAATGCTCGCATAGACTCTTTTAATTTTAGGACTTTCCTGGTAAAATCTCAGTGGGTAGGGTACTCATATTTGTTATCATTTCCAGAGAATGTGCATCTAAATGTGTGCATTGTACTGTATACCGATGCGATTTGATGTCTATTTTACTAGATAATACCTGAATTCGTCATACCACAATACACTTTGAGCTTTTAAAGTCGTTCAAGGATGTGATACATTCCATATAGTGCTTAAACCTCTAAAGGGAGATGAATTCGAATCAAAATTCCATGTAGCTGAAATAAACAATCCTTAGGCATGTCGGTCATCACTCCGTACATCCCAGAGTCCAAGTTCCATCAATAATGGGTGATCACATCCCATATTGTGACCATACATTCATAGCTCTAGATGTTTTTTAATGTGCACATAATGAGGTCACATAGTTGTGAACCCCTAAACAAATAGCACAATACCCAAACATGGCATATATTTAAATAATCAGTCAGCCTAAACATGCAAGCAAAAATGTGTTAAACATTGCATCATAAATACGTTATTCCATCATACATGCATGCATGCATACATGCATACATACATACATACATGCATGCATACATACATACATACATACATACATACATACATACATACATACATACATACATACATACATACATACATACATACATACATACATACATACATACATACATACATACATACATACATACATACATACATACATACATACATACATACATACATACATACATACATACATACATACATACATACATACATATATACATATATACATACATACATACATACATGCATACATACATACATACATACATACATACATACATACATACATACATACATACATACATACATACATACATACATACATACATAAGCATACTTTTATGCATGCACAAAAACATATGATATTTTAAATCTTTGAATAGGTTGGATGAACCTCTATATGTGGTATGTACAACAATCTCACTTGAAAGCACCACAACGCAAAAAAAAAAAATTATATCTACTGTAGTTATGGGACTGAATTGTTCAGTGTATAAAAAAATAACTGAATAATCATTTAGGTCTCTTAACTTTTTGTGAAATAAAACAAATAGTCGCCTCAATTGGATAGTTGAGCGCCAAGTTATGACACCCTGAATCTAGACATCCATAGTTACTACAATATGAGTTCTTCATGACCACGACGTTAAGAGAAAATATAACAAATGTTCTGCAATGTAATAATTTTATTAATCAGAGAAAAAAATATGCTTTTACATAATCGTTAACCTATTTATAATGTTTCCAAGGCAGTTTTGTTTTCCCACTAGTTATATAATTCTTTTAATCTCGTTTGTGGACCAGAATTTATGGTAATAGCCCTATAATTTAGGTTATTACACTGGTCATGATCCGTTAAGTCGTTTCCAATCAGCAACCATTTAAATAAAATTGATCTCATTTATGACTTCTTTATTAATATCAATAAACGGTTAGACTCGTTATACATTGGTAACTAAGTGTTGTTCCTTGATATACTAATTCTGCCTTCGTGCGTAGCCTTTACTGGTAGTCCTTTTTGTTGTGAGTTATCCTCGTGATAGTCTTGCACTTATAAGTTATATTGTCTCATTACAGTCGTTCTAGTGACCGTGCAAAAAAAGGTGCTAATAAGAAAGAGAATTTGAGTGTTATTGCTGGTGACGAAACATACTCGGAATATGAGAGCCCTCGTTCTTAGAGGAGTATTTCTCTAGATTAAACCCAAAGTATGGATATCTTACAGAGGATGGCATTATGTATGGGATATCAAGCAATGTGATAGTGAGTGTGTCGGTACCCGACGAAAAACCATATCAAGCAAGAGAAAACAAGACTTGTTTGTACACCACCGTGTCGATTAGGGTTTATAGTTGTCATTACCCTCTCTGATTTGGGATTTTTTTTAGCTTAAAGGCATATGTCCTACACAATTAACTGCAAATAGATTGAGGGTATTACTTAGTGTCATCATGAGATCCCGTCTATTAGTCATTCCTGTATGCATGGCAGACTTACTTACCATGGTAGATGTAGTCAAATTAACGAAGTCTCCATTTTTATACTCAATTTACTGGAGTGAGGAGAATAGTTGAGTTGCCGATATCAGATAAAAACTGGAAGTATTCGTTTGTATTCGTATCGGGGAATTTGGAGCATAAAAATGTCGTGATGAATCTTCATTTAGAAATACCGTAGAAAGCCAAGTGTAAGGATGAAATATTATACAGTACTAGCCTAGCTGATCCAGAATGGATGTTGATTAAACATTTTGTTTTTACAGGTGAAAGGAAGCATCATGAGTGGTGTAAAGAAGGGATGTCGGAGAAGACTGTTAATCCCTTGGTAAAATTATTAGCATTGGCCAATACGACGTGGGTTAAGGTGGCGTCTCGCTTATTTACTAAATAAATTTGTTAAAATCTGGGTTGTGGCCTGTTCCTGAATTAGAAATTTCAAAAGATGAGAATGTGAGGATGACCGGTAGTGGAAAAATAGCTACAATAGAATGACTGTGGGTATTGAAGGAGCAAAGATACCATGATCACAACAGTGCGGAGGTATGTTTGGCAGTGCCCAAGAGTAAAAAATACAGGGATGTGGAAGATGCCTTGCCCCTTCGAGGGAAGAATGACAAGGAGGAAAAAATATTAGTTATTCAGGATATTGAGACCAGAGCCAACATGAAGATAGCGCTGCCCAATTAAGAGATGAAGTATTGGAAGATCGTACTTGTTGATCTCGAGAAGAATATGAAGAAATGGAGGAGTAAGAGTGCCCACCTCTGAAAAGAAATCGTGTTATTGTGAATGTGTTTCCTTTGTTGAAATAAATATTGAGTTTGGTGGATGAGAAGGAGAATGAAGGCCAAATGCCAGAAAACAAAAAAGCAGAGGCGTTGGTCCTTGATGTGGAGCACAACAAAAGGAAGGCACATGAGGTAATAATATTGGATGAGACCTATGGAGATGGCCAGTCTAATGTTATTAGTGAAAGTAGCAAGAGACCATAGCAGAAGAAGGACATTTCCGAAAATTTTGTCAAATGTGTGGGTGTGCGGTCATCTATATTAAATTTGTGCAGTGAGCATGCATGGGGTCCTCATTTGTAAACATCGTAAGGCCAAAACTTGCTCCCTCAAATGATAAAGTCCCCAAGGTAGCCCAAGGTAGCAAAATAACCGATGAGCTGCCTCCTTCGAATATTATGGTGTCGCGTGCATCTATGCTTATATTTTAGCATCTCAAACGTTTCCTATAGTTGTTATTTTACGACAATATGCCAATGAGCAAAATATTACAGAGGAAATTGGAGCTTTTGATCGAGTTAAATGATATTACTTTGTATATAAAACTCATTAATTGTTGAAATACTAGAACAAAAATAGGACTCTAACCTTCTTATGAATGCAAAAACATCATAATGCCGTTGTACAATCTTACCGATACATGTCGAGCGATAACTACCAGGTTATAGAAAATTAGAAACCCGATGCCATGTTTTGTGGGTCGGTAAAGGGCTTAACCACTGTGTTTGCTCAGTTCAAGAATGCATATGGATCAAACAAAGCGTGAAACAATAAAGCGTCTCAGGAAAACTATGGGCTTCGTCGTGAGTTAACGTCTGTCAATGGTGCTCGGGATTCGTGTGAAGAAAAATGTAAAGAACTTACCACTGGCAATACCGCGTTGATAGTACAAAATAATGGGCTTATCAAGAGGAATAACGCTTAGATGTCACAAAGCACCGACCTGCTTGCACAATATACAGCTCAGGCTCAGAGGATGGAGGAGCAGGTCGAGCGCATTGCGACATTGGCGGTGGATATTAGAAAGTTAACGGCCACCATTGAAAATCTGAATATGAAGATAGAGCATTAACGTAAGAAATTTCCGAATAAGACAGAGGTGGATTTAGAGGAGTATGTGAGGCAAGTAATGGAGGTATCCATGAGGGTAATGGCAAATAATTTACATGAGACAGTGCATGAAGCTTAACCTATGCATAAAGTTGGGATCCATTGAAAAAATTGTTATTATTGAAAAGTGACTACAAGTGGGGAGTACAGTTACTCCTGTGCTGGTGTCTTCGCATAAAGAATTAGGTGAGGGGTTCATCAAGACAGTTGCAGAGGGCTCATAGCAAAGGCTGGTGGATAACTCATCAGTTGGTGTTGGAGAGGTGGGAAGTGTGACCTTGCCTATTATTCCTATTCTTTAATGTTATTCTTTTGTATGTGTTAAAGACTTAAACACGATTGGTAGCTAACCAGTGGAGGTGTGGTGTGCATGAAAAAAATAGTGCATGTTTGTTTGTTTCTCGTAGATGACAATGTTTACTAATTTGTTACGCAGTTTTTTTTTAAATTTGAAATATGGAAATATATTGGAGATTTACTTTGATGGCGATACATATGTTTGTGAATTATGTCATGCTATATGAGATCCTTACAAGGTCACGCTTAGTATGGCTCATTGCATAGCTTTTAGTAAGACTTACTCCTCACTTTATTCGCGGCGCGATCATTTTGACCAATTGCGTGGCCCAAAAAGGACTTGATTCTTGATTAGTTTGCTTATTAATACCAATACAAGGTATTGGGCTCAATATGGCCCTTACATAGCCCGTAGACGTGGCCAATTAGCCTGTTCGTATTAATCGACTGAAATGGTTAATGCTCAGTAAGGCCCCTTGCATATCCCATAGGTGTGGTCATTGACCCGGTCGCAATTGTAAAGATGGAGAAAGATAATAAAAAATCACATGGGTTGGCGAAAACGATAAAATTTCATTGAAGTAAAGTTGAAGTATGATGCCTCATTAAAAAACTCTCCCGTGCCACCATGGAAAAAAGAGAGTGCATCTCCAAAGGGCAAGGTATTGTGACGACATGCATCAGCTTACTTAGTAGATGACCAGTGTTGGCGAACTGCTGACATCGATGGAATTGTTGGACAAGTTGTTTGGTATCATTTTTTAATTCTGATTAGTAATATCATGTTAAAAGAAAATGGTGAATAAGGCTGTGATATCCATAATGGGCCCTAACGTCTTCGATATGTAAATCGTGCATAACTTTGGTAGTTTATGCTTGACCAAGAAAGCATAGCAGCGGTCGTGTTGTACTTTTTGGATAAAGGACGTCGTCTAAGATGCACTACTTGGCTTCCCGTGGTTGGAGTGCCCAAGCGGCAGCCTTGTCGGTCAGAAGGGTGGTTGATCGAAGGTTTAACAAATAAGGTTGTCTCTAATCGCTGGTGACCTCAATCGTGCATATGGTGTCGCATTGGCTAAGAGTTTCAATGGTTGGAAGTTTTTGTGTAATGATAAGTGGATGTTCTCATGAGGCTGTTGTTTTAGCCAATGCATTGGCTGCAGAGTTATCAAGGCGGGGCACCTGATCATAGACCACTTTTGCAAACTTGGACTCATATTCATTGAGCATTGTCAGAGATCCGCAGATCCCCTATTGCTTAGCATCATATGTATCGTTGGCCTGATTGATAACCAGCAGGGAATCAAAGCGGATTTAAAGAATTTGAGCCCTACATATCAATGATAGCTTTATGCCACTAATTACTATCTTATACTCTGCCATGTTATTGGTTACTGGGAAGTAAAATCAGATATGGCTTGGCGAACCTCCTCACTTGTTGGTAACTTTAATATGATACCATCACCTCATCCTGAAGTAATCAATGCCATATCCGTTTTAACTATCTATTCCATATGGTAGTCATGAGGTGATGGTTCGACTTGATAAGATGCATCACGAGGTGAAGAGAATTTTGTAAGGAAATCAGCGATGATTTTCCCCTTGATCACGGTACGTGGTTCAAACTTCATGTCGTACTACCCTAATTCAATGCTTCACTTAGTTAGTCAGCTAGAGAAATCAGGTTTCTGTAACACGATTTTGAGGGGAGAGGACGTGCGAGTGGTTATTGTGTATCATTAAGAGTAGGGGGTTCATTTTTCCAAGCGACGATCGTCAGACCCAGTGCTAGTTTTTCCAGGCTAAGATAATGAGTCTCTGCATCGACTAAGGTTTTACTGGTTTAATATATCGGTCGTTGGATACCCTTCGGTACCCTCACTAAAACCACACTAACTGAGAGAGGAGAAACAAACAAGTATAAAAACAGAGGTTCACCTGCCACATGGGCGGATAGTATTTCTGGTGATGTGATATAATTCTTCAATACCTCAAAATTCGTATGGAACTCTTTGGTCCATGCAAACTTTTTAGCACCTCGGAGGACTTCGAAGAAGGGGTGGCTTTTGTCTGAGGCCCTTGATATGAAATAAGACAATGCTGTTAGGCGACCCGTCAGGTACTAGACCTCTTTGATGTTCTTTGGTGGGGCCATCTGGATGCCTGCTTGTAGTTGAATAAGGTCGGCTTTGAATCCCTTCTTACTCACTATGTGTATCAGAAATTTACCACTGCGGACGCCGAAAGAGCATTTGAGGAGGTAAAGATTTAAATTAAATTATCGTAGGAGGTCAAACACGGTTTGGATGATCTCAAACTATTTACTCGTCGTGTGTATTTTGACGATCATATCATCAATATACGCCTTCATGTGGTGTCCAAGATGGTCTTTGAAAATATGAATCACAAGACGCTAGTATGTGGAGCCTACATTCTTTAAGCGAAACGATATCATAATGTAGCAGTAATTGCCTCACTCGGTTTAGAACATCGCATGTTCCTTGTTAGATGAGTTTAGGTAAATCTGATTGTAGTCTGAGTATGCGTCCATAAACGAAAGGAACTCGCACCCCGATTTTGAATCTACTAACTGGTCGATACGAGGAAAAGGGAAAATGTATTTGGGGCATGCCTGATTCAAATCTAGGAAGTCGGCGCACATGCGCCATTATCCTCCTTTCTTTTTTAACAACAGTAGGTTTGTGACCCAGATAGGATACCGAGCTCGTCATATATGCCCGAGCGGAGATAGATTGTCTACCTCAGCACTTATGGCCTCTTGTTTCTTAACAGAAATTGGATGTCGCTTCTGTCGTACAAGCTTAGCATATGTATCAATCGGTAATTCGTGGAAAATTATAGATGGGTCTAGACCTGACACATCACTAGAATTCCAAGAAAAAGTATCCAAGTTTCTTCCTAACAAGTCGATGAGGAAATATTGAAAAACATGATTCAACTTTTTACCTAGTCGCAAATTGTGGCCCTCGACCACTAGTTCCTCAACCGATTCTGTAGGAGTTGTGTCGGGCTGCTCAGTTTCTCTTGGGTCATCTATAGGATCGGGCAAGGAGAGTTTCATACTTTCTTCTTCGCTCGGCCCCTCGCTAGTTAATTATTATCATAGAGGCTTGGTTGGATCAACTGTAATTGCATAACACATTCTAGTAGTTCGTTGGCTGCCCTTTATGATTCCGACCGCGCTCCCAACTAGGTATTTGGTGCATTGTTTGAAGATGCACAGAGTGCACTTCATCCAATGCAAACACTACCGTCTGATTATAGCATGGTAAGATCTTGGGGAATCAGAGATTCCGAATATCATCTTGAATTCTTTTTTAGTAGCATCGTGGCCTACTTTGATCATAAGCTCAACCTCCCCCACACATTGAGACAAATTCCTTTCATATCCTACCAGAGTACGTTGGCTGGTGATGACGATCTTACTATTTACAAACTGGACGAGCTTACCGTTTGTCTATTAACCTTTGGATCTCCTCTTTAAGTTGCCAACATTCATCAGTTGGGTGACCGCGATCATTATGGTAAGAACAAAGTGTCTGCTTGATCGTTTGTGACCAGGTTCACTTATAATTTGAGAGGGTTAGTATCTTTTTATTTCTTTCATTAGATCGTAAATAACCGAGATTATCTCGGTTAATGAGATAAAGCGCATATACGGGTTCTTGTAATGCATTGGGCGGCGGGCTCCCTCACGACGAGGCATATCATCCATCTTTTTCCAGTCGTACGATCCTCCTTTGAAGTCTGAGGTATATATTTCCAACGAATATCCTTTTCTAGCACGATCTACTATGACGAACTAATCTGCTCGGGCCAACAAACCTCTCATCTTCTCTATCAAAAATTTGAATAAATCATTATACAACTCCACCATCGATCGAGGCCTATCTTGAGGGAGGCTACTACCACAGTCTCTTCAAAATCTGGAAAGGCATTCATAGTATTGACAAAACGCTTAACATAACCTTTTAGCAACTCATTTTTCTTTGGTAGAGGTCCATGATAGAGTCTCTTTCGCGTCAGAGCTCTTTGTTGCCCATGAATCTTTTTAGAAAGGCTTTCCATAAACCTGCAAAGTCATAAATAGATCCCTTAGGCAAACTACTAAACTAGTCCATGACATTACCTTTAAGATTCATGGATAAGGCTCGACAGAGCATGACATCATCCAAGTTAAACGCCATCATCATGTTGCGAAACTACTCTAAGCGCCTCTCAGGATCCCATGCACCATCATATGCTTCTATTTTGAATGGGTCAAATTTTCCAGGGAGCTGGGCTTTGAGGATCTTCTCCATGAACGGAGACTCCTTAAGGACGTAGGTGGACATTCTTGGGCGGACTTGATCGTATTGCACATCCTCATTCTCCCGAGCCATCTTTGGAGTATCTAGTTGCACATCTTGTCGCGGTTCTTGTCCCTTGGACCGTCTTTTGCAACTACTCTTTTATTCTCTCGTTTGGAAGACTAATCCCCTCGGTTAGCACAGTTGACATTAACCCCTCATCAATGCCCCCCATGGGTAGTTCCTCGCATCTTGGTTGTTAATGCGTGTAAGGTGTCGTTTAGTTCAGTTGTGGTCGCTTTTCTAGCCATCTCATTGTCGTCTCGGTCATATGCTACCCTCTATTTTTCGTGTTTCAAGTGTTAAAGCTGTTGCTAGAGTGTTGGCATGATTTCTTGGTTACCGACTACTACTTCTCGCAAAGTGAGGCCCATAACGTTTACTGGTGGTTGACCATCTTGGGGTCTTGATTCAACATGGGTTGTCTCCACAATATTTAGATTGGTTACCGTGACAAGAGCCAACTGAATCTGCCCATCCACTGGATCCGCTGCAATTATCCGGTGATCCGTCGCCTTGCTCTGCTCCGAAACTTCCCTTTCGATCCATGATCGTGTTACTACCATGGTTAAAGAATCTTACTGCTATGTATTTTTGTTATAAGTTTTCATGGTAGACGCCAAATGTTTTAAGAGAAAATATAAAAAAAGCTGCAAGGTAGTAATTTTATTAATCATAGAAGAAAATATGTTTTTTACATAATCGTCAACCTATTTATAATATTTTTAGGACAGTTTTATTTTCCAACTAATTACATAATTTCTTTAATCTCGTTCGTGGACCAGAATTTATAGTAATAGCCTTATAAATTAGGCCATTAGTCTGGTCATGATTCATTAAGTCGTTTACAGCCATAAACCATTTAAATGAAGTTGACCCCATTTATAACTTCTTCATTAATTGCAATAAACGATCGAACTCGCCATACATTGGTAACTATGCGTTGTTCCTCGACGAGCCTTGCTGTGCTAATTGTTCGTTCGTGCGCGGCCTCTGCTCGGTGAGGTATTTTCTCGGTTGTTCCTCACAAGTCGGAATTATTGGCCATTGATTGCACCTCATCACGGTTTCTAGCGCTAATATTGCCCGATGGGCTGCCACTTATCTTGTTAGGACATCGATAACTCTCGGTTTGACCTTGACCACTTGATATAGAGTATTGCATTGATACATTTCTTATAGGTCATATCAGTTTCGCATAAAGAAACCCTAAGTTTGACTTTATTTGCGTCTTTACATTATTTTCATTTGCTCGGACTTTGCTTGATCTATTATTTGATGGAGGCGTCCTCATCACATAACATAAATGATCATGGTAAACTTTCATTTGTCGCGGTGACCATCTTTTGATCATGACGATCTCCTTAATTTTTTTAAAATTGAAACCCCCCCCCCCCCAAACTGAATTAGGGTTTTATTAACATGCGCATAAACATAAGACAAAATATTTATGTAATATCGATCGCACCAAACAGTTCATAACATACAAATTTATGTTATACATCGCCTACTTCATGCAGAGGTCTTTAAACATAGATTAAAAAATTAAAAAACAAATATACCAACTGAATCAATTTTAAAAAATGGATTTTATAAGACTTAATTTCATAATTGTTATTTGCTATCAATAAGAAAGACGACTCTGATACCAGTTTTTAGAACTTGTAAATTGTTCAAGAGTATCAATACCTTGATTCAAATATAATTTAATTCCTCTATTTATAAATAGTATTACTTCAAAAAAATATTGAATACTTACAAGTTGTCATATCTTCTAAGCTCTTGTGAATCTATAACGTAAGCTTCTCTTGGTTCCTACTTGGTAGAGAGTACTGATGGGTAAGATCTTTTACTTGTTTGAGAGTTTGTGTAGATCTTTTTTTTGAAGAAAAATAACATAAACACTAAAGAGCGTGTGAATAATCAAAATCGAGAAAAGAGATAAAAATATTTTCTTTTGTAAGTAGTGGAACTAAAAAATCCTTAAACTTTAAAATAAACTATGGTTTTCATTTATATATAATATATAGTATTATATTTTATATAATTAAACCCTATTTTTATATAATTAAACCCTCTTAATTTTAATGTATTAAATATAAGAATACAACTTTCCTTTCATTAATTTTTTTATTGAAAAAAATAAAACTTTTTATTTTTACATAATAGTTTATTTCAAAAAATAAAACGTTTTCTCTATACCATTTATTACTTATTCAGATTTCTCAATGGATCTTCTAAATCAAATAATAATCAAACTTGTGAAATTATGATTTGACAAAGTATGTAGTAATCAAACTTGTGAAAACGTAGTAGTTTAAGTTTTAAAAATATTACTTGCATTTTTATAATTATTACTTGCCAAATATGATCCAAATGAACTTTCTTAGTTATTACTACTAAACTATAAGCTTAATAAACTTAAAATAAAATAAAATAAAATAAAATAAAATAAGATATAAAATATAATCTTACAAGTTTATACCAAAATAAATTGTTGAGTATTTAAAAAATACAAGCTTCCATCAAAATATAATGTTGATATTAGAAAATACAAGTTTATATAAAATCCATTAGTGTTCAGATAATTTAGAAATAAATAAAACAACAATGTTCTTTTAAGAAAGTGAATGATGTCTTTATTATTTTCATGAAAAAACAATGATAATATCAAAAATACTAAATAATTTGACTTTTTGTATATGTATTTAAGAATGAAAATTTTAGTGGTCAAATGATATTAATTTTGATTATTAATTTTATTTAATATTTAATAAATTATCCCACATAACTTATTTTTTTGTGTTTATTAATAAATTGAGAAATAAACCTCATATATTATGTAAGAGTATTTTTTTTCTTAAAAAATCATATTTTATGTATTATTATTGAACCTAATACTTTCAGTTACCTATAAGTTCAATGATTAATGTTAGATATAAGTTGAGTCCTAAATGTAAAATTTATTTCAGAACCATAAAAATATGAGTGGGTTGAATGAGTAATGTGCTACGACCTTGCCCCTAAGGGGGTAGCCGAGTTGGTTGAGTATGGCATTCTTATGACCAAAAGGTCATGAGTTCGAGTCCCTCTACATACGCTTTCTCGGCTGAGCCTGTCACCTTGTGTGGTTTACCTTCTGGCGTTGGTTTGCAGGCTATCGCGTCAGACTGAGGGTTTACCCTGTGCGCACTCATTGCACTCTGAGTAGCGGCTGCGGGTTCCCTCCGGAAAAAAAAATGTGCTACGACCTTACGATTATGACCGATTGAAGTTTGGACTAAATTTTTAACTCTTATAACCTAATCGTATGAGGTAGAGGATTAGAGATATAATCAGCCATACAAAAAGGTCAATTGTCAGCGATCAAGAGATAAATGCAACACTCTCAAAGAGAACCTGACTTTAAATAATTTATGTATAAATTTAAAGAAATAAACCATATAAAAAATATATAAATTGTTGATATAAGTTTAATAACCCAATATATATCTTATATTGATATATTTTTATCTTTTAAATTGCTCATTTTATTTGTTTCATCAAAATATTTATCTTCTTTAACGTGTAGGTTTAAAAATTATATTTTCCCTAAGGTTTAAAAATTCATGAATCTAATACTCGTAAAAAATATAAAGAAAAGCATACATTAATGATTTTTTTCATCAACTTTTTGGCGTCGCTGTTGTGAAATGTTTTTTATTTTTAGATCTATTAGTTTGATATACTTTTTTGCTAATTAATTTTTATTTCATTTTTACTTTTCTTTGTTTAGATTATAAGTATAAATAGTTTCTTCCCTTTAATATGGAGATAAAAAAAACCTTTCGGAGAAGAAGGAAATAACTAAAGATAATTGAAGAAAGAATACCAACTTTGGTGGAAACCCTAACCGAATTCGTTGAATCCATTAACACTCGCTTTGAGATGAACGAATCAAGCATGAAAAGTTTAAAGGAAATACATCAAAATCAAGGAATGTTATTGAAGAATTTTGAGTTTTAAATAAGTTAGATACACTCAGTGTTAGCCTCAATAAAGCAAGAAACTCAGTACAACAATATCAAAATAACCTGAAGTGCGTTAATGCAATCACGTTAAGAACTAAGAGACAAATTGGTTATAAAGTTGATCAAAATGAAAAAGAATAAAAAGATGATCGCGACCAAGAAAGAGATAACCTTGAAAACATAGTTGAAAAAGTAAGTGAAGTTGACGAATGAGCATTTTATCGCAACTAAGATGATGATGGTCGTGACCACACTGAAGCTTTTTGCGATCAAGAAAATGGTGGTCGCAGTAAGAGGAATTTTGTTGCGAAAATGACCTAGTTGGTCGCAGTAAAGTTGAAGTAGACGAGATCGAATGTCTTATGGATAATGTTTATCGCGACCAGGGTGTTGGTGATCGCAACCATGAAGAAATTTGCCATAGTAAGAATTTTTTTTATTGCGAACGTGACAAGAATGCTGAGACAAAATCTCGATGCGAAGTACTTTACCACGACCAGGGTATCTATGATTGTGGTAAATTCCCAGAGACGGCCAAACCCGCTCAAATGTCAAAATATGTACCCAAAATTCCCTACTTAAGCCGGAAGAAGAAGCAAAACTCCGAAAATAAATTCTCTAAATTCTTTAAGTTGAATTTTAGATTAAAAGTCTAAATATTCGAAGTTTCTCAAAGATATGATTTCACACAAAAATAATTTCAATATCTTCAAGATGGTAACACTTACAGAGGAGTGCAATGCTCTCATTCAAAACAAATTTTCACCAAAACTATAAGATCCAAGGAGTTTTATTATTCCTTGTAAATTTGGGGATTTAAAATTTGAAAAATATCTCTCTCATATAAGTGCTAACACATATTTGATATTTATTTCTATTTGTATGAAATTACGAATATGTGGAATCAAAGCTACACTTGTTTCTCTATAGTTAGTTGATAACTGTATGCATATCTTAAAGGAATAATAGACGATATTTTGATAAAGTTTCATAAACCTATCTTCCTATTATATTTTATATGTTTAGACATTGTGAAAGATAGACTTGTACTTTAATCCTAGGAAGACCTATTGTATCTACCTCTATGTCAATTACAGATGCAGAGGATGGAAAATTAAAAGTTTGAGTAGGTGATGAACATGTAGAATTTAACATAATTTAAGTGTTAAAATTTACAAAAGACGTTGATTCACGTTTTTCGAATGATGCGGTAGAGAAACCAAGTGATAAATGCACACATAAAAATTTCCTCATATTATTTCATAATATTCACTAGTACACGATGTACAAGATGAAAAAAGATTAAAATAAAAAGGATTGAGAATTATATGAAATCGTAACAATATACCAAATCAACCTAGGGATGTTGAGAGTTCAAAGTTAAAAAATAGGTTTTGAACAGTAATTCGTCCATAGACTATCAATTTTACTGACATTTAGTCCATGGACTTTCAAAACTCTGTTGTTCGTCCATTGAGTATCCAGTTTGGATAAAGTTAGTCCCCAAGATATGTTGATTAATGTAAAGCTGACTTGTGGCACCATACTCAACAGAAACTTATATCACCAATGGTCCCTTGACTTTAAGCTTGACTATATTTGAACTTTGACATAAATTTGAAGGACCATTGGTGATACAAGTTTTTGTTGAGTATGTTTTCATGTGGTAGCTTTATGTTAATCAACATATCCGGATGACTAACTTTATCCAAACTGGATAGTCAAGAGACTAGCAGCGGACTTGTGAAAGTCTAGGGACTATTTGTCACTAAAATTGATAGTTCAGGGATGATTAACTGATCAAAGTCTTGAAAGATAAATAGTTAAAAGCTAAAACATCTAAGTTAGAGTTAAACCACTCACCTTCGCATTCACTGAATATGTATTTGAATGAACCTAACAATTTCTCATATTACTAATGTACCTTTGAGTGATACAGATAAAGAGGAATTGTTAGAGATGTTAATACAACTCAAATAAGTCATAGGTTTGACGATAAATTCATATGAGAGATCGACATTTGCAATCATCATGTTAACTTTTTAATGGAGGAAGTCTACGACTTGTTCATTAATTATCAGAGGCGACTGGATTCATCCATGAAGAAAGTGTGAGTTGTAGACAATAATCATGGTCTAAATTCAAAGAGATGTTATTTGAGAGAACAATATGAAATTGTGATAGGAAATTGTATTCCAAGGAATGAAGATCACTTGAATCATTATTACTATCAAGGAGTAGTCGACAAAAATCGGATATCAACCCTCTTCAAGTTCCACAATGAGAAGCTTGACAATCTAGTTATCGACTGAAAATAAAAGGTGATTGAGAGACAACCCAATGCAAGTTTTTTTAATTATTATGGTACTTTTATGTTATCGAGTACTTTTGTGCTTGTATTCTACATATCAGTCTGAACTTTATGACATTTTAATTTCTTTTCTATTAGTATTTCTTTTTTAGTTTAGTTTAAATTTTCTTATGGCAGAACCTGAAAGCTCATACAATTCAACTCCAATTTATTTAATTCAATTCTTCAATTTCAAACCCAAATATCCATGAGGTATTATTGTTTCTTATTTTATTTTTAAAATTTTTATATTCAAGATAATATTAGATCTGAAGTGTGGGTAGTTGAGAAAATATCACAATTGTTTTCTTGATGATCATTTAATATTATGTATTTTAAATTTTATGACCGTAATTCAAACTTTTTAATTGATTTTGAGTTAAAAATTAATACTTTCATGTTTAGATTTTTATTTGATTATGTCTTTAATTTTTTCTATAAAACCTATTAAAATTAATTACTTTTATAGATTTACTTGGAATATAATTGTTTTATGTATAATTTCATTAACTCATATATAATAAAATTTTTCTTAAAATTAGTTATAATATGTATATAGAAATAATAATAATTAATAAATGACATAAATATTTATTAAGTAACCATATTTCATACTTAATTTGGTAGAAATTCGCGTAAAATGGAAAATATTTATGTTAATTCTCAAATGTGGCTTGTTTTTAGTTTTGTAACCTAATTAATATGTGTCGGTAAATCTTTAGGAGTGCTTCGTCGTCTAATGTTTCTAACCAATTGGGACCGATGTCATTGATCTAAAGCTCATTAAATAAATTAGTTAGAAAGCAAATTGGACATTACACAAGTCACATGTGTATATATAAAAAAACATTCATTTTCAAACTTTATAAGTCAGTTGGGATGCTTTATCACCTAATGAATTAGACCAATTGGCTTGGGATTCATTCAATGTCACATACAAAAAAGGATTAGATATATATGATAATTAAATTGACAATTATTAAACGAAGAATTGATATTATTTTGGTTCATTAAAGAAAATGTTTTGAAAAATTCAAATAGATAGCATGTAATGAAAGTTTAATATTAAAATTCTTTAGACTTCTTCAAGTTTTCATGCATAACATGTCGTTAGGAAATTTTCACTTGTTCCATTAGCTTGTTTTGCAATTAGAAAATTTGGTGCAAATTTATACCATGATTGTATCATACTATATTATGATATTTAATTTTTGTAATAGACTACCAAACAAATAAATATACAAAAAATTATCAAATAATAATTATCCTTCATTTTATTTAATAATGAATACAATACTATCATGTGGTTATTTTGTGTTTATTAGTAAATTGAGATATAAAAGAGAAAAAAATGTTATATTGCAAGACGTTCTCGCATGTGAAGAAAATGATAAACAATTTTGTCTTTTTTTTTGTTTTTCACAGACTTATTTGGAAACCAAAGTCCAATTTATGAAACTATTTTATTTTTATTTCCGTAACATATTGTGCATGTATTTCCGCAACTAAACAATAATTTTTATTTCGTAACCAACTTACGCATAATTTTGCAACTAAAAAAGTTGTTTTTTGTAGTAAAATTACATATAATTCTGTAACTACAAACATTTGGCTTTTTAAAACCAATTTACACATAATTTCACAACTAAATTTTTTTCATGGATTCAGTTTTATTTGTCTTAAAAAATAAAACCATCAGAATTTTCAGATATTGTTTTGGAGCTATGGTTTGAAAAACATATAACATATTTATAAAAATAAACATGAGAGAGAGAATGTGTTAGAAGTATTTTAGACTAGCAAGTGGTTATTTGTAAATATTATTTTATCGCCATGCTGTTATCCATACTTTATCAAACATTGAGTTGTTATTGGTAAATAAATTTGATATTGGAGTTATTTGTAGTTTACCCTTTTAAATATTAGAACAGTGGGCGTCGAGTGTGTCGGGTTTGGACTGTAAACCAATCACCGATCCTGAATCTGGCCGGATATTTTAGAACCCATGAACCATCACACAAAATAAAAGGTTTGGATATCCTAACCCATCGAGTCGGCTCGACTCGAACACCTTCGTAAAAATTATCATTTATAGTTTTTAGATCTATAACCTAATTGTATGAGTTATTGGATTATAGATATAATCAGCCATACAAAACATTTACTAGCCATTAATCGAGAGATAAAGACAACTCTCAAAGGGAACTTTGGTTTAAAGAATTTATGTATAAATTTAATTAGTTAAACTATATAAAAAACATACAAATTGTTTATAAAAGTTTAATTACTTCGGATCTGTTTAGTATTGATACACTTTAATATTTTGATTGCAAGTTTTATTTGTTTCATTAAAACTCGATCATAAGGATCACTATATCAAATTTTACTTTTTCTTAATTAATATATATTTATATTAAATTATATATTTAAAAATTATTTTGTTCTCTAGGGTTCAATAATTTCATAGCCCAGTACTCTTCAAAACTACTATAAAAATTGTATATTTGTGATTTTTTTAAAAATTAGCACTTTTCAACCGGGCAAAACGTAATTCAAAACAAGTTGAAAAAAGATAAAACAAATAAACACTTCTTAACATACTAAAATTCAATGAGATATGAAACTACTTCAAAATAAATTACGAAAACCTAAAAAAACCCCATAAACAATTCTTAACCTATTACAAGTCAATTTGAAATAAGTTACAAAAACTTAAAAACAAACGCACACACATACACGCACGCACATACACACATCCACATCCACACACACAAACAAACATACACACACCGGTATACACGCGCGCACACACACATATCCTACTGTAAGTCAAGGAGTTACAAAAATTAAATCAAATAAATTCCAAAAAAACTCAAAAACACATAAATATTTCATAACCTACTCCAACTCCAACATTTACAAAAACTCGTTCAAAAATCTAAAAACAATACATAAACAGTTCTTAGCTTATTATAAGTCTAAGAAATCGCAAAAAAAAAACAATATAAATTGACAAAATATATAAATTATTTTCAAAAAAGTAAAATGCAAGACGTTACAAGATAAGAAAATCATAAAATCCAAAACGTTATGTGAAATAGAAAAAAATGAATTATTTTAAATATATTTGTATACATATAAACTTATTGATTTTACATATCAGTAGGAAAAAAACAAATCATGAACTAGGATTTTGATGATATAAAACCCAAAAATACGAATTAATATTGAAATCCAAATCAATGAACTTTTAGTTTAAATGTGTGATAAATTGATAATATAATAAAATCGTGATAAAATCCGGTTGAAACTGGTTCAAAGTAAAAGCACAAATTTTTTTTAGAAAGATTGAATAAAAAAAAATCAATTTGTTTGTTTTCTATTTACATTAGATTTTAGATATAATTTGCAACGTGCATATTCGTTGGTAACTGAATAGTAAATTATAATTAGTAACACATACTTATTTATATTATGTTGGAGGTTTGATTTGGCTATACAAGTTTCTTTCACACCTTCCGTTTTATTTTTATATTTAATTCTTCGAGACGCGTGATGGACTTATATAACAACAACCATCATAGTTTATTTTCATTCAAAAAATATATTATTTTTACATATATTTGTGATTCTTGCATTGAAAACTTATACTACAATATAAGTTATTTATAATATATATATATATATATATATATATATATATATTACATTTACCTAATATATTTAACTATATTAGGAAATGATGATTTATATATTTATGCATTGTATGTTATAATATAATTAAATAATAAGATAATTAAATATACTGTCACGAGTATATATGTCACGTATTTTAAGAAGAGGTTGACAATGAAGTTTCTTGAAGTACCACAAACACTTTTGGTTATTCTAATTGTTTATATATGTTTAGATGACTAATAAACAAAACAAAAGAAATTAAGTGCATACAGAGCAACGAACATCTTAGAACATATTATTCGGTCGCTCTAGTCGACACTCTTGAAACCTAAAGTAATATTACCCGAGCTTTCCCGAAGAGAGAATAAGATTTATTCCACGGATATGCAATGAGATAACTATAAGCGAAAAAGTAACATCAATCAAACAATGAGATAATCATATGCGAATTTATCCAATAAAGTCGATTAAAGATCTCTCAGTTTAAGGGAGGTCACTCGAGACCTATCAAAAGTTATATAGACGGAAAAAAGGATCCCAACTCGATATCACTCAAACATCAGCTTAACCTCACTCGACTTTAACATGGTATAAGATCAGTCTGCCTTGGCTCAGCCTAAAGTTGGGCTTCTTTATGAGTATCTCGCTTAATGAATATAAATAAAGATTTTTCAAAGTAAAAGCAGCTCAGAAGACTCACTCCAACGTATTTCTCTTAACAAAGCTCAACCTCAAAGCCTTAGCTCGGCCTCAATCGACCTTAACTCGACATCAATTGACCTTAGCTCGACATCAACTTAGTCACATTAAAAACACTCTTATAATAGAAAATGCAAAAATGAATTTTGAATTAAGGGGATCTCACTAAAGAACCTCTCACCGGGTGAAGGCTATACACAACATAACCTCCATTTGGATACCAAGGGCTACTAAAACATACAACTATCAGATATCAGGATTGAATCACTCCAATCATTTTCAAGAAAGTATAGTAGTGGTGGATTTACTGATACAACATTAAATATAATGTAAGTGAAGATAAGGTTAGGAATGGAAGAAAACTTCTCTCCCAAGAAACCTCTTCTTGGATTTTCTTCTTCTTTTTGGCTGATCTTCTCTTCTTCCTTTGCTCAATTATTCCATACTATGGATTCTAATACAAACAAACATCCATCCCTTGAAGAGTTCCCGACTCTTCACCATGAAATCGGATTTTCAAAGGCTAGAAAATCATATGCAGAAACTGTTCGCCAGTCCACTTCAAGCACAAATCGTAGCCTTGAACTCAAACCTGAATTCTATAACAAAAAGGAAGATCATTTCACAGTACAGTTTTCGAAAGAGATAAAAGATTTCTTGCTTGAAAATTCTTCTACCACAATCATTGGTAAATTCAGTGAAGGTATCCCAAGAAAAGCTGTTCTTGAAGGATTCCTCCAAACCTTCAAGTTCAATGGCTTCATCAATTGGTACCACATACAAAGTGATTGTTCCTGAAAACAAGGCTTTAATGAATGTTTGTTTTGCCCATGTTGAGATTGATGTATCCAGAAGATTAAAATATAGATTATGGACTGGTTTTGGGTCAAACGATGGTTGTTGGATCAACTTAAGCTACAAGAATGCGCCACCATACTGTAACGCTTGCTATCATATGGGACATGGTCCGTTTATAAAATTGGTGGGTAAATGGTAACTTTTTAAGGTAAATGGTAATTTTTTAAGGTAAATCAGAAATCTAACTAGGCAGCTGAGTTGGCATCCTACTTGGCATGGGCAGGGGAGTTTTTTGCCAACAAATTAGGGGACCAATCTTGCAACAAAACTTACTGTCATGTGTCAATCTCTCAGGCTTCACATGTGCGGGGAGACTAAATTTGCAAATTAATAAAATGAAGGGGATGAGAAGAAGGGGACTAAGTTGATACAAGTGGTAAACATGAGGGACTAACAATGTTTTTTACCCTAAACTATCCAAACAAATGACCAAGTTGCCTCGAGACATGATCAAAATTGTCTCGATTCCCAAAATTATCCTGATTACCAAAATTGTTTTGATGGCCAAAATTGTCTTGATGATCTTAATCGACCAACTGGTCATCTAAGGCCAAGCTGACATATATTGGCCTTATGACCTCAAGAGACCATTAGGCCACTTAAGGCCTAGTTAACCAAAATTGGCCCGATGTGGTGGAATCTTCCTCCCGAAGCCTACCAGACTTAGCAAAACCTCATATGGTCCCTTGGTGAAATTTGAAAGAAGCGACTCGCCAACCTGTAGAATAAGCTTGCAACAAGTATGTGCTTTGCGCCTCAATAATAATTAGCCAACAAACATTTAGCCTTCATCGTTCCCCCTCTCCCAAGTGTCATCAAAGTGAACGAAAACCGTCTCTTACAATGTACGTAAGACGTGTATGACATTGTACAATAAAGCAACTCTGAAAGAGGTATCTTCATTGGATAAAACATCTCAAGGTCCTGAAAAGACTACACCGATGAGGAGGCAACAACCAAAGACCCTCAAAATCAACATCATTATATAAAAAGACTATGTCTAATTTGTAATGTTAGGTGAAAGCTTGAGGGATAGTAATAGTAGAAAGAGATAACATTTTGTAATACACGTCATATATAGAAAACACGTGCTCTTCATAAATTCATTTTAAGTTCTTCCAAAAAAAAATATTAATCATTATTTGTCAAAATTTTCATGTGTCATAAGTTTAAGTGATTTTTCCTCTCTAATTTTGGTTTTATTGTCGAGAATGAAATTAAACAGCATCCAGATCTATTGAAGATCCCAAACTTATAATTTTGGCATTATGAATCTAGGATCTGGCAAAATGTCCACAGTCAGACATAGGGTATCGGTGCTGCAGTCCACCTCTCCCAGAGAAGTAAGCATTGACGATGAATCAATCCGCCCTGTCAAAGTGGAAAATCCTCCGCACAAAAAACATCTCATCGCCCCATCCGTTTGTCCAGCAGATGATATCACTTTCATTACCTTGGAAAATAACGATGGGGACGATGATCCTGTCATTCTCACTAACGAGAGAACCCAAAACCTAGCTTAACAAGTGAGCTAGCTTGTACAAGTCATTAGGAGCATCATAGTGTCCCAAGAAGCGACAGGGACCGTGTTCTCCACCTACTCATTGAAAAATGAATTGTCAGGGTCTTACTCATAATAGAATTTTCTAGGATGAACATTGAAGCCACCCCAAAACGATGGATCGCCCATTATAATGCCTGACTCCATTTTATCAATCGGAAGCTAACCACCAGAGAAGGAACCTAAGAATGAGGGACACCCAACGACAAGTGGAAAGATAAACTCAACCTATTGGCCAAGTTTGTAGTGTGGTGATCACAAAATGACGGCATGCAACCGACTATAGATTCGTTGGTGCTTAACTATATATCATAACCAACTATCAAGAAGGTAGGAGATGGATCCAACATCGGGGCCAGTGTCATGTTCAGGGCTTTACCATCATACCATCATTTAGTCTCTAATAACACTACACAAGAAGATTGAGATAGCAGAATTCACAGTGCTTGTTTCAATAACCCCTTCACAACCTCATCTTGAGCCAACATGGTTACTTCACTTCAAGGAAACACCCAACACGCATGAAATACGTGATAAAAGACAAAGTGGGGGTCATAAGGGAATACCTCGAGGTAATTTATGAAAAATAAATTGAAGACTCATATTACTTGGCCAAGCTTGCCTCGAGATCTGGCAAAATGGGCCCAAACAATAATTTAATAATCATCTAACTATGGAATCCCCCTTGTTGTGGACTACCCCCGAGAGGAATAATTAGAATTCGGTGCAATGAAAAAGTTGAAGGAAACATGCCTAGAATAAATTTTTGACCTTGTAGTAAGAATCAAGATGATCTCGAGTGAAAACATAAATAAATCGCTTACTGCTCGAGAAGGTGAAGGGTCAACTAAATATTTCCCTAAAAAGAAAGTGGTACGGGGCTGTGAAGGAAGGTCCTAAACACCATGGGTGTAGTTTACAGATCCAAATATGGAGGGTGGTTAATTCTCGATACAACATGTTGCTAACAATGAGTTTACACTATCAGATGTTGCCAAAGCACAACCTATTGAAGGCTCTAGCAGGAAAATGATGATAGCTCCATGGTTGGGAATGCACGATATATTGCAAAAAGAGGTGTTTCACAACAGATCATATGCAACATACTATTTAGTTAAATGTAAAGTATACAAGATAATAAGTGACTACAATGCACTTAAGAAAATTATGGGCCACAACACCATTAGCTTTGAAATAGTATCCATCTCGAAGGAAAGACATAAGAAAACGCAAGAATTTCTTATCTTACCACTCCGGGGAAACTCAAGAAAAAAATCTATACAAGATAGATTATTATTATTTAAAGAATTTCTTAGGGTGTGAATAAAAGCACCAAGATAGAGCCCTTCATTGTGGCCGGCCTAATAGCCCGAGCTACATAATAGGCACGGAGGAGAACATGCCCCTCCAAAGACAACAACAGTGAAATTTTTTAAAACTTCCCTAACACCCAGACCTTTGTGGTAGCGTTCCCACTCAGACGAGTAGGCCAACCATCCGTCGTTAACTGTGTCTGATGCTTACCTTTATAGAATGAACATTAACATTGACCTTCTACCTAACCGGGAAAGATGCATGCACAATCAACAACACTAAATTGCAGCAAACGATGCGGATATCACCGAGACCACATGCATACCATGGAGGAATGTCGGGTGCTAAAGATAGAGTTCCAATGGCTGATGGAGAAAGAGCATATAAGAGAGTGCATCAAGTAACTAGATAGACGCTAGCAAGAGCGGTCATGCAGATCTCGAAACGAGGCACGGGGTAAGCAAGAAGGAGATAAGATGGACCAACCAGAGAATTGTCTTGAGGGAGAACAAGATAAAGGTGAGAAGCCTAAAACCTAGATTCAAAATTTCAAATAGAGGTACCAGCCAGATGGGTTGCGCACATAGCTTCCATAAGCGCTACACCTAAGGGTTGACTTCTCATCAACACACCACAGGTTAACTTGATTAAAGTATACACCTTTGGTGCATCCACCCCAATATTTTCTTCACGGATAAGGATCTTAAGCCCGTCGTCCTTCCACAAAATGATACCTTCTTAATCACGATCAATATTACGGGGGTAAAGCTCGACGAGTTTGGGTGAACATAGGAGAAATGAAAAATATAGTATTAAACTCAGACATGAAATAACTCCCTTCCAAGACTAGCCTACGCCTAACATTCTATTCTATGATATGTTTCAATGGCCAAATCACCATGCATATGGAAATGACACCGTTGGAGGTATCAACTAAGACGGGCAGATGGGCAAGCATTCGAGAATTTAAAATACGACCCATTAACCTTTAATCTTACGTTTTATTATTTTCTAACTCGTTTTGAAAATCATTACACTCAATTTATTTTGGTAAATGGAAGCACATCTTTTATCTAAACTTTGCAGAACTAAGCGTTCTTTATATCACATGTGAAGGAATTAGTATGATCTCTCAACCGAAAGAGAAATAAATACCATATTTATACAAGTACACATTTTAACACGTTATCTGGCCAACTTCGGGGATAAGCTAGATCGATAACTTGCATGATACATAAATCGACAAATCAGTAGAGCAAGGGGGAATCTTAAACAAAAATAAAGCAACGGGTGAAAAATCGTGCGCTAAAAATACATGTGGAACACCAAAGAACCAAAGTTCTACCTCAAGGCATGTAGTCTGCCTATTTAGCTCTAAATATTTCCCTAAATTAAGGGGAGTACATGCACACTAAGAAACGATATGTGAGGGGATACAAAATACAAGCAAATGTATAACATATCCGAACATATTACCTTATAACATACAACTTGGTAAAAAAGGAAAATGATGCTTATATTACAACGAATGAGGGTCACGCATATCCCCAATAAATGAAAAAAGTAAAAGGGGACTATACCTACACTATAAAAAAAGCCACATCTACCCTCAAATTCAAGCTTTAGTGAAAAATTTGATTGTTACGATTTAGGATAAGCTAGGGGGAGTAGGCATATCTCAATGATATGCAGCTATCAGTGGGTGGATTAGCTTGATATCGATCACTATAGTTATCACTCTTGAAACCTAAAGTAAGATTTCTCGAGCTTTCTCAAAAGGATTAAAAGAGTGACTCTACATATATGAAACAAAATAATCGGAGGTGAATAAGTAACCTCAATCAAAAAATAAGATAATCAGAGATGAATTTGTCCAACAAATTACATTAAAGATCTCTTAGTTTAAGGAAGGTCTCTCAAGACCTATCAAAAATCATCTAGAAAGAAAAATAAAAGGATCCCAACTCGAAGTTACTCAAACATCATCTTAGCTTTACTCGACTTTAATACGACATAATATCAGCCCACCCTCTCCCAGCCTCAGCTCGAGCTTCTTTATGAGCATCTCACGTAATGAATATGAAGAAATATTTTTTGAAGTAAAAGAATATTGGAAGCCTCACTCAGAAGCCTTTCACTCAATAAAGCTCAACCTTAGGTCAGACTCAACTTAACCTCAACCTGACCTTAGCTCGACATCGACTTGGTCACATTAAATAAACATTCTTTTAATGATTAATAGGAGCTCACGCAAGAACCTCTCACCGAGTGAAGCCTATACACAATATAACATCCACTTGGAAGAAAAATGGCTACTAAAATACACAACTATGAGATATCAGGTTCAGAGCACTTTAATTACTTGCAAGCAAGTAAAAGAGTGGGATAGTTACTATTGCGGCATTAAATATCATCTAAGTTGGGTACGATCAAAGCCAAGTAAGGATCCATAACTTGAGCTTTGTATGATTAATTTATTCTAGAATGACCCCAACTTGGCATAGTAGCTAAACGTAACCCAACCTAACCACATGTACAAGTTCTTGATTAACCATGATCGAGCGTCATAGTACGAGAAGAAGCTTGTCCACAAAGCCAAACAAACATACCCATTAAGCATGACTAGCTAATCATTCCAAACATGCTTTCAGATTTTGCCAAGGGTTCCTCGAGACATGGCCAAGCTTGCCTCAAGACTTGTTAAAGCTCACCTTGAGCTTTGGCTAAGCATGCCTCACGAATAAATCAAAGTAAATGATCCAAATAAAAGACCAAGTTACCTAACCATGTTACGTCGGAAAAATAAAAAGAACTTGGCCGGAAGGCCGACTACGAGTTCTAAAAGCTCATCCTTGATGTCTACCTTGGTATATTGTCCAAGGCCAAAGCGGTCAGCTCTGCTATCTTGGCCAAGGCCAAAACGGCAAACTCGGCTAGCTTGGCTAAGGTTTAAGTGGTCAACTGGGCCATTTTAGCCAGCTTGGTCAGCCAGTTTTAAGAGACCATCTCTTTGTTTGACCAAAACCAATATAACCAACTTGACCAAGTTTGCCTCCGGACATGAACAAAATTGTCTCGATGGCCAAAACTATTTTGATGACCAAAATTGTCTAGATGACCCAAATTATCATGATGGCTCAAATTGTCTCGATAGCCTTAAGAGATCAGTTGGTCGCCTATGGCCAGGCTTGCTAAAATTGTCCTGATGGCCTTAAATGACTAGTTGGCTGCTTAAGACAAGCTGACCAAGATTAACCCGATGGCCTCACGCAACCAGCTGGCCACTTATGGCCTAGCTGGCCAAAATTGGCCTGATTTGGAAGAATTATCCTCTCAAAGCCTACCTGACTTAACCAAGTCTCATCTAGTCAATCCAAAAAGAACAACTCACGAACCCACACAATAAGGTCTCAATGAGCATGTATTCTTTCAAGATAATCATAATACAACTTGCACACTTCATTCATTAAGCTTCATTTAATGAATATTAATAACGTATAGTAACATCGAGAATTCTTGATATGTATTACAACTCAAATGACTCTATTATTTGCGTATGTTAGGTTGCAAAGATTAGTCATCCCAAGGTAAGATTAACAAGTTTGTAACAATCATATAAAGATTTCGACTATAGTCAACAGTTTGTAGCTTTAAGAAGTTCATTTGTGATATTTCAGTTTAAGTGTTTCATCAATGATATCATAATATCCCAAAGTTGCAATAGATTTTAGTTTTAAGATATACTTCTAAAAGTATTATAAACTTCACAAGTTCAATGATAGTCAATTCGGAATCATGGTTGTTTGTCGATAACATACTCATTGACATAAGTTATAAAGACCGGATGCATACCACCAATAAAATATTAATTAATCAATTAAGTTTAAAATTTCTGAGTGACACATCTTACATGTTGGGAACCAAGATTCATCGGGATTACTCTGGATGATTCTGTGTGGTTTATCATAATATACATACATTGATAAAAGGCTAAAATATTATTGTATATAAATGATAATCCTCTAATATTGTTTAAGCTAAGTTTTATTAGTTAACATCTTAAGGTTAATGTGGACATTTATAAGATACAAAATATTTCACATGTTAAAATTTTGATGTATGCTCATGTTGGTTCATGCTATAAATAATAAGTGAATACTTGAGTGTCCCAATGATTGACCATTGTATAATAGGAATCGATGATTCATAAATAAGTATTTCAATTAAAATAAAGAAAGTCGTACAATAAGAAAATCATATATACGCCATGACTTTATGGACTAAGTGGATGTTAGATCAAATTATGTGATTTATAATTGCATATTTTATCAAGATTCATCGGGATTACTCTGGATGATTCTCTGTGGTTTATCACAATATACATACATTGATAAAAGGCTAAAATATTATAGTATATAAATGATAATCCTCCAATATTTCTTAAGCTAAGTTTTATTAGTCAACATCTTAAGGTTAATGTGGACATTTATAAGATACAAAAGATTTCACCTGATGAAATTTTGATGTATGCTCATATTGGTTCATGATATAAATAGTAAGTGAATACTTGAGTGTCCCAATGATTGACCATTGTATAATAGGAATGCATTATTCATAAATAAGTATTTCAATTAAAATAAAAAAAAAAATCGGACAGTAAAAAAATCATATATACGCCATGACTTTATGGACTAAGCGGATGTCAGATCAAATTATGTGATTTATAATTGCATATTTTATCAGGATGAACTTTTTATCACGCTTAGCAACATCCAATAAATAAAATATATTTTGTTTCTTATAGTTAAAGAAAAACATATAACAAATAAAAACAAACTGCATCATTCAATTAAAACTATAAAAAAAATATAGACATTCATCGTTGTCTTTTTTATTTCTGATATATTAAGGTTTTACCATCTAGAGTCTTTCATGAAAACAATATTTATATGAATTTTTTAAGTCTAAAAGTTATTCGGTTTTGATGGGAGTTTGTTTGCAATTCAGTCATTAGTTAAATTCAAATTATATTATTATTTTAGTTTCGTAATGATACATTTTAATTAACTAATACGATAAATAAATTTGATTTAATTTGATTATAGATGACCGATATTATTGCAATACAATGTTTATAAATTATTAAGTTTACACTTACTTGCTTTGGTTAAAATATAACATATTTTAGTATTCCAATTATATATTTTTTATTTTATAATATTATCTATTTTAAAAACACCAGTAATCAACTAATTATTAGTGGTTTGTCTACACCAGGTGATAATAATCCTTATCCAAATAATTAAAATCAACCAACATTAGATAATGTGACCTAAATCGAACCATAAACAACTTTGGATCATATGAAAGAATCTATGTTGGAGGAACAAACTACGAAGACAAAAAGGTGCTTATCCATTGCAAGAAATGTAAAAAAAAATTTAAAAAAAATGGTCACTGCATGGAGTAGGGCTTACAACACAAAACCATAAATCAAGGGGTAACATGTCGTCACCACGGTGGTCTATAAAGAACACTTTATTTTTAAAATCATTGTGACAACTTTCATGACTTGCAAGCTCTATTCATCACTGCATCAATAAAGAATAATCATTTCTTCAAAAAAAATGTGATAATCTAAATAAATTATGTTCTTTTAAGAAATAGCTTTCCGATCCTATGAAAAAATTTATTGGGCTTTGTTCAAATCAATAAATATGCAATTAGTTTTAGATATAAAACTTTCCATGATAATGTATAACACCGTCAACGACTTATTCGTTCAAGATGAGGTATCTTCGACTATAAAGCAACTATAAAGCAGTAGTCGAATGGTATTGGCTAAAACATAACCATATAACGGATTGTATGCATATATAAGGACGAGGTACACTCGACCGCACAGCACAAGGGGAAAGAAATCGGCAAAATATCTGTCTGAAAGCAAAATCATACCTCTGTAGATGATGAGTGGTTGTTACGATAAACAATGCCATTAAAAATAGTATCAAGGTAGTGTCAATAAAGTGAGAACATAACATAGACCCATGATCGGGCATAAAATAAAATAGAGAGTTATTAGGAAGTAATAAAGTAATGTATAATTAATGTATTATATAAAGGGATTGAGACCCTAAAACAATATAAGATTTTCATATCAAAGCAATAAGATAATAACATGTTTATTGTTGGGCAAGGCAGGCAAGGCAACCTAGGAACCATAGAGAACCTGACCAATAGTGAAAAACTCGTGGGAGCTGATCAAGAAGATCATCGGGAGGTCTACGTAACAACGAATTAGAATGATGATCAGTCTCAAATGAATGTTGATGAGAACTCTCGTGGAGCAACATATGGAGAAAACCCTTATGAATCTCAAGACTAGGTAAGGCCTACTATGGCTGCTTATATTTTTCAGGAGTCTTTCTTTGTCAAAAGTATCCTAGAAGAAAAGCTTCCACAAAAGTTTGACCCACACAAGATGGATTCTTACGATGGGTAAGGGATCCTAAGCACCACGTAGAAAAATTAAGGAACATGATGATGGTGTTCAACCTCAAAGATGTATTGTTATGTAGAACTTTCTCTATAACATTTAAATGGAACGCGCTAGACTGGTTTAATATCCTCCAGAAGGTATCGATCAGGAAGCACAAGGGACAGTGTGATGCGATCATGAACTTATACTAGCAAATGAGAGAAATATCGTAGATTTATGTGCAAAAGTTTGTATGAGGAATGAAATCCATGCCATGATGCTCCAAAGTGGTGGTTTTAGAAACCTTCAAAAGAGGGTTGGATCGTGATGATCCTCTTTTCATCGAACTTATATGGTTTCTAGTGAATATAATGGGCGACATCCTTGCCTGATCAAATCAGTTTATTTGAGTCGACGATTCGAAGATGTGGGATCACACGCCCACTTCTCAACAGAAACTATAGGAGTTTAAACCATCAAGCAAAGAGAGGAAACGTTACGAAAACATCCTCAGGCTGGACACATCTCGACCACAAGCAAGTTGGCCATGCTCCTTCTATTACAAGCTATGAGAAGATGCTTGAAGTACCTCCATTCAAGGCAACGAAAAATCAAATAGTTAGCTATGAGGAGAAATCGACTAAATGTGTGGGAGAGGTCAAACTTTTGGTCACATTATGCTACGGCAACACCAAAAAAGTAATTCAGACTTTTTTATGATTGTCGAGGCCCCTAGTTTGTAGCACGCTATACTGGGAAGACCATGGCTACACAAGGTCGAGGCAACTGCAAGCTCATCAGATAGTGCTGGTAACCAGCGGACAACAATATAGTGTTATGCCATAATGATTGACCCTTCTAAAGCGGACCAATAACAATTAACGAGCTCTGGTGGAACCATCATAGACCGATAAATTGAAATAATTTAGAAATGTATGAACCCAGAGATGATGAAATGGAGGACGACCCCCTATGTGAAAAAATAAGTTTCACATTATAAGAGGGCAAGGTCATCATAATAAGTAATAAACTTGACCAAGATTTTAAAAACAGTTTGATAGCTTTGTTACAGAAAAACAAGGATGTGTTTGTATAAAATATAGAGAAAGTAACATGATTAGATCCAAGTTTCATCTTTCATTCACTAGCCGTTGATAGTAGTGTTCGGCCAATACGACAAAAGCGGTTAACCTTCTCTCTGGAGAATTCAAAGGTAATATTTAGGGAGGTAAAAAAATTAGTTAAGCTGGACCACATTAGGCAGGCTCAACACCCGATATGTTAGTAAAAAATAAAAATGGATTATGGCGCATGTGTATCGATTTCACTGATCTCAATCGAGCATACCCAAAGGACGCCTTTCCTCTCCCATGAATTAACCAACTAGTCGATACCGCCTCCAATTAAGAATTTCTATCATTCATGGATGCGTACTCCGGATATAATTAGATACCCATGAACCCGACGGATGAAGAGCATACAACATTTCAAACTGAGCGAGGCCTCTACTGTTACAAGGTCATGTCATTCGGACTGAAAAATGTCAAGTTAACATATTAAAGGTTGATCAATAATAACTTCGAAGAAAAATTGGGCCACCATATCAAATTTTACATCGATGATATGATTGTGCAAAACAATTATAAAGAGAAACAACTTGAAGTTCTAGGGATGATCTTTCAAATGTTGCGCATGTATGGTTTAAAACTCAACCCTATTTTACTGTACATAGTGGAACGTTTTTAGGTTTTATCGTTAGTAAGAGAGGAATAGAAGTTGAATCCTCTCAGCTAAAGATAATATCAACCATGGAGCCGCCATGAAACATAAAAGATGGACATCGGCTAACAGGCCGTTTGGCCGTTCTCTCCCATTTCATCTCCAGAGCATCAGATAAAATCCAATCCTTCTTTAAAATATTAAAGAGAGCCAAAAAATTCAATTGGGCAGACGAATGCAATGATGCATTTCAAGTATTGAAAGTATATTTGACATCTCCCAAAGTGTTAATGAAACCAGAGTCGGGAGAGCATATGTATATGTACCTTTTGATAACAAACTATGAAGTAAGGGGGTGTGCTTGTATGTGAAATAATGGGCATACAATGATCGGCGTATTATTTAATTACAGGATTAGTAGATGCAGAATTCAGGCATCTCAATCTAGAAAAAATTGGTCCTCGATTTTAGTGGTCGCAATCATGAAAATGCACTCGTACTTTCATAGTCACACGATCGTCTTGCGCACCTCATTCCTGGTATGAAACATACTTCAAAATTCAAACGTTTCAGGAAGATTAACCATATGGTCAGTTGAATTTGGAGCATATAACATAGTTTGTGAGCCAAGAACGGTGATAAAAGGCCAAACATTAGTTGATTTCATCAATTGTTTTAAAGGATGTCGAGGTTCAAACGAATAAATAATTGAATAAAGTCAGACACCCGTCAATGGACAGTGGGGATGGATGGTGCATCAAATGCAACAGGAGGGTGTTGGAATTATATTGAATATGCCTAATGGGGAGGAAATCAGACAAGAAATACGATCTGACTTCAAAGAAACTAGCAACGCAGCAAAGTACGAAGTAGTGCTAGCAGGCTTAAAACTGGCCTACATATGCGGAGCTCAACGACTAATAGTCTGTTCGGACTCGAAACTAGTGATTGGTCAAACTACATAGACTTTTAAGTTGAAACAAGAAAGCACATAGGGGTATCTCAAAGCCTTGAAAGAATAGGAAAGCAAGTTTGATCGTGTCGACTAAGAACATATACATCGGTCTAACAATTCAATGGCAGATTTATTAGCCAAGGCAGCAACTCAAGTAGAAAATCCAAATTTCCTTACCTAAGACTTACCAACGGTAGTAGTAAGGACCAAAAAATTAAAAGTACATGCGCTCACAACAACAGTCGATTGGAAGGATGAATATATTGCATACCTCCATTACTATACCCTACTGGTGGACAAAGCGGAAGCAAGATCATTGCAGGTTTGTGCATCCAAATATATACTCCTGGATAACGTGTTATATATGAAAAAGTATAACTCGACCACTACTGCTTTTTGTAAACTGAAAAAGAATCAGAGGCAATCCTTATAGATATGTATGAAGGAGAATCAGGTGTTCACTGCGTTACAGGAGCTTAATAAGGAAATTCCTACTCGCACGGTTTTATTGGCCCAAACTCACCGCGAACTTACAAGCTTTAGTACCCCTGCCATAAATTTTTAAATAAGCAACATCTACCAAATGATCCAATAAGTATTGTAACAGCACCGGGTCCTTCAAAATATAGGGGTTAGACTTAGTCAGACCCCTTCCAATAGCTACCGGTAAGCGATAGTTCCTTATGGTTGCAGTTGATTACTTCACTAAATGGATTGATGCCAAGCCTTTAGTAAAAAAGATATCGCAAGAGATTTTTAATTTTCTTTAAAGCCATATCCTGTCTTGATTTGGAATACCAAGGATCCTCATGATGGACAACGAACCTCAATTCCAAAATAAAATCATGACAACATTATGCCAAATGAATGGGATCACCTAGTATTTTTCTACACCGTACCACCCTTAATCTAATGGTTAGGTAGAAGTTACAAACAGAACCATATTATCACGGATTAAGAAAAAGCTCGAGGGCTAAAAAAGAAAATGGTCGGACAAACTAGCTAAGGTGTTATCGGCATATCAAACTACACCTCGTTCAGCAATCAGAGACACCCCTTTCCCGTTGGTATATGATTTATTTTCTTGACATTTGTATCAAAAGTCACAAGGCTTTTTATATTCAAGAATAAAATAATTTAAACAAAATCATATTAAATACATTTCTCGAGTCTCTACTTTTCCATCAGCCTTCCGACGATACATTTTTAAATATCTATAAGTTTTGTTTTTGCTATACTATTTTAAAATAATGATAAAAATGGTATCCATAATAACTAAAAGAATAATGTTTACTATTAAGTTCATGAACCAAAACCTAATTCATTTGAACCATTTCAACAAAACAAACTTTACACATTAACAAGATAAGTTGAAGTTGTTTGTGCCTTCATTAAAAGTTCTACTACATCATTGATCCAAAATTAGAGAAGCCTTGGTATCCCACTTATAAGAATACTTATGAGACCAATAATAAAAAATGTGTGAATAAAATATGATCTTATATGTTAAAGATATATTCTTAACATTATTTTGGAGCGATTGTTTGATTCTTACACATCAAGACTTTATATAACGCTCTTGAAAAAAGTAAAAGAACAAATAAAATTTTAATATCTCATTATTTTTATTATAATTTTTTTTTTATTAAAAACCAATTCTCTCACAAATATATGAGTTCAAAATCATAGTCTATAAGCTAGTGTCAGTGAAAATAATACTTCAAAAACTATTTCAAGTAAGAGAAATTAAAGAAAAGTTTTCCTCGTGTTGGAAACATTAACGAAATTGGATACCTTATAAACCCAGATTGTATAGTTTGGAGAAAATCTAAAAACACATGCAAATCAAAGAATATTATCGAACTAAATATTTTGAAGAATAATCGAATATAGGACCTTTTAAGATAGTTAATGCAATAAAACCTAAACAAAAGAAAAATAAAAATGTATACCAAAATTATTTGACACCAAGAACAAGACTACCTCTAAGAGTGCAAAGATACATTACTTTCTTTGTAGCAAATCATGTTACTTTTCTTATAATTTTAAACTTAAAAATAAAGGTGAGAGCACAAAATTTTGGAAAACAATTATTGTAATGGTGATAGAGGTCATTACTTTTAAAGACTCAAATTTAAATTGGTGGTATGCTACATGTGCATCAATTCATATTTCTCGTGTCAAATTTATATTCAACACAATAGAATCAATACCACAAAATATGTGAAAATAAGAAACAGAAAAAAAGTTAAATATGGAAATATGTGACAAATTCGAGTTATTATTTATAAGCAGTAGACGGATAACTCTTGCAAATGCATTATATATTTTAGAAAAGAATAAAAAAATTAGTTTCCAATGATATATTGGTTAAAGTCAGAATTTAGTTTATGTACGAATCCAACAACCTTGTTTTATATAAAGGTGATATCTTCATTGAATATATATACTCTTGTATCAACATAATGAAACGATGTATTAATAATTTTAATAAAGTGAAAAATCTATTTACTCTTGCTCAAGTAATAATTATATATTATGTTATGGTAAACTTGCACATATAGGTTATATATATATATATATATATTGTGATATAGGTTTGTACATAAAATATGAATCGTGTATAGAATCAAATATGACAAATACCTTATAAATCCATAAAAAATGTACAAAATTATTAGACATATTATACATTGATATATATATATATATATATATATATATATATATATATATATATATATATATATATATATATATATATATAAAAGTTAAATTGTGTCTTGACGCATTGAGGTAAAATATACTTATTAATTTCATAGATTAATACTTTATATTTACTTATGTCTATTTGCTTAAACATAAGGATAAAACCTTTAATATGTTTTAGATATTCAAAGTAAAATATCGAAAATTAGACAGTATAACTAAAATCTTCCGTTACGATAGAGATGGGGAATGTTTCTAAGGATATTTTCTTAGGTATTGCAAAATGCACGAAATAATTTATCAATGTTCGACATCTTATACACCTCAAAAAATGGATTGGATGAACACAATAGTATAACTATAATTTAGATGTCCAAAGTCATGCTATTTAATTCTAAGCTGAATATTAATTTATGTCGTGAATTTATTTTAACTATATGTTACATTATTCACTGTATTTCTCTTTTAAAAAACTAGAATATATTCATATGAGCTATTAAAGGTAATACAACCAAATATTTGATGTTTTAAAGTGTGGGGTGTTTAGTACTTTGCAAAAATATGGATATAATGATAATACAGTTGGGTCCAAAAGGTATAAGATGCGTGTTTGTATGGTATGCATCCAATAACAAGGCTTATTGAATACTAGATCTAGATTCTAATAGTGTGTTTGAATCTAGAGAAGTGGAGTTCCTTGAATCCAAGCTATTAGACAACTATAGGTCTCAAACCGGTGCAAAATTCGAGGAAAAGACTTCTCAAGAAACACATTTGGTTGAAGAGAAACCAAATGAACCTCGTATGAATCAAAATGATAAAATACGTAAATATATAAGATTTAATGAGATAGATTCTAAAAGGATTTATTTTTTTACTTGTAAGAAGAAAATTGTATGGAAATAACACCAATTTTTTTTATAGTTCTTTTGTTTCAAGATTGCCTTAAATCTTGTAAGATATAAATATCCTCTGGAGATTATATATTTTGGTCAGAGGTTATAGAAAATATCTTCAACTATTTCAAGTATAACTTGGAAATCGGTTGGTTTACCTTCAAGTTCAAAACCAATTGGATGTCAAAATATATTTAGAAAGAAAGGCCATACAGATGGTATAATTCAAGCGCTCAAGGTAAGATTAGTGGCCAATGACTTTTTAAAAAGCGAACAAATTGGTTATTGTAACATATATATGATTCGATTGCTAGAGCGTATGAATGTTTTTTTTCCAATTGCATTAGTATACAAAATGAAAATTTATCAAATAGGTTTCCAAATAAAATTCTTAAATAAATTCTTTGGTCAAATGGTTTAGATGGAACAAACCAAAGATATTGTACATTTCAGAAATGAAGTAAATGTCTGTAAGCTTGTCAAGTCATTATATGGCATGCAACAAGCATAAAAAATAACGTAAAAAAATGATCATATATAATTACATCTGATGAGTTTATACACAATACGACGAACATGTGTTTATACACTAAAGCTTACAGTGACATGATGGTCATTAATTGTTTATACGTAGATGATTTACTGATATTAAGTAATAACATGAAATGGATAATTGAAACGAAGATTTTTTTTCTTTATTTTTAATATGGATGATCTTAAAAATGTAGATACTATTTTTTGGAATACAATTATTAAAAAATAATGGGGTTTTTTCCCTAAATCGATCTCATTACATAGAAAAAATATTTGATTAATTCAAACATACGATAATTTGGTCATAGTTTAAAACTAAGAAATTCGATATATGCGTTTTATACACTAGATCATATATTTCATTTGCGGTGATCCAAGTATCAAACGTTAGAATGTGATTAAGTAAGTACTTAAAGAAGACAAAAAAAACATATGCATAGAATATTTTAAATTTCTTAAGGTATTTGAAAAACTCACCGACGCAAGTTAGATCACCAGTCTAGCAGATAACAAATCAACTATGGGTGAGTGTTCGCTTTTGTAAAAGGTATTGTTTATTAGGATAAAAAATAGATGTGTATAACCTATTCAACTACAGAGTCGTAGTTCGTAGCATTGGTTGGAACGGGATATGAAGCTGAATGGTTGATATACCTAATGTTAGAAATACCATTCACTTCAAAGGAAAACATGACAATCTAAATACATTATGATAATCAAGCAACGTTTTATAGAGAACCTAGATGACATCTACAATCGAAAGTTTGGAGATAGAAGTCTAAGACATGAGCATGTTAGACAACTGATTCTAAATGGAATCATATTTATCTCGTACGTGAGTTATATAACAACCTAATATATTCGTTTTTCAAACAATTGGCTTAATAATTTTTAACTTTTCATTTAGAGGGATGAGATTAAGCCTCTCATATTTATAGTTCGCAAATGATGGTAACCTAATTCGGCTATAAAGAACATATACATAATATTTTCAATGGTAACAACATATTATTTGTGAATTTTTTTTAACATGTAAAATTAAGTTACATATGTGATGTGTGATATATCTTTTTCGTTATCCGTGAGAGATAAGTTTAAAGAATTTATAATAAAATTCGTCTACATGTAACATGTATTTTTGAAGATAACAAAAATTGTGTAAAAATGTATCTATAAGAACTTGAGATTGATGTCGTATCTCATAAGAGAATGTATTTTTCTCAAAATATTTTTCTTAACATGATTAAAGCACACAACCAAAATAGTGTTAAGAAAAATTATGGAAAAATATGATTAGTAAAATAATTATGTGTGGAAGATTGTTGGTTAGGCCATATGGAATGTGGGTTCAAAGTTACTAGTACCAAAGATTCAAGTTTAATTTTATTTTATTTACACAAAGGTAAAATAAGACGAGTTTGGATCATCAGAATGAACTTAAGATCGATAGAAAATTATAAAAACATACATATTTTTATTAAATGTAAAAAATGACAATGAAGGGTCACATCACTAAAGTAATCTCCCCACAAACCAAAAATTTGAAAATTATACTTCCTGTGTTCCACGATAAACATCATTTAAGGTAAATGATTTGGAGTAAAAACCAATAAATGTAATGATGATCTTTCTCTCTTATATAATACAAGAAGAAAGTTAATTCTATTGGTCCAAAGTTATTAATACCATAAAAGGAAACAAACAATAATATATCATTGGTCAAAATAAATTAATTCCTGCATTGATATTATCAAACGACAATTAAAACAGAATTTTTAGTATTATCTAAAACGACCATTATCGTGGAATGGAGGGAGTAGTACGTTACTTTCTATTTTAAATTGTGGCATTATCGTAGCGATTGACATTACCGCCGCGACGACAAGGGTGGGTGTCGCGGATACCTGACATGCAACGATAACGAATATGTATCTTTTAAAAAAAAATTGAAAAAATGCAATTTCTAAAATGATATTTTTATGACAAATATAATATTTTGTAAGGTTTGTTGAACTCTATATATATATATATATAGACAACTAACTTGAGAGATGGGACTACACGACTTATTCTATTTGTTTATTTATCGTATTTTTATCAACTTTATTTTTGGGTTTTTTGTTTGTATTAATAATCATATAATATTTTAGTATTGATTTTAAAAAAAATTATGAAAATCATGCCCATTTTTTAATTTTCATTTATTTTATACATTTTTTTTATCGTTAATGAATAAAATTGTAACTATTTTTAGTTCCAATCATTAAAACAATTATGAGGAGCAAATAAATGTATAGAGTTTGTGATCAACTAATAATCAAGAGTATTAGCCTCAACATATATCTCGAGGTTCCAACTTCCAAACATATTCTTTCTTTTATTTGTAAGATCTGCTAATTATGATGGATACGATTATTTGTACTGAAAGTGATAAGTGGTATTAAAATTTTGGTATAAACAAACATATTATGTTATTAAAATAAAATAATATTTTATTTTATTATTCAAAACATATTAAATTTTTGTTTAAAAAAAGTTTTACGGTCATACTTACCCTCTTTTATATTTTTACCATAAGTATATGGAAGACATAAAAAATATTATATTCAATGACATCTAAGCTTGAATTTTATGACCATATAATATTTTAACCATAAAAAATTATAATTTAAATATAATACTTAATTCTAATACATCATTTTTTCCATAATACCTCAAATACTCATTTCATCACGAGTCACGTCATTCTTATTTATTTATTTTAAAAATTTGTATATTTTAAAACGTAGTTCGGAAAAATAATAATTAATAAGTACCATCGGCTTTGTTTTTTTGAGACAAACAAAACTAGATTCATGAATGATATTTTTTGAATTTTTTTTTGATATACCCAATAACCTTGGTCTCGCATTATGTTTGTTTAGTCTCACATCTCGTACATCGTTTTGCCATGGCCTCGCATGATGTAATGGAGAGATACAAGACAACTCATGATGTAATGGAGAGATGTGAAACCACGCATGATAAATGAAACGATACGAGACTAGGTATGATGAAGTGGAGATACCAATCATGATGAAGTGATGATACCATGCATGATGAAATAGAGAAACTATGTATGATGAAGTGGATCGATCATGCATGATGAAATGGAGAGATGTGAGACAAGGCATGATGAAGTGGAGAGACCAATCATGATGAAATAAAGAGAAATGATACAATGCATTATGTAATTGAGAGATGCGAGATCATGCGTGATGAAATAGAGAGATGCAAGATCAGTGATGATGAATTGGATAGATCTTATATAATTAAGGAGACCAAGTCATAATGAAGTGAAGAGAGCAATGCATGATGACGTGGAGATACCAGACATGATAAAGTGAAGACACTATGCATGATGAAGTGGATAGACCATGCATGATGAAGCGGAGAGACCAAACATGATAAAGTAGAGGGACGAGACATGGCGAAGTGGAAAGATCATGCATGATGAAATTAGAAACCATACATAATGAAATGGAGAGACCAAGTCATAATGAAGTGAAAAGACCAATCCATAATAAAGTGTATAGACCAAACATAATGAAATAGAGAGACCATACGTGATGAAATTAAGAAACCATACATGATGAAGTGGAGACACCACACATGATGAAATGGAGATATGCGATACTAGACATAATGAAATGGAGAGACCATGCATGATGAAATGGATAGATGTGAGACATGGCATGATGTAATAGAGAGGCTAGACATGATAAAAGTAGAGAGACATTGTATGATGAAGTGGTAAACCATATATGATAAAATAAAGAGATGTAAGACCAAGAATACTGAAATGGATAGATGTGGGGCTTGGACTACTTGATGATACGAGATGTGAGACCAACCTAGTTGGGTCTGACAAAAACAATATCATTAATAAATCTAGTTTTGTTCATCTTTATAAACGAAGTCGATGATACTTTCAGATTTTGTTTTCCAAACTACGGTTTGAAATATGCATATTTAAAAAAGATATAAACGAAAAAAATTTGTTCAAAAAGGACAAAAATATTACTTTTGGTTTTTTTCCCTTAGTTGAGAAAAATATTTTTGTAATGACTATGGTTTAAAAACTTGGCTAAGTATTCTTGGATAAATCACCATATAAAAAGATAAAAGAATCTATTAGCTATCTCATACATATAAGTTTAAATTTTAAAATTTTATTTTTTATTTTTTATTTGATAACAATTTTAATATTTTATTATTTAAAATTATCAAAATAAATAATAATTTTCGTTTAATTTAGTTTTCGAATATATTTTTATTTTTTCAGTAAAACGTCAAATATTTGAAAAAACTATAAACTGTTTTTAAAGTATAACTAGTTTAAGATCTATCTTATATTTTCTTTTTTTAACTTTCTTTTTAGCGCCGTTGTTTTAGCACTTATCTCTCTACACAAATTTTTGTTTAGTCATTGCCGCTTTATTAAATAAAGTTTATGTTTTTTATTAAAAACAATGTTATAGATGTTTTGTTATCACTGTCAAATTTTTATTATCATATCACCCCTCATTATTGAACATTAAAACGGTAATTATTTATTATATTGTCATATTATATCGATGTCCAACGAAATCGTTTTAATATTATATTAAATCTTGTATACGATAGAACAAAGTAAATTTTAACATACTGTATCGATTTTTTTAATACATTGATATTCAATATAAATTGCACAACAAAATCTAAATAAAAAGATAGATGAAATTATTTGTGCCCATGTATAAACAATACTTTTATTTCATTTAAAATTTAAAATTATTATATCATTAATTATTTTATTCAAAATAAACAAAAGTTGGATTAAACATTTGGTATAAACAAAAACTTTGGTGGAATATATAAGTTAAAAATCATTAGAAGTTCTTCATATATATACAAATTGTTGCAAAACAGTCTCTCGTGCTTATTTTTTATTAAAATCATCTTTCATGCTTTAACAATGTATAATTTTAGTCTCATGCTTATCCCATGTCACCAAATAATCCTATGTGTTTATCTAATGTCACCAAATATTCCTTCATATTACAACAAACTTAAATTTTTAATTCTCGTTAATTATACGCGGGGATTAAGATGCAATATTATTGAAATAAGGAAGACGATTTTAATATAAAAATAAACATAAATAACTATTTTGTGACAAATGGAATACACAAAATACGTGTAATGATTTCTAGAAGAATATATAAATAAAGTAAAAAAATTATTTTAGCTATATCAATGAATTACTATTTATTATTTATTAAATATCAAATTAATATATTGATATAATTTTAGAACACGTTTATAAATTTTAAAAATAAATAAATTATTATCTTCGTTTGATATGATTTTAGATGATTATTTATATTAGCTTATTATTATTATTATTAAACATTTGAAAACTTTATTTTTTTAATAATTATATATATATATATATATATATATATATATATATATTATGTATGTTTTATTCTTACCGCCGTATTTTTATTATCGTATCACAACAACCATCATTTGACACTAAAGTTGTAACGTTTCCCATATTATCATAATAGATCAACGTTCAACTGAAAGTAGTAATTTTGTTATCGGTTTTTTAGTATGATATGATTATTTTTAAATTACAATGGCATACCGATTATATTGGTAGAAGATTGGTAATCAATATCAAGCACACGATAATACCGTACAATACTGAAATTTTAAATAAAACATATAAATCCATTTTTTAACTATAAATATATATTTTTAAATTGATTTTAATATAATTATATATATATATATATAGGTTTTATACTTAACTATAAACAAACATGACTCACGAATGATATGATTTTTATTTTAAAAAATATAAAAATTAGTTTCTAGTGTAAAAATATTGTATTAAATCAAAATTTATAGACAAAGTTATGAAATTTCTTGTAACAATCGTCAAAGTTGTAAAGAATCGACTTTACATCGATAAAATTTAGACCAAATTGAAATGTAATTATACTCTTGTCAAGAATGTTCAAAATTTAATTTCATAAATGATAGTGAAGACCTGGAAGTCTACTTTCTAATGCAGAAAAGAATCATGTTAAAATAAAATTTATAAACAAAGTTTTGATATTTTTTGTAAGAGTCCGCTAAAGTTGTTGAAAACTGATTTGAATCAACATATTTTAGATCATTTTAAAATTTAATTATGCACTTATTGAAAATGTTTAAATTTCATCCATATATGTTTGGGAATATTTAGGAGTTTATTAAAATTAAACTTTTAGAAAAATAATACGTATTCCTTGTAATAGTCGTTGAAGCTCTCAAAGACCTATTTTGCATCAAAAACATTTAGGACCAAATTGAAATGCGATTCCGTGATGATTTAGAATATTTGAAATTTAATTTCATATATCATTGCAAATATCTACGAGACTAGTTATTACTGTAAAAAATATCATATCCAAAAACTTATAGACAAAGTTATTGTATTACTCGTAATAGACGTTGAAGTTGTCAAAAATGATTTTGCATCAACAGATTTTAGATCAAAACTGAAACATAATTCAAAATTGATTTAGAATGTTTCAATTTTATTCTATGCATGGTTGTGAAGACGTAAAAGTCTAGTTTATAATATATAAAAAAAATAGACAAAGTTACGACATATTTTAGTGATAGTTGTTAAAGTTGTTAAAAACCTATTTTGTATCCATAATTATTAAATTAAATTGAAGTCTAATTCTCTATTATATGAGAAAGTTTGAAATTTTATTTCATATATGGTTTTGAAGCTGCACGAGTATAGTTTATACTGCAAAAAATATCATATTGAAATAAAAAGTTCACACAAAGTAATGATATTTCTCGTAATAATTGTTAAAGCTGCCAAAAATCGATTTTGCAACATGAGTTTTTAGATAAATTGAAATGTGATTGTACCCTACTTAAATCCTACAAAAAAAAATTTATCATGTTTATTTCAATCATATATGTTTTGGTATAATTAAAACTTTTACTTTCTAACTACTTTAGAAAAGGACATGGTTATATCTCCACTTGTTTTATTGGATCCCATACCACTTGAGTTTGCACTTTTTTTTTGTTAGATCTCACACCTGATTTATGAAAAATTTATCCTTCTTTAATTTTTTTGAAAAAAATATATATAAATAGAAATTGTTAGATCTCACATTATTTTTTTCTTTTTCTTTCATTTACACTCAAAACCTCTAAAAATACCCAAATACCAAACTACTCTTTTTTTACAAATCTAACTTACTAATTTACTTGCTCTTATCATCCAACAATATTGTAGTAATAAATATTATATTATATTTATTATATAATTATTATTTTCTAATGTGTAGAATACTAATATTCAGAATCAAATAATATATATGTTTAGTTACAGCAAGACTCTCTTTTCATACCTATTATGTATTACTAATAAAATAAATAGATATGTTTATAATGAAGTACATTATGTGGAAACCAATTTAATTCATCAATTTGTCGTTTATTTATAAATCTTGATTTTCTCTTTTTCTTTTATTTTCTTTTTACTGATTTATATATTTGTTTATTTATAATTTGTTGTTTTTCTTATATTGGTGTATGTGAATTTGATAAAATGAGTTAGGATCTGATTCTACAGTTATAGAGAGAAAGACAATAATTTTTTGAACCAAATTAAAGTTTATTTCTATTGTAAAAAAAACTATTATTTTCAATTATTCAACATTTTTTTATTTGATAAACAAAAAAAAAATCAATCGCATGGGTTTGGCGATAAACTTCATCGTCATAAAAAATTATTTTTTATTAAAAAAATATTTTACGGTTATTATCCAAAAATCATTGATCATTGTAAAACTTTATGAAGTCTGATCGTAATTTACCATAAATGCATGATTTTTTATCAAAACAATTTGGGGTACCATATGAAAATAACCAAACACTTATATATGTGGATTGAATGTCGAAAATAGAATAAGAGAGAAAGAGAAAAGGAGAAAAAATGGAAATAGACATATGAGGAAATAAAGAAAATTAGTGTTGTAGATAATAATAATAATAATAATAATAATAATAATAATAATAATAATAATAATAATAATAATAATAATTATTATTATTAAATTAATTTTGGAGGTTAGAGGTAAAATTGGTTTTTTAAATGATCAACAAAATTTTAAATTTTGTAAGCGAAGTATAAAAAAATGAGATTTAGCCTAACCCTTAAAATATTTATTTAAAAACATGTTTAAATTTTAAATTTTATTTCTATTAAATTTTACTTTTACGGTAATAAACTGTACCGAACCAAATATTTTTGTATTCCAAATAAAGATATACCAAAAAAATTATACGACAATGGTTTCAATTTTATAATACTAAATAATTGATAATGGGAATGATTTAAGAGATTCGGCAAGACAACCATACTGAAACCACCGCATCAAATATCATCCCACCAAAATACCACCACTATCAGCAAACATTATCAAATGTCATCGCATCAAAACACCACCACTATCATTGGACACTATCAATACGTTTTTATCCTTTGTCACCCCATTGGATCACTCCTAAACCACCAACGGACCACCGTCAGACTTCTACTAAACCGTTTTTATCCTTTGTCACCCCATCGGATCGCTCCTAAACCACCAACGGACCACCGTTAGATTTCTATTAAACCACTATCGCACTTGAAATGCTTATATCGCAGCACTATAAATTACAACAAACTCATACGTATGCCGGACCCCATATATTATGGTCGGTCTACCATAAAAATGAATATAAGCACTATAAATTACAACAAACTCATACGTATGCCGGACCACCACATATTATGGTCGATCTACCATAAAAAATGTTCAAACCACCATATAATAATTATCTTATATAATAGTTTTAGCACTCTTATTTGATAATAGTTTCAAATAACAGTTATAAACGATTTAGAATAACAAATCTAGTATTGTTAGTCAAATAATTGTAATATAACTGTTATTTTATGATTATTAAATTTAAAAAAATAATAATTTAAAACATATATCACCTACTATTTATTCATTATTTTTAAAAAATAACATATTAATATACATAAATAATTGAAAAATCATATTATTATTTATAAATATATATATATATTTTTTTTTTTTGACAGCAATATTACAAGAATTTAAAGAAGGCGGGAGATGAACTTCATCTTCTCCAAAGAATCAGGGCCAAAAAACCCTAAATCCCCAATCTCAAATAACCTAGACTAATACTTTCTAACAGTGCTATAGCCTTCAATTTTGAAGGCACATTCTCATCAGTAAACTCAAAATCAGCACAATACTTCAACGTTTCCTTAGCAACCCAGTCAGCTGCAAGATTCTGTTCACGAAAAATGTGCTTGAAGACCATTTGCGATCTAATCAATTTTCTACAACAGTTCAGCAATGGAGCTAGATACCAAGTTGAAGAACCATAAACAAGAAGATTCAACAAAATCATCGAATCCATCTCTATATCAACATGAAGCAGACCCAGGTTACTACATAGCACCAAACCATCAAGTAGAGCTCGGCATTCAGCAATCAAAGGTGATCCTTTACCATAAAGCTTACCAGTACCACCAACAATCCGACCCATGCTATCTCTGATTACGGCACCACCAGAAGATTCATGATTTGAGGTACAGGATCCATCGACATTTAGTTTATATCTACCGTGTTTAGGACTTTTCCATCTTAAGAACAGTGGCTTGATAGGAGTTTTAAACTGATTTACACAGCCTAAAATCAATGCCTATTTACTGTTAAAACCCCAATGCTTCTTAGTTAAGATATTCGCCTGGTCAAGTCCATTTAGAATATAGATAACATGATTGATAACCATCATTGAGTTTGAAGGAACCCCATTATGCTTCTTCTTATTTCTGCCTGACCACACACACCAACTTATTATTGCAGGTAAAATAGCATATATATCACAAGCTTTTTTTGAAGACCAATACCACTTCATCACTACGTGAGCCAAAGTCATGTGAGACTGAACATTCACCTTGAAGATCTGACTGAAATGAGACCAGACAGCCCAGGATTCAACACAATGCACCATAATGTGGTTAGTGCTTTCAACATTCTTATTACATTGAATGCATCTTGAAGCCAGATGAATTCTTTTCTTTTGCATAGCTTCATCTGTAGGGAGCCAACCATGCAGGGCTCTCCATAATAGAAAAGAGCATTTTTTAGGAGAGATCCCATTCCAAGTCTTAGCGTAAATAGCAGAAACATTACTCTTAGCTCTTATATGCCTTAAAGTTTCTTTAGCATTAAAGTTCCCATCTTTGGAAAGAGACCACTTGATAGCATCATTTGTATCAGAAAGCTTAATCTTCACTATATTAGAGATCTCAGTAGAAGTAATCGTAGTTCTGAGCTTCTCAAAGTCCCAATTTCCATTAGACCAGTAGTCTTTAACCATGCTATTACCAGAACTCCAAAGCAATCTTCTTTCATCATCTGTTACCACTTTAATAAAAGCATCCTCAGAACACCATCTATCATACCAAAAGTTAATATTCCCCTGACCAGGAAGCCAAAATATAAAACCTTCAGCTATTTCTCTAGCATTGATGATTCTATTCCATGCTCTTGACTTCTTACTAGGAGAGATAGCCAAGACTGGATGACTCCCATTATGACAGTAGACAGACAACATGTAAGTAGCCCATAATGAAACCTGCATTCTAAAAACATACCACAGTTTCATTGAAAACATTTGCTGCATATCATTAAGAGTATTTAAGTTGAGACCCCCTTCAATATAGGGCTTGCAAAGCTTCCTCCAGCTAGTCCAGTTTATACTTCTTTTATCCTCTTTTGATCCCCACAGAAACTTGTTGAAAAGAACCTCTAATCTGTTTATAATACTGACAGGCAGCATGATGTGTTGCAGATAATAAGTTGGAAAAGCAAGAAGAATAACCTGGATCAAGAGAAGCCGGCCAGCAAAGGACAAATGAAGCTTATCCCAGTCCATTATTCTTTTCCTGACCTTGTATATCAAATCCTCAAAGTAAGAAACTCTTGATTTAATATAGATGATAGAACCCAGATACTTAAAAGGTAAAAATGTATGCTTAACATTCCAAATGTCTTCAATTAAAGAAATCTGATGATGATTCATATTACTAGAAACAATCAGCTTTGACTTTGTAGTATTGATTTGCTGGCCAGAGACCCTCTGATAGTGATCAATAACATCCTTAATAGCCTTCATAGTATCAGCACTTCCATTGGCAAAAACCATAAAATCATCAGCGAAGGCTAAACAGGCCACATTCATTCTGCTTCTGGTTTTATATCTAAATAAAGGATTTCCATCAGATAGACTTTTGATACTCCTAAGCAAATATTCTTCAGCAAGAATAAACAGACTAGGGGATAACGGATCCCCTTGTCTAAGCCCTTGAGTATTTGCAAAATAGCCATTTAACTCACCATTAACCAAGACAGAAGAATGGACATTGGAGATACAATTTTTAATCAAAGCAGAAACAGCAGAGTTAAATCCAAAAAGCTTCAAAATATCAAACAAGAAGGCATGACTGAGCTTATCAAAAGCCTTGGTCATATCTGTCTTGACAATCACATTACCCACACTTCTATTACCATTGATATCAAAGCACATTTCCTGAGCCAGCAAAATAGAATCCTGGATACTTCTACCTTTAACAAACCCACCTTGTTCCTTTGAAATGAGCTTTGGAAGAATTCTAGCCAACCTGTTATTAACAATCTTTCCAACAATCCTAGAAAACAAGGTAGTTAGACTTATAGGACGAAAATCAGTCCACCTACTAGGATTGTCAAGCTTTGGTATAAGGCAGATTGTAGTTGCTTTCACACCCTTAGGAAGATTATATCCATTAAAGAAACCTTTAATTGCAGCACAAAGATCAACTCCAATAATCTTCCAACATTTCTTATAAAAATATCCATTGAAACCATCAGGCCCGGCAGCAGAATCTGAGTTTAAGGACTTAATGACTTCAAAAATTTCATCAGAATTAGGAGTACAAGAAATAGCATAGTTCTCTTCCTCAGTAACTAACAAAGGGATAACCTCCATTGAAAGATTATCAGAATTAAACTCAACAGAAGGGGCAAGAAGAGCTTTATAGAAGTCTACAGCAGACCTACCAATATCCTCTTTAGAAGAAAGCCAATCATTGTCAATCTTAATCTTATCAATCCTGTTCTTCTTAATTCTCTTCTTCACAAAGCCATGATAAGCAGCTGTATTTCTATCACCATCCTTCAACCAAGAAGCATGGGCCTTTTGTTTCCAAAAAATTTCTTCTCTATCAAGAAGGATCAAGTGGTTTAGTCTGGCCTCCTTCAAAGCATCTCTATTCTCATCAGAAGAATCAACTTGGAACTTATCCTCCCTATCAATGATAACCACTTCTGAATGCTTTAAAGCCACAAAAACATTCCCAAAGACCTCTCTATTCCAGACCTTCAAAGCACTTTTAAGTCTCTGTTGCTTAAGCCAATAAACCATTACAGGATTCTCCACACTATCACCAATACTAACAGACCAAGTATCACTAACCATATTCATAAAGCCAGGATGAGTTAACCACATGTTTTGAAACTTGAACGAAGCCTTAACAATTTGACTACTGGACGACAGCTTAATGACTAGAGGACAATGATCTGAGCAACATCGAGCCAAATGAGAAACTGCTGTACAGTCAAAGAACTCCATCCAAGCAGAAGTATAAAGAACACGATCTAACCTTCTCCAATTCCTACCATTGGACCAAGTAAAAGGTGAACCAGAAAACCCCGCATCAATCAAACCACAGTCCAAAATCATATTATTAAAATCATCCATCCCTCTTTGATTATTAGTAGAACAAGCCAACTGTTCGTGAAGACCAGAAATAATGTTAAAATCTCCAAGCATTATCCACATATTAGAACCAGCATCAAGGCCTCTTATAGAATCCCAAAGCTCAACCCTTCTATCTCTTCTACATTTAGCATAAACCACAGACACATAAAACCACTTATTCACCGAAGAATGGCACACCTTAAGATGAAGAAGCTGATCAGAATCAAAAACACTCTCCACCTTAAAGTCCTGATGCCAAAAAACCCAGATCTTATTACTCACATTACACATGTACCCATTCAATTTCAACTTCATTGAAACCTTACTCATAACATCAGCCTTTATCAAAGGCTCCTGAATTGCCACAAAGCTGGCTTTTTCAGAAATGATCAAAGATTTTAATCTCTGCAACGTTTCCTTACTAGCCAGTCCTCTAGCATTCCAGTTAATCAGAGTTATAGTCATTAATCATGAGCAAACTTGTGGGCTCTTTTGAGCTTCAATAACTTAGAGGAAACAGGACCCTTAGAAGACCAAATGTTAGGAACCTTTTTTGTTTTTTGCGGATCCTGTCTTTTATTTTTAATTTTGTCATACTTATCCTTAACTGGAGAACATGGCAAACTGCCATCCTTTTTAGGGGAAACATGAACATCAGCACTCAAAACCTCGAACATATTCCTTCTTTCTAAAGTTCTTAATGCATCAATCATCTCCTCTTCAATCACAGGGGCTACAGAATCACTAAACACTGCTTCTTTAACCATTTGAAAAGAACAACTATCATCCAAATCCACATTACTAGGACTATCACCATCCTTGTCAACTATAATAGACTTTAACATCCTACCAGAAGGCCTTTCTTCAACAGAATTAACGACTTGCTCACAAGTGTCTTCATAAGTCATATCCTGATTCTGTTGATTTTCATCTCGTTTAGAACAAGAGACACGATCTACTTCACAAGAATATTTAAGAACATGTTCAACCTCCTGACCAGCAGATTGAATCTTCTCAAGAACCAGCAGCTTCTTACATTTTGCTTCAGAGTGACCAAGATGAGCACAGTGATGACAATATAAAGGAGTATTATCATAAACAATATCAATTGAATAACTATCCTCATCTCCAAACTGTAACTGAACTTTATGAATTAATGGTTTTGAAACGTCAATTTCCACCCAAAATCTACAACAGTTTTGCTTAGCTCTATTAACCGATGGAACCCAGATCTTTAAAGGTGTACCCAGTATCTTGGCTATCTCACCAACCGTGGCTCTGTTAAACAAAAATTCAGGCAAACTAGGCAAAGAAACCCAGACAGGAGAAAATGGACATTCCAGATTGGGATCAAAGCCTGGTGTCAATTTCAATAATCTCATCGTCTTATTGCCTAGAATCCACACATTCCTCGACCATAAACGCATACAATCATCAACATTACTGAACTCTATGAACACATGCCTAAAATCCCATACAGAGACATTGTAACTTCCTGTAAAATTAAACTTCGCCAAGAAACTTCTGAAAATTTCCATAGTAGGCTTGCCTGATGCAAATTTTGCAATAAGAGTATGCTTAGAAAGTTTCATAAGTTTATCCTTATCACCAGCATCAAAAACGATAACCGGAATATCATTATTAACAGAAACAGAGATCACCGAATGCACGAAGTCCACATTCTTGTTTTTCAACATATCAGCATACGAATTCTTTTTTGCTCCATCAACTTTGCTGTTATCTTTCTCCTCAAATACTGGATTCAATATAACATTACAGCCCTCATCAAGAAAATCAGATTCACCATTAATCTGCTTTAGTTCAAGACCCTGTAATCCTTGAGATTGTTGTGGTTGTTCAGCATTCCTTAGTAAAGGAAACTCAGAAGAACAAAGATTTGTATTCATCATTCAATTGTAGAAAGCGAAGAAAGAATTGAAGAAAAAAATTTGAAAACCAGACTCTGTTCTTAATCAAGAACAGAGTAACCAATTCTTGAAGCTTTCACATCTCCCAAAACTCTCGACTGAGTGAGCATGATTCTCAAGAATATTTTAAAATAATAGAATATTATCATTATTTATAAATATATATTTTTAAAATCAAATTTATTTTTATTAACAATATTCATGATGAACTATTAAAAACAATATAAATACGGTTCAACAAAAGTTTAACATAAAATGTAATGCTATTAAAGTCTATAACATTATTTAAGAACTCATTAAATTTCTAGGTACAAATTTACAATATTAAGATTATTAATGATATTATTTAAAAATATTAGAATTATTATTTAAAAAATAATTGATTGCTATTTAAGCATAAATTATATATTATTTGTTTTTATCTTAAAAAGTAAATACAATAATTATTTTTATTTTATTTTGAATTATGGTTGATATCGATGAACTGCTAGTTTTAGTCTAAGCAGAAACTCGAATTGAAGTAAGAAAAGTAAATTTTATGAATAAAGTAAAATATACATTATATTATTAATGATTTTTAGATTTTTATTTATAGATATTATGCTACGATAAATATACTTTAAATATTAAGGTATAATTGTTTAAAGCAGCTTATATATTTGACCGAGTCTCTTAGATATTTGTATATTTGGAATAGTGATTGGCCGATGCGCCCCGACCTGACTAAATACACCATTTTCCTTTGGCTCATAGTCATTGCGAGGAGTAATGAGGAATGACTACTTCAATGTTGTCTGAAGTATTCTTTGTCTTTGCCGAGACGCCTATTGTTTTTTTCCAAAACACATATTGTATTTATCGAAACTTATTTTATCTTTTACTCTTATTCGGACGATACTTGATCTTCATATTTGTAGTTGCTTTTGAAAGCTTCAACTTGTTGTTGATGGTGCTCGAGTAAATCTATCAATACTTGGTAAGGTTTTCCATGCACCTGCAGATTATTGTTTTTTATTTTGCTTTACTTGTTATGTTATCTTATGGTTTCGATGATGCTCGAGTAACTCTAACAATACTTGGTAAGGTTTTCCATGCACTTGCAAATTATTGTTTTTATTTTGCTTTACTTGTTATGTTATCTTATGATTTCGCTGAGCTTGTTGTTGACGTATTTCAGTACCCCAAAGCCCTTAGAAAATAATAGGGAAAATAATATAAAACATGTATAGCATTTTTCATTTGAAGAGATTATTCATTTTTCTTAAGTATCCCTCCCCCCACCCCCAATTATTTATAGAGACTGATGTTAAGAGCTAAATAAATCTATCGAACCTACTTATTTAGCTCAAACGAATGTTGTAAATATGAGTAAATGACTATTTGAGGAAATTATATTTATACTAAATACAGTGTGTAAAGATGACACTATCATTTTATTTCCAAGTAATCTTATTCTTGTAATTGAGGGCATATTTTTAATTTATTTAAGCCAACAATTTTGGATAGTAGAAATTGACGTGTGTAATAAAATTATATATTTTCAAGGCGCACATAAATCTATTTTATATTATGCTATCTTAACCTTTTAGTTTTCTTTTAATTGGTTTCAACCGGTGGATAAGTTAATTGTACTATTGTACACTTTTCCTTATAAATATTTTACCCATTCTTTCCCTAACTTTATTTTTTCTCTTTCGTTTAAAAAAATTAGTTAACTAATTCTCTTTTTTGAAGTTTAATATTTATTTTTAAAATATAGAGAAAAGAGGAAAATAATAGAGCATGTGATAATTATAACAATCATATTATTTGTTCTGACAATGTGTTGCTTTTGGGGATGAAGGGATTTCTGAAACCTCTCGTCTAGTTTGTGTTTGTGCTACAAAGAAGAAAGTTATAAAGGTGAACAAAAAAGGTATGTACCTCGTGTTTTTCTTCTTTTGATTCATCTTGACCCCACTTTTCTTGTTAGAGGCAAAGTATATTTGATTAAGGGTTAAGTTCCTCTTTTTCCTATGATGCTCATGTCGTGAGACTCGTGATTTAACGGATTCTCAAAAGACGAAGTAGTTTTCTTCAATTTTATGCTCGATCAAGGTCTTTGCTTCCTCTTTCGCGAGAGCTCGTCATATTTTTCCAAGATACTCATATTTGCTCATCTCAACTTGCTCCGAACTGTTGTTTCTCATAAGATATGTGGTCGTCATACTAGCACATACTTTAATTTACCATTGAACATTTTGCAAAAAATGTTACCAAACTCCCTAATTCCAACAAAATTTCGAAGAACAAGTTTATTTTTATTTTTTAGTAATTGGGAGACTAATCGCGGTCGTGTATATCCCCCAATTAGCAGAATCTCGTCTGAAAAACGTAAGTTCTTATTTCTTAACCTCTTTTTTATTTGATTTTTTATATATTCTATTTGAGTTTCTGCATTATTTTCCTTTTTACTTATTTTTTAAATTATCCCTATTGAAAAACAATAATATGAGTGTATTAAAGGACATATTCTCTTTTGGTAACGAATGTCGCAAAAGATTCCAAATCTTATTTTGCTCTTCTGACTCATGAGTGGGTCGTGGTCTAATATTGTTATGAGAGGAAGTTTTTATGTTTGTATACTTGTTGATGAAGAAACTGTAAATGATGCCTTATTTAAAAATAAACTGTAAAACCACCCCTTAAGAGGATAAGTGCTGGAAAAAAAGCCTGGTGGTGAGAATGTTATTGAAAAATGTTCTTCAATGACTCTTCGTAATGGGTCTAAAAAACTTATTTTGGATAGTGAGGCCTTTTCTGATGGGTATGTTTCCTTTTATGTTGTAGTTGTTATTGAACTAAATGTTGAGGACGGTAAATAAGCAAGTTTTGTTTCGATTACTAAGCAACAAACTACTATTGCATCATCTACGACTATCTTGGTCCATGTTTTGTCTTTTTTTGGATCATTATTTATACTCTCATACGTTTAATGTCTTCACTCATTCGTCTCCTAATCCATTTAATTCTATCATTCATGGTTTTGGAGTTGACATGAAAATTATGAATGGCTCTCTCATCGAGTTTGACCTTGATTCTATAATGGATCGTGTTATAGTTAAAGTTTAGAAATCTTTCCATCATTAGCATATATATGTTATCCAACTTCTTCATGAACAAAAGAATAAATAACTTCTTGTGGTTTCAAATAATATTTCTTCGTAACCTACTCCCTTTTAACATCATTTCTCCAGAAATACCGCAAAAACCTTACCTAAAAACCTTCACCAATATTAACAATGATTTATCCATGGTTGTTCAGAGTTCATTGCTCTTGTCTTCTACTAGTTTATTTTTCCCAATTTTGATATTCATGTGACTCAAAGTGTTAATTTACTCATTTGCGGTACTCCTACTACAAACTCATCGCAACACATGTTTTCCTTGGATGTCAAATTATTGTTGTCAGAGATGTTTTGGAAAACAAAACTAGAAACGAGAAACAATCAAACAATAATATTGAAACTAACCATGAGGAGAATATACTACACGGTATTCATTTACAATATGAAGGAGGCAGTTAAAAGCAATATATTTTATTAATAATTAGTTGGGTAGTGTATTACTTTATGCCCCACGACGATTTATCTTAAAACCATAGTTAGGCTAGTGTTTTTGAAAACGTATATTCTAATTTGTGATAATGTTTCAAAGGCGTGTAAAAATAAACATACTTAAGTTATTAATGTTGAGGCTAATGTCGCATCGTTGGAGTATCGTTCCGCTTATAAGAAATTTTTTAATCAACATCCAGTTCGGTCTAAAGATTATAATTTTTTATAAAGACAAGATGATCAATTATTATCGGAAAATGACTAAAGTCGGCCGGTGTGAAATTGTTATTGATTTTTGTTCGGAGTACTTTGGTTCTGACTTGGATAATTTTTTGGTTGTTCAGAGTTCATCGCTCTTATCATCTACTAGTTTATTTTTCCCATTTTTGACACTCACGTGACTCAAAGTGTTAATTTACTCATTTGCGGTACTCCTGCTACAAACTCATCGCAACACATGTTTTCCTTGGATCAATTTTGTGAGATTATTTCTCGTTTTGCTACACTAGTTAGTCATATGACGTTTTTTGTCCATATTTCACCTCAGAGATGGAACAAAGGAATTTTAACTTATGTTTTGATGTAAGCTAACACATATCATTATGGTTTTGCTTACTTTATTTTTTGCTATGTCAAGTTTTAACTATATACTTTATCGCAGGTTATCCTTAATGGATTAAATATGTTGTACATGAAGCATTCATCTTTCAAATCATATTATCTTGAGGCTCTTCTTAGAAGTTCATCTGAGCTATTCGAAGGAAGTATTGTTGTCAGAGATGTTTTGGAAAACAAGACTAGAAACGAGAAACAATCAAACAATGATATTGAAACTAACCATGAGGAGAATATATTACACGGTGTTCAATTACAATATAAAAGGGAGCATTTTAAAGTAAAATATTTTATTAATAATTAGTTGGGTAGCGTATCACTTTATGCCCCACGACGATTTATCTTAAAACCACAATTTTGATAGCGTTTTTGAAAACGTATATTCTAATTTGTGATAATGTTTCAGAGGTGTGTAAAAATAAACTTACTAACTATGAGTCATATCATGATGTGTTAGAAGAACGTTGTTTTTTACTTGATAAATAAGTTATTAATGCCAAGGCCAATGTCGCATCGTTGGAGTATCGTTCCGCTTATAAGAAATTTTTTAATCAATATCCAGTTCGGTCTAAAGATTATAAGTTTTTATAAATACAAGATGATCAATTATTATCGGAAAATGACTAAAGTCGGCCGATGTGAAATTGTTATTGATTTTTGTTCGGAGTACCCTGGTTCTGACTTGGGAAATTTTTCGTGTTATGTTCCATAGGCTAAAAGGCCTTCAAATATGAATTTGGATGGTTATAAAAAATATATTATTGGGAGTGGTAGTGCTTAAGCCACTGATGCCGAAGTGAAAAGTTTACAAAAATTTGATGTTCTAACTGTTGACGTTGTTCTTACATAAAATGTTACTCATTGTGAAAAAACGTGTATTTTTTAATTTTTATATTACTTATACTTTATAATGTTAGAAGTGTGTGTTGTATTTTTATTTTGTAAGGCTCCTTTTGTTTTTATCAATACTCTTTTTATTTTTTATATATGAACGAGTCTTTGTGTCTGAGATATCTTTTATTCTATATTGTTTATATTTATATATCAATTTCAATAGACCGATAATTGTTTTGTTGAACATTCAAATTCTCTACTTCGAATTTTCTAGAATTTTACAAGTATGATCAGGGTGCATGAATCCCCGGTAGGGTTTTTCCTTTTTTGAAGAAAATTTTGCTTGTTTTTTAAGAATTGACCCATGGTCATCCATATTTTTTTAAGTTATAATGATTTTTATCCTCCAAAACATATTAACTACTGCTTAAGTAACTTTTTTTATTTATCAAGAGATGCATGTCTTGTTTTTTCCCAAAGAGTTTTTGCTTCGATTTATTATGCTTTAATTGTTTTTGTAGCTATTTTGAGTTTTGTGAATGAGAGATAAGCCATACTTTTGGAACTAAAAACATTTTATTAATGTCAGATGTTTCATCAAAACCTTCTTGCACCAACCCGAGATGAAATAGTACATTCTTGTAATTTATAAATCTGTTTTACAAGAGTACTAAGTTACAAGATTTTTAGTCGACATAACTATGGTATGGTTTCATATGCTCTATATCCCAAGAGTGCCAAATCAGATTTTCCTCATCCAACAACACATAAGTTCTTGACTTTATTTTGGCTTTGATCGTGAATGATCTTTTCCAATTTGTGCCCAAATATTTAAATTTGTTTTCTTATATATATGGAAAATCCTTTATAGCACTTTGTCATGGTTCAAAATTTATAAACCAAACTCTAGAATTATATATATTTCCTATTAATGCATTGTAATATTCTAATAAAAGATAAGATTTGACCCTTCGTTCTTCTACTAGGTATATTATTGTCCTTTGATCACGATCATTATTTGTTTCACCATAAGCTACTATCTTGTGAGATGAGATGCATATCTATGTTGGTACTACTTCATTTATTCCATATACCATGACAAATGATGTTTCTTCAGTGACACTTTTAGGTGTTATTGTTTATGACCATAACATTTTTTATAGGGAATCTAACCAAGTTCATGTTGCTCATTCTAACATATTCTTGATGCCCTTAATTATTGTTTTGTTAGTCCTTTCAAATTGGTTATTTGTGCAAGTATGCAAATGAGAAAATAATATTTGTTTTATTATATTTTCTTCGTTTAACTTTATGATGCTATCATTTTGGAACTAAGCTCCATTGTTTGTAGTTAGAACTCCAGGGATCCCATACATGTAACACATATTGAATTTTAAAAACATTATTACTTATGTTGCCTTTATATTCTGCACAACTTTTACTTATACTTACTTTGAGAAGTAATTCACGACAACTATTATGAATCTTTTTTCTTCTGATGGAATCCATAGTGACCCCACAATACACATACCCCATCAACCAAATGAGATTACCTCAATTATTATCTCTAATATTACTATTGGAAATTGTATATAATTAGCAAAATTTTGGCATGTATCACATGTCTTTACTTTTTGTTTTGCGTCCTTCATTATTATTGGCACATAATATCCTTGGATCAATATTCTTTTGTATAAATCTGTGTACCAGCAATGAGCACTTCATTCTCCTTCATATAATCATTTTATGATAAAATTTGCTTCGTCCGTGCATAAACACCTTGGTAAGGGCTCGGTTAATCCTCTTATACAATTTGTATCTTGTCCACATGTACCTAGTAGACTTTCTTTTTATTTTTCATACCTCCATTTTATCTTCAGGTAGCCCTCATTATATCATATAATTCTTGATTGGCGTTCTCCAATCATTTTCCACTTCTTATTTTTCTATTGCCATCGTGCCTCCGGATGTAAATATCAAGTAGAAATGGTTTGATAGTATAATAAAAGGTTTCTTATGTAATATTATTCTCGGTGCCAAAGATGTATAAATCGAGGAGGTGAGTGTATCGAATGCTGTATTTTCTACCATTAGGACTTGCTTGAATTCAACATGTTCAAATTGGAAAAGATAAAAATTTATTCAAGTATTTAATTATATTCTCCGTTTTTGCTCCAGCCTACCCTGATACTTAACTAACCACCGACTATGAGTCGGTTAAGAGTTGTATCTTGTTTGCCCTAAATAGTTGTGCTAGATAATGTTCTGTTAAAGTAGTTTGGTACTCGGCTTCATTGGTCGAATACGGGAAACCAAACCTGATATAGTGGTTTAGGATAACTCATGTTGAAGGCACGAACTAGATACATGTTCCCGATCCTTGCTTATTATTTCCTCTATCAATCATGACTCTCAACGTGTTTTCTGATTCATTATTTATCTCAACATCTTCTAAATTGAAACTCTGTTAGAAAATTAGTTAATGTCTCGTCTTTTATAGTCGTGCTTGGTTCAGAATTTATATCGTATTCACATAGCTCTTGAAAATACATTTTTAGGAGATAAATTGGGCTTCTATAATATATTTATGAGGGGAGGAGGAGTTTTAAAAATTATAGTATGAGCTTGAAAATACAGACTCATCATTCTATACGCGAAAAATAATGCAAGTTTTTCTAATTGTAAGTATCTAATTTCTACTAAAAATAAATATAAATTTACATATTATACGATTTTAGATTCTTTTCCTTCCTTATTAATAGTGTGTTAACTGAGTAGTACGATACTTCTAAGTATATGTATAAGATTTCTCCTAGCTTAGTCTTAGTTAGTACTTTGGGACATGTTAATAACTTTTTTATTTTGTTGAATATCTCGTCACATACTGAAATCTATTGTAACTTTTCTGGCCCTTTCAACATTTACAATAACGACCGATACTTGTCTGAAGACTTTGATAATAACCTGTTAAGTGTTATTAGTCTTCCCGCTAGAATTTGGACTTCCTTCATATTTATTGTGGGATCTATTACTGTTAAATTGATAAGTTGTGTTGGATTTTCTTCGATTCCATTTTTTATCACCATGTATCCTAAGAACTTTATAGGGCAAACACTGAATTTACATTTCTCTAAATTACCTTCAGATTTACTCGCTTAAGGTTGTTAAACATCTCAGCCAGGTATACCATGTGTTATTCTTCATTTAGGTTTGTTACCAACATCTCATCAATATATGCTTGTATGTTTCTCCCTATTTGAGTTGTAAAGATCTTGTTTACTAATCTTTGATAGGTTGACCCAACATTCTTTAGTCCAAAGGGCATTAATTCATAGCAATTTAGTCTTTTTTTTAATAATGAACATTATGTGTTCCTCGTTCTCTTTTTTCATTTGGATATGTTTGTATCCCGCAAAGGCATCCATGAAAGATATCATTTTGTTTCATGATGTTGCATATATGAGTTGATAAATTCATGGTAATGCGAATGGGTCTTTTAGACATGCCTTGTTTTAGTCCGTAAAGTTGACGGCAAATCTTCTATTTTCCCTTTTTATTTTTGACCAAAGAAAGATTAGTTATCCATATTAGACAATCGGACTCTCGTATGTGCCCTACGGATATCGATCTGAATATTAGAATAAATATCACCTCTATGTTTTGTTGGGTATTAGATCTTCATTGTTTTTATTATGAGGGTAAATTTCTTACTGATGTTTGACTGATAGCAAATGACTTCTAGTGGGAATCCAGTTATGTCATGTGTACTCCACACAAACATATTTAAGTTATTTTTCTAAAAAATCAAAAAATTGTACCGTATATCCGTTGGAGTGTTTATGTCGATCTTCAAGATTTTTTTCTTGTTCCATGATTACTTCGTGCTCCTATTCTTCTACATGTACCATCCAAGACCATTTTGTGGGGTCATCTACCTCCTCTGAGATGTCCAGATCTATTATTACACATGAAGCTTGTCATAACTCTTTAAATTTGGATTAACAATGATACCCTCTTATTTTTTTTTATCTGTTTCTCTGTATAGGATGTTTGTTGAATTGTCAGTATCGATTATCACCCTCTTGATCTCTGCATATGTCAGCTTCATTTTTATCAAGATCATGTCACTGTATGGAGATATCACTTCTTTTAGATCATCATCTGAGAAATATATAATCGAATACAGATTTCTTTACAAGCGTAACGATATTTGTCATTGGAATATTATCTCAATATCCTTTTGTATACCTTTTTATTTATCTTTTGGTGACCTTCGAGTATGAATCTCTCTTGGTAATCGCTCATATGGTTTCTCTGTTTGGATTTGGGTCCAAATAATTATCTTATTCCTTTCGCTTATCCCCTGTGATGGCTTTTGTATCTAGTGCCCGTTGAGCTTCAGCTGTTCCCGAGGTTTGTTTTATAATATCTCTGAAACTTTGTCTTGGTTATTTCATTATTTTATTCTTAATGAACTCACTCAATTTTTATTCATCTATTCATACCTCAATTTGATCCTGGAAAGCTAAATAATACTTAGTAAAATGATTTGTGTCACCATAGAACTTATAGTATTTATATATATACTCATTTAGTAAAAAAAAATCCCAAGTCAATTATATTTGATGGTATAATTAGTTTTTTTTCATAAATATTTGTAGTAACTCGATCAGTTATGTGAAAAGTCCCCTCGGTGGCTGATATGTTCTCTTGTTACTTCAAATTTTTTATTTGTCTTGTATCATTGGGATTGACTGGTTCTTGCCCTCATAGAATCCAAAACACTATTTTTTCTTGGTTCATCTTATTTGTTATTATATGCGATAGTGTTGTTTTACTGGTCGAATTGCCTCTAGTTGGATAATATATATCTATTACTTTATTTGCTCTAACCACTTCAGCCACTTTGATGAATCATTCAATCTGATATATTCATCTATGAATTTGATGCTTTGTTTTTCATTATTCCATCATGCATGGTTCTTTCTCTAATCCTTTTCCTAAATTCTGTTATGGCCACCAGATCGTGATAATTTTGTAGTTGTGATTTTTTTCTTCAACAAATCGTTTAGTATACTCCATCAAGATCGCATTAGTCCTCTGCATGTAAATGATTATGTAATCATTGTCTTACTTTATCTCATTAGATCTCACAAAATGGTTTTTAAATATCATTTGAAGCATTTTTTAGTTTTTTATGCAACACTTCGGGGGACTGTTGAACCATTGTATTGCACTTCATATGAGAGTCATAAAAAGGCTTGACATTTGATCTCATCATCATATTCATAATGAAACATCTCGTTGTTGAACTGCTAGATGTGGTGCTCTGCATCTCTTTTGCATAGTACTTGTCTATTTTATTATTATCATAGTATGGTGGCATAATACAAAATAGTGCCTCTGACGCATGTGCATAATTTTTTTAGGATGAGAATCCTCATCCTCATAATAGTCGTTTAGACCATCTATGAATAGGTAAACCTGTTGGAACCCTGGCTTTTTCCATCTTTCAGCGTCCAGTTTAGTAATGTGTTTTGCTTCATGCACATAGTAATTTTAATTTGGGTGTATGTACCCTGGTTAATAATACATGATGCACTGAGTTCATCCAAGTATCATATTATGTTATTACAACCCTTTTGTAGGGTTTGGTGGATAATATGATGGCATTATCTGTGTGTTTTGAGTCATACCTGGTGGAGCGTCTTGGTTTTGGTGATAGGTTGGATGATATCCATGGTATTGAGGACAGCCTGGTGGGAACATGTAACCTAGTGGAAGAAAGGGGTGTCTTGACATTGTCCCCACAGTTGGTAGTATTCCAGTGTTTATAGCTCGTTCAAACAACGATTTATTTTATTCTTCTACCATAGGATTTCTACTTATCTCCTCTCATCGGTCATGCTTGGAGGTAGGTGTTCTGCTCATCCTTATGTTCTTACGATGTTATCATTTCCTCTTGTATCTATTAGAAGATCCTCGATCTGAGTTCTATCTGGCTTTTTTGTGAGTTCTTTTGTAAGGTTCATTTTTCTCACGGGTTTCTTTTTAGGCGATATTTTAGCATTCTTGATCTTTTATCATCTCCTGCATCCTTGTGCATTGTCTGGATAACATACTTAACTTTAGGGACATGCAATAACAATTGTTCCTATAACAATATTTTTTTAACATATTCCTCCCTTAACTATTGCGCGAGATGCCCAATCTTAGAATGAGGTATTATAGTGTCTTTTTTGGACGTCGGGTTCTTGGGTTTTCCATTCAGGTATTCAACCGCAAAATCCTCGTCTACAGAAATGTTGATCAGAATTCGATATCAGATAATTGATTTTTTAAACTATTATAAATCTAGTGAGAAGAAAATTATGGTTTCCCCCATATGATGCCAATTAATATCGATATTTCTAAGCTATTAAATTTAGCTGAAACATACGATAAGTAAATAATTGAGAGTAAAATATATTTTATGTTATTAATGATTGTTAGACCTTTTTTATACTTATTGTATTATAATAAAAATATCATAGATATTATGGGATAATTGCTTAAATATCTCTAACTACTTAGATTTGACAATTACTTGTAGTTTTTACTCGGTCTTTTGTATATTTCTGTAATTGGATTTATTGATGAGCTAATACATTCAGACTGGGCTAAATATACCCTTATCAATAGTTAAAAAGCAGATTTTTTTAAAAAAAAACAAAAAATATTCTAAATATTACGTACGACAATAAAAAATTATATTTTCAAAATAGAGATTACCATTTCTTAGATAGTAATACAAACATTTAAGCTTTTTGTAAGCTATAGTTACAACTAGGTATGGGCATTCGGTTCTTCGGTTCGGTTCGGTTCGGTTCTTTCGGTTCTCGGTTCTTTCGGTTCTTTAAAACTAGTACCCATTTAGGAACCGATTAAAATTCAGTTCGGTTCTCGGTTCTTTCGGTTCTTTAAAACTAGTACCTATTTAAGAACTGATTAAAATTTAGTTCGGTTTGGTTATTCTCGGTTCGGTTCGGTTACATTCGGGTTTCGGCTCCAAATGGTTACTTTCTAACCAAATGGTTACTTTGTAACCAGAAGAACCGTTTGGAACCGAACCCGAAAGGAACAAAATGGTTATCTTCTAACCAAATGGTTACTTTCTAACCAAAAAATCTGTTTGGAACTGAACCCGAAAAGAACCAAATAGTTATTTTTTAACCAAATGGTTACTTTCTAACCAAAAGAACTGTTTGGAACTGAACCCGAAAAGAACCAAATGGTTACTTTGTAGCCAAAAGAACCATTTGGAACCGAAAAGAACCATGGATATTCAAAGGTACTATTGCTTATTCGGTTCTTTATGGGTACTATTCGGTTCTCGGTTCCGAACCGAACCGAACCGAGAACCGTGGGTATTTAAGATAAGGAACCGTAACCGAACCGAATCCGTTATTTCGGTTCGGTTCAGTTCGGTTCTTCGGTTCCATACCCATATGTCCATGCCTAGTTACAACACATCATAATTTGTTTCACAGGACAAATTCCAAAATTTATATACCACCATACTTATGTTGAGAATATTAAAAATTAAGTAAATTAAAAAATTGATATGCATATAAATATATTTACCTTAAATCGTATTAAATCAACAAATTATTAATTTTTTTAAAGCTTTCTATAAATCAATATGAGTAAGAAAAATTGAAAACTTCGAAGCAATAACATAGACAAATAGAAAAATTAATAACTCAAGTAGGCGACCAACATCTATACTTTTAGATAATACAATCGTGATCTTTCATTTCTAAAATTCAATGGTCAAAATCTATTCGTCCATTACAAATGGAAGACCCTAAAATTAGGAGGTGAACAACCCATACGCGTAGAACTTCAACTAATACCTTATGATATTGACATGTGCCATTACACAAATGCCTCTCCAACGACACCCTCATCTTAATTGCAGTCAAACTGTAATTAAGCAACAGCGTTAACTCTAACCATATAAAATTTTAAAATATAATTCAACTTTGCATATTCATTGATTCTGTAGGTGTCTACATTTAACCAAAAAATCCTTCGGCTAGTCTAACTATACTAAAACCAGCACTAAGCAACATTTAATCATCATCCAACATCATTCACCACTCTAGTGCTTCAAGAATGAGTGATTAATCATTTATTCATCATTCATAAAAGACTAGAGACTATTATTTTATACCAAAACATGATCCAAAGCATATTCAAGCATATATACGATCCACCATATTTAGCAAAATATTCTAACAAACCCATCATCATGCTACATATTAGTTGTATTTTTTTACCTTCGACAATATATATTTTTTAATAGAGGTTTTAGACGACGAATGATGTTTTATTGAGGTAGGAACATGGTTAGTATGAATCAATCCAGAGATGCCTCTATTTTTGTTTTGCTAGAGTAAGTTGAGCTAATCAAAATACAACACTAACGTACCCCAAGACTCTTCGGAGTCCGACCGAAGCTAAGTTGTGGTATGACTCAGTATCAAGAACATTTAGCTGCAACCAACAAAGTATATAAATAGATACGGTAGCAGTGGTAAAAAAAATATCAAGCTTTGTGGGTATTCTACAGACTTTAGTCTTACATCAGCTAATTTACAAAGATTATGAGGGCTATTGATATGGGTGTAATTAGTCGAGCTCAATTATCTGGTCTGTTTAGAGAAGAATAACACATGATTGCATCTTAGAGATAATGAAATAAATTATAAAATAAGCGTATTGGGCTGTATCTTGAAGATGAAGAAAAAATAGAAATTTATAATACGTGTGATAACACGATTGTATAATTTACATATCAATTAATAAAAAAAATTAGTATCTTCTTCATATAGATAAAAGTTAATTTCATATAGTATTGATGTTATGAAATATACAAATTATACTTCTTAATATGTAATTATCTTGTCTTATTATTATACAATCTAGCTATTTATACATTTGGATAATCTCAATTGGATTTTGTCACACCAACTATATTTATTTTAAACAATTTAAATATAAATTTTATATCTATACATTTTTTTATACTTAAATATAAATATATATGACTCTTAAATGACATGATATTTATTGATAAAAATAAAACTAGTTTTTAATGAAAAATATTGTATTAAAATAAAAGCTTTAAATAAAGTTATGATATTTCTTGTAACAATAGTCGAAGTTATAGAAAACCGATTTTGCATAAACAAAATTTAAAGCAAATTGAAATAACACTAATTGAGAATGTTCAAAATTTAATTCTATATATGGTAGTAAAAATCTACGAGTCTAGTTTCTAGTACAAAACTATCATATTAAAATAAAAAATTTAGATAAAATTATAGTATTTCTTGTAAGAGACATCGAAATTGTAGAAGTTCGATTTTATATCAACATGTTATAGATCAATTTAAAATTTAATTCAGCACCGATTTAGAATATATTCTAATGAAAAAAATATCATATAAAAACAAAACAAAATAGAGAAATTTATACTTCTTGTAACAGTCATCGAAGTTGTCCAAAAACTATTTTGCATCATCAGATTTTTGATAAAATGTAAATGTAATTTTGAACTAATTTAAAATTCAATTCATATATCATTTTATCCTAATAGTCAGCGACGTTGTCAACAACTAATTTTGCATCAACATATTTTAAATCGTAATTAAAATATAATTCTAAAATGATTTATTGTAAAAACTAGAAAAGATTTATTATAACTTAGAATTTCAGTACAAGTTAAAGCCATATATATAGGCTCTGAAAATATCTTATTATTATACTAGTCTACTGTAATAAGATCTAATCTAATAATATCTATAATAGATTACGTTTGAATATTGACTATAATAAATTATTTAGTCAATGTATATTATTATTTCCTTTAACACTCCCCCTCAAGCTTGTGCGAAAGTGCTTAAACTGAAGTACTTGAAGTGCAAGCTTGATCGAAAGACTGAAACGAAATCACACTCCCCCTCAACCTGGAGCATATATATTAATCATGCCCAACTTGTTACAAATATAAGTAATCTGTGATCCATTGAGCGCTTTTGTGAATATATCTCCTAGTTGTTCTCCTGTTTTGACATATCTCGTATGAATGAGATTTTGTTGAATCTTTTCGCGGATAAAATGACAATCAATTTCAATATGCTTCGTTCTTTCGTGAAAGACAGGATTAGACGCAATGTGCAGCGCCGCTTGATTATCACACCCTAATTGTGCATGCATGGTAGTCTTGATGCCAATATCATTTAACAATTGGAAAATCCAAATTATCTCACAAGTAGATTGAGCCATGGCTTTATATTCATCTTCAGCACTTGATCGCGATACAACATTTTGTTTCTTACTCTTCCAAGATACCAAATTACCCCCTACAAAAACACAGTAACCAGTGGTCGATCTTCTATCAGTTTTAGATCCAGCCCAATCTGCATCTCCAAAACACTATATATTTGTATGACCAATACTGCCATACCACAATCCTAGTCCAGGAGCTGATTTGAGATAACACAAGATATGTTCTAGTGCTGCCCAGTGATTAACTGTTGGAGAAGACATAAACTGACTTACAACACTGACTGGATATGCAATATATGGTCGAGTTACTGTAAGGTAATTGAGTTTTCCTACTAATCGACGATACTTTTCTGGATCACTAAACAATTCTCCGTCATCTTTCAGTAATTACGAATTAGGAACCATTGGTGTATTACATGGTTTTGCTCCTAGCTTTCCTGTTTCCATCAACAAATCTAGAACATATTTTCTCTGCGATAAAAAAATACCTTTGTTTCTTCTTGTTATTTCAACCCCCAAAAAATACTTCAATGGTCCTAAATCTTTTGTTTGAAATCGCGAATGTAAAAATATTTTAAGCAATGAAATGCCTTTAGTATTATTCCCAGTAATAATGATGTCATCTACATATACAACAACGAGTATAATTTCATTTGTAGAACGTTTATAAAAGACAGAGTGATCACAAATGCTCTTCTTCAACCCAAATTCATTTAATGCATCACTAAACTTGCCGAACCAAGCACGGGGACTTTGTTTTAATCCGTACAATGATTTATACAAACGACATACCTTTCCTCTCTCCCCCTGAGCAACAAATCCAGGTGGTTGCTCCATATAGACTTCTTCTTGAAGGTCTCCGTGTAAAAATGCATTTGTAATATCTAACTGATGGCCAATCATTTGATGCTGCTAAGGAAATAAATAAACGTATATAAGTAAACTTAGCTACCGGAGAAAATGTTTCAGAGTAATCAACACCATAGGTTTGAGCATATCCTTTTGTAACAAGTCGTGCTTTGAGACGAGCTAGCGTCCCATCTGGATTCATTTTTACATTAAACACCCATCTACAACCGATATCTTTCTTTCCAGTGGGTAAATCAACCAACTTCCAAGTACCCGTGTCTTCTAATGCTCTAATCTCTTCAAACATTGCAGCTTGCCAGCCAGAATGACTTAATGCTTCGTGGACAATTTTTGGAATAGAAATAGAATCAAGAGATGCAATAAAAGCTCGGGTAGAAGAAGTTAATTGATCATATTTTGCGAAAGAAGAAATTGGATAAGTACATTATCTTTTACCTTTTCGAAGAGCAATAGGAAGATCAGGAGTGGACTCATTATCGTTTGTAGCAGGATCTGGAGACGAAGGAATTGATAGTGGACATGATGGAGGAGGTGCTTTACGTCGAGAATAAACATATCTAATAGGAGGTCGATATGGTGAAGGTGGTACATCAGATCTTTGAACGGTGGTGTACATGAGTAAATCATCATCGACAGTAGTGGTTTCTGGATCGACATCAGACAAACCAGGAAAAAATGGAACATGCTCTAAAAATGTAACATCCTTAGATACTATGTAACGATCAAGAGATGGGGAAAAACATTTATAGCCTTTTTGAAACCTAGAATATCCAAGAAAAACGCATTTTAAGGATTTGGGATCTAATTTTGTACGAGTAGGACTTACATCCCTAACAAAGCAAGTACAGCCAAAAATGCGTGGTTCAACAGGAAATAGAGGTTTAGATGGAAAAAGCACGGAATATGGAATATTATTTGAAAGGATAATAGATGGCATACGATTAATTAAAAAACATGCAGTGGAAACAGCATATGCCCAAAATAATTTCGGTACTTTCCTTTGAAAAAGAAGTGCACGAGTAACCTCTAAAAGATGTCTATTTTTTTCTTTCAGCAACACTATTTTGAGATGGCGTGTCCACACACGAAGTTTAGTGAATCATTCCTTTTTGTTCCATAAATAATTGAAATGCATTTGAGCAATATTCTTTACCATTATCACTTCTTAAAATACGAATAGGACAGTTAAATTGGGTATTTATTTCTGCAGTAAACGTGCAAAATATTGAAAATAACTCAGAACGATTTTTCACTAAATACAGCCATGTAACACGGGAATAATCATCAACAAAAATAACAAAATATTTAAAACCAGTGTTAGAAACAACGGGACAAGGACCCCAAAAATCTGAATGAACGATTTCAAAAGGAAATGCAGCCCGTTTATTAATACGAGGATATGATGAAAGATGATGATGTTTAGCAAATCTACATGACTCACACTCTAATGATGTCAGATGCCGAAATTTAGGATAAAGTTGTTTTAAAGAGATTAAAGATGGATGACCCATACGACAATGTGCTTCAAATGGAGATGTAATACTAGAACATGCAGTAGATGTATGATAGTCTTTATCAAGATAGTAGAGACCTCCACTCTCATGCCCTCTACCAATTATTTTATTCGTCGTAAGATCCTGAAACAAACAATGATCGGAATAAAAGGTAACAAAACAATTTAGTTTTTTAGTGAGTTGGCTAATAGAAATAAGGTTGAATGAAAACTGAGAGAGATGTAAAACAGATGTTAAAGAGATATTTTTGGTGGGATTGACAGTCCCTGAACCTAAAACACGAGATGATGATCCATCTGCCAATGTGACATTAGAATGATATGTATTTGAAAGAGAAGTAAAAACTTGTTTATTACCTGTCATATGTTCTGTGGCAGCAGAATCAATGACCCAATCAGAGGAAGAAGAAATAAGACATGTAGTTGAGTTACCTGACACACAAGCTGCACCTGACACACAAGCTGCAGAGTTTTTAAGATCTTGTGACTTTAGAGACTCTTGGTACTTGGAAAATTGAGCATATTCCTCGGCGGAAAGCACATGAGGTTCCTCGTTCGTTTCCATATCAGCAAATTGAACATTGTTTAGATCACCACCATGGTTACCAGAACTGTTATGTCTATTGTATCCATCTTGACTATTGTATCCACCATGACTACTGGGATTACTGTACCCACCACGATTACCACGATAGTTTGATCTACCACAACTACCATAATCGTTTGATCTACCACAACTACCATAATCATTATATCCACCACGAACACCCATCCCATCTAGATTTTTTATCTAGATTTTTTATAGAAACCGTAATGGCTCTGATACCATGTAATAACTAGAAAAGATTTATTATAACTTAGAATTTCAGTACAAGTTAAAGCCATATATATATAGGCTCTGAAAATATCTTATTATTATATTAGTCTACTGTAATAAAATCTAATCTAATAATATAATAGATTACGTTTGAATATTGACTATAATAAATTATTTAGTCAATGTATATTATTATTTCCTTTAACATTTATAATATTTGAAATTTAAGTTCAAACATGGTTGTGAAGATCTACGAGTCTAGTTTCTAATTTAAAAATATAATATATATTAAAAAAATTACACAAAGTTATGATATTTCTCTTAAAAGTTGTTGAAGCTGTCAAAAATTGATTTTGCATCACAATTTTTGATCAAATTGAAATGTAACTCAACACTAAATAAGATTTTTTTAAAAATAATAATTTCATATATGGTTGTAAAATATTATGAATGTGGTATCTAATGCAAAAAAATATCATATTAAAATAAAATAAATCTGATAAAGTTATTATATTTATCGTAATAATCATCCAACCTCTAAAAAATCGATTTTACGTTAACATTTTTTAGATAAAATTGAAATATAAATATATTAAAATATTTAAAATTTATTTTGTATAGTTGTAAAGATATATATGTTTAGTTTCCAAAACAAAATAATATCATATCAAAATCAATAGTTTCAACAAAGTTATTATATTTCTGGTAATGAAGTTGTCAAAATCAATTTTGTATTAACAATTTTCAGATTAAAAAATGTAATTTTGGACTATTTAAATTCTAAAAACATGTTAGCGTATTTATTTTATTCACATATTGTGATATATTTGTCATCTTCTAATTTTATAACTACTTTTAGAAAAAACATTATTTTACAAAATAAATTGCTTGTTCAAAATTTATCTTTTATTTTTTCGTCGAGTTTTATTTTTATTTTATGATAACCAACTGTAACGAATATTTTGATACATTAGAAAATGATACTATGATATTTTTTCCAAAGAATGGTATTAAATTTCGGTAACATAATAATTTAGAGGTTTAATGGAACGATGTACTGAAACCATCCCTATCACGACCATCATCTGATATAATAAGACCATTTCTAATCATTTCTAAACTACGAGAAATTTCTACGGGACCTCTACCAGATAATCACATACTACTGCGATTCATCGTAGGAAAATTATCGAATCCAGTGACGGATTTATCTTGGGACAAAGGGGTCACAACCCCGCTTGCGTCAAAATACACTATCATATATTTTTTGTTTATATATATATTAATAAAGGTGGGCATGGATTTACTTTGTTTTATGAATTATTTAAATAAGAAAGAAAATAATCATTTTTTGATTTATTATATTATATATATTATTATTATATTATTTATATATTGTTTTCATCGAATTTAACTCATATATAAATATTGGATTATTTAACATATATCTTATAATTGTTGAGGGTAGAAATAAAGATTAATAGAGAATATTTTTGTATTATTCACTAATAATTTTAACTTATATCAATTTTGATCATATTATTTATTATTATTTTTTAAAATAATATCTTTAACACTATTAATCGATAATTTTTTTAAATAATGCATTAAATAAAATAAAATAATTATTATAGTTATATTGACATACCTCGAGGGTTGGTTAAGAGTCGCAAAAGGAAACAATAATAAGTGAAATAATCTTATTTGGTTATTCAACTACAATAAATTAAAATGCGAGCATGAATGGCAAAACTAGTCTACGAGGGAGAACGATAATCCCAATCGAGCATAAGCCACTAACGAGAGGGAGCTGCAATCAAACAACAATCATAAAAAATAATTTAAAATAATTATAGAGATTAAGCTGGTCATGCTACTTTGGTGTCGTCGAATCTGAATCCAAGGTCTGAGAGAATGCGGTTAGATACTACAGAGGTTTGGAAATGATAATGAGCTAAAAAATATGGTTTTCTCTCGCTACAGATATGCTAAATAATGACACCAAAGCAACCATGCCAAATGGGTCGAGATTTGGAAGAAGGCCACTTTGTGGCCTTTAGGATCCATAAGACCCAACTGTTACTTTGACTTAGAGAAAAACCAATCTTAGAGCTTGCGTGAGCCCAAATGCTTTGAGTGAAAGTACAATAAAAAAGGATGTGATTGGTGGTTCAAGAGTCAAACTTACATAAAACGCAATTCCAAACGGTATTTTAAACCCTAATTCAGGAGCTTATCAGAGTGGAAAGCTTACCCTAGATAGCAAACCAAATGATTAATGAATATCATAAAATATTAAATTTGTGCCATACTAACCCGGCTCATCCAACACAGAGAATATGTGAACGAATGTCATGGTAGGTGTCATTGATTGTAAACCTATTGAACCCTTTTTAGTGATCAAGAGGTAGTCGTCAATGTTGCTGAAGTTTGGGGGAGGTAAAGCTTGGATGAGATTATTGATCTCCTCAAGATTACTATATTTTTTGTCCAGTCTTGAATCTTGGACGATCTCAAGCCCGTGTTGTGTAGCAAGGGAAGCTGGTAGGATCCAATGATCCAATCAGAAGAAGGTGTTTTCTCCATTGCCGATAATCACCATATAAAGATCTATAGCTAAAATAATCTTTTTCCTCCAAGTCCAAGAGGAGGATGAACGAAGATCTAAATCTTATAAAGTATTGTTTTTAATCTTTTCGAATTTGATCTAGTCGCATCAGATAAAGTTATTGATGTTACTTATTAGGGACCAAAAATAATTAAGGACGACCGCTTGATTCCATATTTTTATATAAAAAAATCCCAAGACCATCCTCCCGCAAGGGCAAAGTAATAGTGGACCAAGCCACCGCAGCCCCATAAATTTTTAGTTTATGGTCATACTAGAAGAAGCTGGAAAATGAAAATGGATACCAGTAAACCTAATAATCAAAGAGAACATATTTAATGAGTTGGAACAGAAAATCGGGATATATTTTCTATAAAATTTGTCTACTTCTTTAATAGAAAAAAATATATTAATATATCGAAACAATTTAAAATCACACTATCGTTTATAAATAAAAGAATTAAAAATCAATTTTATTTTTATTAACTATATATAACTAACATTATTTTAAAATGATTGTAACTAATAAATTATAAAAAAAATTACACGTACATTTAAAATAAAAATTATTTAGAATTTGGTTAATAATTTTAATATTTTAAATCTACGCATAATGTTTTTATAATTTATTTTAAAATGATAGTAGATTTTAATAGTATTAATGTTAGTTATATTAATTTTAAATTATAACTAAAAATATACAAGAATATAAAACAAAACTGAAAAAACAATTATTTTCTAAAAAATTATTTACAATAATAAATAAAAATATTATATTTTCAAGATAAAAATTACATCATTTATTAGATAGTTAGGACATGTTAAGTGTATCTCTTAAGTCACACGATTAAACAAAATAGGTTTGTTAACAAGTTCTTAAACTTATTCCAATAAAGAGGTGTTAAATTTTGCTTAATTTAAAAAAAAAAACCTAGTGGTTTTGTTAAATATTAAGAAAGAATTTTTTATTTTATTTTATTTTTTACTTTACTTTATTTATTATATGCTATTTATTTATTTTTTATTTTTAGCATTTGTTAATAATATAAAAATAAAATATATTTTTTTATAAAAATAAAAATAAATTTTAATATATGGTTTTTAAAGATATTTTGAAAATAGGGTATAACAAAATCAAATTTTATTTTTAAATTTTATTTAAAATTTAAATAGAAACAAAATTAAATTTGTTATTAAATGTTGTTATAAAATAGATGGAAATAAAATTACTTATTTTGCGATGGTTTTAGTCTATTAATAATTAAAATATATTTTGAAACTAATAAATAAAATAAAATGAAAGTTGTTATTTATGTATTTTTTTTTAAACTATTTCTTCCATCAAATTTTTTATTTCTCCATAAATAAATAAAAACTTCACTATTTTATTTCCTCCATAAAGAAAATAACATATTTACCCTTTTTTATTTTATCCCAAAACTCATTCATTCTCCAGCAACTCCATCCACTTCTACCACCATCTCAACTATCTCCCACCCTATCTCAACTATCTCCCACCTTTTTAACTTCTGCACACTCAACCAGCTTTATTAGCTTCTTACCATCAATCGCCCATAAACCCTAACCCTAGCCTAGCCACTATAAAAACGCTATCCTCTCTTCAAATCTTGAAAAATACTAACCCTATCCACCTATTCGATTTATCTTCTAATCTTGAAAGACAACGACAGTTTTTCTCGAATTTGTCTAAGGTATAAATCATTTGTTATTTAAAAAAAACAACAACACTTAAAAATTAACCATTATTCTCGAAATTAGTTGTTTTATGCTAAAACCTGCACAAATCGGGATTTTCAAAAATATGTTTTTTAACACGGATTTTTAAATTACATGAATGCAAAACTAAAAAATACAAGATTAAATTAACTTATTGGTTGATTCTGTGATGTTCTCTAGTGTCAAATCTTTGGTTTGAGTGTCTTCTTCATCGATAAGTAATCTTAAGAAATTTGATTTTTTTGTTTTTGTTTTTAGAGTTTAATTTGATCTAATTTGGTGTAATCGTGTTTGTTGATATAATGATTTGGTTAATGTCATTAAGTTATAAATTGGAAAATAAAATGAGGGTAAGGTAGTAAAAGCAAAATGATAAGTTTTTTTTTATAGATTTTGAAATATGGAAAAAATAAAAAAATATAATAGAGGAAATAGCTTCCCCGTAACTTTTTTATTTATCTCAACTATATACATTTAAAAACCATATCTCTTACAAATCCGAAGATATTTGTTTTATTATTTTTTATTTTTTTCTATTTCTTTTCCATTTCATTTTTTCAAATTATTTTTATTTTTTTTAACACAAAATAGTGAAACAAAACATTTAAAATCTTATATGATAATAAATATAATAAAATAAAAAATATTGTTTCTCTTTATAAAATATCAGTTTGTTAACTAAAAAAGGGCGATAGCTTTAACTTATCTTTGACACAGTCTTACAAATATCTTTGACACACCGTTAAAAATTATTTTTAAGTGACCTCCTCATGATGATATATATAATTTAATGTTTTTTCCTAAACCCAAAAACTCAATTTCAGAACGTCTCCTTCCTCTCTCTTTCACTGACACTCTCTTTCTCCTCTTTCTCTCTCCCCCTCTTTAGCAACAATGGCTTCGAGTTCATTTCGAAAACAGAAACGTCTCCACTAGATTTTCCCCTGCGCATAATCGGATTCAAGAATTCCCTAATCGATTCACTTCTACTTATTAACACTTCTGAGAATCTGTGTCGCTGTCGAGTTTGAAGTGTATGTTCATATTTTAGAATTCTCCGATTTGAAAATAGTTTAAAATTAGTCGACATAACAAACAGGTTTTGTTTGGATACTATCTAAGGTTTAGGACTCAGGAGCCATTTGTGTAAGGTAAATTTACTGTCTTTATTTAATTGGATCTTGAAGTTCCTTTTCTATGTATTGATGTTTGTTTTCTCTTTTGGTTAAACTTGTTTTGATTGAAACCTTTCATGCTTGTTTTGAAAGATTTGGTTGTGAAAGAAAGATCATATTAATGTCTAGAATTTATTGTTTCTTTTACATTATACATGGATATGCTATTAATGGTATGCTATGCTTTGATTTGCTTTTAGGGTTATAGGGTGGTTTGGATTTATGATAATTGGTGGTGTTGATTTTAATCCGAGTTCTAAATGCATGTTTATGGTTCTAAAGCAAGCATTTATCTTGTATGATGTTTCAACTGCCAAAAAACGAAAAAGTATTGATTTTTCATGACTCCGGTTCCGATGTAGGTTTGTTACATTGTTTGGGATCGGTCTAAAGTTAAACGTTGAACTTCACCGGCGGCTAAGGGAGAGTACCAGAGCAGAGCTGAGCAAATCCTGCTGCCGCCTTGTGTTCAAGCTAAGATGAAGAGCATACAGGTCATGTTCTAAGGCATTATCAGAGTTTATTGTGCTTGGTTATTGTCGTCACTATCAAAGTTATATGAATATGAGTATCCCAAAAGATTAATTTTATGCCTAGAAAACAAATTAGCTTCTAATGATTTGACCCAATAAGTTTGGACCGGTTTCGGTAAAACATCTTCTAACTTGAATAACTCGATTTGGACGAGTAAAGGAGTGGATTGTTGTTGCGGAAATTTCAAAGCTACTCTTTTGAAAAAACTGAATACATAAGAACATTAAAGAACAAAAAAATATCGATAAGATAAAACCTCGCAAAGTAAAGTGAGACCCAACACAACATTCTAAAATCAGATTCCGGATAGAAACCCCATTTTAAAAAAAAGATCTGCCTTTTGTTTGAAACCGTATAGACTACCAAAGAATCTATTCTAAACCTAGTTGGAAAAAGGACACTGAAACAAAAAAGGAAATATAGATTTCTAATAAAATTGGAAACCAAAATGGAAGTTTTTGAGCTCAAGCATGACTTTTTCTTTTTCTGGAAATAAATTGAAATATGAAAAAAAAGTAGTATTCACGCACCCAGTCCCAGGTAAAATGGACATGTTTTGGGCTTTTCCTGAACTTCTTTTTGATAAATTTCACCCAAAAATGTATGGATCAAAATATTATTAAGTTATTTAATCTTCCAAGTCTTTTAATGCTCCCATATTCATCTCATTTCCTTCTCTGGCTTCGTATACCTTCAGTCACTAAACTAAAGCATTTAGCATATCTGAATCGCTCCTTTGCTTGTATGTGCATCATCCTTTTTATTGTGTGGCTCAAAATATATTAGGGTTTTGTTTTTCAATGCTGCATTGTATTAAGAAGTTATAGCTCGGAACATTAAACTATCTAGTTTTGTTTACCCTATTTGCATAAAAAAATTCGTAAATTGCAGCTACCGTAGTATGCAGAGACATTAGTTATATATATTTAAAAAAATTCAATGGAAGGGCAATGTAAATATTTGCTATAGCGCGGATAATTCACAGCTGTTAATTGTTGGTCTGTTCCAATATTTATAAACTTAAGTCAGTCCAATTGTTGTATTAGCATAATTTGATACCCCGAGTTGTACTAGGGTGCTTACCGTTCAGGTGAATGAATGTAAGACAAAATATCTTACAATGAACATGATGTATCATCTCTTCACACTTCATTCCTTGTGGTGTTGCGTTGCAAAAATTACTAATTTAGAAATCTTGTTGTTTAATGTCATATGTTGAAGTAAATTTCTTTTGAATGGCAGAGTACACAAGAAGTACAAACTTCGACTCAAGCTTCTCATGAATCTGAAGGGGACCAACAAAACAATCAATCAACAGAGGCTCCCATGGCAGACTCTGGTTCAGTTTCTGCTTCAAGCAATGAAGGCAGGAAAGTTTCACATCAAGATATTGAACTTGTATATAACTCTCACTTCTCCTTATTGAAAAATCTCTTATCATTTGCTAATCTTTTGTTTTTCTCCTGATTGTTATTTTTGGAAATATTTTGTAGGTCCAGAACTTAATAGAACGCTGTCTACAACTATATATGAATAGAGACGAGGTTGTCAAAACCTTATTAACTCGTGCAAGGATAGATCCGGGATTTACAACTTTGGGTAGGTTTCTTAAGACTTCTCAATCTATTCTCGTACCCTTCACTCTGCCACTTATTACTTGTGAAGTAATTTGTCTACTGAGTATTATACTTTTTCTTGGTTTTTATCTTCTGTGGTAAATTGTATTGCTTTGATAGGTAAAAAGACTGTTACAAGTATAACATAATATGTCTACCAAGTCTAATTTTTTCTGAATAAGTCTTGCTAATTTTAGTGTGGCAGAAGTTGGAAGAAGAGAATGCTGATTTTTTCCGAGCTTACTATATAAGGCTGAAATTGAAGAAGCAAATCATCTTGTTTAATTATTTGCTCGAGCACCAGTATCATCTCATGAAGTTTCCTGTACCTCCAAAAGTACCATTGGCCCCAATGCAGAACGGCATTCGACCTATGCCTGGTGAGTTCAAATCTGTTAAATTTGACATTTATAGGCATAAGGTACCTCTAAGAACTCAGTGATATCTTAATATATCGAAAACATCTATATCATTGCCACCAAATTTGAACCATAAAGGAAGCTATGTTTTAGACTAATTTAAATTTCTAGCACAAATTTCTATAATGCTGTGTTCAGTCCAATGCTAAATTTAATACCAAAAATATAAAAATCCTGTATCAACTACTTGATGTGGATTCTTATATTATTCCTTATTTGAGCAATAATATACTTTCAAGTTAAAAACCACAACTATGTTTTATGATTTTTTATAAGATTAAATTACTTGCTCTAGCTATAAATTTAGAAATTCGAATTAAGATTGTTAATTGTTATATTTTTCTAATTTATAGTTAGTTAAAGTTAGCGTTGCTCAAATAAATGACAGTTAATAAGAAATTAAGAATCTATGTCAGGTCAGGTAGTTGATAAAGCAATTTCATATTTTTGGTGCTAAGTTTAACATCGAATCGAACACAACATTGTAGAAATTTGTAGTCTATTTGAAACTATTGTGGTTCTGGCAATCTTATACATTAAATTAGTCTAAAACATATCATTAGCCATATAGATGGCCTAATAGGAAAATTAATCTACTTAAAAGAGAAGCTCTTGCTAACTAGACAGAAGCTTCAATGTTATTATAACTTTATTGCCCTAATAGGAAAAGATTCTCTACTGTAATTGTTAAAGTTTCCACTACACCAAGTATGGATAATGATATTTTTTTACTTTGTTTTCACTACACTCAGAGCCTATATTTGAGACTAAATACACGACCAAATATGTAACTTTCCACAACCTATGATCAACTCTTTGGAGAATTTCATTTCCCAAGTTGCATGATATAACATTATATTTATTTGAGACTACCATGGAATGCTATTATAAATTACTTGTCTCATGGTTATCGGTTTTAATACTCGTGATTATATTATTTAACACCAATTGTTTGCAGTGCAGTCAACAACTTACCTATGGGGTACCCCGTCCTTCAGCAACCTCCAATTCCAGCAACTGGGCAACCCCATCTTGACACTATGGGCTGCGGCATCTCAAGCTGTCATGTTGTTAATGGAGTTCCTGCCCCAGGAAACTTTCATAGCATGAGATTGAACTCTGGGAACGAGTAAGAACTATCCTTCTATGATCGGTGAATGTATATACAAATTCATTACTGGTCAACTTTTTGTGGTAGAAAAAAATGTTTCTTTGAGATTTTGGTCAAATAATTCAGCTGATTGTCGATATTTGTTTTTCTTCTTGCAGTATGATTATCGATAACCCTTGTGCTGATGCCACTCCATTCGTTCCATTAAGTGGTGCCATGTCGTCCATGTCAGAGATGCCCATGAGTCCTGCATCTGTAGCATCTAGTGGCCATTTCCACTTCAATGCATCAGATATGTCAGGAATGGGAATAGACACATCAGCAATGGATTCTGCCTTTACATCTAATGTTGCAACGTCGGTAGGTTTGCAGCTTGAACCAGACAATGGGGTCGGCAATTCACGAGATTCCATCAGATCATTGGAACAGATTCCTTGGAATTTTAGTTTTTCAGATCTCAATGCAGATTTGTCAACCTTGGGAGGTAAAGTTGTTGAACAATCATATGATTTATGTCAGTCGACTTTGACTTGTCTTCCAGTTATCTCTAGACAATTTTTTCCCTACCTAGCTACGAAATAAAATCTTCTATTTTCTTTTTTACTACAGAGGTATGATAACTAAATGCGACAAAGGTAAGCTGATGAGATAGTCCAATAAAGTCATTATGTTAATCAAAAAGTTGTTGAGGGTTAGCACACCATGTAATTAGTAGCCGTTTGGTGCTACTATTTGTTTATTGGCGTACAAGCTATAAGAGTGTTTGATTGGTCCAGCTTTTTAATCTCAAAATAAGGTAGCTTTATAGTGTCATTGTTAATCTTAAAAATTTAGTTTTTCTTTTAGACATTAAACGAACCCTTGACATTTTAATTAAAACAATTGTTTTTATCTGTGTGTTTTAAGCTTATAAGTTGGGCACCTAACGACCCCGTAATACACGAAATATTTTTGGCAAGTCATTTCTTGTACTATTTGAAATGAAGTCTGAACTTCAACTATTGATCTGAACATTTGCCAGTGTTGTTTGCCATTTCCTTTTTATATAATATAGTTATAGGCACCGCCTCGGGTGTTGCTTGCCATTTACCAGCATATCTGTCTCCTCTCGTACTTTGTTGCGTTCCGTCTTCATTTTCCAGAACTTATGAATATATCTATACTCGAAATTTGTGTACTTTGCAGATATCGGAGCCTTGGAAAATTATGATGGTTCTCCGTATCTGCCTTCTGATTCTGAAATTTTACTTGATTCTCCCGAGCAAGAGTACATTGGTAAAGACTTTTATATTATAATTTTCACAAGTGATGTTTGCTCGAAACTAAATTTGATTAGCATGCAGGGACAAATTTTTGTTTATTTTGAAAATCATGCAATACCTATTGGCCTTTGTATGGTGGTTAGTGTCCTGATTATGAGGCATTTAGAAAATTTGTCCTGTGACTTCAAAACATTGCACCACGACTCCCATCCCAAAGACAGCTAGTCCCCTGGGGGCTAGTCGTGTTTGAGTGAAAAAAAAAAATCAATAACTCAGGGACTAATCTCTATAATGTCTTTCTGTAATTCAAGGACTACTAGTGTCACATTTGATAAATGTGGGACAGTTAATTGTGCAATGCTTTGAAGTCAGACGACTAAATATTGAACGCCTCGCAATCGGACAATGAACCAGAGATTGAAGGCTATACCTGTTGAGATATCTCGATATATCTCTGTATTTTTGTTTATTGTTCACAAAAGGTAGTTGTGGACATGGACTAATTGGTACAACTTTGTTTCAGAGGAGTTTTTTGTGGATTCTGTTCCAGGACCATCATGCTCTGTGTCTGATGAAGATAAATCTAAACCAAGGTGAGGCAAATCGTCTGCTTTTTAGAATCCTTAGGATAAAATAGGTTAGATTAATAAAAAAATAATGCTTTTGCCCTTCTTTTAGTAAGCAATTCGAGTATTTGACATTCAGTTGTAATCTTCTAGTTTGAGGAATCCAAATTAGAAACTAGTTGATATATCATGAACTTCTTGTAACTTTCTCCTCTTTTCAAATTCTCCGGTTATTTATGTAGCTGTTCTATGTTTATTTTCGTTTATCTGCGTTTTCCCAATGCAATTGTTTCTAACGATGCATTTTAAAGTTGACAATTACATCATTTATTTGCAACTTATTAAGCATAATTCTCTTTCCATTTTGTATATCTTTCAGTCTATTAGTAGAAATTCGCGTGGTTGGGAAAGAATGACTTAGAAAAGATTTGTTTTCTAAAAACATGTAGCTGAATCCTCATTCATTAAAATTTCAATTTTAAAGTTCAACAAATGAGAAATATTTTGGTTTAAAAACATTGGTGGAAAAATAAGAGAGCGAATTCAATCTTTATATATTTGAAAACCTAAATATCCCGGTAGTTTGTACGGAAGTTATAAAAATGAAAAGGACTAGGTAATTCAAGAGCACCCTTTATTTCTAAATTCTAACTTTTTTTTTTAAAGAAACTTTAAATGATCAAATCAGGCATATAAAAACCTAAATTTCAGTCTTAAATTCATTTCTACCCACTTATATTTATCTACCTATCCTCTGCCACTAACTCTAAACTCCAAAATCTAAGTATCTCCATTATAAATTTCAATGATATCATTGATGAAGATTTTTACTGTATTTATACGTTTTAACATTTTGGTTTAGAAATACATTTATACGTTTTTTAATTTTCAGCTCTTAATTCGGACTGTATCTGAAAATGGTAAAATTACGCAAAAACATGCATGAATTTACTAAAATTGCGGGCGCAATTATGCCATTCAAAACACTATTTTATAGGCAGTTTTTTCCAATTACATATATAATTTGTACGTGAATCTCCATTTCTGTTGTTAATTTAATGAATTATGTAGAAATTTCTTGTTAAATGAATGAATTAGGTAGAAATTTGTTGTTAGTTTGTATAAAATAATTTGATATTAATTTAATTATGTTGTTAATTTAATAAAATTTTATGTTAGGTTTTTATTTGTACGAAGTATCAATATATTTTTAAAATTATATGATACATTTTCATGGAATTTAAACTTTTAAATATTTATTTAAATCTAAATATTTATATTTAAGACATTTTGAAATCGTCTTTTAACTTCCATAAATATCATTTATTTCAAAATATTTATATTTAATCCCTTTCCTCAAATAAACTAGTTGATTTTATTATCTAAATATATTTAATTTTATAAAAATTATAAATAGTAAATATTATAATAATGAAAATGTTCCGTACTTTGAATACGAAAATTAAAAGACTAAAGTTTAAATTTAATTTTTATAACTCATTGAAACTATTAGATTTTAAGAAATTAAAGTTAAAAGATTTTAAGAAATTAAGATATTATATAAAAAATGGTTCCTTACCGTATGTTTAGGTAAAAAACGGTTTGTAAAGAGACTCGCACTTAATGACCTTTGGTCACAAGGATGCTTTACTCCACCAATTTGGCTATCCTTTTGAAATTTTATTAATTAAATTTTAATTTTAATTTCTTTTACTAGCCTCAACATATATGGTAATAATTAAAATCTAAATTTAAAAAAAATTGTAACTGACATTAATATTTGTATAAATTAATATTTTAAGGTTTATTGTTAAAGTTTTAAATTTTAATTTTTTAATTGATACCATCATTTATTTATTGTGTATATGTATTCATTTTTTATGAGATTTTAAAAAAATAAAATTTAAATTTAAAATATATAACTTATATGTGAAATAAATATAAACTTATATGTGAATTAAAAGATGAAACCATTATCATTATAATTCATTATAAAAAATCACATAAAGTAAATTTTGAATAAATAAATGGTTAAAAAATAAATTCATATGAATTTAAAATTTTGAAAAACAATTATAAATAATGTAAATAAATAAGTTCATATGCACACAAGAACATGCGCGATTTTTTTTTTATGGGTATTGGACAACTCAGTCAATAAATATGAGATAAAAAATGGAAAAAAAATACGAAGACAAAATATGGAGCCAAGCAAATCTATAGTAATTCCGATTTTGCATAATCGGAACATGTACATATGGTATTTCCATGCAGAATTTCGTGCCTTGAAATACCATATACACGCATGTTCTTGTGTGCATATGGTATTTCCATGCAGGATTTCGTGCCTTGAAATACCATATACACGCATGTTCTTGTGTGCATATGGTATTTTCAAACAGTACTTCCAAACACAAAAATGTGCCTGAAAATATCTTGACTGCAAAAAAACTCTACGTTTTATTACATCAAATCTACCAATTAGCATAACAAATCGAAGTTCAAAACCTAACTAAACATATATATATATATATATACTCATAGCTCCTGCCAACAACTACGGAAAAAACGATTTTTAAATTTGAAAATAAAATACTAAATATCACTACAAATGTACATCTAAATTGGAATTTTTTTTAGAGATTAACAAGTATGTCTGGTAGGATTATACGAATCTAAATTTTTGACAATCCAAACTCGAGAGATTTAGGATTGTGGAAGAGGAAAAAGAGACCGGATTTGTGAAGTTTAGGTTTTTATACGGATGCATTCCTATAAATATGTTAAGTCCCACTATAACCAACATGGATCTTGTTATAAACGAATCTCGTTATAAGAAAAAAAAGGTTTTGAATTAGCCTAGCCCAAATTAAAATGGAGTGAAAACACCGATCAGAGACAAGGCAACACCTTTAAACTTGTTTTGCAACTTTCCACACATGAACATATATTCAAATATCAAGTTAAAAACTCTATGAAATGGTTTTCCTGGGCGGCAGAGAGAGACGGTCAACAATACAGTTTTTATGGATTATCTAACGACTCTGACAGATATACCAAACATTTAAGACCAGAAATTAAGACAACTGATAACAGGAAGCAGAATTTATTAATAAAATTAAATGTGATCCTATAACCATTTACATTCAATCTAAATAGAGTTGCAAACATTCAGAAGTTTCTAGAACCAGATTTGGATTCGGGAGTGCGCTTTGTTGCATACAATGAGGTAGCACCCTGGACTTGAGAAGCTGAAGAGGGAGTTGCAGAGAGGGGCTGAAAATTTGTGTTTCCCACAAACCAATAAAGCGCCCATTTCAAATTACAGAGAGTGTACTTGAGAGCTTTAGTCCAATTCTCCTGCTTGTTAAAGCTTTGAGTTATAGAGTAATTCTCCACTTTGTCATTCTCTATCCTGTAAAAATATCATAATTAACCAAGATACGGAAAATTGGTGATCGCATATTCGTGTTTCAACCCATTTTTCAGTAACCCATGAGTAAGTTTCAGTCATACTGTAGACGTTTATTTATCAGATACTGAAATTTGTTCATGGGTTACTGAAAATATACGCTTATCCATGCATATACCGGTGACCGACAGAAGAGAGTTGCAAAAGTTTTTTTTAGCGAACAATATGAAACTTACTTGTATGGTAATTTGAAACGCTCCCCGGGCGGTAGATTGTTTTCGTGATCCTTGGTGTTCGCAAAGTCGGCAAAGTCTTTAAGACACGTCAAAAACAATGTCATTGCTTTGTCATATCGGGTGCTCCAAAATAGGTTCACAGGGCCAAACCTGAAAAGAAAACACACAGCTAAGGTACATGTCAGTTTATGCCTGCTATCCATGTCAGTATCAGCAGTACTTACAGCTCATAAGTGTTGTTGTTGCTGTCTACAATTCTTGGGTAACTTCCCATAGGATGTATTTTGATTCGGCATCTAAAGAAGGTGACTAGTTAAGGATAAGTTATTTTTTGCACATTACGCAAAAAAGAAAGAATAACAATAATTACTTGTATAATGAAATTGGTAACCGGTGTATCGCATTAAGCTTTATATGTGAATACCATACAAAGAATAAACAGAACCTTTCTAACAGCACCTGATTTGAGATATAATTTAATAACAATCTGAGGGAAGGCAAGCACCGTTTCTTTCAATTTTATGCATTATTACACCAAAAAAAAAAAGGATACTGAAACTTTGGACGAAAATAGTTACATATTGTATGGAGGAGAAGGCAAGCCTGGCCCCAGGCAGCATTTATCTCATCCCACTCAACCTGCATGTTATCATATGAAATCACACATTGAATTAACACCTTAAATTAAGAAAAATATTTGTTTGATTAACTTGCCGGAATTTGAGGTAGTCTTCCAAGTCTAAAGTTGTTAATTGTTCCAAATTCTCCATCATGCCAGATGGGAAAAGCGTCATTCATAACATTGGTTCGCTTCAACAACTCCAAATGCGCTTGTGAAACTTCAATCTTTGCTAAAATCGCATCTCTTTCTTCCTGTTGACGCGTAATTGCATTTGAAAATAAATAAACTAGACTAGAGAGAACGCTCTTATGAATGTTGATAAATTTCGGCTATTAAGAGAAAAACTGACAATTTAACTATGTCCAACCCACAGATAGAATACATTAAAATTGTGAAGGAAGTGAGACCTACAACATTATCAAGTAAAATATGAATTCATAACTTTATTATTTAAGAATCTTATTCTCGAGGATAGTAAAAGACAAACCTTCATTTTGACACTTCACACTGGTCCATGATTCCAACACATAAACTAAGAAAGTATACCGTATACGAGCATAAACAATTGCAGAAAAATGAATATAGTAACACACCTGATGTGCTATTAATTGAAACTGAAAGTTATTGAACTCTTGCCAATACCTGTCAAAACAAAAAATATCAATTACAACCATCAAGACCTCAAGGGTTCAGAAATATAAAGAACGATGTATAAGGAAAGACCAAGGGAAGATCATATAGCATAAGTTAATCTAGAAAAAACTTACCGCTCTTCCAATTCTTTGAAGCGGGTTGCCTTTACCTCAAGCTCCTTTAGTTGAGCATTCACTTCATTGTTCTGCTTCTCAGTTTCTCCAATAGCTGCTTCAAGTATTCTTTCTTCTTCCTCTATCTAGGATTAGCAGGCATTCCAATAAATACTCGAGTAAAATGGGTGTAATGAAATGAAGACTTAGTCATTGCCTCTATAAAACACTGAGCAAGGAGATGTATTGAAAAGTTACACAAAAAGGTTTTCATGACTAAACAAGGCTTCCGGATTATCATTGTTGATAAGCCCACGAACAGCTCGCTCCGCTTGTGTAATCATTCATTTCCATCTTTTAAGTTCTTATTAGATATTTTGTAAAAGAGAGATCAATCTAGGGTGTTATGTACCTTCAATTTTTCTTTGTGAAAGTCCGCCTCACTAAGAAAATCTCCCGTCTCCCCTTCTAAGCGCTGAAGGCAGACATCATAAGCTTCGATGTCCCGGGTCACATCTTCAACCTCTTTTTCAAGCTTATCAGACAAAATCCTCATGCATTCAAGGCATAAAGGTTGCTCAACCTGGGAATGCACACAAAAGAGATGAATCATTTGTTCATATACTGATTCTAATTCTACTAACAATAACAGACAAGAATTTCATAAACAAATCGTCTTACAGTAACGAATGAATTACCTGTGTCTGGGACTTGGCAATCTCAAATGCACGTTTTAAGATGGTTATTGTTGAGTCAAACCCAGTGTTGTTTGCATGCGAATGACCATTAGGTCCTAATTCACTAGATGGCAAATGAGTCCCACCTCCATCAGATGCAGACTCAGATTTATACACAACTACAAAGGACTCTTCCATGGCTTTCCCAGTCTGGCTTGCGTCCGGCTGGGCAACTCCTCCACGTGAACGTGGAGAGACACCCTGACCTTTTTGCTTTGGTAAAACAACAAAAGAATTATCCATACGCGAAGCTAGTACACTATTAGCCCCATGCACAGAGGACCCCTGCATTGCTGCATTATCAATCACATACAACACCAATCAGGAACCTATGCCTTTACCTTAGCACCAAAGCTAAAAACTTTCAAACTTTTTTTGGGCAATTCATTAAATAAGCAATATCGTAGAAGTTAACCCAGGTGGTTACACTTCAAGACCAAGTTACCTCATAAACACCAAAAATCGACAGAAAGACCAAGCAGAGAGTAAAACAACGAGCTAAAAAACTAACAAATGAATCTGAGCAAACCAGAATTCCTGTATAACACTTAACAGCACCAAGGCAGTTGCAAATCCTAATATCCTACTGGTGTTAGGCGAGCAAGTAGCTTACTTAAGGCATTGGAATGTATAATAAAATGAGTTTGGTATCAGGCTCTACCTTATTCAACTCCACTGGTATGCATGTAAACGATCAACTAGTAAATCAAACACTTTTCCTGGGAAAATCACTAAAACATATACTGATCGGATTCGACCCGAGTTGGCATATTATCTATAACGATATATCTAACACGCATTAATTTCAAAATTCCGCTTCTTCTTAATGGAAATTAAAGCCAGCAATCAATTTTGACCAGAAATTAACCAATTCAAATCGAAGAACTTGTAGCAGAGAGAGAGAGAGAGAGGGGAAACCCTAACTGGAGCGAGAGGAGTCGTTGAAGAACTTGTCGGCATAGGAATCGGCGCCAACGATGGTGAGAGAATGGTGACAGTTCTGGCAGGCCCATTTAGGAAGGTTCGGATCCACCGGAAAAGTTTGGGACTTATCGGGCATGTTTTCTTTTTTCATATCTAGAATTTGATTTCTGTATCGGCGATTCGAGAGTAGATTCCGGTCTTGTTCACGACGGTCGTTGTTTTCTTTTCTTGTGCTTGTGCTTTTCTCAGCTCAGACGAATATGATTCATACCCACGTCTTTGGATTAGACGATATAATTCATACCCACGTCTTTGGATATCATTTTAGCTTTTTTTTTCTCCAACAAAATTAGTAAAGCAATAGTATGTTAATTGCTCCATGTATTTGTTTATTTATTAATTTTTATTTTTCTAAAAATCATATTTAGTTTTTTTTTTATAATTCGTGCGTGTATAAGCTAGTTTTTAAAATTCATTTTGTTTAGTTTTTTATATTCAATTTTGTCTTCAACTGGTCCCTATGTTTTAAAATTTGTATTATTAATTCTCGAACATGTGAATATTGATAAACTCACATGTGGCAAGCCAAGCATCAACATTTTGACCCATTTTTGGTCTCCAAAAATCTAAAACCCTAATTCGATAAATAAATAGCTTTTCGCTAAAACCGCATTCTTCCAATTTTTGGTAGTGAGACAAACATAGAAAACTAGTTTGATACATACACGAAATATGAAGGATTAATATTGATCTTTAACATTGTTTTGGTTATATACTCTGTTTTTTTAATCAAAGAACTACATTTATTAATATTCAAAATGTACATGAATGTAATTTAGAGAGAGTTAACTGGCCCAAATAATAAATTGTTAACCGTTCTACGTTGCCTAACTGAAGCAAAATTGAGACATTCTGAAACCCTAGCCAACATAGGTTCGAATTCCACCATAGATCGTGAAAATAAGCCACTCACAACTACCTCGTCCCAGCCATGCTTTTCCTCGAATCGGAAGATCCCAGAGAAAAGTATCGATTATCTAGATACCCTAGCCACCTCCCTCTTTACATTCCTCGTATTATCGATTCATGAGCTTCTTCAAGTGAAAGAAATCTGCTCAGTAATTAATTTGAAAAGTATTACTCCCTTTATTTAAATTAGCCCTGAATTTTAGCTTTCTAATTTGGTCATTGAGGTTTTTTTGTTGATTTACTCCAAATTCTTGCTTCCTAAAGGCTTGATTATGTTATTCTTTAGGGAGAGAGTCACTGGAAGGTATGATCTACTTTGAGCATCAATTTACAGAGAAGTTAACAGTTGATTTTAGGCGAGCATCTGATTTTAGGTAAACAATACTCCATGCGATATTTCAGAAATGCGTTTCCGATTAGCCCATGTAGTGTTGTTCATTTATTTACCTTCTTTTTGTATGATGTTCTTGAATTAGATTGCTAGATTTTCTGATTTGAGTATTGAAACTTTTCTTAGCTCTATGTCTTCCTTTGTTTGCTTCATATAAGCTTTGTCTCATGATTCTATTTTTTATGTTATTTTATCTAAAATTTGCAAACAAAAATTTATGGAAACTAACACTAAGTTGAAACCTGCTGGCTATTGTTAGTATTGTATGAGAATAGAAATATTATGGCAGATAAATAGTATACGATTAATATTATTTAAAGCTATATTTTTCCAGAGAAAAATTATATCAATTGATAATTAGTAAAAGTATAATAATAAGAATCAGGTTATGATGGATAAAGAGTTTAATAAAGCTGCTTAGAAGGACATTGACTTCTAATATCTTCTTATATAACTCACTCCCACACTCTCTAAAAAACAAATTTCTTCGAGATGATTAGGAGCCTTGAAATTGAGAATCTTCAATTCTTGGATCCAAAACAACCAAATTTTGTTAGAAATGTTTGCCACAGAGTAATCAAAACCCAGCTTAGAAGCAATAATTTCATGTTGATTAACATTAATGAGAGGTTCCTGGATAATAACAAGTCTGATATTTTCATTATGAACTATTGATTTAATCATGCACAAGGCAGCCTTATTTCCAATCCCTCTAATATTCCAGTTTAAGACTTTGGTCATTATGGACTTTTAAGGGTAGATCTTTTAGGTTCTGTGAATTGGAGATACTTGATGACATAATTCTTTCTATTTTTGCTCGTAACTTGTTTCAGATTTCTTTTTGAGAAGATTTTGAAATATAGTGTCGATTTCTTTTTTCTTGAAGGTTGGAGTAACAAGGAGACTACCAATATTTTCTTGGTTAGGTGTATGGTTTCCAGAGTAGTAGGTATCATAATCCACATTAGAAGATATGTTGTTATCATAGTCCAAGGATTTAATAGCATAAATCAGTACTTCATTATTAACAATATGCTCTGAAAAGTTGACTTTGTTAGGCTTGTCTTCTATAGTCTGATCTGAACGGGTGTAGGGAGATATAGTAGAGTGATTTTTCCTTGGCTATTTTTGGGAATTTATGATATCTTCATTTGAATCTTTTGTTGTTTCGGGAATCGAAGAAGAGTGTGTCTTAACGATGATTGACTTTACTTTTGGTTTCTTAGTAGTATGAGGTTCCAGATCTTTTGAGTGATCTGCATCAATTTAATTATTTCCTTCAACTTCTGCTTCCTTTGAGTTCTTTTGAATTTTCTTGCAATTTTCTATGCTATGCCCAATATGATTACAATGATAACAATATTTGGGAAGGCTTTTTTAGCTGATTTATGAGCCAATAATCCTTGTTTTCTCCAAACCCAACCCAGACCTTGTGTTGAATGTACTGGGTTATATCCATCTCGACCCATACGTAACAAACATTATATAATGCTCTATTTGTCTCAGGTATCCATGATTTGACAGAGTTACCAACTGTAGATTTAATTTGATTGTATCATGGCCTCGTTATATGGATACTCTGGAACCTTTGATATCCTGATCCAGATAGGTGTGATAGGGCTCTCAATTTTTGGACTAAAAGAATGAGTCCATTTGAGAACTCTCATTAATGAAGGGGCAATCGTCCATACGTTCCTGACCCATATTTTTCCCAGATTTTCTTTAAGATCAAATTCTACCAGGAGATGGTGAGAATTCCATATTGATGCACTATACTTTCCAGTGAACACGCGTTCATTAAAAAGTTTAATTAAAAGATGTTTTTAGGAATACATACGGAGAATTTTCCAATTATGGTGAATTTTGATTTTACGTCAAGCATGTCTTCATATTCTTTCGAGAATTGAAATGATATATGATTGCTTTTGTGCTGAATTGAAGATGGAATAAATTCCTTGGATTGAGTAAACAATTATGTGTAAGATTTCTTTAGAAGTGTTGCTGTGTTGGATTAATGTTTTTTATGAATTGTGTTGTTTAATGCAGGAAAGTCTGAGTTCGAGAGAAATCCGTTTTGGTAGTTCTCCATATATGTCGAGGATGTTTTTGAGCTGCGAAACAGAATGATGGTGAGCTTCATTAATCGATCCACAAATCAACAAGATGCTGAATTAATGGAAACAGAAAAATCCAAAGACAATAAAGAGGTGATGAAGAGGAGAAAATCATTGAATACATCAATCAATGAAAAATATAATGCAAGGAGCTTTCTTGAGATTCAAGAAATGGGTTCTTTGAGAGACCCTTCATCTTCCCAAGGAAATGGGTTTTCCCAATCTGGTTATATAATGGAGTATATTACATGCTATTGATGTCTCCAAAATATTAAATAGGTCTCTCGTAAAATATTTTTTACTTTTAAACAACAAAAATATATAAGTATATAAAATTTTAAATACGTCTCACATTTTTTAAAAGAAAATAAAAAATTACAAATTTTTATTAAAATTCTAGACTAAAATCATAAAAACATATTTTGCAATTTTTTCATTTTTTGATCAAATTAAAAATAAATAACTTTTATCATATAATTAATGAGTTTTATTTGATTTTTTATCTCAAATTATATTCACCTATATATTTTTAATTGAAATTTTATTAGAATTGAATTTAAAGGCATTTTGGAGACCCATGCCTTTTACAATTTTACATTTCTTAAAATCATTTTCATAAAGGCAAAAATTAAAATTAGCGCTTAACATATTGGTTTGGTGTTTGAGTTTTCTTCGATTAGTCCCTGGAGCTTCAATCAATTTGAACTAAAATTTTCTTTTATCTCTTTTCTTTGATTTCGAAATCGATTTAGTGAGTTGCATCAAGAATTTGCGTACACGAAGAATTTTTACTTAACTCAATAAGTAATTTCTCAATCTTTGCTTTGTGGAATTCGAGACAATTTTATATTTTGATCGGCCGATAAGCTAATGAAGGTTGAAGATAAAAAAAAGTTGAGAGTCCTTAGGCTAATTATTGAGTTTGAGTTTTTTCCATCTGTCTTAGCTTAAAATTTTATTTCCTCCCCTTCAAGTCTACATTAGCCTTTTGACTAATCGTTGATGGGAGAAATTTCCTATTCGCTCAATACGAGGTATCACACCTCAAGACTTTTGAGGAATTTCAAAGCATTAAGTTGAGCAATGACCGTTTTTTGTGTAGACTAAGTTCATTTTTTTGCTTTAAGGTTTCTTTAGCAAGCCAATTTACAATATGATTTTGCTCTCTAAATATATGTTTGATTATCATCACAAATCCTAGAAGTTGTTTGCATATGTAAATTAGTGATGTTATATACTAGCAAGCATTTCGATTATCAAACATATCTATTACCATCATGGAGTCAATATTAATGTCAAGGTTAACTATATTCCTTTCAGTGCATATGATTAATCCATCTAACAAAGCTCTGCATTAAGCTAGACCTGTAAATTTTTTTACCATAGAGTCTTCCAAAGGCTATGATAATGTCCCTTTTGTTGTCTCTAATAAATCCACCTCCACTTGCTTCTCCTGATAGTAAACATGATCCATCGATGTTTAATTTTAATCGATTGCTCTAAGGAGGATTCCATTTGAAAATAAAGCATAGGTTTGTTATATTTGTATTTAGGTAACAACATAATTCAGAAGCTTTGTGTATATACATTTTCCAGTAGGATTATTTAAATAGATTGGCACCATTTATCTTGGAGATCATGTTGATTATTTAGTAAATCAGAGATTTAACTGAACTAGATAAATCTTGGTGTTTGGCTTTGTTCCTGACCTCCTATATTTTCCAAACTATGATAGAAGAAATGATAGTTCTAATATGAGTTTCTCTGCTTAGTTGACCAAAATCAGGATCTGATTATGTAAGTTAGAGACATATGTTTAGATATGTAGATGCTAAACAACCATGAGAAATATTTCCAAACATTCCAAGCAATGTTACAGTCAACAAATAAATGTTTGACTAATTCACAATCATTACATAATTGGTATTTGGATACCACATGCATCCATCCTTTCAAGAGTCTCCAAATAAAAAAAAGATATTTTTTTGGAGTAATGTTGTTCAATAATCTATGAAAAATATTGGATGTAGTGCTTTTGTCTCTTATAGTTAAAATGTTTTCTTGGTGCTGAATCCACTATTGTTAAATAATGTCCACGGTAATTTCTCTTCAACATCTGGCTTAATCTTGATTTAAAAATCTTGACAATATTAGAAGGAAATACATTGTGTATAAGTTTGCCAATGTCCCAATCCCATATAACTAATGTCTAGCTATGGGTCTAAAAATTCTGGTGATGATGAGAAAAATAGGATAAAAGTATTCTTGTCACATCATCTCTCTATCCAAAAATAAATATTTCATTATTCCAACTCTTCAGAATGTATATTGTTAAGCTATATCTGTGATTCTAGAGTTTTTATTTCATAGTTTAGAGCATTTGATAGGTAGATAAGAGTGGATGATTGTTTTTGGTGTGGATAATTATCGCCTGAGGGTAGGCTTGTAATTTGTTTGGTATTTTATAGTAGTATGAGGGTATTTAATATTTAGAGTAGAGAGTAGAGAGATAATTAAGCTGGCTGGTTGCAGTTAATTCTCATTACCCACACTTAATGCAGGTGGTTGGGTATTTATACCCTTATGTTTGGGCCCTTATGGGCTTTCGGGTCATGTTTAATGGACCTGGGTCATGTTCAAAGACCCATGAGCTCTAAGTAGGAGAGCAAGTAGCTTAGTCAAGTAGTGTTTAGGTTTTTTAGTACTTTTGTCATAGTTCGAACAGTCCTATGGGCTAAGTGTTCGAAGTGATCTGTCCGGTCCGGAGGCCTTGGACCGATTTGTCCTCGTCCGGGGAGCATGCAGAATTCGGACTCATCAGTTGTAACCGTATATTGAGTGCATAAATTAAGCATATAGTGTAGTATTTCTCTGAATTGGAACCGTATCTTAGAAGAAAAAACTAACTGCATCTCTTCAAGGCTTCTAATATCGAGACCATCTTCATTGATAAGTTTACACACGGATTTCCATTTGGGCCAGTGTCAAGTTCTCTTTTCCTCCGTAGAACCCCATAAGAATTTGTTGCATATTAGCTCTATTATGGAGATTACTGACTAAGGTAGAAGGAATATTTGGACGTGGTAAACATGAATATCCATAAAGACAGTTTGTATCAATATAAGCCTACCACCGAAAGATAATAGTTTACCATCTCATTCCTGTATCTTTTAATTATCTTAGTCACTAAATTTTCATAGATAAGGTTGAATTGTTAGTGTAGATAAGGATGCCAAGATATCTAAAAGGTAGTTTGTCATGATAAAAACTTGTTAACCTTTTTAGTAGGTTAATTCTTGAAGGTGACAATTTGGTTGGTGTAATGAAAAGGGTTTTTTCATTGTTGATGAGTTAACCTGAATATCCTGCATATTGTTTCAGAAAGTTACAAACTCTAATAAGATTAATGGAGAATCCATTAGTAAAGATGAATAGATCATCCGTGAAGGCAAGACATGATATGATCATATTACTTCATGTTTGATAATGTAATCCACTGTGACTGTAATAAAGTTGTTATTTCCCTATGATTGAATATTCTTCAATAAATATAAATAAACTAGGAGATATGGGGTCCAATTGCCTTATTCTATTAGATGATTTGAAGAAACAATTGAGAACACCATTTACAATAATAGAGAAATCAATAGAACTCATACATGTTTTTATCCAACCAATCCATTTTTTGTCAAAACTAAATGCATTCAATACGAGATAGATACAATAGAACGAAATTTTTATCAAAAACCTTACTCATGTAAATGTTAATTATCATATTACTTTCCATTACATTTTTATTAATATGGTAGGCTAGCTGTTAAGTTACTAGGATTTTGTCTTGTATACTTCTACTTTTGACAAAACCTTTTTTCTTTGCCGAATTTGTTGAGGGAGTAAAGTTGTTAGTCTGTCATTTAAAATCTTTGAAATGAGTCTTCAATATTAGTTTAGAGAGTCAATCTGATAGTTTGTCATTTAAAATCTTTGAAAAGATTCTGTTGAAGACTATACACAAGCTGATTGGCCTATATTGACTCCAAGTTTTAGAAGATGCAACTTTAGGGATTAGACAGATACATATTGAAAATATACCTTGAGGAGCTTGTTGGTTTAAAAAGAACAAGGCTAGGGCATCACAAATATCTTTGCCAATTATATGCCAACAAGTTAAGTAAATTTTGTGCTAAAACCATCTACACCAGCTATACTACTAGGCTTTAAACTTTTTATAGATAAGTATATTTTATTTTTCAGTAGGTAAGACAAGTAGCTTTAAGTTGTTTTGATCTGTAACCAATTTAGGTATAATAGCTTGGATAAATTCAAGGTCCATATGAGGAGTAATGTTATTTAGGATGTTTAAAATGGTTTTTAGCAGATTTTCCAATGGCATCTTGGTTTGTGATCCAATTATCATCTTCAAGAATACCATGAATAATATTATGTTTTCTTCTTTACTTAACAAAATGGTGAAAATATTTTGAGTTCCTATCACCATATTTTATCTAATCAACTCTATTTTTTCGCTCACAATTGGTTTCTTCTCTAGCCAAAAGTTGTAAATGGATAACTTTTGCTTTTGAGTATTTAATTTGGTCCTCCATGGTTTGACTTGATTTAACATATTTTTCTAAATACCGAACTTCTTTAAGTAAAATTTGGTATTAAAACCATCTACACCAGCTATACTATTGGGCTTTAAACTTTTTATAGATAAGTAAATTTATTTTTCAGTAGGTAAGACAAATAGCTTTAAGTTGTTTTAATTTGTAACAAATTTAGGTATAATAGCTTGGATAAATTCAAGGTCCATATGAGGAGAAAAGTTATTTAGGATGTTTAAAATGGTTTTTAGCAAATTTTCCAATGGCATCTTAGTTTGTGATCCAGTTTTCATCTTCAAGAATACCATGAATATGTATTGTGTTTTCTTCTTTACTTAACAAAATGGTGAAAACATTTTGAGTTCATATCACCATATTTTATCTAATCAACTCTATTGTTTCGCTCACAATAGGTTTCTTCTCTAGCCAAAAGTTGTAAATGGATAACTTTTGCTTTTGAGTATTTAATTTGGTCCTCCGTGGTTTGACTTGATTTAACATATTTTTCTAAATACCGAACTTATTTTTCTACTTTGTCTACTTCTTTAATTTTTTTTCCAAAAGTGTCAAGTTCTAAGATTTTAGTCGATGTTTAAATCTTTTGAGTTTGTTCCAGAAAATATATTAAGAAGGGACAATAATCTCTTCTGTCCAACTTTGCTCAATCACTTTAAGAAATTTATGGTGGTTGATCCATATTTTCTGGAACTTGAATGAGGATTTGAATTGATTTTTAATAACTCAGATATTTATATTAATAAGAGAATAGTCTGAAACTTGTCATGGCTAGATGATAGACTTTAGTTGATTCCAAGTAGGCAAGCCAGACAAAATTGTACATAACCTTATCTAATCTCTTACACTTTCTTTGATTAGACCATACAAATCTAGTACCAATGAAGCTAATATCTTCAAGGGAGCCGTGAATTGATTAATTAAAATCATCCATGCTTTTTAATCATAAAGAAGTACATGCAGTTGTTCTTGAAGAAGAAGTGATGACATTGAAATCACCTAGAACTATCCATAACTTAGTGTGATCTGAGATGTTTCTTAATACATCCCATAGATGCATCCTAAGTTATTTAGTACCTTTAGTCTAAAGAATGGTAGCTAGGAATGATTGATTTAGGGTATAGTGATTGACTTTCAAATGTATAATTTGTTATTGAATTGTGATTATTTCAACAGTATAATCTTCTTGCAAAAAAACCCAGATTTTGTTCTTAAGGTTTTCCATACTATTCTTATAACCAAGTTGTTTGGATATTTTCTCCATTTCCTCTACAATTAGCACGGGTTCTTGTATAACTAGAAAGTCTATTTTTTATGCCCTTCTAATTGCTACGAGTATTCAGATTGTGGTCTTATTCCCGATTCCTCTTACATTCCAATTAAGTATTATGAGTGGCATTAAAGATGATTAAGAAATGGTCTCAATGACCCTTTAGTAGAGACTACTTTGTTTTGGTTTGGGTTCTTTAAAATCTATTATAGCTTTTTTTTCTTATCACCTATATGAACACACACAATTGTTCAATGTTTCTTAGGATATGTGATGAGGGGAGGTTACCAACACTAATATTTTGAGAAGATGAATGAGATATATCAGGTTAGTCATAATCATCTAATAGTGCAAGAAGTTTGTCGGTTTCTAATATGGTAATAACTTCAATGATTTCTTTGCATGTGTCATCTTCTCTTATTGAAACTATAACTTTATTTTTCTTGGTGTCATCATTACTGAAAATTGCTGGATTGGTTGTTGTTCGATTATCTTGAGTGGTAGTTATAATTTCTGGTTTAAAGATAATGATAAACTTAATTTTAGGAACTCAAATTATGGCTAGTGAGAGTGTATTTGGCTTCTGAGTGAAATACTTTTATGCTAGGTGTGCTTTGGTATTTTGAAATGAGAGATATAAATTTATATTAGATTTTTTTAAAATCTATTACATTGTGTCTTAGATGATGACATCCATTATAATATGATGGAATATCATCATATACGATTTATTTCCAAACTTTATGTATTAGTTTCTTTGAGATGTCCAGCTCAACCTATATCGTGCAAACATTGAAATAAAACCTGTTTTTTGGTGGAACCCAAACTTTAAGAGAATCACGTATAAGTTTAGCTATTGAGAAGATGGACTCTTCATGATACATAAATTCAGAAATATGTGGTAGGGATATCCAAACAAGGGTAATTGGGGATTAGTATCCGGGATTAAAATATGTTTGCCATTTCAAGATTCTCATTGTGTATTGGCCAATGGAACAAACAAATCTTTTCTATCCAAAAGTAAAAATTCTAAAAAAACATGATGAATATCCCAAATAGATATGTTATATTCACTAGTAAAACCAATGGTAGATAAAAAGGTTTGCATATTTTACATCGTGAGTCTGCCATATAAGAATTTACCTACAAGGGTGTGTTTCGATTTATTTAGTAGAGTAACTTTGGAATTATATGAGAATTAGATTGTTAGAAAATTATATTTTCATCGTGTGGTTTTGGTTTGATTAGAGATATCAGAAGAGTTTTTTATAAGAGCATCCACAAAGGTTCTGATAGGCTGAGATTGCTTGTGTTGCAAGTTATTGTTATTTGCAGTATTATATGGTGAATTTGGTTGATGGAATCCTTGAGATAAATTCTATATAGTTGATGATAGGTACATAATTTTGGAGGAAGTTTCTGAGTAAAACAATATTTGGAGGACCAAATTCGTTATGTCTATTGTTATATATGAGTCTAGATAGAGAAGCTCTTCTTGGAAAAAGGATTCTTCTTTAAATTTTGGCAGTCGCTCTTATTGGAAAAATGATTCTTCTTTGAATTCTGGCAGTCACTCTTCTTAGACAAAGGATTCTTCTCTGAATTCTAGTAAATTTTTGTTGAATGTTTCAAGAATACTAAATGGGAAAAATACCATTTGATTCTGTTTGCTTGTAGGTGTTCGTACCAACCGTGTCCCAAAATCTTCTTCACTAGTGACGCTATGATTCTCTGGCACCACCAATGAAATGCTTCCTCCTCTGTCAGGTGTTGATTGGCATTCCCTTTGCGTGTCTTTTCTTCGGACACAAATTAGACTAGGAGCGGCACACCTTTTCCCTAGGCACTTATTGTGTCTACTTTGGACATTTTGCCCCTAGGAAAACAAACCCCATAAACTCTGGGCTTTAAACCTTTTGATGGCCTAATCATCCTTTATAAAAGCTCACAACTTCTCATCAACCTCATTCCAACGTTTTTAGAGAGGGAGTTTTTTAAAAACATTTTTTAGAGAAAGAGAGACTCGTTTATGCCCAAAAATTTCCCTATCTTAGTTTAGTTATGGGTAAAAAACACCACAGGTCCTCCATATTTGTCACTTGTAACACATTAGTCTATATTCTTTGTCTCTGTAATAAACCGGTCCCCTATGTTTTAAAAATGTAACAAACAGATCTTTTTTTGTAATAAATAGGTCCTTCGTGTCTGTAATAAACATGTCCCTCACGTTTTCAATTTGTAATAAACAATTCCTTCAAATTTTCAGAAAAGGATCTGTTTGTTACGTGTTTAAAACATAGGGGACCGGTTTATTACGGAAACAAAGAATATGGACTAATGCGTTACAAATGACAAACATGGAGGACCTGTGATGTTTTTAACCCTTTAGTTATCGATAAGCCAAAAAACCAACGAGAGACGAGTCGCCGGATTGTATATCGAGCTTGAGCTTCAACCACATGTTATTATATATTATGGTGCTTGGCCTCCAACTGAGAGTTCTAGTGCAACCATTCCCCTAGATATCTCTACTCAGCCCACCAGTCACACTTGCCTATTAACCGACAAAGGTGACTATAAAAAAATGGGTATAGATAAACACTCCAAAGGTTCTTCTTCGAAAATAAAAAGACACCATAATTCCGAAAAGGAAAGTAAGCATTCCAAAGAGAGTAAAAGTTCCAAAGGCTCTTCCTCAGGAATACCTGTCACTCAATCTTCCACACCTCGTGGAACTCCTCGACTAACACCTGAAGCCTCTCCTCGAAAATTAACAAAGGCTGATGTGGCTACCATGACAAAATTGTCCCTCAAACTTATCCAGGAGATAGAGTTGTTTTTGCTGAACATCACGTTATAGAATCTAATGATGGTGGTATTGAGAAAACTTAGCTTGAGTCTTTGGGGAAGAAGAGCCAATTGCTCGAGATGATGCTATAGCTACCGAGGGTGTACTAGTACCAATTGTTGAAGAACAAGAGGTGACTATTGCTAATGATCAAGTTATCGAGTAGAAATAGCCAACTGCTGCTATGCTTGGACCTATCGGAGATAAAAAGCCCATTACTGATACTCCTCAAAGTTTCGAGGAGAGAATACCAATAGCTGTTGTGACTCAAACTATCAAGATGAAAGAGCAAACTGATTCTGCTCTTCAGATTTACGAGGGGAGTTCTCCTCCGAAGAAAAAGTTGAAGTCAAAATAAGAGGTTTTACTTCCCTTGACATTATTGCTTTAATTGGGAATAATCTTCGGTCGGTAAAAAACAAGCACATTCTGGCCTTGCACAAGGTTCAATACAAATACTATGATATATCTGAGAAAGTGAAGCTAAGAGCTCGATGAGGACTTCCATGTACCATCTCTATCTGTCTTCCAATTGCTGGGGGGACACCTTTATCAGTCAAAGACCATGAATTGATTGTATACACCAAAATAATGAACTAGGGATTGCGATTCCCCTTGGATCTTTTTTTCGTTGAGTATTTTTCCATGGTCGATCTTTGCCCCACCCAAGCTGGACCCAACATGTGGTTCACGCTTATGGCTTCCAGAATTTCGGGGACAAATTTTTCTCTGAATAGCTTGTTAGCCTTTCCGCTTTAGCTAAAAATTCGTACTATCCCTTCTACTCCTTAACCTTTGGTTGTAACCAAAAAGTTATCAACGATTTAAATAAGGCATACAAGAAGTGGAAGCAACGATTTATTGATATCTATGGTCTTTGGGAGACGGGATCCAAGGCGAAAACTAAAATTCCCCTTAAATAGTCCCTCAAATGGACAAATAGAGGTATGTTTTTAAATTTTCTCCCTTCGATTTTTCTTACGTCTACTTTTCTCTTACATATTTTTTTTATACAACAAACATCTATGATTGGCGTGTCCAAGCCCTATGCTGATTTTATGCCTTTAGCAATGACTATCTTTACTGATCTACGTATGTGAGCCAAAGTTGCTTGGTTCAATAGATTTCATATTTACTTCACACTTACTAATCTAGCCAAGAGCCATCTATGGAGATACAATCCTTCAGACCGATTATGTTTAGAGAAACTCGTGGTTCCTTCTACCCAACAAGTAGTTTTGGACCGGTTAGTGGCTTGAGATGTCTTGGTCTATCTCCCCACAAGGGTTAGAGCCAAAAGCCATCAGGAATGGGAATCCAATGAATATTTGAAGGAAAAAGAATAAGTCCCTGAAATTTCCACTGCAGAAACTCAGGAAGCCAATACTAAGGTAACAGAGGCCAAAACTATAAAACCTGAAGGGTCCAAAAGACTTCCTTTACAACATCCTCTAAAAAAATGTCAACAGTGATAAGGTCAGATTTATTTAACAATAACCCTTGCATATATCCAAGGGCAATTCAGATATAACAAGCACCATATTCAACCGAACTAATAAATTAGTGGAATGTGACTCAGCTAGTTGCTGGTCATTTGATCTCTTGGGCTAATGGGTTCTTAAACTTAACCCAAGCCTATAACCCGATCTGAAAGGCCCATGGGTCATTAATTAAGTATAAATACCCCAAGTACTTTTATTAATGAGGGTAATCATAATTTACTGCTAGCACACACCTTAATTATCTCTCTACATCTCACCTTAAATTAAATTCCCAAAACACTTTACAAAATTACCCTCGATGAGAAATAACCCACAACAAATTAGAGACCACAGTGGGTGGCGACGGTGCCTGTATTTCATATTAAAAACGAGTAAACAAAGTAGTTCGGATGTATCCAAATGGACATAATATTCCACCTCCTGAGGTGGAAGTGGCAAAAGAAGCAATGAGTATAATGTTGAGGAGCGCGAGCAGTTGAGGGCTGAGATAGAGGCATTGAGAGCGCTAAAACAAGCAAAGAAAAGGGTTAAAGAAAAATCTGATGCGTCGGTGCTTCACCATACTGACAATCCTGGAGAGAATGAATAGTTCCTAAAGACTCATCTCAGCTCTAAGAAAACGCATCGATCTAAACATGTGGAAAGCTCCACTTCAGAATCCTCCAACAACTCCTCTAATAATGCAGAGCTTGAAGATTCAGTCTCATCCAGCAGTTATGAAGGACAGTCAAAAATGAAAATGAGGCTTACTAAAAAACATTCAAGAAAAAGGGATAGGCATGACAGGCTCAAAAAACATCAAGGGAAGATAAAAAGTTCAACTGATCAACATATTTACCGTTTGCTGATTGATCCCTTTGCTTTCAAGTACGAACCATGTATTTTTGCCACTCCAAATGAGGATATTGTGTTTAGCCGTAGCAAAATATGGAGGTAATCACCTTTATCTGCAAAAATACTCTCCGGGCACCTTCCTAAAAGGTTTGACAACTCTAAGATGGAAAAATACGACATGAGCAAAGATCCAGACAACAATCTTGAGAAATTTAAGAACTTTATGATGAAATTTGATGATGACAACAGACTGTTGTGTAAAGCTTTCTCCCAAATCTTCACGGGAAGTTCCCTCAAGTGGTACAATAGTCTTCTTCAGGCATCTACTATTATTTTAACATATTTTGGGTTTCCTTCGAGAGGCAGTTCGTTGGAAGCAAGAAGCTTAAGAGTAATGAGGATACCATTATCCATTGCGCTCAGGAGCCAAATGAGTCTCTAAAAGAGTACATCAACCGGTTTGTGAATGAATAGGTTAGCAGACTGCTTTGAACAAGTTGCAATTGCTTCCCTCAGACAGGGTTTGAATCTGGACAACTTAGTTGATTCAGTAACTCAGAAAAATGTTATGGCCTGGTAGGGGATTGTTGAATCAAGTTGGAAAATAGATTAATGTTGAGGAAACAAAGAAATCCAGAGCTCGCCAGATTAGGTCCACTACTACAACATCAACACCTTAAGCTGCTAATCAGTCCAGTTATAGATCAAAAGAAACTGGACAGGGGTCTAACCGATTTAGGCAGAATCAGTCCAACCAGAACCAAAACTAACAGGTTAGAAATAGAAGGGGACCTTGGGTTCAACCTGAGTGGTTTACTGAATTGGGAGAAAGTGTGGCTACAATATATGACAAAACTAGAAATGAAGTACACTTTAGAAAACCAACACCATTGCAATATCCCAGAGAAAACCGGAGTACCCGCTTCTGTAAGTACCATAATAACATTGGGCATGATACCCATGATTGCATAGCTTTGAAGCGAGAGGTGCATAACCTCATTGAAAGGGGTAAGTTGGGGGCCTATGTTAAAAAAATAAGGGGGAACATGACAGATAATAAACAATCCAATGCCAACACTCCCCAAACTACTCCTTCAAGAATTCTTGGAACGTCTAGGCAAGAGGATACTATGGTAATTACTAAAAGATTTGATGTGGACTATGAGTACCTTGATCCAGATCCAAGTAGGAATCGGGTGAGGGTAATAACGGACAAGAGTACTACTGTCTCTGGTTTGATTAAGTATTTTGAGTCTTTAACCATTTTTAGGGGGGACACTGTGACTGCACCTTCTAGTTCTTCAAGGAAGAGGCATGCCAATAGTTTGACCACGTAATTGGATGGAAGGATTTCTACACATCTGTACCAAACTCCAGCTCATTTTATAGTTTTTTATGAGGATGACCTAAGAGATATTGCATGACCTCATGAAGACACCGTGGTAATAAGGGCATCGAGAGGAGGAAATGATATACGTTGAATCCTAATAGATACAAGTAGTTCGACAAACATCTTGTTCTAAAGCTACTACAAACAGATAAGAAACCCTTCGGTTATTCAACGTTCCAACAAAACCATTGTGGGCTTCACAGGGAGTTCGGCAGATGTGATTGGGGAATTTGAAGAAGAAATATTGATGGATAAATGACCTTTTAAGAAAATGGTGAGGGTATTGTTTGCTGTGATGGATTGCCCAACATCTTATAATGCAATATTTGGGAGGTCTTAGCTCTCCAAAATGCATGTTGTAGCCTTTACTGTCCATCAGTGCTTAAAATACACTATCCATGGACAAGTAGGTGTTGTCCGAAGCAGGCAGAAGGTAGCCAGGGAATGTTATGCAAAAGCTATTGCCTCTAAGTTTGTGGAGGTAGTCAAGATTAACAATGATTAGCAGCTATTCGAGTCTTCCACCAATGAGAATCTAATTTATGATCCTAGGGAGGCTCCCAGTGTCATAATACCTATAGAGGAAGTTGAAATTCATTCCTTAGCTGAGGGCAAAAGTGTTAAAATTGGTACCAAGATGGCACCATGTTTGAAACACAGTCTATTATATTATTTTGATGGATAATCTATATGTATTTTCATGGTGCAATGATGATGTTACCAGAGTGCTTGCTGATGTAATTTGTCATAAGTTGTCCGTACGAGCTGATGTTGGACTAGTTGTACAAAGAAAAATGTCCTTCTCTAAAGAAAAACCTGATGTAATTGTTTACGAAGTTGATCGTTTGACCCTAATAGGACACATAAAATAATCTTAGTACCCATTATGGACTGCCAATCCTGTCTTGGTCAAGAAAAAGAATGGTAAGTGACGCATGTGTATTGAATTCATTGATCTTAATAGAGCATGTCCCAAAAATCTTTATCCTATTCTTCGGATAGATCAGTTGCTGGATTCTACTTTTGGGAATAAATTGTTGTCTTTCATGGATGCGTTTTCGGGGTACAACTAGATACAAGTAGATCTGAAGGATCAAGACCACGCCACTTCTATTACGGACAAAGGTCTTCATTGTTATAAACTGATGCCGTTCTGATTAAAAAATGATGGGGCCACATATCAAAGGTTAGTAAATAAAGCCTTTGCTAGTCAGATTGATAAAAATATAATAAAAATATGGAAGTTTATATAGATGACATGATGATGAAGAGCCTTGAAGAAGATGCGCACATATCCGATCTTCAAGAAACGTTTTCCAACTTAGAGGCTCTGAATTTAAAGTAAAACCCTGAAAAGTGTGTTTTAGGAGTCCGGTCTGGAAATTTCTTGGGTTATCTAATAAGTGAAAAAAGAATTTAACTTGATCCGGATCAGCTCAATGCTCTATTAGCTATGGATACTCCTCGGAGCACCAAACAAGTATAAATATTGACCGGACGATTGGCTACGTTGAACAGGTTTATTTCAAGATCATCAGGCAAATGTGCTCCTTTTTTCCAGGTGTTAAGGACTGCTAAAGACTTCAACTGGTCTCCATAGCATGATCAAGTAATTCTTGAAATCAAGAAGCATTTATCGTCACCCAAGACTCCCTTTAAACCTGTTAGGGGTAAAAGCTCTACATATACTTAATTGTATCAGAATATGTAGTTAGTGTTATGCTAGTAAGAGAAGTCGATAGTTACCCCCGTCTGGTTTATTATATTAGAAAAAGTCTGTTAGATATTGCAAGAAGATATTTAAAGTTAGAAAAGTTGGCCTTAGCATTGGTAATTGCGGCAAGAAAAATGAGACCATACTTCCAAGCTCATTCCATTATCGTCCGAACATATTTTCCTTTGAAGAATGTTCTACAAAAGGTTGATGTATCAAGCAAAATGACCAAGTGGTCGATTGAGCTAGGTTATTATAATATTGATTTTGCACTCCGAACAACGATTAAAGCCCAATCAGTGGCTGATTTCTTGGTAGAATCCATGCTGAGAGGTCCCCCACACAAATGCACGAAAACCACACTAAGAAGGAATGAGTAGTCTGAACTGATGGCGGATCTAGTACTATGGGGTGTGGGGTTGGAATTTGTTAACTTCTCCCTATGGTGATACTATGTACCATGCTATATGTTTTGGTTTCAGAGCCTCTAACAATGAATATAAATATGAAGCAGCTATAGCTGGTCGCAAGCTAACCTTTATATATGGGGCAAAAAGAGTCCGATTAATGAGTGACTCCCAACTACTTATTTAACATGCTCAGGGGCAATCTGAGGAAAAGAAGGAACAATTAATAAAATATTTACTCATGTTGAGAGAAGTTGCTGCAAACTTCAAGAATATCCAATATGACATATCCCTAGATCAGAGAATACTGTGGGAGACTCTTTAGCAACCATAGCTTATTCTAAATTTTACCCTTGGATTTTGATGTTAGAGTGTCCATCAATATAAACAAGCCAAGAAAAAGGTAAAGAGAATGAAAAAAATATGAGTATATTTGTCATTCAACCCAAAGACGAGAGGTATGATATCTTTCAGTTTATTTTCGATGGGATTTTACCTCTGGATAAAGCCCTGGCTAAGAAAATTAAATATAAGGCTCGTGGTTTCCTAGTATTAAGAGAAGTTCTTTACAAGAAATCTTTCAGCAGACCCCTCTTGCGTTGCTTAGAATTTGAAGAATCCTAAAATGTTTTATTCGAACTACATAACGAGGAAGGTTCTGCACACTGTGACTATAAGGATTAACCACAAGAGTATTATTAGAAGGGTACTATTAGACAACAATAATGATAGATGCCAAAGATATGGCCAATAAGTGTGATCCTTTCCAAAAATATGGGAATGAAATCCATGTGCCAGCAGTTCCTATGAAGTCAATATCTGAACCAATACCTTTTGATAGTTGGGGGTTGGATCTGGTTGGGCCTCTTCCCATGGCATCCGCTGGATGTCATGATCATATTTGCTGCTGACTATTTCTCTAAGTGGATAGAGGCAACTCCTTCAGCTGGAACTATTTCTAAAGCAGCTATAAAATTAATTTTATCCAACATATATTGCAGATTTGGGGTTCCCTGGAAGATCACCATAGATATGGGCCGCAATTTGATAATAAAGACATGAAAATATTTTGCACCTCTAGAAGAATTCAACACTGTTTCTCTTCTCCATTCTACCCTCAAGCTAATGGGAAAGTTGAAGTTGCCAATCGAACAATCTTGGCTGGGCTGAATAAAAATCTGGAGGGAGCTGCAGGAAAATGGCCAAGTTATCTGCAAGAAGTATTGTGGGCTTACCGAACTACTCCTCAGATTGCTACACAAGAATCATTTTTCCCTTGTTTATAAGATGGATGCAGTCACACCCATAGAAGCTACTTTACCATCTTACATGATCCAAAACTATCCCGAACATGCAAATGGTATGGTAGTTAGGAATCAGTTGGACTTGATTGAAGAGAAAAGAGTTAAAGCGCATTAAAGAACAACACACTATCAGGGTCTGATGATGAGCAGATTTTCCTCCAAAGTAAAAAGAAAAGATTTTCAATTAGGAGACAAATTTTTAAGAAAAGTCTTTTTGCACACTAAGGAGAAGCAGTTTGGAAAGCTGACTCCAAACTGGGAAAGTCCTTATGTGGTATGTGAAAAAGTCAAACCACGAACATACAAAACTCAAGACAAAGACGGTAGAACACTAAAGCATCCATGGAACGTTGAATATCTCAGGTTATACTTAGAATAAAACTCTTTTGTAAATATTTACCTTTTTATACGTCAATGTAAATATTAGGGGGGCATACTCTTTCGTACCCTTGTGGCGCGGGGAGTTTTAACGAGGTGTCCGGGTTTTTCAATAATATCTTATGCCTTCTTCAAAAGTCTGGTGCAAAATTCTCATTTACTTAACCATAATATGAGGTGATAGGATATTAAATACTCATTACACACCCTGAATCTCAAATGAAGTATCTTTGAGTTGATCGGATTTGTTAAACTCTTGATCACATTCATTAAGCATTTGGGATTGAATCATTTGATGGTTATTAAACACTTATTTAACAAATCAAAAATATTAAAACCTATTTAAACATTTTCTATGAAGAGATAAACGAGATTCATACAGAGAAAGATACGATATTAAAACTTGATCGGAATAGACATGATCCACAGTTCACAAAATGCCTTGACCATTCAAGGACTTTGGTTAATATGACATAAATTCAAAAATGCAACAAATGTCTTGGCCATCCAAAGAGTTTAGTTTTAACCATAAAATAACAACAAAATGTTAGGGCTTTTCCCTTCGGCTTCTTAATCGCTTTTACCCTTTTTAGGACTTTTGAGTTCAGCGCTCGAACTCACACAAGTTCCTTCTTCATCTTCAGAGTCTTTTCCGCTTGCGTAGTTGTGTTTATCATCATCTTCCAGGGTATGGAAAGGAATATCATCGTACTCTATATATTTCCACAAATGACCAAGGGTCCTCTTCGGAAAAGTCTCGTGGAATAGCAAAATCATGTCGGACTTAATCCCATCGTCTCTTTTCTCCAAGGAATCCACTATTCCAGTAGCATACTTCTCTATTCCAGCAGCTACCTCTCGAGCTTGCTTGTTTATTAGATAAGTATTTTCCTCTATCTTCTCCTTGAGAAGCCTTTCCAAATTAGCCTTTTCTTCAGATAAAGTTGTGACAGTACTAGCACAGGAAGCTAGTTGCTCCTTTAAAGTTTTGATCGCATTAGAGGCAGAAGTTTCCAGTTCGAAATGCTTAGTCTGAATATCTTTTTGAGATGGCATCCTTAGCCTCAGTTCTCTTTAAGATGACATCTGCAGGGGGAGGAGTGGTCAGCTGTTCCCAAGTAAGGTCTCTATTCCCTGTAGTGTTCCATATATGAGACCTTACGAAGTTTCCAGAAGTAAAGCAATTGTGGAAACCGTTCCCCCATTTATTTGATGTCCATTCATTTAGCTTGGCACAAGTGTCTTGGTCTGCCTCTAAATGCTCCGAAAACTTCTTCCAAAACTACAAGGAAACACAACCTTCAGTTTGGAATAACAACAAAATACTTAAAAACTAAAGAAAAAATAAATAAAGATTACTTGTACTCTTCCAGCGACTGGTCAGTTGAATTGGATTAGTAGCAGTTATTATCTTCTTCTCGTTCTCCCATGCTCCATTGATAAATAAAAATTGGGGACTCTGGTTCCTTTTGGATCCGACCCAACTCAGCGTGTGGGTATACACATAAGAAATTGTTTGGAGGGCTATCAAGTACTTCACACTGACTTTCTGAAGTTTGGCCCCACTTTCCCTTCAAGGCACTACGGAAGTGACTCAGTATTGGGCAGACCCACTTTAACTTTGCCTTTTCGATCTGCTGCAGTGTTCTCTTTCTGTCCGGACGTCTCAAAGGGAGTATCTTCTATACTGTCCTCCATATTTTTCTCCATTACGCTTGACTGTTGTTCGGATGGTTTAGTATATGTTAGGGGCTTTATTGTCTCCGAACTATTAGGTTTCGAAGAAGTAGGAGTAGTTTTAGCTTTAGACTGACAAATTCTTCTGCGAGAGGTGGATTTCTCAATGGATTTCTCAGTATCTGAACCCATTGCCAAGAAAGGTGAAGGTTTCCTAACACTGGAAACTGCCTTTTCCTTAGGTAGGGGGTTTTGGGACTCCTGAACTGAAGACCCTGACTGTAGAGGAGATAGGGTTGGGACAAAAGGTAATCTTCAAACCTTTGATGTCTTTGATAATGATGAGCCTTGGTTTGTGTTCGTTTTTATTCGATTGATTTCTCTACCATGAGAGGAAGGAGATCAACTGCAACTCTTGCGTATTTTCTTGCTTTCTCCAAATCAAATAAATTCAGCCAACCTTCTTTCACCAATGCGTTTTTAGCGTAAACATATAACTACCCAGACACGATTTAAGAAAATTATCAAGCTTTCTGTCTCTAGAAATTTTTGTGTTCTTAGAGATAATAGAACAGTGGAACCAATTTATATAAAGATGAAAATGTGGGAGTTTACCTAGGGGAAGACAAACCGATCAAAGTAATGATTAGGGGCTATGAAGTATGGGGGTTACACCCTTAGTAACTTTTTAGCCAAGTAGGTACGTGAATTTAGGAGATGAAACGGCTGAGAGGTCAAACCAAAAGTTGACACGTGTCCCACGTCAAAAACGGCTTTTGGAATTCTTAACGGTAACTTTAGTATCTTCAAAATTCGATCAGACTGACTCTGAATTATTAATGATAAAGTTAATCTGTACAGTTCAGATATAAATGACAGATCAGAGGATCACCTTGAATGTATACTAAGTTTTATTTTTTCGAGTTAGCTCTTTTAAATATTCTTTGCAAAACCTAAAGGGGCTACTGATAAGGTCGAATTTATTTAACACTACCCCTTGCATATATCCGAAGAGCAGTTCAGATATAACCAACACCATGTCCAACCGAACATAATAAATTAGTAAAATGTGACTCAGTTAGTTGCTAGTCATTTGATCTCTTGGGCTAATGGGTTTTTAAACTTAACACAAACCCATAATCCAACCCGAAAGGCCCATGGGTCATTAATTAAATGTAAATACCCAAACTACTTTTCCAAAACACTTTACAAAATTACCCTCGATCAGAAATAACCTACACCAAACAGAAGTTAAAAGGCATACTTGAAGAGAACAATGAAATTTCCGACGCGGTTGTACCCCCGAAAGATAAAGTTGCTGAGCACGTTAAGTCATTACCAGAGAAGATACTCATTAAATCTGACTGTTCCTAGCCTCCCATAAAATGATCTGCTCATTCAGGATCATGAAGACAATATTGCTCAAATGGACGACTCCTCAACCGTTGTTTCTTTTAAAGTTAGGTTTTCTTCTAGCTCATTCGAGATACATGTTGAGGATGATTTCTCTTTTCATCTTCGTAAACTACTTCGATCCTCGGTTATTTTTGGGAAAAATATGCAACATTTATAGGATCGAAAAGAATACTACAAGTCATAAGCTTCTCTAGCAGTGTCACGAATCGAGTAGATAGAATGAGAACTCTATATCTTTCAAAAGGAAGCCGATGCTATCTATGAGAAGCTGGTTTATATCAATGACTATATTATGCTTTCTGACAAGTGCTGTCAAGAAGAAAGGATCTTTATGCCAAACAAAATTCCACTAAAGATAAACTCCTCTCAACTTATAAGGGGGGGGGGGAAATGATAAGGTGTCATAATATTTTACAAGATGCCTAAAGGATTATGAGAGGGTTTTACATGAAAAAATCTCATCTTAACCCAAGCTAATAAGGATAAAGAAACGACTGCTGAAGCCTACGCTGCTAAATGTGTGGATAAGGTGAATGCAAGGGACGCAACAGTTAAATCCGGGTTGATTATGGAAATTCACGAGCGCTACCCTGACTTAAATTTGGCTAGTTTTTGGGAACGTGTTCCCGTCGAATATCGCCCTCCTAGGATATCTTTACGTGATGATGAAAACACTTCAGAGTATGAAGAAGAAAATTCCCTAGAGTCTTCAGAATAAGATTTTATTTTTATAGTGCTCATAATCTTTGAGGATATTTTGTTTAAGTCCTCAAAATCTTCGATACAATTTTGCTGAAATCCTCATAATCTTCGAGGCAATTATTTATGTATAATTTTCAATGTACTTTATGAAATGCATCAGATTTTTTAACTTTGTTTTTATCATGCTTTAAATTATTACAGACCAACTTTTGTTGGAAGACCCTTTGATTCCAAAATTAATAGTTAAAGTCTGGAAGATCCTTTAGATATAAAATTAATTGTTAAAGACCAAATGTTGTTGGAAGATCCTTTAGATATAAATTAATAGTTAAAGACCAACTTTTGTTGGAAGACCCTTTAGGTCCAAAATTGATGGTTAAGACCAAATTTTGTTGGAAGACCCTTTAGGTCCAAAATCAATAGTTAAAAGGCCAAATTTTGTTGGAGGATCCGTTAAGTCCAAAGTAACATAGATAAAAAATTTATGGAAAAAGTTTATATATATGAATCGGCTAGTAGGGTACATCATTAAAACCTTCCTGCGCCAGCAAGGTGGGAAAGAGTATGTCACCGATATTGTACATAAAAACATATACTTGTTACACTAATTATAAATACAATTTGAGATATTCTATATTTCAAGAGTGTTTGAGATTTCTTCCTTCTTTATCCTTGATTTGGTACGTTCAGGCTCCACCCTTTCTGTTACCTAATATGGGCCTTCCCAATTGGGTCCTAATTTTCCATGGTGTATTTCTTGATGTGAAAAAAAAAATCATTAAAATATGATCTCAAACTTTGAATTCTCTTCGTTTAACTTTGGAGGTGTATCTACTTCTCATCAGCGTTTGGTAATGTCACAAATTCATTTGCGTTAGTCTCATTTTCTCTTCGATCAAACCCAACTCAACTGCTCTATTTTCAGCATTAGGTTCTTCAGAATATATCGCAACGCGATACGATGGGAAAACTTACTAGGAAGGTACTACTATGTCCATTCTATACATCAATGAAAATGAAGATTCTGAATTTTTTGTTCATGGAGTTGTTCGGTACGCCCAAAAATCTTCCTGCAAATAATTTGTCCATTTTCATACCTTCCCTTCCAAGTTTTTCTTTAGCCCATCGAGGATTGTTCGATCAGTAAGTTCAACTTGTCCATTTTCCTGCTCATGAAAAGGATCCAAAAAGCACTGTTGTATTCCTCGAGAGAGACATAATTTTTTCAAGTCTTTATTATCAAACTGAGGTCCATTATTTGTAGTAATTTTCATTGAAACCTCAAAACGACAACAAACATTCGAAGTGATAAACCTAATTATGTTTTTAGCCTTTATTCCAGCTAATGGTTATGCTTCTACCCATTTTTACAGACCAAAAATTATTGTTTGTCGACCCCAGAAGCCATCGGTAAAGGTCCAACAAGGTTAATGCCGTATTGGTCAAATGGCAACGCTTTAAATATGCTTTCCTGGTTTATGAATTATGTTAGCAAACCTCTGCCCAACATCACATCTTTTAACCAATATTTTAGCATCAGAAGATATAGTAGGCCAATAATATCCTGCCAAAAATACTCTTCATATTAAAGCTTTGTACCCACAATGCGCAGATCATTCTCCATCGTAAAACTATGACAATATCATCTGTGATTCTTCTTTCCCCAAACATTAAAGTAAAAGTCTCCTAAAAGATTTATTGTACAGGATTCCTCAGAGGACCATGTAGCCTTGAGATTTAAAATATATTTTCTTGGACAGTGATTTGTTAATTGGTAATTCATTGTAAACTAAAAAAATCGAAGATGTCTAGCCCCTCCAATATTTTTCTTTGCCAGAGGATATTTGATGAGCCTCGTCCACTACTCTAACCACCCGCTCTAATTGTTTTACAATTGGAGGGCTTTCTTGCGTAATATTCCATGGGTATTCTTCTGAATATGAAGCAGTTGCCAGCGAGTGTGCCCCAGAATTTGCCTCTCTTTGGACGTGTTCATGCCTGACATTTTTAAAGGCTAAAGTTAAATCTTTTAATGTCTTCAAATATTTCACTAGATGATCATTTCGAGCCCCATATTGTCCAGATGCGTGATTAACAAGAAGTTGTGAATCACTTATTAGTTTAACTTATTTGTCCCCACAAATTTGAGCAGGCCTCAATCTTGCTAAAGCTGTTTCATATTCTGCCTCGTTGTTTGTTGCTTTAAACCTAAAACGGATGGCTTGGTACATAACAATTCCTTTTGGTGAGATTAATTGCACCCATGCTCCGCTACCTTGCGTACTTGAGCCCTTATATGTTCGGATTATCCATTATGACTCATAATTTCCTCATCTACTTCCATATCCGACCGTTTAGAGTGAAACTCTTCTAAGAAATATATTAAGGCTTGTTCTTTTATTGCAGTCGTAAGTTCAAACATTAATATCAAAATCTCCCAACTTAACCGACCATTTGGTCATTCTTCTCGATATATCAAGACTTTAAATGTTTTTTTAACGGAAAAAATGTTCATACAATGATAGAATGAGCTTGAAAATACGATCTCATTTTTTAGCAGCAATTACTAGCGCAATAGTCAACCTTTCTAATTTTAAATATCGTTTCTCTGCGTCCAACAAACTGTTACTAATATAATACATTGGTCTTGAGGTATTTTCTTCTTCCCGAATTAAAACAACACTTATGGCATAATCTGTTATCGTTGTATACACATATAATTTCTCCCATGGAATAGGTTTTATGAGGATTTCTGGCGATAAAATGTATTCTTTAATCTGATGAAAAGCCTCAGAACATTCTCTTGTCTAATTAAAATATATTATTGCCTCAACACGTGGAAAAAATGAGCACATTTACCCGAGGAGCGGGATATAACTCGTTAATATTTGAACTTCATTTATATAGCGAGGGAGTGTTATAGTAGTTAAATCTTTCAATTGTGCTGGGTCAGCTTATATCCCTCTTTCACTCACTATATACCCAAGTATTTTTCCCGATCGAACCCCAAACGTACATTTTCTAGATTTAACTTTAGGTTGACCCTTTTTAAGTTAGCAAAATTTTCCTCAAGATCATCAAAATGATCCTCATCTTTGAGACTTTTTACCAAGATATCATCAATATATACTTCAACATTTTGCCCAATTTGTACTTCAAAAGTTTTATTCACCAAACGTTGATAAGTAGCTCATGCATTCTTTAACCCAAAAGGCATTACTTTATAGCAATGCAAAACCTTTATAGTAATTAAAGAGGTGTTCTCTTCATCCTTCAGATCCATCTTAATTTGATTATACACAGCATATGCGTCCATAAAGGAAAGTAATCGATTTCATGATGTGGAATCTACCAATTGATCTCTTCGTGGGGACTGGAAAAGGATCCTTTGGACATGACACATTTATGTGAGTAAAATCTACACACATTCGCCACTTGTCATTTTTATTTTTGACCACTATTGGATTTGTTGTCCATAACGGATATTGAGATTCCTGAATGTGCCCTACTCGGGATAAACGATCTACCTCTGCCACTATTGCCTCAGTTTTTTCTTGAGAAAAAGGAATTTTATTTTGTATGATTGGACACACATTACTCTTGATTGCCAACCTTTGGCAAATTATTTCAGCAGGCACTCCATTCACATCCTCAATTAATCTCTCCCTTATACTTGGAGATAATTTCGTTCCAATTTTCAAAATTTTACCATTTTTACACGTATAATCTTCATAACTTTCATCAGGAACCAACACACCGGGGGACTCCCTCAGATCATCAATATGGGTAGGTTCCGTGGAAGTCCCCACTAACTACTATGATTTTTCTGGTTCGTTCTCCTGAATTTGCTTGGTATACAAAGCAATACAATAACATTCTTTTTTTTATTTTTTGACTACTTATAATTGTTCCGATATTATTCCGCACACCATATTTTAAGCACTGGTGAACAATAGAAATTACCGCGTCCATCTTGGATAACCAAGACCTTCCAAAGATGGCATTGTAAGAAGTGGGTGTGTCTAGTACAATAAACAATATAGCCACTTCTTTTTTAAATGTCCCTCAACCCAACTTCACCACATTTTCAAATTCTCCAATGACTTCTGTTGTCACCCTTGTAAATCCCACAATAGTTCGATCCGATCATGGGTAATAGTATTTTTGTAAGTACTTATGAATATAATGTTGGCAGAGCTGCTCATATCAATAAAAAATATTTGTACTTGATCACCAACTATCCCTGTTGCAATTACAATTGCATCTTCATGCGGTACTACCACATCTCTCATATCATCATCTTGAAAGAAAATTATTTGAGATGGAATTCGATATAAATGCGTCAAAGTGTCTGCTTCAAGCTGAGTAGTGAGACTGCCTATATGCGTTTTCCAAGAGCTATTTGAATTTGCTACAACAATATCACCTCTAAAAATTTCCAGAGATTAAAAAAATGCACATAAATCACAAATATATTTTTCCTCAGAATAACCTCTTCAACGATACTAATATTGTTCCTTCCCTTTTTTCAGTCCAAATAATCTGTTGTAATATCAAAAGAATCAATCTCCTCGATGATCACCAATGCGCTCTATTCCTTTGAAATTTCTTTAATCGTCGCATTCTTCTGAGAATGTTTCTTTACAAAGCTAGATAGCTTTCCGTTCTCAATTAATGCTTGTATTTATTTTTTCAATGCCACACATTCTTTCGTATCATACCCAACGTCTTCATGATACTAAAATATTTATTGTTTTTATTCTCCATCAGGTTTTTTTTATAGAAAAAGGCTTGCAAAATTGTACTTGACTCCAAGTTTTATAGAATATTGTTGCCAAACATTCAGTTAACTCCACAAAATGAGCTGGACAAATCTATTTATTGGACATTGACCTAGTACTCTACTGCATACTATATGCTTGCTGATTTACTATGAGCCTTGGATGAAACTGAGTTGATACTTTAGGTTGCACATTCATTCTAGAAGGCTGGACTGTATTAAGAGATCTTTGGAACTGATCTTATTCCAACTGATTAAAAGAACCTATTTCCAAAGCCTAAGTCTATTCTACCAATATTCTTTTTTCAACTTGATCTAGCAAAACCCCAAACGTCATCGCCTGTCTTTCAGCCACGCTTCTTTTAATATCCCTGGAAGAAGTCCCATTTGAAAATCTGCGAAAGCCAAAGAGTCCTCACAATATTCCATGTCCGTTTTTACTTTGATGAAATTATTGGTATAATCTTTGAGACTTTCCCCAACCTTTTGCCTACAATATATTATAGTATCACCATTAGCTTGAAATTTTTTGCTTCCCATAAAACACTATCGTAAGACATTCCAAAACATATCAAAAAATTTATATAACCATACGGAAGTCGATTATACCATTTGGAATCAACAACGTTGAATATTTGGGAGAAATCCCTACAAAACAACTTATTATCATCATCATCAAAATTAATCATAATTGTTTTGAACATGAGTAACATGTTCCTTCTTGGCATGGTCCTCAGAGCCTTGTATTTTTTCTTTCGAGTCAGTAGTCCGACGAGCCCTTCTATAATTGTTTCTCTATTTTTTTGAATACCTCTTTTTAGTGCTTTTCTCCCGACGATAAGCTTTTTCCAGGGGAAGATTCACTCGGTTTATAGAGTGAATAATCGCTAGAGTCAGATGATTCAAATCGATGTCTAGAATTTACTTTCGTCCTCGAGAATAGCATCTGCGCCTTCGATATTTGTCTTTCTTATTATCAATTCGATGGTTATCATTCTATTTTTATTTCTCAATTTTATTTTCCCTTCGAACCTCCAATTGGATATTTTTGAAGGCCATCGCAGTGTCTCTTTCAGAATTCAGCTTTTCAAATTCTTCTGGGAGTTCTTTTCTTCGAGCCTATTGGTCATCATGTTGTTTCTCATTTCCCACGTTATCTTCGAAGAGGTTCCCCTCGAATTCTTTCTTAGTCATAAAATCATTATTCATCTCCAATTATCCTCGAAATTCGTTCACTAGCTCTTTCAAAATCTCATTAAAGGTTTTGAAATACGATTTCGGGTACCAAACTGTTTCCCACAGACGACGTGAAATAGTTACAGAAATATTTGGAGAAGGTTTATGAGTAAACTAATGTTTGGAAGACCAAATTCGTTATGTCTATTGTTATATGTGCGCTTAGAGAAATAAGCTCCACATTCGAGAAAGAGAAAGTCACAAAAATAATTCTCTAATCATTAGTCAATCCCTTTTTTACCAAAAAGAGATGGTGCGCTTTTATAGTACATTTGTTGGGTCTTACTTGTTTAAACTAATTACTTATTGGGGTCCCTTCCTTAAGTTTACTACTTGTTAAAAAATAGTCCTTTTACATTACATAGTTGTCAATTGTTCATAAAAGACTTTCTTTATGTCAAATTACACCTTTAAATTATCGTTGTCTTCTAGTTACACAATTATTCTCTTATGGTTCAAATCAGTGTTTTTAATTTTTTTTTAAATCTAATGAGTTATGAATATATATCCAAAAATAAATTTTTTATTTGATTATCATCCAAAAAAAATTCAAGTTAGTATTAGATATCTAAAGTACATAAAATACTATATTTTATTTTTATCCATTTAAAAACATAACAAATGTATCGTTTATTATTATTAATAATATTATTATTATTATTATTAAAATCTCTAAAAGTTTGTACCATTCAAACATAATATTGGTAAAAGAAAATCTGAAAGTCCGATTGATTTTTTTTTTTTTTTAAAACGAGATCAATGAATGATATTTTTTGTTTTTCTTAGATATTATTTTGCGCGACCAGCTAAGCCATGATTTCTAATTCGCGATTAACCCATGATTATCAGTTTACATTTAACCCATAATTATTAGTTTGTGATTTACCCATGATTCTCAATTCATATTTAACAAACGATTCTCAGTTCAGATTTAACACGTGATTCACGATTCACGTTTAACTTATAATTCTCATTTCATATTTAACATATGATTTTCAGTTTCGATTTAATACATGATTCACAATTCATATTTAACTTATGATTCTCATTTCAGATTTAACACCTGATTATTAGTTCTGATTCATAATTCGTATTTAACTGATGATTCACATATCTCATTTAGCCCATGATTCTCAATTCGGATTTAACACATAATTTTAAGTTTGAATTTAGCACATGATATGGGATTCACGTTTAACTCACGATTCTCATTTCAGATTCATCACATGGTTGCAAGTTCGGATTTAACATATGATTCAAGATTCACATTTAATCCATGATTCTTAGTTCTACTTTAAAACATAATTCTCAGTTCAAAATTAAGACATGATTAACGATTTGCGTTTAACTCACGATTCTATGTTCGGATTTAATACATGATTAGTGATTTACATTTAATCCACGATTCATCAGTTCGTGATAACCGATGATTCTCAGTTCGTGATTAACCCGTGATTCTCAATTCGGATTCAACACATGATTCTCAATTCATATGTGACACACGATTTGAGATTCACATTTAACTCATGATTTTAATTTCAAATTTGATACATAATTTCCAGTTTAGATTTAACACATGATTCCTAGTCCGTATTTAACACATGATCTTCAATTCATAATTAAGACATGATTCATGATTTACATTTAACTCATGATTCCCAGTTCACGATTAGCCCATGATTCTCAGTTCAATTTAACACATGATTATCAGTTCGGGTTTAACACATGACTTTTTATTCATTTTAGCTCATGATTCTGAGTTTACATTTAACCCATGATTATCATTTTACGATTAACCCATGATTCGTAACTCAGGTTTAATACATAATTTTTAAATCAGAATTAACACATGATTCATGATTCGCATTTAACACATGATTCATAGTTCGAATTTAACACATGATTTTCAATTCAGGTTTAACTCATTATTCTTACTTTATATTTAACCCATGTTTCTTAATCCACAATTAACCCATGATTCTCAGTTTAAATTTAATAGATGATTTTCAGTTTGAATTTAACATATGATTCACAATTTGATTTTAACCTATAATTCTTAGTTCAAATTTAACACACGATTATCAGTTTGGATTTGACACATGATCATGATTTGGGTTTAGCCTATTGGTGCGTTATGTTATTAAGAATGTTGTCTTTGGAAAAATTAATACGTGAACTCTCTCTCTCTCTCTCTCTCTCTCTCTCTCTCTCTCTCGAGTTTTTAGAGAGATAAAGTCAGAGCACTATTGAGTTAGATAAAAAAGTGTTCAACCCCTTTATTAGTTCAGCCTTTCCCTTTATATAGAAGCGCTAAGACTCGGGTTCAAACTGAAAACGGTTACATGAAACATAGTAAATTACCCTTAGTCCTCAACAGTATTACATAGTCATAATTGTTATACTAAACCTATATTATTTTCATTTTAGTTCTTAAATTCCTACTTCTATATCAGTAGCCCTCCTAGTTCTCATATAAGTAAATGAATGAGAACTAAATATCTTTGAATCCTTCCAGAAGCCATATCAGAAAACTCGAAGTCAAAACTCAACAAAAAACTCGAAGTAAAAAACTCAATAAAATCTCGAAGTAAAAAACTCAATAGAAAACTCGAAAGTAAAAAATCAATAGAAAACTCGAAGTAAAAAACTCAATAGAAAACTCGAAGTAAAAAACTCAATAGAAAACTCGAAGTAAAAAACTCAATAGAAAACTCGAAGTAAAAAACTCAGTAATTTTCTTTTCTTTCTCCTTGAATCTTTCTGAAAGCAGTTTCAGAACATAGTCATCGAATTTCAATTGGAGAATTGTAATATACGAATTTTGCCAAAGATGCCCACAAATCTAACCGTTCAGATTCATCATGAATACCTGGCTACTCGATTCATAACTAGCTGGCTAGTCTGACAGATGTCAAACTCATAAGATTTTCACCGTTTTATATTCTTCCCTATCATCATAGAGTCCTTTCAACTTCTACACGTTTTCTTATCCTCGTATAAATTCATTAGTAGCCTCATTTTTTATTCTCACAATCCAAATTCCTTGAGAGAGAAAAAGCACACCATTTGCTACCTTGAACGTGTTCTTTAACTTTCTCAGCATCTACATCAGAAAACTCAAACTTTCTGATCAAAACCTATATTCTCCGGTCAATCTCCATCCAGTTTATGAGAAAAAAATCCAAAAACCAGAAGATCTAAGGCTAACATACCCAAAAACCCAAATCTTCGAAGCCTGACGATAATCTAGTCTTCGGATCATACGATTACTTTTGCATAACCAAAAGAGGAGGGGAGTATAAGGCTGCCGGATTAGCTAAAAACGTTCCTGCTAGAACAACCACTAAAACCACTTATTATGGTAACTTCGATCCAACTAAAGTACTTGCTTTTTTACCTTCTCCTATAACCGAAATGCATCCTTCTAATAAAGTTCAAACACCTAAAACACCTCGAGCCTCTTCTTCTCAAATCAAATATTGACCTCTGATTAGTGATGAATCAAAAAAATCTTCCTAAAAAAAATCTCAATTACTCCTTCTTCGACTCATCCTCCCCCGATTCAAAAGAGAAAACCTTTCATAACCATGGAAGATGATTCAGACGTTACTCCAACTCCCCCCTCCTCAAATTCAGCTACTCAGTCTCCTCCTCGGAGAGAAATAATCGAAGAAGCTAAATTGTCTCAACAAAATCCATCCAAAAATCCTTCCCAAACAAGGTATCCCTCATCGGAATTCGAAGCTCCATTGCCTCAACAAAATCCTCCCCAAACAAGAAACGAAACATCATAATCCGATGAAGCTGATTCCGAGGCTACTAGATCTAAGAATGAAGCTGAATCCAATAAGGGAGACTCAGAGACTATCGTAGAAAAGAGCGTTTGGAAGCCTAAAAAAAAGAAGGAACCAGGCTTTGTTTCCGATGAAAAGAGGGCTGTTATTGGTAGAAATTTGAGCGGTTTTGATGCTGACTATATTATTGAGCTGAAAAATGTTCTATATATATTACCAAGAATTTCAAGCATCAGACTTAAAGAAGCAGTCGGGAATGGGAGAGAACATCACTGTTCGACTGCCTAAGAAAGGAGAGACTTCCTTAGACTGTAAAGACGATGAGTTGGTGGTCTACCCCGAAATCATCAATTGGGGTCTTCGGTTCCCACTAGATCCTATGATCGTGGAGTACTTCAAACTTCTCAACCTATACCCTACTGAAATGACACTGAATCAATGATTCACTCTCATATCTGTGATTATGGCATCTCGGTTGTCCAAAATTCCGATCAACATCAAGGATTTCATCTCCTTGACCAAGTTATCAAAAGGTCCGAAACTCCCCTTCTACTGCCTTACTTTAGTGGATGATTTAAAAATCATCGATGATCTCCTGGAAGAGTATAAACTTTGGAAGTAAAAGTTTATTTTTATCTCTGGAGCATGGGAGAACGGCAAAGGAATATCTGAAGCGAACCCATCAAAACTAAATCCCATCTGGAGAAGCGATCGTAAGTACTTCGAATATTATATATTTGAATATAAATCTCTCTATTGTTTTCCTCATTTATTATGTATTTGTATGACTATTTCAGAAAATTCAAGGCGATATGCTATTCGTCGGTCAGCAACCAAAGACATTTTCAAAAAGCTTGCCGCTTGGTCCAAAAACGAGTGGAATAACGCTTTCCCCACCGCCTTCCAACCGATCAACTTCCTCAACATTCATATTTTTTTATCACAGTGGGAGCCTTGCCTCCTCGAAAGTTAATGGATGAACCCAATCCTCATCACGCTTGCAAAAGATTAGTTCAACCTGATTGCAAGGTATTCCTCTCTATCCACAACAGATCGGAAAGTCACCTACCTCAGTAAAAAAACAGCTAGCACATCTGGTGCTAGCTCTTCAACAAAACAAAAGCCTAAACATCACAAGAGAAAAATTGGAGAGAAGACTCTTTCACCCATCGAAGAAGAAGAAAAGCAAGAACCTTCTTCGAAGAAAAAGAAAGCTTCCATCTGTCCTCATGGGAAGAAAAAGAAACAATCCAAAATCACTGAATATGTATTGGCCGATGAGAAAGAAGTCATAACTGGTGTGGATAATAATTGCATGAGGGTAGGCTAGTAATTTCAAGTGGAGTTTCAAGGTGGTGTATGGGTGTTTAACGGTGGTGTATGGGTGTTTAACGGTGGTGTATGGGTGTTTAACGGTGGTGTATGGGTGTTTAACGATGGTGTATGGGTGTTTAACGGTGGTGTATGGGTGTTTAACGGTTAGAATAGAGAGTAGAGAGATGATTAAGCAGCTTGGTAGCAGTTAATTCTCATTACCCATAGTTAATGCTGGTGGTTGGGTATTTATAGTATGATGTTTGGGCCCTTATGGGCTTTCGGGTCATGTTTAATGGACCCGGGTCATGTTTAAAGACCCATGAGTTCTAAGCAGGAGGGCAGGTAGCTTAGTCAGGAAGTGTTTAGGTTTTTTAGTACTTTAGTCATAGTTCGAACAGCCTTAAGTTTACAGTGTTCAAAATGATCTGTCTGGTCCAAGTGATCTGTCCGATTTATGTCCTTGTAGCCTGTCCGGTATTCGGAGAGACTTAGACTGATTTGCCCTTCCGGGGAGCATGCTGAATTCGGACTCATCAGGAGCCCCTTTTTTAGGTGTTTGAGCAAGTGTTCTTGTCAAAGAACTGAAAAACAGTCCGATGTATGAAGTGGTTCTCAATTCGGACAGAGCTGTGGGTATACCCGGACAGATTGAGCTTTATGAATTCAAAACGGTTTTTGCCAGAGTTAGTGGGACACGTGTCGCTCTCTGATTGGCCACTCCAGCCGTTTTTTCACCTTGAATTTCGCACCACCTTCTTTAACAAGTAACCTCTTTAATTACCAATAGTGACATCAGCGCCGTCTTTTAATCATTGCCCAACTTTTCGGATTCTCCTAGAATCAACTCCTTTTTTCAAATCTACTATAAATTCACATTCATTTTCCACTGTTTTACTATCTCTCTCAAATTTTACTCTACAAAATTTACTCAGAGCTTTCTCTCTCTAGAAAAAAAATTTCCTTGGCTGTTTATGTTTACAACAAGAACAGCATTGATCAAAGGTGGTTGGCTCAACCTTTCGGAGTTGGAGAAAGCGCAAAAGGTCGAGAAAGAAAGGCGAATATCAGCAGGGCTACCATCATCACCAGTTGAGAGACCAGTTGCTTCTGTCACAAATCGGATCGAGGCTCATCCTCCTCCAAAGGTACCAAGCCCAAAAAACTCTTTCAATCCACCCTCTCACCCATAGTATCTGGTTCCTCAGTTCAGGAGTCAATACCTGCTGTTGAACCAGGAGTTACCGCTACAAGTGTTAGGAAACCCTCACCTTTTATAGCCATGGGGTCTGATTCTGACCACTCCCCGGAAAAGTTAGTCATTAAGAGGCCAAGCCGGTTAGTCAAGGGACTAACCTCTAAAAATACTCCCTCAAAATCGGGGACAAAAAACAGTGATTCTGGGTCTGGAGTGCCCATTAGAGCTTCCCGGGAGAGGCCAACCGGTCCGGAGGCCAGCAGCCCGGTCCCTCCAAGAGAGACTTCTTCCTCCGAGCCCCAATCTGAGGTGAGAAGTCAGAAGAATACAGGCAGTCAACAGTCCGGAGGGCAGGCTATGCCAAGCTTCAATCCTCCCCGGACCACTTCCACAGAAGTTCTCCCAACAATTATGGAGGAGAGAATGGAGGACTCTACTGAAGAGGTCCCCTTTGAGTCCGAGTCCTCCGGACAGGCTGATACCACTGCTGCTGTTGCCAAAAAGGGCAAGGAAAATTTGTATTTGAGGCATCCGGACCTGCCGGAGTGCCTTGAGGGGAGAGTGGGGCCGTGCTTTCACAAAGTCGAGCTTAAGTACCTCTTGGCCTTGCAGAAGACCAAGTATGCATTCATCCATACCTCTGATCTGGGTCGAATGCGCACAAAATGGGGGATCCCCAAAAACGTGAAGATAAGGATCCCCATTGATCCGGAGACCCCAATGGACTGCAAACGGAATGAAATAGTCTTCTTTACGAAGCTATTTAATTGGGGACTCAGGTTCCCACTGGACCCGGAGATCGTACGGTATTTCCATCTGGTCAAGCTTTGCCCAACTCAGCTAAGCCCCAACGGCTGGTTCACTTTGATGTCATGTATCATGGCGTCTAGATTGTCTGGGATCCCTCTTCGTATGGAAGAGTTCGCAGCAGTAGCCAACCTTTGCAAGCATCACCAGTTCCCCTTCTATCATTTCAACATGGGGAACGATCTCAAGGCTGTTGATGATCTCCTGGAATCGGAGAGCAAGTGGATGAGCCAATTCTTGTTCGTTAGTGGCGCCTGGGAGAATGGCAAGAAATCAAGGCCGGAGAGAACCCAAGCCTTCTCAGGAGTAGGTGGAGGAGTGACCATAAGTTTCTTACTTTAAGTTTCTGTCCGCTTCTCTCTTTTCCTTTTTCTTTAAGTTAAGTTTATACTAACCAGTTTCTCTTTTGTTTTAACAGAGCTGCCAAAGGAGTTCGGGGACTACCTGAAGGCCGGACAGACTACCTGTGGCAAAATCAATGCTTGGGCCGCAGAGAATTGGGAGAATCGATTCCACAAGGCCTTCACCCCTGGAAATTTAGCAAGGTCTCACCTGTGGAACACCACAGGTCGGAGACACCTAACTTGGGAGGAGCTCACCACCCAGCCCGATGAAGACACTGTGCTGAGAAGGTCCCACGAACTGGATGGGACACTCTACCTGCCTGCCCGGGCCAAAGCCCCAAGCAAAATGAAGGGCAGAAGAAGAGGCAAAAAGGTGGCGGGCGATGCTGAGAAGGATGCCCCAACAGATCCAGAGGGGCCAGCCCAAGTTCAAATTGATGCAGCCCTCTTGCAGGTGGTGGAGCAGGAGACCGAGAGGCAGGAAGTAGACCTTTTAAAACCTCCAAGGGCTCCCAAGAGGACTCGCAAGCAAGCAAGTGAAAGCGCTGACCGGGTAGTCAAGAAGAAAAAGACTTCACGAGGAGATGAGCTCGCTCTCCGGGATCCGGAGCCCTCTTTTCCCACTGGCCCCTCTGACCCAACGCTGGCCGAAGAGATCCCCAGAGAGTTTCACATTGATGAAGTCGATGGGGGAGAGCTCAATTTGGATGAAGTGGACATCACCGGTCTGGGTGGGCTTGGTGAATATTTCCTTGGCCTCCCCAGAGACGAGTTCGCAGGGCCCTACATCCCTCCGAGCAGCTCCAATACGGTCAATTTTAACGGTAAGACTTTCATGGTTTCTAGTGAGAAGGACACTATAGCCCATTCCTTGCTTAGTAATGTGCAGCCAGTTCTTACACTGGAGAGACAAGTCCAGAGTCAAGCAGACACCATCAAAGACCTCAAGTCTGAGAAGGATAAGCTGTCCGAAGACCTCCGCACTGCTACCACTAATGCTGATTTGCTCAAGGAAGCACACGAGGAGCTGAAGAGGAGTCATGATGAGAGCAACATAAAAGTTGCCACCCTAGAACAAACCATAAAAGATCTCCAGGAGAAGCTGTCTGGTATGGAGAAAGATCTCACGGTCTCACGGGGAGAGACCACTGCAAAGGAGAAGCTCATCACCAACCTGACCACTGACAAGATTGCTTTAGAAAATGCAGTGACTCAGGCTGCTGAAGAGAAGGCTGCTTTGGTAAGGGACCAAGAGGCCACAATCAAGGCCAAGATCAACACCTATGCCAGTGAGATGATACAAAGCGAAGAGCTAATGGTTCAAAGGGTGAAGTCTGATATGGTTCTCCTCTTTCATGAGAAATTCCCGAAGAGGACCTTGGGGGACTTATGGCTCTATGTGGATGATGATGACCTTCCATTTTATACTATGGATGATGAAGGATTTTCCGGTGAGTCCTCTTATGATAATGAAGAGAAGACCGGAGAGAGCACAGGCAAAGAGGAGAATGACCACAAGGGCAAGAAGGTAATCGAAGGGGGGAGTGACATCAAGGGTAAGAAAGCAGATGAGGGTGAGCCATCTTCAAAGGCTCAACCTTACTTTATGGTTTACTTTGTTTATCTTTCATTCAAACTAAAGTCCTTGGAAGGCAAAGGCACTCTTTTTGTAATGGTGTCCGTATTTGTTCGGACAGGTTTTTCGTGCTGTACCCTGACTTATCTACAAGTCCTTGGAAGGCTAAGGAAATTTTAAGTTGTTTAATGAATGTTTCTACTTCGCACAACCATCATCTTTTCTCATTGCTTGTTTCAGTTTAGATAGCTAGAGTTTAAGTAGCTTTTAGTTGTTGCATTGTGAGAGTGTTTAAATTATCTGGCTAGAGTTTAAATAGCCCTTAAATATTTCAGTCCGGGTAGTATAAGAACTTTGAAAATACTTAGAAAATTTTGAAGAAGGCATTGAATTTTATTGAATCACCCGGACACCTCATTAAAACCTCCCCGTGCCACCAGGGAGGAAAGAGTATGCCCCCAAATATTTACATGGAAGTTCAAACAGGTAAATATTTACACAAGTGTTATTCCAAGTACATTCGAAGGTGTTCAATATTCCAAGGGTGAGTTAAAACCCTGCCATCTTTGTCTTCCAACCAATAAGTCCCAGGCTTGATTCTTTCAATTACAGTATACGGACCCTCCCAGGTTGGGGCCAGCTTTCCCAAGAGCTTTTCCTTAGTATACAAGAAGACCTTCCATAATACTTTGTCCCCTGGTTGAAAATCTCTTCTTCTGACTTTAAAAGCAAATCTGCTTCTCATCAAGCCTTGATAGTGTGCAATTCTAAGATGAGCTTTAACCCGTCTTTCTTCTATTAAATCAAGTTGATTTCTGATTGCCATTTCATTAGCGTGTCCGGAGAAGTTGTGAACACGAAAGAAAGGGAGTGTCTTCTCTATGGGGGCTACTGCATCCATTCCATAGACCAAGGCAAAGGGAGATTCTTGTGTTGCAACCCCAGGTGTTGTCCGGTAGGCCCACAAGACTTCTTGTAGATAACTAGGCCACTTCCCAGCAGCCTCTTCCAAATTTTTCTTTAAACCGAACAGTATAGTTGTATTAGCCACTTCAACTTGCCCATTGGCTTGTGGGTGGAAAGGTGAAGAGAAACAATGCTGTATACCCCTTGAGGCACATAAGCTTTCCATTTCTCTGTTGTCAAACTGTGGCCCATTGTCTGTTGTTATCTTCTGTGGGATACCAAATCTGCAACATATGTTGGACATAATGAATTTTATGACAGCTTTCGATGTTGTCCCTGCCAGGGGAGCTGCTTCTATCCACTTCGAGAAGTAGTCAATGGCCACAATTATAGTTTTACGCCCTCCGGACGCCACAGGGAGAGGCCCAACCAAGTCCAACCCCCATCGAGCAAAAGGGATGGGCTCAGAAATTGATTCCAAAGGAATGGCTGGTACATGAATTTCATTGCTGTACCTCTGGCATGGGTTACACATTCTCACCAGCTCCTTAGCATCTTTCATGATTGATGGCCAATAGTATCCGGAGAGTAACACTCTTCTTGTTAAAGCTCTAAACCCACAATGGGCTGATCCCTCACCATCATGCAACTCGGAGAGGACTACTTGTGATTCATCACTCCCCAAACAACGCAGGAGAGGTTTACTATAGGACTTTTTATACAACACTTCTCTCAAAATGATGAAACCACGAGCTTTGTGTTTCAATGTTCTGGCTTGTGATTTATCTGGAGGGACAATACCATCAGAGAGATATTGTAATAGAGGAAACCTCCAGTCTTGAGGCTGTTTCACTTGTATTTCAAAAATTTCCTCTTCTTTACCCTTACCAAGTTGAATAGAAGGGCTCTCAAGCACATGGATCCATGGGTATGACTTCGTATATGCTATAGTTGCCAATGAGTCTGCTAGCTCATTTTCTACCCGGGGAATGTGCTCATAGACAACAGCTTTAAACTTTAGCGCTTCATTCTTGAGAAGGAGTAAATACTTCACCAACTGCTCCTTTCTAGCCTCAGATTGACCTAAGGCATGATAGACAAGCAACTGGGAGTCACTAAGTAGCTTGACCCTTTTAGCCCCACAGATGTAGGCCAACTTTAAACCAGTTATAGCTGCTTCATATTCAGACTCGTTATTAGAAGCCCTGAAAGCAAAACAAATAGCTTGGTACATGCTATCCCCGTATGGGGAAGTGAGACATATTCCTGCACCACATCCCATGGTGCTAGACCCTCCGTCTGTTCGGACAATCCACACTTTCTTGTCTTTTGAATCAGTAGGTTGCTCTGAATCCCTATCGGAGTGGAATTCAACCAGAAAATCAGCCACAGCTTGGGCTTTTACTGCTGTCCGGGGAGCAAAGTCTATGTCGAAGTCCCCCAACTCTACTGACCACTTCGTCATTCTACTTGAAATGTCTGCTTTTTGAAGGACATTCTTTAAAGGGAAAGATGTCCGGACGATGATAGGATGAGCCTGAAAGTAAGGCCTCATCTTTCTTGCAGCTATCACCAGAGCTAACACCAGTTTTTCGAGTTTCAAGTAACGCCTCTCAGCATCAATCAAGCTTTTGCTGATGTAGTACACTGGGTAGGGACACCCATCGACCTCTCTTACCAACACAGCACTGATGGCACAACTTGAAACGGCCAGATACACAATAAGAGTCTCCCCGTCAACCGGTTTGAACAAAGTTTTGGGAGAGGAAAGATGTTTCTTGATTTCATTGAATGCCTCATCACACTGTGGGTTCTATTCGAACCCCTTTGCACACTTCAAAGTTTGAAAGAATGGAGCACACCTGTCCGAAGACCTGGAGATGAATCTGTTCAAGGTAGCTAATCTCCCCGTTAATCGCTGTACTTCTTTAATGTTTCGAGGAGGCTCCATCTGGAATAGGGCATTGAGCTGGTCCGGGTCGGGTTGTATTCCATGCTCACTTATGATATATCCCAAGAACTTCCCGGAATGCACTCCGAACACACACTTTTCAGGATTTAATTTTAAATTTACTTTTGCCAAGTTGGCAAAAGTTTCTTGGAGATCGGACAAGTGCAACTGCTCATCCACACTTTTTACCATCATATCATCAATGTATACCTCCAAATTTCTTCCAATTTGATCAGCAAATGCCTTGTTGACTAGCCTTTGATAAGTAGCCCCAGCAGTTTTTAAACCAAATGGCATCACCTTGTAACAATGTAGACCCCTATCAGTGACAAACGTGGTATGCTCTTGGTCTTTTAGATCTACTTGAATCTGGTTGTATCCGGAGATCCATAAAGGAAAGCAGCTTATTTCCAGAAGTAGAATCTACTAACTGATCTATCCGGGGGACTGGATATAAATCTTTTGGGCAAGCTCTATTGAGATCTGTGAAGTCAATGCACATGCGCCATTTGCCATTCTTCTTTTTTACTAGGACAGGATTGGCAGTCCACAACGGGTATTGAGATTCTTTAATGTGCCCCATCTTTGTGAGTCTGTCAACCTCTTGCACTATGACATCAGCCTTTTCTTTTGAGAAAGCTCTTCTCTTTTGTACCACTGGTGCCATATCTTTCCAGACAGATAGGTGATGGGATATCACTTCTGATGGAACTCCAGTAACATCAGCATTGCACCAAGCAAAAACGTGCTGATGGTCTTTCAAGAATTTCAACATCTCTTCTTTCAACATTGGTGGCATCTTGGATCCTATCTTGACACTTTTGCCTTCTTCCAAACAGTGCGTTTCAACCTCTTCAATTGGAATCAACACTCCAGGGGTCTCTCTGGGGTCATCGATTTCACCCTCACCCCCAGAAAGACCCTCAAACTGCTATTGATCATTTATACGGACTGCCCCCAGCGTTCGAGGAGCCAATGCAGTGGCATAGCATTCTCTTGTAATCTTTTGGCTGCTCCGGAAAACCCCAACCTGTCCCTGAACAGCATACTTTAAGCACTGATGGACTGTTGAAGCCACTGCATGCATCCTAGAGAGCCAAGATCTCCCTAGTATAGCATTATAGCAAGTGGGACAATCCACCACGATGAAGAGTATTCTAACCATTTTCTTGAAAGGGCCCCTGCCCAATAACACCTCTTCTTCAAATTCTCCGATCACATCGGCTGAGCTGCCCGTGAAGCCCACGATTGATCTGTCCGACTTTTGAATCACAGCTGGATTTTTCATTTTCTTGTAAGCGGTTAGAAAAAAGGATATTGGCAGAGCTTCCAGTATCCACCAGAATTCGCCTTATCTCATTGCCCCCTATAGATGTTCCTATGACAACAGCATCCTCATGAGGGCCAGCAATGTCTCTTAAATCATCCTCATCAAAGACAATGAATGGGAATGAGTTTGGTAATTGATAAGATGTCATGCCTCCTTCTAGCTGGGAGGCTAAATTATGACCATGCCTCTTTCTCGAAGAAGCAGTAGGAGCTGTCATAGAGTCCCCTCCGAAAATTGTAAGTGACTCAAAGAATTTAATGAGCCCGGAGACCGACCTAGAACATTCCTCTATGGCACCCACCCTGTTTCGAGTTGGATCAGGATCCAAGTACTCAGAATCCACATCAAACCTTTCAACTATGACCATGGCCCCCTCTGGGGCAGCATTACTTGGACCAACCCGGTGAGTGTTGTCAGGCCTGTTACCTCCTCTTCTCTTAACGTATGCTCCCAACTTTCCCCTTTCAATCAAGTTCTGAACCTATTGCTTCAACACTATGCAATCATCAATGGTATGGCCAATATCATTGTGATATTGGCAAAAGGAGTTGTTACGATGCTCTCTAGGAGACTGCAAGGTTTCCGGTCTCCGGTAATGCACCTCATCTTTTATTTTATCGAAAATGGTAGCCACACTTTCTTTGAGCTCTGCTAACCACTCTGGTTGGACCCATGGGCCTCTTTTGTTTCTGGATTGTTGACTTTGAGCAGGAGCAGCTGGCTGAGACTGGGCTTTTTCCCTACCATGCCCCTGTCCGGTTTCTCTTGCCTTATTCCCGGACTGGTTTTGATTTGGAGTTGGTGCCACTGGGGTGGACCTCACCTGTCTGTGCACCCTGGTCTTCTTTGTTTCATCAACGTTTATTTGCTTGCCAACTTGATTTAGCAATCCTCCCCAGGTCATGGCCTTCTTTCTGGTCACCGAATCAGCCAGATTGCCTGGGTTCAAACCTTGCCTTAGGGATGCTATTGCCACCTGTTCGAAGCAATCAGCCAACCCATTCTTTGTGTTCACAAAACGACTTATGTATTTCTTCAAGGACTCATTTGGCTCCTGGGAAAAATGGATTATTGTGTCTCCATTGCCCTTCAGCTCCTTACTCCCTACAAAGTGCCTTCGAAAGGCCACCTAAAACGTATCAAAATCTTTAATACAACCTTGAGGCAGGCTGTTGTACCATTTCAGAGCACTCCCCATAAAAGATTGGGATAATGCCCTACACAGTAGTTTATCATCATCATCAAAGTTCATCATGAAGTTCTTGAATTGCTCCAGATGATTGTCCGGATCAGTACTGCCATCGTACTTCTCCATCTTAGTACTGTCAAACCTCTTGGGGAGGTTTCCGGACAGGATTTTAGAAGACAGTGGAGACTGCCTCCAATTCCTTCCACGATTGAACACAGTATCCTCATTGGGAGTTGCAAAGATACCTGGCTCATCGTGGAAAGCAAAGGGATCCATCAGCATCTTGTCCGTATACCTCCGGTGGTGAGATGACCCCTTTCCAATATGCCTTTTCATTCTTCCATGGTGATCTCTTTTTCTCGAATATTTCTTAACCTGCTTTTGCTTTTTCTTGGTTCGACCCTCATCACTGCTAGAGGACAAGGATTTTTCATTTCCCTCACTGTCCGAAGAGCTGCCCGAAGATTCTGAACTCGAGTCAGAACTCTCCACAGGCTTGGACCGGTGAGACTTTTTAGAACTAGCATGAGTCTTTTTGGTGCTCACATGAGTTTTGGAAGCCTCATGCTCTCTGGGGTTATCGGTGTGATGAACAACCGATGCCTTGGATTTTTCATTCACGCCCATCTTGGCCTTTTTAGCCCTCAGAGCTTCTATTCCAAGCTTTAACCTGTCGCGCTCTTGGACAGTATACTCATCGTTTTCTTCCACCACTTCGAGCAAAGCTGGTGGAAGCTCTGGATTGTCCGGATTCATACGAACAGAATTTCTTGGCAGGTTTTGAATGCTTGATTCAGGCACCTCTCTCCTCCCACTGTGGTCGCCAATTTGGTGTGGATAATAATTGCCTGAGGGTAGGCTAGTAATTTCAAGTGGAGTTTCAAGGTGGTGTATGGGTGTTTAACGGTGGTGTATGGGTGTTTAACGGTGGTGTATGGGTGTTTAACGGTGGTGTATGGGTGTTTAACGGTGGTGTATGGGTGTTTAACGGTGGTGTATGGGTGTTTAACGGTTAGAATAAAGAGTAGAGAGATGATTAAGCAGCTTGGTAGCAGTTAATTCTCATTACCCATAGTTAATGCTGGTGGTTGGGTATTTATAGTATGATGTTTGGGCCCTTATGGGCTTTCGGGTCATGTTTAATGGACCCGGGTCATGTTTAAAGACCCATGAGTTCTAAGCAGGAGGGCAGGTAGCTTAGTCAGGAAGTGTTTAGGTTTTTTAGTACTTTAGTCATAGTTCGAACAGCCTTAAGTTTACAGTGTTCAAAATGATCTGTCTGGTCCAAGTGATCTGTCCGATTTATGTCCTTGTAGCCTGTCCGGTATTCGGAGAGACTTAGACTGATTTGCCCTTCCGGGGAGCATGCTGAATTCGGACTCATCAATAAGTATTGGAAATCAACAAAATCCTCCTCTCGAAGAGCAAACAACTAATAATGATGTTCCGATCATTATCGAGGATAATGCTGATGATGGCAATCAAAATGCTGGCCACTTCGACCCCGACAACTTTATTAATTTCAACTAGTCACAGAAGTTTGCTGGAGAAGGCGATCCTGTCCTTCAAGATATTCAGACTCATATGCACCACTTCGGGAGAATAACAACCATCGAAGCGTCTCCAAAAATAATCTGTCCCTCTGTTCCAGCTACAACTTTGGACATGATTCCTCGTCCTAACCCAATATATTTACCTCTTCCTCCACCTAATCCTAAAGTCCTTGCGGCACTCAAACCATTTGCCGATCTCGATGCTGCAGCAAAAGTGCTTATTTCAAAAGTCGAGGATTCTCAAGATCATTTGAAACAATTGTCCAAAGAAATGGTCCGCTATAAAGGAATTGCCGAAAGTGAAAAACAACTAAGGGAAAATTTTCAAGGTAAGGTGGTCGAGCAATTCCTTATGTTCGAGGCAACAAAGTCTGAGCTTATTCGAGGAGCGCTCTTCATCAAAATTCATTTGTGAACAAAACATTTTGCTGAGAAAGAAAAGTTAACTGCCTCACAACAAGAGGAGATGGACAAGCTTAAAGCTAAACATACTGATGAGCTAACTGCTGAAAAGTAAATTCGAAGGCCTCCAAACTTCTCTTTCTTCTAGCGAAACAAAAAATAAAGAGTTGAATGATGAGATAGCCAAACTGAAGGGCAATTTTGAGAAATAAAAATATGTTGTTGTTGCTACTGCAGAAGCTGAATATTCTAAAGACATGTTGGCTACCATTAACAGTGGAAAAGAATAGACAACCATCACTCTTCTTCGAGAAGAGTTAGCCTCTCAAGTTTTTGGAACGATATTCCCATTGAACGGTGTCCTAGTGAAGCCTTCGATCCTATCCAGACTCATCATCATTAGAAGAGGAGTCATCCGAGGACGAGTCATCTAAATATCTTTATTGTTCTTAAACCTTTTGTTATCCTTTTTGTACTTCTCAAACTAGAACCCTGCTTATTGTACTTCATCGAATTAATCTAATTGACAAATGTTTGTTTATTTCTCATTTTTATCATCCATATGAATTATTCGATGTTAACAGTCATAAAATAACTATTTCCTTAAATACAATAATGCACTTTGAAATTCACGATATATGACTACAAATTTCAAACATACCACCTCGAATACCGCATCGCAATTACTAAACGTTGCACTTCAAAAAATAATAGCACGTCTGGTGAACGTTGAACTTCAAAAAACCACAGTGCATTGTTGAGCGTTGCACTTATAAAAAATCATAATGTATTTTTTGAATGTAGTACTTCGAAAATGGTTATGTCTTCGAAAAATGTAGTAAACACTTCGGAACATTCTACTCTTAACCAACCTCAAAGATGATCAGTCTTTGATAAGGTGTTAAGATAGTTTTTAATAAATACTTGTAAATAACCACTGGTCAAAAATGCATTTTATTGATAATATTGAATATATACATAGCGCCTCGTTAAAACCTTCTTAGGCCAACAGGGTAGGAAAGAGTGCGTCATTCAATAGTAAAAAATCCAAAATATAAAGATAAATCTATTTCCAATAAAACTTTAATTAGTATATATTCCACGGGTATTGAAGCATCCTCCTTTGAAAATCACAAAGGCGATAAGACCCTGGTTTTATCCTCTCAACAACCATATAAGGCTCTTCCCGGTTCAGAGCCGTTTTTACAAGGCTCTTCTCTTTTGTATACAAGAATACTTTTCTCAACATTATATCGCCTTCTTTAAATTATCTTATTTTCACCTTCGAATCATATATGTTTCTTATAAGAGTTTGGTAATGTATTTTATTTAAATGAGCTCGAACTCTTTTCTCCTCAATCAAATCTAAATTCGCTATTTTAGCTTCATCATTAGATCTTTCACAATATTGATTTATTCTAAAAGACGACATCGTAAATTCCATGGGGGTGACTGCATCCATTCCATATGCTAAGGCAAAGAAAGTTTATTTTGTAGCCTCCATGGGAGTTGTTTGATAAGCCCAAAGCACCTTTTGTAAATAATTTGGCCATTTTCCTGCTGCCCCTGTCAATGTTTTCTTCAAGCCATCTAAGATTGTTCTGTTTATCACATCGACTTGTCCATTAGCTTGAGGATGAAAAGGCGTCGAAAAACATTACTGAATACCTTTCAACGTGCAAAATGAAACCATTTCTTTATTATTAAACTAAGGGCCATTATCTATTGTAATTCTTTGAGGAACTCCAAAACGACAACAGATACTATTAACAATAAACTTGATCACATCTTTTGCTTTTATTCCAGATAGTGGTTCTGCCTGGGCCCATTTTTAAACATAATCTACTGCTACAATTATCATTTTCCTTCCTCCAGAAGCCATTGGAAAATGCCCCACTAAATCAACCCCCCATCTATCAAATGGTATAGCCTCGGTCATAGACATAAGTGGTACTTCCGGCCTATGAATAGCATTAGCAAATCTTTGACAAGTATTACAACTTCAAACTAAATTTTTAGCATCATTCATGATTGTAGGCCAGTAGAATCCCGCAAGTAAAACTCTTCGTGATAAAGATTTAAACCGCAATAAGCTGACCCTTCTCCATCATGCAATTTTGATAACACCTCTTGTGATTCTTGCTCGTCTAGACATCGTAACAATGATGTGCTTAATGCCTTTCTATACAATATTCCATCTCACACTATGATTCTCATTTTGCATTAATGTATAATTATCAGTTCGCGATTAACCCATGATTCTTAGTAATGATTTAACACATGATTCTTAGTTCAAATTCAACACATGATTCAAGATTCACGTTTAACCTTTGATTCCCAGTTTGCATTTAACCTATGATTCTTAGTTTGCGATTAATCCATGATTGTTAGATTGGATTTAACTCATGATTCTCAGTTCGGATTGAACATATGATTCATGATTCACATTTAACCCATGATTCTCATTTGAGATTTGAAACATGATTCATAGTTGTGTTTAACCTATGATTTGTACTTTAAATTTAACACATGATTCACGATTCATGTTTAACTTATGATTCTTAGTTTGCATTTAACTATGATTCTCAGTTCGCGATTAACCTATGATTCACAGTTCAGGCTTAACACGTGATTCTCAGTTTGTATTTAACCTATGATTCTCAGCTTACGATTAACCTATGATTCTCAATTCGAATTTAATACATAATTCCCGATTTGGATTTAACACATGATTCCATGTTTGTCTTTAATGCAAAGCACCCAAAAATACACATATATTATACATTACGGTTTTAGTAAAAACATATAATGACAATTGTTTTTGTCTTAAAATCCAAATGTCTATCTAAGCAATTCAAGTAAGCTTCATAACACAATGAATTAAATAAAATTAGAATAAAACAACCAGAAACATGAAAGAATTACACCATTATTCATTTAATGATCAATTGTTGATCATGATACGCTATTATTGTTAAGAATTTGAATTCGAAGAATTATAAATGACCCCACGAAAAATCCCACTATATTTGAATTTCTATCCCATTCCATTACCGTTACCACCTTTACCCATTACCAGTTTGTTTGTTCATAAAATTTGGTTTGAATTCTCTATGTGACTAAACTTACTTGAGATTTTTTTTAAAATAATTCCCAAAAAACTTATGCTTCCACATCCAACCGATTTAGATATTGAATTTTTTTGTTTCACATCTTTGACATTTTATTGATTCTTAAATATAAAAAGATAAATAATAGAATAAGTGAGAGAAAAAGCAAAACAGACGATTGAAAAAAGTCAGAAGCAAAAAATCTAAAAATAAAGCTTATATAATGAGTAAAACATTTTGGAAGTATTTAAAAAACTGAATATTATGTGGTAATTAGTAAAATAACTTTTATGTTAGGTGATATTAAGAAGATTTCTAGGTGGTATGAGGTAAATATTTTTGTATTTGGATATTAAATGGTACTTCATCCTTTTAAAAAACTTAAAACGAATCTAAGGTTTTTTTTATTGTTTAATGGTTAAAATTATATATAAGTTATAAATATTTCCTAGTTTAGTATATATTTTGACTTTATAAATTTAGTTTATTATAATTGGCGTGAAATCAGATTTCTACCATTGAAGGTTCGTGATTTAAGGTTTTGTGAATTTTCTTTGATATAATATCGACCTGCCTGTCGACATTAGTATAGAATGAGAAAAGGTTGTGTCGACATTAGTAGTGAATAATGTAATATGATATCGGCAGTTTTGAACGATAATAGTAGCTATTATTAGTTTATATTTTCGACATGTTGGGTCGACATTAGTAGCTTTTGAAATGTATGTTTTGGTTATATTTGATATTATGGTTTTGCTTTATTTGTTTATGGTATGTAATGTTTTATAATGTGATGCCTTCGGAGGAAATATTTATAAAAATTCACCAATAGAGCATCATATTTTAGAGTGGCTGATCCATTTAAAGTCGGTCATATATTATTAAAATATTTGATATTATTAAAACCTCACACTTGGCTAACTAGATAATCATAGTATGAGCCAAAACCAACTCCAAATCTAAATTTGGAGGTACACCGAGTGCTAGATCTAGAGGCATACCTTATTAGTGATCTAATTTTTTATTGTCAAAGTAAAAGAATTTCGAGCCAAATCCCTCGTATAACGAGATTATATAGGAGATTCTAGTGTCACACCCTATATCATATATATATATATATATATATATATATATATATATCATAATAGGGTAAATATTTAATTATTTATCAAAAAATATATCATTTACCTATATGAAAATATGTTAAATATGTCTTTTTTGTTGGTTTATATGAGAGACTCAATGATATCATGTTTCAATTTTAAATCACGCACTTTATATTGCACACTTGGAACTTGAGCTGCCACTAATATGTCTTTGAATTCGTCGATAACATGGTATTCAGACTATTACCGGAAAAATTAAGTGGTTGAACGAGACTCTTGTAAGAGTGTTAATTGAGAGGTGATACCCTAAGACCAATAATTTTCATTTCTCATTCAGGAAAATGACAATGACGTTAGATGATGTCGCTTGCCTTACAGGTCTGCTTATCCGAGGACACCTCGTTAACCTAGGTGAACATACTAATAAAGATGTTAGGGTAGAAATTGTGTTACTATTACTTGACCTATAGCTTAACATAAGGAAACAATAGTTTGATATATGTCATCGAATGGGGCTCGAATAGACATGGTTAAGAGACATATTTTATGTCGAGCATTAACATGACTGATTAAAGTCGAGGACATCTACATAACGTTGTGCGCGAGTGTATATCATATTTTTATATGGTGTTGTAATTTTCATTTAATAGAATAGAATGCAAATCAATGTCTATTGGTTGTATTTTCTTACAGACTTAGCCATATTACATATGTACAAAGACAGCCAAAACAAATATTTTGTAAAAACAAATTAGTATTCTCGATTTTTTAGCAGTTGATACAGTATGTGTACTTATATCTTCATATATATATATATATATATATATATTAAGTATTTATTTTAAATATATATGATAACACTTTTATCTATTGGATTACAAATCAATTTCTAAACATACAAAAGTTTCCAGACTATTAGATCGGTTGATTAGATCGGTTGATGAAGTATATTATGGCTTGACTATGTTGTTAGGTGCAAAGATAAAATGGAACCATACATGCCCGGTTGCATAGTTTGAAAGTTGAGATATATTCAATGCATACCAGCTAATCCGAGCAATTCCTTATTTTGGAGAGGCAGGAAAGCCAACAATAATACGGACTTGAGCAATTCGATTTGACAATATTAAAAAAGCAAGCGTAAGAAAAATGAGGTATGAAAATTGTAACAGGTTTGGCTTTCATACTATGGAAATAAAATATAAAAAATAAACTTTGATATATTTTATGTCGTATTCAGGACAAGGTAAACCCTTTTGGTCAAGATATGTGACACGTGTCATAAAAATATAACTTGTGTGCCTTACCTAGAAGATAATTACTAAATATAAGCATCGATATCCATTGATGCCGCTCGAATGAAGTATGGAAGCACTGTGGGAAAACCTTGAGTTATGTGAGTCATATATACCTGACAAGTGATACATTATGTTTTTATTAGTTATTTTCTTTTTATGTTATATTTTAATTTAATATTTTCAAATTTTAGGTTTTGGGATGTTATCTTTTGTATGTTGTATATTTTATGTACTTCATGATATATTATGTGTTTTCAAGGTTATTTTAATGAATTGTATTCAAAATTATTTTTTATTTTTATCTACAAAAAATACACTAACATTCAAGATAAATTTGTTACAATTTTTTTAAGAAGAACAACCAATATCGACTACATCCATCGAGATTAGTTGTTTACAAAGTTTTTTCCACTAATGTTTATATGATAGATCAATAATAGGGATGTTCTCGGTCTGATTTGGTCCAGATCGATAAACTAATGGCTTGATTTGGTTCAAACCGGTAGAAGATCTGGTTCGAGTTTACCAAACCAGATCAAAACTGGTAAGAACAGGTTCGTTTTGGTACGCTTTGGTATGGTCTAGTTCGATCTGGTTCTTACCGGTTTCAATTTCTAACTAGTAAAAAAAATTCAAAACACTGTTATAAGCTTTAACTCGAAAACACAACCATTTAAGTATGCCCCTCCATGAAAAAAAGACCTAAAATATTTGTCATGTTCATAATATGCCAATTCAAGTACACCCGTTTAGGTATCCACCCGACATGATTGACCAAATCATTAGCTCCCAAAGGAAAACTAACCATAAACAACAACCCTCTCAATGGTTTCTGGAAAAATAAAGCGTAGATACCTTCAAAACACTACCCCTTATCTTAAAATAACCTTTTTAAGATATGGTACAATCTAATTGAATCGACATTTTTAAAGAACTCATCCAGAAATCTAGGTGGGGGACTGAAGCCCCCTACTACTGTTACGAAAACCATAATTAACACAAGTTCTACTACTTCTACCATTTCAGTTGCGAACCATTCTTTCTTTTTAAAAGTGAACTGCAAACTAGATCGGTAAGAACCGATTCGGTTCTTGGTGGTTTGTCCTAGTCCGACTTCCGGCTTTGGTAACCCTTTACAACCCTAGTCAACGATAGTTGTTTTACACTGGTAACTAATATCGATGCATTATGCTGAAATTAGTGTAAAACTCTATATATATATATATAATAAAATAAGTATTGTTGAAAACAACTAATATCGATTCAACGAGTCAAAATTAGTTTATAATGTAATACATCTAACGTTGATGATGGTTGTCAATAATAATGCAAAATTTTATTTTGAAAAACAACTAATATCAACGCGTGTACTTGACATTTATCTCATATCTCATTTACCATAGAAATCTATATTATTGTTTAAGATTTTCAACTTTGACAAACTACTTCATATCTCAATTTAAATTTTTTTTATAACAAATAAATTATATTATATCTATGATATAAAATAGATTACGCATGAAGATAATTGCTTGTTGAAAGCACCGATATTGTGAAAAAAGCATTAATGGATAGAACTACATTATTATTTGATGAAATATTATGCAAATTGTACTACATGTACTGTATGAATCATACATACCTGATGTCATCTGCACTAGGATGAAAAATATCTAATATGTTAGAGATTTAAAATCACTTCTACTTTTTGGGGTTTTAACCTACCGTATGATGCTAGACAAAAAACATTAAAGGTATTCTCTTTTCATATTACTGACAAAATCACTGGATATAAACTAGACAAGGTGAATACGAACCTCATTCAAATAGGATGAGAAAAGTGGAATTTGATGCGTACACCAATTTTTTTGACAATAAGCGAAAATTGATGCCAAAAGTGTTGTGTTATTTGTCGTTCATACATTACTTTTTCATTTTATGTTGTTAAACTATCTTTTTTATTATCATTTAATTATTATTTTATTATTTTATGAAACTATCGTGTTTGTATCCTTGAACTTTTTTAATGTTAAAGTTACACGTCTCAAACTTAAACATTGTTATTAATAAAAACTACAGTAAGCTAAAACAATAGTTTGGAAAATGATAAAGTTTAAGTTACAACAAAATAAAGTTACAAAGTAGAATGATTTATAATTATTTAATTAAATTTAGTTTTATTTTTAATAATACTAAGTTCTGTAAAAACCCTCACTTTTAAAAATATACTTGTCTTAATTAATACAACTATATGTTTGAATATATTTACTAATCGATCGAATACTAGATTCATTTGGACAAGACTCTTTATATTGGAAAAAATACACGAATAACGATGAACGCGAGGTAGTGGCGCATTCAGATGGATAAGAACCTAATAAGTAGATACAAACAATATTATAAAACGCAAGTTTGTTATAAACGTAATAAACAACTTAATTCATAACTATTTTACGTTAATGAAATAATTATTTTTCATTATAAGGATGCAAATCTATTTTCTTTATATGAGAGGGGAAAAAACTTTTAGGGGTAAATAAGTTGATGAGACATTATGTAACCACAATGTGTTTAAACACGATTTCGACGACGAAACAAAATAACAGGTACCGGTATCCAACTCTTTGTACCAAAATTTATATCAAAGTAATATAGCATATTTAATTCGTCATCTATTTTTTCGTGAGTAACATAAACAACTGGATATAAATACATTTTTTATCAATTTTTTTAATTAACCGTCCCCTCATATGTGACAATGAATCTTGACTTTAGAAAAAAAAGTGATGTATAGCCTTAAAACCACAATGGCCACTCATTTCTACATCTATTATAATAGAAATGTACAGAATCATAAACAGAGGAAGATAGTTGTGAAACAACAATTTTTATTTAACTTTTCAGCGATTTGGTATCCTTATGGAGTTTCGTTTTCTTACGGATATTATTATTTTTGTTTAACTTGCTAATTTTCTTGGAGTGATTGTAATTTTTGTTAGGGTTATAAAGGTATTGTGATGGTGTGGTCTTGTTAGCGTTTATTTGATTATTTGTTCAAAATGTAATTCCTCATGTTTCGAACTAACTTTAACATGTTTTTCAATTTATTTTTGTTTTCTCCAATTCTTTAGGTGGAACAACTTGGGTTTTTCTGAATAAAGTACTCAAATACATTCGATAAGATATAAATCCTCCATTTTGGTTCGTAATCTCGGAGTAAAGTAATCATTTTAATATATTTTTATCAATAAAATCATATTCGTCGCATTTTCCTTTCATAACAAAGTTTAAAGTTTCTCACATTTTGTCGATCATATAATAATTCATAATATAACCCTCTCTTACCATGATAGTTATCTCACATGCATACGTCAGTCTAAAAAAGCGTATGTGCTTTAATGTTTTTATACACATTTGAGCAAATTTATACTGTTTTATCATCATTTTGAGTGTTATCTCAATGAAACCTTCTTTAACATCTTTAAATATGACATTGTCGTATAAAATGTTAGATATTTGCTGACATTTATCAAATGATGCTTTTATCTTCGTATGTTGGATCCGAGCTAAGTGTCTCGTTTTTCCTATAATCGTTCAAATTTTACTTGACTCGTCCTGATAAACCATTTCAATGATGAATGTGTGCCTTTTAAACTAATAATACTAACAAATATTAGTTCAACCATGCTATTTGAATGTCATCTTAATATATACGAACGAATGAACTAACCGATTTGTCGTGTTCCTATAACGCTTCACCATGATAGTGTATGCATAAAAGAATTTTTCATTATATGATTAGATGCTTCAAAGTACTCCAAAGAATTTGGATATGATATATATATATCCCTTTAATTTTTTATATGTTTATCTACAATTCAGAATCATTTTCTGAATAAATGAACGAAATTTTAAAAGTGAAAAACTCGTCAAACATCATTCTTTCTTCAAATAATTTCATCGTATTTGTAAAAATATTCATACTTATGTACCAATTATATAATAACTGTGTAACATTAGGTAATACACCCTTGTTTTCTTTCATGAATAGTCGAAGATTCTTCATCGCCCAAATGTAGCTATCTAATTTGTAAGCACCATAAAAAATAATGCAATATAAAATGTTCAACTTGTTGAGGTAACCCCAAAAATTTCAACTAATAATATTATATACCTCGTAGTCTTGCAGGTACTATCCATAATCGTAACACGTGGTTATGTCTTTAGGAAGATCGATGGATATCAGGTTTATGAAAAATAGATATATGATTACTTTAGACCCTTCAGCTATCATCCGATGCCATTTGATATTGTTGTTTCCCTTCATTTTATCCAACAAAACCTGCATATGTGTTTGGTCGTACATATCTAACGTATTGTGTTTGTATCTTTTATTATAAATATTGAGTATGCTGGATAATGTTTAGGTTTTGCATTCCTCAAATTGATTGAAACTTCCCGAGGATGGGCACTAGTCATAGATAATTTATTTAACCTTTTCACTCTAACGTATCATTCTAATAATTTCATAGGGTTACGATTATCTTTTTCACATATAAAAGTTCCATAATCCACTTTCAATTGAAACAGGATAAACCTTATGTCTAAAATGACAATTACATTTCTTTGGTCCCGTCGCTTCTCATCTTTACATTAGGGTTTTTAGGTTGTATCTTATACGGTCCAAATTTCTCGCAAGGAAGAAAAATCTGAGCTCCCCCAGTCTTCATGCCATTATAAAAACTGTTACCTACCATGTACCATATTTGCCCGTATATTTTATACATTCTTCAAGTTCATGTTTAGTGTAATGCGTATAAATTGCGAATACGTGTGAAAGATCTATATAAACAATTGGTTTTATATTGGTTCTAATTACTTAAAAAATTAAATAAGCAAGACAAGAATACAAAATAACTCATAAACCTGAATTTATATAAATTAAGAGCCATAAACAATGTCACCTAAGGTCGACATGACGATTCAACATTCGTATCGGATGCTAATTCATCATATTGAAATCCTACAAAAAATGTCATTGTTGAAGAGGTTGATGCTGTTTTCTTTTCGCCAATAAGCATTGAAACTTCCAATAGGTTTTTTTCTTACAAAAATATACACTCATTAAAGGGTACTTCTAGTGTTTTTCTGGATCGGTTTAGAGCAAAGGGTAGTTATAGAACAAGAAATACAACATGAAAATTAGTCACTTATAACTCATTATCAACATAAAGTTTGATTCGAGTCTCCTCTGCAATAAGCTCATGAACTACCAGATCAAAAATAGGAAGAAGAGATTTAGTGAAGAATTATTCCATACAATCCTTTAAGGTCAGAACGTAGAGCCAACAAAAACTGTATAATCTTTGCTCATTTCTCATAGCAATATAAGGTTTGAACACCTTCATATGCAGATTTTGTAAGAGCTAATAGATCTCACAAATAGAATATAAAAATCACATTTTCATGTCATATTTACAATATATGGTGAGGGATTTTAGTGATAGTGATAATAGATTGCTATGAATATTGGAAAAATAAATGTGTAGTATTATTATTGCTCTAATTGGAATATTTTCCCTTACAATTGGGTTCGTATCCTTTTATATACTATAAATCCATATATATTATCCCACTATCTCTTAATAAATTCTCCACTTCATAATGTTCTAGTTCGCCGGTCTATTGTTTGATTCCCACGTTTTTATCCTGCCAAAATACTATTTTTAATGGCCTCATTCGCATAATAATCTGTCGTTGTCTAATGCACTGCTAGCGACCCCCTGGATACTTCTTGTTGTATAGTAATGTTTTTACACGTACGTAATCAGAAGTTGTGCTCAGTTTAACAAATCCCATCTAGCCTCGTTATGTGACCGATAGATTATTATTCAATTTAATGGGTGTAATCCGATGAAGGTTACGCCTTATCCGTTCAAGGGGTACGAGTTCTCATCCGATATCACTCTTCTTCTGCTTCATAGTTGATGATACCTCGTCTTGTCAAAGGGTATAAAACAATGGAGGAAGTTATGCCTTATCATGAATCTCCCTAGTTATTTTAAATACGAAGTATTTAAAGGGTTCGTCTATTAGAAGGAGTACAATATTATGCACGACGTGACGCTAGTTTGATTCCCGTCTTTGTGATTGTCGCGTGCCTTATACAAGTATCACGTTTAATTCATAATGTCAAGCGTGAGTTTATCGACGTCAGCCACCATCCGCCATGTTTGACAAATCGTATACCCATGTGTAATAAACACAATTGCTAGTTGCATGGTTATCCGAAATGGCGTTTCATATCTTCACTGTTGTTTGATTGGCGCACCCTTTCCTTTTCGTTGAGCCCATAACCCATTTTGGCGGTTTATTAGCCATTTATCTTCTTTTAATGTTAGTAAGGGTATAAATTGTAATAAAAATACTTGTGAGATATTTTTTTCCCATTTCAAATAACTTTTGGAGAGAGAATAAGATTTTGCTCGCAGTTGTTCTTTGTTTCCCATCTTCTCATTTCCAGAAATAGTAACAAGGTAAAATCGAAATGCTTTCTTTCTCTGTTTTGTTTCTTAATTTTTGTCTTGATTAATAGTTCTTTAGTAACTTTTATATTTCCTGACATCTTGCCTAGAAAACCTAAATACTTATGTTATGGGTTTCCAATCTTCCGACATAAACTTCTCTATTTTCCCCCGTACATGCCTCGCAAAGGATCTGCAAAGAAGGCAAAAGCTGCTACAAACGTTCTACCAAGTCTTTCACCGGTGTACAAGGTAGAAGACAGAGGATTCCTTGATAGTTATTTTGATCGAGTGCCCCCTGTATAAATGTCTGAGCCCAGAAGGGCATCATTGATTTATGATAGTTTATGGTTTCCCCGGATGTAGTAGTGACCAGACTTATGGAGCTTGGTGAGCATACTCATTACGCTCGGGAAGGGGAAACTTTCCTTTACATAACTTTGTCTGATTAGGGTCTCCGATTACCACTACCCAACTTGATTAATGAATTCATTAGATATATTAGGATTTGTCCCGCGGAATTAACAGTTAACGGTTGGCATTTATTGTTTAACATTCAAGTTAGTTCTAAACTTTTGAATATTGAGATAATCCTAGCAGATGTTTTAGCTAACATTGATGTGTATAAGTTGTTGTAAACCCCATACTACTATAGATATACCCGTAGCGGGTGTAAAGTTGTTAACCTTCTCGACTTTGATAAACACTAGAAGCATTTTTTGTCTTTGTTTCTAAGAACTCAAAGCATCCCGTTGTAAAGAAAAATATTTTCTTAGAACATAGATGGATGAGTACATGTAAGTTATGAGTCATTTATTAATTTTAAATAAAGATTTTGTTATTTTCTTTTGTAATTTGTTGAATTCTTGATGTTTTTCTTTGTCGAAGGTACAAACTCATACAAATATAAAAAAAAATTAGCAGAATCTTTACGGGAAGTGCAAAGTAAATCCCTTCGAGTAATTATATGCTGTTGCATACCCTGAGTGGCAGCTCGAGTACCGATGTTTTTTTAATCCTGTTAATTTCATCTTACATTTTCTGTGGCATATGCTAGAGATCACGATGTCACAAGATGAAGATGTTACTCTTATTTCCACCGGAGAGTTGGATACTGCTGATGCAGTGAGGTCAATATTTCTCGACCGAGTATATGTAAGGAATCTGACAGGTGTTGGATTAGAACTTCCCTCCAAAATGGTCAGCAAGGAGTGTGAGAAGGCTCTGAGGCCCCTGTCGCCAAGAATCAAGTTTGTAGGGATGAAGATGTGGAAAGAAGAGGGTAACCAGTGTTTTTAATACTACATCCCCTTCAGATACTGTAGGGACTGTGACCGCATCAGATCAGAGGGGATTTAATAATTGTATGGTGCTATCATCTTGATAAAAGGAGGACGAAAGAACATGACAGAGTAGTCCTTCTATTAGTGGATTTGATAGAAAATAGGATGTTAAGGAAGAACAGATCCCCCGTTAGTTCCGATCAAGGAGGAACTGAGGGTCAATCCCACACTGATTTAGAGAGTCTGTCAATGATGGTTAGCGTTACCCCTCGCATTGTTCATAAAAGTGTCGTATCTTCAAAAGGCGACAAAGAAGGTGGCTTGAACATTGTTGTTGGAAGATCCACGCTATTTTAGAGACCTCTCTTGGTAAGAATTCAACGTTGAACCCTTGGCTCCGTTTCCAGTTGATCATGGCAAAAAGGATGGTCATCCTTCTGGTAATATGAAGATAATTGACTCTGTGAGCGTAATTCCACCCTTGGGCCCCTCGATCATGGAACAATATCTAATATTTAAGCTAAGCGAATAACCTATATCAATTAGCATGTTGAAGCCCTTCTTGCTTATGTTTTATCAACTGAAATATTGTCCAGAGATGACGTACTAAAACAATATGTCTATGATAAACATTTTACAACGTCAATTGGAGCTGGTTGTGGAGGTAATCTCTTAGACTAACTCATTATTTGGTGAGTTTAAAATTATTTTTTGGTACTTATGAAATTATTATCTTATGAATACTTATTGCAGAGTCACCATAATTTGATGGTTTTAGCGTACTAAAAAATGACCTCTACCGATGTTAAGGTTATAGAAGACTTCAAACCAAAACCATTATTATTTGGTTCTATTAAGTCTCTTAATACCAAGGTGTCGCGTTATAAACAAACTATGGTACTTCCTAGCTTTTTTATGAGAAGCTCATGAAAGAGAAGGCATATTTGGGTGATCAGTTGACTTCCTATACTTCTGAAAAGGATAAATTAAGAAAGAAGGTTGCAGAAATAATGACTCAGAATGAAACTCTTGCAAAATAATCCTCAGAGCTTATCTCACAAAATGTTGGGTTGCTCATCAAGGTTGCAGAGTCCACCATTCTAATATGTAATGTTTGGCTAGATATTTATATTATTCGAGCATAGCTATCTTGATTAAGGTCCGAGCTAGAGCATGTTAAAAGGAATTGAGGGATCATGTTGCCAAGGCCTGTGCTGATGGGTAGAGGGATGCATTGGCTACCACTCAGAAAAACTTAGAGAAAGTTAAAAAAAACACCATTACTGAGCCATGGAGAATAAAGCATGAGTTGAATTTGGGTCAAATTAGAGGGCTTGTAGTAGAAGACGAGAGGCAATGGGTAACAGATGACAAAGAAGAAGAAGATGACATTGAGAACGTGATTGAGAATTTAACCCCAACTGATGAGGTTCCACCTGCTCCTACCGGGGGGTCAGGTGATATTTGATGAGGTTAGATAATTTTGACACTGTTGCTTACCCATATCCGAAGGAAAATTCGGACTGAACCCTTATCATGAGACACCGAACAGGGTAATGTTAGAGAAATACGACTAAGCAAGGTGTTGATCATTTCATATCTTGGGCTAATGGGTTCTGAAACTTAACCCAAGCCCACAATCCGATCTGAAAGGCCCATGGGTCATTAATTAAGTATAAATACCCCAACCACTTTCATTAATGATGGTGATCGGAATTTAATATAAGCACACACCTTAATTATCTCTCTACATTTCATTCTAAGCCTTAAATTCTCAAAACACTTTACTAAATTACCCTTAATCAGAAATAATCCATACTAAATTGGTGACCACATTGGGAGCACGACGGTGCCTGAATTTCATACTCAAAACCAGCATACAAGGTAGTTCGGATGGATCTGAATGTGCAGAATATTCTACCCCCCTGAGGTGGAAGTTGCAAAGGAAAACAATGAATACACTATCGAGGAGCGCGATCAGTTGAGGGTTGAGATATAGGCGTTGAGAGCATTAAAACAAGCGGAGAAATGGGTTAAAGAAAAATCTGGTGTGTCAGTGCTTCACCATACTGACAATCCTGGAGAGAATGAACAGTCTCTAAAAACCCATCTCAGCTCCAAGAAAATGTGTCGATCTAAACATGTGGAGAGCTCTCCATCGGAATCCTCCAGCAGCTCATCTAATGAGGCAGAACTTGAAGAGTAAGTTTCCTCCAACAATAAGGAAGGACGGTCGAAAAAGAACATGAGGTTGAGTAAAAAACATTCAAGAAAAAGGGATAGGCATGGTAGACTTAAGAAACACCATGGGAAGGTAAACGGTTAAGCTGATCAGCACATTGACCGTTTGCTGATTGATCCCTTTCCTTTCCAGTCCGAACCAGATATTGTTGTTACTCCGAATGAAGATACTGTTTTTAGTCGTAACAAGAACTGGAGGAAATCGCCTTTATCTGCGAAAATACTCTCCGGACACATTCCCAAGAGGTTTGACAGCTCTAAGATAGAGAAATATGATGGGAGTAAAGATCTAGACAACCATCTGGAGCAGTATAAGAAATTTATGATGAACTTTGATGACGACGACAGACTGTTGTGTAGGGCCTTCCAAACTTTCACATGAAGTGCCCTCAAATAGTATAATAGTCTCCCTCAGGGATCTATAAAAGTTTTTGATATATTTTGAGTTGCCTTCGGGAGGTAGTTCGTTGGAAGTAAGGAGCTTAAGGGTAATGAAGATACCATCCATTGTGCTCAGGAGCCAAATGAGTCTCTGAAGGAGTACATCAGCCGGTTTGTGAATACAAAGAATGGGCTTGCAGATTGCTTCGAACAAGTTACAATTTCTTCCCTCAAACAAGGTTTAAATCCAGGAAATTTAACTGATTCAGTGACTCGAAAGAAGGCTATGACCTGGGGAGGGTTGTTGAATCAAGTTGGAAAACAGATTAATATTGAGGAAACAAAAAAATCCAGAGTGCCTCGCCAGATTAGGTCTACTACTATAGCATCAACACCTCAAGCTGCCAATCAGTCTGGCTACAGATCGAAAGAGACTAGACAGGGATCTAACCAATCAAGGTAGAATCAGTCCAACCAGAATCAGAACCAACAGGTTAGAAACAAGAAGGGACCATGGGTTCAACCTGAGTGGTTTGCTGATTTGGGGGAAAGTATGGATACAATATATGATAAAACTAAAAGAGAAGTACACTTTAGAAAACCAGCAACATTGCAGTCCCCTAGGTATACCGGAGTACCCTTTTATGTAAGTACCATAATGACATATGACATGATACTTATGATTGTATAGCCTTGAAGAAAGAGGTCCAGAACCTCATTGAGAGGAGTAAGTGGGGGGGCCTATGTCAAAAAACAAGGAGGGAGCAGACGGGATAATACACAATCCAATGCCAACACTCCCTGAACTACTCTTTCAAGCAATCCTGGAACGTCTACACAGGAAGATGCTATGGTGATTACTAAAAGGTTTGATATAGACTATGAGTATCTTGATCCGAATCCAAGTCGGAATCGGGTGGGGGTAATAACAGACAAAACTAATATTGTCTCTGGTTTGATTAAACACTTTGAATATTTAATTATCTTTGGAGGGGACACTACAACTGCACCTTCTAGTTCTTCAAGGAAAAGACATGTTCACAGTTAGGCCACCTAGTTGGATGGAGGAATGTCCAAAAACCTATACCAAACTCCAGCTCCTTACATAGTTTTCGATGATGATGACCTAAGAGACATTGCATGGCCTCATGAAGACGCTGTGGTAATAAAGGCATCAATAGGGGAAATGATATACGTCGAATCTTGATTGACACAGGAAGTTCGACAAACATCTTGTTTTTAAGCTCCTACAAACAGATGAGAAACCATTCGGTTATACAACATTCGAACAGAACTTTTATGGGCTTCATATAGAGTTCTGTAGATGTGATTGGGGAATTTGAAGAAGAAGTATTGTTGTGCAAAGGACCTTTTAAGAAAATGGTAAGAGTATTGTTTGTTGTGGTGGATTTCCCAATATTTTATAATGAAATATTTGGGAGGTCTTGGCTCTCCAGAATTCATGTTGTGGCATCTACGATCCATCAATGTTTAAAATACGCTGTCCAGGGATAAGTAGGTGTTGTCCGGAGCAGTCTGAAAGTAGCCATGAAATGTTATACAACGACCCTTGTCTCTAAGTCTGTAAAGGCAGTCAGGATTAACAGAGATTAGCAGCTATTGGAGCCTTTTACCGTTGAGAATGAAATTGATGATCCCAGGGAGGCTCCCAGTGTCATAATACCCGTAGAGGAGGTTGAAATCCATTCCCTAGCTGAGGGAAAAATATTAAAATTGGTACAAAGCATGCACCAAGTTTGAAACACAGGCTATTATCTTTTTTAATGAGTAATCAACATGTATTAGCATGGTACAATGGTGATGTTACTGGAGTGCCAGCTGATATAATTTGTCAAAAGTTGTTCATACGAACTGATGTTGCGCCGGTTGTACAAAGAAGAAGGTCTTTCTCTAAAGAAAAAGAAGATGTGACTATTTAAGAAGTTGATCGTTTGACCAAGATGGGCCACATAAAATAGTCTCAGTACCTTTTATAGACTTCCAACCCTGTCTTGGTCAAGAAAAAATGGCAAATAGAGCATGTGTATCGACTTTACTAATTTTAATAGGGTGTGCCCCAAGGATCCTTATCATGTTCCTCCGATAGATCAGTTGGTGGATTTTACTTCTGGGAATAAATTGTTGTCTTCCATGGATGCGTTTTCGGGGTACAACCAGATACAAGTAGATCTGAATGATCAAGACCACACCACTTTTATCACGGACAGAGGTATTCATTTTTATAAACTGATTTCGTTCGGATTACAAAATGTTGGGGCCACCTATCAAAGGTTAGTAAATAAAGCCTTTGCTAGTTAAATTGGAAGAAATATGGAAGTTTATATAGATGACATGATGATAAAAATCTTTAAGGAAGATGCACATATATCTGAACTTCAAGAAACGTTTTGCAACTTAGAGGTTGTGAACTTGAAGTCAAACCCTGAAAATTGTGTTTTTGGGGTCCGGTCTGGAAGATTCTTGGGTTATATAATAAGTGAAAAAGGAATTCAACCTAAACCGGATCAGTTCAATGCTCTATTAGCTATGGATCCTCCTCAGAGCACCAAATAAGTTCAAAGACTGACCGTACGATTGGCTGCGTTGAACAGGTTTATTTCAAGATCATCAGACAAATGTGCTCTATTTTCCCAGGTGTTAAGGAATGCCAAAGAATTTAGTTGGTCTCCATAGTGTGATCAAGCATTTCTTGAAATCAAGAAACATTTGTCTTCACCCAAGACTCTCTTTAAACCTGTTTAGGGGAAAACCTCTATATGTACTTAGCTGTATCAGAGTATGCCATAAGTTTTGTGCTAGTAAGAGAGGTGAATAATTACCCTCGCCTGGTGTATTACATTAGCAAAAGTCTGTTGGATACTGAAAGAAGATATTTGAAGTTAGAAAAACTAGCATTGGCCTTGGTAATTGCGGCAAGAAAAATGAGACCGTAATTCCAAGATCATTCCATTGTCATTCAGACATCTTTTCCCTTAAAGAGTGTTCTTCAGAAAGCTGGTGTATCAAGAAGAATGACCAAGTGGTCAGTTGAGCTGGGTGATTATGATATTGATTTTGCACCCCGAACAACGATTAAAGCCAAGTAAGTGGCTGACTTCTTGGAAGAATTCTATGTTGATAGATCCTCGAGACAGATACTAGAATACCAGTCTAAGAAAGAGTGGGTAGTCCAAACTGATGGTGGATCTAGTACTATGGGATGTGGAGCTGGAATTTTTTTAACTTCTCCCTATAGTGATACTATGTACCAGGCTATATGTTTTGGTTTCAGAGCTTCTAACAATGAATCTGAATATGAAGCAACTATAGTTGGTCTTAGGCTAACCCTTATATATGGGGCCAGAAGGGTCCGATTAATGAGTGACTCCCAACTACTTATTCGCCATGCTCAAGGAAAATTTGAAGCAAAGAAATAACAATTGATAAAATACTTGCTTATGTTGAGATAAGTTGCTGCAAGCTTCAAGAGTATCGAGTATGAACACATCCCAAGATCATAGAATACTGTGGCAGACTCTTTTGTAACCGTAGCTTATTCTGAATGTTACCCTTGGATTATGATGTTAGAATGTCCAACAATACAGACGGACCAAGTAAAAGGTAAAGATAATGAAAAAAGTATGAGCATTGTAATCATTCAACCCAATGACTGGAGGTATGATATTCTTCAGTTTATTTCTGATGGGATTTTGCCTTCGGACAAAGCCATGGCTAAAAACGTTAAGCATAAGGATCGTGGTTTCTTGGTATTAAGAGAAATTATTTACAAGAAATCTTTCAGCAGGCCCCTTTTGCGCTACTTAGGATTTGAAGAATCCCAAGTTGTGTTATCTGAACTACATGATGGTGAAGGTTCTGCACACTGTGGCTACAAAGCCCTAACCAGAAGAGTCTTATTAGCAGGGTACTACTGGCCAACCATAATGGTAGATGCCAGAGACATGGTAAAGAAGTGTGATCCTTTCCAGAGATATAGAAATGAAATTCACGTGCAAACAGTTCCTATGGAATCCATATCTGAACTGATACCCTTTGATAGATAGGGGTTGGATCTGGTTGGGCCTCTTCCCATGGCATTCGGTGGATGTCGAACAATCATAGTTGCTATTGACTATTTCTCCAAGTGGATAAAGGCAGCTCCCTTAACTAGAACCATTTCTAAGGCAATTATAAAATTCATTTTATCTAATATATGTTGCAGATTTGGGGTTCCCTGGAAATCACCACAGATAATGGGCCATAGTTCGATAATAAAGACATGGAAATGTTCTGCACTTCGAGAGGAATTCAAAACTGCTTTTATTCTCCTTTCCACCTTCAAGCAAATGGAAAAGTTGAAGTTGCTAATCGGACAATTTTGTCTGGGTTGAAGAAAAATCTTGAGGGAGCTGTAGGAAAGTGGTCGAGTTATCTACACAAAGTATTGTGGGCTTACCGAACTACTCATCGTGCTGCTACAAAAGAATCTTCTTTTGCCCTCGTTTATGGGATGGATGCAATCAATCCCATAGAAGCTACTTTACTACAAAAACTATTTCGAACAGGTAAATGATATGGCAGTCAGGAATCAGTTATATTTGATTGAAGAAAGAAGAGTTGAAGTGCATTTAAGAACAACACATTACTAGGGTTTGATGAGGAGCAGATTTGCCTCCAAAATTAAAAGAAGATATTTTTAATTAGGGGACAAAGTCTTAAGAAAAGTCTTTTTACACACCAAGGAAAAACAGTTCGGCAAGCTGGCTCCGAATTAGGAAGGTCCATATATGGTATGTGGGAAATTCAAACCAGGAACATACAGACTTCAAGACAAGGAGGGGAGAACACTAAAGCACCCATGGAACGTTGAACATCTCAGGTTATACTTGGAATATAACTCTCTTGTAAATATTTACTTTTTGAATGTCAATGTAAATATTAGGGGGGCATACTTTTTCCTACCTTGGCGGCGCTGGGAGGTTTTAACGTTGTGTCTGAGTTTTTAAATAATATCTTATGTCTTCTTCAAAAGTTTGGTTCAAAATTCTTCTTGACTTAACCATAATGTGAGGTGGTCGGATATTAAATACTTATTAAACACTCCGGATCTCAAACATCTTTGAGTTAATCGTATATGTTAAACACTTGATCACATTTATTAAACATATGTGATCGAAATCATTTAATACACTTACTTAACAAATCTGAAATATTGAAGGATATTTAAACACTGACAGTAAAGAGTTAAATAAAATTGATACAAAGGGAAATATGATATTGAAGTTTGATCGGAATAGACTCGATCCATGGTTCATAAATTCCTTGACCATTCAAGGACTTTGAGTTTTAAGAGCATAAATTAAACAAACAATACAACAAGATTCCTTGGCCATCCAAGGACTTTAGTTTTTTGATAAAAAATACACAGCATAACAATACAACCTTAGGGCTTGTTCCCTTCGGTCTTTTCATCATCATCGCCTTTCTTCAGACTTTTGAGTTCAGCACTTGAACTCTCACCAACTCTTTCATTATCCTCAGAATATTCCCCACTTGAGTAGTTGTGCTTATCACCATCACCCATTATATGAAAAGAAAGGCCATCATATTCCACAAATCTTTATAAAGGACCAAGATCCCTCTTAGGAAAAGTCTCGTGAAACAGTAAGACCATATCGGATTTAATTCCATCATATCTTTTCTCCAAAGAGTCTACCACTCCATAGGCATACTTCTCTATTCCCGCACCTATCTCTTCGGCTTGCTTTTTTACCAAAGATGTATTCTCATTTGTCTTCTTCTTAAGAAGATCCTCCAAGTTGACTTTATCTTTGTATAAAGTCTTGACAGTTTGTCTCTAGCTTCCAGTTACTCCTTCAGAGCTTCGATCTCGTTGGAGAAAGAATTTTCCAGTCCGGAATACTTGGTCTAGAGATCTTTCTGAGCATCTTCTGACTTGTGCAGTTTGGCAGCCAAATTCTATTTTTCCTCCTTCAAGGATTCTATGTTTTGTTGAGCTAAATCCTAGAAACAGTTTGAAAATATTACCAAGTTTTCTCTCACTAGAAGTATTTGTGTTGTTGGAGACAATAGAACAGTAAAATCGATTTATATAACTATAAAAATTGGGAGTTTACCTAAGAGAAGACAAACCGACCAAAGTGTTGATTAAGGGCGATAAAGTATGAGAGTTACACCCTAAGTAACGTTTTAGCCTATACGAGAATCTAAGAGAAAAACGGATGAGAGGTCTAACCAGAACCTGACACGTGTCCCACGTCGAAAAATGACTCTTAAAATTCTTAACGGTAAAATTTATCCCACCAAATTCCGATCGGGCTGACTCTTGAAATTCTTAACAGAAAAAGTCGATCTCTTTAGTTCGGATACAGAGACAGATCGGAAGGTCATATTGGAAATGCTTTAATTTTTATTCTTCTGGTTTAGCTCTTCCAAAGATTCTTTACAAGACCCAAAAGGGTTACTGATGAGGTCAGATAATTTTGACACTTGCTGCTTACCCTTATCTAAAGGGCAGTTTGGACTGAACCATTATCATGAGACACCGAACAGGGTAATGTTAGTTGAACGTGACTAAGCAATGTGCTGTTCATTTCATATATTGGGCTAATGGGTTCTTAAACTTAACCCAAGCCCACAATCCGACCTGAAAATCCCATGGGTCATTAATTAAGTATAAATACCTCAATTACTTTCATTAATGAAGGTGATCAGAATTTAATACAAGCACATACCTTAATTATCACTTTATATTTCATCTTAAACCTTAAAATATTAAACACTTTACTAAATTACCCTCAGTCAGAAAATAATCCACACTAATATTGAAGATGTGATGGTTGATACTATAGGGTGCTCGGATGTGATTTTAGTTGAGAAAGATCTTGTTAAGGAAGGTGCTTTCGGTGAGGAGGGTGCCTGATTTATTTTACAACTATACTTTGGTGAATTTTTGGATTTTGTTTTGTTATACATATCTAGATTTTGTTGACTTTGTTTTTGTTTTCTATGTATGCATCATACATTTGCTCAACCTATTGTTTAAGGTTATTGCTATGTAGTTGGAGATGATAGCGGGAGGGGATGGTAATTTTGTTATTTTGATAATCTCTGTTAATTATTTAAGCATAGTTTTGCCTTTTGTGTGGCCATAAAGGCTTAGTTTATGAGCTAGTTCACTTTGTGGGCTTCAATAGCCTATGATCAGTATGGCATGTAACGTGGTCTTAGAGACTTGACATTTGAGTCAGTTTACTTTTCTAAGCTATATAGCTCGGGCTCAGTATGACCCCTAGCATAGCCTTCAAGGCTTGGGTTGCATACCAGTTCACTTTTATTGACTCTTTTTTGTCAAGGTTCAGCGTGGCCCATTGCGTAGCCAATCATGTGTGCCCCATTTATTCCATTTCGATTATATGTTAATGGTAAGACCCCCCCCCCCCTCCCTTTCAAATTTTCTTATTAATTATGAATATTTGTACTTGCTACTATTTTATCAAATTAAAGTAAAATTTGGAAAAAAGTGATTTCATTAATAGCTTTGGCTTACAGTATGCCTCATTAAAAACCTTTAAGTGTCACCAAAAGGGAATAGGAGTGCACAACCGCTCTTAAATAGCATGGTGATACATTTTCAAATGATTAACGTTCCATTAATTTTTTAATACATTCCCATCCAAGTCTTCCAATTTGTACGTCACGTGATGTCCTTTGGAAATTACTTTATACGGACCCTCCCAATATGGAGCCACCTTTCTTGCATTCTTGTGCTGAGCTCGTTAGAAGATATTTTTAAACACGAATTCACCTATTTAAAACTTCGATGTTTTATCTTGGAATTGAATTTACTTCTTGTTAAACTTTTGTAATGCTCAGATCAAACTCTGAACATATCCTTTCTTTCTTTCATCAAGTCAATTAATGATTGTCGCTCTTGGTCATTTACCTCCTCCAAATAAGTGGCTACTCGATGGCTTGTGATTATTATTGTTACATGTACTACAGCTTCCATTCTATATAATAACGGGAAAAGGGTGTCCGCATTCATTGATCAAGGTATACTTCGGTATGTCCATAATACCTTGACTAATTTATCTGGCCATTTTCCCTTTGAACTATGAAGTTTTTTTATCCCTACTAGGATAGTTCTGTTTGTGACCTAGACCTAACCGTTAGTTTGCGGGTAGTATGGTGTAAAGAAATGTCGGTTGATTCCATATCTGTGGCAGAATATTGTCATTATTGCATTCACGAATTGAGATCCGCTTTTTGTCATAAGGATTTGTGGGATTCCAAATCAAGAAAAAAATTGATTTTGGATGAAATTACAAATCTCAAGCGCTCTCGTCTTGGCCAGCGCCTTGACCTCAACCCATTTTGTGAAGTAGTCAACTGCCACAATGAGAATTTTTTGTTTATCAGTAGCCATTGGGAGAGATCCCACTAAATCTATCTCTTATTTGTTAAAATGATATGGTGGTGGCATAATGCTCATTAGCTCACTCGCTAGATGTCATTTATTTGTGAATTGTTGGCAATGATAGTATTTTGACATAAGGGCGTGTACGTTTGTGGCCACTTTAGGCCAATAAAATCCTGTTAGTATGAATCTTCTTATCAGACTATGATATCCGTTATGTGCATCGGTTTTCGCTTCGTGCAAGTCTGTCAGAAATGCTTATGCTTCATCTTTGTTGACACAATGCAGCAGTGGTTGGGTTGCGCTTATCCTAGTATAATATATTATCTAAAAGTGTATATTTTCTCATACTGGACATGTGAAATTTACCTTCCTACTCTTTCAAGGCTTTAAAGTATCCTTTGGTCCTTTGTTGTTTGGCGTTGAAGGATGCTGTCGCTTCATCGATCACCAGTTGCAAATTTGATCGAACTAATAATTGTTTAGCTCCACAGATGTGGGCTAATTTCAGAACTGCTATCACTACTTCATACTTTTCCGCATTATTGGTCGGAATGAAGGAAAATCTTATCACATGTAGAATTTCTTCCCCAAAAGTTATCCTGAATATGATTACAACACCTCATAGTTGAATTTGAGGCCTCGTCTGCATCAACTATCCATCAGGGATTGTCTTCCTTTGCTTCGACTATTTCCTCGTCCGACCTCCTGTATCTTATAAGCTCATTAATGATGTCAACCACCACCTCATCCTTTATTGTATTTCTTGGATCATAATCAATGTCATAAGCTCCAAACTCGACTGATCATCTTGTTATCCTTTCCGAAATATCCAGTTTTTGAAGTATATTACGCAATGGAAACGAAGTGTGCAAGATAATGGTATGACTTTGAAAATATGGCCACATTTTTCTGGCCGTGACTACTAAACTAAGGGGCAGTTTCTCCAAGTTCAGATATATGGTCTCAGTATCAACTAATCCTCTACTGAAATAATAAAATGGCTTCACTACGCCAATAGTTTCCCATACTAGCATGTCACTTATTGCACAACTCGAAACCTAGACAAACAAATATAGAGATTCTCTAGGGTCGGGTGTTGTTAGCATCTCTGGCGATGTTAATCACTCTTTTAATTCTTATAATGCCATGTTGCATTCATCTTTTTAGTGGAATTTTTAACTCCCTTTAAAACATTGAAGAATGGTTGGCTTTTATCCGACGCTCTAAAGATAAACCGTGAGAGACTGGTTAGGTGTCCCGTTAACTGCTGCACTTCTTTTATGTTTTATGGGGGCTTCAATTACCAATATTGTCTTATATTTGGAGAGGTCGGATTTTATCCCATTTTTACTTACAATAAAAAACGTTGTCTCTCCCTAGAGTTTAAGATGATATCTTTGTAGTGTTTCAAAGGCTTTCCCCATGACTTCAAGTTGGCTCTCCCTGGAGTCACTTTTGACTATCATATCATTGATGTGGGCTTCCATATGCTGGCCAAGTTCACCCTTAGATATTTTATTGATTGCCATTTAGTACGTTGAACCCTCATTTTTAATCCAAATGGCATCAATTTATAACACTAGAGGCCTTGATTTGTTTGAAATGTTGTATGTTCCTCGTCTGTGGGGTTCATAGATTTCTGTTTGTATCCGGAGTATGCATCCATAAACGATAAAAACTCATTTTCAGAGGTGGCATTTACCAATTGATCAATTTGTTGGAGAAAATGTGTCCTTAAGACATGCTTAACTGAGATTGGTGAAGTCGACACACACACGCTACTGCCTATTTTTATTTTTTACTAATACAGGGTTTGATATCCACGTCGGATAATGGGCATGCCTAATGTGCCCCAGCTTAAATAGCTTGTCCACTTCTTTAAATATCGTCTCTGACTTTTCTGGGGAGAAAGTTCGTTATTTTTCCATATCGGGTGGACATTATTGTTAACAACTAATGAATGTTAAATCACATTTGGATAAACTCGTATCACTTTTTCAGTATTTCGTGCGGGCATGTCTTCATTTTTCTACAACAATGTTATTAAACTATCTTTAAATATTGGGTCAAGTTTGTTACCTATTTTGAATACCTTGCCTTCTTCCAATATAACACTAGTTTTTCTCATAGGGGATCATCCTCATTCTCGTCTTCTTTGAGGTCATCCAGCTCTAAATGTTGATGTTTGTTTGTCCGCAATGGCCCCATATCCCAGAGCTCGTTAATTTCTATTGGGCTGCTTTAGATGGCTTGAGTGTTATGGCGTAGCATTATCTTGTAGCTCTTTGATTACCACTTATTATTTCCACTAGATTGTCGACGAGGTATCTGATACATTTCCTAAATGAGCATGCAGTGGTCTCAAGCTTGTATAGCCATGGTCGTCCCATAATGGTGTGGAAGAACTTAGGGCCTTAACGATCATAAATAATGTTTGGACCACTTTCTTGGTATTGTTGCCTTAAACGGGGGTACCCAAAGTATTTGCTCATAGCTTTCCTTGAAAATAACATAGTTGAGTTTCCATTGTCTACAAGTACTCTAGCAACTATTACCCTCGGGATGTTGGCGTTAATTATAAAGGCATCTTCATGGGGGGTGATGATACCCCTCAAATCATCATTTTTGAACGTAAGGTCCACGACTAGCTCCAAAAAATTATGATACGCAGAGCTACCCACCAAGTGGATGTCTAGGTCTTTCCAATGTTGTTTATGTGCTGCTAGATCAACCTCTGATAGGGTATCCTCCTTAAAAATCTTGCACAACCATTGTTACTTCTCTTTGGATTTGTCAGGTGCCTTGTTGATTGTGACGCTAACATCCCCATCCTCTATTATCGCGCTCTCTCTTTGTTTGACAAACTGGACGAGGTCACCATTGTCAATCAACCTTTGAATTTCTTCCTTCAATTTCCAGCATTCATTAGTTAGGTGGCCATGGTCGTTATGATACGCACAAAAATAGTGAGGGGATCTCATATATGGTGTCGCTATCATACCCTTGAACTGCTGGTATTTGGCTCTTTATTTCATTTTCTCATAAATAGTAACTATGTCTTCAGTCAGGGGTGTGAACTTCCTGAAGGTATTATCATAATAGGATGGGTGCGGTCGAATCACTTGGGGTAGGAAAGAATCTAACCGAGGTGCATCCTTATAATGTATCCTATCCCCGCTTGACGGTTTAAGCTCTTGAAGTTTCTGTTGAGAAGTTGGTGTGACGTCCCCCTTCTTTAAGTCATCCACTCGAATAAACTGGTCTGACATGGCAAGGATTTCTCCTATCATTTTCACTGGGAACCTTATGAGGTTTATGAATAGGGGGCCCTCCCGGTCCAATCCCCTTTTGAAATCCGCCACCATTACCGACTTAACGTATGATAAAAGGGAGTTCATTTCTCGGACAAACCTTTGTACATAGCTCGTTAATGTTTCACCCCTTCGCTGGTATAAAATTCCATTATAACATCGCCTTTATGTTTTCGCTCATTGTTCCCAACAAAGTGATTTATGAAAGCGAACCATAAGCCTTTGAAGTTCTTGATTGAATCCTTTTGAAGGTTGTTGAACAAGTCGAGTCTATTTTTTAAAACGTCATGGAGAAATCTTTGCAAAGCAGTACATCACCCAGATGGAAAACCATCACCAAGTTTCTAAATTGCTCGAGGTGGTACTCAGGGTCCCCTGATCCATCATATGAGTCCATCTTGTGGATCGAATTTCCGGGAGAGCTTTCCATCAAGAGTTCTTTTGAAAAATGGAGACTCCTACAAAACATAAGCAACCATAGTGGGCCTTACCTGATCTACTCCATCACTTCTGGTCATTTGTCTTCGCGAGGTACCCCATTGCTGGACAAGTCATCCCGGTTAGAGTCCGACACCCTTTCTTTCTCTGCTTCTTTATATTGTTCTTGTAGTGTGCTCGCCTCTATGGGTGCGACCTCTATTCCTACCAGTAAACTCGATCTCACCGACTTCTTGGTGAGTATCCTGCTTGATTGCGTCTTCCGAAATAACTCCATCGCTCAGACGTCGTATGGTATCGGCGATCGCATTGAAGTGTTGTTTAGCTTCTTTATCTCTATTGCTGCCACTAGGCAGCCTTGTGATTTTCATGCTTAATTTCCTCTATATGAGTTTCCAGAATTTGCACATTAGAGAGGTGGAAGATATACCTAGGTTTAGAGGGTTTTCCTCCCGAGCCACTCCACCAGTGTTCGCTCCAGCGTTCATCTGGGAATGGTCGTCATTGTCATTCGTTGTTACGTAAGCTGGCTAATGTCCCGCTTGATCGGCTCCCAAGATTCCTGCATCGCTAGGGGAGTTTTCTAGGGTTCTTTGAGCATCAACTTGGTTGCCTTATCCATCGTGCCCGTGGATAGCTCTCGTGTTTTCCCTTTCTATTCCTGATCTAGTCAACATCATCACAAATGTGCTAAGAGCAATGCATCACAATTTCCCACAGATAGCTCCAAAATCTGGCGAGAGATTTTAGTGACACTGATAATAAATTGCAATCAATATCAGAAGAATAAACGCACAGTATTCTTATTGTTCTAGTTGGAAAATTTTACATTGAAATTGGGTTTGTATCCCTTTATATACTATAAAGCCCTATATAGTATCCCACTATCTCTTAATAACTTCTCTACTTCAGGATGCGCTAAGTAGTGGGCCTATTGCTTCATTCCCACGTTCTTCATGTTTCCTAAATACCATTTTTAATGGCCTCATCCGCGTAATAATCAGTCTTCGTCTAATCCCCACTACTAACGACCTATGAATACTCCTCGCGGTATAGTACTGATTTTACACGTACGTAATCATAAATTTTGCTCGGTTAGACAAAGCCCCTCCAGCTCCGTTGTATGATCGATGGATCTTATTTCATTTAATGGGCGTAACCAGATTGGGGTTGTGCGTTATCCGTTCAAGGATTGCGAGTTATTAGCTGATAAAACGTTTCTTCCGCTTCATAGTCGATGGTACCTAGTTATGGTCGAAGTGTCTAAACTGATTAAAAGATTATACCTTATTACTATGAATCAACAAACTCTAATCGAATATAATCAAACATCGAAACCCAAAATGAAATCGAAATAAAAAACTAAAATCAAATAATATTCAAACCAAATCGAAAATCAAAACAATGGTATCAAAATCCAAACAAAATATCAAAATAATAAATAAAAAAATATATTAAAACATTAACTAACAAAATCAAACAAACGTCCAAATCGAAAAACCATGAAAGCATAATATTAAAAAAACAAAAAAATGGAAAAAAAATATCTTCCGTGATCAAATCAACAAATAGCGAAGAACACGATGAACAAAAACCCAAAAAACATCTAAAATTTTATTAATTAAAATTATATATATTACTCAAAACTTAAATCATAATATATAAAATAATAATTAAATATATTTGAACCAAATAGCTAACCATCCATAATAACAACCACCCTAGCTATTTATTGTTGATATTAATTAAGCCTTCTACTTATTTTATAAGTATTATAAAAGTAATTTTTTACTGCTGATTTAATTTTCCCTAAATTTTATATTTATCAACGATATTTATAAAATAATCTCATTATTTCTTTTAAGGTTCATAGCTTTCGGTTTCCTATTTATAATAAACTAATCTAAAATTTATAACTATCAAGAATTATCCATCTTTAGAAAGATTTCCTCAACAACACTCTAAACATAAGTTAGCAATTAGTATTTACATCACGAGGCGTAGCTCATATGGTAGAGCCTCGTTTCGCATCCCCGCACCTCCGTTTATAAGATTCTCGATTTCAAGTCTTTTTTACAAAATTTGGCCTAAAAGATAAAAAGCTTGATAGGGAAGTATAGTTTGGTAAATATATATTGTAGCAAAACACCTAGTAATATAATCTTCGCACCATTTTCTTCTTTTTTATATCATACTCAGCAACCAGCCGGGGCTCTATACTTGTTTTATAACCTCGCTCACCACTTTGCCTTCTTGTTCAAGATTTTAAACCGATTCTTCTAGTCATATGCATAAACGTGTATTCTGGTGTTCTTCGTTCTTCTTTGTTTGAGGTGGCCTCTGCATAGCTAAAAGTATCAGAATTGGCCGGACAAGTATACATGGAAGTTTTGGTGCAATGTGTCTTCCTCCAGATGACTTGTCGTTCAATGTTCTTCAACTTTGTTGCTTATATGAACTAGTTTACATATAGATAGATCCTACATCCTTACATGTGTCTCCCATACGTAATCAAATTAAGAACACATAAGCATACAAATGAGCTTTATTTCCTTCATATAGAAAACAAGATGTGTTTTTCTTCGTCGGATCGAACAAAACAGAGAACAACATATAAACAGACAAAGACAAAACTTGTTACTGCCAAATAAAAATAGAGCTTATTGGACTACCATTGATTAGCTTATTTATTCCTCGTGAATAAAAGAATGAGAGTCATCCTAATAACTAGACTGTATATTTTTTGTTACCTCCTACTATTACTTGGCCCATGCAACTGCCTCTATTTCTGATAGTGCGCTTCTGTATAATTCCAACCTCTTTGCAAGGGAGGTACGTCGCTGCTGAACTGCTGGGTCCTCGTCCAGCAATTTGGCCAATTGCCTCATCTGCGAAATGGTTTCATATCTCAATAAACTTGTAACTGAGATCTCTAGACCAAACATGACAAGGATTCTAAATAAAATTAAAAAAAAAAACATTTTATTTTTCTACTCCTGCTCTTAAAAGAGAATTGGCAAAGTAGGGCTCCAGGGAGGTGTGCAATATAATTACCTCTTTTTGGCCCAATTCTGTGAAGAAAAAATCGAGCAAGCTGCGTTTTGCTTCACGAACTTGACAATAAACAATTGACTTTGGAATAGAGTTTCTTAGACCAGCACAGACCATGTTGACGTAGGACAACACGTTTGAACCTGTTAATGGAAGCAGAAACAATATCATGGTTACACTCTCGACCTGTTAGATGACTAAGATTCACAAAGGACATGGTAAATTTTTTTTACCAACTCTCCGGAGATATGCATCATTGTATCTGTCGAAAATCGAATGCGTAGGATTTCCACCTTTCTCAGCATCTTGGGGAAGCTTCCGGAAAAATTCAACAGTTAAATAACCACATTCCATGTCAACCAGCAGCAGTGTGTTTCTTTTGCTTTCTTCCTTCATCTTATCCAGTGATTCAATAGCTGCATTTGAGACTTCTACTCTAAGAGTTGGATACTGTTTTAGTTCCTGCAAGTAACAAACAGATATAACAAGTTCATGACACAAGTAATTTGACTGCAATTCGTATGTGAGCACGACGATGGGTATTTCTTTCAAAAGTTCACTTGAAAATTTGTGTGCTAGAAACATCCAACATGTATCTATTTGCTAGTGTATCGGCATTAATCTTCAGCTATATTTTCCAACTGTTGTTATTATATAGCATAAGCAGATACTTGCCAATGTTTGACTGAGAGACTTATGAACAAGATCCTTCAATATAGCATGAACCTGATGTCACAGTTAAAAAATATCCATCAAACTTACGAAACCAAATAATATACAATAAAGTATTTAAAGGCAGTAGAAGAATAACTGTACCGCATCAACAGCTGCCTCAGCAGGACCTCTGATGGAAACTAAACAGGATTCAATAAGACGGCGATATCCTTGTTCAGGAGCAATTAAATGTGGTTGATAACCATCAGCTTCAGTGATTAACTTTTTTACATTGTCCATTGAGAGATGTTTATCAAATTGCAACCTCTTTAAAGCAGCAGGAAACTGATTGTCGAAAACACCATAAATTTTATCACCACCAGCGCGTCTATGTATATTAGTTAAACCAAACAAAGGATAGGTTAACAACCCAATTGTATCAAAAAGTAATGCAAATTATTATAAACAAACTTAGAGTTATTAGTCACATACGTTCCATCAAGGTGTTCTTTGAATGTTTGATCAAAAGCGCGACATATTTCCATTATCACGTACAATTTTCCCTTCACCAAGTAAAAAAGAAGTTAAAACAAAAAGTGTACACCAATTATCCCACGCTTGTGATGTCAAGAATAAAACAAATTTTCCCATCTTGTTAACATGATCTATCTACTACCATTCAGCATTTGTTAATTGTAGACTAACCAAAGGAAAAATATAACTGTTTCTCATAGCAAAGTCCTTACTCCAGCGTCAGCAGCAATAGGCTTCCCAAGACGGGCCAATTCCATCTCGAGATCAGTAATAGTCTTGGTTATAAGAGCCTGGAGTGCTGGTATACGGGATTTGATAACCGTTTCCAAATGCTGAAAATCAAAACCATGATAACAGCCCATTATCACAAGTTAATGTACTGTTGAAGCTCATTTTTGAGACAATGCTTATACTATTTTTTTAACTTCTTTCTACTATAGATGAAAAGGAAGCAGGGTCTGATGTCTTAATCGCCAATTCAGTTATTTACTGCTAATAGTAGTTAGAATAAACATATTATTGTTCTATATGAAATCTTCTAATATTGGAAATAACCCACTGAAACACATTTCTTACAAGAAATGTTACATACCTTGGACATCATCTTCCCTAAAAACTCCGAACCCATCCTGTCACTAAGATGTTTGTATTCCGGGGTGGTCTCAAAGTACTCACGCTCTCGGCGGCGAGCAGCTATCATATCAACACTTTTATTGATGTCAGCCTGAGATCGATTGACAACACCAACCCAAGGATACCGTAACTTATAAGCTCTTCCCTCGAGCATCTAAAACACCAGAATTTGGGAGCACGCAACGAATTAGACTTTAGCATTGAAATGTCAAAGAGCATAAGAAAAGGAAATTTCAACAATTGCAAGATCTTTTCATATTAATGATTACTATTATGCCAAATTTCCTTGGTATTCATATTGTATCACGTAAGCGTTGTTCCATTGCAGATTATTAAGCCCATGGATTGACGGATGAAATGAAAAATCTTTTCATATTTATATCTAGTAACATATCAAAATTTCCTTCATATGCACATTATAACATAAAACCATTGTGTCACTGCAGAATATTACACCTATAGATTAACCTATTCGAAAACTTCGACACAAGCGATGATAGCTATAATCGTGAGTGATCACTTAATATTAGCCATCACAAAGCAACTTACATCGACAGCATCAGTCCCCTTGTCCATAAGATCAATCTTTGTCAAAACTCCAAAAGTTCTTTCCCCTAACAGAAACAATAAACACAGAACATTAGCGAGTAGGTGCTTGAGTTAAGCGATAACTAACTCCACTGATTATTGGATCAGCAAATGAGAAATCTTACAAAGTAACTGTATGACTATTCTCAAGAAAAGGGATCCCAAAAGAAGGCCAACTTTTTTTATCTAGAAGTATATAGAGTCACTTCAACATCAAAGAAATATATAACAATAGTAGCTTTCCTCTTTTATTTATGGCAAGTATCTTATCTACTATATTCTTACACAATTAAGTCAGCACTCAGCAGATATGACTGGGACAAGTGAATGGCACATAGCACACGTCAACCGGAGGAAATGAGGAATGATTATAGGGAGTACCTTTCGGGTCAACTTCACGAGAGATCTTAATAGCATCAGATGTAGCAAGATCTTGATTTGCGGGAGAAATCGCTAGTATAATACAGTTGGGCTGCAACGAAGGAGAGGCTTAATAAGCTAGACTTCAAAGAATTCATAGCTTCATACCAACGGTCAGAATATTATCATAAAAAAACAGATCTTATGCATGCCATGACGCTAAAAACTTTTATTGTTAACTTAGCCTCTTCCGTCTCTCAGATGCAATTGATTCTCACCTTCTCGATATAGGAGCGCACCATATTTTCAATATCTGCCACAATGCTTTCAGGTTGACCATCTGAAACAGTCATATAAGCATGATGACGGCAAACCAAATTAAAATGACTGGATGGTCTAACATTAACTCACTTGTAACATATAAGGATCAAGTAACTCACCAACAGCTACTTTTGTAAGCCCCGGGAGATCAACCAATGTCAAGTTCACAACTACAAAGTTTAAAAATATAATTATTTAGCAATGATGAACATAGGCTGAAAGAGACAGATCTGAACAAAAAGAGTAAACTTTCAAATCAATTTTGAAAAAGTGAAGTAAATGACTTCTGCTTATAAAGTAATTATAATTGCTGGTGCACCAGTTTTTTTAAGCTCAATAATGTAAGAAATTTCCAGTAAATTGGCCCAAAGAGTAGAGCCCAAAAGTTTCACTTATTCAATCCATCGGCTAAAAGTTTAAAAATTATGTGGTTACTAGAACCATATTCATGTAAGGCTTTACAATTTAAACTATATCAATGTCTCACCATTAGGAGAATATATACTAAGATGGATCGGGACTGTAGAGATTGTTTTGCTACTACGACCTGTTTCTCGATCAGTCTCATCGGAGATCTCCTGCCTCACAGCAGCTACATGTAAAATACAAGAATGATGAAGAAAAGAGAATCACAATGCTCAACTCTATATAAGGCCCTAAGAAAAGCAAGGAAAGAAAGATTGACATACAAGAATCGGTGTAGTATAACAAAAAGTAAAGAAAATCTGTTATGACAAGAAATATACCGAAATCGGTGAACTTTTTCCTTGGGAGGTGCATAAATTCTCCATATTCTTTTCCCTCGTCAATTCTGTGAAGCTGCAAAACAAGAGGTCTCCGAGTAACAATTCCTACATGCAAAGTGTTTGGGTCATACATCTGTCCGAGTGCGATCAATAAAATTCTCTGACTATGCCAAAAAACTCAAGAGTTAATTAAATTACCTGCACCACGAGGTAAGAAATCTTTCCCAACAATGCTTTCTAGCACCGAAGACTTTCCAGAACTCTACAAACGTGCACAAAATCCCAAAGTTAAAATAAAATATCCTTCCGGAAAAAAGAAGAAGCTTAGAAGTCTTTTGACCTCATGGAGTAGCCTAAGAGAACTAAAACTGATTCTGATTTGCCGAAACTTACATATAAATCGGCCTAATAACCAAAGAAATCCATCATAGTTGCAATAACATGATACATAGGTGACAATATATATAAACTCTCTTCAACCATAAAGATACAAGCAGCTTGAGCAAAATGTCCAGTAGAGGATACAAACAAAATGGGATCATGACATAGAGTAATGAAACAACCATCTAATACAATCAAAATCAATAGCCAATTAGCATTTCGTAAAGACAATCCGAAATGCGTAATAAAGTGACCATAAATGTATCCTAGCAATGCCATTACAAAACGATAAAACACTACATATAGATAGAGGGATGGAGCGAGAGAGAGAGATTGGACCTGGCCACCCACGACGGCGATGGCGGGCAAGGAGTCCCAGAGAGTGGGCAAAGAGCTGCCTTCACCATGATCGCCGAGAGCCGTACAGGCTCTCTGGATATTGTTAACCAGCGTTATGAGGTTCTCCATGTGACTTGGATCGTTGTCTCGGTGATACGGGCTGTTTTAGTCGGGAAATGGTGGGACTCGTTGGATTGGATGGGAAGAAAACGAGAAAAGAAGAAAAGAGAGGGAGCGTTCTGAAAGAAATAGTGAAAGCCCGATCGTATGAACTATGAAGACTCCAACGAATTAGGAGCGGTTTGTTTTAATTTTCATTTTATTCCGAAACTACCCCTTATGAAAATCAAGTTATGTAAAGGTAAAGGTATCCGACAATAATATTTGCTCATCATTATTATCTATCTAATATTTATTTAATTTATTTAATTTATTTAATTTATTAATTTTATAATAATATTTAAATATCACGAACTAGATAGGTGACATAACCATTCATTTTAAAGCTAATATTTTTTTTATCTTTTAATTTATTTTTAAAAAAATTTGTATTTTTAAAAAAATTTGTATTTTTCAAATCAAAATTTGAAAAGAAAAATTATAAGTACCACCCAGCATAATAAAGTTAAGAGACCGAGTATAATTAAATCATGCAAGACATGATACAATTGAGAGATCAGATATTATTAAATCATGCAATGATGAGAGTAGGTAGAGACTTAACCAATCGCAGAGATGCAAGACATATACTCCTTGATGATAAAGATGTGAGATTTAGTGTAACTAGATCTCATGAAAAAAATCTAAAAAATATCAACCATAGATCTAATTTTGTTCGTATTAAAAAAATAAAGTCGATAGTACTTTCATATTATTTTTTTCGAGCTACGTTTTGAAAATTCAAAGTTTAAAATAAAAAAAATAAAAAAAAAGTTTGGTTCGAAAGGGTTACTCCTAGGTTTTCAGGTCCAAATAGTTATTTGTAGTGTACCAATTTTGGATATTAGGTGGTAATAAGAAACTTGACTAAATATTAATGAATAATTCACCTTTGAATAATATTTGATAATTATATTTATACACTAAATAGTAATAAATAGTATTTGGGATAATAAATGGAAAATAGAATTTAGTATGTATTTTGATATATTATGCCATATAAAATATGATTAGAAAAATTGAATATTAGATTGTAATAAAAAAAAAATTATTCAATACTAAATAACATAAATATATTTTCAAATATTATTTAGTAATAAATAAATTAAAGCTGAATTTTTCATGCATAGTCTCGCATAATTTAATGATGCATGATTTTTAAATTTTATCATGCATGGTCTAGCATTTAATAAAGCATGGTCTCTCAACTCTATCATGTATGGTCTCGCATGATTTAAGAATGTATGGTTTCGCAACTTTATCATGTCTCGTCTCGCATCTTTATCATGTCTCGTCTCACATCTTTATCATCAATGATTTTGGCAAAAAAATTCATTAATGAATCTAGTTTTGTGTGTCTTTAAAACAAAATTTATGGTACTTTCGATTTTTTTTCCAAACTCCGATTTGAAAGATACAAATTTTTTAAAAGATAAAAGTAAAAAAAAGATGACATTGAATTCAAAGAAAGAGAAGTGGTTAGTTGAGTGGTGATGAAGGTATTGTTATAAAATTAGACATCTTGTTTGAATTATGTAATAATGATACTTGATATACCAAACCATATTATTATTTTTAAAAGCAAATTGACTTTTATTGAGAAAGAAGAATACAACTGAAAACCTTAAATGCCCAACTTAAGAAATCGAGTTATTCTTCCTAAAACTAGAGATTGTGAGGGAAATAAAATGAATTTTAATGTTGTTAGCGCCTAAATTTTAGCAGAGAAAAATAAACGGCAAACATTGCTATTACAAAAGAATCAATTCATCTTCGTCAAAGCATTATCAAATTTAGATTCAACTTGATTTCTTCCAAATCTAATCGAGCTGCTGAAATCATCAGGGATTCTAAAAGAATTAAAATATTTTTATATTACGGAAATATTATTTTGTTTTTGTAGCTTCTTATTCTTATTCTTTTTATGTTTTTTCTCACTAAATCGTGAATGCCATAGGAATTTTGAGATAAAATTAAATCCACACAAAATTAACAAATATTAAAGGTATTCAATTTATATCAAATAATTATTCTAATCAACATCTTTTTGGTGTTTTATTAACAAAGAAAGCTTCGTAGGAGAAATTAGAAATTATGTAATTAAAAATGACAAAATTATAGCAAACAATAGACTTGATGACGGTACCACAATTAATAAATTGTTATAATTGTGGGACCTACTATTTATACTATAAAAGCACCACCCTTTTCTTAGGAATGGTGATTGATAAATGATTGAGCAATTATTACATTGACTTTCTCTCTCTAAAAATACGTATTTCTCTCTCTAAAATACTATCTAAATAATTTGAACAACACATTTAGCCCTCTAAATATTGTTTTACTCAAAAGCCTCATCCAAAAATATCTGGAACGATCATTGGCACCGTCTGTGAAAATCGATCAACAGCATGATGATCAGCATGTTGGTGAAATTTTAGAAGAGTCTATGTGGTTTCTCGGAGAAATGAGTTGTTGGAAGAAATTGAAAGGTTAAATTCTGAAAGAGATGCAACGATTGTTGCTAGAAAAATTCGATCCGAAGTCCAAAGAGAAAATGAGATTTTGACACCTAGCATGTATCACATTATCCCTTTACAAGTAATCATTTGGCATTCCCTCTTCTGACTCAATAGTCATCATCACCTCTCCAACTTATCTGACCATTTTCTCTTTCATATCTCTTTTATAAATATTCATTCAGTTATTATTTTTGTTTGACAAATACCTTATAGTGAGAGAAATCAACGTTTCCTCAGAGAATCCCTAATTACCTTCACATGATAAGCTAGTTTCTAAGCTTTCTTCATCTTAAAAACCTACCTTTGCCGGATAATTCATATTTCATAGCTAATCTTCAAATTTTATGAGATAATTTGAAGATTCTTATTCATCTTAGTTTATGAAAAAATCCCCAGCTACTAAAAAACCAATTTTTGGCTTTTACGATTACTTGTGTATCAGTAAAGGGCTGCTAAATATAAAGTCACAGTGGTAATAGACAATTCTCCTTAGTTTTAACTAAAATCATTGTTTACGGTAATTTCAACCCGAATTAAACTTCCCCTGAGTTTAAAAGTTCATACAACCCAGAAAGAAACCAATTACCACAATCATCACCTCAAAATTCTTCTCCAGCAATTTCTGGCTTCACATCTATTTCTCTTAAGAAGAACCGCAAAGTAACACAAAACACATCTACTCACAGAAGATTAGAAAAAGTTTCATCACCTATCAATTCTGATCCGCCTCAAACATTATGCAAGGAGACTCATCGGATTCAACTAAAATCTCATCTCTCCTAAAGTCTTCCTGTTAAAAAGAAAGTATTCATGGCTAAGTGAGACCTCGAGGCTGACAACACTTCACAAAATTCTGCCCAAAACACTACTCAAAATATCACAAATAACTCTACGCCACCATCTCCTCTCCTGAAGGAGATTGGTGAGAACAACATGGACTCACAACAAACTCTCTCGAATACTCAAGAAGAAAATCCAACGTCGAACTCGAACCCTCATCAACTAATATACAAAGCTTCTGGAAAAAAAAATTGATTCAAAGGAAACTATGTCAGATGTCGACACTAAATAAAGTGGTGATACATATGATACTGAAGACGATACTTTAAAAAAAGAGGCACCAGAGAAAAAATAAAAGAAAAAAAAGGTTCTAGTTGAAATTCCCGAAGGTGTTGCTGCCTCATTAAGTGTGAATTTAAAACCACTCCTCCCCGAATACATTATGGCGCTGAAAAACGTGTGATATATTTATTATAGTTAAGCTCAAGCTGGTCATCTAAATAAACATTAGGGAATTCCAGACAACATAACGCTTCAACTACCAAAAGAGGATGAGACTCCACTTGTTTGTGGAGCAGATAAATTGCTGGTTAATCATGAGATCATCAATTGTGATCTTCGGTTCCTACTGGATCCGATGATAGTGGAGTACTTCGAACTCCTAGACCTCTGCCTTACACAAGAAACACCAAATTTGTTGTGCACACTCTTGTCAGTGATTATGGATTCTAGACTGAACCAAACCCCTCTATCTATTAAAAACTTCATCGTCAAGACCTCTTTATTTTTCCCTTCATCTAATCGGCTCAAATGAATTTCGACTAGAAAATCAGCTAAAGTTTGAGCTTAACTAGCCATTCGAGGAGCAAAAATGATGTCAAAATCTCCCAATTCTGCTGACCATTTAGTCATTCTACTAGAAATTTCTGGTTGTTGTAACACATTCTTTAGTGGGAAAGAAGTTCGAGCCACAATGGTGTGAGCTTGAAAATAAGGGCGCATTTTCCTAGCAGCCACCAATAAAGCCAAAGCCAATTTTTCAAGTTTCAAATACCTTTTCTTCGATGCCAACAAACTTTTACTCACATAATAAACTGGCTTTGAAACTTCCTTGTCTTTACATATCAAAACAACGCTTATAGCAAAATCAGACACCGCTATATATATAAACAGATGCTCTCTAATTCGAGGCTTAGATAAAATCTATGGTGACAACAAAAGTTCTTTACTCTTTGAAAAAGCTGCTTCATAATCTAACGTCCATTCAAACTCTTTGGTTCTTCGTAATACTTGGGAAAAAGGAAAACATTTGTTAGAAAACCTTGAAATAAATCGATTAAGGGTAGATAACCTTCTTGTCAATACTTTCACGTCCTTTATAGTTCGAGGCGATATCATCAGAACTAAAGCCTTGAATTTTCATGATATGATTCTATCCATTTTTCACTAATTATATACCCTAAAAATTCCCTGATCGGACACCAAAAGTACATTTTTAGTATTCAACTTCAAGTGAATGCCCCTCAAATCCTCTAAATCTTAAAAGTGTTCACCATTTGTTGAGCTTTTAACCAACAAATCATCAATGTATACCTCTGTATCCTTTCCAATCTGAGGTGCAAAATCCTTATTCACCAACCTCTGATATGTCGTTCCAGAACTCTTTAACCCAAATGGCATGACTCTATCGTAATATAGTCCTCGATCAATGATAAATGTAGTAATTTCCTAATTTTTTGGATTCATTTGGATATGATTATAACCTGTAAAAGCATCCATAAAAGATATAATTTTATTCCCTAAAGTAGAATCAACCACCTGATTTATTCGAGAGACATGGAATGAATATTTAAGGCATGGTCGATTTAAATCTGTGAAGTCAACACACAATCGCCACTTTTTGTTCTTGTTTTTTACTAACATCGGGTTAGCAATCCATAAAGGATATTCTGCCTCCCTAATATGTCTGAACCTAGAGAGATAATCCACTACTTAAACAATAACCTCTTTTCCACATAATAGTCTCGTCTATTCTGAAAAACAGACTTTATCCTCAAATTTATAGTTAATATGTGATATATTATTTCAAATAGAACTCCTATCATATCCTCTGTTTTCCAAGAAAAACTATCCAAATTATCAAACAAAAATTATAACAACTGATAACGCAAAGTAGGAGACAACAATGTTCCTATTCGTAAAGTCTTCTCATTAGAAAAAAATATGCTCTTCATTATCCTCACTCACTGTTAAAGATGCCTCAGATAACATATTCCATCTTCATCCAAGGTTAACCTCATTGGTTGCAATTCAGCCATCTGATGCTTAGAATTAGAACCACGAACCCAAAGTGTTGTTGCATAACGTTCTCTGGCCACTATATGGTCACGTTGAACCACACCTGGTGTGGATTATTTTCGACTGAAGGTAATTTTGTTAGGTGTTTTGTGGTGTTTCAAAGGTATTCAATGTTTGGGTGTTTTGTAGTGAGATATTTAAGCTGCATGGTTATATTAAATGTTCATTACCCTCATTAATGAAAGTGGTTGGGTATTTATACCCTTAATTATGGGTCACATGTGCAGAGCTCCCTGTATCTATCAAAACACGTCAAATTTTAGTTCTAGATATTTCTACCTCTATAACCATTGCATCCTCTTTATGGCCAGCTATTACCCTCAAATCATCCTCATCAAACAAAATAAAATGTGCAGAGCTCCCTAGAACTATTGGTATTACAAGACATAGAAAATCTCTAAAAGATTGCTAAAGATTCAAAATACTCGCATAAGCTTCAAACTTGTCATTGCCCTACTGGCTCATCCACTACCATTAAAATTAATTGATCTGGATCTGTGTCCAAATATTCCGATGTTGCATCAAAATCATCACATTTGGAATCTAAAATCATCAATGAAATTTCTTGCTTCGAATTTGGATTAGCAGTTTGCTGTGTCGATGAGCTTGGAGTTTTTGTTCTACTACTTTTCCCTTTGACAAAAGCTGTCAATTTTCCATTCTTTATTAAAACACGTTTCTCCTTCTTTAAATCTATACAATCGGCAATGTTGTGCCCAATATCATTATGATACTTGCAAAACCTGTTATTGCATTCCTCTACAGGTCTGTTATTGGAGCTCGTTTTTTTTAAAACTCACATGACCTTTGGATTTCTTGTAAATTGCAGCAATATTCTCAGTCAAGTTAACATAATACTCTGACCTTATCCACTAATTTTGGCCTTGTTCTGTAATGTTGATTGTTTATTGTTACTTGAAAAGGAACCCTTCATGTTCAAGTAAGTAAATTTTTATTCGTCCTCAGACGTGAAGGTGCGTGATAGTTTGGATTAGCAAATCTTTTCCCTGAGTTTTTCTGTACAAATTCACGTCCAGCTCAAACTCTGGTGGACTCTTCTACTCTAATATGATCTTCCACTTGAGCCATTAAGGCCCTAAAATTTAATGCTCTCCTTTTTGTCGTTTCATTTGTCAAATCTCCTGGTAATAACCCTTGTCAAAATATAGTCAAAGCAACCAACTCTTCACAATTATCCAATCTTGCTTTTGTTAACAAAAAACGCTTTGTATAGTTCTTTAGTTTTCTCCCACAACTTGCTTACATTGTATTACTGTATCTCCATTTCCACGCATCTCTTTGCTTCCCACAAACAGTTGTCCGAAAGCTGTGTAAAAATCCCTAAATTTTGTAATAGATCCTCCTATTATACCATTTTAAGGTTGTGCCTTTGAAGGTCTGAGAAAAATCTCTGCGTACCAGCCTGTCATTATTTTTAAGGTTCTTCATGTAGTTCTTGAATTGTTCGATGTGATCATCAGGATCGTGGATCCTATCAATTTTTCGACCTTGGAAATATCAAAATTCTTTGAAAGAGTAATGTACATAATCTTAACTATTAAAGAATAATTTCTCCAGTATACTCCTTATATGTATTGGTCATCTCCTCCTGTTCACATAATAGCATACAAATTCTGAACAACTACACCTGTGTATTGATTAGATTTATCCCCTTCATACCATTATGTATCCATCATATAACGAGGTTCATTATCTCTTTTTGTTTTATATTCCTTACGTGATTTTCGAGACTGGCCTCTTTCTCACTTCGAATATCCCCGATACCTCTTTAGCTTAGATGATCCATCCCCAGATTTCGAGCTATCAAATTTATCATCACTAGATGTGATATACTTGTTTATATTTTATTTATTTTTGTGAAGTTTGATGTTCTTTGTCAGACTCAAAATATGTTTTCTTCTGATTGCTTCGAATCTGATGAGCTGTATACGAATGATCAGATTGATTTTCCAGCTCGTATTTCTCTTCAACTTCTTGTACCTCAGATTTTAGTATACTTGACTAAATATATTGTTCTCTTTAAACATACTTGTCATTCAATGATGTTATTTTATCCAAAAACTGTTCATCTGAATTTTAATGTCTGAATGACCTTGTTGCACTGGATTTTGATCATCTTGTTTACTTTATTTTATATGTAAATCAGATCTCAAATTTTCAATTGCTTTTGGAACCGTTGGATCAGCTTCGTTTCCTGGTTACATATCAATCTAGAGGGATATAACTGCGCAAGAATTCTACAATTTATGGTTTTCTATGTGAAATTAAGGTACCAATCAAATCAAAACTCCCACTGTGGTCGCCAATTTGTTAAGTGTGAATTTTGTTTCTTAAGAGATAAAGTAAAAAAATAGTTTAATTGTAGACAAAGAAAGTAGGAGGGAAAAAATAGTATCAATCTAATGAAAAAGTGTCATCATTTATTCATCGCCTTAACCTTTATTTATAAGCGTGTCGACTTCTGTAACTGATTTTGTTACATAAATGGGTAAATTGCATTGTAACCGCTCATATTTACAAGTAGTCAAAATATCATCTAGCAACTATACAATTTATCATATATAATCTTAGTTTTATTATATTTAGGCCTCCAAATTTCATATCTTTATCAAAGATAAACTTTAGTGGAGGTCAAGGTTTGGTTGGACAAAGATATTTTTAGAAAATGAGATGAGCTTGGGTGTGCAAATCGTGTATATGTTTTTTAGCAATCTAAATATTTGGACATTATGAAGTACAAGTGAGAAATATGAAAAATGGTTAAGTTTTTTCAAAAAAGTTTATTTTATTTTATTTCTATATCTAAGTGCGAACTTTTAAACATGAGTAAATGTGGAATGTAAAACAAGGGTTAAATTTGATTTTTTTTGCATAAATGTGAACCGTTAAACATGAATAAATGCGAAATGCGAAACAAGAGTTACGTGAAATGCGAAATGTGAAACAAAAGTTAAATACAATTTTTTCCTATGTGTGAACTATTAACCATGGGTAAATGCGAAACAAGAGTTACGTGAAATGCGAAATGTGAAACAAAAGTTAAATACAATTTTTCTATGTGTGAACTATTAACCATGGGTAAATGTGAAATAAGTGTTAAATTCGATTTTTTTTACCGAAGAACTGTCAAACATGGATAGATACAAAATGTGAAACAATGTTAAACGAAATAAAAAATATCAAATAAATATTAACTGTAATTTTTTTTTCTAAATGTGAATTGCTAAACATGGATAAATGCAAAATGTTAAACAAATGTTACATAAAATGCGAACCAAGTGTTAAATATTATAGATGAGAAAATTTAGAAAATATAATTCATGAATCTAGTTTTGTTTGTCTTTAAAAACAAAACCAATAATATTTTTAGATATTTTTTTGAATTGTAATTTAAAATATATGTATATATATATATATATATATACTTTTAAAATCACAAATCATAAAAAAATAGATAAAGACTTGTTGAGAGAGAAATTTTTTAAAATATATCCATTATAATGAAATTTTATTTATACTAGAAAATATCCTTTTTATAAAAAAATTGTTGAGATATATTTTAGTATCAAAATACGGATACTAAGTGGTCATTGAATTTTATGTTGGGTGTTCAGTGATAACTCAACTTTTTATTTTAACTTTGTATTTTTATGATTGCAGTTTGAAAAAATATTCATACATACTTAATGTTTGAGTTTTTCATATATGAATTGAACAAAAACTACGAATAATATGTTTTAATTTTATTTAAAACTCATAAAATTATACCATTTTAGTTAAATTCATTTTATCATTTATCAAATTAAATTCGTTTTACTCCCGAAAAACTACAAAAAAAAAAACTAGGATTTCGAGTTGCAAAAGTATTGGTTTTTTTATTTAAATTTTTTTAGTATTGAAAATATCAATTGTGAAAGTAAAACGTTTTTAGTTGAAAAAATATATTTTTTTATTTGTTGTAAAAACATTATTTAAATAACTTTTATCTGAAAAAACATTAATTGAAAATTTTAGATTATTTTGTTGTCGAAATGTAAAGATTAATTATTATAAATTAATTATTAAAACATGTGTGATATGACTTTTGTCTTATTTGTGTTCATAAAATATAAAGATTTTGTTTTCTTAATTATTTTAATTACATTTATAAAAATATGAAAAATAAAATTTCAAATTTCAAATATAATAAATAAATAAAATAAATTTAAACTATAAATTAAAAACTCAAATATGCTCGTATTTTTTAATCTAAAAATATATATTTTTATTTTATTTTTACGTTTAAAATATTTATTGATAATTTACTCTTATTAGTTATTAAATGATAATTAAATGCATCGAAACTAAAAAAAATACTTTTTTATACTATTTCGCATATCATTTTATTAAATATTTTTTGTCCAATTTTACATGTTATTTTAGCATATCAATATAAAATTTAATATTATTTATCGTCTTCTACCAAATTGTTGTGTTTTTTTTTTGTTTTTTTTATAAAAATGAAAAGCAATTATGGCCGTCTTTAATACATGCGTATAACCTTAAAAAAATATGCATTATGTAATATAGTCGGTACTAAATAGTAAGTCAACCTTAAATCATTTATGTTTACTAATACAATCTTAATCTTTCACCAACTTTATCCATTATGGGTGATTTATACAAGATGTCAATCGACAACGGGGAAAACACCTCATTTTAGTTCGACATTTGGCTTATATCTATCTCACTTGTAATTCATAAAAGACTTGAGATCATCAATGATTCAAGATTAGACATGAACCTCAAAGTCTATGACATTATTCTTAATGGGGTTTGGAACTAACCTGTCAATTTAAGATATGCGAGAGCCATAAATCGCAACAATCTCTAGAAAATAAAAAATCTTATCCTCTCATTCTCTTTCCCCCAACACTCTTAACAACAACGTTCACTGCTGAGTCGCTAAAAAGAAACCAACAAGTTCATTATCAAGGACACCAACTATACCATTCGTACGTCCATCTCATGTGTTGGGTAGCCGGAGTTAGTATGATACAAATTTAATATTCCCGTCATTTCATCATCATTTGGTTTGCTATCCAAAGTAAGCTTTCCACCCACGATAAGTTTATAAGTTATGTTTTGAATACTCTCCCATCAATTGTGTCTTATGCAATTATGTATATGAAACTATAATCATATTTTTTTATGAATATAGTTTCACTTAGAGCATTTGAGTTTTTGCAAGCTCAAATCTTAGATTTTACTTAAATCATAATAGCAATTCGGCCTCAGGGATCCAAAAGGCTTAAAACTGGTCTCCCTCCAGTTTATGAAACCTTTAATGTACATGTTGTGGCTCTATTGTCTACAATGTTTGGAGTGAGAGAAACACTATAATTTTTAGCTCATACACTTCTCTTACCTCAGTCGTATCTCACCGCATGCTCTCGCACCTCCGGTTCATATTTCTTGGTACCAACATTGTCTGGCCCATTCAAGATCTATAAATCTTCTAACTTAATTTTGTTTATTTTTTGTTTGTTTGAATGCAACCATCCTTCCAGTATGGTTTGTTGTCTTCTACTCATTTGGTTTTCTCAAAACCTCTGTTTTGGACTACACGTTCCTTTTCTTATCGCACTTTATTATGCCTTTATTGTACTTGTTTAGCCAACTTAGAATCATTTCTCATTGTATTGTCTCTTTCACGCCTTTTTAATCCAACAACCGAGTATGTCCCATGTATTTTTAAGAATTGTTTTTATTTAATACATTTTTCAACCAATTTTTTCACCAACTACAATTTAATTCTATTGCATTCAAGTGCATGTACAATCATCTATTTTGAATGTGTAATTTGGATAGAGAAAACCAGATAATTTGGATTTGACCTAAATTTTTTCATACAATAATGTTTATTTTAATTAAATATCTGAGTTATTTTATATTATTAGAGGTAAACAAATAATTTTATATTTTACAAATATAGTAAATAAAAAGAAAAATCAATATATCACTTAAAGTACATTTTAATTGAAGATTATGATATTATATATAATGTAGTTAATATATATATATATATATTATAACGAAAAATATTAGATTAAATATAGGGAAATTGTACTTAAAGTACCCACTCAACTATTCAATTGTCACTTACCACCCAAGGTTTGATCAATTGTTACTTAATACCCATCTCAACTACCTTATTGTCACTTACAACCTAATTTTATTTTAATACCCTAACTACCCTTAACCCACTATATAAACCTTATTTTCTGTTTTCTTTCTATTTTTTCTAGCTTTTTGAAGATTTGAATTTGTTAGCCGCTCTAACCACCTAACCCTACCAACCACCACGAGCTGGGTTGAAATCACATTTTCCGGTGATCGGAAGCTGCTAAAGGTTTGTTTCTTTATGTAAGTTGTTGTGTTAGACCTGTCTAACCTCTGTTTTATACGTACAGGAGTTGATCGTCGCTTTTTGGAATCTTATAGCTTACAAGTAATCGTGTTGCGAGCTTTTTAGGTAATTACCTACCGATTTCGAAGTTTTTTATTCGTTTTCTCTGTTGGAATAGGTTCTATTCTACTGTTTTTAGATGCCATTGCCTGATTTCGAGATTTTCTCTGTTTTTTTTGTTATAGTGATCTGTTATTGTTTAGTTAATATTGTTCATTATATAGTTCGTTATATAATTTGGTAGTGCTTTAGTTTTGTCTTGAATGTGTAGATTACGAGTTTTTAGGTCAGTTAGAGTATTGTATTTCGAAACAAATATCAGGACCGGTGTTACATCAAAATATCAGGACATGATGCGAATAGCTCTATGTAGATATACACAATTTGCAAGATAGGATGCGAATTGTTTGATGGTGCAGTAAATAATCTGCACAGTTTTTGTGACTAATAACAAATATCAGGACTTTGTTACCTACAAATATCAGGACAAGATGTGAATAGATCGTTGTAGGTATACACAATTCGCACCTTAGGATGCGAATTGTTTGATGCGGTAGTAAATATTTTGCACCTAGTTTTTGTGACTAATAACAAATAACTTGTATTGTCCAGGTTAAGAGATGTCTAAATCACAAGTTTGTATTTTTAAATATGGTCACCAAACTGCAATTGTGTCTTTCACAGAGTTTGAAAGCTTTGAAAGTATCCAAGCTTATGTAGAGAACACATGGGAGGAGCTTGCCACAGGTGAGTACCTAATTACTTACTCCTGCGGGGATCACAATAATTGTTTCTTTAATAACCAGAATGATTTTGTTGGGTTGGTGTTATATCTTGATTTGGAGCGTTTAAAACGGGTTAGTTTTCTCATAGAACAACACGTCTTTGATAAGGGTTCTGGTAATAAAAGTTCTGTTGATAAGAGCTCTGGTGGTAAGGATTCTGGTGGTAAGCGTAAAGAGCGTAGCTTGATTTTGGGATAACCATCTCTTGATCAACTAGTTAGCGGGGAGAGTAGTAACGGTTTAGCTAATTCTGATCAGAGGAAAAAACAACTTGCTACTGCTGGTTGGGCTGATGCTATTACAGGAATGGGTCAAGCTTTTGAAGAAGATGCTGCCGGTCTGAGGGTATCCTTGTGCAAGTTTGCGTTAGAGCATGGTTTTTCTTTCAAATACCTGCACAACACAACAAATAAGATCACTGCTTATTGTGAAAATAAGCTCACAAGCGGGTGCAAATGGAGGGTTTATGCATCTATTGACTCAAGCACCGGCCTTATAACGATCAAGAAGCATTTCATGTACCATACTTGCAGTCCTGTTTTCTCCCAGAAGCATAAGCATAAGCGGCACAAACATTTGACATCAGATTTGATTGCAGAGGAAATTCAGGATTCTCTCCGGACCTGCCATTCGTTGACAGCCAAAACCATACAATCGACTGTCAAACAAGATTACGGTCTTGACATCTCTTATCGTTTGTCATGGAATGCTTTAGAGAAGGCTAGGAGGGGAGTTTTTGGAGATAGTTCAAGTTCTTTTAGTTTACTAAGCGGATACTTCAAACGCTTGAAGAGCCGGGATATTACTTCAGACTGCCAGTTGGAGTTGTCAGCTGGAAACCGATTCAAGCGCTGTTTTGTAGCATTCGGTTCGTCCCTTAGTGGTTTTCATTCATGCCGTCCAATGTTGTTTGTCGATAGAATCCACTTATATGGCAAGTACAAGGGTACATTACTCACTGCTGTAGCAAAGGACGGAAACAACGGTTAGTTACATTTATCTAGTTAATGAACGATGTTTTTGTGTGAAAATGCTCATCCAATTCGCAGCATGTGATGCGAATTAAGCAGTGTTGTGATCCTCACATTTCGCATTTGAGGCTGCGAATTATGTATTATGCTGAGTAAATTGTACTTACATCGCAGCTTGAGTTAGGTATTATTTAAAGTTGTCACAAACAATTCGCATGACAAGCTGCGAAATGTTTGCATGAGCAATTAAAATGTCACACATATTTCGCATGACAAAATGCGAATTGTCCAGGACAGCATGCAAATTGTTTACAATTTTTAAACGTTTGCATACTGTTGTAGTGTTCATTTGATCTGCCTTTTTCCAGGACTATTCCCTGTTGCTGTTGCTGTAGTTAACATTGAAGATTGGGACAATTGGATGTGGTTTTTGGGGTGTTTGAAACCACATTTGCTGGATCGCCAGATCACATTTATTTCAGACCGTCATTCTGGTATTGTTAATGCTGTTTCTGTCTTGTATCCACACTGCTATCATGCGTACTGTTATTTCCATCTCATGCAGAATTTGAAAGCCAAACTGGAACATACTAACATGGAGTATAAAAAAAAGATGTTGAGTTTCTTCCACCGTCTTGCTTATGCTCCAGTCAAGAGCTTTTTAAAGATATACTAACAGGTTTTCTATGTGAAGGTGGTGAGAGAATGAGTGATTTTCTTACAAATTTACCCCCTGAAAAGTATGCGCAGGCTTACGTAAAAGGGAAGCGCTACGGCTCTATGGCTTCTACCGCAGCTGAATCGTTTAACAATCAGATTAAAAAATATTGTGGCTTACCAATTGTTGAGTTTATTGATTGGATTAGAGTCTTTCTTATGACTCAAGTTTCACGGCGATGCGAAGAAGGTCTCAGCTGGAGTACTAATTTGGTTCCCGAGTACGAAAAGAAGCTAAAGCAGAATGTTGACATGTGCTGAAGTTGGGTAGTCCGTAAGTCCTCTTCCGCCATGTTCGAAGTCTTTTTGAATCCTGTGGCTGTTGTTAATCTGTTGGATTTCAAATGTTCATGCGGATCATGGCAACAAGAGTGTTTTCCATGTGCTCATGCTCTAGCGGCATTACAATACACCGACCAAGATCCATTGACTGTAATAGAACCCTTCTTTACGGTTAAGAATTACAGGGAGAGTTACTCTTTCAGCATACCAGCTATAACTGATTTCGGCGAAGGGTCCAGCGCTAACGATCCTTCTTTTGTTGAACTTCTGCCTCCGAACGTTAAGAGACGCTCCGGAAGGCCTAAGAAAAAACGAATCCCTTCTAGAGGAGAAATCTCAACCAAGAAGTTAAGGTGTGGCCGATGTTCGAAATCAGGCCATAACCGGAGGACTTGTGATGTTCCAGTTTAAGGACAATTCTGGTTGGCCATATCACATTTATTTTTGTAGTATAGTTATTGTTCTGTACAGCAAACTAAACATTTGTACATTCCTGTGTTTTTGTATCTGCCACTATTGGAGTTGTAAGCATTTCGCATCCTGTGCTGCGAATCATGTACAATATGTTGGTGTATTGTTACAAACATCTATCAGGATTACATGCGAATTATGTGCAATTATGTGAAATTTCAACATGATGCGAATCGTTGGTAAAATCATATCAAACATTTATCATATCTTACGTTTCGCATGATAGGCTGCGAAGTAGGGCCAGAATTGTGATGCGAATGGAGATCAATTAGAAGTCCTGATATTTGTCATATGATAAGCTGCGAATTGTCATTTATAAAAATACCAGGATATTCAGTAAGGTTGAAAATAAGTAATATAGCAGGTTAACATGCGAATGAAGTGCAAAATGTATTTGGATGCGAATCCTTTATATCATTGAAATTCTGTAAACAAGTTGGATTACAAAAAGGAGGATTACAATATTTCCAGAAACTAACAACTGTTTACACATATCAGTACAAGCTACTATTGCTAGTTAGTTGCATTTCAAAAAAACAAAAAACAAAAACCAACTCTAGCAGTTGGTAGAGGATTCATCACCAACTGTTTCCTCTTTCTCCTTTTTGTGCTGATCATCTTTGTCTTTCTCCTCTTTGTCTTCGACTTTCTCTTTCTCTTCCACTTTCTCTTCAGCTTCAATATCTACGTCCATCATGCTTAAAATTTTTGTCCTTGATGGACCATCTTCGTCTTCCCTATTCCTTTTGTTGTTTCGAACCTCTGCCGTTTGAGGTTGCACCTTTTCTGGCTGAGGTGCAGCAGGAAGCATTGGAACCTGTTCTGGCTGAGGTTCAGCAGCAACCTATGGAACAACTTCCACTGCTTGAGAGTCAGCAGAGTAGTAGTCATCATACATATCTAGTTCGAAGACAGAGACTGGGCTTGGGGGTGGTACTGCTGGCATGATCAACTCATCACTCCAGTTAACGGTTAAGGATGACCAGGAGTCACCCAGAGAACCGAGTGAACCAGAGTTTGAGTATGAGGTAGTTGTTGTGGTGGTGGAAAAATACATGACTGTTTGAATTCGAAGAGAAGAAGATGTGTTTTTAAAAAAATATAGAGTTTGGTGTAAAATTAGCCTTTGGTTACTAGAGGTTTTTATAGGGAAAGGAGGTAATCATTACATAGCCTCCATGTCCAATCAGCATTTAATGAATTATGTACTTGATTAGATTGTTTTTTGTGTGCTCAATGTAGAAAATGTTTACCAAGGCATAAGCCACAACCTGTTCGTATCCTTCCACTTTGTATTTTTAATTTTTTATTTCTGCACCAGGCTGCGAACTGGTTTTAAGCTGGGATACCAGGATGCGAACTGTGTGTGAAGTGATTACCATCTATCAGGTTAGGCTGCGAAATATTTGATGATAAGTTAGGCTGCAAACTGTTCATAAGGATTAGGCTGCGCACTGTTCATACATACCAGAGTAAACTACCAGGATCATAATCAACCATTATATATCAGGTTATGATGCGAACTATAAGATAAGGAGTATCCAAAGATGTGAAAATGTAATTTGTTTATGTATGCACAACAAAACTAAAAATTACAACAGACAGATGTATTTACAAGCAACATATGTATTTACAAGCAATACACGAATCAGCCATATGTGATGGTGTCTTTGTCATTTAAAAAGTAATAGAACATTTCTGCTCTGAAGGCAGTTACCATATCTGCATCGCATTTTTTCTGCACTGATCAATGCTCAATAATATCCCTTGCATATTTGCAGACGAAGACACCACAGTCCACGCTGCCTCGCTTTTGTTGTGGGATGCCTCTTTCCACTTTCACCTTCCACCCTGTAGTATATTTGGGTAGGAATCCTCTATCCAACAAATATTTGATCTGTGTATAATAATTAGTGTTAGGAATATGCACAAAAACAAAAACAGTTGGTGACATACAATTCGCATCCTCAGGCTGCGAATTATATGACAATAAATCCAACACAATTCGCATCTTAGGCTGCGAATTGTATGACAACCTTGATAGGCTGCGAATTGAGTTGTAGACAGGCTGCGAATTGTATCCAACATGGATAGACTGCGAATTGAGTTATGGACAGGCTACGAAAAAACATCTTGTTTACTCACAATTCGCAGCATACCAGATCTCATTTCGCAGCATGCATACTTAAAATGTGTTCAGATTTTAGTGTATAGTTTGGAATATTTACCAGTAGTGCAGGTGTTCTTGTGGTGGTGTCTATGGCATGAAGCTTAGGCAGAAGCGAATTGTAGTTTGAAATTGTCCTTCCGTCGACGTCGATGACGAGCAACGTCTAGTGGTTTACATTGTCCTTCGACTCGGTGCACACTGGAACCATGATGATGTTGGCTGCTTTGCGCCCCTTCCTAAAAGCCATGTCCACCAAATTTTCCACTTGCCACCCTGCTTTCATTTGATGCTGCATCCAAGCAAGAGTATATTAAAGTGAGAACATTTCTGAGAACTTTGTTCAATTTACGTGAGCTAAACTTACCGCAGTCATGCTCGAAATCAGTATGGCGTCGTGATGCTCTCCTTTAGCTTTAGTGCATGGAACTTTGTAGTCTGCATCTTCAAGCATCTTTCGAATCCAAGCATCGATAAGCTAACAAATGAGTTGTAAATTTATGTTAAATATAGAATACATATTTGAAACATTGAAAATAAAATTGGTTAACAATTGGATACATTTACGTCCCGCTCCAGTTCTAAAGGTAGTGCCATGCCATCACTCGCTTGCACCCTGATTCCGTATGTAAACTTGGACTCCGGTAACTGCCATACCACTGGATCAGGGGTGTCGCTCTCGTAGGCTTTAACCAACTGTATTTTGTGGTATTCTGCCAGATCGATACGGTCAATTACTTTTGTTTTCTTTGGCCAGTCGCTGTATTCTACTACTGGCGGTTCCCGCATTGTAATTACGAACTCTTCTTCTTCATCTGCCACTTGAGGCTGCGTTTGTGTCAGTAGCGCAAAACTTGGCTGCTCTATCTCTTTACTGGGCTCGAGCTTAGTAAATAACAAAAATCAAGAGTAGAAGGGCGTCAGTGGTTTATAAGTGTAACGAGTTCAAACAGTTCGCAGCTTAGGCTGCGAAATGTAAGGTTCCAGTTAAATAAATTTATTAGTATCTATCAGGGTAGGGTGCGAACTGTTCGAGGTTCCACTGAACAGTTCGCATCCTACCCTGATATTCGTTCGTAATACCCCAATCAGCATTAGACACAAATCTTATGTTATGATGCGAAATATTTATAAGTAGGCCTTACCGCACGGTCAGCGACAACCACTGCCGTTGACTTGTTCGGCATAGGATCTGGATCGTGTCGGCAGAAATCATAAAAGTCATCCTCAGACATGTTCTCCAAAGACCGTTGTATTATAGAATCGTAATATACATTATCAATTTCATTTAAAAATGTCTGTGAAACTTGAGTGTAAATACCATCAACAAAAGCATCAGGTAAACCTACTGTGTTATCGTGGGACTCTGGAGCTGGCAGTTGATTTGTTACCGGGCCTACAGTTTGACGTTGGCTTAGCAATTCTGACTTTGCTGACAGCACCGTTGGTCTTTGAGGTTCCACCGAAGAAGTGGTTTTGTCTTCTAAGGATGGTCCTTCCTGGCTGAGTAGTTCTGTCTTCTCACCGGGATGGACAGGTTCTGACTCTTGAGGTGCTACCTCTTGAGTTAGCCTTTCTCTCTTCGCCAAGGTTATCTGTTGCTGCTGTTGTTGTTCTTGTTGTCCTTGTTGCTCTTGTTGTTGTTGTTGTTCTTGTTGCCGGTATTCGTGTTGAAACTGTGGCTGCTGGGGTTGTTGCTGGTGGTGTTCTTCGTGTTGTTGTTGCTGTGGGTGTTCTTCTTGTTGTTGCTGTTCGTGTTGTTGTTGTTGTTGCTGTTGTTGCTGTTGTTGTTGTTGTTGCTGGGGGTGTTGTTATTGTTCTTCTTCTTGTTGCTGTTGCTGGGGGTGTTCTTCTTCTCGTTGTTGCTGTTGTTGTTGTTGCTGCTGTTGTTCTTGTTGCTGTTGTTATTGTTGTTGCTGCTGGTCTTGCTGTTTCTGCTGGTGTTGTTGTTGGCTTTCGGTCTCCTATTTCATACAAAAAAAAACAAAAGGGTGGAAGGGTTAAGTATAAGTTAATCATTGTGTAATCACATTTCGCATCCTGACCTGATATCTATGTTATACATTCCTAACAATTCGCAGCTCAGCATGCGAATTGTGTAATAACCAAACCACCAGTTTATTACATAATTCGCAGCTCAAGCTGCGACACGTTTGGACAGGACTACACAAGAGTCCTGATATTTGTTTGATAACATCATATCATCTACTTGCATTATCTACCTCCTCTGTATGTATCTCCATGATGGGTGAATTGTGGGCATCATCATCCCTTTCTTCCGGCAGTACTCCATCAGCATGATGCTGATCAGCATTAGACACGGATGCTTGCTGATTAGTGGATTTTTGTCCCTCTGGAAGTGCTGCTGGTACCTACTTTATTGGGCTTTCAGTACGGTAAATTGGCAGAGAGATAGCATTGTGGAGTTGTTGTGCTTCAACTTCCGCTATCTTGCGTTTCAATTCTTCCAGCTGCAAAAATGATAGCAAACTTTTTATAAACATATTAAGTGCTGATTGTAGTGATTATTTAAGGTTCAAGTCATACTTACTTCTCTGGCCTGTTTGTCTATTTTTCGCTCGTACTTGTTCTTGTCGGCGTATGTCTTCAAACGCTTTGATTGAGCAGCAATATCGGGATTAGGTTCTCTGCGTTTGAATAAATAATCACCGATTGTTTCACTCATACTGGTTGTGTCGGTGTCGGAGGGCTCTTGCCTGGATTTTCCTTTCGGTTGTGGTGGAATAGTTTTCTTGGGGAGTCTTGGTGGTGGAATCGATGGCTCGGGTGGTGTTGGATGTTCGAGTGTGGGAGACATCACCTTATTCATTACATTCTGTGATGCTCGTCTCCTTTGTTTTGGTTTTGATGCTGTGCTTTTCGTCCTCTTCCTAGGTCTTTCTTCCGGTGAAGTAGGTTCCGTTACTTCTGCATCTTCACCATCTTCTCTTTCTCCGAAAGCTTCAATTTCAGCCTCGGTAAGCTGTAATGGACCTTCTAAAACCTATCAACAGATGCACATGTAAGTAATTTAATTGTTTCGAAAGTATGAGGGTGTAGAGAAACAAATTGTTTTTTATAAACAGTTCGCATCATATGATGCGAACTGTGTGGTTTTAATCATGTTAGAGTTGCAAAGCATTCGCATTCTAAGCTGCGAAATGTGTATGGGACAATATGCTGCGAACTATGTGTACCATATGCTGCGAACTAAGTATTTATGTCAGGCTGCGAAAATGGTTGATGCATGCAGAGCTGCGAAATGTGTGTAAAACTATATGATGCGAACTGTGTAGAAAAAGAAGCTGCGAGGTAAAATTCATATCAGGCTGCGAAATGATTGATACATTTTTCTAAGCAAAACGCATGATATGCTGCGAACTGTTTGCACCCCCAGTTCAATACATATATAAAGCTTATACCTGGTCATTATCCAGCAAGGGTGTTCGAAGAAGATATGTCATGGTTGATGCTTGGCACTCTAATCCCAACCATTTGAAAAACCTTGGTATCAATGTTGGCTTTGCTACCTCATGGCCGATTGTTATGTGCTCCATGATGAAGGGCTGCATGGGGACAAGTTTTATCAATAAGATGCTCTGTACATAACTAATTTTTATATTGAATAGATGAATCTTACAACTACAAGGGTGACGCAGCCGACGACTTTATCAGCTCTTTCTACTGCTAAGCAACTCCTGATAGACTGTCGAAGCTTGTACTGTATTGATCCAACCCAGTCATAATTGTTTATTCTGTTGAGGTCTTCAACGTAATAAACCGTGCTCCAGCCCAGGATATCTCCAGATACGGAGTAGAATAGTTTGGAGCACAAAAACAGTATCAACAGCCTCGTAACATCTTCCAACTCATGCTCCCCTCCTTCGTTTATGGCCTTCGCTATACCCTCTTGTAAAACCAACGACAACATGCTATGTTAGAAATGTACAGAATCTTGCTTTATAAAGATGAAGTCCATTTTAGACGTACCTTTATAATGGCAGTTGTTATTGTTTTGGTATTACTAGCTGCTACTTTCCTGCCAGTTTTACCCATGAAGTTTTTCTTCATCATCCTTGATTTGTCCTCCTCGCCGGGTGCATACTTGTTGTGAAAAGCTCCGGTTTTTGTTAATTGGATTTTCTCGGTGCCATGCCTCAAGCCGAATATGATCTTGACATCGTTCTCAGTTAGCTTTACATACTTGTTGCCAATCCTAAATGCGTCTCTATCCACAGAGAATTGCTCGATGATATACTGAATGATTGAGTAGAATTTCTTCTTTGGCAGCTCTGCCTCATTACGGATTTGGAAAGCCGTTTTCAGCAGTGTGTAGAAGAGGGTGTTTCTTGCAGCTTCAATGTGCGCCCTTGTAATACGCATGTCTTTGAGTAGCTTCAGAAGGCTCACCAACCCTGATCTGTAGTAGCTAGGTTTTGTTGTCATACTTTCTGCACAAACAAAAATCAGTTGGAGTGTCACAAATAATTCGCATCACAAGCTACGAAATGCATACATATATATATATATATATATATATATATATATATTGGCTTCACAGACAAGCTGCGAAATAAGATCTGGTATGATGCGAATTAGGTAGCTCAAGCTGTGAATTGTTTGTAAATAAGTATTGGTGTGGATAAAAGTTGCCTGAGGGTAGGCTGGTAATTTTAAGTGGAGTTTTAAGGTGGCGTGAGGGTGTTTAACAGTGTTTAAAGGTGTTTCACAATGTTTAAGGGTGTTTCACAGTGTTTTAAGGGTGGAGAGAGAATTGTGCAGCTTGGCAGCAGTCAATTTTTCTTACCCATAGTTAATGCTGGTGGTTGGGCATTTATAGTGTGAAATTTGGGCCCTTATGGGCTTTCGGGTCAAGTTTAATGGACCCGGGTCATGTTTAAAGACCCATAAGTTTTAAGCAGATGTGCAGGTAGCTTAGTCAGATAGTGTTTAGATTTTTTAGTACTTTAGTCATAGTTCGAACTGCCTTAAGTTTACAGTGTTCGAAATCATCTGTCCGGTTAAAAAGTCCTGTTCGAATTAAATACTTGGAGCCTGTCCGAATTCACGGGGAGATTTACTTTGGACTGCCCTTCCGGGGAGCACTTCGAATTCGGACTCATCAGGAGCCCCTTTTTTAGGTATTTGAACAAGTGTCCTTGTTAAAGAACTGAAAAACAGTCCGACTTAGGAAGTGGTCTTCCAATTCGAAGAGAGTTGAGGACAGGCCCGGACAGCCCAATCGTTACGAATTCTAAACGGTTCTTGTCAGAGTTAGTGGGACACGTGTCACTTTCTGGTTGGTTACTTCAGCCGTTTTTTCACCTTGAAAGTTGCACCACTTTCTCGAACAAGTTACCTCTTTAAATGCTATTAATGACATCAGCGCTGTCTTTTAATCATTGCCCAACTTTTCGGATTCTCCTAGGAATCAACCCCCCTTTTTTACATTTACTATAAATTCTATTCATTTTTCACAGCCTCATTATCACTTTCACTCTGCCATTTTATCCAAAGCTTCATCTCTCTAAAACTTTAAGATTTCCTTAGTCGTTTATGTTCACAGCAAGAACAGCTTTGATCAATGGTGGCTGGCTTAACCTCTCAGAATTGGAGAAAGCTCAAAGGGTTGAAAAAGAGAAAAGACTTGCAGCAGGGCTTCCAGCATCGCCTGTCGAGAAACCAGCCCCTTCAATCGAAGAATCTGATAGAGGTTCATCTTATTCTAAAGGTACAAAACCTAGAAAACTCTTTCAATCAACACTCTCCCCCATAGTATCTGGCTCATCAGTCCAAGAGTCAATCCCTATTGTTGAACCGGGGGTCACTGTCACAAGTGTCAGGAAGAAATCCACTTTCATTGCTATGGGGTCCGACTCCGACCATTCTCCAGATAAATTAATCATGAAAAGACCAAGCAGATTGGTTAAAGGACTTTCTTCAAAAAATACCAGTGATTCAGGGTCCGGGGCAACTGTTAGGACTCTCCGGGAAAGGCCAGTTGGTCCGGGGGCTAGCAGTCCACTACCCCCTAAAGAAACTTCAACCTCAAAAACTCAGACTGAGATAAAAACTCAAACTCATACAAAGAGCCAACAGTCCGGAGGATCAGCTATCCCAAGCTTCATCCCTCCTCGGGTTGTTTCTGCTGAAGCTCCCCCAACAATAATGGAGGAGAGGATGGAAGACTCCACTGAGGAGGTTAGGTTTGAGTCCGAGTCTTCCGGACAAGCTGAAACTGCTATAGTTGTTGCCAAGAAGGGCAAAGAGGACTTGTATCTGAGGCGTCCGGACCTGCCGGAGAGCCTCGAAGGGAGAGTAGGGCCCTGCTTTCACAAGGTAGAGTTCAAATACCTTTTATCTCTGTTAAAGACCAAGTATGCGTTTATCCATACTAAAGATCTGGGACGATTTCGTACTAAGTGGGGGATCCCTGAAAATGTAAAAATTCGAATTCCCATCGATCCAGAGACCCCGATGGATTGCAAAAGGAACGAGATAGTCTTCTTTACGGAGCTATTCAACTGGGGACTTAGGTTCCCACTGGATCCAGAGATAGTGCGCTATTTCCACCTAGTCAAGCTATGTCCATCACAGCTAAGCCCTAACGGATGGTACACCCTGATGTCATGCATTATGGCGTCTAGGTTGTCCGGAATCCCTCTTCCAATGGAAGAGTTCGCTGCTGTAGCTAGTTTGTGCAAACACCATCAGTTCCCTTTCTATCATTTTAACATGGGGAACGATCTTAAAGCTGTGGATGATCTCCTGGAGTCGGAGAGCAAGTGGAGGAGCCAGTTCTTGTTTGTGAGTGGCTCGTGGGAGAATGGCAAGAAAATCAAGGCCGGGGAGAATCCTAGCCTTATTCGAAGTAGATAGAGGAGCGATCGTAAGTTTTACTTTAAGTTTCTATTCGAATTTCTCTTTTCGTTTAGTTTATGCTAATCAGTTACCTTCTTGTTTTATCAGAGCTGCCAAAGGAGTTCGGAGACTACCTAAAAGTCGGACAGGTCACCTGTGGCAAGATAAACGCATGGGCCGCAGAGAACTGGGAGAACCGGTTTCACAAAGCTTTTACCCCTGGAAATTTAGCGAGATCCCATCTGTGGAACACCACAGGTCGAAGGGATCTAACCTGGGAGGAGTTCTCCACCCCACCTGATGAAGATGTAGTGCTGAGAAGGTCTCATGATTTGGATGGGACCCTCTTCCTTCCTGCCCGGGCCAAAGCCCCAAGTAAAATGAAGGGCAAGAAGAAGAAAGGAAGGAGAGCGGTAGAGGATACGGAGAAAGAGGCTCCCACAGGTTCAGAGGTTCCAGCCCAAGCTCAAGTTGACGCAAACCCTCTACAAGTGGTAGAGCAGGAGAGCGAGAAGCAAGGGGTGAACTCCCCAAAACCTACAAGGGCTTCTAAACGGACTCGCAAACAAGCGAGTGACAATGCTGACAGGGAAGTCAAAAAGAAAAAGACTTCTCAAAGTGAAGAGCTCACTCTCCGGGATCCGGAGCCCACCTTCCCAACCGATCCGACATTGGCTGAAGAGATCCCGGGGAATCTTAACGAAGGGATTCCAAGGGAATTCCATACCGATGAGATCGAAAGGGGAGAGATTAACATGGATGAAGTGGACGTCACCGGTCTGGGTCCTCTAGGTGACTACTTCCTTGGCCTGTCTAGAGATGAGTTCGCAGGGCCATATGTTCCCCCAAGTAGCTCCAACACAGTAAACTTCAACGGTAGGACTTTCTTGGTTTCCAGTGAGAGGGATGTCATAGCCCATTCCCTCCTTAGCAACGTGCAACCAGTACTCACCCTGGAAAGGCAAGTCCGGAGTCCGGAAGACACCATCAAAGACCTCAAGTCTGAGAAGGAGAAGCTGTCCGAAAACCTCAGGACTGCTACTACTAAGGTTGACTTGCTTAAGGAGTCGAACGAACAGCTAAAGAAGAGTCAAAATGAAAGCAACACAAAAGTTGCTTCTTTAGAAGAGACCGTAAAAGATTTCCGGGCTAAGCTGTCCGGATTGGAGAAGGACTTGACAGCCTCAAGAGGAGAAACTGTAGCAAAGGAGAAGCTGGTCACCAACCTGACCACTGACAAACTTGCTTTAGAGAATGCAGTGACTCAGGCTGTTGAGGAGAAAGCTGCTTTGGTGAAGGATCAAGAGGCCATGATCAAGGCCAAAATCAACGCTTATGCCAGGGAGATGATAGGGAGTGAAGAATTAATGATTGAGAAAGTAAAGTCCGATATGGTTCTCCTGTTTCACGAGAAGTTCCCGAAGAGGAGACTAGGGGACTTATGGCGCTATGTGGATGACGATGATCTCCCATACTAGACCATGGTTGATGAAGGGTATACTGATATATCCTCGTCTGGTGACGAAGAGGAAACCGGAGAGAGTCCGGGTGAGGAAGAGGTTGACCCCAAAGGTAAGAAGATCATTGAGGAAAAAAGCGACATCAAGAGCAAGAAAACAGATGAGGGTGAGCCATCTTCAAAGGCTCCATCTTAATTTATAATTTGTTTTGTTTATCTTTTGTTTGAACCAAAGTCCTTGGAAGGCCAAGGCACCTTTTTTGTGATGGTGTCCGAATTATTCGGACGGTTTTTTGTACTGCACCCAAACTTGCTTAAAAAGTCCTTGGAAGGCCAAGGCAATTATTGAATGAATGTTTTATTTTGCTCAACCATTTTCTTCTTTCATAGTCTGTTTAAATAGCCGGAGTTTAAGTAGTTTTAAGTTTTGTGAGAGTGTTTAGTTTCCCTGGCTAGAATTTAAGTATCCCTTAAACCTTTCTGTCCGGATAGTATGATAATCAACAGAATTTTGCAAAAACTTAGAAAATTATTTAAGAAGGCTCCAAGTTTTATTGAAAGCTCTCTGTGGCGCCGAAGAGAGGAAGTGGTATGCCCCCAAATATTTACATGGATATTTAAACAAGTAAATATTTACACAAGTTCATTCCAAGTACATTCGAAGGTGTTCAATATTCCAAGGGTGAGTCAAAACCCTGCCATCTTTGTCTTCTAACCAGTATGTGCCAGGCTTGATTCTTTCAACCACAGTATAGGGACCCTCCCAAGTTGGGGCCATCTTGCCGAAGAGCTTTTCTTTAGTATGCAAGAAAACTTTCCTCAATACTTTGTCCCCTGGCTGAAAATCCCTTCTTCTAACTTTAGAAGCAAATCTGCTTCTCATCAAGCCCTGATAGTGTGCCATTCTAAGATGAGCTTTCACTCGCCTTTCTTCAATTAAATCAAGTTGATTTCTAACCGCCATTTAATTAGCCTGTCCGGAGAAGTTGTGGACTCGAAAGGAGGGGAGTGTCTTCTCTATGGGGGCTACTGCATCCATCCCATAGACCAAGGCAAAAGGTGATTCTTGTGTCGCAGCCCCAGGCGTTGTCCGGTAGGCCCACAAGACTTCTTGTAAATAACTAGGCCACTTCCCAGCAGCTCCTTCCAAATTTTTCTTTAAACCGGACAGTATTGTTCTATTAGCCACTTCAACTTGCCCATTGGCCTGTGGGTGGAAAGGTGAAGAAAAGTAGTGCTGAATACCCCTCGAGGCACAGAAGCTCTCCATTTCTCTGTTGTCAAACTGTGGCCCATTGTCTGTTGTTATTCTCTGGGGGACACCAAATCTGCAACATATGTTGGATATAATGAATTTTATAACAGCCTTTGATGTTGTCCCTGCCAAGGGGGCTGCTTCTATCCACTTCGAAAAGTAGTCAATGGCTACGATTATGGTTTTACGCCCTCCGGACGCCACAGGGAGAGGCCCAACTAAGTCCAATCCCCATCGAGCAAAAGGGATGGGCTCAGAAATTGATTCCAAAGGAATGGCTGGTACATGAATTTCATTGCTGTACCTCTGGCATGGGTCACATCTTCTTACCAGCTCCTTAGCATCTTTCATTATTGATGGCCAATAATATCCGGAGAGAAGCACTCTTCTTGTTAATGCTCTAAATCCACAATGGGCTGACCCCTCACCATCATGCAATTCGGAGAGAACCATTTGTGACTCATGATCCCCTAAACAGCGTAGGAGAGGTTTGCTATAGGAATTCTTGTACAGGACCTCTCTAATCATGATGAAACCACGAGCCCTGTGTTTTAACGTTCTGGCTTGTGGTTTATCCAAAGGCACGATGCCATCAGACAGATATTGCATAAGAGGAGACCTCCAGTCTTGAGGCCGGTTTACTTGTATTTCAAAGACTTCCTCTTTTCCACCTTCATCAAATTGAATAGAAGGGCTTTCGAGCACATGGATACATGGGTAGGACTCTGTATATGCTATTGTTTCCAATGAGTCTGCTAGCTCATTTTCTGTCCGAGGAATATGCTCATAGACAACGGCTTTAAACTTCATCGCCTCATTTTTCAAGAGAAGTAAATACTTGATCAATTGCTCCTTTCTAGCTTCTGATAGGCCCAAGGCATGGTGGACAAGCAATTGGGAGTCACTTAGTAGCTTGACCCTTTTTGCTCCACAGATGTAAGCCAATTTCAACCCAGCTATAGCTGCTTCGTATTCGGACTCATTATTGGATGCCCTGAAAGCAAAACAAATAGCTTGGAACATATTGTCCCCATAGGGGGAAGTGAGACATATTCCTGCCCCAGATCCTATGGCACTGGATCCTCCGTCTGTTCGGACAATCCACACTTTTTTGTCTTTTGAATCAGCAGGTTGTTCTGAGTCCCTATCAGAATGGAACTCAACCAGAAAGTCAGCCACAGCTTGAGCTTTTACTGCTGTCCGGGGAGCGAAATCTATGTCGAAGTCCCCCAACTCTACTGACCACTTTGTCATTCTGCTCGAAATGTCTGCTTTTTGAAGGACATTTTTTAAAGGGAAAGATGTCCGGACAATGATCGGATGAGCCTGAAAATAAGGCCTCATCTTTCTTGCAGCTATCACCAAGGCCAATGCTAGTTTTTCAAGTTTCAAGTTTCAAGTAACGCCTCTCAGCATCAATCAAGCTTTTGCTGATGTAGTACACTGGGTGAGGATACCCATCAACCTCCCTTACTAACACAGCACTGATGGCACAACTTGAAACAGCCAGATATACAAAGAGATTTTCCCCATCGATTGGCTTGAACAAAGTCTTGGGAGAGGACAGATGCTTCTTGATTTCATTGAATGTCTCATCACATTGTGGTGTCCATTCAAAACCTTTTGCACCCTTCAAGGTTTGAAAGAAAGGAGCACATCTGTCCGAAGACCTTGAGATGAATCTGTTCAAAGCTGCTAACCTCCCCGTTAACCGCTGTACTTCTTTAATGTTTCGAGGAGGCTCCATTTGGAACAAAGTATTGAGTTGGTCCGGGTCGGGCTGTATTCCATGCTCACTTATGATATACCCTAAGAACTTCCTGGACTGCACTCCGAACACACATTTTTCAGGATTTAACTTTAAATTCACTTTGGCCAGGTTGGCAAAAGTCTCTTGGAGGTCGGACAAGTGCAGCTGCTCATCCACACTTTTCACCATCATATCGTCAATGTAAACCTCCATATTTCTTCCAATTTGATCAGCAAATGCCTTATTGACTAACCTTTGATAAGTAGCCCCAGTATTTTTCAAGCCAAAGGGCATCACCTTATAGCAGTGCAGACCTCTATCAGTAACAAAAGTGGTATGCTCTTGATCTTTTGGATCCACCTGGATCTGATTGTACCCGGAGAAAGCATCCATGAAGGAGAGTAGATTGTTCCCAGAAGTAGAGTCTACTAACTGATCTATCCGGGGAACCGGATACAAGTCTTTTGGGCAAGCTCGATTGAGATCTGTGAAGTCAATGCACATTCGCCATTTACCATTTTTCTTTTTTACCAAGACAGGATTGGCAGTCCACAAAGGGTACTGCGATTCTTTAATGTGCCCCATCTTTGTGAGTCTGTCAACTTCTTGCACAATGACATCAGCCTTTTCTTTGGAAAAAGCTCTTCTTTTTTGAACTACTGGAGCTATATCTCTCCGGACGGATAAGTGGTGTGATATCACCTCTGATGGAACCCCAGTTACATCAGCATTGCACCAAGCAAAAACGTGCTGATTGTCTTTTAAGAATTTCAACATTCCTTCTTTCAACATTGGTGGCATTTTGGATCCTATCTTAACATTTTTTCCCTCTTCCAAGCAGTGTGTTTCAACCTCCTCAACTGGGATCAACACTCCGGGGGTCTCTCTGGGGTCATCAATTTCACCCTCACCCCCAGAAAGGCCCTCAAACTGCTATTGGTCATTTATACGGACTGCCCCCATCCTTCGTGGAGCCAAGGCAGTGGCATAGCATTCTCTTGCAACTTTTTGGTTGCTCCGGACAACCCCAACTTGCCCCTGAACAGCATATTTTAGACACTGATGGACTGTCGAAGCCACTGCATGCATCCTAGAGAGCCAAGATCTCCCTAGAATAGCATTGTAGCAAGTGGGACAATCCACCACAATGAAGAGTATTCTGACTGTTTTCTTGAAAGGGCCCCTGCCCAATAGCACTTCTTCTTCAAACTCACCGATCACATCGGCTGAGCTGCCCGTGAAGCCTACGATCGACCTGTCTGACTTTTGAATCACAGCTGGATTTTTCATTTTCTTGTAAGTGTCTAGAAAAAGGATATTGGCAGAGCTCCCAGTATCCACCAGGATTCGCCTTATCTCATTGCCCCCTATAGATGCTCCTATAACGACAGCATCCTCATGAGGGCCAGCAATGTCTCTCAAATCATCCCCATCAAAGACAATGAATGGGAATAAACTTGACGATTGATAAGAGGTCATGCCCCCCTCTAGCTGGGAAGCCAAATTATGAACATGCCTTTTTCTTGATGAAGTGGTAGGAGCTGTTACAGTGTCCCATCCGAAAATTGTCAAGGACTCGAAGAATTTAATGAGCCCGGAGACCGATCTAGAACGTTCCTCTATAGCACCCACTCTATTTCTTGTTGGATCAGGATCCAAGTATTCAGATTCCACATCAAACCTTTCAATGATTACCATAGCCCCCTCCGGGGCAGCATTAACCGGACCAGCCCGGTGAGTGTTGTCAGGCCTGTTGCCTCCTCTCCTTTTGACGTATGCACCCAATTTTCCCCTTTCGATCAGGTTTTGAACCTCTTGTTTCAATGCTATGCAATCATCAGTAGTATGGCCAATATCATTGTGATATTGACAAAAAGAACTGTTTCGATGTTCTCTGGGAGACTTCAAGGTTGCTGGTCTCCGGTAGTGTACTTCATCTTTTGTTTTATCGAAAATGGTTGCCACACTTTCTTTGAGTTCTGCAAACCACTCCGGTTGGACCCACGGCCCCCTTTTGTTTCTAGACTGCTGACTTTGTGCAGGAGCAGCTGGTTGAGACTGAGCTTTTCCCCTTCCATGCCCCTGTCCGGTTTCTCTTGCTTTGTTCCCGGACTGGTTTTGATTCGGAGTTGGTGTCACCGGGGTGGATCTCACCTGTCTGTGCACCCTGGTCTTCTTTGTTTCATCAACATTTATTTGCTTGCCAACTTGATTTAGCAATCCTCCCCAGGTCATGGCCTTCTTCCTGGTTACTGAATCGGCCAGGTTGCCCGGGTTCAAACCTTGTCTCAGGGATGCTATTGCCACTTGTTCAAAGCAATCAGTCAGCCCGTTTTTTGTGTTTACAAAGCGACTTATGTATTCCTTTAACGATTCGTTTGGTTCTTGGGCACAATGGATTATGGTATCTCCATTACCCTTTAACTCCTTACTCCCCACAAATTGCCTTCGGAAGGCCACCCAAAAAGTATCAAAATCTCTGATACAACCCTGAGGCAGGCTGTTGTACCACTTCAGAGCACTCCCCGTGAAGGATTGGGAGAATGCCCTACAGAGTAGTTTATCATCATCATCAAAGTTCATCATGAAGTTCTTGAATTGCTCCAGATGATTGTCTGGATCAGTACTGCCATCATACTTCTCCATCTTGGTACTATCAAACCTCTAAGGGAGGTTCCCGGAGAGTATTTTAGAAGACAATGGCGATTGCCTCCAATCCCTCCCACGACTGAACGCAGTATCCTCATTAGGTGTTGCAAAGATACCTGGCTCATCATGGAAGGCAAAAGGATCCACCAGCATCCGGTCTACATGCCTCCGGTTGTGAGATGATCCTTTCCCAATGTGCCTTTTCATTCTTCCATGGTGATCTCTTTTTCTGGAATACTTCTTAACTTGTTTCTGTTTTTTCCTAGTTCGCCCCTCATCACTGCTGGAGGACAAGGATTTTTCATTTCCCTCACTGTCCGAAGAGCTGTCCGAAGATTCTGAACTTGAGTCAGAACTCTCCACAGGCTTGGACCGGTGAGACTTTTTAGAACTGGCATGTGTCTTTTTAGTGCTCACATGAGTTTTTGAAGCCTCATGCTCTCGAGGGTTATCAGAGCGATGAGCAACTGACGCTTTGGATTTCTCCTTCATGCCCATCTTGGCCTTTTCAGCCCTCAGAGCTTCTATTTCAACCCTCAACCTGTCACACTCTTGGACAGTATATTCATCGTTCTCTTCCACCACTTCGAGCAAAGCTGGTGAAAGCTCTGGATTATCCGGATTCATTCGGAGAGAATTTCTTTACTTGGTTTTGAATACTTGATTCAGGCACCGTCGCCTCCCACTGTGGTCGCCAATTTGGTGTGGATAAAAGTTGCCTGAGGGTAGGCTGGTAATTTTAAGTGGAGTTTTAAGGTAGCGTGAGGGTGTTTAACAGTGTTTAAAGGTGTTTCACAGTGTTTAAGGGTGTTTCACAGTGTTTTAAGGGTGGAGAGAGAATTGTGCAGCTTGGCAGCAGTCAATTTTTCTTACCCATAGTTAATGCTGGTGGTTGGGCATTTATAGTGTGAAATTTGGGCCCTTATGGGCTTTCGGGTCAAGTTTAATGGACCCGGGTCATGTTTAAAGACCCATAAGTTTTAAGCAGATGTGCAGGTAGCTTAGTCAGATAGTGTTTAGGTTTTTTAGTACTTTAGTCATAGTTCGAACTGCCTTAAGTTTACAGTGTTCGAAATCATCTGTCCGGTTAAAAAGTCCTGTTCGAATTAAATACTTGGAGCCTGTCCGAATTCACGGGGAGATGTACTTTGGACTGCCCTTCCGGGGAGCACTTCGAATTCGGACTCATCAAGTATAAACATGCAATCGAGCTGCGAATGCTTGCATTGTGGGTGATCAGGGTGCGAACTGTTACACTTTTTACATACACGTTGCAGTGATCTGGGAATTATGCAACGAACACCAAAATCAACAATGAACTACCTAATGCAGATCTAACATACATAATATTTCTCAAGAGAGTATCAGTATTACATGCAACTAAAATTCTACCCTGGCTTTGACTATAAACCCATAAACTGAGCAACTATCGTTAGTAGATACTTCATTCTAGTATAAAAAGCAACACGTATCGTGAATTAAGAGAAAAAAGTGGTTCAAATTCGTCAATAACGAAAAAAAAGTACACTTTCCACGATAATGCATACCTGTTAAATTTCACCGGTCGGAGAACGAGATTTAAGCTTTCAGAGAAGACTTCACGACAACTTTGTCGAACGAGATTGAAGGTGTGTAGTCTGACTGAGTAAAAGAGGCTGACCGATGCGATAGTGTCGAAGGTGCGAACGGTGAGAAGCTGTAGGGTTTCTGGGTTTGAGAGAGAGAGAGTATCACGAAGTCGAACGGTTTGTTTTCTGGTGGTTTCTAAAATTAGAATTTTGCGTTTGTTTAGGGTGATAGGAAGGTCGAAAAAGTGGGTTGGATCTGAAAAATGGGTATATATAGTGGAAGGGTATTTTTGTCCAATTTATTAGTCTGGGTATTAAGTAACACTATGTTAAAAGCGGATACTGCCGGGTAATAAGATAGTTGAGTGGGTATTTTCAGGTACTTTTCTCTTAAATATATATGGTTTATTACGAATTTAAGAAATTCTTTGGAGATAGTAATATATTACGATATAATACACAAGTATTTAATACACCGAAAAAAAACTAATAACACTAATAATGATACATACTAATAACAAATATACATAGAAAAGAAGATTCTAGAAATTAGTAAATCAATATAATAAAATAAAAGAGTTTCGTATAACACAAACATAAAGTGCTGTCTAGAATCAAGTTCTCTAAAACGATTACTGAAAAATAAAAGGAAACTAATTAGTATCAATTATAGTGACCATGAACTTTTTATGTTACATAATTTGTAGCGGACATCCGAGAAGATATGATGAGATATCGCGGAGGTAAGTGATGAGATATATGTAAAAAAAAAGGTGTATTTCTCTTTTGTCATATGTGGTAAATCACCGCACAAAAACCCGTGCACCAAAAATGTTCATGGCCTAATGCAAAGGGGGCTAAGAACTGAAAGTATAAAGCCAAAAATATCAATTATAGTTTGAAGGAATGACTCTAAGATTTGTGTATTAGGCTTCCCAAATTTCTTAGGGAAAATAAGCAATCCAACAAGAGATGGTTAATAGATTCCACGAAGCTGTTGCATAAAGCACATACATGGATAATGTTATAACCCCACACAATTAATTTTTTTTATAGGTAAATTTCCAATGATTAGTGAGCTAGATAATGCAAGAGTGATAACCTAATTAACTTAAGGGGTGGATGTGCAAATAACATGATAAGTAATCTTAATAGTAAAGTTGTTACTTCTCTGATTGGATAGCCGATATTTTACATCCTCTATGTCCATATTGGGAGAGATTACCAATAACATTACTGATTTTATGGAGATGATTATGATATGATATGCTTCCAGATCGCATATGAGTTGGCCGGTTCCAATTTTTGTTGGAGATGATGCCTGTGATTTTACTGTTCCTATTAATCATAGCATAAGAAATAATATTGGAACCGTAACGGTTAACTAAAGAAGTATGAAAAATTCAAGGGTCGTACCAGAGAGATGTGAAGTTACCGTAACCGATATCTGATTTGTAAAGGTTAGCGACAATATGCCCGAGGTTGGTGATTTTTCTCCACCCCCAATTAGGAGAGGAACCTGGGATGTTGGTCTATTTCTTTTTGCGATCACCAAAGATGATTAAGAGAGATCACCTGTTTCTAGACTTTAAGGCCTATAATCCTAATGCTTCGTGAGGGCAATACCGCTTTTTCCAAAACAACTTTGACTCTAAAATTTTCATTTTGTGGCCATACCAAATAAAGCGTCTAAGATATTAAATGAGTTCTGTAAGAACTCTAACATGTAGGATAAGCATTGATGACTAGTAGACCTAATAAACAAACAAAATAACCTTGATTAACCATAATCTTTTCGACGAAAGAAAATGCTTAGATGTCCAAGCGTTTATATGAGCAGTTAATTTTCCACAGAGGGTTGACAGTTTTCATAATTTAATCTAGTGGTAATTAAGAGAAATCCTTAGTAACAAACTAGGAATGATCCAACTTTGAAACCAACGATGTCAATGAGGCTCTACCAAAGGGTGCCATTGGCTCGAGATAGGAAAATATAGCTTTTTCTCGAGTTAAATTGGAGACCTAAGATGGTAGCAAATTCTTCAAGGCCATCTTTGATTAACTTAATAGAGTTGGTATCAACACGATTGGAAATTATTAAGTCATATGCACAATAAACATTAATAATTTGCAGTTTGTGACATTTCAAATGAAATTTAAAACATTGATAAATAATTTTGTATTTTAGAATACTAGAGACTACTTGCACTACAAGAACAAAGAGGAAATGTGAGAGAGGGTCACCTTTATGGAGACCTATTTTACCTTCGAAAGAACCAAAAATATTAGTATTAATATTTGTTGTGTATGAAGGGTATAAATACATTAAATGATCCATGTGATCATTTTCAGAGAGAAATCTATTGAGATAATTGATTAGAGTAGGATTTATCGTAACCGCGGGTCGAACGAATACAACATTGAGCTATATTTGAGGGTATATCATATAATAAGGAGTGAACATGTTCAATATTAGTAGTATAATGGGATGAAATAGCCAAAAATAGACCAATAATGTGGCTTTTGGGGCTTACCACTATTACTATATAAAACAATGTATATTTTTTAGAAAATGGTGAACAATTATTATTATATTAATTTTTTTTCACAACTTTTCATTCAAGAATTCTTATGTTTCCCTATCTAGAATCCATGACTCCCGAAATATCTTAGATGAAATACCCCTCGTAAATTTTTAAAACTATCATCGGTGACCACAGTAGAAGCTTAGATTGGTACCCGGATTCAACGTCCAAAATCATCTGAAAGTCTAACCTAGTTTGAGAATTCTTTAAAGATATGAATACCAAGATTTAAGAGAATCATATTGTTTTAACGACATAGTAATGATTAAAGCGGGCTCCAAAGACTACCAACGGTGTAAAGAACAACAATTTTAGGATAAATGTTACGATGATAGGTTAGCCGAGGAGAAACTGGAGTACTCAGCTCTCTTGGCACAATGAGAAGAACAACTAGAGGATATCACTAAACTTAATGCTCAGAAATATACGATGGTCACAAAAAAGAGGGTCCGGTCGGAGGTCCAAAAAGAACATCCCTATGAAGGTAATGAGATTGAGTATGATTACTAGCCAAAGATTAAGAAAATGAAAGAAAAGTTCCAAAGCTGTTATATCTCAAAGAGGAAACAAATAACTATACGTCATTATGTTTCTTTCAATTCAAGCATTAATCTTCTTACGACTCAGACAAATCTTCTTTTCCGGAGATAATCATCAGAAGAGGATAAATTTTAAAAAGTTGGGTTCAAAGAGACGTTCTGACTATCATCAGACCTCCGAATGATGCAGGACTCAAAGAAGAAACAAAAAAATTCATATAAACAAATGCATGTTTTCGAAGAAAAGGATGAGGTAGTGACAGTAAGCAGAGCAAGACAACATCAAACTAAAGTCTAATTCCCCATAGTGCCAATACTAAATCAACAATCCTTGCAGCTATTGTCGGAAAACCAGAGTATTAACTACGGGGTGAGTAGCCAATTTGTGAAACCTTTTGAGCAAGGTCATTATATAGTGGTTAACGAAGGCCCAGTGAGTTATCAGTATAAGCAAGGCCATAATTAGAGAACGTCACCTTTGTTTGATTTCTGAAACAATTTGATATATCAAAGTTGGAAAGTTTTGATAGAAACCAAGACCCAGACAATCACATTGACCATTTTTAGAACTATATGATGAACTTTGAAGGTGATGACAAGTTGTTATGCCATGTTTTTTCTCAAATTTTCAAGTACGGCACACCGAAATGGTTTAATCGGCTACTAGAGGTATCCATAAAACGTTTTGACATATTTTGGACTGTGTTTAAACAACATTTTATGGGAAGTAAAAGTTTCAAAGAGAATAGGAACACAATCATCCAATGTAGACAATAAAGTTGAGAACTTTTGGGAGATTATACCAGGCATTTTGTATGAAAACAAATTAGTCTCGAGGATTGTGATGAGCAAGTTGCTTCTGCTATATATATGCAAGGATTTCTCCCCGGATTCTTAAGAGACGAGCGTGCTAAGAAAAAGGCTTTGACTTTTAGTGCGTTACTAGCGCAATTCGAGTAGAAAATAATAGTAAAAGATTCTCAATTGACCAAGTATGCCCTCCTAATATAACATAAACAATAAAATTTCTAACAACCACCCGTTCTCGTTTATCAAAAGTTACCCGCTTCACTTTATCTGTCTCAGCCAATTCAAATATTTCACCCTCCAGTTACTTTTCGACCAAAGGTTTTGAGACAAGCGCCACCAAAGCTAAGAAAAAACCAGCAGAGTCTTAGTTTCAGCAACATGGAGGGCCAATATCAAATCAATGGATCTGACTCGATCACTTTGCAGAGCTAACTGAGAACATGGCCATTATTTTTTATAGTGCTCAAAACCATATGAAATTTAGAAATCCTTTTCTGATGCAAACATCGAGGTAAAAACGAGCTAATAGGTAATGTAAATATCATGAGGATACCGATCATGATACGGAGTATTGTATATCCTTGAAGAAATAAATTCAAGTTTTAATTAAAGACGGGAAACTAACAATGTTTGTTAAGAAAACGGTTGGGTCCCAACAGCTGAATCTCAAAGCACTCCCAAAGCAAGAAAATGATATAGTTATAGTAAATATTGATGACGAGTTTGATGTGTATGTGGAGTATTTGGAATCCGACCCTGACCGAACAATGTTTGTGCAAGGTTTTTTAATCACTGACTATTTTTTGTGGAGACACAATCTCATGAATCACCAATGTTTCCCAAAAAAGGTACGTTATGAGTCTGGTCACTCAGTTATAATGAGGTGTTTCGACCCATTTGTATAGAAGTCCATTACCCATGATTTTCGACGATGATGGTTTGAAGGAATAGTAGTAACTGGAGAAGGTATCGCCGATACTGAAATCTTGTGGCTTTGATCGATACCGAAAAATCAAGCAACATCTTGTTCATGTTTATCTATAATAGGATGTCAACTTCACACGTTATTCTCCCATAAAATAGAACGATTATAGGAATCACAAGGATTATTTCCGAGGTGATTGGAGAATTCAAAGTAGAGGTAATGTTGGGCCGATCGCCTTTCTGGAAAGAGGTAAAAGTATTATTTATGGTGGTAAAGAAACCAACATCTTATAATGAAACTTTTGGCAGATCATCATTATCACGAATTCATGTGATTGTCTCAACAGTCTATCAATTCTTAAAGTATATGGTTGAGAGACAAGTAGGGGTTGTTTTGAGCAACCAAAAAGTGGCGAAAGAGTTTTATGCCTATGTGTTGCTTATAATTAGATCAAGCACATCAAAGTAGAATATAAATATCATTTACACGAGTCCCCTTTAAAGCCAGATGTTGTGGATGATCCGAGGGAGACCTCTGGCTTGATAATACTCGACTAGAACATTGAAGTCTATGTTTATTTAAAAAGAAAAAGTTAAAAATTGGCAATGTGGCCGAGGTATATCAATTGTCAAATGTTGGTCATATCCACGAAACTTGGATACCATGGTGGACATCGAACCGATGTTCGTGAAAAACAAGAAAATAGATAATATGTGTTTACTTTACTAACTTAAACAGAGATTATCCAAAAGACACGTTGCCAATTCCTATAATCAACCAGCCCGTGGACTCTACTTTTGGTAATAAGCTCTTGTATTTTATAGATGTTTATGTTGGTTACAATTAGATATATATGGATCTGGAGGACCAAGAAAGTAAATCTTTCATAATCGGTAAGGGGGGGTATATTGCTTTAAGGTGATACATTTTGGGTTGAAGAACGCCAGGGAAACCTACCAGTGGTTAGTGAATAAAGCCTTTGCAAGCGAGATCAGGAGAAACGTTGAGGTATATATTGATGAAATATTGGTAAAGAACACTAATGATGAAGACTATTTTGTTGTTTGGAGGAAGCTTTTCTTAATTTAAAGGCCATAAAATTAAAACTGAATCTGGAAAAGTGCATTTTTTCAGAGTATGATTAGGAAATTTTTTAGGTTGCATAATCAGCGAGAAGGGAATTGAAGTCAAACTAGTACAGTTAAATGCTTCAACTACTATGGGCGCCCCTAATCTATCAATGAAGTACAAATACTGACTAGATGGTTGGCTACTATGAATAGGTTCATATTTAGGTCTTCTAGAAAGTATGTGCTCCGTTATTTAAAGTTGTAAGAAAAAAAACCATTTTGATTGGGTACCCGAGTGCAATGAGGACTTTGTCAAGATAAAAGAAAACTTATCCTCCCCATAGATTTTAAACAAGCCAAATGTGGGGGAAACGTTATTTCTTTATATAATAGTGTCATATTACATAGTGAATGCAGTGTTGGCGATGGAAGTTGATAACTATCCTCGACCCTTTTACTACTTGAGTATAATTTTGTTACATGACAAGAAAAGGAACTTGAAAGTGGAAAAATTAGTTGTGGTCTTGATAATAGAAACTCAGAAAATTAGATCTTACTTACAGGTAAACTTGATCATTATTTGAATCTTTTTCTCACTAAAAAATATGTTGTAGAAGCTCGACGTGTTTAGGAGATTAACAAAGAGGTCGGTAGAACTCAAGGACTATAATATTGACTTTGAACCACGGACTGCAATCACAGCTCAAGTCTTAGCTGATTTTTTAGTTTGCTTTCACTCCGAAAGACCAAAAAATGAAGCAAATAACGATGAACCTAAACCTGGGTGGGTCATCCGGACGCACGGAGGATCAAGTGTTTAGGGTTGTGGAGCAGAGGTACGGTTGATATCTCTGAAAATGCAAGCAATATATTTTGGTTTTAAAGCATCAAACACCAAAGTAGAATATGAAACTGGCTTGGTAGGGTTGCAACTCACATAAATTTATGGGGCTAAAATAATATGTTTGACAAATGACTCACAACTACTGTTTAATCATATGTCCAGACAATCCAAGGCCAAGAAAGATCATTTAGTAAAATATCTGAGAGCACTGAGAGAGTTGGCAGTGCTATTTTAAAGTATCACGTATGAGCATGTCCACAAAGCTGGAAATTCGGTGGCAGATTCCCTAAGAATTATATCACACTCTAAAGGATACCCATTAATATTAGTACAAGAAAGCCCTTCAATAACAATAAATTCCGAACATGGTTAGGACACATATGAATCCCTCAAGAGTTTTACTACTAAAGAGAAAATTAGAGGTTTAATCTAAAAAAGTTTATGGTTAAAGGGATTCTACTAGTTGATAAGGTGTCTCCGAAAACGTTGCAATTTAAAGCACATGGGTTTGGGGTCCTTAGAGATATCGTATGTACAAAATATTTAAGCAGGTCTTTATTCATGTTCTTCGGAGGATATGAGTCACAAATAACATTATATGAGCTATATGATGGCGAGGGATCAACTCATTACAAAACATTAACAAGAAAGAGCTTACTGGCAGGATATTGCTGACTTCTATCATAACTGATGCTAAGGAATTAGTCAAAATGTGTGATACGTGCCAGTGATTTTCCAACACCATACATATTCCTGCAGTACCGCTTGAGTCCGTTTCTGAAGAATTACTGTTTGACTGATGGGATTTGGATCTGGTTTGACTCTACTGATGGCTTCCGGGGGACGAAAAACTATCATATTAGCGGTGGATTATTTCTCCAAGTGGGTAGAATCTGAACTATTATCTGAGATAAGGGAAAAGTATGTTATCAACTTCATCATATCCAATATATGTTGTAGGTTCGAAGTTCCAAGGAGGATAACTAAAGACGACGACCCACAAGTTTACAACAAATATATGAAAAGTTTTGGTAAATCCAGAGACAAACAACAATGTTTCTCACCACATTTGCACCCTTATGCCAACAATTGGCAGGTTGAAGTCACAAACATAACTATCCTCGAAGGCCTTAAGATAAGTATATGAAAATGGCTGAATTACCTCCAAAAAGTATTGTGGGCTTACCGAACTACTCCTTAAACAACAACCTAAGAATATCCTTTCGTTTTGGTTTATGGAATGGATATTGTGACACCACTTGATTTGAAAATAGAGTTTTAAGGACTAAATTATAAATAATGTAAATTTAAGGATTTAATTGTAATTAATGTAAGTTTTGTACTTAATTCATGACTGATTAAAGTTTTAAAGGATATTTGTAACTATGTATAATTTGTAAGGACTAAACAGCAATTAGTCCACTTTTTGTAACAGATTCAGTTTGAGACTAAGTCTTAGCTCCTCTATATAAAGGACGAGACTACTCTAATAAAGGGGTTGAACACTTTTACTTTGAAACTCATTTGTACTTGTGTTTTCTCTCTCTAAAAACTCTAAAGCTCTTTCTCTCTCTACAATACAGTCTTGACAATTTATTAAGGCAAAGCGATAACTCATCAAATTGGCGACTCCGCTGGGGACGTAAAATCAGTGCTTTTATTTCGTTTGAAATTTTGATACAATATAGTTGTATTGTTTGATTAAAATTCGTATGATGAGTCCTGAAAACAATCCTACGCTCCCGTCAGCAATGGATGCTGAGAAAACTGATGGAAATAGAACTGATGGAAATAGAACTGATGGATCGTCTCCGATCCGAGCTCAATCTGATATTGAAGGGCGAATGAATCAAATTATAGATAAAATAAATACTTTGAATGAGAAATATGAATGAAGAGAGAAAGAGATACTCTCAGCAAGGAACCGATCTGAGGTTAGATATGAAGTAGAAAATATTGAGGTAGAAGGTCAGTCAGATCGATCTTTTGAGGACCGACGCTAAGTCCGAACATAAAAAGGCACGTTTTGTGGCTCCTAATGAGACATATTCGTCTCGAAACAAGAAAAAAGATAAATAGAAATTAGTGACTTCTAGTGACGAGGAGGTCGAAAGCTCAGCCTCGGGTTTTAAGAGGCATAGAGGTTCTTCAAGAGGAGAATATGATAGAGATTATTCGATGAAGTATAAAAAAGAAAGAAAATTCAAGAATGCTCCTTGTTCAACTTGGCATAAAGGAAATCCTTCAAATCATTATGCTAAAACTGATAGGAATTTATATGTTACAATGGGAACTGATGATCAGTTCGTGCAAGGTATTGACTGGAGAAATTCTCTATTGACAGATGAAATTCGATCCATGGCGCTTCCGAAGCGTTTCAACATTTCAAAGGTTGAAAAGTTCGATGGGATGCAGGATCCCGATGACCACATCGAACAATTCAAGAATTATATGATGAATTTCGAAGATGACGACCGGCTTGTGTCGTGCATTTTTATAGATTTTAAAAGGAACAACTCTTAAGTGGTATAACATGATTCTGAGGGGGTCTATATCAAATTTTAGAGATTTCTATACTTCTTTTCGAAGGCCGTTTGTGGGAAGCAAAGAGATGAGAGAAAATGGTGATACAATTATTTAGTGCAAGCAGGAGCCGAGAGAAAAATTAAAAGATTATACCAAGAGGTTTGTGCTGACCAAGGCTAGTTTGGACAACTGTGAGGAACATGTGGCAATGGCAGCTTTTCGCCAAGGATTGTTGCCACGCGATTTAGCTAATGAAACAACAAAGAGAAGAGCTTTGACTTTTGGAGATTTGATGGCTCAAGTTGAGGATCAGATCAAAAGGGAGGAGTCGAGTAGAGTCCGAGGTGTACCAGCTAACACTCCGAAGAATTCGAGACAGACAGCCAATAATCAGGGGCAGCCCTCGAATGGTAATAACAATGGTAATGGTAATCAGCAGTCGAGGCAGAAGAACAACAATTTGCCTCATCGGAATGATGGTTATTCAAACCACGCCCCATCTAATACTTACAATAGGCCTCGATCAAATACAAGGGTCAAGCATGAGTATTATGCTGATCTGACAGAGAATGTTTCTGTCATCTAGGATAAGACTAAGAATTCTGTGAATTTCAGGAAGCCAACTCCCATCAGTAGGCCAAAGGATGAGAGAAATAATAAATTTTGCAGATATCATGATGATATTGGACATGATACAAGTATCTGATTGAGAATGAAAAGCTCCTGACCTATGTGAAATCACATGGGAGTGCATCGAAAAATAATGGTGCATCGACTTCAAAAGCTGCACAGCCAGGTGAGAATTTGATGATTATGGATTCGCAGGTTGAATCGTTCGATGATTCTTCTGAGTATGTTGAAAAGGACCCAAATAGGTTGCTTCTGATGACAGTCAAAGAGCCTGTGGAAAAGGGGCGTGTTCAAGAATTATGCAAGTTTTTTGAGTCATTGGCTATTTTTGGGGGCGATTCAATGTCTAGAATTTCAATGACCCATTTTCTACGTCAACAACTGCTTGATTTTTTATCTCAAAATTTGGATATTTTCGCTTGGAAGACAGAATATGTAACAGGAGTACCTGTTGAGGTAATTTGACACAGCTAGGCCATAGATCCAAAGGTCAAGCCGGTAATTCAAAAAAGGCGAGCGTTTCCTCCTAAAAAGCAGAAGCAATTGTTGCTGAAGTGGATCGGTTATCTAAGGTCGGACACATAAGGGAATCACAGTATCCTTTGTGGATGTCAAATCCGGTGGTGGTTAAAAAGAAGAATGGGAAATGGAGGATGTGTTTGGATTTTACAGATTTGAATAGAGCTTGCCCCAAATATCCATTTCATGTTCCTCGAATAGATCAGTTGATTGATTCCACTTCAGGCAACAAAATTTTAACTTTTATGAATGCTTTTGCAGGGTATAATCAGATCCAAATGGATCGAAAAGATCAAGAGTGCACGACTTTTATAACTGATAGGGGCTTGCATTGTTATAGAGTGATGCCCTTCCGATTGAAGAATGCTGGAGCCACTTATCAGAGATTAACGAATAAAGCTTTTGCTACGCAGATCGAAAAAAATATGGAAGTATATATAGACAATATGGTAGTGAAAAGTTCAAGGGACGAAATGCATCTTGATGATCTAGAGGAAGCTTTTTTGAATTTAAGAGCGATCAGGTTGAAATTAAATCTTGAGAAGTGTACCTTCAAAGTTCGATCGGGGAAGTTTTCGGGTTTTATTATCAGTGAAAAAAGAATAGAAGCTGACCCAGAACAGTTAAAAGCTTTGATAACAATGAATTCACCTCGATCAATCAAAGAAGTACAAATACTGACAGGAAGGTTAGCAATACTTAATCGATTTATTTCAAGATTTTCTCACAAATTCTTTCCTTTCTTTCAAGTGTTACAAGGACCCAACAGGTTCGAATGGACGTCGGAGTGTGAAGAAGCGTTCAAAAACATTAAAAATTTGTTGTCATCACCAGAGATTTTGACAAAGCATCAAAATGGGGAGAAATTATTTTTGTACATTGCGGTATCAAATTTTTGCAATCAGCGCAGTGTTAATTAGTGAAGATTCAAGAATTCTGAAGTCGGTGTATTACATTAGTAAAACTCTGGTGGCAGCAGAAAAGAGATATATGAAATTGGAAAAGCTGGCTTTAGCATTGGTGATTGCTGCTAGGAAGATGCGTCCATATTTTCAAGATTATACTATCGAAGTCCGAACTTCATTCCCCTTAAAAAACTGTTTTACAACGACCTGATATTTAGGGGGGGATGACCAAATGGTCAGTGAGTTGGGGGATTACGATATCTTATTTACACCTCGAACAACGATCAAAGCACAGGCACTGGCAGATTTTTTTTATTGAGTTCCACTCAAGCCGATCAGATGAGGAGAAAACTAAAAAAGCTTTACCTGTAGATTCGAGGTGGGTTGTTCGAACGGATGGAGGATCCAGTATTTCAGGGTGCCGAACTGGGGTTTAATTAATAGCTCTGACGGGGGAAACAATGATCCAATCAATTATATTTGGTTTTCATGCTTCGAACAATGAAGCTGAATATGAAGCTGCTTTGGCAGGTTTGAGATTGGCAAAAAATTGTGGGGTAACTTCAGTGCGCTTGGAAACGGATTCTCAGCTATTAGCAAATCAGGTGTCTGGATTTTCCGAAGCAAGAAAAGATCGTTTGATTCAATATCTTCGGGAACTTTGGAATTTGATGCTTCTGTTTGACAACGTTGTTGTGGAATATATCGGCCAATGAAGTAACATGGTGGCTGATTCTTTAGCAAATGTTGCTTGCAAGGAAGAATATCCTTCGATTTTGCTACAAGAAAATCCTTCAATTGTTACTCAATCTAGCTAGTGTGAAATTATAGAAGAATTTTTTATCACTGATGAAAACCGACGCGATTGGCGATCAGATATTTTTAATTTTTTGACCCAAGGATTACTGCCAGATGATTCTCAATTGGCCAAAAAGTTAAGGGTTAAAGCCTTCAGATATATAGTTCCAGATGGAATTTTATATAATAAGACATTAAGCAGACCATTACTACAATGTCTAGGCAAGCAAGAATCACAAGAAGTATTGTCAGAGTTACATGATGGTGAAGGGTCAGCTCATTGTGGGTTCAAAGCTCTATTGTGTTGAATTTTACTTGCATGATTTTACTGGCCTACAATCATGAACAATGCTAAGAATTTAATCTGATGTTGTGATACTTGTCAGAGATTTCCAATGCTATTCACAGACCGGCAGTACTGCTTATGTCTATATCTGAGGCGATACCGTTTGATAGGTGGGGAATTGATATGGTGTGACCTTTGCTGATGGCCTATGGGGGGAAAGCAGATGATAATTGTGGCGGTTGATTATTTTACGAAGTGGGCAGAAGCGAAACCACTATCAGGCACAAAGGCAAATGATGTCATCAAATTTATTGTGAATAGTATATGTTGTCGTTTTGGGGTTCCTCGGAGAATCACAACAGATAATGGCCCTCAATTTAATAAGAGGGAAATAACTGTATTTTGTACTTCTAAAGGAATTTTGCAATGTTTTTTGACACACTTTTATCCTCAAGCTAATGGACAAGTGGAAGTGACAAATAGAACGATTTTAGATTGCTTGAAGAAGAATCTATCGGGGGCAGCAGGAAAATGGCCAAATTATGTGTAAGAGGTGCTTTGGGCTTATCGAACAACTCCAAGAGAGACTACAAAAGAGACTCATTTTTCTTTGGCATATGGTATAGATGCAGTTAGCCATATTGAATATACGATGTCATCTTTTAGAATATCTCAATATTCTGAAAGGTCTAATGACGAAATTCAAAGGGCTAATTTGGATTTGATTGAGGAGAAAAGGGTTCGAGCTCATATGAACGTAATCGATTATCAAATTCTTATGAGAAATAGATATGATTCGAAACTAAAAAGAAAAGAATTTAAAAAAGGTGATAAGGTGTTGCAGATTGTTTTCTTGCACATAAAGGAGAAGGACCTCGAAAAAATAGCTCTGAATTGGGAAGGGCCTTATACAGTTGTTGAAAGAATCAAGCCGGGGTCCTACCATATTTATGATTTCGAGGGGAGAATGCTTCAACATCCGTGGAATATCCAACACTTGAAACTTTATTGAGAGTAGTTATGTTTTTGTACTTTTAATTTTTTGTTTCGAATGGCGCACTCTTTCCTCTCATGTTGGCCCAGGAATATCCAACACTTTGAATTTTTATCAATAAAGTTCATTTTTTGGCCAATGGTTGTTTACATATGTTCGATTACTATCTTAACGAATCATCAAAGATTGATCACCTTTGAGGTTGGTTAAGAGTAGAATGTTCCGAAGTGTTTTTGACACTTTTCGAAGAAACAACCATGTTTATTAATTACATTACATTTTTATTTCGAAGTGAACGCTTGACAACACACTGAGATTTTTTGGAAGAGCTACCAAAGCTTAACAATACATTGACATTTTTTGAAGAACTACAATTTTTTCGAAGAGAAACAATTTATCGATGAGCAACATTAATTTTGGTAAATGATTCGAGGAGGTAAGTTTACATTAATTTGTTAAGGTTTTATAATTATTTTGTTTGAAAAATTCAGCATCGAATAAGAAACAAGGAAAATGACAACATACAAAAACATTTTATTTAGATCAAGTCATTAAGGTACAAAAATAAGATATTGTAATTCGACAGAGATAAACATATAACAATAAAGTTATTCAGAATATTCTTCTTCAACGGATGATTAGGCTTCGAAAGACGATGAATTTGGAACAGGGTCGAAAGCTTTACTTGGGCGTTTTTCTTTAGAGATATCGTTCCAAAATCTTATCAGGTTGGCTTTTGGATAAGTAACGTGAAGTTCACGAAGGAGAAGAATGGTTGCATCTTCTTTTCCGACACGAATAGCAGTTTGCATATCCTTTATAAGTGTAGCTTCGGCGACAACAACAGCAACAACTTTTTTATCTTCGAAATTCTTCTTCAACTTAGCCATATCATCGCTTAACTCTTTGTTTTTTGTCTCACAAAGAGTGAGAGAATTTCGAAGCTTGTTGGAGTTGTCTTTTTCAGCGGCTAATTCAGTAGCATGGTTAGTGTTGAGTTTATTCAACTCTGCTTTATGATTACTAGTCAGCAATTCAGTATATACGATGTGTTTGATTCGCAGATGATTCTTTATGCAGAGAGCACCTTTGATTAGTTCGGATCGTGCCATTTCATAACCATGAAATTGATCGATTACTTTGTCATGCATAATTTCTCTAAGCTTCTTCTCAGCTTGGTAACCTTCCTTGTAGTAAACCAAATCCTTGGCCAGCTGCTTCAGATGGTTTTAAGAAGCTTCTACTTGGGAAGCAAGTTTCTATACCGTAGCATCAAGTTTGGTAAATGGTTGAAGAGCGATAGAGATGGCAGGATTTGGAGTAGGAACGCGAAGTTCGGATGTGCTAGGATTTTGAACCATTATGGTTAGGCTCAAGAGAGTGAGCAACTACTGGAGAGGCTTCAATTGGTTCTGGTCTTCCAAAGTTGAGCATATGGTTTTGGATTACTTGAAGAACAGGATCTTCTTCACCAGTAAGTGCTATTTTCGAAGCCGATGAACATGTTAGGGTCGAAGCCTGCAGTGGTTTGATTCTCGTTGGAGGTGTTATCTTCAATGACTATCAAAATGTTTTCCTTGTTTGATTGATTTTCTATGGAAGGGTTTTGTGGGTTTTCAGCAACAGTGACTTCGTCCTCATCAACCAAAGTGTACGAAGTGATTTTCTTCTGTTTATTTTTCTTTCCGAGGGAATCAGAGGAAATTTTATTTTTCTTTGATGACAGTTCTTGATCCTTTCCCTCTTCGATGGGAGAGAGAGATTGTTTGGCAATTTTGTATTATCGATGCTTTGGTTTCGAGGGCGTGGAAGGGTTAACACCAGATGTGTTAGCTGCATTTATACCCGTCTTTTTTTTATGATTTTTTCTGTCTTCTTTTTTGGAAAATGGCTATCCGATCTGTTGCGAATGGGAAGAAAGACTTTGCAGTCAGGCTGGGGTATTCGTTGGTATACAAGCTTTGGATCTGGTTCGGATGATAAATCTTGAGGAGGCAGCCCACCTTCTTTGATTGGAAACATATGGCTATGGAGGAAATTGATGGGTTGAAAGGCAGTATAAAATGCATTATTCCATTCCTTTTCAGCCCAGATGACGAGTTTTTGAAAAATATCCTTAACAGCTTATCGACGTGTTGAGTAGCGCTTCAAAATTTCTAATATAAATTAACAAAATAAAATGTTAAAAAAAAGGGAAACAAATTTCATATTAGAACATAAAAAATTCGAAGAACTTACGATTGCTTCAGACAAGAGTTAGTTTCGAAGGGATAGCTTCGGAAATCGCTTGGCCATTTTCCCAAGCTCCAGATATGAAAACGAATTTCTATTTCCATAATTTTTTAGCCTCCAGAAGATCATCGATGATCTTGAGGTCATCCATCAATATGAGGTAATAAAATGAAAGCTTCAGACCTTTTGAAAGTTGAGTCAATAAGATGAAGTCTTTAATGCTGATGAGAATTTTGGATAGACGGGATGCCATGATCACTCACATAAGGGTGAACCATTGATTCAGTGTCACCTGAGTAGGGAATAAACTGAGGAGTTCGAAGTACTCTGCGATCATTGGATCTGGTGGAAATCGAAGACCCCAGTTGATGATTTCTGGGTATACCACTAGTTCATCATCTTTGCAGTCGAGGGGAGTTTCTATTTCTTTTGGCAGACGAAGGGCTATGTTTTCTCCCATTCCCCATTGTTTCTTAAGAGCCGAGGCTTGGGTCTCTTTGTAGTATATGTAACGAACTTTCTTCAAATCAATAATGTACTTGCTTTCGAGGTTCCTTAGGTTCCTCCCAATTTTTGCCCTTTCTTCTTCGAAAATGAAGCAAATATCAGCTTCTTCTTGAGAATCAGCCTCAAGATTATTTTTTGTAGCCTCCGAGTCAGCTTCGTTGGCTTTTGAAGTTTCTTCTCGAGGATGTTGAGAAGTTGGGATAATCGTTTCTGTAGAAGGGTTAGCAATTCAAAGCGCCTCCTCCACCACTTCTCTTTGAGGAGGATCGTTAATAGTTGGATTTGGAGGAGAAGGAGTTCAGATGATTGTTGATTCATCTCCCATGACGATGAAAGTTTTTCTTCATTTGGTTACCGAATATTTTTCCAAAGAAATATTACTTGTTTTCGATTTTAGAGGAGAAATTCTGCTTTAAGATGAGGAGGCTCGAGGTGTTTTAGGCCCTAAGATTTTAGATGAGGAGTGCTCTTTTCGATTCTAAAGGAAGGTGAAAGATCTGGAACTTTAGTAGGATCAAATTTACCGTAATAGAATGTCTCAGTAGTAGTTCCGATTGGACCACCTCGAATTAATCCTGCTCTTCGGTATTCTTCAGCTCTTTGTGTAATAAAAAATAATCGTAAGATCCAAACACTAGATTACTATCAGTATAAGAGGATTCTGGTGTTTATGGGAAGAATCGCCTTCGACTTTTTGGTTCTTGGTTTCTTTCTCATAAACCAAGTAAGGGTTGATCGGAGAGGATGGAGATTGGTCAGGAATTTTAAATTTCTAGGTGAAAATCCTGAGAATAGGGGGAAAGCAGATGAAGGTAGCCAAAAACTCTAACTTCTCTCTAAAGCGGTTTCTGTGTGAGGAAAGTTGAAATGAGAGACATTTTGTATTTATACTAAAGCAAGTGAAGGCGTATGAAGATGGAAAGACCTATGTGATAATATGTTGGAATACGAATCATTGAGTGGGTTAGATGTTCGACATCTGTTAGGCTAGGTTACTAGGGTCATGATGAATTTAACGGTTACATATGTAACCGTTATATTCTATTTTGAGGACGATTTTCAAGTGAAATAATTACATTAATTCGAAGTGATTTCGAGCTCATGTGCTCATGGCTTTATGAGGTCAACCAATTTGTGTTTATTCTTTGGTTCGAGTATGTTTTAAGATCTTATATTGTATGCACGCTTCAGATAACGTTTTAAGCTAATGGCTTCAAAAAGTTGTTTTTAAGTTTATGACGGGTTACATAACCAATGAGAATTTTCGAAGATGTAAAGATACAAAGACAAAACAGATTTGAAGACTTTTTAGTTCTCATTCATTTACTGAAATGAGAACTAATGGGCTTCTGGTATGGAAAAAGAGTTTTAAGGACTAAATCGTAAACAATGTAAATTTAAGGATTTAATTGTAACTAATGTAAGTTTTATACTTAATTCGTAACTGATGAAAGTTTTAGAGGATATTTGTAATTATGTATAATTTGTAAGGACTAAACAGCAATTAGTCCACTTTTTGTAACAAATTTAGTTTGAGACTAAGTCTTGGCTCCTCTATATAAAGGACGAGACTACTCTAATAAAGGGGTTGAACACTTTTACTTTGAAACTCATTTGTACTTGTGTTTTCTCCCTCTAAAAACTCTCAAGCTCTTTCTCTCTCTAGAATACACTCTTAACAGTTTACTAAGGCAAAACGATAACTATCACCACTGAAGCCACATTTCTATATTTCAGAGTGATAAATTATTTTGAGGCCAATAACGATGAAGGCATGAGACCTGAACTTGATTTAATAGAAGAGGAAAGAACAAACACGTAATTAAATTCCTTACACTATAAAATATTGATTAAACGTATATATGCGTTCAAGTTAAACGAAGAGAATTTAAGATTTTGAGGAAGGTGTTCTTACATACAAAGGCAAAAAAGCTTGAGAAGTTGGAGCCAAACTGGAAATGACAATATTCGGTAACTGAAAGGGAAACCCGTAACTTATCGATTGAAATATCAGGATGGGAAACCGCTTCAACATCTGTGGAATATTGAACACCTGAGATTGTATCTTGAATAAATATATAAAAATTGTACAAATATATAATTAATGTGGTTGATGGCATATTATTTCCTACCTTGATGGCAAATGAAGGTTTTAAAGAGGTGACTACATAGTCGACTGATAAATACAAGGGAAATTTCTAACATCAGTTGGCCTACATAATTTTTTTTTTTTATTTTGGATCTGAATGATCATTTCCAACACCTTTTAGTCTATATTAGAGAATTCTTGTTTTGGATCCAAATGATCATTTCCAACGCCAGTTGGTATACACTAGATACCTCGTTTTTAGATCCGAAAGATCGTTTCCAACATCAGTTGGTCTACATTAGATCATTCATATTAGTCGATACAATTATTCAATATATTTTGACTATGTAAAGGTCTTCGGGGTTTCTCTTCTTAATGGGGACTAATCACCCTCAGTTAAGAAAACCGAAGACTACAATTTACATGTGATTAAATAGGAACTTCTAATAAAAAACAAAAAATAGCATAAAAAAGATCATTCCTAGTCTTTCACTATATTTTTAGAGTTTTCTTTGCTCTAAATGTCTTTCAGAATCTTCTTCTCCAGACTCTTCATTTAACGCTTATTCGTTATCTTCAATACCATTTTCATGTGAAACATTTGAGGGGTGGTTTGAACCAATTGCCAGTATGAACCCTATTTCAAGTTCAGAAGTTTTTCTATGAAAACCAAGAATCAGCATAGATTTGGTTCCAGGTTCGCGGTATTGTATTTAAACATGCTTGAACGTAAGCTTCAAGCGCAACCACCTCGTTTTTTTTACCTTAGCTTTGAAGGCGGCAAGCTCTTGAATAGTTTTGTCATTTTCCTCTTCAGCGGCCACTTTTACCTTTCTTTCTTCTCGTAGAAAAGGTCCCATGAAGTTTGTATATTCTGCATTCTTTCCTCACAACAGCGACCTGCACATAACGCGATCTTTTTTATTAGTCACTTTTAAGTATTCGAGTTCTTTAAAGCAGAGCGAGTCAATTGTCCGGCTTTGTTGGAAATGAAATTTTAATCCAAAACTGCCTTTCGAAGCTTATAGTACTGTTGTTCGAGGGACGCACTGCTTTTCGTCTTTCTTTCAAATAAATCAATGGGGTTACAAAATTGTGAAGAAAGACTGCATAAGAATTTGTGTTAAAAAATTGGAACGACAGAGAAGGGACACAAAAATCCGATGAAGATTGTTCACCTAGATCTCATGGACCTTTGTCCGAAAAAAATCAGTGATCTTGTATCTTCTGGATCGGTAAAAAAAACTTTATTTTCATCCGAAAATTTTGACAAACCTTCACCAAGGAACTTTGGACTTCTAAGTCAAACTTTAACAAATCTTCTCTTAGGAACTTTGTACTTGTAAGTCTAGATGTATTTCACCGGAACGGCCTTCAACTTTAAAATCTGGTTGTTTTCCGTCCGGCATCCTTGCTTCCTATCGTTTCAAATAATTGTATCCTCTAAAACCTTGCTTTACAAGGGTAGACACTCTATTAGTTCAGAGCTCATTTGGCAAAATAAGATCAACAACAAAATCATCATAACAGACTGTGATTTAGGAATTGGCTTAAAATTCACTGGCTGCGAGTGCCATTGGACTTTTCAACCTGATTCCACTTCTGATAGTACATCTATAAGCTGCCTTTATAATTCCGAGACCCCTCTAATGATGGTTTAGACCTCAACTTAGCTGTGAATTACTGCGCTCATTGGAAAATACTTTGCTTTTAACACCATGTCAAGTAAAGATCCGTGTTTGTACACAATCACCATCCCATTTTAGCCAATGTTGCTATGTTCATCCGGTGCAAATGTTCAAATCCTCGACCAAGCTAACATCATCGCAATCTTCATTCTGTGCAAATTTTCAAACCCTCGACCACCTACCTGTGAAAAGTACTAGTAATAATAGTACACAAAATAGAACCCTTTATACTAAAATACAAAAAAAAAAAAAAAACAATTTGATTGGTCAAATAAAATATGAGTCAGATCCGATATTTCAAAAAAATGTTTACTTGGTTCCCGGTTTATTTGGCTGACTTTCTAGAAGCTGCTACCACGTTTTCTACTCCTAGTTTCTTGCATCAGACACAAACACAATGTAATTTATGTCTACATCGATACTCTGCCCCCATTGAGCTTTCTTCGACGATCGATTAATAACGATGAATCATCTTATATCCATATATAGCTTAAAAGCTTTGCTAAAATTGGATACCACATTTTAAATCTCTGCTTCTTCCTCCATTTCTCGTTGGTTCTCCCTTTCGGGTAAGAATCCTCTCTTCGTCGTTTAATGGCTGTGTGTTTTTCTTTGTATATATTGTTGTTTGAATTTTAAGACTATTTTTTAACGATTCTTTGTCATTGTAAATCGATCCTAGATGTTGTGTGAAGGGATTGATTTCTCTAGGGATTTTAGGATCGTGTATTGATTAGGGTTTGCGATTTAGCGCAAAGGGTGTTTGATAATGTACACTTGGGGTGCTGCATTGTTGTGAAAGCTTCGACATTTTTTTTTTCACGAATAGTTTGGAGCTGTTTGAGATTGTGTTATCAGTTGCATAAAGAGAAAGGCATGTCATTGAGAGTTGCTGTTAGTCCCGTTTCAAGTGAAACGCAAGTTTCACCTGTTCAATTCAACATTGTGCCTGATACCATCCCCAGTGATTCGATTTTGATATATCTTGCACTTTCCGGGGGTGATTTGATCCCAATGCACTTTCTAGAGTCTGATTCTATTGAATCCGTGAAACTCCGGATTCAATCACGTGAAGGATTTGTTGTGAAAAATCAGAAGTTAGTTTGTGGAGGCCGTGAACTGGCGCGGCGCGATTCTCTTCTCAGTGAGTACGGCGTCAACAATGGCGACGTGTTTCATTTGGTTCTTAGGCTTTCGGATCTTCAGGCTATTAGTGTGAAGACCGCATGTGGAAAAGAGTTTGCTTTCAATGTCGAAAGAGGAAGAGATGTTGGTTATGTTAAAAAACAGATTGCCAAAAGAGGGAAGGAATTGGTTGATCTTGATAAAGAGGAACTTGTTTACGACGGAGAAGAACTAGAGGATCAGTGGCTTATTGATGACGTCTGTAAATACAGTGACGGGACATTAAATCTGTTGGTTCGAAAGAATGCCAAAATTCGAGCGAAGCCTGTTGGGAAGAGTTTTGAATTGTCAATTGTTTCTCCACGAAGGAATAATAGATTAACACATGGAGAAAATTATAAGAGACATTACGCAGCTGATCCAGAGTTTGTACCCAGGAAACCCCCTGATAGGAATTTCTTGTTGGACCCAGTAATTAGCCCCAAGGTGGAATTATCATCATTACTTTCAGATATGATTAAGTCCATTGATGAAGGATTTAAGAACGATAAATACCCGGTCAGATCTAGGGAGGGTACAGGGGGAGCTTATTTCATGCAGGATTCACTCGGCCACAAGTCTGTCGCTGTTTTTAAGCCAATTGATGAGGAACCACTAGCGGTGAATAACCCTCATGGGCTGCCATTGTCGACAAATGGTGAAGGGTTAAAGAAGGGAACAAGAGTAGGAGAAGGGGCATTAAGGGAAGTTGCTGCTTACATTCTGGATCATCCGAAGAGTGGTCGACGGTCAGTGTTTGGTGATGAGAGAGGCTTTGCTGGAGTACCACCTACCTTTATGGTCAAGTGCTTGCATAAGGGATTCAATCATCCAGGAGAACTAAGAATCAAAACTGGATCGCTTCAGATGTTCATAGATAACGATGGTAGCTGTGAAGATATGGGTCCTGCATTGTTCCCATTGGAGGAAGTACAGAAGATCTCTGTTTTGGATATTAGATTGGCCAATGCAGATAGACACGCAGGTAACATTTTATTCACCAAAGGCAAAGATGGCGAGATCCGACTTGTTCCAATTGATCATGGTTACTGCCTGCCTGAAAGTGTAAGTACTTCACCGCTTCGTTTGTGTTTTCTATTGTATGTTTTGAAATGCAATTCTTATATCATGGTCTTTTATGACATTTTTAGTTTGTTATTTTGAAATTCGAGTTTGTTGTTTTGAAATTTGAGTTTGTTGTTTTGTCTGTCAGCTTGAGGTATAGTATCTGGAGGAATGTTTGAAACACCAAACAAGAATATGCAGAACAGGCTAAAATATATAGAATTAGATTGGAATGGAATCCGGAGCTTCTCAATGGGACTAAATCAATCTTGTGTAGACTGGATGGGGCTATTTTCAGGACTGGGTAGGACTATGTTTAGGACTATGCGTAGGACTAGATCGGACTAATAGTAATCCCATCCTGCGATTGGTGGTGGCTAGAACTAATTAGTCGTGTGATTAAATTGTTTAATACAGTGTCTGGGTCAACAAGTGACTAATGAAACCAGGACTACATCTACCTTGTGACAGGTCATTTTTAGTTGATGTCTACACGAGCTAATCAGTCTCACCTAGAAGCATGTGATTCGAATGGACTTAGCATTCCCCTCACTCTAATCCAGAATCCAATCGTATTTGTTTCATCATATCTCCTCTCTAATGTACCAAAAGAGGCCCTTAATGACTTGTCAGTACTACATTTGTGTACTCCAATATTAATTAGTCCTCGGTTGATATTAAACACTGGATTGTACCTTGAATCCCCAAACTAATCATTCCTAAGCATCACTAAACACAGGATTGGACTATAAATGAGCCTTAAACATCACTAAACACAATGTTGGACTAAATCAATCCAGTTCAGTCACTAAAGAATATAATGTACTAACCAAGCCTGTTTGGTTTTGTTCTTTGAACATCAATTGTGCCTGTCTTTCGTCATCATGATTATATTTGATAGATTGCTACTAAAATACCTTTCCTAACTCGAGCTGTTAGTTTTTTTCATTTTTAATCTGAGATGAAACATGTACAACCTATCCAAAGAAGTGATGTCCTTATTGTTATTTATAAAATGCAGATGTCTTTCTGGTCTTGTCTGCTCGTAAAATGAATTTTTGCTTGTGCCATAGTAAAGCATTTGCGTTTTCTTTTCGGTGTTACTTCAACTTTTTTGTTTTTATGCATTTGGATATAACATTGCAGTTTGAGGATTGCACATTTGACTGGCTCTATTGGCCTCAAGCTCGCAAACCGTACTCCCCTGAGATTGTTGAATACATAAAATCACTAGATGCTGAAGAGGATATCGCTCTTCTGAGGATCCATGGATGGGACCTGTCGCTTGAATGCGCCCGCACCCTCCGCATATCAACTGCGCTTCTGAAGAAAGGAGTCGACAGAGGGCTCACTCCCTATCATATCGGAAACATAATGTGCAGAGAGACCTTGACAAAGGAATCTGTACTCGAAGAAATACTACTAGAAACACAACACTCAATGTTCCATGAAACAAGTGAAGCTTTGTTCTTTGAGACTCTATCTAACATAATGGACCGTCATCTTGATGAATTTACTCGGTCGCTCTAGAACGATAAACATTCATCTTGCTGAATTTACTCGGTCGCTCTATAACGATAAACATTCGTTAACAATGCATGTCGCTACGAGTTTCTTCAATTGTCTATATAAATAAATTTGTTCTGAATGGAGAAACTTTCATTCTCGAATTGGTATATGATGCTTGACTGCGTCTTTGTGTCTCCCTGAGGAAGGAAAGATTAGTTCGTTCATCCTGGCGAATGTATTGCTAGTACATACCTAGGATACTTTATTCTTCAGTGAACCCTCTATAACTTCTGGGAACGTCAATATTCTTCTACATTTCGTTTAAAAAAATCGCTAAAGAAGTTTACAACTTTTGTACAAAAGAAGTTATACATAGAAATGTTTCTGCGCTCACAAAGACTTATATTTAAAGTAAACTAAAAAAAATTACAACTTTGTACAAAAGAAGCTATACATAGATATAAATAGAAAATTCAAAGTGAAAATGGACGAAATTAACCAGCAGCAAAGCAGGCAGCACCAGCAAGGAAGCAACAAAGATGTCATTTACATGATATAACATGCAGAAACACAAAGGTCAATGCATGAAAATGGAGGGTGGTATTTAAACATGTATATAAGAAGAGAACCGAAGTTTACATTAACGAAATCCAACTAATATTTCATACAACAACTTTACGGAACTCTTTTGAGCTGTCCAATGGCCTTTAACTACAAAGGTTAGGGATGCAGGTAGCACCTTCGATGTTGTGCTGTTCTTTCCAAATCCGGCCAGTAATCCGCAACTTCAATTCTTTCCTATCACCACCGGAGAAAAATAGCGCCATGTTACGCTGTATGATGAGACCATCGTGGCTGTCGCGAACTTTCCTGTGACTGTCACGGATGCTTCTTGGTGTTCCTTCCCAAGTAAGTTTCCTGCCATATCCTCCTACCTCCAAACTGTAGCTGTAGTAACGGGCATCTGCTTCGTCTCCCATGTAACGAATGAAGGCCATGTAAACAGGAGCCATGTCTAGCTGGAATGCTTCAAAATGGAGGCAGAAGTACTGACCAAAACAGTGAAACACCTAACACAAAAAAGTATACGGATCAAGTTTCCGAGATCTGAAATGTTGCATGGTACACACTCAATCTTGCTAAATCAGAGTGATATGCCAAATGATTTAATGCAATGGATCTTACTAGAGTCTATATATTATTAGTTTCTTCATTAGCTACTGAGGATCTCTATTACTACTCTTGCAAATCATCTTATCTTATCGTACAATTTACTATTAGTTTCTTCATTAGCTACTGAGGATCTCTATTACTACTCTTGCAAATCATCTAGCATTATCTTATCGTACAATTTACTATGATTCCCAATTATACTCTTAAATGCAATTGACCGATAAATTAATTAACCTCGAGTTGGACTCTTACTAAAGGGTTGTTTGGTGTTCAACCTATAAACCAATAACAGAAACTGAAATAGCAAATAAATTTTTCGCCTTTAGGAGAGAAGTTACTGATTGGTCGATGTCTAATAAAAAACACCAACCTTTAAGGTTTTGGGGAACTAAAAGCATGTTTTGTATGAAAACATGTATAGAGAAGTCAGTGGCATAAAATCTATAATCAAGAAAACCAAATAAAACTATTTTTATTGCTTTTAGCATCCGAGGCTTCTTGAGCTTATAAGCTTCAAAAAAGGCCATGCCACATTGCCATCCAAACACAACTTTTTTGGCTTTTAGACCTAAAGGCCAAACAAGTTTTTTGGATTTTAAACCTAAAGGCCAAAAAAAATAAAAACTGATGGCACCAAACAACTCCAATATACTTGACAAGTACTTTCCACCATTCACCGCAAGACTATTCAGATTCATAGAAAAACAACAAGAAATCAGTTGTAGACATGCTTCACTGCAAGAACTCCCAAAACCATGTTCCATGTATGATCATATGAGAATTATTAGAATACTGATACATTTCGATTGAATGATCCTGAATCAGTTAGCTGGTTTCATGCCCTAATATCAAACGGAGTAAATAACGATATCCATTAGTAACTTACCGTCAACATCCATGTAGCATTTTCCACTTCACGAGGATTGGATTTGACATATCGGTGATTGAAAGTGCATCCGGAATGCATGTCTACTTTGTGATCGTCTCTTAAATGAGAAACAAGGTAAGAAATATTCCCAGTATAAGCACACTCGGATCCGGCGTAAGGACAGTTGTACGGCCTGAAGTTACATATAGCCTCGTGTTTACCTTTGCTGTAGTAGGGAAAGATCTCTGGGCATCCAAGCGACATATATTTGCATGGGAGTTCAAGGGTTTCAGCTACTTTCTCCAACGCTAGACACCTTATATCACCCAGCTCTTGTCTACAAGTAGGGCAACGGTTCTGGACCATATCTTTGCAGCTTGAACAGAGAGTGTGCCCATTGGGACACTGCAGAAATAACCATGTGTTATAACGTTACGGAGTAATTCTTCAAACTAACCTACATTATATTACAAAGCTGCTTTAATATTGATATCGTTTTGTATCGAAACCGGGGGTTGTTTGTTGCCTTGGAGTGTTAGCCAAAACAACTAAATAGCCTAAAGTAAGATTCTAAATCCTGAACAGTATAAGCCAAACCCTAAGCTGAGAGAGACAATACCAAAAACCCAATTCAACAATTCATCTAAACAGTCTCATACTCCTACAAATCAAAATTGAAGTGTGTGCAAAAGAATTGAACAAAACTTAATGCTCTAATAAGAAACGAACCTGGTGGATCGGAGGATACATGAAACTAAAACAAACTGGGCATTCAAGAAGTTCATGAACACTTGTAGTAGTAGCTGAATTAACCCCAGAAGGCACAGAAACAGTGTTGGTGCCACTGTTGTTGTTTCCTTGTGGCTTTGAATTCGAAGAGAGAACATGATGATGGTGATAATGATGATGATGGCGATGGGCTTCCACCACCATATCATCGTCGTCATCATCATCGTCCAATTCAATTGATGGTAAACACTCGATGTTATTTACTTCCATTTTCTCGCAACAAAAACCAGATAGATGGAAGTTGAAAGCAGGAACTTGGGTTTTTGGAAGTAGCCTTTTGGTTTGGGTTGGATTATTGTTGAGTGTATCGAGAAAGAAGTGTGAAGTGAGGGTTAAGGAAGAGATTAGAGAATGGATTTTTGCGCTTTTGATCTGTAATCTTGACTTGCAAAGACTGTACCTGGTATGAAAATTGAGTGATTTTAAAAGGAAAGCGATAAGGAAACTGCTTTTGGAAGATGGTATTTCGTCTTCATTAAGTTGAGAGGAGAGAGAAGGGAGAAAAGGTCAAAATTTTAAGCAAGGTTTGAATAGGCTCATAAAACATCGGCCGTCTTATGTTTCGTTTGGCCTTTGTCAATAAAATTGTCCCAGTGTTTTCGTTATAACATTCCAATCTCAAAGGGAAAATGACTAACATTTCAATTTTCTGTCTTTGTCTTTCAGATATTCACCAAAGGACGTAAGGGTAACTTTTTAAAAAAAAAATCATTTGCATCTGCTTATTATGATTTTTTCATTTCAATTTTTGGTGGATTTTCATTTTTTTTTCCTAAACAAACAGTCACCCTTTTTTTAATCCTCATTACTTTGGAAAATAATTAAAATTAAAAAATAACAATTATTAATTATTAGAGTGATGAGTTTTGTTTATAATATGATTTATGAATTCTAACCTATACGATTTGAATGACGATTTTAATAATGGTTGTCTTTTAAATAGTTTTTACACTTTAATAATATTTTTGTTTTATATTCTCGAAGAGTTTGTTTATGTTTTCCATAATTTCACGTTCTCTGTCTATTATATTTTACTATATAAAATCAACCTAAAGTAATAGATACGATATTCTAGAGTCGGATTATCTTTGTTAGTGGGTTGTGAGAAACTAGCCATAATAACATTTTTTTACAGAATTGAGCTTTCAAAAGAAAAAAAATGAAAGAATAATTTTTTTTTACCAAAACATGCTATTATCTCCATGAATTTGTTATTTCAGTGTTCTTACCATTTTGTTTTGAAGTGGTAACTTAAGATTTAATATAATGTCTTTTATTTGTACGGTAGAGTTTGGATGTTTGTACCAATGATACGAGATTTTCACCCAACTTAAGGATTTCTAGTTCCAAATTGGTTTAAATATTTTCATACTCTATTTACGACTTAAAACCTATTCTAATATGGGGTTTGGCAAATATTGATTCACGTATATGCGTGACAAATATTTTTCAGTTTCGAGGTAAGTACTAAGTCTTTATCTCAACTATCTTTAGTGATTATGTCGATGGATATTTACATTTTTATGATTCACTACTATAGATGTATACTATGTTTGGCATAATCCGGAGTCCAGATGAAGAACACAAAGTCTTATTTTCTAGTATTCGAACCTAATAAGGGCTCCAATAAAAACAATCTGGGATGTTGACGAGCTTGAAGCAATTAAAGGCAAAGATGACCTCTAGCACCTACTTCAAGATTAATCGGGAGACAAAGAAGCTTAAGAAGTAGAAAAAGGAAGCAGCGACTAATTTGATTTTTTTGTGTAAACCATGACATCAACATCTCAGACTTGAAGCATAAGCTAAAGGATAACGAGGCTTCCAATGAGGAGGCTGTCACAATGACCAGAGAGTGGACATTGAATGTGGTGAGTATAAAATATAGAGAAGTTGAAGATTAAAAGTTCTTGTATCTTATTGATAGATTTTTCTCATTATATATGGAAGATAGTAATGGGGTACGTTGATTATAACGTATTGATTGCTTACTTAATTATGTAGGAATTTAACAACTAAATACATCAAGGTACATGCGTTTAATATTATTAAATTTTAAATGCCAGAGCATTGATGCTATTTGTAACTAATTCATACTAATGCTGCTGCTGGAGCCGAATGTGTTTTATGTATGTGAAGCTACGACCACAGACTTCGGACATGACACTTCGGCTGTGTAAGTTATAGGTGATGAAGGATTCTTCTAAGCGGATGAAATCTAAATTTATTAGTATGCTCGCTAGTACTTGTGAAAAAATTAAGTAATGACTACCAAATAAACTATTGATTGCCTTGATTGGTTTGATTTAACCAATATTTGAATATGCTCTTGACTTTTGTGAATATTTTTATCATATTTTCTAAATTATAATCTTTAGATCTTAAAGGAAAAATAACTAATATTTTAATTTTATGTTTGTCTTTCAAAGATTTAACAATGATATATGACAATTTATTTATCTAAACTAAATTCTATTTTTTTTCCACATCATCTCCCTATGTCTATCATTATTTTTATTTTAGATTATGATCTTTTTCATTCCATCTTTTATGGGTTTTTATTTTTCTTAAAACGTTATTTTTATTTTTAACCTTAATTTTTTTTAAAGACCAAAAAAATTATACTAAAATCATTGGAGGGATGAGCCTAGGATTTTTTTTAATCTAGCTATACAAAAATATATAATATTTGAAAACCATATTAAATTTTAATTAATAAAATATTATTATTTTTTATAGTTTTTTAGACGAATGGTAAACTTTATTTATAGTGAGATTTATGATATTTTGATCTATATGGTCGGATGTGTCGGATTCAGACGACCACCGGTATTTGGATGACTGTTATTGCTTTTCTAATAGTTTTGGGTTTGGTTAACCTTCTTTTTACCATATAAAAGTTTATATTAATCTACTCAAAATATCACGTTCTTCATCTATAATATTATTGTATATATTCAACATAAAATAATAGACGACCTTCCGGAGTGAAACAAAAAATATAATAAGAACTTCATCTTGGTAAGTGGGTCGTGAGAAACTAGTGATAATCGAGCCCCTCGCAGGATTGAATCAGTTCGAAAAGAAACAATAAAAGGCTAGTTTCTTCGACCAAACGTGACATTATCGTCCTAGATTTGTTATTTTAGTGTTTTTACTATTCTGGTTAAAGCGGTAACTTGAGATTTAAGGCCAACCTCTTTCTTTGTATTATATATTTTGAATGCTTATACCATCTTGATAAGTATAAATGATACGAGATCTTCAACCATATTAGGGATTTTGTAGCTCATAATTGGTCAAAATTTATTTATATTGTATTTACGACTTAGAACATATTCTAATCCGGGTTTTGCTAGTGAATACTAAGTTTTCCAAGAATCCCCATATGACCCAGTTAACAAATTAGTAGAATGAAGCTCATGTACTTGAAGTTATGAAAGCCTCATCGACCAACCTTTTTCTCCCGATAAAGGATATGACTATGAGAAAACGTATGAAAAGGCCATGGTCCAATTCTTTTCTAGAACGTATAAAAAGAAAGATATTGGGAAAAATATCTTGGATATCGCCCCTTGATCGACTAACTTAGCCGGGTCAACTAATTCTATCGAGGTTATTGGTCTAAAAGGCTCTACGGGAATCAATAGATAGTTGCACGTCAACCTCCAAGCAGGGTTGGCCACTAACAAAGAAACTAAGAAGATTCAAGAGACAAAAGATACTCCATAGGCCTACAGTCTAAGGGTGCATTGCTTGGGGAATTTTATGGCTCATATTGCAATTGCGGCCAAGAAAATCCATATCCCTCTACCAAGAATGATGTTGTTTGACACGTGCACATGATAAATACCTATTAGTTTTAAGGTAAGTACTAAGTCTTTATCTCAAATATTTTTATAGATTATGTCGATGAATACTTACATTTTTATGATTCATTGTCGTAAATGATGTATAATATGTTTGGCATAATCTGGGGTCTAGCTTAAGAACACAAAGTCTTAATTTTTAATTTTTAAATTTAATAAAGGCTTCAATAAAAAAAACATGATGTTGACAAGCTTAAAGCAGCTCAAGGAAAAAGACCTATAGTAACTAGTTCAAGATAATTTGGGAGACAAATATGACTAAAAAAAAGTTAAGAGGTTTAAGAAGGAAAATGAAGAAGCAAAGGACAATGTTTAATTTTTTTAGAATACCATGATGTTAACATCTTAAACATAAACATAAATAAGAAGTTAAAGGATTGTCAGAAATATCTCCACCAACTAATGTGATATTGTCCGCTTTGGGCGATTAGTCCCGTACGATTTTGCTTTTGGTCCACTTCCAAAAGGCCTCACATTAGTTGAGATATTTCATTCACTTATATATTGTAAGTACTTGTTCAGTCTAAACGATGTGGGATAAAGGATCAAGTTTACTCACTCTTAACACTCTCCCTTAAACTTGATCCGTGGAATGGCATATACACTCTATGCATTCCACCTCACTCAATACACACTCTCCCTTAAACTTGATCCGTGGAATGGCATATACACTCTATGCATTCCACCTCGCTTAAAGGTTTGTAAGGTGGAACCTTTATCATGCAATCGAAACTGTCTTTGAAAATAATATTATTCGATCTACCCCTATCTACTAATACACAAGTTACCATGACACCTCCAATGTCCATATGTATAGTCAGTGCATCTTCATGGGATGTACTAACGCCTCTGAGATCATCGCCGCTAAAGGTGAGGTCAGCCACAGGGTCCGTGTAGCTTCTGTAGGAGGTGACACCAATTTCGTAAACGTCAAAGTCTGTCATTGCTTGCTTGCCGGAAGTGGTTCCTTGCTAGGCTGCTGGGTTTCCTCTAGCAATGGTAAAAAGGGATGGGTTATTGTTCTGTCTTGAGACAGCGTTGCTAGCAACTTCTGACCCTTCGCCATTGAAAAAGTTGAGCGATGGTGCACTAACCCCATTTGTAATAACGGAGTGTCCTCCTGCAAGGATGAGGAGCCATTCCTATTTGCTCGTATCTACTTTCTCATCATCCCTGGAATTGTCCTCGATAGTTGGGCGAGTGTCTTCTTGGCGAACCGGCATTGAACGTTAGTCATTCTGCTTGATAAACTGTACCAGCTCGCCGTTGTCTATTAACCGTTGGATCTCCTCTCTAAGGTGCCAACACTCATCAGTAGGATGCCCATGATCATTGTGATAAACACTAAAATATCGGTTAGATCGTTTGAAACCATGAGCACTTATTACGCGTGATGTTTGATACTTTGTTCGACCTTTAGTTCGATCATACACAATGTATATAGTTTCAGTCACTGGTGTAAATCGCCAAGAAGAATTTTTGAAATACTGAGGTCGTCGGCTGGTACCCCGCCGAGGTGGATCCTCTACTCTAATGAAAATGTATGCTCGGGAGAGAAGATCTCCCATTTTATCCGTTGGAAACTTGATAAGGTCAGCATAAAGGCCCCCATACGGTCAAGTCCTCGTTTGAGTGAGGCTATCGCCATATTCCCTGCTAAATCTGGAAGGGCATTCATAGCATGGATAAAACATCTAACATAACTTTTAAGGGAATCACCTCGTCTTTGGTAGAGATCGATGATCGAGTCCCGTTCATGCTTGAGTTCCTTGTGACCGACAAACCTTTCCTTGAATACAATCCATAGGCCGTCAAAATCATGGATGAATCATTTAGGAAAGTTTTTGAACCAGTCCATCGCGTTACCTTTGAAGGTCATAGATATGGCCCTGCAAAGCATAGCATCGTCCATGTTGAACGCCATCATCATATTGCAGAATTTATCCAGGTGCCTTTCGGGATTGCTCGTTCTGTCATAAGCCTCCATTCGGAAGGGATCAAATTTTTTTGGTAGTTGGGCTTCAAGTATTATTTCCAAAAAGGGAGACTCTTTAAGGATGTAACTAGACATCCTAGGGCGCATCTGGTATTAGTAGACGTCCTCGTCTTCCCGAGCTCTTTTCGACGCAACGGGGCGGGATTCTTTCGTAGGCTCTCGCTCTTTAGATCGTTTTTTGACTTTATTTTCTCCTTTTCCTTCTTGTTTGTCATCACGCTTGGAGTAGCGATCCCCCTAGTTAGCTCGGTTGGCTTCGCGCCCAGATTGGTGATTCAACCGGCTCACTTCCCTTAACTTTACGGTGGGCACATGGAGGACGCTATTCATTCCTACCAAGTAGCGTGCATGGCTTATTCCCTGGCGTCCCACTCACATGCCACTCTTTGTTGCTCTTGCTGAAAAATGCTGGATCTGTTGCTCCAGTTGTTGGACAGTCGGGTTAACGCTGACAATTTTTCATGGTGCATTCTGGATTACCAAAGCATCTACAGAGGACGGGATGTCGGTTCCGACTACTCCAATTGGTGGTAATACCTGTGATATTTGTTCCATCGACTTAACAGATGTTATTGTTACGACCTCGGCATCGGGTTAGAATACAGATTGTCTTACATGAGCGATGAGTTCGCTACCAATCTTCGATTCCATACAACCTCACTAGACTCCGGGATATCTCTCTCTCGATTATTGACCTAGTAACTACCATGGTTAAAGTGACTTATAATTTTAATTGAGTTCCCACAGACGGTGCCAAATTTGTTAAGGGAAATAACAAATAAATTGCCAAGTAGAAAAACTATTATTGTCAGTAAAGAGTTGTTACAATTATTCAGGATATTTCCCTTATTTATACACTTTTGCCCACGTTCATGGGTGGTTACAATGACCTATATTTCCACTAACCTCACTCACAAGTTTATTTATATCATGGAACCTGAATTCGTGCCTAATTTGTTAGTGGTTTGACTAAGTCCTTCGTATTGGCATTAAGATATGGCTTTAACCGTTTCTCTTTTGGATTGCGTTCGATCTGCTTTAACACTATGCTGGTCTGAGCGTGATCGATGTGATTTCTTATCGTTCGTGCAGATAATTCAGCTCGGCTTCCTCCTCGAATCAGCCTTACTTCTCAGTTACTTTGACTGTTTACAAGCTCGTTTGGTTTTACCATTTTTTGTCCTCCTTTATTGTAGTTATTTTATTCTTGTGTTCCCGTTCTGCTCTTTTTCAAACTCAGTTCTTTTGCCCTCTTTGTTATGCGCTCGGATCACTGTCTCGCTCGAGGTCCTCTTCCTTATTTTAAGTATGTTCATCTGCTCAGATATCTTCCTTCCTTCTATATGGGGATTACCCCCTTGTTATATTGATTGTCTTAAGTGGTTTATTTTGTAGATACTTGCCGAAGTTGAGTGTTTTACATAACACTTTTCATGCTTGGTGTAGGATGTTCATTCCCAAAATATAGCAAATAGTATTACAGCCTTGTTTGATCGGACTCTAAAGACTCTTTGAATACCTTGGAAGATTGAGTTCACATTCTAGCATAATAACTTGTAAACATCTTCAGATTAATTCGTATTGACGTTGTTCTGATGTACATTAAAAACCCATATGTTGGTCAAAAACCACAATTGAGGATAAAATACTTTATTTTTCGAGGAGAAAAAGAATATAAATAATTAATATATTGTTAAAGTTTTGGAAGTTACCTTATATTTACTCAGTTATCCCACCGTGATGCATTTTTTTTAAGAATTGCTTCAAAAAAAATTATATAAGCACCCAAAACATTAGTATGAATACGAGCCACATCCTAAAAAATATAACAAAATGACAGCTCGTTAAAAGATCCTTATGGGCATAAAGCAACACTTTTTCCAATTGATATTTAATAGAGGATCTTCTTTTAAGTTCCTCATCCTGAGATTTTAATTGTAGAGTTAATATTTTTTTCTCTACTCGAACAAATTTAAAATTAATCCTTAGTTGTTACTCGATCTTAATCCTCCTCAAGGGAAACTTTAATAACATTACTACCTTCCATTGGTTCAACAACAACATTAAAAAGAGCCTGAAGGTCAGCAACATAAGTTAAAGAATAGACATTGGCTTGGTGCAACATGGTCAGTCCATTAAATATAACATGAAATATAAATTGACAAATACAAGATATAATACGCTAATGTAGCATAGACTATAATATTATACACATACTATCATAAAAAGAACAATATATTTCTTCAAAATTCAAGCTTAAAGGCCTATGAGTTATCTTCAGTGGAGAATAATGCGTAGAAAGAGTCCTCTGACAGGCCAACACAATAAATTGAGTAACAATCTCATGAATTTGGACCGAATAAAGCACTGAGGTCGATGAGGATGCAACATGAGATAAAAATTCGTCTTGAAATGACATACTAACGTTTGGGTTCACAGTAAAATTAGTTAAAACATCTAAAAATAAACCTTAGATAAGTAATGCAACTTCGGGCTAATACATGGGAAATTCATCTTGAATAACCTTCGAAGAACAACTATCATTAGTAGGGGAAATGGTGAAAAGTCCAAAAACGTTTTAAAGGAATTCTCAGAAAAAATAGGAAGAGCTGGAAAAAAATAAAACTTTGAGTAAAATCCCTAGTGGTAACAATCATATTTTACCCAAAAGGAGTCTCACGACCAATACCATCAACGATTGAAGTAATAACAGATTATGGGAGGATAATCACTAGAAGAGCATATGTTCTCGAAACTACATCCTCAATTTCTTTAATATAAAAGTCAGTCCTAGAGAAGAAAAATCTGTAATTACATAAGTAAATTTATTTTGGCTCTATTGAAAATGAGTTGAAAGAGCTCGTTATATTCTTGGTTGACAAATGCTTTAGCATAAGATAATTCTTTATCCATTGTAACCCATTTTCAGGTTCCGGTAAGGAAATCACCGTCGCTTCCACATTTGTTTCAAAATCAGAAACAATCGATCATAAACATAAACAACAGGTACATCACTGCCACACTCAACTTGGTTCAATAACATCTATAATAAGGGAGAAGCATAATCGTCAACATATATATATATATATATATTACCTCTTATTTGCAGTCTCATCGCTATCATTTTTGCTTTTGTCCAACCTAGAAAAAAAAACCTTATCTTCTTACCAAGGTTTTGGGTACCTACCATAATTGTCCAACAAACCTCTGAAATACTAACTTCAACATTTGATAAAATAGAGGACATCACTTCCAAGAAAATTTCTATGGCCTTGTTGCAAGGATACCTCAAATAAATATTTCAATCACCTTGTTATCAGAAGGTGTTTTCCCAAACTTGGGAACTTCTAATTTCAAACTTGTACAAAAATTTGCATACTTCAATTTACGACTTGAAACCTATTCCGATATGGGGTTCAACTAGTGGGAAATGAGTTGCCCAACCCTGAAAATATCCTTAAGGCTTAGTTGAGAAATGAGTATAAAGAAGCTCATGTACTTGAGACTTTGATAGCCTTCTCGGTCAACTTGTTCCTCCCAATAAATGGATACGTGTCTGAAAAAACGCATGTAAGGGCCATGATCTATTTATCAATGAGAACTAATAAAAAAGGGTATAATATGTGAAGAAATCTCCCATCTCACCCCATCGATCGACTAACTTAGCCAATATTAATATGGGTGAACTAATTGTGTCGAGGTTTACTTCTCTAGAAGGCTCGATTGGGACCAATAGTTTGCCACACATCAACCTCTTGGTAGGGTCGACCGCTAGCCAAGAACTAAGAGAACTTATGAGGCAAAGGAGCCTCCACATGCTCACGATCTAAATGTGCAATACTCGAGGAAAGTTATGACTCGATTTGTAAACACAGCAAAGAAAATTCTCATCCCTCCACCAAGAAAGATGTTTGTTGACGCATGTGCATGCAAAATATCTTTTAATTTGAGTTAAGTACTAAGTCTTTATCTCAACTATCATTAGTGATTGCATCGATGGATTATGATTCACTATCGTAGTTGTAAACTATGTTTTGCGTAATTTAGAGTCTAGATAAAGAGCACAAAGTCTTCCTTCTTAATTTCGAAACTTAATAAGGGTTCTAATCAAAATGATCCAGGATGCTGATGAGATTAAAGCAATTAAAGGAAAATAAAATCTGGTAACCAGTTTAAGATTAATTGGGAGGCAAAAGTGATTGATTGCCAACAAAAAAATTAAGAAGCTTAATAAGTATAATAAGGAAGCAAAGGCTATTTTTTAAAAAAAATTTAAAAAATTATGAGATTAATGTATCAGACTTGAAGCAAAAGTTAAAAGATAACGAAGCTTTCAATGAGGAGGCTGTCATAACGAATAAAGAGTGGTCATTGAATGTAGCGAGTACAAAATATAGAGAAGTTAAAGATCAAAAGTCGTTGGATTTTATTGGTAGTGTTTTCTCCTTATATAGGGAAGAAAATAATAGGATACGTTTATTATATTGTATTGATTGCTTGCTTGATTATATAAGAATCTAACAACTAGTACATTAAAAATATGTGTTTAATATTATTAAATCGCAAATGCTAGAGCCTTGATATAATTAAGCAAGCAATCAATACGCTATAATAATTAAACATTCTTGATGATGTTTATAATTGATTCATAGTAATACTATTGTTAGAGCCGAATGTGTTTTATACTGAATTTATTTTAACTATGTGAAGCTCCGACAACAACATTCGGGCATTATAACTTTGGCTGTGTAAGTAGTTGGTGATAGGATAATTCGTCTAAACGTGTGAAATCTACCTTTATTAGTAGCCTCCTTAGTAATTGTGAAAGAATTTAAAAATGACTACCACAATAAAGATGTATTTCCTTGAATGGTTGTCTTTAAGAAATGTTTGAATAGACTCATAAAATATCGATGGTCTTTTGTTGGACCTTTGCCAATATTTTTATCTTATTGTTTTAAGTATAACATTCAGATCACAAATGAGAAATGACTCACATTTCATTTTTATATCATTGTCTTTCAAAAATTTACGAAGTATAGATGGCAATTTATTTATCTAAATTAAATTCCAATTTTATATTTCCTTTTTATTTTCCATATCATCTACATATGTTTATCACTTTTTTTAGTGTGTGATTTTTTCATTCCATCTTTGATGGATTTTAATTTTTTTTAAAACAAATAGTAATTTTTAATTCTAACCTTAGTTTTTTCAAAGAAAAAAAATTATATTTTTTAAAATCATTTGAGTGACGAGCTTATAATTTATTTTATCTACCTATATAAAAATATTTAATATTTTAAAAAACATATTAAATTCTAATAAATAAAATTATAATTTTTTAGACGAGTTATAAACTTTATTTATTGTGAGATTTATAAATTTTAGTGTATATGTCCGGATATGTCCAATTTATACTACTCCCATTATTTGGATGACTATCATTGTTTTCGAGATAGTTTTGGGTTTTGTTAATATTGTTTTTACCATGGAAGATTTTGTATTCATCTATCGCAATGTCACATTCTACAAATATAATATTGCTATATATAATCAACATAAAGTAATAGACGACCTTCGAGAGTTGGACAAAAAATGGAATAAGAACTTCATCTTGGTATGTGGATCGTGAGAAATTAGTGGCAACCGAGTCATTCGCGGGACTGAAGCAGTTCGAAAAGCAAAAACAAAAGGCTAGTTTCTTCGACCAAACATAACATTATCGCCATAGACTTGTTACTTTAGTGTTTTTACTATTCTGTTTGAAGCGGTAACTTGATATTTAAGGCTAATGTATTTCTTTTTATTGTAGAGTTTGAGTGCTTGTACTATCTTGATAAGTACAAATAATGCGAGATCTTCACCCATCTTAAGGAGTTCGTAGCTCGGAACTAGTCCATATATCTATATATTGTATCTACCACTTAAAACATATTCTGATATGAGATTAGCGAGTGGAGAATGAGTTTTTCAACCCTTAGAATCTTTATACGACCTAGTTGATAAATAAGTATAATGAAACTCATGTACTTGAGATTGTGACACCCTCCTCGACCAACATTTTCCTTCCGATAAGGGATACGTTTACGAGAGAACGTATGAAAATGACAAGGTCTACTTTTCCACAATAACATATAAACTAGGAAAATATTAGGAAAGATATATCTCATATACCCCCCTCGATCGTTTATCTTTCCGATACTACTAGGAGTCAACTATTTTTTTTGATTTTTTTCTCTCAGAAGGCTCGAAATAGACTAGTGGGTTGATGTGCGTCAACTCTTAGAAATGGTCGACCACTAGCTAGGGAACTGAGAAGATTCAAGAGACAAAAGAGCCTTCATATGCCTACAATCTAATAGTGTAGTACTCAGGGAACGTTATGGCTCGGTTTGCAAATACGGCCAATAAAATCCCCATCCTCCACTAAGAAATATTTTGGTCAACACTTATGCATGAAAAATATCTCCTAGTCTCGAGGTAAGTACTAAGTCTTTATCTCAATTTTTTTAGTGACTGTGTTGATGAATACTTACACTTTTATGCTTCAATATCGTAGATGATATATAATATGTTTGGCATAATCTGGGGTCTAGCTCAAGAACACAAGGTCTTCATTTCTTATTTTCAAAGATAATAAAGGCTCAAATAAAAAAATCTATGATGTTGAGTAACGAGTTCAATATTAATTGGGAGACAAATATGACTGATTGCCAACAAAAAGTTAAGAAGCTTCAGAAGCAGACTGAGGAAGGAAATGCTAATTTAAAAAAAATAGAAAACCATGACATCAACATATTAGATATAGAAAAAAAAACATAATAAGACTTCCACGGAGGAGGCTGTCACAATTACCAAAGAATATACATTAAATATGGTGAGTATACAATATAGAAAAGTTAATAATTAAACTCATTTGATTTTATTGCTAGATTCTTCTTCTTATATATGGAAGGTAGTAACGAGGTACATTTATCATAAGGAATTGATTTCTTACTTAATTATGTAATAATGGTAACAGCTAAATACATTAACTTACATGCGTTTAATAATGTTAAAGTGTAAATATCGGAGCCTTGATGGTGTTTGTAATTGATGCATATTAATACTAGTTCTAGAACTGAATGTGTTGTATTCCGAATAAGCTTCGACTATATGAAGTTACGATCACAATCTTTGTCCGAAATAACTTTGGATGGATAAGTTGTACGTGATGGGAGGCTTCGTCTAAATGGATGAAATCCACCTTTATCAGTAACCTCCAAGTCCTCGCGAAAGAATTAATGAATGACTGCCTCAATGAGAATTGATTACCTTGAGTGTTTTGTTTTGTGGATACTTGCCGAAGCTGAGTGTCTTCCATTGTGCTTTTCATGCTTGGTGTAGGATGTTCATTCCCAAACTGTATCAAGTGGTATTGTAGCCTTGTCTGGTCAGACTCTAAAGACTCTTTGAGTACATTGGTAGATTAGATTCGCACTCAAGTCGAACTAATCTTATAAATATCTATAGATTAATTTGTTTTGACGTGTTCCAACTGACATTAAAAACCTCATTGTCGATAAAAAAAATCACCATTGAGGATAAAAATATCTATTTTTAAGGGTAAAAAAAGAGTATCAGACAATTGAGTATGCTGCTAGAGTTTTAGAATTTACCTTACATTTATTTATTTTATCCCAGCATGACGCCTTTGCTTTAAGACTTGTTTAAAAAATAAAATTTATATAAGCACCAAAAACATTACTTTGAATATGGGTCACTCTCTCAAAAAATGTAAAAAATGGCATCTCGGGAAAACCTTATTATGGGCATAAAACAACGTATTACCCAATTGATAATTAATAGAGGACCTTCTCTTAAGTTCCTCAATTTGAGATTGCAATTGGAGAGTCAACATTTTTTTCTCTTCTTGGACAACTTTAAGCATAGTCCTCAACTTTTTCTCGATCTTAATCTTCTCCTCAAGGGAAACTTTAATAACATGACTATCTTCCATTGGTTCAACAACATCATTGAGAAGACCTGAAGGTCAACAACATAATTTGAATGATGAATATTGGCTTAGTATAACGTGGTCTGTCCATTAAGGATAACCTGAAATATAAATTTACATATACATGATATATAATACGCCAAATGTATTCATAAATTTGGACAAAAAATTGAGTGACAATCTCATGACAGACCAACACAATAAATTGAATGACAATCTCATGAATTTGGCCCAAAGAAAACACTGAGTTCGACGAGGATGAAACATGAGATAAAGAATCGTCTTGAAAGGACAAACTGATGTTCAGAGTTCACTGTAAAATTAGTTAAAACATCTAAAGATAAACCCAAGATAAGTAATACAACTTTGGGAAAAGACATGAGCAATGCATCCTGAAAAGCCTTGGAAGAAGAATTATCAATAATGGTAGGGGGAATGGTAAAACGTCCACAAAGTTTTTAGAGTAATATTCAGAAAAAACGGGAGGAGTTGGAAATACAAAACTTTGGACAAAATCCCCAACTAGTAACAATCACATTTTCCACAAAAGGAGTCTCACGACCAGTACCTTCAACAATTGAAGAAATAACCGATTATGTGAGATAATCACTAGAAGAGCAGCTGTTTTAAAAAACTACAGCCCAAATGTCTTTAATATAGAATTAAATCCTAGAGAAAAATAACCTCAAATTATATGAGTAATTTGTTTCACTCTATTGAAAATGAGACTGAAAGACTCGTTACATTCTCGGTTGATAGATGATTTAGCAGTAGATAATGCTTAATCTATTGTAACCCTAGATTCAGGTTTCGTTACAGAATGCACTATCGCTTCCATATTTATTTCGAAATTGAAAATAATTGATTCTAACAAAACATGCGATAAGGGAGCATGAATAGAAATATTGATAATATTCGCTTCCATGATAGGCTCTAGGATAACAACAAATCGATAAATAGAAACAACTGTAGACATTGAGCATAAAAATAACAGGTACATCACGGCCACACTCAACATTTGGTTCAATAGCCTCTCTAATAAAGGGAGAAGCGTCATCGTCAACTTATATATTTTGTCTCTTATTTGAAGTCTCGTCCCTATCATTTTTCGCTTTTATCCAACCTATAAAAAAACCTTATCTTCTTACCAAGGTCCTGGGTACCTACCAAAATTTCCCAGCAAGCTTCTGAAATACTAACTTCAACCTCTAATAAAGCAGAGGGCATCACTTCAAAGAAAATTTTGTAGGCCTTGCTACAAAGATCCCTCGAAAAAATATTTTAATCATTTTGTCATCAGAAGAGCTCTTCCCCAACATCCTTCTTCTTTGGGCATTGTTTCACAACTTGTTTATTGGAAATAGAAGATTCATTTATAGTATCTGCATCGGCAGGAGGATAGGCGGTAAATATTCTATCACATCGAGGCTAGACCACAACCTAATATGAACAGAATGTTGAGGCACGCCCCCAAAGGGGGTAGCCGAGTTGGTTGAGTATGGCATTCTTATGACCAAAAGGTCATGAGTTCGAGTCCCTCTACATACGCTTTCTCGGCTGAGCGTGTCACCTTGTGTGGTTTACCTTCTGGCGTTTGTTTGCAGGCTATCGCGTCAGACTGAGGGTTTACCCTGTGCGCACTCATTGCACTCTGAGTAGCGGTTGCGGGTTCCCTTCGAAAAAAAAATGTTGAGGCACCATAAGAGCTGTGTAAGAGTTAAAAAATTGCCATTCTTTCTTACCAAATGAGTATATTTTTGTTAAATACCCTCTAATATTTTTTTATCAAATTGTAGCTTGAGAAACAGATTTTTAAAAAATACAACAAAAAAAGTAAATGGAAACAAAAACAAACCCTAAAAATAAGAAAATTATACTTATGGGACAAACTCGTGGTAAGTAGAGGATTTGTATGGCCAAACCTAGTCTCCCAATTACAGAGATAAATTTTCTTGGAATTGGGAAGGTCGGTAATAGTTTCGGTGAACGTCTCTATCATAAAATTAAATATACACTAGTCTTACGACTATATATATTTAGAGCTATAAGGAACTCACTTGTTGAGAAGTGTTCACCGACCGTATTCAACAAGATGATAACAAACATAAGTAAGATCCAATAATTTAGTGCAAGTTGAGTTCGGAAAATATACATCTCGTGGAAGAAATCAATAAGTTATTGCACGAGAACGAATCGAAGCCCCGTGATCAAGGTTTAAATCGAAGAAAAACAAGTCATCGCCACGAGCATCAAGAAAATTCTCTCAATTTGTTGGAAACCTAACTTTAATGCCACTAGGAATTATCCAATTAATAACCCTTTTTTTACACTTATCTTGTGGGAGATTTCGATACAAGTGACCGAAAACAAAATATCTTTAAGAATCTTGTAACGCAATATGGTTCGCTACCAGAGCATTATGGGGAGATAAAAAGTCATCTGGAGAGAGACGGGAAAGTAGAACAACAACAAATAAAGACTTCTCTCTTAACCTTAATGGATTTCTTTGTTTGAGGAGGAAGACGAACTAGGCGAAAAGTCTCATAAACCCCTTGTCCATCAAAACAACTAATCTGGTCGTTCCAGTAAGCTCCGTTAACTTCTTCTCTTTACCCATCTCAAGAAAACAATTAATTTTTCACAACAAACTGGTAATTTTCTTTTGTTGATGATTAAAGACTAGAATGAAAAGAAAAAACCAAATTTATGAAACGAATTAACAAAGTTAAAAAAAGTTGAACAAAAAAAAGTTAAAAAAAGAGAGAAGGAAGTGTTATAAGTAAAGGTATAAATTAATCAAAATATTCTCTTTTCTATTTGTTGGCTAAATGTTAACCGAAAAGAAAAATGAAAGGTTGTGGTGAATTTAAAGAGAGTGTCCGATGCATGCTTAAATCAAACAACTTTTGTTACACATGTCAACCATTGTCACCGTTATTCTTGTTTATTTAAAACAAATTTTTTTTTTTAGATGGAAGATAATTTTGCATAACTATGGAGTAAAGTTTTTACATGAAATACATTCCAGAACCCTACTGGTTCTTCCAACATTATGCAAAGAATCGTTCAAGTTTCATGCTATTCTTCCTTTATTTTCGGGTACGGTGTACGCACCTGGTTTCTCTTTTCAATACAAAATAAACAAAACAAGTCAAAATTGAGTTCTAAGCTTTCCTCCCATATTGGAGGGCTCATACCCCACAACACTTGAGGATGGATGCTCTCCTCCGCCTGTATAAGAAGAAGAGTAGGCCTTCTCTGGCAAATCCGGGTACCCTCTACTTTCGACATTTCCATGTGCTGCACTAACTCCCCTACTTTCGACGTTTCCATACGCTCCACTAGCTATCCTACTTTCAACATTTCCATAAGCTGCACTAAGTCCGCCCCTTCAACATTTCCTTAAGCTGCACTAAGTCCGCCCCAACGGCGGATGAGAAAGTTGTGGAGTTGCATGGTGAGACTTTCAAGGTTGAAAAAGCGTTTGAAATAGTTTTGGGACATCTCAGGAAGTTTTTAGTTGATCGCACTGTCATTCCTGTCTTTGAGAAAGCTTACAATGCACAACCGTCCCAGTCGACACTGAGTTCTGCTAATGCTGTTACTCATCAGACCCCAATTGGCTCTAGCTATCCACTTTCACTGAGGCGGGATCCATCGTACCACCCTGAAATGCTCTTAGATATAAGACAACGCCCTCAATCTGGACTTCCTCTTTATGGAGAAGATCGTGTGTTTGGTGGACCACGTTCAACTGGACTTGCTCGTCCCATTGTTACTCAGATGACCCAAACACTGCAAGTACCACTTATGTATGCCAAGGAGATCATCGGGATGGGTGGATCTAGAGTGGCCTATATTCGAGTCACAAGTGGAGCAGATCTCACTATAAAAGAGAGCTTAGTACCTGATGAGATCACCATTGAAATTAAGGGTACTACTTCACAAGTTCAGACGGCTCAGTTGCTTATAGAGGAGATTACGAATAATCGCAAGGAAGCAGCTACAAGCGTGTATGGAAATATTGGAAATTTCGAAGGTGGAGGACTTAGTGCAGCATATGGAAATATAGATAGTAGGGGTGGACTTGGTGCAGTGTTTGGAAATATCGAAAGTAGGGGACCTAGTGCAGCTTATGGAAATGTCGAAAGTAGGGGAGGACTTAGTGCAGCTTATGGAAATGTCGAAAGTAGGGGTGGACTTAGTGCAGCTTATGGAAATGTCGAAAGTAGGGGAGGACTTAGTGCAGCTTATGGAAATGTCGAAAGTAGGGGTGGACTTAGTGCAGCTTATGGAAATGTCGAAAGTAGGGGTGGACTTGGTGCAGCTTATGGAAATGTCGAAAGTAGGGGTGGACTTGGTGCAGTGTATGGAAATATTGAAAGTAGGGGTGGACTTAGTGCAGCTTATGGTAATGTCGAAAGTAGGGGGGGAATTAGTGCAGCGTATGGAAATATCGAAAGTAGGGGGGGACTTAGTGGAGCTTATGGAAATGTTGAAATGATAGGTTCGCATTTCACCTTCAGATAAAATTCGCATGGTGGCGCCACTAGTCTCTTGAATCGATTTGATTACCGATCCTTGCTTTCCAGTCAAGTTACTAGCTTGCGAAGATGCTACTAACAACCTAATCGAACAAAATGCAGTTTCAACACCAGAATTTGAATCCTCGCTCTTAGCAGATGAAGCAGTGACACGCTTAAAGACTCTAACAGCAGCCTCCATAGCAGGAGACATCTCTGCATCAAGTTCTTCCTGACCCGATACAAGAACCTTACCACGAGTTTCATCACAAATCTTCCTGATAAGCTCACCTTTGCGACCTATGATACTGCCTACCTTCGTCACCGGAACTACCAACCGGAAAACGTTGTCTCCAGGCCAACCCGGCCACTTCTCCACAGGTTTTACCTTCGTACTGTCTCCTTTGCTAACTTGATCTTGCGATCCTGATAGCTTCTGCTGTTCTTCTCCTTTGGAGCCGGAATCCGCTGCAATGGGCTTAGTCGTCACTTTGGCGGCGGATCTATCTGAAGTTGCCGGTGGTTTGGTATGCTGAGGCGGCGCGGTGGATTGAAAAGCCATGAGGAGAGGAGAGTAGAGTAGAGAGATCAGAGGTGGCTAGGTTTTGAAGGTCTGTTCTGATTTGAATCTTGTGTTGAAGATTTAGGGAGGCCAGAAGAAGGTGGTGGTGACAGTTCTATCATTATTTAAAACAAATTATAAAACATCTTTAAATTTTAAAAAATTGGACCATTTAGAAATAAAATATAATGTAATTATTATACTTACACAACCTACCTTATAGCACGATACCTATCTCAATCCACTTTTGCCTGAGCTCAGCTTAACCCAACTTAACATAGATAAAGATAAATATTTTTATCTTTTTTACTTTAGTCTGAGTATTTCACAAAAATTAAGAGGGCTACCTAAGAAATTTATATGAAAAATATCAAAGCTAAAGGAACAAAATAAGTTTCTCGCCACAAAAATAATAAGAGCAACAAAAAAGAAATATTCATTTCATCATCATTTGTCAAGATTTAAAGGACTACTAGAATACTTTCATAGCAACAAAAAAATCTAAAGTGAAAACAATATTACAAAAGAATATGGCAGTCCTTACCTTCTATAACTAGGAGAACTACTTAACCATGGTCAAACTAAAAATTGAAGCATCTCAAAGCAACTATACCAACCTTTATACCAACCTTCGTCTAAATAAGTGAGACCATATACCAACCTTCGTCTAAATAAGTGAGACCATAGGTAGTCTTCAACAATCAACAAACAACAAAACACGCCTCAACAAGGATAATAGGCGTCTCGAAAAAAAAATCATATTCTACTAAAAAAGATAATAGGCGTTTCAATAAAAACAAACAACGTCTTCTAAGTTTTTATAACCTTTCCATTGCTGTCATGTTCTGTAACATTTTTCTAGAGCCTGGAGACAGCTTTGGCATATTTTTCAAACAGCCTTCAGGATAAGGAATAAGATGCTGTAAAACTAAATTTTACAATTTTACTGCTATGGTAAAATATTAACATTATGTTATATGACAAGAATTGGCATTTTGCCAATCGGAGATAACAACCCTATACAATTTGCTGCCTTCCCACAATGCACTCCTTTTGGAGAATGGAGTTTAAATTGTGATATGCAACAGCATATGGGATGTTTCTTTCACAGCATATTGGATTGTTTATAATCTGGCTTTATAGTATCTGCAAGAGATCATATTAACCAAAATAATCAATAAACGATGTTCAAGTACCATACAAATATTATCACCAATTAGGCAAATACAAATTTCTAAACCAATTTGGTTACAGAAGCAAACATAGATGACAGACACCAAAAAAAGCTTTACCATTGAGCAAAGGTGTGTTTTAACTATACAGCCAATCTGTCCATCAAGATAAATCATGGAGAGACATAAAAAGCTTGTCACCATTGGTTAGGGAAAGCTTCTCGGTATTTTTCATCCTCACCAAGATTCAGCTGCCTCGTTGTTGAATCCTTTGCTCGGGTATTAAGAAGCCGTTGGCCCAACCTATCTTTTGGAGTCACTTTCTTACGCAACATAGATGCAAGACTTTCCTTCTTAGTCCTCGCTGTTGATCTCCCTCCATTGCTTGCCTCCATTTCATCAATAACTGCAGATCTCGAAGTTGATGCCATTGCAGCACTACGCAATACTGCTTCATTGTGTTCCCTAACTTTCGCAAGTTTTGCACGTTTCAATTGTTTGTTATTTCTTTTATAGGTCGCTTCCTCTTTATCTCTCTCTCGAATGTTCTTCACAGCTTGTTTACCTAATTTCTTTGATTGGTCATCAGACCCGTAATCAAAAGTCCCATCATCTGTTGAACATACCTGGTTTGAGGACTCCGTTTTCATAGAGTTCTGGTTTATAGGTTTTCCTTCATCATCTCGGGGTATAATGGGTCCATGAAATGGACAAACTTTGAGATCTCTTCTGTGACAAAGGCCACCTTTCCTAAGTGGAGCACGGCAAGGTTGTATTTCCACCTTTTCTTCTTCATAGAGTGTTGCTTTAAGGTTCAATTCAGCAATTTTCTCAGCAGGAATAACAGCGTCGTAGTCCACCCTACCCCAGTGACTTTCAAACTCCAAACCTCTCTGGTTAACCAAAACTTCTTTGTTAGAACCCCAATTATCCAAGTGAGAGCCCCACTCTAATACTGGAGCATCACCATATCGAGTAGCTTTAACAGATTTTGAGTTAATTACCCTATTCTCTGTGGATTTCACATTACTGTCTGGGATAGTATTTTTCAATTCAATAGCCGTGGTTGCCACAGTAAAATCTTTATCACGTGAATTGGATGCGCTAGATGTTAATTCTTTGGTTGATCCAATCTCACTTTCTTCCCAAAAATCTTCTTCTATTGCTTCTTTACCGTTATTTGCGGATTTGAACATGATACAACCAGATTCTTCACAGTTTTTCTTTACTGCCAGGGTTTGGTTCCTGATATCAATGAACTCCTTCAACATAGAATCACGAAGCCTGTTGTCTTCAACTTCAACCCGAATCAGAAGCGAGATCCATTCTTGAATGGTTACCAAATGCTTTGACTCAAGAAGCTTGTATTGCTCCCTCAATGCATCAAAAAGTACTTCGTTTTCCAAAGTTTCATGAACTTTTTCACCTTCTTTTATTGAATTAAGTCGGATTTGCTTCAGATCAGAAGAACGAAACTCCTCAAATTCTTCGTCGTCCAACGGAGCAAGTGGTACATTGTTGTCTTTATTCTGAACTATGTCTAAGCACTCCCTGATTTCGTTAAGGGAGCTCTCTATCTCATCCTTTATCACAGAGAGATTTCCTCTCAAGGATTCAAATTTGTTTCTCAAAATCTCTCGTGTCCGCATCTCCCTCTCTCTCCTTTCTTGTTGAATCCGAGCTGCATTTGCTTGCAGATTGGGGAACTGGAATTTAAGAGTGTTCTTAAGGTAGTCAAAGCCTAATCTAAGCTGCCTGTAATGTACCCCAAAAGCCACATTCCACTTCTCTAAAACCTCAACAGCCTTTGATCGTAAAAGGGTAGCAATAGCAGGTGGATCCGGAAGAGGCGAAGTTCTTCTAAACCCAACACTCAAAGTCAAAAGCTGATCCAAATTCTCGACAAGTAGCGCCCGGAAAAGCTTTGATCGCATGAAAATTTCATCGACTATCAGAAGCGTGAGATACCGTACCTGTACAAGTTGTTTTTCCCAAATTAAAAAACTAAATTTGATCACCCTAAAAGCTCGAACGTTAATCAATCAACGTAATTGTTCCAAATCAAAAGCCTATTCAAATTACTCATAACCAAACCTAATTCCCTATAATTCCAATCGATCAAACGGGAACCAACGTAACCTAAATTCAATACAGATTTTTTTTTTTATTACTTGTACGATCAAAATCCTGATACTTCTAATACAAAAGACCTAAATCTATCAATATGAACATAGTTGATGAATTTCTCATAAACCTGAGAGTGGTCGCGTTTCATGAGATCCATTAGGACCTCGGAAGCGAGTCGGAGCTCGGAGTCCGAGTTTCTGACAACCGATTTAATGGCTTTGAGTAACCGCGGGTCGACTTCACGTGCCGTCGTATCGGTGGCTCTCTCAATTAACGCGCGTACTCTCGCTCCCTTTTCTGATACCACTCTTTCCTCTTCCATGGTTATCGATTATGATCGAGTTCTTCGATTTCGGTTTGTTCTGTATATCGGTCTAGAAGTACCCAAATGAAGAGAAATCGGGTCGGTTTATTTGAATTTAAGGGTTTGAGAATTTGGTCGGTTGATTTGAATTTAGGTGTGGGGTTTGGTCATTCGATACGGGATATAGTTGACTACTTTTTTTTTTTCAATACTTGATTTATTATTAAAATAATTGAGTTTAACAAAGGCGCCAAACCAAATTATAGAGACAATTTTGAATTTTCATCTACAACTTCAAAACAAAATTGAAGAAAGGATGCAAAACAAAGGGTATCCAAGGACTATTTATATTTAGACTTCCAATAAAAGTTTCACTTAGCTTAGAAGGAATTGGAAGGATGAAATAATATCACGACTTTTGAAGTACAACGGGAACCGTCTAATCTTCTTATTCCACTTAAGCAAGGCAAATCGAATTTTAAAAGCAATATCCCATCTTGAAAACAACAAAGGCGCTACAAGAGAACATCAATGGTAGCTCGACAATGAAGGACATAATTGTACTGCAATGACACAACTTGAGGTTACTAATTAAAGTCTCCATCTAATCTTCTTATCCGGCTACAGCGAGGCAGATAGATTTTGCAAAGAAAAAACCCAGCTTGAGAACAACAAAGGCTCCGCAAGAGAACATCAACGAAACCGCTCATCAGCAATGTAATGCAATGACACAATCGTGAGGCCAGTAATGAAATCCAGGTAAGAAGTTATTTCATGAATCTGCAATTCTTTCAATGATAGCTCTTGTTTCATTTTGCACTTCAGAGTCCAACGAGCAAGCCAATCGGCTGCTTTGTTCTGGTCTCTGAAGATATGAGTAAGAGTCATAGAGGGAGAGATTAATCTCCTAATGCAATTGAGAACGGGGGACAGAGCCCAAGGAAAGTTGTCGTAAGCAATCAAAGTAACTAGCGAAATAGAGTCAGTTTCAAGGTTAACCTGAGATGAGTCTTTAGCTTTACAAACAAGGAGACCATCGAGCAAAGCTATGACTTCAGCCATAAGGGGAGTAAACTTACCGTAGATATTGCCAGTGCCATATATTAGATTACCATTACTATCTCTGAAGAGCATTGAGCCACTGGATTCTCTATTAGTCAAACTGGATGCATCAATATTTAGCTTTATACTACCAGCAATAGGATGAATCCATTTAAGATAACTTGGCCTAATCTTGTTGTCATTTTCGTGGTTGAAACAAGCTAAAGTTTTAGCTGCTGAAAAATCATTGCTCCAATGCTTCGAATTAAAGTTATGATGATAGTCAATGCTATATAAGATATAGGTAATCTCAGCAATAGCATTACTATAAGTAACAGAAGAGTGATTCATTTTAACAGAGTTTCTGAAATTCCAGATAACACTGAGAATAAGCAAAGGAATTAAGTGCCTAACATGAATGTTTTTGTCAGTAAACCATATTCAAGTTCTATTTACGTGGGGAATGGTCATAAATCGAAAAATTTGGAGTCTAAAAATCTCAGCAAAATAAGTCTAGATGTGCCAAGCAAAATCACAGGCAACAAATAGATGGTTAAGAGATTCGATGTTCTTACAAAATTGGCATTTGGATGCAAGGGAGATGTGTCTCATTTGCAAGATAGTGTCTATTGGAATGTAGTTGCGGATAAGCTTCCAATGAAGAAAATAATATTTCCTAGGAGTAAGGGAGTTCCACATTTTTCATATAGATGTTAGATTCATTGTGATGAATTCTGACATGCTCTCAAGTATCCTTAAGGTTAAACATACCATTATTTCACAAATTCCATATCATACAGTCCTCAACATTAGGCTTAACAATACAAGTTTGTCTAAATAAGAATGAGCAATTAAGGTAGATAAGCCATCAAGATTCCAAGAATTGTTAAGCCAGTAGTTAATTACCTCTTCAACTTTGCACCAAGTATTATCATCATTGACGTCCAAAGTTAAAAGAGGTTGGCCATTTTTCCATTTATCTAGCCAAAAGTCCATCCTTCCATTGCCCAAATTCCAGGTTATGTGAGGCTTTGCAAAGTTTTTGATATTGGCAAGTCTTTTCCAAACCATTAATCCAGGCCTAGAGTAGGAAATCTACAATGGATGTAAACATTTGTAATATATGTTATATATTAAGTTAGACCATAAGAAGTTATTGTTTCTATAATTGGCCCAAAGCTTGCAAGAGAGGGAGTCTTGAACATCAGTCAACTTTCTGATGTTCAAGCCATCTTCTTTGAATGTTTTGAACCTCCCTCCATTTGCACCAATGAATCTTATGATCAGTACTGGTAGAGCCCCAAAGAAAACGATTGAAAATGCTTTCAATTTTGTTAATAACTCCTTTAGGAATAATATTACTTTGCATCCAGTATTGGGTGGGGCTCATAAGGACAATATTAATAAAAGAAAGCCTTCCAGTAAATGAAAGATGAACAGAATCCCAATCTTTAATCATGTTATTGATCTTGCAAATAAGGTTATTGAAGTTCATGCTAAGATTGTCAGTACTTATCATAATTCCAAGATATTCAGTATGAAATAAAGCGTGAAGAGAAACCAGTTTTGTTAGTCATGGTGTTGAGCTTTATAGAGTTCATCCCAAAGGCAACAATAATTTTCGTTTTTTCTTTGTTGATGATCTGGCCGGAAATGTCTTGATATTTTTGTAAGAAACTACTAAAAAGATCTAAAGAATAGTCATTACTATTAGTGAATAGGAGGATATCATCAGCAAAAGCAAGACTATTTATATGCATAGAGCTTCTGTTTTTGTAACATATGGTTTTATTTTCATGAAACAAAGCTTTCAGACCCCTTAATAAGACTTCCTCACCAATGATAAATAGGCTAGGGGAGATGGGATCCCCTTGCCTAAGACCTTTCATTGTTTTAAAGTATCCCATAGTCTCACCATTGATGAGGATGGAAACATTAATAGAGGTAATCAATTTTTTTATAAGTCTGATAAAGTTGTTAGAGAAACCAAACATGTTAAGAAGCTTAACAATAAAGAAGTGGGTCATCTTGTCAAATGCTTTTGAAATATCAAGCTGAATAAAAATGTTTTTATCTTTAACATTTCTATTAAAGTCATGCAGGAGTTCCTTAGCAATTAAGATATGATCTTGAATGACATAACCAGGAACAAAACCACCTTGGTTATTAGAGATTATTTTATGTAGGAACTTGGTCAGTCTGTTGTTAAAGACTTCAGACATTATTCTATACAAAAGGGTACAGAGACTGATTGGTCTAAAGTCCCTTCACCTGATAGGATTGCTAGTTTTTGGGATCAAACATATCCCAGTATCTAATATACCTTTAGGGATATAGTTTACCTTAAGGAAAGAATGCATAGATTTGATAAGATCAAATTTTATAATACTCCAACAGGATTTATAAAAACATTGATTGAATCCATCAATACTAGTACAACTTGATGGTTTTAAGTTGTTGATGATGTTACAAATTTATTCCTCAGATGGCTCAGCTAACAATTCTTTGTTATCTTCCTTGGTGATAATTGCAGGGATATTGTTGAAGATGGAATCCAAAATTTTCTCCTACTCATCCTCCTTATCAACGCAAGGGTAATCAGTTAACGTTTCCTTGAAGTAATTAACAGCTGAAAGACCAATTTGGTTCTTGTCAGTGATCCAGGTATTTCCCTCCTTAATGCCATTAATGTTATTCTTCTTCCTTCTTCTTTTTACATAGTTGTGGAATAGTTTAGTGTTTCTGTCTCCCTCCATAGCCCAGCTTGAATAACATTTTTGCATCCAGTAAGCTTCTTCCATTCTTTGAGCTTGAATCAAGAGAGCATTTTCTTTTGAGAGATGAGCTTTAGTAATAGCAGTGTTATGATCTTGATTTAGTTTCTCATATGATTGAACTTCATATACAAGAGACTGCACCTTATTGAAAATGTATCCATTATGAGTAATATTCCAGCTGATTAGACCTTGTTTAAGTCTTTTCAATTTATTCTATAATTTAAACAAGTGATCTCCTTCAATGTCATGATTCCAATTGCTTTCAACAAAGGGAAGAAAGTCAGGATCAAAAGACCACATGCCTAAAAATTTAAAGCTTTTCCTAGTGCTACTGTTGTTGGAAGAGATAATAATAATTAAAGGCATGTGATCAGAACATGTCCTAGCTTTATGAATAACTTTAGTTTTACTAAACAGTTCAACCCACTTGTAGTTGATGAAAACTTTGTCCAAGCGCTTCCATTTGGTTTTGTTGGACCAAGTGAACTTGGAACCAGCAAAACCAGCATCTTCAATCCTGCAAAAACTTACCATCTCATTGAAATCGTTAGTACTATTTTGAGAGAAAGAAGTGCAACCAAGTTGATCTTCTATAGAAGTTATAGCATTAAAGTCTCCACAAAGCATTCATTCTAAGTTGGTATTATATATAGTCTTAAGAGTGTTCAAGAGATCACTTCTATTGATTCTCTGGTACTTAACATAAACCATAGTAAATAAAATGCTTTTATTGAAGGTTGAGTAACTGATTTCAGTGTGTATGCATTGTCTATGGTCAATTATAACTTTTACAGTAAGATCATCATGCCAAAAAAAGCCAGATATTATTGGATAAGTTGAACTTATAATTATTAAAGCCAATTTTCTTAGCAGTGAACGCAATGTTATCACTAATGGTTAAAGGTACTTGTATAGCAACAATTTTGATATTGTTTTTCTTAATCAAGAAATTGAGTCTTCTAGTTGAAGACTTATTCTTTATTCCACCAATATTCCAGTTAATTATGTTGATCATTATCAATAGAGGAGGGTTTAGTATTACTTTTATCTGTGAATTGAAGAGCTTTAATGATCTTGTTCTTAGTATTCTTCTTTCCTTTGGTTGCTTTGATCTTTTTATCAAAAATTTATTTGAAACTGTTATCTTTTTCATATCTGTTGAATTTTGATGAAGTGGCCAAGAGAGCTATGATATTTCTGTATTTTGTAGGAGTATTCTGCTTGTTGCCAATGTTGGTCTGTTTTGGTGATGAAATTCCTGGTGCAAGGTTTTCATAGGCCAAGGTTGTAGCAATATTGTAGCCCTAGTTTAAGTTCTGTGTAGCTTCAATAATCTCATATTGGTCATGGGTAATGAATCCTTCTTTATTCATAGTGTTGACTTCTTAGTCCTTCATGTTGATTTCACCCTCTTCTAGCATCATTTATTCAGTATTGTTATTTCCAATCAATGGATTGATTATCAATGATTTGATTTGGTTGATGTTCTCTTTGTTGTTGCTATCTGTAGCAATTTTATCAGTGGTGCAGTCCTTCTGAGTATTTTCAGTATTGGCAGATAATTGGATCTTCTTGCAATCTTCAATGTTGTGGCCCAAATGTTTACAATAATTAGGAAAATTCAAGTAATTTATTCTAACCCAGAAACAATAATTAGCACCAAAACCAATCCAGACATCATGTTGAATTTCGTTGTTCATATCAAATTTTCAACGCAGAACAAAAAGAATATAATGCTCTGTTATCTTATGGGACATTGATGGTGAGGGGTTCTCCAATGGAAGCATCTATAGTGTTGATTATAATCTTGTCGTAAAGATTCTTTGGAAAATTCTATATCTTGATCCATACAGGTGTTATTGGACTTTCAAAGTTCACACTGAAGTCATTTGTCCATTTCAGAAGATGCATAAAAGAAGAGTCTATGGTCAAAACCGTTCTTTTCCACATTTTACAAAGATCTGCTTTCAGATCAAACTCAAAGAAAATGTGTCTTGAATCCTATATTTTATATTTGTAATCAGCATTAAATTTCGGGGATTGTAAGAATTGAAAGATAAGGCTTCTCTTTGGCAGGCCTTGAGCAAATTTCCTGATCAGCGTATATTTGGTTTGTTGCTTCATATGGTCTTGAATTTCCTTGTCATATTGTATTGAAATATGATCTTGTTTCTCTGTAATTCTTTATGGTTCAAAGTCATGGATTTCATGATCCTGAATACCTTTTTTCAGAGCCTGTTTGAAAGACAATTTCTGATTGTAAACATGCTCTATTTTTTCATTCCGAGTCTTTATCTTCAAGGAATCTGATGATTCTTGTAACATTGGAAAGTCCATAGTTTGGACTGCAGAAATCAAAAGGGAATTCACTGATACATAGAGCAGAGGAGAAAATGAGGAGAAGGTGATTCGGTGAAGAGAGGAAGCTTTCTTTGAGTTCAAGAAAAAGTCTCTGTTCTTGGCTGAAATCTTGGAGCAATATCACCATGTTTGTAGTCTTTTCCCAATTTGTTTTGTTACTTGAGATATGGTGATTAGTTAAGGGGTAAAAGCTCATAAATTGGTGAGTTATTTTTAGAGAATATGTTTGATCCGTCACCGTTTTTATTGAGATATGACGTTTAGTTTGAGTGGTAGAAGATAATAAATTTGTAAGTTATGGTGTTATGTTTATAAGGTAGTTGTTAGCAATGAACAATTTTAGTATTATTTATTATGCTAGAATTTGTAACAAAGTATGGTTTCAAAACTCATCGATAATGGTTCATAGGAGTGGCCCATTCAATTTATTTCGAACAAATGATCACCATACTCATCCGTTTAATTGGTAATGTTATTAATCTCATCTCGTCGCATTCTGGTTTAGAGGACATTAAACTATGGAATCTCGACCAAAATTTTAACTCTTTCTCCCTCAGTAATACCCACCACAACATTAGGTTTTCACGCCCAATAGTCTTTTCAGCCAATTTTGTTTGGAACAAGTACAACATTCTCAAACACTTCTTCATTATTTGGCTGACCATTCAGGGAAAGCTCACCACACGGGCAAGCTTCTCGTCTCGGGTTACGACACATGCTATGACTTTGTCCATCGCAAATGTACCCGGAGACCACTAATCAAATATTGGTGGATTGCTTTTTTCCCCAACACATTTGGGAGGGCTGTTCTAGAAAGATAAGATTTTCTCCCTTGATCCTAGGTTGGTCCAACTGGCTACAAACTGTAGGTGTTTGGACTTTTGTCCCCTATAGCCTTGGTCATCTTTGGTGTGCAGCTTTCTAAGCAGTGTTCTACCACCTATGGCAGAAGAAGAATGCTATGATCTTCAGTGACTCTCCTTCTACTAAGTCAGCCATATTCCATCGAATTCTCTCTGGACTCCGTTAAAAATTTAAGGCTCAAAGATCCCTTGGCATTGATTCTCTTTTTCAAATGTTGTATGTTTTGTTGTCTTGTAGGTTTTTCACGTCATATTCGGTTGCTCTTGAATCTCTTGATATTTTGCACCGATGTATATATATTTTTTGTATTATTGCACTAATTATTGCTTAACTTAGGCTATTTGTTTTACGAGAAAATGCCCCCTTGAGTTGTATTTGTAAATTATGTAGGCCGGGATATGTCCTGAGGTATTTATAACCCAACATTTTTTATTTTTATTTTTTATTTTTACATTAGAAAAAATATAAATGAAAAATATTGATTCAACTATTTGAAATTAATATAAACCGGTGAGGTTAGAGGTAGATATGTTATAACAGGTCATGGCATGTACGAGATCACATCATAATTGCCATGGTATGCATGGTAACACAATACGGTGGGATTCATGTCATGATTATTATGGTTATGGTAAAAACACGATCAGGGGCATCACGATCACCACAAAACACGACATGATTCACGGTCACAGCAAAATACGACATGATTCATATCATAAGCATCAATTTTATATCATTTTTGTAACATACATAATACAAGTGCTCTTATTGTTTGATAAATAAATTGTTATATAGTTTGTCTATTATCATTTAAAAGTAGTATAAGGTTATTATAATTTTATTATTATACTTTGATTATTATTATGGTTTGATTATAAGTACTACAATGTTGTTATATTTTGATCACTACTAGTAATAAAATAATTGTTATAGTATCTTTTCGGAGGGAACCCGCAGCCGCTACTCAGAGTGCAATGAGTGCGCACATGGTAAACCCTCAGTCTGACGCGATAGCCTGCAAACCAACGCCAGAAGGTAAACCACACAAGGTGGCAGGCTCAACCGAGAAAGCGTATGTAGAGGGACTCGAACTCATGACCTTTGGTCACAAGCATGCCTTACTCAACCAACTCGACTACCCCCTTAGGGGAAATAATTTCTATAGTTTGATTATAGTATACCTTGTTATATTTTGTTCATTTTATGAATGATAAATACTATTGTGATAAATTGTTACATTATGAGATGTAAGGATAAAAATAAATTATATTAATTTAAGTCTTCACATATTACACTATTGCGAGCCAGAAGTTGTATAAATCTTCTCAAATTTAACTACCGTATTACAAACTCACTAAAAAATTATGTTAAAAATATGTTTCCATCATAAAACAACTTATCTTCTAATTCAATTGATTCTTCATTCTCACGTCAATCAATAAATTCATTCACAAGATCTTTTTTAATATCATCAAGAAAAATAAGTATGCAACATAATGGATTAATATTCTTCTTCCAAAAGCTATCAAAACAACTACTATAATCTAGTAAAGTAAGGAAAATAAACTATGAAACTTAATGGATAAATTTTACACTAATGGCCACCAAATTAAAATTGAAATTCTTGTTAACAAAACTATATCGTATATCAGAGAGCTCTCTGATACTAGTTATAATACACATTATAAGAGAATAATATATTAATTTTGATCATATATCTTTTCTCTTACAATGTCTATTATAAGTTAATATCATGAATTTTCCGAAATATGACATATTTTTGTTAACATGAATGTCAATTTTAATTTGGTGGTTATCATTGTAAACTTTATCCATTACGTTTCATAGTTTATTTTCTTTGATTTGAGATATTATAGTATGAAAAAACTAATAAATGAAACAAATATCAAACAATCGCACAAATGATCCTTCACCGTCCATTAAGTTTGATTGAGTAAATTAATTATGAATTTTGATCGAAGATTGTAAAAGAATAATATATAAGAAAATCTTGGTTTTAGAGCTTATAGTAGTAAATGTAATAATTGGTTTTGAGATTTTTTGGAAGAACAATATTATTTGAGATATGAATTAAAAGATGAATGAGAAACCGGTGAGTTTCTTCTCTATTTACAGAGAAGAAACACAAAAATAAAATTGGACAAATTGGATATCCGAGTTAATCAATGACTTCAAAAAAAGAAGATCAAATTGGAAATCTGATTTGATAAACAATAATTGCAAATCAGATATCCTATTTTGACAACTATCTTTATAATCCTCACACAATCACTATATTTCAAATATTTTTTTTCTCAATTCATATTTTTAATGGCTAAATGTCGCTGAAACATCATCAACGAGTAGAAACAGAGCCGAGAGGAATTCATCGCTACATGAAGATGTATCTGAGAGTATTGAAGAACAGATAAACTATTCAAAACATCCAAACATATATAGTTGAAAGGTCTGATAAACTATTAGTTGAAAAATCTAATAAACTATTCAAAAATTTAATATTTGAAATATCTAAATATCTAAAGATTCCAACAATTTTAAAGATATATTTAACGATTTAATATAGTTGAAAGATCTAATAAACTATTTAAAATTTCTAATAATTGAAAGATTTAAAAATTTCAACAACTTTAAAGATAAAGTTTAAAGATACAATAAACTCTTAACTGAAAGATCTAATAAATTATTTAGAATATCTAAATAAAACTACAAAAATATCAAATAAATATCTCAAATATTTCATTTATGATTTTTAGATCTTAATTTTTTTTCTGTAAACTGTAAAATAATCCATTGATAAAGCCAAATGGTTTATTAGTACATGTTGGGCCAAATATTTGGGCCCAATAAAAATTTATACATTAAGACTATTATTTCCCGAGAGACTACTAGTTTTTATCTTGAAATTTGAGGGTATATAACCCTTAGCCCTTTTCTTTGAGTCTGTGAGTGTTCAGCTGTTAATTTATACTATAACTCTTGGCCCTTTGCTTTAAGAATTCATTTCCATCATGTTGTGGTACCTAATGCCTACATCAAAGATAAGAAATTGGTCAGGGATAACCCTACCACAATTATTAACAATAAGATATAAGAATTGAAGGATAACACGGTCAATTGGGTATCCTCAGGCAACCTAAATTAATACTTTCAAGTAAGATTATGACACTATAGGAGGCAGGAGAAGTTATTGAGGTGAAATCACAGTTGAATTTAGAATTGAGGGTCCATTTGGCCACCCAATCAGTAACTTGATTTTGCTACCTGAAAACATGTTTTATGATCTTTTAAAAAAAGATTAAAGACCTACAAATAGATATTAGTTGATAGAGATACCAAGGTTCTTTTCCAGAGCTTAGGATTTCAAATAATATCTAAATTATTAATGTTTTTAGATTTATAAAATAGAATACCCTCTTGAAAAGCTCTTGATCAACAATCAAATGAGTGGTTTTACCAAATAGAATAGCTATTGCATACAATAGATCGCCTTTATGATTTTTGATTACAAATCCACCAATGGATTCATTATTTTCTAAACAAGAGCCATCACAATTTATCTTGATTCTATTAGAGTCATGAGGATTCCATTTAACATAAGATATTTTTTTAAAGCATGAAGATAAAGAAAACAACTAATTGTGTTGTATATTTTTAGATCTCCATAATAGTACTCAGATTTTAATAAATTAGCACAGTCAAGGTTGGTTATGATGAGATTTATTTTATCAATTACGATTTTGGAGGATGGCTTAGTGTTTTTATGCTTTGAGTTATTTCTAGCAGATCAAATGGCCCCGCGGATGATAAGAGGTAATATAACTCTTATATGGATATTTTTAAGGGTCAAGCTATATATACCCAAATGTGGTTTAAGTATACCCAATTTTGAGTTTACCCAAAGGTGGTATAAGTTTACCCAAATTTTGACAAAAATACCATTTTTTAGGTATATAAGGTTTTTTTTACTAACCTTATCCACCTCATTTTTTCTCTTACACTCTCTAGCTTCTCTCTAAAACCTTCAAGTTCTCTCTAATTTATCCGGCGAACTAAAATATAGAAACTTAGTCTTAGTATCAAAATTTAGAGTTATGATTGAATTAGGTAAAAAAAATCATAATTTTAGGGTGTTTGGAGGCTATTTTCGAAGGCTAAGCGTACCATAGGTACAGCGCGTAGCGTACCATCGGTACAGAGGGGGTGTACCGGCCGGTATAGACCCTCTGTACCGATGGTAAAGGGGGGGGGGGCGTACCAGCCGGTACGCTCAGCCTTCGCAAATGGCCATTTTCCGGTCGAATTCCGGCCGAAAAATGGCCTCCAAACACCCTAAAATTATGATTTTTTTAATAATTAAATTTTTATTTTTTTAAAAAAAAAACTTCCAAAAAAACAAGTTTTGATTTTTTGTTTTTATTAGAAGAAGTTTAAAAAAATTGAAAAGAGTTTGAATGTTCTTGAGGCAACTTTGAATGTTCACGAACAATTTGAAGAATTTCACAAAATTGTAGTAATATAGGGTTTGATCTAGTAGAGAGTTGTGTTTTTTTGGGTATACATAGCCAAATAGATTGTTTTGTGAATTGGGTGTATCTAGGATATACTTAGTGTTTTTTTTACTTAGTGGCTATTCAGATATTAAATGAAAGTTCAAGGGTTTTTTCGTCCTAAAAAGTCAAACAAAAGTCAACTGCGTTTTTTGGGTATACTTAAACCACATTTCGGTATATATAGCCATACCCTATTTTTAAAGGTAGACATGAACCATATATTAATTATATAATTGATAGTGATATAATTACTTATTAAAATTCCAAAGAGACCTGCAAAATCTTACTAGACTTCCGAGGAAACATTACAGGCAACAAAGACATGATTGATAAATTCTGAGTTTCCACCGTGTTGACATTTAAAGACTAAACTATTTTTTCTCCTCTAAGTGATGGAGTCCATATATATCTAACTATTAAGATTCCTACAAAGAGTGAATGAACACTTCTTTGGAGTGATTTCATTCCAAAGTTATTTTGTAGATCAATGATTTAGTAATCTTGTATTTAATCAAATGCCATGTATATTTTAAACAGAAACTTACATCTGAAGATATATTCCAAATAATGTTATCTAATATGGTATCATTTAGTTTTCGCTTTGAGATTATGTTTATACCAGATTGAAGGACATTGTCTTCAAGTTTCCTAATATTCCATGATCTATTTTTCCAAAATTTAGAAACTTTAGTTTGGTTGTACCAAGAGTTGTCATCATTTATTGACAGAGAAATAAATGGATGGGAATGGTTCTATTTATCTACCCAAAAGTCAATATTACCATTACAAATCTTCCAAAATATATATTTTTAGCTATATCTATTATTTTGATTAGTCTTCTCCACACTTTAGAGTCATTGGGTTTGTCTTTGATTTGAAGAGTACCCGAGTTAGAACAGTAAATGGAATACATAAAGATAGACATAGAGACTTGTGTTCTCTAAAGTTCATCCATGAGCGTCTTTAAGGTTTCTTAAATTTAATCCATTTTACTTGAAAGGTTTGCCCAATTAACCCATATAATAGTTCTAGAAGTTTCATTACAACCTTATAAGAATTTGTTAATAAGATTTTTAATTCTTGATATGAAAATCTTGAGTATTAGACTATTTTATATATGATTTATTGGGATTGAGATAAAGAAAGATTGAGACAGTATAAATCTGCCACCAAATGACAGGTTTTTACTATCCCAATCAAGGATTTTAATCATAATCTTATAAACTAGATCTTCAAAGTGAAATAAGTAGTTATTTGTGTGGATTAATATGCCAAAGTATTTGAAGGGTAATGTGTTATGCTTAAAACAAATTATGTTTTCAATTGCTTTAGCTCTGATCCCGTTCATTTAATTAGAAGAAAAAAAATGTTTTTTTTGTTTGTTAATATGCTAACCAGAGACTAATTGATAATGACCAAGAAAATCATATAATTTCTTAATATTATTAATAGCTTTATTCATAAAAGTTATGACATCGTCAACAAAAGCAAGGCACGAGATATTGATACAAACTCTAGAACTGTATTGTAGAGCATTGTGGGTGATGGACATATTTTTATACCTTTTAAGAGGTATTCTTCAACAATGATGAACATGTTGGGTGATAATGGATCATCCTGCCTGACATAATTGATGGAAGGGAAGTATCCAAATAATATTTCATCTATAGTTATAGAAAATTTGATATGTTCAATGTCTCTTTTGATTAGCTGAATAAATTGATTACTGAATTCAAATGAATTAAGAACATAGTATATGAAGTTGAATGAAATCTTTTCAAATTCCTTAGCCATATCTAGGATTAGTATAATGTTACTGCCTCTTATATTTTTGTTAAGATCATGAGTCAATTCCTAAATAATTAGGATGTTTTCATGGATGTTTTAAGATTCCACAAAACTAACATGTTCCTCAGAGATTATTTTGGGGAGAAACTTGACAGGTCTATTATTTATAAGCTTGGACAATATTCTGTTGAACACTGTACAGAGGCTAATGGGCATGTATTCCTTCCAAGTTTTAGGATAGTTGTTTTTAGCAATGAGGCATATTGCAGTAGCAAATATGCCTTTTGTGACAGTTATTCCATTGAAATAGGCATATATCGCTTCACAAAGATCGTTTTTAACAATAGACCAACAAGTTTGATAGAATCTGGAGTTGAATCCATCACATTCAAAACACTATTAAGGTGTAGAGACTTGATTGTAGTGTAAATTTCATCTTTAGAGGGAATTTCTGTTAGGAATATGTTATCTTGGTCTATTATTAGTTTTGGAATTGTTTCAGATATATTATCCAAATTTTCCATACTAGTATTGTTGTTTAAAATGGAAAGTTTTTCATAGCAGATTCACCAATTAAGGAAGATTCCGCAGTTCATGATTATTTATAGTTATACCATGTGATAAGGATATAAAAATATTGAGGGCTTAAATATAATAAAACTAAGGTCATATATAACAAATTTTATACATGTTAGATACTTTTAAACTATTTGTAAATATGGGGGGTTGTAACGCAATTAACCCTTTTGTATAACTAATTCTGTTATACTAAGTCTAATGCGTCTATAAATAAAAGCTGAGGTCAATGAATAAAGGGTGACATTTTTTATTAGACAAAGCTTATTCTCTATTTTACTTTCTCTCTCTACACCTAAACATTTTCTTTACTTTCTCTCTCAAGAAACCAGATCCATACTTAACAAATTGACGACTATAGTGGGAGTTCTATTTAATTAGTACCATGATTTCACGTCAAAAACCAGAAATCGTAGAATTCTTACTCAATTGTATAACTTTAGATCGATATGAAACCAGAAAACGAATCTGATCCAATGATTCGAAAGGAAATTGAAACTTTGAGATCTTATCTACGTAGGGAAGAAATTTAAAAAGATGACCAAGCTTCAGTACAACAAGGTCATTCATATACCAAGGTTTGAATGAATCAATTGCTTGAAAAAATAACAACATTGAATGAAAAATATGTTCAAAGAGAACAATATATTGAGTCAGGAAGGCTAAAATCTGAAGTACGACAAGTTGAAGAGAAATAAGAGCTAGACAAAAATTAAACACATCAAATTGGCGACCACAGTGGGAGCACGAAGGTGCCTGAATCGAGCATTCAAAACCAACAAGAAAAGTTAGTCCAAATTAATCCGGACGCCCTGGAAGTTCCACCAGCTTTGCTCGAAGTGGTGGGTGAAAACAATGAATACACTATCGAGGAGCGCGATAGGCTAAAAGGCGAGATAGAAGCTCTGGGGGAAAAAAGGCTAAGATGTGCATGAAAGAAAAATCGAAAGTGTCAGTTTCTCATCACACCGATAACCCCAGAGAGCATGAGCCTTCAAGGACTCATGTGAGTACCAAAAAGACTCATGCCAGCTCCAAAAAGTCTCACCGGTCTAAGCCAGTGGAGAGTTCTGACTCAGGCTCAAAGTCTTCTGATAGCTCTTCGGATGATGAGGGAGTTGAAGAATCCTTATTCTCTAGCAATGATGAGGGTCGAACTAAAAAGAAGCAAAAGCAGATAAAAAAATACTCAAGGAAAAGGGATAGACATGGAAAGTTGAAGAAGAATATCGGCAAAGGGTCATCTCACAGCCGGAGGCATGTAGACCGGATGCTGATGGATCCCTTCGCTTTCCACGATGAACCAGGTATCTTTACAACTCCCAATGAAGATACTGTGTTTAGTCGTGGCCGAAATTGGAGGCAATCTCCATTGTCTTCCAAAATTCTGTCCGGAAACCTCCCTAAGAGGTTTGATAGCACCAAAATGGAAAAGTACGATGGCAGTACTGATCCGGACAACCATTTGGAGCAATTTAAAAACTTTATGATGAACTTTGATGATGATGACAAGCTACTTTGTAGAGAATTTCCAATCGTTTACGGGGAGTGCTCTAAAATGGTATAACAGCCTACCACAAGGTTGTATCAAGAATTTCGATACTTTTTGGGTGGTCTTTCGAAGGTAGTTCGTTGGGAGTAAAGAATTAAAGGGCAACGGGGACACAATAATCCATTGTGCCCAGGAACCGAATGAATCCTTAAAAGAATATATAAGTCGTTTTGTGAACACCAAGAATGGGTTGGCTGATTGCTTCGAGCAAGTTGCAATAGGATCTTTGAGACAGGGCTTGAACCCTGGCAAATTTGGCTGATTCGGTGACCAGAAAGAAGGCCATGACTTGGGGAGGGTTGCTGAATCAGGTTGGAAAACAGATTAACGGTGATGAAACAAAGAAAACGAGGGTGCACAGGCAGGTGAGGTCTACCCCGGTGGCACCAAACCCCAATCAGAATCAGTCCGGGAACAAGGCGAAGGAGACCGGACAGAGGCATGGCAGGGCTAAAGCTCAATCTCAGCCAGCTGCACCTGCTCAGAGTCAGCAATCCAGAAATAAGAGAGGGCCTTGGGTTCAACCGGAGTGGTTCGCAGAATTGAAAGAAAGTATGGCCACCATTTATGATAAAACAAATGAAGAGGTGCACTATAGAAGACCGACCACACTGCAATCTCCTAGAGAACATCGCAATAATTCTTTCTGCCAGTATCACAATGATACTGTCCATACCACCGATGACTGCATAGCTTTAAAACAAGAAGTCCAGAACTTGATTGAGAGGGGAAAGCTGGGGGCTTATGTCAAAAGAAGAGGAGGTAATAGGCATGACAATACTCACCGGGTTGGTCCAAGTAATGCTGCTCCGGAGGGGGCCATGGTTATAATCGAAAGGTTTGATGTGGAATCAGAATACTTGGATCCTGATCTCACTCGAAATAGAGTGGGTACAATTGAGGAATCCTCTAGAACGGTCTCCGGGCTCATCAATTTTTTTTGAATCACTGACAATTTTCGGAGGAGATACTATGACAGCTCCTACTGCTTCTTCGAGGAAGAGGCACGTTCATACTTTAGCTACCCAGCTAGAAGGAGGCATGACCTCCTATCAATCGTAAATTCCATTCCCCTTCATTGTTTTTGATGAAGATGACTTAAGAGATATAGCTGGCCCTCATGAAGATGTTGTTGTCATAGGAGCATTTATTGGGGGCAATGACATAAGATGAATCTTGGTGGATACTGGAAGCTCAGCCAATATCATTTTCTTAACCACTTACAAGAGAATGAAAAATCCAGCCGTAATTCAGAGTTCGGACAGATCAATTGTGGGCTTTACTGGCTGTTCAGCAGATGTGATCGGGGAGTTCGAAGAAGAAGTTTTGTTAGGCAAGGGCCCTTTCAAGAAGATGGTCAGGATACTTTTTATTGTGGTAGATTGTCCCACTTGCTATAATGCTATTTTGGGGAGGTCTTGGCTCTCTAGAATGCACGCAGTGGCCTCGACAGTTCACCAGTGTTTGAAATATGATATTCAAGGAAAGTGGGAGTTGTCTGAAGCAGTCAGAAGGTTGCAAGGGAATGTTATGCTACAGCCCTGGCGCCCCGGACGTTGGGGGCAGTTCATATCAACGAGCAATAGCAATTTGAGGGGCTTTCTGGGGGTGAGGGTGAAATTGATGACCCCAGAGAGACCCCTGGAGTATTAATACCAATTAAAGAGGTAGAAACATATTGTTTAGAAGAAGGGAAGAGTGTCAAAATAGGGTCCAGAATGCCACCCGATCTGAAAAGAGAGATGCTAAAGTTTTTGAAAATCCATCAGCATGTTTTTGCTTGGTGCAATGCTGATGTTACCGGGGTACCAACATATGTGATATCACACCACCTATCTGTCCGGAAAGATATAGCACCAGTGGTTCAAAAGAGAAGGGATTTTTCCAAGGAAAAGGCTGATGTTATTGTACAAGAGGTTGACAGGCTCACAAAGATGGGGCATATCAGAGAGTCTTCAATATCCTTTGTGGACTGCCAATCCGGTCCTGGTAAAAAAGAAAAATGGCAAGTGACGTATGTGCATTGACTTCACAGACCTCAATAGGGCTTGCCCAAAAGATCTATATCCAGTTCCCCGGATTGACCAGCTAGTAGACTCCACTTCTGGAAATAAGCTGCTATCCTTTATGGATGCTTTCTCCGGATACAATCAGATCCAAGTAGATCCAAAGGATCAAGAGCATATCACATTTGTCACTGACAGGGGTCTTCATTGCTACAAAGTAATGCCGTTTGGATTGAAAAATGCTGGGGCTACTTATCAGAGATTGGTAAACAAAGCCTTTGCTGATCAGATTGGAAGGAATATGGAAGTATATATCGATGACATGATGGTGAAAAGTGTGGATGATCAATTGCACTTGGCAGACCTCCAAGAAACTTTTACCAACTTGGTAAAGGTGAATTTGAAGTTAAATCCAGAAAAATGTGTGTTCGGAGTGCAATCCGGGAAGTTCCTAGGTTATATAATAAGTGAGCAAGGGATACATCCCGATCTGGACCAGCTTAATGCTCTATTTCAAATGGAGCCTCCTCGGAATATTAAAGAAGTACAACGATTAACGGGGAGGTTAGCTGCTTTAAACAGATTTATCTCAAGGTCTTCGGACAGTTGCGCCCCATTTTTTCAAACCTTGAAGGGTGCGAAGGGATTTGACTGGACCTCACAATGTGATGAGGCTTTCAACGAAATCAAGAAGCATCCGTCCTCTCCCAAAATCTTATTTAAACCAGTTGATGGAGAGACACTCTTCGTATATTTGGCAGTTTCAAGTTTTTCCATCAGTGCTGTGTTAGTGAGAGAAGTAGATAATTACCCCCATCCAGTGTACTACATCAGCAAAAGCCTGATAGATGTAGAAAGACGTTATTTGAAACTTGAAAAATTAGCATTGGCCCTGGTGATAGCTGCAAGAAAGATGAGGCCTTATTTCCAGGCTCATCCTATTATCGTCCGAACGTCTTTTCCTTTGAAAAATGTTCTCCAAAAGGCAGACATTTCAAGTAGGATGACTAAGTGGGCGGTAAATTTGGGGGATTTCAATATAGATTTTGCTCCCCGAACAGCAGTCAAAGCCCAAGCTGTGGCTGATTTTCTAGTTGAATTCCACTTTGATAGAGATTCAGAGCAGACTACTGAGATGAAAGACAAAAGGGTCTGGGTCGTCCGGACGGATGGTGGATCCAGCACTATGGGATGTGGTGCAGGGGTGTGCTTGACCTCTCCATATGGTGACAAAATGTACCAGCCTATATGTTTTTCTTTCAGGGCTTCCAATAACGAGTCTGAGTATAAGGCAGCTATAGCCGGTTTGAAGCTAGCTTTTATTTGTGGGGCTAAGAGGGTCAAGCTATTGAGTGACTCCCAGCTTCTTATCCACCATGCCCAAGGTTAATCTGAGGCTAAAAAGGAGCAGATAGTGAAGTATTTACTCCTTCTTAAAAATGAAGCACTCAAGTTTAAAAGCATTATTTATGAACACATACCCCAGACAGAAAATGAGTTGGCAGATTCATTGGCAACCATAGCGTACACAGAGTCGTATCCATGGATCCATGTGCTGGAGAGCCCCTCCATTCAACTTAATATGGGAAAAGAAGAAGAAACTTTTGAAGTACAGGTGAAACAACTTCAGGATTGGAGATTTCCTCTCCTGCAATACCTCTCCGATGGCATCATGCCTCCGGATAAATCACTGGCAAGAAAACTGAAGCACAAGGCTCGTGGTTTTATCATATTGAGAGACGTTCTGTATAAAAAGTCTTACAATAAACCTTTTCTGCACTGTTTGGGGGATGATGAATCTCAAGTAGTCCTCTCCGAATTGCATGATGGCGAGGGATCAGCTCATTGTGGATTTAGGGCTCTGACAAGGAGAGTTTTACTGGCTGGCTACTATTGGTCATCTATCATGCATGATGCTAAAGAGCTGGTGAGAAGGTGTGACCCATGCCAGAGATACATCAATGAAATTCATGTCTCAGCCATTCCTTTAGAGTCAATCTCTGAGCCTATACCTTTTGCTCGATGGGGGTTGGATTTAGTGGGGCCTCTCCCTATGGCGTCCGAAGGGCGCAAAACTATAATTGTTGCAGTCGATTACTTTTCGAAGTGGATTGAAGCAGCCCCTTTGGCAGGAACAACATCAAAAGCCGTTATAAAATTCATTTTATCCAACATTTGTTGCAGATTTGGTGTTCCACAAAAGATAACGATAGATAATGGGCCACAGTTCAACAATAGGGAAATGGAGAGTTTTTGTGCCTCAAGGGTATACAACATTGTTTCTCTTCACCTTTCCACCCACAAGCGAATGGTCAGGTTGAATTGGCTAACAGAACTATACTGTCCGATTTAAAGAAGCATTTGGAAGGGGCTGCTGCGAAGTGGCCTAGCTATTTACAAGAAGTTTTGTGGGCTTACCGGACAACGCCTGGGGCTGCAACACAGGAGTCACCCTTTGCTTTGGTCTATGGGATGGATGCAATAGCTCCCATAGAAGCAACTCTCCCATCATTTCGTGTTCACAACTTCTCTGAATGCGCTAACGAAGTGGCAGTCCGAAGTCAGCTCGACTTAGTAGAAGAAAGACGAGTTAAAGCTCACCTTAGAGCTGCACATTATCAGGGTTTGATGAGAAGCAGATTTGCTTCTAAAGTTAAAAGAAGAGATTTCCAGCTGGGGGACAAGGTATTGAGGAAAGTCTTCTTACACACTAAATAGAAGTTGCTCGGCAAATTGGCCCCGACTTGGGAAGGGCCTTATATGGTTGTTGAAAGGTTTAAACCTGGAACATATTGGCTAGAAGACAAGGATGGAAGAGTTTTGACCCACCCTGAGAATATCAAACATCTCCGGATGTACTTAGAGTACAATTTGTGTAAATATTTACTTGTTTAAACATCCATGCAAATATTTGGGGGCATACTCTTTCCTACCCTGGTGGCGCGGGGAGGTTTTAATGAGGTGTCCGGGTTTTAAATGAAATTTGATGCCTTCTTAAAAAATTTCTGAAGTGTTCTTACTTTGTCTTTTATCACACCATCCGAATTGAAATAAAAGAGTGATGACCACTTAAACATTCATCATCGGAGAATTTAAACACTCTCACTATGAAATAACTAAGGATTATTTAAACACTAGCCATCAAAAATGGAACAGACTATGAAAGAATGTGAGAATTGTGCAAAACAAGGATATTCATTAAAATAACTTAAGTGCCTTGGCCTTCCAAGGACTTTCAAATTATCAAAACAGAGTAAAGGATATATCCGGTCAAATACCGGACACATTAACAAAAAGAGTGCCTTGGCCTTCCAAGGACTTTAGTTTGGATAATATGAAAAGTAAAAAATAATTCATAATTTAAGGTTGAGCCTTTGAAGATGGCTCAGCTTCATCTATCATCTTCTCCCCTGGGATCATCTTTCTCTTCGTCTGGGCTCTTCCCGGTTTTCTCTTCGTCATCGGATGAGGATGTACTGGAGACGCCATACCTATCGCCTTCGGCCATTGTGTGATATGGGAGGTCTTCAGGCTCTACGTGGAGCCATAAATCCTCCAGGTTCCTCTGCAGGAACTTCTCATGAAAGAGAAGGACCATGTCCGATCTCACCTTGGCGTACATTTGCTCTTGGGTGTCTATCACGTTGTTGGCATAAGCATCGATCTTGGCCTGGAATTTGGCCGCCTGATCCCTTAGCAGATCAGCTTTCTCCCCTGCAGCTTGGGACACTGCGTTTTCAAGAGCAATCTTGTCGCTAGTCAAGTTGTTGATAACTTGATCTTTGGCCTTGGTCTCCTCTTTTGAAGAGTTGAGGTTTTTCTCCAGTCGGGAGAACTTCTCCTGGAGATCTTTGATGGTGTCTTCTAGAGTAGCAACTTTGGTGGTCCACCCCTCCTGATTCTTTTTCAGCTCCTCGTTCTCCCCTTTTATAATATTAGCATGTTGAGTGGCAGTGAGGAGGTCATCGACAGCCTCTCCTTATCAGACTTGAGGTCTTTGATAATGTCGGCCTGACTTCAAACTTGCTTCTCCAAAGCAAGCACTGGCTGAACATTGCTTAATAAAGAGTGGGCAATAACATCCCTTTCACTTGAAACAGTAAAGGTCTTACCATTAAAAGTGACTGTACTTGAAGTGCTCGGAAGGAGATAAGGCCCAACAAAATCATCTCTGGGGAGATTGATAAAGTACTCACCAAGCCCACCAAGACCAGTGATGTCTACCCCATCAATGCTAAGACCTCCCCCTTCGACCTCATCGGTTTGGAAGTCACCAGGTATCTCCTCTGCTTGTGTTGGGTCAGTGGGGTCAGCTTGGGGGAGAGGCTCCGGAGGTCGGAGAGAAAGTTCGTCGCCCTTAGAGGTGTTTTTCTTCTTGGCCTCTCTGTCTTTGCTTTCAGTTCCCCGTTTACGGTCTCTTTTGGAAGCTCTTGGAGGAATTGGGGAGTGAACCTCTTGTCTGACACTCTCCTGCTCTACCACTTCCAAGAGAGCAACATCAATTTGGCTGGGGGCTGGTCCCTCCGGATGTGTTGGAACATCCTCCTCCACCTCAGCAGGGTTAGCTCCACCCACCACTTTCTTGCCTTTCTTTTTGCCCTTCATCTTACTCGGGGCCTTAGCCCGGCCTGACAAGTAAAGTGTCCCATCCGGTTCATGCGTCTTTTTGAGCACTACATCCGGAGGAGGCTGGGTTGTGAGTTCTTCCCAAGTTAAGTCTCTCCGACCTATGGTGTTCCAAAGATGAGACCTTGCTAAGTTGCCCCCTGTAAAAGCAGCATGGAACTGGTTCCCCCACTTCTCAGCAGCCCAAGCGTTGATCTTGGTACAAGTGGTCTGCCCGGTTTTCAAGTGGTCACTGAAGTCCTTGGGCAGTTCTGCTAAGGCAAAGATAAGACCAATTATTTTAAACAAACTTGATTAAAAAAAACAAGAATGTGAAGTAGGAGACTTACGATCACTCCTCCATCTGCTGGTGAGGAGACTTGGGTTGACTCCAGCCTTGATCTTCTTCCCGTTCTCCCAAGCACCACTCACGAACAGGAATTGAGTCCTCCAATTCCTCTCTGACTCTAGCAGGTCATCAACAGCTTTAAAGTTATCCCCCATATTGAAGTGGTAGAAGGGGATGTGGTGGTTTCTGCAGAGACTGGACACAGCAGCAAACTCCTCCATTGGTAGAGGAATCTCGGAGAGCCTAGAAGCCATAATGCAGGACATGAGGGTGTACCAAGCATTGGGGCTCAGCTGGCTCGGACAGAGCTTTATCAGATGAAAGTATCTGACAATTTCTGGGTCCAAGGGGAAACTGAGTCCCCAATTAAACAGCTCTGTGAAGATGACTATCTCGCTCAATTTGCAGTCCATGGGAGTTTCGGGGTTTATAGGGATTCGTATCTTCACGTTCTCCGGAATTCCCCACTTCATACGCATCCGGCCCAGCTCAGCTGTATGGATGAATGAGTAGTTGATCTTTTGCAGGGCAAGGAGGTACTTGACATTGACCTAGTGAAAACAAGGCCCCACCCTTCCTTCAAGACTCTCCGGCAGATCCGGATGTCTCAAGCACAACTTTTCCTTGCCTTTATCTTTTTTGGCAGCAACAACACTACTAGTCTGTCCGGAGGGCTCAGACTCGAATGAAGCCTCTTCGATAGAGTCCTCCATTACTTCCTCCATGATTGATGAGGGGTTTTCGGTAGCAGTGGTAAGGGAAAGGTTTAGATTTGGCTCAGCCTGGCTTCCGGACTGCTGAGTTTCAGTGTTTTTTTTTGGTTCTTGGCCTCCGGTTGGGGCTCTGATGCAGAAGTTTCCTTCCGGGGACTTGAGCTAGTGCCCTCTGGACCGGACAGCCTGTCCTTGGGAGCTTTGATGGGCACTTCCGACCCAGTGCTACTGTCCTTGGCACCCGATTTTGAAGGAGTGCCCTTAGAAGCTTGACCCTTGACCAGCCGGCCTTTTCTTCGGTCAACTAATTTTTGAGTAGATTTTTCAGCGTCTGACCCCATAGCTAAGAAGGGGGAGAGTTTTATAAAGCTGGTAACGGTTACACCTGGCTCAACAACAGGTTCCGATTCTTGAATCGAAGAACTTGAGATAATGGGTGAGAGATTGGTTTGAAATAACCTTTTCGGTTTGATGCCTTTTGAAGAAGATGAAACCTGGTCTGACTCTGTAGCTGCAGTCACTGGTTTGTCAATGGGGGAGGAGGGTAAGCCCGCTGCAATGCACCTTTCCCTTTCAACCTTTTGCACCTTTTCTAATTCGGAAAGATTGACCCACCCGCCTTTGATCAAAGCGTTCCTCGCTGTGAACATAAACGACCTGAGCAAGAGTTTGATTTTGAGAGAGGAAACTTTAAGGATTTGCAGAGTAAAAACAAGAGTGATGGTGAAACAGTAGAAAGTGTTTCAATTTATAGTAGATCTGAAAAAGGAGTTTGATTCCTAGGAGAATTCGAAAAGATTGGTAATGATTAGAAGACGGCGCTGATGTCACCCTCTTTAATGAGGAGGCTGCTTTTCGAAGAAGGTGGGTGCGAAATTCAAGGTGAAAAAACGGCTGAAACAACCAACTAGAAAGTGACACGTGTCCCATAAACTCTGGCAAAAAACTGTTTGGATTCACAGAGTTTTATCAGTCCGGATAAAGCCGAAAGACTTGTCCGGGAAAAACTACCCCTAACATCGGACTGTTTTTCAGGTTTTTGACAAAGGCATTTGAACAAACACCTAAAAAAGGGGCTCCTGATGAGTCCAAATACTGCTTCCTCTCCGGACAGGGACAGATCGGACCAAGACCACCAGACCGGACATGCCACTTCGAACATTTAGCCCATCGGACTATTCAAACTATGACAAAAGTACTAAAAAACCTAAACACTTCTTGACTAAGCTGCTTGCTCCCATACTAAGAGCTCATGGGTTTTTAAACATGACTCGGGTCCATTAAACATGACCCAAAAACCCATAAAGCCCAGATGCAAGGGTATAAATACCCAACCACCTGCATTAAATATGGGTAATGAAAATTAACTACAACCAGGCTGCTTAATTCTCCCTCTACTCTCTACTCAAAATATTAAACACCCATAAATCTCCAATACACTCCGAACAGATTACAAATTTAACCTCAGACAAAAATTAACCACACCAGTTATGACGAGTTTGATTGCTCGGAATCTGAGGAAAGATCATCTAAAAAAAAGAGGTATCAGGGATCTTCAAAAGTAAAAAGAGGTTGGCTTCGAAAATCGCGTAAAGAATATAAACCAAAAAGAGGCAATGAGGCTCATTGTTTGATGGAAAGAAAATGGTGTGAAAGAAATATATTGAATCAGTACACAAGTGTAGCTGATCGAAATTTGTATTTTGTTATGGGAACAAGAAGAGATGACCATTATGTACAAGGAGTAGACTGGAGAAATTCTCCTTTAATAGCTGAGATCAGGTCCATTACTCCTTCGAAGCGTTTTGATATTTCTAAGGTCGAAAAATTTGATGGGATGTTGGATCCTGATGATCACATCGAACAATTCAAGAATTATATGATGAACTTCGAAGATGATGATAGGCTAATATGCAAAGATTTTTCTCAAACATTCAAGGGCACAACATTGAAGTAATATAATAGGATTCTGAGGGGATTTATTACCAACTTTAGGGATTTTTATACAACTTTCCGACGATAGGTTATAGGAAGCAAATAAATACGTGCAAATAGAGATACGATAATACAATGTAAGCAAGTTGTTAGAGAGAAATTGAAAGACTATACGAGGTGTTTTATGTTAACAACATCATAATTGGATAATTGTGAAGAGCTGGTTGCTATGAATGCATTTCGACAAGGTTTATTGCCAGGTGATTTGGAAAATGAAACAACAAAAAGGAGAGTCTTGACTTTTGGAGCACTGATGGCTCAAACTAGGGTTCAAAGAGTAGTTGGACCTAGTCAAAATAATTCAAGGTATGTGTCAAATAATCAAGGACATTCCTCGAATTAACATCCACCTCGTCTAAGGAATAACATCAATTTTCCTCCTCGAACTGGAGGGTATCCAACTAAATTTACAAGTTATCAGTTTCAAAGACCAAGACCAAATCAATGGATAAGGCCAGAGTATTATGTTGACTTAACTGAAAATGTTGCTGCAACTTATGAAAAGGCCAAAGGTCATGTAAGCTTTAAAAATCCAACTCCAATAAATAGAGTAAGAAAAGAGCGCAACAACATATTTTTCAAGTTTCACAATGATATTGGACACGATACTGCAGACTGTATAGCTTTAAAGAAGGAGATACATGTTTTGATAAAAAAATAACAAGTTGGATGATTTTGTTAATGGGAAAAAGCAGTGGATCAAAAGCCCCGAGCACATCGACACCACAAACTATTAACCCAAATTTGAAAGAAGAAAGTTCATTGATGGTCTTAGATTTAAATGTGATGATTTTGACGCAACATCGTAGTATTTTGATACTGATCCAGATCGATTAATTTTGATGGTTGTAAATGAGTCAGTAGAGCATGGACGGGTTCGTAGTTTATGCGAGTATTTTGAATCCTTAGCAATCTTTGAGGGATATTCTATGACTGGTAACACTTATAGCTCTAGGAAAATGCATACTGTAAGTTTAGTAACTCAGGTAGAATGAATTATGTATACTCATTTATATGACAAACATGATACTTCTTTAATTTTGTTCGATGAAGACGATTTAGGGGAATAGCTGGCCCTTATGAGGATGCAGTGGTTATAAGGGCACAAATATGTGGAATTGAAAGTTTAAGTTTTGTTCATGGTGGTTGAATGTCCAACGATTTACAATGCTATTTTTGGGAGATCTTGGCTTTCAAGAATGCATGTTGTTGTGTCTATTGTTCATCAATGTTTGAAGTATATCATTAGAGATCGAGCGGGTGTGGTTTGAAGTGACCAAAAATTGGCCAGGAAATATTATGCAACATCACTCAGGGTTCGAGGTTCTTATTCTGAGGATCAGATGGCTAAATAACAACGAAGGGGGTTGACCTCAGATGAAGAGAAAGTAGATGATCTGAGGGAAACCTCGCGTTCTTTAATAATGAGTAAGGATATTGAAGAGCATATTTTTTCTAATGAGAAGACTTTGCGAATAGGAACATTTTTGTCTTCTAGTTTGCGTGATCAGTTGTTAAAAGTTGTGTTTGATAACTTGGATGTGCTTGGAGAATAGACGATGTGATATGATTTATATCTGAGATAATATGCCATAGCCTAGCTATAAATTTGAGGATTAAGCTTGTTATTCAGAAGAGAGAAGCTTTTTCAATGGAAAGTCAGAGGCTATTGTTCAAGAAGTGGATCGTCTGTCCAGGGTCGGACATATTAGAGAGGCACAATATCCTTTATGGATTGCAAAACCAGTATTAGTTAAAAAGAAGAACGAAAAGTGGAGAATGGTGTGTTGATTTCACAAATTTGAATTGAGCATGTCTTAAAAATCCATTCATTGTCCCTCGAATAGATCAACTGGTTATTTATACTTTAGGGAATAAAATGTGTACTTTTATGGATGCTTTTGTAGGATATAATCAGATTCAAATGGATCTAAAAGATAAAAAAGTACTACATTCATCACTGATCGAGGACTACATTGTTATAGGGCCATATCATTTTGGTTGAAGAATGCTGGAGCAATATATCAAAGGTTGTCAAATAAGACTTTTTCTCCTCATATCGTAATGAATATGGAGGTATATATTGATGATATGTTGGTTAAAATTTTCACAGATGGTGAACACCTCGAAGGTTTAAAGGAGACTTTTCTAAATTTAAGAGCCATTCGTTTGAAGCTGATTCCTGAGGGAAATTCTATGGGTATATTATTAGTGAAAAGGGATAGAAGCAGATCCTGAACTATTAAATTCGTTGGTTTCAATGACATCGCCTCGAACTATAAAGGAAGTCTCCATTTAATTTGTGGGGAGGTCGGCACCCAAAGAGATCCTCCACAGATGACTAGTGATGAAATTTATAAGTTGAAAAGTTGAGTGGAATCCATTGCCCCATTCCTTATCTGCCCAAGTGGTCAACTTGGGAAAAGTAGCCAGTGCATCTTTCTTTCGACTATTGTACCTCTTTGAAATTCCTGGGTACAGTAACAATACATGAAAAAAAAATAGGTTTAAGTTATAAAAGATCAGAAGAAAAGATTCGAGAACTTACTGTTGTTTCTCCAAATAAGGTTGAGTTTTGAAGGGTTCTCTACAGATGTCTCTTTCCCATTCTCTCAAGCTCCAGATATGAAAACAAATCTTTGTTTCCAGAATTTATCATCTTCGAGCAGATCATCGATAATTTTGAAATCATTAGTAAGTATCATATAGTAGAAAGGCAGTACCGGTCCCTTAAAAAGTTCAGTCATGGAAATGAAATTTTGATGGAAAGAGGGGTTTGGCTTATTCTAGAAGCCATAATTACGGACAAGAGTGTGAACCATAAATTTGGTATTGCTTGTGTATGACAGAGGTTTAGAATTTCAAAGTACTCCACTATCATTGGATCCACTCGGAACCGAAGACCCCGATTGATGATTTCAGGATAGACCACCAATTCATTTTCTTTACAATCCATTGGAGTTTCACCTTCTGTTGGTAACCAAAGTGTGATATTATCTGTCATTCCCTATTTCTTTTTCAGATGACTAGCTTGAGCTTCACTATAATAGTTATATGGTACGATTTTCAATGCCATAATGTATTCGGGATTTACAACTGGAGCCTCATTTTTCTTTTCTTTTTTCTCAGTTGCTCCTTGCTTCGAAGCGTCATCTTCTGTATCAGATGCAGTCCCATTTCTTTTAGCCTCAAAATTTGACATCGTTGCATTCTGAGTCAATCTCTTCTTTAGAAGCTTCGTCTATTAATTGAGGAGGATTCGGGTTTGACGCTGGATTTTCTTCTTGAGTACTCAAGGGAGTTTGTTGAGACTCTTTGATGGTCTCAGCAATCTCCCTTAGGGTAAGAGACGGTGGTGTTGAGTTACTTACAATTTTTTGTGAAGTATTTTCAGCCTCAAGATCTCCCATAGCTATAAACGCTTTCTTTTTACCATGAAGACTTTAGGAAATATGAGCTTTTGGCAGGATCCGATGAGTCTTTTTACGTAATGGTCGAGGTGGATCAGAGTTGATGGGTGATAAAGGTTTTTCTAATATTCTTAGAGTAGATATGTTTTGAGTTACTTTACGATTTTGTTTGATAAGATACAGTTGATGAACCAGAATTCGCTTGAGAAGGATTTCAAGGTGGTAATTGAGGTGGTGATGATTAATGTCGAGGAGACTCTGGTAAATGATTGTTTTCATGGTTGGATAAACTTTAAAGCCTAGGGGTAATCTTATTAGGATTGAAAGTAGCCCTCTCACTAATACACATATATTCGTAAGCTTCAAAAATTTCTTTTTTAGTAGCTGGGGATTTTTTCATTAACTAAGATGAAGAAGAATCTTCAAATTAGTTCATAATATTTGAAAGTTGGGTGGGAAATATGAGTGTTATGGTAAAGGTAGCTAATAAATTGAGTTCTCAGGTGAGAGTAGCTAAGGATTCTCTAAAAAAAGTTTATTTCTCTCACTAGAAGGTATTTGTAGAACATAAACAACAGGTGAGAAGTATTTATAAAGAAAAAGAGATAGAGAGAGAATGGTCAGAGAAGTGGAATAGGTGGTGATGATTATTGGGTTGATAAATAGAATATCAAGCGGTTGCTTGTAAAGAAATAATATAATACTTATTAGCTGCCAGGCCTAATGAGAGACCTAGTGGGTCATCGTACACGTTCTAGACTATTCTAAAAGTTTCTGACCGTTATGAGAAGGCCAGCTCATAATTTTATGTGTGAATATTCAAAGCACAAACAAAGGGGTCAAGCTATCTTCGAGGTAAACATGTGTACGAGTTCATTCGAGGAGGATAAGAATATGACCTGACATTCTTGAATCAGTCTATAAACGACTTATATTCGAGGCAAATATGAACGTGTTTTTATTCGAGGATAACAACTTATTGAGATAAATCCTTTTGACAAGAAGATGAGAAGGTCTAATCTGAGGCGAATTAGATTTGGCAAGAAACAGTTTTCTCCTACCATGATTTTTTATGATTGCTAGTTCTTATACAATATCCTTTATAAGAACTAGGGGGATACTGATAAGAATATAAAATATTAAGGGCCTAAATGTAATAAAACTAAGATTATACATAATAAATTGTATACTTGTTAGATGAGTTTTAGACTATTTGTAAATATGGGGGGTTGTAACGCAATTAACCCATTTGTATAACTAATTTTGTTATACTAAATCTAATGCGCCTGTAAATAAAAGTTTAGGTCAATGAATAAAGGGTGATGCTTTTTTATTAGACAAAGATTATTTTCTGTTTTATTTTATCTCTCTACAACTAAACAATTTCTGTACTTTCTCTATAAAAAACGAGATTCATACTTAACACCATGAATTTTTATTTTATTTTTGTCTTTTTTTGACATAGTTTTGGTACCATTTTGAGTTTTTTTCTTCATATTTGATCGATAGAGTGGCACTCTTTTATTGCTAGAATTACTCCTTTATGGTCAAAAGATTTAGATGATTAGTTTTAGCCTTTGTGAGGTTCATTTTATTATTAATGTTGTTGGATTCTTCAGGATATGATTCAGCAAATTTAACTTAATCTTCAGTTTTGGCAATACTTATCAAATATATTTCCAAATACTGTTTTGTTCCATGTTTTTAATTTCATTTTGAGTCTTGCAATTTTATCCAGGAAATAGATATGGGATTCATATACACATTTCCATTCCAGTTTTGTTCAATTGTAATTAGAAAGTCGTTGTGGATGCACCACATATTTTGAATTTTTTTTTTAAAAAAATGGTTTGTTTGTGTATGAAGACAGAGTTATACAGTGAGGTGAATTATCTGAGCTAGTTTTGGCCAGATGTTTTACCTTTGTAATGTGAAAGATATCCTTCAGACAACATTATATAATGCTCTGTCAAGGCGTTTCCATCTATGGTTATTGGAGCAAGTAAAGTTGGATCATGTGTAACTAGGATCCTCCAAATTGGAGTCTATAATCATATTATTGAATTCATCCATTCCTCTTAAGTATGGAGAATAACAAGAAATTTGTTCACTTGCATTGTTGATTTCATTAAAGTCTCCTACAATCAACCAGGGTTGATTAGTAGAGAAAATATCCCTTAAGTGATCCCAAAGAACTATTCTTTGGGATCTGTTACATTTAGCATATATGATCTCAACACTAGTATTTATCCTCTTTGGCACCCGAAGGCCCGCACGGATTTGCATTAGGTCCACTACCAAAAGACCTCATACTAGTTGAGATATGTTCTTACTTATATACCACTGATCCTTCCCATATTTAACCGATATGGGATGTGGGACTTTGGTCGCTACCCTAATACTATCATATGAAGGAATTGTTCATTATTAATGAGAATTTGATTTTTAAATCGATCTTTCCAATATATTCATATTTTGTTATTGATATGTTTAAAACTAGAATTAAATCTTAGTTTCTTAGATTTTTGTCAAGATTTGAGATTGAAGTCATTTTCTCTTGAAGAGAAATGAAATCAATATGTTCTGTTTTGATAATTGATTTTATTTTTCTTTAAGTTCCAATTTTACTAACTCCCCTAGCATTCTAGTTTAGGATAGTCAAAGTCATTTTAATAATGGATTTGGGTGAGCATTGGTGGGAATGAAAGCAACATAAGGGAAGATGGTTTCTCGCAAGAAATCTCATATGGATATATGACTTTCTATTGCAAAGTATGTCAACATGTAGAGCATAATTCAAATATTTGTAAGAAAATACAACCAGTAAGGGAAGACAAAATATTGGAGAAAGAGCATAAACAAACTTTCTTAATTCAAAGTCAGATTAAAAGGCAACACTAACCAGCTAAAATTGGATACCAAAAGTTAAATCTGAAGAGTAAAAAGATGGTCCGAGGGAGATTTTGTTATGTGAGGATTTGTTGATAGAGTAATACTTGAGTATTAGATCTAGAGAGAGAAAATGCTAAAAAGGTAGAGAGAGAAAGTCGTACTATTCATCATGAAATTCGTGAAGCGTGTGTGGTCCTTTTATAGTACAATTGTGGACCCCACACGCTTTAATTTGGTTTAATTACAACTTTTGGTCCCTACTTTAAGGTTCCTTCCTATTTTGGCTATATCTTTGCAACTAACGCATTTCGGCCCTTATACATATATTCCTATGCATTTTGGCCCTTATACATTTATTCCTATGCATTTTGGCCCTTATACATTTATTTCTATGCATTTTGGCCCTTGTCTTTTATTCTTCCTCATCAGTAGCCCCCCAGTCTTAGTAAAAATCGTTTTGCTAAGACTGAAAAATTCTCCTGTCAGGCCAAAATCCTTACTCCTTCGAACTACATGAGTCCTTCGAACAGGAGCTCCGCAAAACCCCTTCGATAAACCATTTCTTTGACCCGCTTATAAACCTCCTCGAATATTCGGAAAAAGGCCTCTTCGAACTTCTACTGTACTGAGTAGCCCCCTCAATCCTTGCAACATTTTAAGCAAAATGGTCGTCGGACAATTATGTACTTAGGCGAAAAATGGTGCTAGGATTGATGATGTCACTGCACAGATACCAACGTCAGCATACCTTTGGAGAAACGGTACCCATTCTTTTGTCAGAAAACTCTTCCGCTTCCCATGACAATCTCTGACACAAGACTCTTCATCTTCTGCTATAGCTAGGTTGCCATACATTGTTCACCTATAAGGACCATCATACCCCTAGGCAAACAACATAAAAATGTCCTCGGGCTCCATTTGCTAAAGAAGCCCATTAATCTTCTATAAATACCAACCTCTCCCTTCATTAATGCAACTTCTGTTCAATTATTTCTAGAGAGATAAAGCTGGCGCACAAACCTCGTCGAATTCCTGAGTGGCTGTTGATTAGTAAACGGTTCGAAGAGAGGGTTGCCGCTGGTGAAGACGTAAGGCCTCATCCCCCCCCCCCCCGTTGACTACAACCTTCTTCGGTGCTTCGCCTCCTTCGAACAATTCGACCGCCATTATACCTCGTGAAGTAGCTCGTCAAAGCTTACTCAGCGAAACAAACCCGCCTAAAGAAATGGGCAAAGAGAGGTCACACAAACATTCATCAGGACTCGAAGAGGAAGAAATCCCACAGAGACAGAAAAGGTTCGCATGATCGAAAGCGAGCCAAGGAAGCTCCCCTAACCATTCGAGAACCAGCTGCCCCAACCAATACTGAACATCCTCCCCAAAGATCTTCAAGCCCTCGACGGACTTCAAGGAGTCCTCCTCGAAACCCAGCTAATCCTAGACAGACTTCGAGGAGTCCTCCTCGAAACCCAGCTAATCCTCGACGGATTTCGAGGAGTCCTCCCCGAAACCCAAACCAAAGTGGCTCTGCTAGCCCTCCTCGAAAACAGAATCAGCAACATACTTCAGGAAGTTCTCCTCAAAATCAAAATCAACAGCAGAACTCTGGAAGTCCTCCTCGACATCCAGACCGTCACCATGATGCTGGCAGCCCTCTTCAAAGACATGGAACAGATGTTTCTAGTCTGCCCTCCACACCATCCATGACCATTCATGGTACTCAATTCTCCCCCTCAAGGACCCTCATTTTCGACGAAGATATGCGTGTCTTACATGAACAGACTTTAGATCCCCAAATTACCAAGCCTCTTAATAAATCCTTTGGTCAGAAATTGCCCATTATTCTTCCCTCAGGCCCTTCGAACGGTGCAACATCCTCTTCGACAATGTCCGAGGAGTAAGCTCGGCGGATTGCTCCCAAATTAAAAGGAGATATTGTGCTTCCTTTGGAGTTAGACAATATTGCCGGCAATAATATTAGAGGCATTGAGAATAAGCACATGGTGGCCCTTGCCAATATCAAGTATAAGTACTTTTCGGAGGCAGAAGAGACAATGCTTAGGGCTCGATGGGGCATTCCTACTTACATTAATATCAGATTTCCCTCCGAAGGAGAGACGCCCTTATCTGTGAGGGATCACGAGGTGGTGGTCTACACAGAAATCATGAACTGGGGGCTAAGGTATCCCTTAGACCCCTTCTTTATTGAATACCTCTCAAAAATAGATCTCTGTCCCTCACAAGTTGGGCCCAATATGTGGTTCACATTAATGGCTTGCATAATGGCCTCAAGGCTTTCAGGCCAAGAATTTTTGCTAGAACAAATCATTGGTCTGGCTGGTCTTGCTCGAAACCCTTACTTCCCCTTCTACTCAATGACATTCAACCGGGGGCAAAAAGTGTTAAAGGATCTCTTGGAGGCAGACAAAAAATGGAGGCAGCAGTTCCTCTTTTTCTCTGGTTGCTGGGAGACCGGCTCCCAAGCCACTCCTTCGAATCCACATAAGCTCTCCTTGAAGTGGACCATGAAATGTAAGTACTCCTCGAATCATTATACGCCCTCGAATTTTAAATTTGTCAGTACATTTCTCTAAGTTTATTACTCCTTCGAATCTCATAGTTGCCTTCGAAAAATTGACACCCTCGAAGACACATGTGTCTTCGAACAGCATATTCTGTGTAACCATTATTTTCCTTTGTTATTTGCTTCAGCTATGACCGGAGTATCCAAACCCTACACCGACTACGTCGAAGGAGCTACCACTGTTTTCACTAACCTTCGCTTGTGGGCGAAAGAACAGTGGGACAATCGTTTTCGCCGTTGCTTTGTCGATGAGAACTTGGCCAGAAGTCGACTCTGGAGGCTTGATCCTCTGGATCGTATAAGTATGAGAAGCCTAATGACTCCGCCTTCTGAACGAGAAGTGCTAGAGCGATGCAGCAAGCAGGATGTGACAATCCATCTGCCCAAACGCTCTCGCTCGCAAAGTCACCTGGATGAACCTCCAGAAGATGAAGCTATACCACCTCAACCAACAAATCCCAAACCAATCACTAAGACTCAAAAACCAAACTCTTCGAAGAATATAGGGGCCTCGAATTCTAGTAACCTTCGAACAACTGAGGCCCCTCGAACAGCTGAAACCCCTCGATCAAATGTTGTTGCTTCAACAAATCCCACTCCTTCGCCCCCTGCTACCATCCTTCCACCAAAGAAAGATAACAAGAAAAAGGACTTGAAGGGAAAGGGCATTCTTCTTGAGCCCATCGAAGAACAATCTGAGGGAGGAGAAACTCCTGATAACAACGAAGGGACTAACTTCGAAAGAGAAGCTCAAGATGGTGCAGTTGATGTTGAAAACAGGGGTGGCCTATCACCCAAGGAAACCTCCAACCAATCTTTGCACTCTCCTCTGACTGAGGCGTCTCACCCAGCCTCCTTCGAAGGCAGTCCAAGGCTGGCTCCTATCTCTGCCCCTCGAGCAAACCCTCCATTACTCGTTCACCCTGATGTGGCCTGTGGTAATTTTTCTGAATTCGATTCTGCAGATTTAGGGTCTCCTTCGAGCTCATTCGAGGTCCCCTTAGACGATGAGTTTTCAATGAATCTGCGAAAGCTGCTGCATACTTCAGTAAATCGAGGAAAGAAGATGCGCCATCTCGAGAAGCGCAAGAATCACTACAAGTTCAAGGCATCAGTTGCTGCCGCTAAGCTCGAGGAAGCCAAGAAGGAGTATGCAGTGGTCGAAGGCCAAGCTGACGCCCTATACGAGCGCCTTTCTGCCTCTGAGAGCTATGTGATCATGCTAGAGAGATGTTGCCAACAAGAAAGGGATTTGTACAAGGAGAAAACCAGTACCCAAGAGTTGTTGATATCTGAATATAAGACAGGGCATCGCAAAGCCTGTGATGGATTTGAGCAATGTACCGAATCTCTTCGAAAAGTAGTCGAAGAGCGTGACAAATTAGAGAGAAGAATCAGATGTTTCCCAACAGAAATCGAAGAGGCAAAGGAGAAGGGTGCAGATGCTTATGCTGCAACATGTTCGAAGACTTTGCAAGCTCGAGATGCTGCCACTCGAGCCGGCTTATTGACCCAAATATACACCGACCACCCTGACTATGAACTGGGGCCTTTCTGGAAGCTTGTCCCCCCAGAACTTCGACCACCCCAAATAGTTGTAAGTGAGAGTGAGGACTCAGAAGGTGAAGAAAGTGATACCTCAAAAAATGCTGAGTGAACAAAGTTGCTGTAGGTAGTTTGTTTTTTGTAAGGCCTAAAAAGGGCCTCTTTTTGTAATGGTTGGAAGCTGTTGTGCTGTTCCAATGAGTACTTGGATATTTAACTTATCAATGTATTGTTCTTCGAACTTATTATTTCACTAGCCCTTCGACCAATGAGCATTTGGATAAATTCACTAATTCTTTTAGCCTTCGACAGAATTTAACTTAGATAACTTTAGCAGGTTTTATATTTATCATTAGGCCTTCGAACTCCAAGTTACTTGGCCTTCGAACAACTTTTATTTAGACAAATTTAGCTATAGTTTTATACTTGCAATTTGGCCTTCGAATGCCAACTCGCTTGGTCTTCGAACAATTAGTACTTAGATAGATTTACCGAGTTTTATACTTGCCATGAAGCCTTCGAATGCCAACTCGCTTGGTCTTCGAACAATTAGTATTTAGATAGATTTACCAAGTTTTATACTTGCAATTATGCCTTCGAACAATAATTACTTAGATTGATGTACCAAATTGTGCACTTGCCCTTAGGCCTTCGAATTCCAACTTATGTGGCCTTCGAATAATAACTCCGTAAATATATGCACCAAGTCTTATACCTGTAATTGGCCTTCGAATTCCAACTTATGTGGCCTTCGAATAACGCGCAGGATTTCTGTAATAGAGTTTTATGTTTGTAATAAGGCCATCAGACTTAAAACTGAATGGCCATCGAACTCGAATTTATTGGCCCTCGAATAATTGTAAAGTCTCCGAAAACAATTGGAAAGAGAAAATATTCTAACTCATAACTGAGAATTGCTTCGAGGTACACCTCAAGGTAACCCAAAGAATAGTTTGAAGGTCCCCAAAACATCGTCGCACACTTTAATGTGACCCAATGAATAGTTCGATGGTCCCAAAAAATAATTCGAAGATCGGAAATTCAAGGCACATGTTAGTGTGACTGAAAAAATAGTGTAAGGGACAACAATTCGAGGCACATGTCACTGTGACTCAAAAAATAGTGTGAGGGACAACAATTCGAGGCACATGTCACTGTGACTCAAAAAATAGTGTGAGGGACAACAATTCGAGGCACATGTTATTGTGACTCAAAAAATAGTGTGAGGGACAACAATTCGAGGCACATGTCACTGTGACTCAAAAAATAGTGTGAGGCAAAGAAACTTTGTATTAATGGGATCACCGAAACACCTCATTAAAACCTTCCTGTGCCTATCAGGGTAGGAAAGAGTGTGTCCTCACCAAAAATTTTCCCGAGGGATACATAGAAAGTGAAAAGAAATACAATATTTTCTCTGAGCTCTGCTAATCGAGGTACAGCTTTAAATGCTCAATATTCCAAGGTAAGCGGAGATATCGTCCATCTTTATCTTTCAACCGATAAGTGCCTGGTTTTATCCTCTCGGTGACCTGATAGGGGCCTTCCCAACTAGGGCCCAGCTTCCCCAAACTTTTGTCCTTAGTGTGTAAGAAGATTTTCCGTAGGACCTTGTCTCCCACCTGAAAATCCCTATGGTTGACTTTGGATGCATATCGGCTCCGCATAAGAGTTTGATAATGAAGGGAAGTCAGCTGCGCCCGCTGCCGCTTTTCCTCTACCAAGTCTAAAGCCAACGCTCTATGTTCTTTATTGACGTCTGAGTCATAAATTGCTATTCGATGTGAAGGGAAGAGGATCTCTGGAGGGACCACGGCGTCCATTCCATAGACTAAGGCAAAAGGGGACACAGCGGTGGCTGTTCGTGGGGTCGTTCGATATGCCCACAGCACCTCCTGTAAATAGTCGGGCCATTTCCCCGCCTTACCTTCTAAGTTCTTCCTCAGCCCGTCGAGGATGGTGCGATTGGTTACTTCCACCTGGCCATTTGCCTGAGGATGAAATGGCGCCGAGAAACATTGTCGTATACCCCTTGACACACAAAAACTCTGAAATTCTTTGTTATCAAACTGTGGTCCATTGTCTGTTGTAATCTGCAATGGCATACCAAAACGACAACAGATGTTAGACAAAACAAATTTGATCACATCCTTGGCTTTCGTTCCTGCGAGTGGCTCAGCTTCTACCCACTTAGAAAAATAATCAACAGCCACAATTATCGTCTGTCTGCCCCCAGAGGCCATAGGTAGAGGTACAACCAAGTCAATGCCCCATCTGTCAAAAGGGACTGCCTCTGGGATGCTTTCCATCAGTGCTCATGGCTTGTGGATTACATTGGCATACCGTTGGCACGTGTCACAACGTTTGACCAGATCTTTTGCATCGGTCGAAATAGTTGGCCAGTAATAACCTGCCAAGAATACCCGGCGTATCAAAGCTTTATATCCACAATGAGCGGATCCTTCGCCGTCGTGTAACTCGGAGAGGATAATTTGTGACTCGGGTCCATTCAAGCACCTCAGTAATGGCCGGCTCAGAGATTTCTTATACAGCGACCCGTCCAACAAAATGTAACCGTGAGACTTGAATCTAACTTTTCTGGCTTCATATTTGTCGGCGGGCAAAATGTCATGAGCCAAAAAATCAATGATGACTGTTCTCCAATCAGGGGTGATCGCATGATTTTCCTCTGAGACATTCATCAGATGGTCTTTACTGATTGAGATCGACGGGCATGTCTGGGTCAAAACCCAAGGATAACCTTCTGTCCGTGAAGCAGAAGCAAGAGAATCTGGGACGACATTCAGTTCTCGTCGGACATGCTCGAACTTGACGTCCTCAAAACCCGACGCCAATTCTTTCATCAGTTTCAAGTACTGTACCAGAGTTTCCTTCCTTGCCTCGGACTCCCCTGAAACTTGATTTATTACCAACTGAGAATCACTGACCAGCTTTATCCGTTGAGCCCCGCATATCTGAGCTAAGCGTAGGCCGGCTAAAGCTGCTTCATACTCAGCCTCATTATTAGTAGCTTTGAAACCGAAACGGATAGCTTGGAACATAGCGACCCCTTGCGGGGATATCAACTGAATACCTGCCCCGCAGCCTGAGATGTTCGACCCCCCATCCGTTCGTACTACCCACTCTTCTTCGGCAACTATATCAGATACCTCCTGTTCGTCTCTGTCGGAGTGGAATTCAACCAGAAAATCTGCTAAAACCTGTGCCTTTATCGCTGTGCGAGGTTCAAATGTTATGTCAAAGTCTCCCAACTCAACGGACCACTTAGTCATTCTGCCAGAGACGTCTGGTCGTTGTAATAGACTTTTCAGGGGAAACGTTGTTCGAACCACAATTGGATGGGCTTGAAAGTAAGGTCTCATCTTTCGCGCTGCTGTCACCAACGCCAAAGCCACATTTTCCAAGGTAAGATACCGCTTTTCAGCGTCCAGCAAAGTCTTGCTGACATAATAAATTGGCCTTAGGAGAGAGTCAGCTTCTCGGAGGAGAACTGCACTGACAGCATACGTGGATACTGCTACATAAACAATCAAGGTCTCCCCCAATAAGGGTTTAGACAAAACTTCCAGAGAGGTTAGATACTCCTGAATTTGACGAAATGCCGTCGAACATTCTTCGGTCCAGCAAAATTGCTTCGCATTCCGCAATACCTTAAAGAACGGGGCACATTTGTCCGACGAGCGGGAAATGAATCGATTGAGGGCAGCTAATCGCCCTGTCAGGATTTGCACCTCTTTAATGTTTCGAGGAGGACTCATGGTGATCAACGCTCTTAACTGCTCCGGGTCCGCCTCAATACCTTTTTCACTGATCATGTAGCCAAGAAATTTACCCGACCGTACTCCAAAAATGCACTTTTCTGGGTTGAGCTTTAGGTTGACCCTACGCAAGTTATGGAATGTCTCTGTGAGGTCAGCAAAATGGTCGTCATCTTTCTCGCTCTTTACCAACATATCGTCGATATAAGCTTCCATATTCCTCCCAATTTGCTCCTCGAAAGTTTTATTTACCAAGCGCTGATAAGTTGCCCCGGCGTTTTTTAATCCGAACGGCATGACCTTGTAACAGTATAGACCTCGCCCGGTAATAAAAAAAGTGCTCTCCTCATCGTTAGCAGCCAAACGGATTTGATTATAGCCCGAGTAAGCATCCATAAAAGAGAGCAATCGATTTTCGGAGGTCGAGTCTACTAACTGATCAATGCGCGGGACAAGGAAAGGATCCTTAGGACAAGCGCGGTTTAAATCTGTGAAGTCGATACACATTCTCCACTTGTCGTTCTTCTTCCTTACCAACACCGGATTTGATTCCCATAGGGGATAATGCGACTCGCGAATATGACCAATACTTAAAAGTCGTTCGACCTCCAACAAGATTGCTGAGGCCTTTTCCGGGGAGACAGGCCTCCTTTTTTGGACTATTGGTCGGACATCCGATCGCAAGGCAAGCTGGTGACATATAATCTCCGTCGGCACCCCAGTGACATCCTGTGCACACCAAGCAAACATATCGAGCCTATCAGATAAAAAAGCAATTAATTTCCCTTTAAATTCGGGGGAGAGATGGACCCCTATATTCAGAACTTTGCCAGCCGCAAACTCGTATGTCGCAGAATCCTCCTCCGGGACCTGAAATCCGGGGGCCTCCCTCGGATCATCACAAGGAATGACCTCGGAGGGTGGCCCCTTTAATTGCTATATTGGGTTCGAGGGCCCCCCTCGAACTCCCTTGGAGGACAGGGCGATCTGGTAGCATTCTCGTGCCATCTTCTGGCTACTTCTGACCGTACCAATATTGTTCCCGATCATATACTTTAGACATTGATGTACCGTGGAGATGACGCCATGCATCCGAGACAACCAAGAGCGACCCAGGATAGCATTATATGAGGTGGGTGCGTCAACCACAATGAAAAGTACCTCCACTTCTTTTTTGAACGGTCCACGACCCAACTCCACCATGCACTGAAATTCTCCCACGACAACCGCTGTTGCACCAGTGAAACCCACTATAGTTCTATCAGATCTTCGGATGACCGGTGGGTCAGAGATGCGGCGATAAGTACTCATAAACAAGATGTTCGCAGAGCTTCCTGTGTCGATGAGTATTTTTTGAATCTGATCTCCGGCAATGCCCGCCGCGATCACTACAGCGTCCTCATGAGGGCCTGCAACATTACGCATATCATCATCATCAAAACAAATAATAGGAGAAGGCGATCGATGCATTTGTGTGGAGACTCCAGCTTCGATCTGGGTGGTCAAATTCACCATGTGCCTTTTGCGAGAGCTGTTCGAATTCCCGGCGATAGTGTCTCCGCCAAAGATTGCTAAGGACTCAAAAAATGCGCACAGACTATCCACCTTTCCCCTTGGAATTTCCTCTTCGACCAAGTTTACATTGTTTCTCCCGACTTTCGGATCCAAATACTCTTGCTCGATGTCAAAATCATCAACCCCTTCAGAAATTACCATGGCTGTGTCAGTGTTTTTCGAGACAGCTTTTACCACGGCGTTTTTCTGGGAGTGTTTCTTGACATACTCCAACAACATTCCATTTTCGATGAGGGCCTGCACCTCCTTTTTCAAGGCTATGCAATCTTTGGTGTCATGGCCCACATCCTCGTGATACTTGCAATATTTGTTAATGCTTCTACTCTCCCTTGGTGTTTGTATGGGAAAGGGCTTCCTGAACGAGACCGAAGATTTAGCTTTATCGAATATTGTAGCGACATTTTTTGTTAACTCCGCATAGTAATCGGGCCGAGTCCATTTGTTGGACATATATCTCCCCCCTTGATTATGGTTTGGTTGATTGCCATAGTACTGCGGGTTTGATTTTTGCCGTGGAGGGTACTGACCCGTGCTTTTAGCTTGAACGGTTGATCGGGGGCCCTGAGAGCTTGGCTCAGACCTCTGAAATTGATTATGATCCAATTGCTCTCCGGAACCTTTCTCTGAGGCTTGGGTTTCTTCCACCAAGATTCTCTTCTCTACTTGATCTAGCAATGCTCCGAAGGTCATTGCCTGACTTTCTGCCACCGTGTCTTTCAACAACCCGGGGAGCAAACCCATCCTGAACGCTGCAAGTGCTACTGAATCCTTACAGTACTCCATATCCGTTTTGGTCTTGACAAAGCGATTAGTGTAGTTCTTGAGGCTCTCCCCCACTTTCTGCCGACAGTAGATTATGGTGTCTCCGTTGGCTCGAAATTTCTTACTCCCCACGAAGTGTTGTCTAAAAATATTCCAGAACATGTCAAAATTCTTAATAGAGCCCTGAGGTAGTCTGTTGTACCATTTGGATGCCACTCCTTTGAAGGTTTGAGAGAATGCTCTGCACAAGAGCTTATCATCGTCGTCGAAATTTATCATAAAGTTCTTAAACTGCTCGATATGGTTGTCTGGATCCTGAGTCCCGTCTAACTTCTCAAGCTTCGAAATGTCAAAATGCTTTGGGAGATTTCCTACTAAGATCTCCGATGATAGAGGAGAGGCTCTCTAGTTATGCCCTGTACGATAAATGTTAGACCTCAAATTATCGTTGTTCGAAAAGTACAGACCCTCCTCGGAGGGCAAGGTGTACTGCTGCTGCCATTCTGAATTTCGAGGGCCCATATCTTCTTTCCCAAGGCGCTTTGCCTGCTCATGAGAGCGATCACCGACTCGGTCATGGCGACTCTTTTCCTCCTCGGAGACCGTCGCTCACGCCTCCGATGCTTGTCATCTCTCCTCTTGGGCCGAATTTCAACTTCTCGTTCCTCATTTTGTTCGACGTGCTCTCTTCTTATCTCCGATCGAACATTTCCTTGTGCAGCTTCCTTCTCCGCCTTCAACCTTTCGATCTCCAGCAATAGTTCATTCTTCTGAGCCAAAAGAGCGGAGTCATCAAAAACATTTTCAACTCGCCGACCTCCTTCTCCTTCGGACTCCAAGTCATTTCGAAAATCATCCCCCTCCATGGTTTCCTCGCAATGATCAACTAAATCGTCCCCCCGGCCTTCCATGGTTCTCCTCGGAACAGGAATTATTTCTAGGAAGCGATTATCGTCGGAGCGATTCTCGTTTCCCACAGACGGCGCCACTGAAGAGTAAAAAGATGGTCCGAGGGAGATTTTGTTATGTGAGGATTTGTTGATAGAGTAATACTTGAGTATTAGATCTAGAGAGAGAAAATGCTAAAAAGGTAGAGAGAGAAAGTCGTACTATTCATCATGAAATTCGTGAAGCGTGTGTGGTCCTTTTATAGTACAATTGTGGACCCCACACGCTTTAATTTGGTTTAATTACAACTTTTGGTCCCTACTTTAAGGTTCCTTCCTATTTTGGCTATATCTTTGCAACTAACGCATTTCGGCCCTTATACATTTATTCCTATGCATTTTGGCCCTTATACATTTATTCCTATGCATTTTGGCCCTTATACATTTATTTCTATGCATTTTGGCCCTTGTCTTTTATTCTTCCTCATCAAAATCGATCATCATAAAAGGAATATGTTCAAATTCTTATGCTAAAGATATTGGATTATCATAAAATTTTAAGGTATAATACAACAAACAGAAAAATGAAGTCATAGTGCTCAACCCAACTGACAATAATAAAGAAGTAGTAGGTGTTTTGGATCATTTAGATGCAGATATCCAGTTAATACTACTAGTTAATTGGGAAGATTTTTATATAGACCCAAACTTACCTCATCAAAAAATTATCTGAAGTCTTTCGAACTCTTTTGTTACGGGAAATATAAAAAAAATCAAAGAATTAAATGAAGTTATCTCTAAAAGAAAGAAAGAAAGAAAAAAACGATGACTTTTCATCAGAAAAAGATAGTTTGCACTAAGATATTGAAAATTTAAGGTCAATAAGGTCTTTTTTTGTTATTTTTAAATGACCCTCACAATCCTTAATAGAAATATGAGAGGAATCGGGAATAATGGTACTTAGAACATTCCATTCTATCAAAAGAGTAGAAAAATAGATTTTATTGCAATTCAAGAGCCAATGATATCAGTTTAACAGGTTGACAAGATAACCAGGAAACTGGGATTTCATTATACTATATTAAATTCTAATAACAAAATTTGGATATTTTGGAAATAAGATTTTAAAGCCGAAGTTATTATCAACCATGAACAATATCTGCACTTAAATATATCGCACTCAACTTTTGTTAAAAATTCCTAGTTATAATAATATATGCTAAAGGAACTAAAGATCATAGAGTTGATCTTTGAGAAGGTTTAAGAGACATTTCTGAAAGTACTAAATCATGGACTGTGATGAGAGATTTCAATGTTGTAACTAACTCCCAAGAATAACTTACTTGTTCTACATTGTGCTTGAGAAGTATTAATTACTTTAATAAAACTATACAAGACTATGACCTAGAAGATGCTGGTTATTTGGGGTTCCAAATTCACTTGGTCAAACAATGGAAAATCAAAGATCTTAAATAGAGTTTTTTACAACATGTCTTGGCTGGATTAATTTGAAACAACTAAAGTAAGACACGTCTCAAAACCACGCTCAGATAATTCACCATTGTGTATTAACATTTCAGTTAAGAAAAATAACATTAAATCATCTTTTAATTTTTAAAATATGTGGACTTTGCACCCCGAATTTTCAAAAGTTTTCGAATAAAGTTGGAATGAATAAATGTGTGCTCCTCCTCTTATGATATTTTGGAATAAACTTAAAATCCTCAAAACAAGATTAAAATCTTGGAACTGGGATTCATTTAAGAACATTTCTGAAGCTATAATCCAATCAGAAGAACTTGTTACACATGTCGGAAATTGCTTTGAGAACAACCAAAGTATGAAAGATAATATAAAGTACTCTAAAGCTCAAGCAATGAATTTACAACTCTTGGCTAATGAAAAACTTTATTGGGAGCAAAAGAGTGGTAGTAGGTAGATGAGAGATGAAGAAAAAAATACAAAATGTTTTCATAATTTTGTTAAAAATGAAGGAAAACGAACAAAATTTATGGCCTTCTAGAGGTTAATTTATGGATACAAGACCATAAAAATGTTGGAAAATCTGTTGAATCATGATTCAAAAAGCTCTTAACCAATTTGACTCAACAAGGGGATCAAATTCAACTACTTCAATTTATTTCTAAGTTAGTTACAGATCAAGAGAATGCTAGAATAATAAAAATTACCTACTGAAGATGAAATCCTCACTGTTGGAATATCATCTCCAATGATCTATGCTTAACAATCACAATATTTTTTCAAAGTTAACATGTCATTTAATGTGTATTTGTCACTGTTATATGTTTAGTACTTAAAGTTGAAGCTCTTAAAACATGGAATAATTTCAGACCTATTAGTTTATGTACAATATTCAATAAAATCATCTTCCAAATTCCAAATGAAATATTAACAATTCTACTACGTAAACTAATTTCAGATTAACAATAAGAATTTATCAAATGGAGAAACATACATTATAATATTATTTTGACTAAAGAACTTACTCATGATCTAACAGAAAAACTCGTAGAGGAAATGTGATGATTAAGTTAGACAGATTAAAGGCTTTTGACAAATTTTCCAATTTTTTAAAGAAAATCTTGAAGGCATTTGGATTTGAGGACAGATGGGTAGAATGGATCAAGAGATACATAATCTCTGATTGGTTCTCTATTATTTTTAATGGCGAACTTCATGGTTACTTTAAACCTATTAGAGGTGTCAGATAACAGGATCCTTTATCTCATAGTCTCTTTATATTAGCTGAAGAATATCTAATCATATGTCTAAATACGTTATATAAAGATAATAAAGGGTTGAGATATCATATAAGTAGCCAAATTAGCATTCCATATTTAGCTTTTCTTGATGATTTTATAATTTTTACCAATGCCTCTACTGCTAATCCCAAAAAAATAGGTGAATTTCTAACTCATGATGAAGATTTTTCACGACAATTGATCAACAAATATAAAATTAACTTTGTCACTCCTAAATCAATGCATTAGCCTAGAATATCTTTCATTGAAACCCACACTGGATTCGAACATGAAAGACTTCCATTAAAGTATCCAAGAATTCTCATTCACTCAAGAAATAATATTTGAAACTTTGATGAAATTGTTTCTAAAATTAGATAAAAAAAATTAGATTAGGATGAAAAACTCCTCTCTTTTGGTGGTAAACGTATATTGATCCAACCGGTCTTAACAACCATTCCTATTTACCATATACAAAGTTGTCCTCTACCTAAATTTGTGATATCAAGATTGAAAACATGTTTAATCGTTTTCTTTGGGGTATTTTAGAAAGTAAAAAAACAGTTCACTAGTCTAGTTGGAAATAAATATGTAGAACATATGCAAAATGAAGTCTCAATATATGAAACGTTGACGATATGCAGTATGTATTATCACACAAACTTTGGTCTAAATTCAAATAAGTCAACTTATTATGGGCTAACAATATGAATTCTTTATACTAAAAATCATCATCCATTACAAGTCCAACTCAACACAAAAGATTCAAAAATATGGAAACGATTACTAAGAATTAGAGAGTTGGCAAAAAAATATACTTTTTGGAAAATATGCAGAGGTTTTATTGAATTTTGGTTTGATAAATTGTGTGATAACAATGCTTTCATCTCTTTCGCCATCCCTCCTCCTAAATCCGAAGAAAAAATTGAATGCTTTTGGACTGATGGAGGTTGAAATTACTCTACACTACGCATATATGTTCTTGACTGTGACATAAAAAATATTCCAACAATCAAAAAGTTTAATAAACATGAAGATGATAAATTGTTATAAACTATTTCTTCTAAAAGCGATTTCAAAACCAAACAGACTTGGACTACAATAATAGAAAATAAAGAGAATTCTCAACTGTACAAAATACTTTGGAATAATTCTACTCCTAAAAAATGTTATGTTTTAACTTTGAGAATATTAAAAGGATGGATTTAGGTTGATTAAGTGTTCGAAAGTAGACATTTAACTTTAGCATCTAAGTGCCAATTTTGTAACAATAATGAATCCATCACATATATCTTTGTGGAATGAAAAATGGCGTGGGAAATCTGGAAGGCTCTTTCAGCTTATTTAGTATCTACATTTCTAGAAATATGATTTTTATTCATGTTATAAGATCATGGTTTTGGTCTACTACACAAGACACCCATATTAGAACTATCAAACATCCTATACTTTGATGGGTTATCTGGAACTCTAGGAACAAGGTAAAATATGAAGGTCAAAGCTTATCCTCAAGATCTATGCTGAATCAAATATAAAATACAATCTCAAGACTAGATAGAGCTCAACTTCTAAAGAATTCTTATTGGAAAAATGATGTTAACCTTGCTCCGGAATTAGGGTGTTTCAAATACTCCTTCAAGCCTAGAATCTATAATATTATTAAATGACATACTCATACGGAGAGCAGACTCAAATTAAACATAAATGGTGCTTGTAATCTAATGGGTGAATCAAGTAGAGTATGGATAATTAGGGATAATAATGTTGAAGTTATCTTATCTTTTGGCATAATTTCTGGCAATCAAACTCCTCTTCTAGTTGAATGTAAAGATTTTTTGGATGACTTATTAATCTGCAAAGAAAAATATATAACTTAATTAGATATTGAGATTGATTCTTCTGAACTTAATGTAATGTTGGCAAGAGGCAAAGCAAGTGGTTCATTATTTATCTAATAGACTGTTGTAATAAAAATCTTCAAAGTTGTATGATTTTCAAACATATTGGTAGAGACCAAAATCAAGTAGATAAATGGCTGACCAAAAAAGCTTTACATGAAATGAAAAACTTGGATTTTAATAAATAATCGATTCTAGATCAGCTAAAAACAATCTCTCTATTGGAAAGTTTAGAGGTTAGTTACGTAAGACTAGAGAATTATAAAATCTAAGTCTTTTGGTTACATATTCATCCTCATTTCCCTCAATTTGTAACTAAATATTTCTATCAAAGATAAAGTGAATTTCATTTCAATCAGAAACTCAAAAGTTCGCAAAAATAAAAAAAGGTTCACAAGATTAGAGTAATGCAAAATTAAAATCGTACCTCTGGTTACAAGCTATTCCGATAGTCAGAACATATAGATGCTTTATCATCCAATTTTAGTGACTTTAAATCCTTTCAATCCAAAAATCATATTTTGTTTCTTCAAAAAAGAATTGATTTTAGAAAGAATAATTAAAAATAATGATAAAGTCATAATAAACTCTATCTTCATTCTTTTATAACATAAAGATTAGGTAAAAAAGTACTGTACTAAAGGTTGATGAAAATCAAAGTGCCTACGGGAAAAAATATATGGTTTTAGTTGCTATCATAAATAAGTATGTCTTTCGGTATTCCTTTCTTATTACAAGAAGAACACGGAAGAATCGATAAAAATAGAGGAGGGCTGAAGATGAAAATATTAAAAAGAAAATGATATAACTAAAATAAATTTGAAAAAAATCTGTGGATACATACTTTCTTCTTGAACAAAATATTTTGTTTGAAAAACAAATAAAAATGATGATATTAAAATTTTCTAAATTACTCGTTTGATTTCAGATTTCGGTTACTGGTTAGCTAGCTATATATAAGCTTTGGACAAGCATTCAGCTCTTACAAATCATTAGAAAAAAACAAGCGAGAAGACAAATTTTTAATTTTCGGTTTTAGCACCATTTTAAAAAAGAAACTTGTTCTTACTTTATTACCAATAAAATTTTAGTTACTAAGAAGAAATAGTAAAAAAATTAAAAAATAAATAATATCTAACAAAATAAGCTTTAAATGACTTATATTCGGACAAAACACAGTCTAAATCTTGATTTTAAAAAAAAAAAAAAAACAACAATCATCGTACATCATAAATAATAATAATTATTATAAATAGACACGCAAAAAACATAAATAATGGATTAGATACGAAAGTCAAAGTTTAAAAATCCGTACTCAGATAATGGTTAGAAAAGGAACCTTTTCATTTATTAACGATGATGCTTTACTAATTTCAATGAGATAAAATTTTAAAAAAAAATTATGGTCAACGTAAAGTTAGTTAACCTAATAGTAAAAGAGGGTAAAAAACACCAGTCATCCTTCAAGTTTGGCGATTGTAACAAGTTAGTCCCTGACCTTCGAGGCAGTAATAAAGGGGTCCTTCTCGTTGTACTGGGTATAACAAAACCATCCTTTTCGAGTCCAGCCCAACTTTTCTCTCCATTATACCCTTTGACCAGCCACATCAGCTATCCACGTAGGACGCTGATGTGGCAACCCTAAAACTTAAACCCGGCCCAACAACCAACCTTAACCCAATAACCCAGCCCAATTTATAACCCAACAACCAACCCTGACCCAATAACCCAGCCCAGCCCTAACTAATAACCCGATCTGAAATCAAAACCCTCATTTTACTCCAAATCCCTAATTTCTTTCTCTTTTTCCCAAATCCCTAATTTCTTTCTCTTTTACTCCAAATCCCTTTCTCTTTTTCCCAAATCGAAACCCTAATTTCTTCCCCAAATCGAAACCCTCTTTTCACTCAGTAAAAATTAAAAGTTGAATCTCACCTGTTCTACTGCCACAGTGATAACCCAGAAGCTCGAACTCGAGAAGCTCGAAATCCAACATCCTAGCCAGTTGCTCGATAACCCAGAAGCTCGAAATCAAACACCATAGCCAGTAGCTCGACAATGGCGAAGGAAGATTGCGATGGTAAGTCCTGCTTTCTATTTCTGAAACAGGTTGTTTATGTTTTCAAGATGCTCGAATTTGCTGTTGATGATTATTGTAGTTTATGGTTTAATAGAATCGTCGATTAGTTGCTGTTAGTTGCTTAATGTTGCTGTTTATTTTCGATAACCCAGTTTATAACCCAAGATGCTCGATTTAGGGTTTCTATTACCTGACTGTTAGTTGCTGTTTGTTTCCTACATGTTGCTGTTTATTTTCGATTTTGCCCTAACTGTTGAGTGTGTTGTTAGTTGTTGTGTATTTTCGTAGTGTATGGGTTGCTGTTAGGGTTTCTATTACATGACTGTTAGTTGATGTTAGTGGCAGTAGTTGGTGTTGTTTTGGTGTAGATTAGGGTTGTGCATTGTGGATGAAGTTGCTGTTGTTTTGGTGTAGATTAGGGTTATGCATTGTGGATGAAGTTGCTGTTGTTTTGGTGTAGATTAGGGTTGTGCATTGTGAATGAAGTTGCTGTTGTTTTGGTGTAGATTAGGGTTGTGCATTGTGGATAAAGTTGCTGTTGTTTTGGTGTAGATTAGGGTTATGCATTGTGGATGAAGTTGCTGTTGTTTTGGTGTAGATTAGGGTTGTGCATTGTGAATGAAGTTGCTGTTGTTTTGGTGTAGATTAGGGTTGTGCATTGTGGATAAAGTTGCTGTTGTTTTGGTGTAGATTAGGGTTGTGCATTGTGGATAAAGTTGCTGTTGATAGTTTTAAGTTAATGCTCTTAGGTTGGTGTTGTTCTTGATTGTGATTAGGGCTGTGAATTATATTTCAGGTACAAACAGCACCCTTTTCACTGCACACTACCACTACGATGGTATTATTGTTGGTAAAAGAAAGTTAAAGTACAGAGGAGGGAAATGTGCAACTATAGACTACGTGAATCCAGACACATTTAGTCTGTTGGAACTGCATAATATGCTAAATCTAACAGAAGAAAAGGGTAAGGGAGGGCATTACGTGTTCGCGTACAACGTACCTGGTGTGGACCGTCATCTGAAACTGATAGACTCTGATGCAGACGCTTTCGCGTTAACGCAACGACTTGGTCCAAAGAGGGAGGTGAACATATATGCAGACAGGACTCCACCGCTGGAGGTTATACTGACTCCAACCAAAAAAAAGAAACACAAGGCGGTTCCTATAGTCGACATCGATGGAACTTCTAGTATAGTACCTGTAGGTGAATATGCAGGGGTAGGTGTTGATATAGATGAAGAGGGGGTTGCTGGTGGTGGAGAAGAGGGGGTAAGTGTAGATGAAGATGATGGTTTACATGTAGGTGGAGATGTGGAAGAGGGGGTATCTGTTGGTGGAGAAGAGGGGGTAGATATAGATGAGCAACATGCTACTAGGGTTGATATAGAGGATAATGTTGGTGATGTTAATACAGAGGAGGATAATGTTGGTGAAGTTAATACAGAGGAGGTTATTGCTGGTCAAGTTAATACAGAGGGCAGTAATGGTGGTGAAGAGCATACAGAGGAGGATAATGCTGGTGAACAAGCTGATGGTGGAGATATAGAGGGTGTAGAAGCTGATGGTGGAGATATAGAGGGTGTAGAAGCTGATGGTGGAGATATAGAGGGTGTAGAAGCTGATGGTGGAGATATAGAGGGTGTAGAAGCTGATGGTGGAGAAGAGGGGGTAGAGGTGATAGATAAAGAGGAGAAACATGGTGCTGGGGTAGATACAGAGGGTGTACATGAAGGTGTAGATGTAAATGAGGCTGTACATGTAGGTGGAGACGATGGGGTAGATGAGGCTGTACATGCAGATGTAGAGGATGTTGATCAAGGTGTGCAAGACAGTGGAATTGATACTGGTCTTGGTGGGGTACAAAACAGGACTGGAGCAGATACAGGTCTTGGTGGGGAGGCAGATGGTGTACGTGCAAGGGGTGCATCAGTTTCCCTCGAAGATCTCGATGATTCATTCTTCGACGACATTGATATGTCGCAGTTTGATCTGAATAGAGAGCCACAGGAAGGTAGTGGTAGGAATGAGAGCGAAGATAGTAGTTATGAACCAGTTGCTTCAAGTGACAGTAGTGACAGTAGTGAGGGGTCTGATGCAAGTGTCGACGTTGATAGTGGTACAAGCACTGAGGAAGAGTTCAACAGCAGTGACAACTTGACCAGTCCAGGAGAGTCAGACGAGGACTGTACCACAAGGAGGAGAAAGAAATCGAGGCTGCCCAAGTTGAGAAGGTTCAGGACTCCCACTGGATTTGTAAACCTCCTACCCGGATTTGTGCGAGTCCATGATATACGAGTCACACCGTGTATACCACAATAACAGAGACCTTCCCCCATCGAATTGATAGAAATTTTGGATGTACTGTGAGACATTATTACGAGTGTGGATTTCGGTGAGAGATGAGAGAGGAGAAGGAAGAGAGAACGATAGAGAAGGAGGTGTCGATGTAGGGGTTAGGGGCTGGGCTGGAACGATAGAGAAGGAGGTGTCGATCTACTGTTAGTCTTCTGTCGATAGAGAAGGAGAGAAATTTAGGGTTAATGAGAAGGAGACAGACATTGATGTAGATCTAGGGTTAGAGGTTGGGCTGGGCTGGGTTTTAGATGGGTTTAGGGCTAACGGGTCGGGTTTAAGGGTTCGAAGTAGGGTTTAAGGGTTGGGTTAAAGTAAAAACTGATTTTACTTTTTTTACTGTTGCCACATCAGCGTCCTACGTGGATAGCTGATGTGGCTGGTCAAAGGGTATAATGGAGAGAAAAGTTGGGCTGGACTCGAAAAGGATGGTTTTGTTATACCCAGTACAACGAGAAGGACCCCTTTATTACTGCCTCGAAGGTCAGGGACTAACTTGTTACAATCGCCAAACTTGAAGGATGACTGGTGTTTTTTACCCAGTAAAAGAAGATCGAACATGTCTTTTGGTGTGATATACCAAAAGCATTCCATTTAATATTTGAAATTATATTTGACCGTGATACACCACCCGCTCAATTTTGTATTGGATCTTATTTTTCCAAAAAACATTTGTTGCTTCGATAGGGACCGGCTTTATCCTTGTGTCTACATTTTCTTTTGTAAGTTTTCATAAGGCCTCAATCGAATTAACAAATAAGGTTAGGTTAAACGACTTATTTTAAACTCTCCTAAAATAGAGACAGTTTTCGTGTTTATTGTCTTTTTTATCGTAACACATATTACTTTTATTTGAATAACACAATATTTAACATAAATGGTACATAACGTAACATTGAATTTATTATTATCTTAAAATTTGATTATGAAAAATAATATTATTGGTTCTAAATAATTATTTTCTAATAAAAAAGTCAAATTAATAAAAATAATAATGAATGAAAATAAAACTCCAAAAAAATTAATTTTTAAAACCGAATTTATTATGAACCAAATTTTATAAATATGAATAAGTTTTTTGAATAAAAAAATTTAGTATATCGACACGACCATTGTCACCATCAACACGTGTTTAAACCTATAAACTAAAATAGTGTATTTGCGGTACTAATTTTTCATATGGTTGGTAATATATTTCATCGGTGGCACGTAAGTTTCATATTGTTGTTGTTATTAATATAGTGGCGACGTGAGAGGAAGATATCGCTGGTATATGAGTTGGAAACAACTTACTTTTTTAAACAAAAATTAGGATTGATTTTTTAAACAAAAATTGGGAGGAAGTACTGACGATACATATTTTTTGTTCCGACAATAAGATACTACAAAAGTGGTACTTAATTTTCATACCACTAATTCCAATAAATATTAGATGTGTGAGATGAGTGTAACACCAATATATAAATTAAAAAATAACTGCATTTTTAGACAAGAATTTCTCGGTTGTACTGGGAGTACCAATTCTTTTTACCGATAGTGAGATACTAGATCAGTAGCATCTAATATTCATACCATCGGTGCCACTTATATACCGGCGATGTGAGGTGAGGGTATCGTCAGTATAAGTGTAAAAAAACAATGTTTTAGACAGGAACCGAATGGTGTACCGACATTATAGATTTTTTGTACCGCTAGTACGATACTACATCAGTTGTATATAATTTTCATACCTAAGGTGCCATTAATATACCTACGGTGTGAGATAATTGTATCTTTGGTACATGAGTGAAAATAACTCACGTTTTTTACAATAGATTAAATAGTGTACCGACAATACATATTTTTGTACCGCCACTAAGATATTAAAATGACGGTATGTCATTTTGATCCCACCGGCACAGATTTTCTACCTGAGTGATTGGTACCGCCACTATAGTAGTGTAACAAATAAAACAAATCGTAATATCATCATTGTCCGCGACTAAGAAAACAACAACATCCAAAAATGTAATCCAGATACAATAGCATCATTCATCCGCCACTAAGAAAACATACACGTGATAAAAAATCTTAAAACAATAAGGAGACAAGAAGCCGTGATATTAATAATTCGATTCACGAAATTCCTTATCTCTTTGTTGTTGCCGTCAAGATATAAAATATCATTGGTATTTTGGATTTGAATCACATATAGTACATCACGATAACCAAGAATAGTAGGAGTTGTGACATAACACACATACCTTTCCACATAAGCATCACATTGATACGTCATAAACTTACGGTTTCCGAAAATGGGAGATGTGATAAGGTCTACTAGAAGTAAATGATTATGTCATTTATAATAATTCGGTATCAACAATGGTATCAATTTTGCTCTCCCTTATTAATATTTGGTTTAAGTTTTTGATGAGGTTTTGGTATATTTGGGACCAAACCAAACTGTCGCATCACTCGTTCCGGCATATACCTTTCAACAGTTCATGTAACCCGAATCAGATAGTTGTAGAGTCTGACCTCTTGTACTAGAAACCGAGCCTTTATGTCTACATATGGCTCAAATATAACCTACAAATAAACATATAACTTATCATGTTTCCACCAAAAAAACTAACATATACTTTGGATTTTGATTATAGTAAAAAATTAGAATACTTACATACTCCTTAGTAAAAGTAAGAAATTTATGGTAATAATGTTTTGGCCAAACATTTATGCCCGTGGGCATGTTTGGCAACCAGCTAAGAAGCTTCAGACTGGATATGATATACCTACCGTTAAGTTGAGGGTGAAAACAAGGATAATTAACATACCAATGAAACCATAAAGCGTATTCATCGACGATTTTGACACTTTTTCTATACCCCGATATTGTCACGCCTACGCGCACGTCCCCCATATTATATGATAAAGGAATTCCATGTCCTTCAAAGATGTGAAAACTTTTTCCTTTACAGAATTCTAGTTGGTAACAGATAAAATCGTGCAACCGGACAAAACCATCAGATACACACGTGCAACATGTACGACTATATCTTTGGTATCATTCGAATTTGAATCCAGATATGCATCACCTAAAAACATTTCGCTAAGACATCTCAGACTAAACCAACTTCTTTTTTCTCTTCAACTCTCAACGAACATGATTAGGTGAAACTCCTAACAACCAAACATATCTATCATACCCATCATCAAAAGTACCAATCCTCTTAAATTATACTATCTTACTATTTACCCTGAGGCATGTAATAACGAACAAGACATCGAAAGTGATAATGATCTTCTTGAAGTAAAATAGGAAAGTATTAGTTTTCATATGCCATTACTCGAAGATATACTAGTTCAATTGAGAGTTTGAGATGAACTTATGTTCTTAAGAAAAATATTTTGGCATAAGAAAAATATTTTGACATAAGAATATATTTATATTCTTAAGAAAAATATTTTATACCTTATGTTGTTTGAGTCCGGAAACAATAAAATGTTGTTTTATCATAAGAATAATTTTTTTATCAACTTCAACAATAAGTACATCAGTAGGAATGTCAGCCTCTACAAGTGAGTCTACGTTCCTTGATTCTTCAATACTACTAGGTGAGTTACCTGTTTCTTCACAAGTTCTTCAAAAGGCATGGTACTTGGTTCGACACAAAGTCCCAATTGCTTCAGTGGTAGGTGCTTGTTGGGCTTGTGAGCTGCTGGTACGAGACCATTTATAGACCTTAGTCTTTTCAAGTAATGTGTCATTTCGATCTTCTTATCTCTCGTCTTGAGTGACCTTCACTTTTTTTATGATTTTTTCGGCCTATCACTCTCATTCCTGCAATAAAAAGAATAAATTATTTAAATGATAGGTAAACAAGATACCATAGGTATAAATTTATGATGGCAGATATGTTCGAGGGACAAATCAGGCAAATGGACAACTTCACTATTGCTTATGTTTAATATGTAATTATTTATTCATTTATTTAAAATTAGTTTAGTTAATTAAATTCACTTTATTTTATTTTATTTTATTTTCTTTGTGAGATTAAGACTAATAGGATTTGGGCTTGAATCAATTCATATTTGGGCTTGAATCACATTTGGACCGTTAGAGCTAATTTTACATATAAATAGTCGTTTAAGGGGATTACTGAAGGGGGTGGATTTTTATTCTACTGTCAGACTCTTTCTCTAAAATTTTACTTAAGAAGCTCAATTAGCTCTCTACCTTTTACTCAAAATTTAATTGTATTTCACTTTATTACTTAAACACCATCCAAAAATAATTGACCTCACTAGATTGGCAACCATATTATAAGATCAACAAAGGTATCCAGATAACAATATCATAAAACCTAGAGTGTTAAAATCACCTTCGGTGAAATATAGAATTTGGAATGGAAACGGAACCTGAATAGGAAAAATGAGAGAATCATGATCGAAGAATTCAATTAAGCACAACATTTTATTTATGAAAAATAAGAGCGATTGCTCATGCAAGAGGAGCATGACCAATTACATGGGAAATTGAGGCTTTAAGGTCTAAAAAAACTGTAATAACTTCCCAGGATCGAGTCCAATTGGAGATTCAAATATCCAAAGGACTCAAGGGTGATAATGAATAAATATAAACCCAAATATTTAGCAAAGTATGAAAAAATATAAAAAACATCACTCACCAAAACCCATCATTATTAAAAAAAAATAGTGTAAATCTAAGGACCGTTTGAGTTCATTGGAGTCAAGTAAGGATTCAGTATCTAATACTGAAGAGTCTTCTTTTTCTTCAAGTAGTGACCATTATCATAAGCAGAGAAAAAATCGTCTTGGCAAACATCATTCGTAAAAATGTTCAGCTCAGTGTAATAAGTCGAGTAAAAAAAACACTAAAAAAGTAAAGAGAAGACAAAATATGAAGGATTAGTAAGAGGATTAGGATACTACAGTACATACTACAAATTGAATGATCAGTTTGCTATCCAGTCTGAATCAGTGATGTTTGCCACCAACAGTGAGGATCATGAGATTAGCCAATGACATAATTGGAGAGATTCCCCTCTATCTGCAGATATCCTTTATGGTCAACTTCCCAAATGATTCAATATTTTAAATATGGAGACTTTTGATGGGAGTAAGGATCCTTATAATCATCTCGAACAATTTAAGAATTCATGATGAATTTTGATGATGATCACAAGTTGTTTTGTCGAGTTTTTCCCCAAAATTTGAGGGATAGTGATTTGAAATGGTATAATTGGTTTCTTCATGGGTTAATCAAAAGTTTTGATATGTTTTGGATAGCTTTTCAAAGATAACTTGTCGGAAGAAAATATATAAGAGGAAATTGGGATACAATAATTTTTTGTCTTCAGTTGATTGGAGAAAGCTTGAAGGATTATACCATTGATTTGTAGAAACCAAGAATGGTTTACAAGATTGCTTTGAACAAGTGGCTATAACTGATTTTAGACAAGGGCTTCTCCCCGAAGAGTTGGCTGATATTGTAATCAGAAAGAAAGCAATGTACTTTGGAACTCCGTTATCACAAGTTGAAAAACAGATTATAATGGAAGAAACGAAGATGCTAAAGTTACCATATCAGCAAAAGAATAGTACCTTAAATTCAAAACAATAATAAGCACAAATAACTGCTAGTTCTCATCTTAAGGATTCCAATCAGAATCCTTTTATACCTAGAGGGAACCAATATCCACAAGGTCAACATCAACAATATAGATCAAGGGCAAATCAATAGGTCTAACCTGATCATTTTGCGGAATTAACAGAGAGTGTTTTTGTCATTTTTTACAAGACAAAATATTATGTGCAATTTAGAAGATCTCTGAAAATCCATGGAATTTTTTTGTACGTTTTTCTTTCTTTTCTCGAACCACTAAAGTTCCCAAAATGATAGGGCGTCTTGGTGGATTTTAACCGATCTCCGATTCTTTGCTTTATTCCTTACATTGTGATTCGATTTTTTTGCTTTAATTATTTCAAAAAAGTTCATCCCTCATAAAGGTGATTAATATCTGATACGATGATAACTTATGGTAAAAATTTAACCAATTAAGAGTTTTCATATAGATAAAAATAAATCTTTAATGATTAGAATTTTAGACAACACTTTGATCAACTAGGCTTGAAACATTTTTAATTTTATTTTAAATAGGTTGGACCGAACCAAACCATCAATTTAGAGTCTCACACAAATCTTGATCAACTAAGGTTGGAACATTTCAATTTTATTACTAGACTGAAGCAGACCATCAAGTTAGATCCTCACATTGCTATTACCCAACTCAAGTTGGAATAATTTACTCGTTTACGTAAGTTGGATTGAATTAATCCATAAATATAGAACCTAGCACAAGTCTTGACCAACTAAGGTTGGAACAATTTACTTGTTTTGAAAATGACTCAATAAAATTGCTTCATAAACTAAAAACCAAAATTTGTAAGGGTAAAAAATGTATTAATGAGCCAACTTTGTAGGCATCTTGTTAAGACTTTCAGGCATCACCTATGTATGAAAGATTATGCCACATATATTATATCAAAGTTATGAAAAGTTTAATTTTAAAAGTGGTACAATAATTAAAAATTTAAGTTGAGTAGAGACTTAATTGGTCGATTTTTCATATGCATTGAAGTTTTTTATTCCTTGCTCATCTACAAGCTTATAGGTCCATGTCGTAACCATTTCAGACACAGTTTAAGGGCCTTCCCAGTTTGAATTGAGCTTACCAAGTATGTGATCTTTGAGTATGCAAGAAGACTTTGAGAGAACCTTGTATCATATCTTAAACTTGCATGATCAGACCCATGAAACATTTTTACTTCTCTTAAATGTGGTCGTCTAAAACTCTTAAATAAGTCTTAATTATTTTTTGTACGATAAAGTCCAAATCATATTTTCCCTCATCGTTTCCTTCTTCATATTAATTAGCCACCCTAAAAGATGACAAACTAATTTTTGTTGCGACAACTATATCCATGACATACACTAGAGTATAAAGGCTTTCACCAGTAATGGGGTGAGGTGTTGTTCTGTATGCCCACAGTATTTCCTAGAGAAAGTTGGCACATTTAACTGTAACTCATATTAATTTATTTTTCTCTATCTAGAATAATCTAGGCGGTGACCTTTACTTGTCCATTCGATTAAAGGTGAAAGGGTATAAAAATGTTATTAAATGTCTTTGGTTCCAGAGAAAGAACCAATATTTGTATTTTGAAACCAAAATTTTGATTTTCAATGGTGATTTCCTTTGGCATTTCAATCATGCATTAAATGTTAGTTAAGATGCAATTTATCAAATACCTAGCTCTTATTCTCGAGAGTACTTCCACCTCTACGAATTCGGAAAAGTTATCGATTCTAGTGATAAGTTGTTGGTGTACTCCTAAAGAATTAAGTAAAAAATTATGTTATGATTAATTTTGACAACTCATACCTTATATTTTACCCCATATCAGAAGCACTAGTGTACTTTCAAAATGATATCATGCATCATGTTTAGCCATAACGTATCAAATATATCATTTTAAGAAGTGGGATTATCCATAGCTATGAAAATAACCTAAGTCATTTTCTTGAATTCGCCCATTCGTAAAAAAACTTTAGTTTTAAACTAACCATCAACACTAGCACTTGCCCATGTAAACTAAGTAACCATCATATCTAAAATATAAATAGTTAAAGAATTCTTCATTCGATCATACGTTAACTTGAAGATGATATTCATTGAACTACCAATATCAAGTTAGATTTTCTAAATTTTTACCTCCTACACATTGTGACTTATCAAGAGGACATCTTCATGAAGGCTAACAACACATCAAAGATCCATTATAAAAAAATATAAGTGGGTACAGAGCTTTGTAAAAGTAGGTAGATGTTCTCTCATAAAATCGTGCTTCAAAATTTCCAACATACATCTGCTTTGAAGAGTTAGTTACCACTCCCATAGAGTCTTCCCTGAAGTTTGTTAAAATAATAAAATATGAGCTTAACTCTCCACCAGAAATGGTTCCTACAATACGAGGGTTCAGATCGGTGTTTAAATATTCACTTGACATATAAAAAGTTTCAGTTTCTTGATCCATTACCATCGTGGTATTCTTCTACTTAGGGACTAATAACTGAGTCGCTGACTCCCTTGATGCGACAAGTGCTGACACATTCCCTAGATGACTTTGAGTGGTATTACCATAGAATTTGATGAAATGGATCAATTTCTCATTGTCTATTAGAATTTGGATCTCTTACCTTAAAAAATATAATATATAGTATAATAGCTAATATTATTATAGTACTTGCAAAATTTGTTGTTTCTTTCTGTCCGAAGCCTTGTTAGAAGAAGTGGTTTACTTTACAGAATAAAATTCCTGGTTTTATAATATATTATAACCATATTTTCAGTCACTTCTATATAGTTTTCATGTGTAATCCGCGTATTCTTGTGGTCATCACAACCCATAATCAAAGGTTTTCCTTGAACCAGTGTAATATGACTTTTCCTCTACCCTCTTGAAACTTAAGGTTGTTACATCATAGGTTGTGCATGTGCCCCGGGGGGGGGGGTGATTCGATAATAGATTTTATTATTGATGTTGTTGCACCAGTGGTGCTTGGTACAATACTATAGACATGACACGAATCATGGAAGGTGGTTGATTATATTGCCGCGATTGTCGATTCAGGATAAGCCTAACTCGTCATTTCTTCGACTTTAACGTACAACTCTACCTGCACCAAAAATGCTCCAAACGCCAACACATTTTTCTTCATAAAAGATTATGCCAAGGTCCCCGAGGATCCTTGTTTGGATTATGTCTACAACGTGGGGAATTTGGTTATTTACAATGACCTCATCACAATCTTCCGATCTCTTTTTGGTAAAAATAAAATGTCGAGTATAATCTTTCAAACTATCTCCATGATCTTACATACAATGCAGGATAAATCTCAAATGTTTTGATTTCTTTACTACCGATGAAATGATACTTAAACAAGATACACAACATCTCAAAAAATTTAATTGACCATGAAGCCAACCGATTGAACCATGTCAAGACATTACCCCATGAAAGTCATCGAGAATGCCCGATATAAAAGCATATCATCATCTTCAAAACTTAACATAATGTTTATAAATTGTTCAATGTGATGTTCGAGATCACGGGTTCCATCATGTTTCTCCATTTTAAAAAGTCAAACTTTCATGACAATTCCCTATCTAATATTGTTTTTAGCTAAATGATACCTTCTTCGATTATAACCTTGACTAAATATAAGTCGATCCTCATCTTCATTCATTATCGGCTACTGATCCATGTTATATTGGGGTCCATTTTGGTAATAAGACATGTGATATTCATAGCCCAAACCATGGCGCAGAAACGTAGGTGGAAAGTAGTTTGGATTAAAAGCTTGAAGTTGGAAAGCGATACGTGGTGCTCTAGGTGAGGGATATGCCTATGGTTGAAGTTCAAGCAAATCCTCGGTTCAGATCGACTTTATAGCTGCGGTTGGAATGACCTCCGGTTCCTCATCTCAATCAAGGTTTTAGACTTTTTACAAATCTTTCTTAGTATTCTCGAAATGCTTGCTTCTATGTAGCGTAAACACACTTTGTATTTCTTTTGAAAGAGTTATAACTCTTGTTCGGACCGAAATACTTCAATAACTTTGAAGTCCGTTATCATATTTAACGGTCTCCGTCTTAACTTTTTTAATTTTGGATCGGAAATTTAGAGATCAACATTTTCCTTTCGATCTAAAATATGAATACGATTGTTTCGGTCATAAGTTATTGCGATTATTCTTCCAATTAACACGGACCTAATCAAGTATTTTCGCGAATAACTCGGGCAATACAAATTCTTTTATATACGTTGAATATTCAATATTGTCACAACAAACATGCAAATAATTTTTTTCTTCTAAATAGTTTAAATAGTTGTAAAAATATTTTCGAAATATATTTGATCTAGTTCAAAAAAAAAATATAAAATAAATAGTGAAAATAAAATAATAATGGTTAAACTCCGGTAAAGATATTTAAAGATCTTAAAACCTTTTATAACTAAAAAGAAGAAATCCACGATTAACCTCTTAAAACAATTCACCGACCTGCAAATAACATGTGAGCTTTTTCATGAAGCACCGACGTGTTTCTTATCTTACATTTTAATAAACATACAGAATCTACTCTCGTGTTCCATTCCAAAATTTATATTAATATAATAATATCCATCTTACGAAAAAATGGTGCAATCCAAAATCAGCGAAATGTACATGAATGTTATAATAATACAAAAAAAAAATCGAAAATAAAGTATTCTTTTTTGTTTTTGTATGAGGTATCAAACTCAGACACACCCACGAGGAGCAAACCCGACCCGATATCCCGCTAAATCATATACGACCCGAAACCCTTGTTGTTGCACGTTACCGAAAATGGATAACCCGCCGGTGGTACCCGCGAAAGCGAAACAAAACGTCCCAGTGGTGTCCACAGGGATTAGATAGTTCGTGGCCGGCAATGACACGTCAGCTCCTCGGAAATGAAACACGACTGTTGGCACCGTCACCTGTGATTTCCCGGTGAGATCGAAGCACGTATCGAATAACGAAAACCCGGCGGTTTTTTTCAAACGGGATGCCCCGACCCGAAATGCGTTCCTTAACGCAATATAAGCAGGTTGGGTCAGTCGGGTCACGGATGTACCCGAATCTATGATAATCCCTCCATCTCCGATCGGGTTGATTTTAAATAAAGAAGCGGTTACCCCTTTTACACGTTTGCCTCCTACACTTATCCCCATGAGATCCAGATAATAAAACGAGTCGAGTCTCCGGTTTGTTAATAACGGAGTGAACCGGGTTGATCGTGAAACGGCGGCGTCTCCGAAAATAATAGAAGATGGTTTTGTAGAAGCGGATCGGTCGACTAAACAATACGAAAATTTCCGATTAAATTGTGGACCGGTCTGAGAAGGGAATGACAAACTCCCTCGACCGAGTCCTAACAAACCGGCAGCTCCGACGAATAGTCCTTCGTTATCATGACCGCATCCAATAGCGACGTGATCGATACGTTTTCCACGGAAGGTCAATGTTTCGGTGACGAAATTACCACCGGTGAACGACCCATCGCCATACATGACCTCATAGAGACACGTTTTGGTTCTCACCTTGCAGCCGCTGGAGACCAACTGTCGACAGAGCGGTGACCCACATTTGACGGTGGAGAATGAACGGGATTTTCTCGGGTCGAAAACTGGATCCGATTGGGAGTAGCAGCTTGTACATGGAGCGCATTGGAGCCACATGACGTCGCTTCCAGTGTCTAAAACCATGTAGACGTATCTCGGTGGTGTCCCTACGCCAAAGCGAGTGAAGTACTCTCCGCTCCCTTGGTTCAGACCTGAGATAACTGAACCGCTAAAGCCAGATCTCGAAACGTGACTGGAATTGATTTTCCCGACGACGGAAGCGGCGACGGATGTGAGGGTTTTAACGCGGTGGATATCACGGCGGAGACGGAGGCTAAAGAGCTGATCTGGGGTTTTATTAGAGGATAGAGCATCTAAATGATGTAAATGAACTGTTAATGAAGCGGTGGATTCAGCTTTGGCGGTTGCAGTTTCCGTTTCTGTTTGTAATTCAGATTCGGGCCAGGAGAGTGTGGGTTTTGAAGGGAGAGGGTTGAGTTGGAGGGTTCGGTATCGGAGAGAGGAAGCGGCCGCGACGGAGCAGGAAACAGTGAGTAGGAGGAGGATAGTGAGGAGTGTTTCTATTCTGTTGATCTCCATTGAAAGAAAAACTAGAAGTTTGAGAAAAACAAGGTGGGATGTAAGAGAGTATAAATAGTAGTAATCTCAGTACAATAATGTAACCACATAATCTAAATGTTAAGTATAAACACATTCAATCCAAAGTTAACTAATAAAACTACTTCCGTGTTAAATAAAAATTGCTGTTTTTAATTTTACCTCCTAGATGATAGTATTAGTATGCAGATATAAAAATTAAACTCATAAAGATAACTTTTCTTTTCCAAAATTGAAACATATTAATTGATCTAGTGTCTATACAACCTAGATTGAAAACAGGAAACGCAACCAAAAGTAAAGGCGTTAAAATGAAAACTCGAAGTCAAGAAAAACCACAAAAAATAAAGGCGTTAAAATAAAAATTCGAAGTCGATACATGCTGAACCATATAAAGGTTAACACACGAGTTGAATCTACCATGGCTATTTAGATGCTTTCGAGCTTAAAATTTAAGGCGAACAGAAGCAAAATTTCAGGCAAAACAAACAAAACAGTTGTAGAGGGATGAATCGAAACATGTAATTTGGTTACGATTAAGAGCTAAGAGACTTGGTCCGTCATGTGCTTGATGTAATGCTATCAGACCAAACGAGGCATTGCATAAGGATATCAGCTAATTTGGTTGCATAATGGATTGATACAAGATGAATGACGACCCTGATGGCGAAGATTTTTTGAAAAACAAAGATGGCGAGCTTTCAACAATAGAGAGATGACCAATATTGTTGTTCAGATATTATAAGGAGATGTGCTTTAATTAGAACCTTTGTAGGAGTAATAGCTGAGCAATATGTAGGCGATCTTGTAATATCAGCGCATGACTTATGTGGTGGATTTGAACTATTTTATCCATGAATGATTTTGTTATTGCTATTGCTTGAATTTCCTTGATATCACATTGATTTAACTCTAATGATCGAATTACAAGAAAATCTTTACGATCGAAGGAGTTTTTTTTGTTGTAGATTGGTTGAATCTTTCATGACTGCAAGGAGTCTGGAGTAGGAAGCAATTCAATGAAACTACGAAGAGAAACTTATAATTAGGATGAGGAATGAGGATTATTAGAGATCAAGAATATCTTTCTTGGCGCATAATTTTTAGAGACCAAGAATCTCTTTCTTGGAGCATAATTCGTGGAACATCCCCTGACTTCTCTAAACATATTTGTTAAGACATTTAACTTTATTCTTCTATATTTTGTAAAACATAATTATTAATTGTCAATATATTATGATAATATATTATACGAAGATAAACTTAGAATTAGGAGGAATGAGGATTCTTGGAGATCAAGAATATCTTTCTTGGCGCATAATTCTTAGAGATAAAAAATCTCTTTCTTGGAGCATAATTCGTGGAGCATCCTCTCACTTCTAAACATGTTTGGTAACACGTTTAAATTTTTTCTTCTATATTTTGCAAAACATAATTATTAATTGTTAATATATTATGATAATAAATTAAAAAAATCATAGTATAATATGCTGACAAAACGGAAAAAAGTAATTTTGTTGGTAGCAAAAATGTTCAAGATAATAGAGATGACGCGAGCTCCAAGAAATTCGAACTCCAAGAAATCCTAAAATTGTGGAAATTGCTTCCTCTCTATACCATCTTCTCTTTCATTAGACATCGCTGATATTTACTAGTCTTCATTGAATTGTTGTAGATCCATAAAGTGTTTCAAGCATCTTTGCAAGATCTGGGAACTTGGAGCTGGTCCGCCATTATACATAATACAAGAAAGGATTCCTCAGTCGTAAGAAGATGAAGATCGGAAGACTCACATTAAGAATTTTAAGGTTCAATTGTAAAGGACTCTTAACCATTTAATTCAATCAAGAAACTACCTATTTGGAGTGAGTTCCTCTTTCTCCCGTAACCCTAAAACCCAAATTAGGGTGAACTTGAAATCCGAGTAATTCGAAGTCTCATCTTTAAGAAATCATCAATAAACCATCTCCAAACCATCCAAAGGCTCACCCAAAACTATGGAAAAATAAAGAAAGATATGAGGAGAGAAAGTTTATAGATGAAGAATTTCCTCCTCTCAAGAACACATCCAATCCAGCTCCAAAAAAGAGTAATCAACCACAACAAACTCAAGGAAAGTCTTACAAATATACGATCAGAACCAAGCCAAACAAAAAATAATTTCTACACAAGAATACTAGTACTTCAACCAAGGGGAATTCAGTGCAGTTTATTTCTCGAAACAAGATAAGTTACTACTTTTTGAAATGTAAAACATATTTTAATCGGTAAATTCTCCGAAGGTAGAGCTCCATTGCATGGCGTACAAGAGTTCTTGCATACCATTAAACTCTCTGATGATTTTAACATATATAGTTAGGACCGGAGACACATCATTATCGAATTGGACCTAATAGAAGACCTTAGGATTTCAGCCAACTGGCCAGCATTTCATGAGATTATTAACGTGGAATCATGACTTCAATCCTAAGAGAGAGTCCCATGTGACCCTAATATGGGTCACATTTCCTAAAATCCAAAAGTATTTATATAATAGGGATACAATGGCAACCATAGCTAAAACATGATGCAAAACTTTAAAGGTATGGGTTCCTAATAATAACATAACTAAATTTAACTATTTCCAAGCTTGGATAAAACTTGATCTATCCAAACCCTTTAGTGGAATTTTTTGGATCTATTTCGATCATCAAGATGGCCTATGGTTAGATGTTAAATATGATTACATACCTGATTATTGTCTAAGATGTTATCATTTAGGAAAAAATGTTGATCAGTGTAATAAAGAGAAAAAACCCATTGATTCTCAAGAGAAACTTAATATAGACATAACAAATAGTTTTCTTAAGGAAGAACATAATGTTAAAGCTAAATGGATCCCAAAACAAAAGGTTAAGTCAATCATTATCATAAATGAAAATGCAATATTTATTGTATTGAAAATAGTATCAATACTGTTAATAATATAAATCAACCAGAAACTCAAGATTCTACAGAAATCCAAGATCCTAAAATTCATATATCTAGCAATAATGAACCAGTAGATAAATCCAACTTAGACTTTGTGGAAGTTGTCCACTCTATAGAGCTTAACAATAGATTTAACACTTTAATTGACTCTTCTGAAGAAGAGCCAACACATGAATCCCCAAAACCTACTGTGGTTGGTAGCTTACCAGCTACTCTTTCCTCTTCCCAAATTTAATATCAAATGGAATTTATTGAAATCACACCCAAAAGAGCTAAAAATAAAAATTTAAAGAAAGGAAAAAGGTTACCAAAGACACTAAAAAGGGCACAAAGCTAAATATCACTAGTTTTAAATGACAGTTAAACTTTTAAACTGGAACACTATAGGTATATGCAACAAAAATGCAATAAGAAGATTGAAATTTATAATTAAAAAGGAATCCATACACTTTAGACTTTACAAGAATATATGGTTTATGAAATCAATTTTTCATCAATCTTAAAAGTTTTAGGTTTTGAGCATGGTATTATCAATTTAAATAATAAAAGGTTGATCCTTTGCAATGACAACTATAAGGTTTATGTTAGTTGCAACCATGAGAAACTCCTCTACTTTAAAGTTCACTATAATAATAATAGAAAATAATTCACAACTACTGTAATATATGCTAAATGTTCTGGAATCAATAGACTTTTATTTTGGAAAAAATGAGAACCTTTGCCAACAACCATTGGTATAAAATTAACACTCTCAATAGTTTCTAGGTTAACAAAAATTGAGATTTAAAGAGACTTAGTTACCTTATGACCCATTCTATTATAAACACGATTAATAACTTTAAAATAAACATTAATATAAAGGATGATATCATCTGGTTTATTAATAAAAGTGGAAAATATAGCACTAAGATCACTTGGAACCACTTAAGAACTAAGAATCCTGTCTCAAATTTCTTTGAAGAGATTTGTAATTCTTATATCCTCTCTAAGTTCTCATTTTTGTTATGGAAAGTGTTGAAAAGTTGGATCTCTGGAATCCAACCTTCAAAAAAGAAATTTTATTTTGGCTTCCAAATGCCAATTTTGTCACAACATTGAAACAACCAACCATCTGTTTGTTTCATGTCCAACTACTTGGCCTATCTGGAACCATTTTGTTGTTCTATTTAATGTTTCAATAGCCAATACTATGATCACCCACCTATCATGTGTTGGTTTTGGTTCACACATATAACTAAGCATATCAAAATCATGCTTCCAACTATCATATGTTTGACTATTTAGTTTTTCAGGAATAAATCTAAATATAGTGGCTCCTTCTATATCTCACCAAGTTATTATAGATAACATTCATCATATATTATCTAATTTTGATTGTTCTAACACCCTCGATAGAAATTTATGGCATGGAGACCTTAATGTAGCTTAACATCTTGGTTGTTTCTTTCATAAATTACATAGCAAAGATCTGATAGTTAAATGGACTATACCTAAGGCCCATTGAATCAAATTTAATATTGATGGTTCTTGTCTCCTCAATGAGAATCAAGTGGGGTTGGTATCTTTAAATATACTAATGGTAATATTACTCATGCATATAGTAACCTATATGTCAAGTAATATCATTTGATTGCTGAATGTAGAGCCATTCTTGAGGGTCTGCTCATTTGCAATCAGAAGGGCCTTAAATGTAGATATTGAAACACATTCATCTCTATTAATTCACATGTTGGCCAATGATGTTGGACATTGGTATTTAAATCTAATCTTAAAGTGTTGATGAACATTAATAGGATCAAACATGAATATCAAATATATTTATAGACTTCAAAACCAAACTACTAATTGGTTGGCTCATTAGGCTCTAAAATGTAAAATGAAATTGAATCTGGCTAGTAATCAAATCCTTAATCCATTAAAAGCTACAGTATTTCTAGAAACCTTGGATTGTGGATACTGATATTTGATATCTAGGATTTTGGATACTTGATATTAGATAACTAGGATTGATATCTAGTTTTATGAGCAATGTTCTGTTATATTTACGAATGGTTGATCTTATTTTTGTCAAGATAGTAAAAAATGAGAATCAAATCACTTTCAAGGATTCACTTGCTTGGATGATCTTAGAGATGATGACTTTTTTGATGAAGAAGTTTATGTTGTTAAGTCTCAATTTGTCCGGGAGTCTTTTTTTTATTATCAAAAATTTAGTTTATATGGCTGTTATCAAGAAGTTGTCCTAAATGGTATTTCATTTTATAGTTTATTAATTTGTAACCTAAATTTAAACAATCTTGATTATTGATCAATAAAGTAGCCACTCTTTAAAAAATGAAATTTTGTCGGAAAATAATTTTTTTGATTTTTAAAATTATTTTAGTGTCTTATTTTGGATTAAATAACATTTATCATCTAAAACCAAACCTATTTATCTTCTATTATTTAAAAATGAGCTTAATATCATATACCATTCATATAATTTTATCAATTATTACCAGCAATTTTTAAATATTCCAAATATCCTTTATTTGTTATATAAATATTATTTAAAGTCTCATTATCTTTTCTTTTTTTTTCTTTTTTTTTCGTGATTTTCTATTTCTTCTTTTTTAATTTTTGTTTTTTCGTAGTTATTTCAACCATCGGGTATAAACTTGTTAAGTTCTCCATTGATTGACTGTTTTATGCAATTTTTTGTTTGGTTTGATCATCAATTTTGATTTTTAAGTCTTGTTTTACTTTCGAATTTTCAATAATGCAAATAGTTTGATTACGACAAAATCGATTAGATTATTTTCTGACTCTTCTAAAACTGTGTAGCATATCGGCTATCAATGTATTTCCATAACCGTAAATACAATTCATAGTATATTGTTTAAAATGAATTCGTATGCCGATCTAAAATCTAAGTATAAATCATTGATTAATAAATTTAGAAAAGAACGAGAAAAGAAAAGAAAATAAGATATTTGGGTGAGGAAAACGATATGTCATGCGCACAAAAACACGACCAAAATATAAATTGTGAATTTCAAATCGTGAACCAAGAGTGATATTCGAATTGAGAATCATATGATAAATCCAAACTGAGACTCATGAGTTAAACGTGAATCCCGAATCATGTGTTAAATTTGAAATGAGAATCATGGGTTAAATGCGAATCGTGAATCATGTGTTAAATTCAAATTGAAAATCTCCAAATTGAAAATCATGTTATAAATCCACAATGAGAATAATGGATTAAACGCAAATAACGAATCATGTTTAAAGTCTGAACTGAGAATTATGTGTTAAATCCAAAATAAAAATCATCAGTTAAACGCAAATGGTAAATCATCTGTTAAATATGAACTGAGAATATATGTAAAATTTGAAGGAGAATCATAGATTTAAAGGGAACTAAGAGTCATGAGTTAAGTACGAACTGAAAATCATGTGTTAAATATGAACTGAGAATCATTAGTTAAATACGAACTAAGAATCAATGGTTAAATTCAAACTGAGAATCATGTGTTACATCGAAAGGGAGAATCATGACTTAAACGTGAATCGTGAATCACGTGTTAAATAAAAAATACAAATCATGTGTTAATTCCAAACTGATTTACGGGTTAATTATGAATCATGAGCCGTGTCTTAAATACAAACTAAGATTCATGTGTTAAAGGCAAACTAAGAATCATGAGTTAAAACCAATCATGAATCATATTTTAAATATGAATTGAGAATCACGTGTTAAAGTAAATTGAGAATCATGAGTTAAATGTGAATCGTAAATTATGGCGGAGGCCAACTGCATCGCCCGCAGTGACCATGCAATGCAAAATTCTTACCATTTCGCCATGAATTCTCTATTTCGGGTGGATCGTACTGTCACTCGTTACGTCGAGAAGATCCCTATCCTTCGTCACCCTCTTCCTTCACCCGATGATTGTTCTGGCGGTACTCTCTCAGGTAACTGATATGTTAAATTGTAATCGTACAATTATCGTATAAGTAAAGTGAGTATTTTATACTCGGATATCGAACCCTAAGGAGATTAATAAATCTAATTCTAAAAATTTATATATGATTGTACTAATCTGAAAAAAAAAAGTTAATAAAATTTGATCCGAAGATCCAGATGTGGGTGGTTTTTCTAAAATAATAAACCTTTTATAAATTGGAAATTATTAAATCTAATCCTAAAAATTTATATATGATTGTACTAAATTATGAATTTTATCCAGCCATGTCTTTTCTAAAATTACGTTGTATGAACAAGGTGTGTCCATTATTATGAATAAACATTAAACTTTCTTACTGAACTTTTTCCTTTCGGATACCACATTAAAACTTTATTATCCTACAATAAGAAAATCCCCATTGAACCTACTTTGTGTCAGTATAAGAACCATGGCTCCTCTTACTTTGTCATATGTATTTTTGTACAAGATATTTATTTAGCTTCATGATCTATCATCACCATTTTTACTTTTACACCAACCAACTCAATTATAATAAGAATTGCGTCATGATGATGTATTATCACCCTTTTTAAGTCATTCTCCAAGAATCCTAGCACTAGATAAAGATTTGTATACAAGCGAGGTAATGGATGGCTTTGATAAGAACGTCTAGATCCTTTATATATTTCTTCTTAAAATTCCTAGAGATCGCATAAATTGAGTCTCCTCGTGTAATTACAAAAACTCTTTATAGATCCAAGTATTATCGTTGTTACCCCTTTGTTCATCATCTATTACCACACCTTGTATTGTATACCTTGTTGGAGGATCACATTTCTTCGTAACATGTCAAGGTATTTTTTTTTTCACAAACTATGGAAGTTTTCCCTCATCTATCGAATTCATCTTTTAAATCAGAACAATCTATCTGTAATACCTTATGTCATTATGACATTTACAAAAAAAAAATCTATTATCATTAGGAGTCCACATTATCTCAGGTCGTTGATACTTTATCACATCCTTAGTTTGTTTATAAATCATTCACAATATTCATTAGCACACTCTGACTTTCACTTTGCATTGTTGAACCCTTTTTTGTTCCTTTTTGAATTATGGCATTAGACATAATGTTTCGGCCGAGATGCGGATTCGTCGTTCTTGTACTTGGAGGTTGAAGCTTCATTATTACATTTGGAATTAACCTGCATAACTAAAGTAGGTTTATTAGTGCCAAAATATGGTAAAATGGATATGCATTTTGATTTTCAGGCTTTCCATCGATAATGAACCTAAAGAATATGTTCAAAGTTTAATGTTTTATTCTTCATAAGGGTCTCCGGTAGAATATTTTACAAAATACCTTGTATGTATGCTACAATTGCCATCAAATCATGAAAATCTTGTAACCCATTATATGTCTCTGTAAATATTCCTATATAGTCTTACAAATTTTCTTTGGGATTTTGTTAGTATGGATGATATAATCTTCATCTTATTTAATAACTTTGGAACTAATAAATTGATTGTTGAATAATGTATGTAATATTTTGAAACTATTGATACATATTAAAGGAAGGGTATCAAACTAAGTTAGAGCTCCTCTCTTAAAGGTCACAGAATGTTCATTCACACCAAATCATAATATTTCGTTTTTAGAATCATATATATGGCGTTTCATTATATATATTGCCATTGTATTTATCCATTTTGTGATTATTGAATTTTGGCGGGAAATATCTGTAAAATAACTACAGAACCAGTGGAGAATCCTCGTCTTATAGATCCTCATCAACAAATGATCATACTTGTTTTATTTTAATTACCTTACCCTAAGAAGAGGTAAGAATGTTAATGACCATGTCCCTACCACTGCGTATCCGAAGGTTGGGGGTAACATTTTGAATAATGTTTTGTGGGTAGACCTAAAGGAATTATTTTTTATGTGAAACCATCTAGTAAGGTCTCAGTTTAGCTAATCAAGGGAACCCCATAGGCTTTTTCTTGTATTATTGATGAATGAAGTTTTGTTGGTTGTTTATTTGAAGGCTAACATGTAAATGTTGTTTGGTATAATGTTGAAGGGATATGATAATTTTTTTGTTTAGTAGATAACATTATTGAATGAATTAGAGAAATTGGAGGAAATATCGACTATGGCACTTGTTGTGTTTCCAGAGCTTGTTAAAAATTTGTTTGTATAATTTGTGGCAACTAAGTAAGTATCTAGACATTCTGTTAAGGAATGATCTGTTTGGGATGGATCCATTGTGAATATACCTGTTGAGTACTCTAATAATTAGGCATACATGTTTTTGAGGATTACGCATATCTACTTGGGGGTTAGGTTGACTTCCCCAGTACCCATTCACCTGGTATTGAGTTGTAGATTCTTAATGGCGTGTTCATCTTTCTTATTTTTATGATCATGCTTTAAACTTGAAATCATGTTTCTCCTCATCCTAATACGTCGATGAAGATGTTTCTCGCTTATTTTGGATGACTCTTGGTTTAACATTTCTTTACGATCATCATTCTTAGTTTTAAACGGAAACTTGTGTTTATTGGTGATATTATGGTAGCGGTCTCTTTTCATGGAGCTTGTAGCATCGCCACCCTCATCTAAACCATTATTGTATGGAAGTTAGATCTTAGATCTTAGTCGTGCCACATGAATATTTATCACAGTTTTGAAAATTCACAATTAACTTGCATGTTCCTCTTTTATTTCTTTTATAAATTGGTCAACATCCACAAACGGAGCGACTATGACAATGAGAGAAAAGTCGATGGTCCCTTGGGTATATCCTGATCAAGAGAGTGACCGATTTTCATATATGAATTCACTATTGACATTTTTTCAGTTGGTTGATTACTAGTGTTTTAAGAAAATATAGTAAGGGTACGAATCAATTCTAACAGACCGACCAATTATATGAGGTTAATTTGTGTCCGAGTTTTATTTACTAATCTCATATGATCAATGTTATGAATAAGTTAGTGGAATAGAATTTGTGAAGACTGGGGAACTAAAGCTTAGAAGAAAATGCATTGGTGTAATTGATAAGGTCAGATAATTTTGACACTACACTTTATATCAATCTGAAGAGCAGTTCAGACAAAACCAGTACCATGTCCAACCAAACAGAATAAATTAGTGGAACATGACTCAGCTAGGTGTTGGTCTTTTTATCTCTTAGGCTAATGGGTTCTTAAATTTGACCCAAGCCCACAAAATGACCCGAAAGGCCCATGGGTCATTAATTAAGTATAAATACCCCAACTACTTTCATTAATGAGGGTAATCAGAATTCACTGCTAGCACACATCTTAATTATCTCTTTACATTCCACCTTAAACACTAAATTCCCAAAACACTTTACAAAATTACCCTCGATCAGAAATAACCCACACCAAATTGGCGACCATAGTGGGAGCAAGATGGTTCCTGAATGTTCCACCTCCTGAGGTGGAAGTAGAAAAAGAAAATAACGAGTACACAATTGAGGAGCGCGATTAGTTGAGGGCTAAGATAGAGGCATTGAGAGCGCTAAAACAAGAAGAAAAGGGGTAAAAGAAAAAACCGGTGCGTTGGTGCTTCACCATACTTACAATCATGGAGAGAACAAACAGTTCATAAAGACTCATCTCAGCTCTAAGAAAACGCATCGATCTAAACATATGGAGAGATCCATTTTGGAATCCTCCACCAGCTCATCTAATAATACAGAACTTGAATAGTCAGTCTCATCCATCAGTGATGAAGGTCGATCAAAAAAGAAAATAAGGCTTACTAAAAAGTATTCAAGAAAAAAAGGGATAGGCATGTCAGACTCAAGAAACATCATGGGAAGATAAAGGGTTCAGCCGATCAGCATATTGATTGTTTGCTGATTGATCCCTTTGCTTTCCAGTCCGAACCAGATATTTTTACTACTCTAGATGAAGATACCGTGTTTGGCCGTAGCAAAAACTAGAGGCAATCACCTTTATCTGCAAAAATATCCTTCAGACATCTTCCTAAAATATTTGACAGTTCTAAGATTGAAAAATATAATGGGAGAAAAGATCTGGACAACCATCTTGAGCAGTTTAAGAATTCAATGATAAAATTTGACGATGACGATAGACTGTTGTGTAGGGATGTCTCCCAAACCTTCACGGGAAGTGCCCTCAAGTGGTATAATAGTCTCCCTCAGGGATCTATAATTTTTTTTGACATATTTTGGGTTGCCTTCCGAAGGTAGTTCGTAGGAAGCAAGGAGCTTAAGGGTAATGGGGATACCACCATCCATTGCGCTTAAGAGCCAAATGAGTCTATAAAATAGTACATCAGCCAGTTTGTGAATACAAAGAATGAGTTAGTAGACTGCTTTGAATAAGTTGCAATTGCTTCTCTCAGACAGGGTTTAAATCCGGGCAACTTATCTGATTCAGTGACTCGGAAGAAGGCTATGACCTGGGGGAGGTTGTTGAATCAGGTTGGAAAACAGATTAATGTTGAGGAAACCAAAAAATCCAGAGTGCCTCCCCAGATTAGGTCCACCACTACAGCATCAACACTTCAAGCTGCTAATAAGTCCGGTTACAGATCAAATGAGACTGGACATGTATATAACTGATCAAGGCAAGATCAGTCCAACCAGAACCAAAACCAACAAGTTAGAAATAAAAGGAGACCTTGGGTTCAACCTAAGTAGTTTGCTGAATTGGGGGAAAGTGTGGCTACAATATATGACAAAACTAAAAATGAAGTACATTTTAGAAAACCAGCAGCGTCGCAGTCTCCTAGAGAAAATCGGAGTACCCGTTTCTGTAAGTACCATAATGATATTGGGCATGATACCCATGATTGCATAGGTTTGAAGCAAGAAGTCCAGAACCTCACTGAAAGAGGTAAGTTGGGGGCTTATGTTAAAAAACAAGGGGGGAGCAGACCGCATAATGCACAATCCAATGCAATACTCCTCGAGCTACTCTTTCAAGCAATCTTGGAACGTCTAGACATAAATATACTATGGTAATTACTGAAAGGTTTGATGTGGACTCTGAGTACCTTGATCCGGATCCAATTCAAAATCGGCTGGGGGTAATAACAGACAAGACTACTATTGTCTCTGGTTTGATTAAGTATATTGAATCTTTAACCATTTTTGGAGAGGACACTATGACTGCACCTTCTAGTTCTTCAAAGAAGAGGCATATTAACAGTTTGACCACCCAGTTGGATGGAAGAATGTCCACACACCTGTACCAAACTCCATCTCATATCATATTTTTCGATGAGGATGAGCTAAGAGACATTGCAGGACCTCATGAAGATGTCGTAGTGATAGGGGCATCGATAGGAGGGAATGATATACGTTGAATCCTGATTGACATAAGTAGTTCGGCAAACATCTTGTTTTTAAGCTCTTACAAGCAGATGAGAAACCCTTCGGTCATACAATGTTTGAACAGAACCATTGTGGGCTCATAAGAAGTTTGGCAGATGTGATTGGAGAATTCGAAGAAGAAGTATTGTTGGGAAAAGTACCTTTTAAGAAAATGGTAAGAGTATTGTTTGTGGTGGTGGATTGCCCAGCATCTTATAATGAAATATTTGGAAGGTCTTGGCTCTCCAGAATGCATGTTGTGGCCTATATTATCCATCAGTGTTTAAAATACGATATGCATGGACAAGTAGGTATTGTCTGGATCAGTAAAAAAGTAGCTAGGGAATGCTATGCAACAAATCTTGCCTTTAAGTTTGTGGATGCAGTCAAGATTAACAAGGATTAGCAGCTATTGGAGCCTTCCACCGATGAGAATGAAATTGATTATCCCAGGGAAGCTCCCAATTTCATAATACCTATAGAGGAAGTTGAAGTTCATTCCCTAGCTGAGGGTAAAAGTGTTAAAGTTGGAACCAAGATGGCGCTATGTTTGAAACACAGGAGATTATATTTTTCATGAATAATCTACATGTATTTAATGATGATGTTACCGGAGTGCCTGCTAATGTAATTTGTTATAAGATGTCCATACGACCTGATGTTGGACCAGTTGTACAAAGAATAAGGTCATTCTCTAAAGAAAAAGCAGATGTAATTGTTCAAGAAGCTAATTTCTTGACCAAAATGGGCCACATCAAAGAATCTCAATACCCATTATGGATTGCTACTCATGTCTTAGTCAAGAAAAAGAATGGCAAGTGGCGCATGTGTAATGACTTCACTGATCTTAATAGAACATGTCCCACAGATCTTTATCCTGTCTCTTGGATAGATCAGTTGGTGGACTCCACCTCAGGGAACAAGTTGTTGTCCTTTATAGATGCATTTTCAGGGTACAACCAAACACAAGTAGATACGAAGGATCAAAATCACACCACTTATATTACAAATATAGGTCTTCATTTTTATAAAGTTATGTCGTTCGGATTGAAAAATGCTGGGGCCACCTATCAAAGGTTAGTAAATAAAGCTTTTGCTAGCCAGATTGGCAGAAATATGGAAGTTTATATAGATAACATGATGGTGAAAATCCTTGAAGAAGATGTACACATATCAGATCTTCAAGAAACATTTTCCAACTTAGAGGCTATGCATTTAAAGCTAAGCCCTGAAAAGTGTGTTTTTTGGGTCCGGTCTGGAAAGCTCTTGGGTAATGTAATAAGTGAAAAAAGAATTCAACCTGATCCAGATCAGCTTAATACTCTATTAGCTATGGATCATCCTTGGAGCACCAAGGAAGTTCAAAGATTAACCGGACGTTTTTCTGCGTTGAATAGGTTTATTTCAAGATCAACAAACAAATATGCTCTATTTTTCTAGGTGTTAAGGAATACAAAAGATTTTAATTGGTCTTCATAGTGTGATCAAGCCGTTCTTGAAATCAAGAAGCATTTGTCTTCACCCAAGACTCTATTTAAACATGTTAAGGGAGAAAAGCTCTACATATATTTAGGTGTATCAGAATATACAATAAGTGTTGTCCTAGTAAGAGAAGTGGATAATTACCCTCGTCTGAATTTATTATATTAGCAAAAGTCTGTTGGATGCTGAAAGAATATATTTGAAGTTAGAAAAGTTGTCCTTGGCTTTTGTAATTGCGACAACAAAAATAAAACAATACTTCCAAGCTTATTTAATTTCGTTCGAACATCTTTTCCTCTGAAGAATGTTCGAACATAAAGCTGGTGTATCAAACAGAATGACCAAGTAGTCAGTTGAGCTGGGTGATTATGATATTGATTTTGCGTCCTGAACGGTGATTAAAGCCCAATCAGTGGCCGGTTTCTTGGTAGAATTCCATGTTGATAGGTCCCCCGGACAAATGCAAGAAAACCAGTCCAAGAAAGAATGGGTAATCTGAACTGATGGTGAATCTAGTATATGGGTATGGGGCTGAAATTTGTTTAACTTCTCTCTATGGTGATACTATCTACCAGGCTATATGTTTTGGTTTGATAGCCTCTAACAATGAATCCGAATACGAAGCAGCTATAGCTGGTCTCAAGCTAGCCCTTATATGTGGGGCCAAAAGAGTCTGATTAATGAGTGACTCCCAACTACTTATTCACCATTCTCTGGGGGAATCTGAGGCAAAGAAAGAACAATTGATAAAATATTTTCTTATGTTGAGAGAAGTTGCTGCAAGCTTCAAGAGCATCCACTATGAACACATCTCTAGATCAGAGAATATTGTGGCAGACTTTTTGGCAACCATAACTTATTCTGAATCTTATCCTTGAATTCTAATGTTATAGTGTCCATCAATACAAACAGGTCAAGAAAACGGTAAAGAGAATGAAGATTGTATGAGCATTTTGTCATTCAACCCAAGGACTGGAGGTATGATATTTTTGCAGTTGATTTTCGATGGGATTTTGCCTCCGGATAAAACCATGGCTAAGAAAATTAAATATAAGGCTCGTGGTTTCCTGGTATCAAGAAAAATTCTTTACAAGAAATCTTTCAGCAAACTTCTTTTGCGTTGCTTAGGATTTGAAGAATCCTGAAATGTGTTATCCGAACTACATAACGAGGAAGGTTCAGCACACTGTGGCTACAAAACCCTAACCAGAAAAGTCTTATTAGTAGGGTACTATTGGCCGACGATAATGGCAGATGCCAGAGATATGGTAAAGAAGTGTGATCATTGCCAGAGATATGGTAAGGAAGTGTGATCATTACCAGAGATATGGAAATGAAATCCATATGCCAGCAGTTCCTATAGAGTCCATATCTGAACCAATACTTTTTGATAGATGGGGGTTGGATATGGTTGGGCCTCTTCCCATGACATCTGATGGATGTTGAATGTCATAGTTGCTATTGACTATTTTTCTAAGTGGATATATACAGATCCCCTAGCTGGAACCACTTCTAAGTCAATTATAAAATTCATTTTATCTAACATATGTTATAGATTTGGGGTTTCCCGGAAGATCACCACAGATAATGGGCCACAATTTGATAATAAAGACATGGAAATGTTTTGCACCTATAGAGGAATTCAACACTGTTTCTCTTCTCCTTCCACCCTCAAGCCAATGGGAAATTTGAAGTTGCTAATCGAACAATCTTGTCTGGGCTGAAGAAAAATCTGGAGGGAGCTGCAGAATAATGGCCAAGTTATCTGCAAGAAGTACTATAGGCTTACCGAACTACTCCTCGGATTGTTACACAAGAATCCCCTTTTGCCCTCGTTTATGGGATGGTTTCAATCACACCTATAGAAGCTACTTTACCATCTTACAGAATCTAGAACTATTCAGAACAGGCAAATAGTATGGCAGTTAGAAATCAGTTAGATTTGACTGAAGAGAGAAGACTTAAAGCGCATTTAAGAACAACACACTACCAGGGTCTAATAAGGAGTAGATATGCCTCCAAAGTTAAAAGAAGAGATTTTCGATTCGAAGACAAAGTCTTAAAAAAGTCTTTTTGCACACTAAGGAGAAGCAGTTCAGCAAGCTGGCTCCGAACTGAGAAGGTCCTTATGTAGTATCTGAAAAAGTTAAACCTGGGACATTCAGACTTCAAGACAAAGAGGGTAGAACACTAAAGCACCCTTAGAACGTTGAACATCTGAGGTTATACTTAGAATAAAAATCTCTTGTAAATATTTAATTTTTTAAACGTCAATGTAAATATTAGTGAAGCATACTCTTTCCTACCCTGGTGGAGTGGGGAGGTTTTAATGAGGTATTCGGGTTTTTTAAATAATATTATATGCCTTCTTTAAGAGTCTGGTGCAAAATTCTTCTTGACCTAACCATAGTATGAGGTGATCGGATATTAAATACCCATTAAACATCCTGACTCTCAAATATCTTTGAGTTGATTGGATTTGTTAAACATTTGATCACATTCATTAAACATTTGTGATCAGAATCATTTAATGATTATTAAACACTTATTTAACGAATCAGAAATATTGAAGGTTATTTAAACATTGGCTACAAAGAGATAAATGACATTCACACAAAGAAAGATACGATAGTAAAACTTGATCGGAATAGATCCATTCCACAGTTTACAAATGCCTCGACCTTTCAAAGACTTTGGTTCATGAGATAGAAATTCAAAGAAAATGCAAAAAATGCCTTGGCCGTCCAATGACTTTAGTTTTAAACACAAAATAACAACAAAACCTTAGGATTTTTTCCCTTCGGCTTCTTCATAACTTTTACCTTTCTTAAGACTTTTGAGTTTAGAACTCGAACTCTCACAAGTTCCTTCATTATCTCCAGAGTCTTCTTCGCTTGCGTAGTTTTCCTTATCACCATCCGTCATTGTATTGAAAGGAAGGTCTTCGTATTCCATGAATTTCCACAAAGGACCAAGGGTCCTTTTCGGAAAAGTCTTGTGAAATAGCAAGACCATGTTAGACTTAATCCCATCATCTCTTTTCTCCAAAGAGTCCACCACTCCAGAAGCATACTTCTCTATTCCTGCAGCTATCTCTTCAGCTTGCTTGTTTACTAAAGATGTATTCTCCTCTGTCTTCTTCCTAAGAAGATTATCAAAGTTGGCTGTCATCGGATAAAGTCTTGTCAATACCATCTCTAGCATCTAGTTATTCCTTCAAAGTTTTGATCTCGTTAAAGGAATAACTTTCTAGTCCCGAATATTTGGTTTGGAGATCTTTCTTAGCATCTTGTGACTTGCGCAATTTGGCAGCTAAATCATCTTTTTCCTTCTTTAAGGATTCGATGCTTTGCTGAGCGGTAGAGAGACTATTCGTCAAGCCCTGGTTTTCTGTAGTCAGGGAGGTTATGGTAGTTGTTTGTTCTCTTACTTGCCTTTACAGGTCAACTACTGGACAGATATAACCTAAAAGGGCATGACTCAGAATGTCTTGTTTGCTTGATATCACGTATGTCTCACCGTTATGGGTTACAGCGTTCGCCGAATCGGCATGAAGATAAGGCCCCACAAAATCATCCTTGTCCACATTACTAAAATACATATTAATATTTTGAAACGCATCTAGATTGACATCTTCTTCAGCAGTTGCCTGTTTGAAATGGAGAAGTGTTTGAGAAGGAAGGTTAGGTGGAATTTCTTCTTGCAAAGTAGGATCAGGAGGAATAGGAGGAGGGAGTTCAAAAGGACGCAGAATTATCTCTGATCCCAGGGTAACTTTCTTTTTCTTTGCAACTTTTTTGTCACTGCTTGCCTTGCGTCTCTTATCCTTCATTGTGATCTGATGCGGATCATCCGATCCACCAACCTCTTTGAATGTAACATTGTCATCTGGTTGGATGAAAATTTGAATGTACCCATAATCTTCATCAACCATGAACTTTGAAACCTCTCTAAGAATTTAAATAACTGATTTTATTTATTTTTCTTCTCATTTTCATCCGGTTATGGAACATACATAGTATATTTCGATAAATTAGAGGTCAGAGGAGTTTTCTCAATGTGATCACGATCACAATCGAGCTTGCCGCGATCATGTCTCAACTCGTTGCGATCAACCAAGTGATCAGGAGCTACTATTTTCTATACACTCCCATTATTGCGATCAAGACTCATCTCATTACGATCAAGTCGCTCGATGTTATCAACACTGCATATTTTGTTACATTTTCAAATTTAAACTCACTTTTCATGCCTACTTATGACCCATTTTTTAGTATGTTTGTTTTCCCTTTTGTAGGGTTGTTTGTTGTATTTCTATGCCATGCTACTTGAGTTCTTGAGGATAACATGAAATGTATCTGACCCACTTAAAACTCCAAATTCTTTAACTACTCCCCATATCCTATAATAACACCTCTAGATTATATTCACTTAACTCATTATTCTCAAAATGATTGTTGGAAGATTTAAAACATTTGTTGAGAGTCTCTTCTAAAGTGGGTTTCCTTTTTAATATATCCAAATCTTCTTGCTTCCACATGTTACCATTTTTCTTCCATAATTATATTTTTCTTAAAATATGCTTACTAAACAATGTTATTATAATAAATTTTAGAGTCTCTTCGGAAGTTACTTCAATACATTGTATTGTCTGATGCTGTGAATAAATTTACATTTTTGGTAGTATGCTTCAACTTTAGTTACATCGGCTGCATTTATATTTATTTGAGTCACATATTGCTCAAATGAAATAATATTTTCTTGAAGAATCATTGCTCTTCCCACTGCATACACTCTAGACTTCTTCCTAAAAGTAAAAATAAATCTATACAAACATATATCAACCAATTAATATAAAAATAAAGAAATTATGCCCCAACAACGATGCCAAAAACTTGAATAAAAAATCGTAGGTGTATCTAACTTAAAAAACCAATAAATATTTTTAGAATCGAGTATCTAACTTAAATGAATAAATATAAATTTTTAAATCTAAAATTAAATACAACAAAAATAGAAAAAAAAACGACAACTAACCTCTTGTATGGTTGGCTGTATCTCTAGTCTCATACCTCCAAAAATTGGGTTATAATATCTAAAAACTTGAGTCAGGCTTCAGTGAGTTGTGGTCTGATTGCACTACTCCTTCAATCCAATGATATTGATACAATGTGACTTTACATCTAGATCTTAGTTATAAATATAAGAGCAAAGAACTATAAATATAAGAACAAACAAGTGAGCCAATAGGTACGATCAATACTTAAAAATATATAAAAACATAATTAAATATGATATTTTAACTATTTAATCATATATGCAATTAGTTTAATTTAATTATCTATATTATTTTTCAAAATCACGTTCATTTATATCATAATGTTAACTAACCTGCTTGTATGGCTTATTGTATGTCTAGTTCCACATGTCCTACAGTTGGGCCATAATATCTACTAATCTAGTTCAGACTTCCGTAAGTGATGACCATAGCACACTGCTCATTCAACCTAATGATATCGATATAGATTTGAGACAAACATTACCTCTCAGTTTTTGCATAAATATATTAAACAAGTAATTTATCCCGTAAATAATTGTAAGCAACAAACACAATATGAAAACCAGTAAGAAAGTACTAATTAAATTAAATTAAATTAATATAAAATTCTAATTCATTAGTAAAATAATTATATTTAGAGAGGTTAAAAAACCTTGTATGTTTAAAATTTAGCTATGGTGAAATCTTAATCTTAACAAAATCTTCATTAACAAAATAAATTTGAATTTTTTTTTATATCTTTGATGTTTTTCAGTTTCCAACGTCGAAGCTTATAATAAAAAAACAAGATAACAAAAAAAATCATTTTCATTTCATTTTTCCAACAAAATTTTAAAACAACAACCACTCATATAGTTAATAAATTTATTATACCAAGATTTTTGTAAATCACGATTCTCTATTTACCCATTGACTATAAAATATATCTATTTATTAATATAATTAATGAGTTTAACAAAATATAAATTTGAAATCTATACACAAAAATTAAGCAAAGTTAATTATCCATTAATTATCAAAAATAATAATTAATAGGTTTGATAATAAAATCCAATTTAATTTAATTTAATTTATTTTGTATGACCGTTTTAGTTTTATTTATATTTATTTTTATGTTTAATTTTTATAAATTCTTATATTTTTTCAAATCTTTAGACTTTTTATCTTTTTATTCAAATGTAGCTCTTTTTGTTATTGAACTTTTTATCTTTTTTATTTCTCAATTTCGTGATAAACATAAAATTAACACAATAAAATTATTATATTTATTATTAAATTAAATTTAAAATTAAATTAGTATAATTATACAATAAAATAAAAAATAAACATAATATTAAACACGATAAAAGTATTATACTGATTATGAATTAAGTTAACAATTAAATTATTACAAATTTAAAACAAATAAAAGATAAATATATTTTGATTAGATACCATGTCTTTGACTACCATCAGCTTATTCACGATAACTTTTGGAGTTAGTTTTGATGGCTCCTATGAGTATGCAAGTGATGATGTTAAAGTTTGATGCAAAAGAGGTTACCATATATTTTTTTGGTAATGTTGTTCGTACCTTATTTTTTATGCTACTTAGGTTGATTCCATACAAATGTTAAATGGTTTGACCAAGTGATGACTCCCAAATTTTTTCTATTTGATTGTTGTTATCTTACGCAGAGTACGATTGTAGTGACTAAGAAGACTTTAAAATTGTTATGTAGCATTCACGAGATTGACATTGGTTATCTCTGAATCGTATAATTTTTTACTTTTATAAAGTACTTTATACATCGATGGTATGAAAAATTTAAATAGATACAATGAAGCCAAAGGTTTTTTTAAAGATAATACTGTAGGCTAAGGGCACTACAATAATAATACATATCTTTTTGGAGGTAGGACCCTATTTGTTGGGCCCGTTTTAACCTCGATAATGGTCTTTCTGATTGTTTTTTGGAAACTAGATGCATATCGTTGAACAAAATCTTATTTAATCTAGAATGTTTTGGATTTTCTGAAAGGCTTGTTTCTTTGATATACAAACTTATTTCTAATGTAATGCTGTCTGTACTAATCAATGGGACCTGCTCAGGGTATTTCCCACAGAAAACTGGTCTAAGACAAGGAGATCCTTTATCTCCTTGTCTATTTATATTGGCTGAAGAAGCCTTGTTGAGAGGGTTGGAAAATCTATATGATTCAAATAAGTCAATGCAATACTATATAAAGTCTGGATTTGTCTTACCTTCTTTAGCCTTTGCAGATGATGTAGTTGTCTTCACTAACAGCTCTCCAATGTCCATTAAAAGCTTGAGTGACCTGCTCACAAAATATCAACAAGAGTCTGGTCAGATGATAAACATTGGAAAGACAAAAGTAATTACCTCAAAAACCTGTTCCAAGGACAATGCTGCAAGAATTCATGCAACAATGGGCTTCCAAACAGAACATGCTCCATTCTGTTACTTGGGGGTTACTATTGCTGCAAACAACAAAGGAAAGCACTATTATCCTCTTTTATCTAAGATTCAGAATAAAATAAGTGACTGGGATTTAAAGAACTTGTCCTACAGTGGTAGATTATCACTGATAAGACATGTTCTTTATCCTATAATATTCTTTTGGATGCAAAACAGTAAAATACCTAATAATATCTTAAATAAGATTGAACTTCTTTTAAATAAATTTCTATGGAGGTCAAAGGTTAATGAAAATGCAATCCATTGGACAGTTTGGAAAAACATTTGTAAACCATTTGGGGAAAGTGGTTTAAACATTAAACTGCTGTCTGATATGCAGCTTTCATTTACCTATAAGCTATGGTATTATTTTAGAAAAGGCAACACCCTATGGTCTGAGCTTATCTCTAATATATATTGTGTTGAGAGACACCCTCTCAATGCAAAATGTGGAGTAAATGACTCTGTAGTATGGAAGAACTTATGCTCAGTTAGAGAGAAAGCAGAGCAATGTATTCAATGGAATGTGGGTTGTGGGAATGTTGACTTTTGGAGGGATTCATGGCACATGTTGCCTCCTATAATAACTGACCAAAACATGTGGTACTTACCAGCTAAGGTTAAAACATTATGGGTAAATGGTGCTTGGGACTACAGTCTTTTATCAACTCTGTCTTTTGAAAGACAACAACATATAATGAGGGTCAAAATCATGCATGATAAGGAGGACATAATACTGTGGAGTTTATCTAAAGACAAAGAATTTAGCACAAAAAACACATGGGAACACATTAGGAGTAAAACTAATATGCTGTTCTTTTTTAAGAAACTTTGGCATAGTTACATACCTACAAAATTTTCTTTTCTAAGTTGGAAAATTCTTAAAAGTTTTATACCAGTTGATAGTATTCTTATAAAAAAACATTTTTTTGTAGTTTCAAAATGCCAGTTCTGCTGCAATTGTGAAGACTTAACTCATCTCTTCATCAATTGCAGCAATGCTTGGCAATTATGGAACTACTATGGTTCTCTGTTTAAAGTACCAGTAAGAAGGCACATGAGTATCAGGCATATGTTCTTTGTGTGGTTTAAATTTTCTAATACTAAGTTTCATATTACCCATATTGTCCCACAACTGATAGTTTGGACAATATGGCGTAACAGAAACTATAGTAAGTTTGATAAGGCTACTGATTGCTTTAGTAGTGCAGTGGCTAGAATTAACAGATTCATATTGTGTATTGATTTAAAACTTAGATCTAAGCACTGGTTTTCTGTTGAAAATGTAGGAATAAACTTAGGGGCATTGTTTATAAGTAAAAGAAAAGCAGCTTACCGGATCTGGAGAGCTCCTATACAGGGCAGACTAAAAATCAATGTTGATGGTGCAGTGGACTTCACTGGAGAAGCGTCTGGAGGGCTCATTGTTAGAGACTACAGAGGAAGCTGTATTGAGGGCGCTGGATTCGTTTTTGGCAAACTTACACCGTTCCAAGCAGAGCGACGTGCTCTAATTGAAGCGCTACTGCTATGTCACAAGAAGGGTTGGAGACATGTCGATATAGAGCTCGACTGTCTGTCCCTGGTTGTAAACATTTCTTCAGGACAGTATCATTGCAATGGCGTCGAATTGTGCAGAAAGCTACTCCTCCCTACCATGAAGCTGTCCCATGTATCCAGATTGGAAAACATGGCAGCGGATTGGATATCTAAGCACTCATTAGTGGTGAGGAAGAACTGGGGGTTTACTAATGAAATCCCTAACTCTCTACTAGCTATATTGGTTCTAGAAGGATTGGGGGTTGGATACATAGATCCTGGTTAGGGTTTATGTTGACTCTGCGTTGCTGATTGAATTTGAGAGAGAAAGAGAGAAGGCTGTCTGATCTTTGAAGGAATGAGGGGTTCAAATTAGGTTTAGATCGATACAATGGATAACTAGGTTATTTGACCCGCTTATCAAACAAATTAGCCTATTTGTTTGGGCCTTTATTCTGTTTAAGGCCTCTCTTCTGTGAGGGCCTATTGTAGACCTTGGTGGTTTATTAATTCATTATTATTGCTTTAAAAAAAATCTTATTTAATCTCTTCGTATTTACTTTTGAAGATAACATTAATCAAATATTATAGATCACGCAATTGTTAAAGTTTTATCCCATTGAGCCTGCTCTGATGAACAAAATGTTATTATGATTTTTTTATTTTCTTACGAGAACGGAAAAAGAAAAAAAATAGTTAGTTATGATATTTTGTGTATTAAATGTATCTCTTCGTAGTGATATTAGAGCTTTCTCAATGAGATGCATAGTAAGACTGACGCAATAGCCTGCAAACCAAAGCCAGAAAGTAAACCACACAAGGCGACAGGCTCAGCCAAGAAAGCGTATGTAGAGGGACTTGAACTCATGACCTTTGGTCATGAGCATGTCTTATTCAACCAACTCGACTACCCCTTGGGGGCAGACTGTATTTTTTTTTTTTCATCATTTAGTGTTATGTTATCTCACCTTTTATTCTCTTGAGCATGATTTGTATATCTTGTTCGACATCTGAAAAAAGAAATTGTTGGTCAGTTGCAGAATTACGTGTAATTTGGTTGCGAAAACAGTAAATATTGTTTCATTGCAAAATTAGGAACAATTCGATTGCGAATTTGGCTTTGAAGAAAAAATCTTATAGATTTCATTTTGTTCTTCTTTAAAAAAAATAGAAATATATGTGTTTTCATATCTTTTAAGGTTATGGTTTGAAAGATATGGAGTTTTGGATGTTAAAAATAACTAATGTTCGAATGTTATACGTATTTGTGTTTTCAGAGGTATTCTTGTAAAAATTTATGCTCCAAATAATTTTTAATAAGTTTTAAAACTCCAAATAACTAGTGGTAATTTAAAATTTATCTAAATGGTTATCAATAACTTACCCAAGTTTTAATTATTATTATATTAAGTTATAAATTATGGTTATTTATATGCAGGATTCGAATGTACCATTATTTATTAAATAAGATTGAAATTATAATTCAACATAAATTCGAATATGATGTTATATTTAATTATAATTTATTATACTATTTAAACACAATATTTTAAATGCACAGTTGAAAATGCTATTTCAAAAAATAAATTGTTTCGCATAACAAATATAGTCTAAAATCCATGATTATTCACCAGTGTTTGACACATGTTGCAAACCTGATACTAAGGTTCTTTCGTGCCCAAAACTGGTTACATATATTTAACAATGTTACATAAATGTTCACTGGCGCGGGACAATTAACCATACGGAGACATATTGAACCCAAAATTATAATTTATTTATTAAAAATACGGTCATTAGACATTTCACATCCAAAATACCCTTAAAACCAATATGTTTCTTTGGATTTAAAATGTATAATAACCATATTTCTAGTCGTGCTAGTGTTGATCTATGTTCTGTTTATCATCAAGAAAGGGTATTTTGGGTATAAAATATCTCATGACCACATTTGTAAAAAAAACATTATAATATTGGGTGTCACGTATCACCGTATGGTTAATTGGCATGCAACAGTGACCATATATGCAACATTCTTAAACAAAGATGACCCAATTTGGGACGAAGAAACCTTAATGACAATAATACAACAAGTGCCAAACACTGGAGACCAGTCACGTTTTTTAGCCAACAAACATATCAATCTTGGAGGATAGCAACCTAGAAAAGCAATAAACGCAAAATTAAACACTACAACGCCAACACCTATTGATTCTTTATATTTTCAAAAGAAGATTTCAAACCTACACTCTAATTCAACCATAAACAAAAATTTACATATGAATCTGATATGACAGTGGTGGAAATTTCATGACGAGAAGGAAAGGCTCCAAGAAATAGAGTATTGATTTAAAAAACAGAGCCTTGCATTGAAGAAATTGCCTTTGATCTTGGCATTCGATAAGGATTTGTCTCCTCACTAACTAATCTAATAGTGTTAATAAAGATCGGTGTGGCGAACATTCAACAAATTATAGGCCTTGAAGCTACAAGCAAATTCATTATCAAACAAGGTATAGTAAAACTCTTCTTTGTTAAATACGGATAGAAACAAAGATAGTTCATATGAATATCTTTCAAATATTCAATCCATAAACAAAATAGGTGAAGAGTTTTCCTTATTATCACAAAATAATAAAGATAATAAAAGAAATCTTGAACCAAATTCAAACTAGAATTTTGATCTTAAAATTAACTTTGTCTACAACCATTCTAATACCATAACTAAAAACTTCACGAACTTAGAACATTCTCAAGAAGCCAAAATACTTCTTAAAACTTATGATGAGGCAGCAAAGGTAACATCCAAGGAACTAATTCACGACAAATATATAATTAAAAATAGTGGTGATCATATGACAATTTTGTTTTCAGACAAAGACAATGATAGACTTTTTCCTTCTGACAAAATTCACTTTAGTTGGAAAATTCTCTCAAGGTAAACCAGTGATGTTAGTTATTCAAAAATTTCTAGATTCCTTTAAATTTACGGGAGAGGTTAATCTTTTTAACTGATTTAAGGAACTTTTTGTTCGAACTCGATCATTATGCTGATCCATAAATGTTGTTGGCAAAGAATTGTATGTTTTTATGGGAACATTCAATGAGATTATTAAAGTGGAATCCATATATCAATCCTGAGATTGAATCTCCCATCACTCCGGTTTGGATTACTTTTCTCAATCTCCCCAATTTTATGTTCAATCAGAATACTACTAAAACTATAACTATGTCTATTGAACAACCCCTTCACGTTTGGGTTCCTATAAAGAATAGGGCAATACATAATTGGTGTAAAGTATAGGTCGAGCTGGATATTTCTAAAAAACTTATTTACAAAGCTTGGATTGATTTTGGTGAAAACAATAAGTTATGGTTAGATATATATTATGAGTTCTTGCCTCATTACTATACTAAGTGTCTGCACATTGAACATAACTATTTAGAATGTAAAAGGCTAAGGTTTTATAAAGAAGAACATAATAGAAAAATAAATTTTTTCCAATCTATTATTTCTGCCAAACCTAATATCCTTAAATAAGCTTGGATTCCAAAAGTGAAATCGGTAATTATTAAAGATATGGATCCAGTTGGACAACAAAGAGCTCATGAGGAAATAACTTATAAAAGTAAAGAAATGAAGATAATCAAGAGCACCTTACTGGAGGTCGAAACTTAAGAGTAGATGAGCAAGCATAAAAAAAAGATCTTCAACTTATTAAAGCATCACAGATGGAAAAATATATTATTATAACATACATTGGAAAAGATAAGGACCAAAAGGATAATTTAGAAATGAGAGAAGCTGATATCATAGATTTCTTCACTCTATCGAAATAAATGATATATTTATTCTGCAAATAAATTTAAGAACTTGAATTTAGAACCAAACTCACCGAATCCAAAGAACTATAAGGAGTCTTCTAACATTACTTTCCCTTTATAAGATAGAAGATGGTGAAGACTTTAAGAAGGTCCTCACCAAGAAAACAATAAAAATTAACTTTCATCTATTAAAGGTCATATACATATCAAAGTGTTTCACACTAGAGGGTCTAGTAGATCCACCATTGGTTATTCTAAATGGTTATATTAATCAATATATAAGAAAGTTACCATTAGAAGAGTCAAATAAATAAAAATATCTAAAAATGGGTGTAATAGCTATTCAAGAGCATATGATTACGGTGGAAACGATTAGAAAATATTTATAAAAAGCTGGGTTTTTATTAAAACATAGCAAACATCAGTAACAAAATTTGGTTCCTCTGGTCTAATATCTTAGAGTAGATGACTAAATCCTGAAGTTGCCGTCATTGAACAACGAGTAAAAGGTGTATATCTATAGCCTTTTGTTTATCTATTAATCATTTGACTAGTAAAAGAAATATATATTATTTACTCTTAACTCAACTGGATTTATATATAGTCTTGCTATGATTTATATTAACAATGTTTTTCGTAGGTATAAATACTTGAATTTTTTCCAATATATAGAAACTAGTATCTTGCAGCAAATCAATGGACGGTGAAGTTAGATTCTACAATATCAATGGCAGGACAAATACCTGATTCATCAAGGAACCTCGAGAAAGATAGTAGGTGAGGAAGATAAAGTCTTTTGAGAAGAAAAATAGTTGAAAAAGACGTAGAATTAAATTGAATCAAAGATTCAGAAATATAATAGAGGTAAAAGATAAGAAATACCTATTTTAGAGAATAAATAATTTTGAAAATTAAAGATCAAGATTGAAGACATGTAAGTAAATATCTCGAACAACCTGAAATCGCCTAAGTAGGAAATTGCCATACGAAAATGGAAAATCAAGAAGATGCAAGTGATTGATTTCAAGAGATAAATGATTATATAGAAGATGAAATATAGATGAAGCAAATTTTCACAAAAAATTGATTTTAAATTAATAAATGAGTAAAGAGATAAAACTTAACCTAGTTACTGATTTAAGAAATCACTAAATCAAAGAAAAAGATTTCATGATCTTATTTGAAATGATATTACATGGCTTACTATTATTAAGAGGGCTTTAAGCTTATATATTTGCTCAAGATCCCACATATTGATCCAGCTCATCTGAAACAAAAAAACACCTCAGATCGTAGCTTTTTTATAAACAAAACTTACAGAGCCAACCATGGTGTTCAAGTCGCAGCATTTTGATAAGTCATTTCATCGAACACCTTTTGTGCACTATCTAAATTCTCGGCCAAAAACACAAATACATGAAAGAGAAGAGTAGCCAAAACAATTGTAGAAAAGGCCGAGATTTTAACCGATGGTTGAGGCTACAACTCCGTTGCATTGCATACTCATGTAAACAATCATGGTTCTGCAAGTCTCGAAAAAATTTAAATTTTTATAGGCGCTAAGATAGCAGAGTAGAAAATCAATCAAATCCAAGACTTTTCCAAAATTTGAGGTTCAATTTTATGATATAGAAATCGGTCACGTAGGAAGATCTCTTCGTATTTGAGCTTCAACTTTGGGATAAACAAATCGATAACATCCCAAGACCTTTCCAAATTCGAGCTTCAATTTTATGATAAACAAATTGACCACATCCTATAATTAAAATATTACAATTATTACATAATTTTGTAGGCAAATTAACTTATAACTAACTCAAATTACTAAATATGGTAGTCATAAATCTATTTACTCTAAGTATATATATATAATAATAATAAATAAATACAATTAAATAATTTAAAATGAAGTTATAAATTATTTTTGTGTTAATATTGTGGAAGTTATATCGTTATATTAAATTTTATTTTGTTATTATTTTAATAAAAAATTAAAATACATTTTGATATTAATATAAAAATCATAATTCATCATTTTGGTCTTCCAAGAAAATTTTAGTTAAAAAAATAAATAAGAATTATAATTCATTTGAATACCCCTTTATTTATTTTAATTAAATCATTCTTTGATAATACACTTTTTTCTATATTTAAACTTATAATTTACTTTGTCAAATAATTTGCATGAGATAACATTAAATAATAAAATGTGTTACTGTTATGCAACGTAAATAACAAGGGGTAAAAAGAATGAAATTTTAATAATGATGCAATTTCAAATTTTTATTTTATAAATTTAAAGAGGAAGAGAAAATTATAGAATATATATATATATATAGATAAACATAAAAAACAGAGATAAAAAGATTAGTAAATAGCTTGAAATAATTTAGAAAATATTTATTAATAAAGAGTTTGGAAAAAACATTTATCTAATATTTTTTATAAAAATGTTTATTTTAGAAGAATTTAGTAAAAAACCAACTACTTGTTTATAAAAGTTTGAATAACACTATTAGAAAACTAAATATTTTGATTGGAAAATATAAATTCGTTGTTTCGATCAAGAATATCAATCTTCACTATTGTCTGATTTGATCATAATGGTATATATGCTATGATCTAATCATATTAATATATATTTTGTTAACCGATCAAAAAGACGTATATTTCATAATTTGATGAGACAATGTTTTTTATGTGGATTTATTGGGCTAAAATCTATTTTGTAAAGAAAGAAAAAGATTGATATTGAAATAATATTGCTATTAGTGTATTAATTAAAATACTATTACGTGTAATTATCCGATAATATATGCGTATTGGATATTGATTAATGTGTACAGTGTCCATGACCATTGGGACTCTATATATTCGAGAAAACTAGAAAAATTAATTAGCATGTTTATAATATGCGAATAAAGTCCATTTTATAGGTTTTAAAGATCAGAATTAGGATAATCACATGATTTACGTGTGACTATACTATGTTGTAAATTTGTCTCATAACACATGTACATTAGATATTAACCAATATGTATTGTGAGTATAACTACTAAAGTCATATGTACTTTCAAAAACTAGTACAAACCGATAGGTCTGCTAAAATATGTATTGTGAGCATAACTACTAAAATGATTCATACAAGATAACATTGCTCATTTGGTAACATATAAATAACAAGTTGTAAATATTGATGTACAATGTTTCATTAAAGTAAATTGTTGTATGTAAAAAGAGTATATATATATATATTCTATATATATATATAATTATATTTTAAAGATATGTAATATAGAACTTTAATAAAATGAATTTAGGACGATATTCTAAAGTAATTTTTTTAAACATTATATAAATGAATGAAAAATAAAATTTATATGATTTTTATTAAAAAGTTAATAATCAAACGAATTTAAAACGACGGTGACATAAATAATAATAATAAAATTATAGTTAAATATTTGTACATTATATATAAAATAAGTACACGTTTTATTTTTATATTTGTAACATGAATTTTTTTAAGATGAAAAATGTAGTAGTTATAAATATTATGATATCTTTACGTTGTCTATGATATTTTACATGTAACTTTTTAAAATAAAATGAATCATAAATTAATTCAAAAAATAATCAATAATTAAAATTAGATAAGTCTCGAATCTTAAGCATATATATATATATATATATATATATAATTATCTTTGGTTGATAATCCCATGTTTCTTTGAACCCGCACATAATCACTTAAAAAATAAAATAAATGAGTTGTACAAAACATTGTAAGTGGACGCAATCACAAGCATATATAATGCAAACGACACAAACACGAGACTGGCTCAAATGTATTGTAGTTCATAATCATAATCATATTCAATCATAATCACATAAATCAATTATCGATTCTCATTTCTCAATACCAATCACATTTCATACTCGATTTGATATGCGTATATTTTTTTATCATGATCCTCATGTGTGTATGAACAATAAAAAAATGAAATCTTATAAATAAAAAAAATAAAAAAATATACAATAATTAATTTAATATCATAATCATATAAAATATATCACAATATAAGACTCAATATAACGTAGCTCACGATTATTAACTATTTGCAGTTTATGTATTTTTGAAAAAATGATTATAATTTGTTAATATTCTCATGTTAAGAAATAAGCAGTTAGAAAATAAGGTTTTATTTGCCAAATGATATTTATAAGCCTTAGCAAATGTTAAATATGAAAAATTTAGATAAAATTATGATTTTGAAGTATTAATTCTCAAATATATTAAAAACCTAGAAAACAAATAAATATTATGTTAAAGTGAGCTTTGGGATATGAAAACGGAACAAAATCTAACCCAACTGCATTCTTAATGATCTATTAGGTTTTATTTATGTTAATTCTTCTAATTTTAGGGTGATTTCGTATCCAATAACTAAATGTTTTTATTATTATTGGCATTTATCTCATATTTGTTTTTAATAGTTTAATTACAACAAATTTTTTTGGATTAAACTGTCATCAAACCTTTTGAATTGTAAATTTAAAGCAATAACTAATGCAACAATGTTCTTTTGAAAATAAAAGAACAATTCTCAAAACTGATTAGAATTTGTCATTGTCCGACGTTAAGGAATAAAAATTAAGAAAATAAGGGCAAATGATATATTTTTTCAGCCTGTGAATAAGAAAATAGGTGTGTAAAAGACTTTGAAACCTAAAATTAAAACATCTCAATTAAAACATCCCAATAAAAACCAAAACAGAAGTCTATATAAATAAATAGAGAGAGTTGTAAAGGAGAAACAAGAATTGAAAGTGTTAATAGATATGGATGACCAAATGAGTGACTGAAATATGAGTGATATTATAAACTATATTGAAAAATTACTCATATTAATCGACCACGAAAATGATGATTAGATCGCGGTGGTTGGCGATGAATGACAAGCGACATCTTGCCCTGAAAATCATATATTGGTTCAAGATTTGGAACGACATGCTAAGGCAACAGTTTTCTCTGAAGATTAGATGTCGGTTGCGGTTTTGGTTGCTTCAGAATAAAAAAGTGAGAGTAAAAAGAGAACATCATGTCGATGGATTCAGGATTAACACGAGTAGTTTATCAAATGTATATTATTAATTTTTTTTATCTTTTAATCTCTATATCTATTTTGGAACAATTTAATATGTTCTTGATTATGATTATTATTGATTTAGGTAGTTGTTAGATGAATTAGACAAATGTAGACAAAATGAATGAACATTCATCGCAAAAAATCATGTGATAACCAAGACATTGACTCAGATCGACAATCGTGTCCAAATATATCGCAAACGAGAGTAGAAAAATGTAGAGAAAAAAAATCTGATAACAAATTAAATAATTTCTTGAAATATTGAGGGTTGTTGCATATCAGTTGAGCGTAAATAAACCATCGTATTATATACATATAATATATTATGTAATTCTATTATATCCGGAGGTAAAACCAACTAATATGCAACAACCCTTAATATTTCAAGAATCTCAAAGATTCCAACATATATAGGGTTCGATCTTTCTTTTACCTCAAATCTTATTATCCTATTTCGAGGAGAATTTATGAAACACGTTATCTCTTACTTTAAAAATATAATATCCTATATTTTATACTTGCATAATATTTTTTATAGATTCATGGTAGTTACCAACATTTCCCTAGACTATTTTGATTATATCTTGGATTAAGTCCAATATTTCTACACTCGTTCTCCCATCTTAGTCGAGAAATTTTATGTTACAATATCTCATAGGATCAATTTTAATAGTTTTCAAGTAACTGTTATTATATATAAATTTGGTACAAAAAATGGTTATCTAAGAAGTTTTGTATATTTAGTGAGTACGTTTTAAACATGTTTTTTAATATTTGAACGGTTTTTTTTATCTCACAATTAGTTTGAGAATAAAAATAGTATTCCTCAAAATTTATAATATCAATGCTTGTTTCAATAAATTTAATAATATACTAACAAATATTTTATTTATATTAAATACAATGGATACGATATATATCATGCAAATGAATAATTTTAACAATACACAATTTTTAGAAACTTCTCACAGTCATTCCTAATTTTTTTAGTAAAAATAAGATAATTTTGTTAAACTCTTAACAATAATCTATACCTCATCGTCTTCTCTTAGTATGTTAGATAATACCATCAAATTTTATAATTTGTGATATGTTCTCATTTTCACAATATAAAGTTTTTTAATTGTTGAAGTAAACGTCTAAGCTTTTGATGTATATCTTTAAATACTTAGCAAGTTAAAACACTTATGCATAAATTCAACCTCTTCATGTTTGTATTTATCCATATGAAGTATTTTCCCTTAGAAAATGATATACCATTTTACTTTTTAAGCAAACGGTGTAATCGTTAATATGAGCTTCTACCTAAATCATGGTCTTTATAACTCATTTTTTCATCAATGACGTGATGATATTTTGATGGCTTTCTATTTTCGATTTTTTGTATTATATTTTACAAATATTTATAGTATCTTTAAAGTTTTTGAATTTGGGTTTTCAGTAATAGATGTACTCTTAAAGCCCCTCGAGAAACTATACTAGTGCTTGTTTATGAGCATACCTTATGTAATTTTTCATGTAGGATTTAAGTTATTTTGAAACATATACTATAATATTATCATTTTATATCGATACACGGCCTAATCATTCTCATTATGCACCACAAATCATCATTAGTTAAATAAAAACAAAAATTTCGTATTAATGTTATATAATGTTTATGTTCGTAAAGTCTAGTAGTAGTATTCCAATATGAATTTCTTTCTCTATCTTTCCATTTTGTATCTTATTTGAGAGTTTCAATGATTATGGAGTCCAAACACAGCTTCCAAATCTTAATTCATGTAAACATATAAAACTGGTTTGACATATATTTTTATTGCAAACCATATAGATTCTTTCAAAAGTGATAATCCTCAAATATGAATATCATCTTCTTATTTTTCATACTAGGTCCTTAATATTGAATTCATTTCAATATAATTTGAATATTCGAATAGCTTAGGATTGACATTTCCAATTCGATTAAGCATTTATCTTGTGGGACTTCAAAATGATTAAACCTTCCATTTCAATTGAATCTTTTGTAAAAGTATTAATTCTGAAATATTTTATCTACATATTAGATGGATTTATAATTGCCTCTTACGCTTAGAAACGATAAAAATCGTTTTAGTAATAACAATTCAACTCGACGATCTTCAATTTTCAGGGATATTTTACTAATGTGATATTATTATCTTTTTTAATAGTAATTAGCTAATACTCTATTCTTAATAGCCTAATTCTAAACTCTTTAAGAAAGTGATAGCTTTAAATGTAGTATGAGACAAATGTTTATCAAAATCTATGAGGCTCTTTACTCAACTAATCTGCTGCCTGATTTTTCTCTTTAAATACATGATTAATTGTCATACTCTTGTTAGACATTTTATGCAACAATCAATCATATAAACCATGAACCAATGAGTTCTCCTTTTTTTAATAATTTCAAATAGAATAATTTCATCAATTTCAATATCAACTTGACTAAAGTTGTTTTGTATTCAAACTAGCAAACCATCTAGTAGATCTTTAAATTCACCTAAGATTTTTAATTGTTTACCATAAGTTCTGCCATAGGTAAAGATAATATCTCATTTGTTATGTCTCAAAATATTAACTATACTAGATTCACTAGAATAAATACTAGCACCATTAATATTTAACTTCATTACATTCCTAGTAAGAATACGTCATTTAACAGAGATGAACCCTTTAGACATGATGTTATGGTAATAACAATCCAGTTCTGAATCAGATTTAATGTATCCCTTTTCTAATTAGTTCTTTTTAGAAAATTAACTCCATCTAACCTGATATTCTGTTATATACATGCTTCATAAATTATTTTGAAGTAGTGATTAGACCTTGCCTATCATTTCAAATCACCCCATAGATAATAAGAGAAATAATAGTTCTAATATGAATTTCTTTTTGAGTTAACCAAAATCATGTTATAATAACATGAACTAATGTCATATGTCTTGATATGTAAACTACAAATATCCGATCAAAATACTTATAAATATCCCATGTTATTCTACATTCCACAAAGAGATGTTTTATAGTTTCGGTTTCATTGTAGAAACGACATTTAGAGCCTAATGAAAACTGTCTTTTTTGCATTATAAAATCAACTAGGATCTATCCTTTCAATATTCTCTAAAAAAGAAAATAATATTCTGTAAGAGTAGTATTGTTCTGCAATATCTTAAATAACTTAGATTTATTTATTTGCTCTCTAATTTCATTTCAAGTATTCTTAAAACTGAAATCTCCATTAGAAGAGAGGGCCTCATTGATAATATCATCTTTATTTTCTTAATTCTTACTCTGATTATCTCATCTATATCTGATAAAAGGATGTCATATGTTAGTTTGGAAATATCTTAATAACTACCAGACAAGTAGCTCTTGATCTTTTCCCCAAGTATCGTATTAATAAAAGGAATAAATTGTTGTTTATCACAATAATTTTCAACAAGATATCAATATCTTTTCTGCTGATTTTCCAAAAGGTAAAGAACTCACATGTATCTCTAAGTCTAATTAATATTTTCTATGTTTTAGAACTTTGATTTGTTAATTTCACTTACAGAGAGTGGTCATGCTTATATTATCAGGAAAATATGTATATCGACCAAAGAGAATTTTTTTATCTAAACTTAAACCATATTTTATAAAATAATATAGTTTGCATATCTTATAGCCTTCAAGTATTACGACCTTCCTCCTAATATGACCTACATAGATTAATCCAACTTGTCAAGTTTACAGCCTGCTTAATATCCATAGAATCCCAAAGAAATCTGTTTGCACATCTTCTCAATCCTAGAAATCACAGTCTTTGGAAATTTATAACTTTGTAAGTGGTATATAAGAATAAACATTAGCATATATTTTATAAGAAGAATCCTTCAACCAAAAGATAATAATTTCCCATCATATTTTTGAATTCTTAATTTGATTTTTAAAAAACCTTTATCAAAATTTCAAACTTTGGTAATTATATGAATTGGAATTCTAAGATATTTGAAAGGTAAACTTCCATGTTTAACACGAGTTAGATTCTCAATTACTTTGACTCTTGTTTCAATTATTTTTGAAGAACCAATAAATATGGTTTTTCATTTGTTTACCATATGCCTAGATCTTTCTTCATAGTGTTTTACAAACTCTCCAATTTACTTAAGATTAGGAGTTGAACCATTGGAAAATATGATAAAGTCATCAGTAAAAGCAAGACATGGTATAATTATAGGGTTACTTATTTTAAATTTCATCCCATTGTTTTCTTCATATAGTTTTTTAGATCCCATAATAGAAATTATTATGCAAGAATGAATAGGTTTGGAGAAAGATAATCTCCTTATCTCACACCTTTAGTAGATTTGAAATAGAATTTTAACTCTTCATTAACAATTATAGAGAACCAAAAGGAAGTGATACAATTTCTAATATATTCTAACTATCTTTGATTCAATCCAATAGCCTTTAAAGTGTTCATAATAAAGTTGAATGATAGTCTATCGAAAGTATTAGAAACATCTATATTGAGCATCACATTTCCTCCTCTTAATTTCTTTTTGAGATTATGGAATCACAAATCTATATTTTTCCTCTAAATTAAGCTTAGGGAATTATATGGATAGCCTTTCAGTTAGTACCTTTTAAAATAATCTATTAAATATTATGCATATGCTAATTAGCTTATATTGACTCCAAGTTTCGGGTGATTCTATCTTTGGAAGTAAGAAGATGTCAATTTTAAATATCCATTGAGAAGCCTAATTCCCTTGAAAAAGGATCTAATGGATGCACATAGATATTGAGATATGATTAGCCAACAAAATTGAATGAATTTAGCATCAAACCCATCAACATCAGTTGCACTATTATGTCTTAATGATTTTAGAGAGTTATAAATCTCTTCACGAGAAGGTAATTCCATTAAGTTGTCATTATCTAAACCTGTTGTCAATCTACAAATTAGATTTTAGAGATCTTAAAATTCTGTTTGGTTAGGTTTTTTAACTAATAGGTTTTTAGAATATTCGTAAGCTGACTTGTATAATTATGTTTGATCACTTAAAAAATGATCACCATCCATAATACCATGTATTCAATTCTTTTTTTAACATAGTTATGAAATTGTTTTTTATATCCTCATTCTTCATCCACTAAATACCACTCTTTTGTTCCAAATAGGATTCATCCCTAGCCAACAACTGATAGTGATTTTCTTTAGCCTTGGATACTTAATATGGCTTGTGTGGTTGGTTTTCTAATGATTTATTTATTTGTTGCCCGTTTTGAACATGGTAAATATTTTTCATTCTAAAGGTTCATTAATCGATACATCGGCTATTTCCTCGGTTGAACGACGTTTTCCCCAACAAGTGGTGTATTGAGCATGGAGCAACAGTAAAAAAATTAGATCATTCACATCGTTGAAGTTTGGATATGTTAATCTTTCCGAGAAACCAAAAGTCACAAAATTCATGAAAGATAATTTTAATAAATCTTAGCGTATAAAGATTCAAAGAATTCAATGATTTCAGCATCTAGAGAAGTATAGTTAATGATAACCTATTAGAAAATGATTGGATGCTGTTATCGATTATAAATCTACACAAATTAATACCATAATACCATCTAAAACTAGTGATCTTGGAAGATAAAGTGTTACCACAAGTATAAGAAGAGCGTATGAACTTAGGGATATATATATATAACTAGAAGAGATTCACATGAAAAAGTCAATGGAAAACAAACTATATATAAATAAAAAATTTTACATGTTATATATGAATAGTAGTACATGGATCCAAAGGTACATATGTGATTATAATAGAATCATACTTGACTTGAATATAGTTGGTGTGAATGTGCGGGAGGAATACCAAGACATCATTCTTCTAAGTTTTATAAAAAAAGAGTATAAACACTTTATGGACACCATGTTCTACGGGAAAGACTCCCTTACGATGGCCAAAGTTAATAACGCCTTGAACTGCAAAGATCTTTAAAAGAAGAGTGTTATGAAGGATGACTCTAAAAGACACATATTGAGTATGAGGGGTCGACCAGATGAGAGATATTCAAGTAAGAAGATAGGAAAGTATCAAAGTACAAAAAGACTGGTATGGGTATTAAAGTAATGTGTTGGACATGTAAGAAGAAATGGCATATTAGTTAGAACTGCAAGTCGAAAGGAAACGACAACAACTACCAAAAGACTGAAACATAAGATGTTACAATGATGAATGATAATTGTGAGTACTGTGATGGGTTAATGACTTCAGATTCTTAGAGGTATAATGATAAATGAGTGCTGGATTGGGGTGTGTAATTTCATATGACTTTTAATAAGCATTGGTTAGAAGATCTGTGAATTATTGACGGTGAAAAAATCATCATTGAGAATAGTGAATCTTGTCATGTCAAAGGGGTTGTAACGATTCATTTTAAGTTATCTACAAGACTCGAGATAGTGATTAACAACATAAAATATGTAGCTGAATTTAAAAATAACCTTTTTCTATTTATTGGGATGTCAGATGAGGAAGGGTTTACTTATAAATGCGGAGATGAAAGACTTATGGTCTTGCAAGGATCCCTTATTGTTATGAAAACAAATAGAACTAGTGGTGTATTACTTATTGATGGTTTTTTAGAAGTATGAGATGTGTCTAATATGGTGGAGGATTCTAGTAGGTTGTGGAATTATCGATTTGGGAATTTTAAGGGAGAAAAGACTCAGTGAACTAAGTAAACAAATATTTTTAGATGGTACTACAATTTAGAAGCTAAGTTTTCGTGAATTTTATTTTGAGCAAGAGCAAAAGGGTGAAGTTTCTACCTAACAACCAGACATCCAATGAAGTAATTGATTATATTTAGTCAGACGTTTCAGATCTGGTATGATATTCTACCATAGGCAATGTAAGATACTTTAGACTATTTTAAAAAAAATAAGAATTCTTCTGAAGATAAAAAATGAAGTGTTTGCTGCCTTGTGAACTGAAAGTTTTAGGGGGATAATCAAACCGAGAAAGTGTTGGAGAAGCATCAGACTAGTAATAACTTGGAATATATGAACAAAGAATTCACTAACTATTGTGTAAATCTTGACATTTCTAGATAACAAACCGTAAGTGGAACTTCCTAAATAATACGGGCTTGCTGAAAGAATAAATTAAACTTTGTTGGGCGGGTTAGATGTATGCTTCATATAGCTGGTATGAGTCAAAGTTTCTGGAAGGACGTCGTGAAAACGGCTGCATATATCATTAACAGAAGTCCATCTACCGTTCTTGAATTTATGTGTCCTCAAAATGCATGGACTGGAGAAAAAACTAAGTTAGAAAATTTGAGAGTATCTGAATATGCTACCTGTGCACATCTGAAACAAGATAAGCTTAGGCTTAGAGCACTGTAATATTTGTTCCTTGGTTATCGAGAATGAGTAAAAGGGTAGAGGTTATGGTGCTTAAAACTTCGACGTCAAAAGGTTTTGATAAGTAATGACATGGTTTTTAATGAAAATGATATTTCATTGAAGAAGGCGGTGGAGACTTAACTTAGTAGTATCGGGAAAAGATGTGAAGTTGATAATAGATCTAATCTACAAAGTAAAGCTGGAGACATTCTTGCCAAAAATATTGTAGACATGGCTCTACTTTAGATCGTACAAAATAAATGCAACCATTGCATGAGTACTAAGTAGGCCAAAGGTCTAATTTTCCAAGGCCTTCTAATGACCAGGTGAGAGATAAGCATGATTTTGAGAGTTATCAACTAGCGACGGATAGAAGACGGAGACAAAAAAAAAACATATGCAAATGTATACTTTTTCTGATGTTTTTTGTTATACTTTATCTATTGAAATATAGGAGATGTTCTTGCATCTAAAACATATCACGATTATATTAAGAAAAGTGATAAAAAAAATGGCTTACAAACATTAAAGAAAAACTAAAATCTCTCAAGAAGATGAATACCTACATTGTTGTGAACTAACCGAAGGGTTTGAAGCTGGTTGGAAATAAATGGATATTCAAAAGGAATCTATATATTTCGAGTTGACTAGATACACAACTAGGTTTGTCTCTAAGGGCTTTACGTAAAATGAGGGTATCGATTTATATGCAAAGTTTTTTCCGGCTGTGAAACAAAATTTCATCAGGCTTCTATTGTCAATTTTTATAAAATTTGGTTTTGAGTTAGATCAAATAAATATTACTACTACCTTTCTGCATGGTGAACTGGAAGAGATAATTTATATATGTCAACCAAATGGGTTTGAAGAAGAGAATAAATGTGATGTATGTTTGTTGAAAAGACCCCTCTATAGGTTGAAACATTCGTCAAAGCAGTGGAATAGAATATCTGATTATTTTATAAGATCCATCAAATATGTTTATAGTTATTATGAAAATTATGTCTATTGAAATGGGGAAATACACAATACACATGATGAGACAAGTCCTACTTATTTTAAATGTGATAAACATACTTATAGTTGGAATAAATATGAGGGAGATTGAAGCGCTAAAGATTCAGCTGAAATGAGAGTTTGAGACAAAATATATGAGAGAGACTAATATGAGACTTGGTGTTGATATCATGAGGAACAAGTCGAAAGGGTATTTATTTTTATCTCAACAAGAGAATATACATAATATCCTAAAACAGTTCTTTATATCAAAATAAAAGTGGTTGAAATTTTCATTGGTTCTCAATTCAAACTCATTGGAACTCAAGCACCAACTCAAGCAACATATAATAAGTATATGTTGGAGGTACCTTATGCCAATGTTATTGGTAGTATTATGTATGCTATGACTTTCGCAATACTTGATCTTTCCTAGGCCATAAGTGGTTTGAGTAGATTCATGTCAAATCTGAGAAACCCGTACTGACATGAACTCAAATGTTTCATGAGATACTTGAAGGGGTAAGGTTGTGTTATAATCAGAAGGATACATGTGATATATTGCTGAGAGGGTATGTGGGCTCTGATTGTGTAGGATGTCTCGACGCAAATAAGTCTACTTCGGGTTATCTGTTTACTATGTTTGGATGAGTGGTTCGTTGGAATTCTTGTATGCATAAGGTTGTTGCGCCGTCTTTTACGGAAGACGAGTATATGGCTGCTACAGAAGCCATGAAGGGAGCTATTTGGCTCAAAGGATTGTTGAGTGAACTCATTGGTGTAGAGCAAGATGTGGGTTTAATTTATGATAACATTAGTTTTATTCATTTAATGAAGAATTGGAAGTTCAATGAGTGCACTAAACATGTAGATATTAATTTGCACCTCATTTGAGACGTGATGAAGAATAAGCAAGTGAAGGTGGCTAAGATTTCTACCAAGAAAACCGTTCGGATGCTCTAACAAAATATTACCATTTTCAAAGCTCACAAACTGCATGAGAGTGGTGCGAGTCTAGGATGCAGGTGAGCTGATCTTTAAAGAGGAGAAAATTGGGTGCAAAAAATAATGGAGTTACTATAAGCCTAGGTGGAAAATTGTTAGGTATATGCTAGAAATAACTTGTCAACCAAGATGGTCATAGGCTTGTATAGACATGTATAAGTATGAATAGGTATGAGCTGAGTCAAAGCAGGATAGTCATAGACATGTATAGGCATATATAGGCATGAACTCAGCCAAAGTAGGATGGTCGGAAACGAGCTGGATCGTAGTACCACAACTGGACCAAAGTAGAGTCTTCTATTTGCTACTCTTATATTAATTGAGTCTCATATTTTGGTCTTCATATATTAATTAGATTCTCTACATTAATTAGGTCTTCTATATTAGTTACGAATTCAAATTTATGAGGTTCCGTATATTAATGGAATATAGTTATTTCAACCATTGATTAATGAGATTGAATTTAGAGCGTCTAATGAATAATTAAGGTTTTCTTTAAACCTATAAATTGAAGAAGATACATGATTGCTAAGGTTTGATGTGATAACGATAGTGGCGTGATAATTTCGTGATCAACATATTTTATGAGTGAGAGAAATAACTCTAGATCTTTTGAGAGATAAGTGAGGTGAGAGATAAACACTAAATAGAGGATTATGTGAATCATGTCATCTTCTGTAACAAAGAGTGATTGAGTGATTTGTGCTTGAGAGTTTTTTTGTAACCTACTTGTTTATAAAAAAAGTGTATATTGCTCATGGATGTTGGCCTTTTTTAACAATTCAAATCACATTAAATCTATCTTATGTGCTTGATTTTATTAAAATTTATTTTACGTGTTTCTCGTCTTGAGCATATTATTCTAAGCGAAAGTTCGTTAATCAAAACATCGTTTCTTGTGTTGGTCCATCCGTGCTTTTCTCCAACAAAAAAAAATCAATATATTTGACAAAATCATTCAACCATTTTGATCTAATAATCCTAAAAAACTTAGTTCGACTAAGTTAATCATAATAATATAATAATTAAAATAAAAAACTTATTCTTCCGAGGATAAAAATTTAGAATATTATTTATAAATCATGGTTCCTTTATATATATATAAAATACACTTTCAAAATTTGATTTAGAATTTAATATACATTGGTAGGTAGTTGGAAAGTTTGAACTAAAAATATTATTGAAAAAATAACAGAAAATGTAAAAAATATCGATATTTCCTAAACAAATTTAAAATCATATCAGTAAATCAGAAATCTAATCACAATCACCGCATTTATATGTTCATTACACGAACATTCTTCACTAAAATTGTAAAGTTTAACATAAAATGTAAAAAGTATCGATATTTTCTCGTATCTTCATTTTAATCGTGACTTTTGACACTCTTAAAAATCAATCTATGAAAAGATATCGATATATTTGTTAGATGCGTAGAGATTTCGCAAAATCTAAAATTAAAAAAAAAAACTCATTTAACAATAAAATAAAATAAAAATAATATATAATTTAAATTTTAAATTCATCAAATAACATTATCCATTTATCCTAGCTAAATTTTAGCTAAGGTTTAACCAAGCTAACGGAATACCGTAGAGTATACAATTATATCTTAATATTTTTAATACTTTCATTATTTATGTTTTTAAAATTTAAAAAGTCCGTAGCTATCAAATCATAATTTGTTTAAAAAAAAATACACTTGTTTTTATTTTTTTAAAACAAACAAAACTAGATTTATTAATATATTTTTTTACAAGATCTATTTACGAAATAATGATAAAATGAATTAGGAAACATGAATAAAAAATCAATTTTGAAATGTGATTTAAATATTTTATTTTTTTAAAATGCATTATTTTTGTGTCAAATATAAGCCTAATTCATTTGCAAAATGTGAAATGAAACAAACTACGCAATTCATTTAACTCCTTAATTGAGTTTGATAGAAAAAAGAGTTTCAAAATAATCCCATTAATAAATCTCGTGTTCGTTTTTTAATATACTAATCTTTATTGTACTTACAGTCTGAATGATTCGGATTTAAAAATAAAAAAATTTGATATAATAAATAATTCATTATTTTCAATAAAAAACAATTATATTACTAAATTGATAAATTATAAAAACTTTAGGGCTAAGCAGCTAGATACAAAGAACAAAAAGGCTAAATAGCTAAATAGAAGGAATCGATGGACTAATAGCAAAAACAAACTAATGGTTTTCTGACTATACTCCTCCTTCCTCCACGGGAAACGAAAACTCCAAGCTGCTTCAAAAAAACATAGAGAGAAGAGACAGAGAAAGACTGGCCGATTCGATCCCAAAACCTAAATCTCAACCATAAATGAGACCTTGATAAAAAAATCTATCACCCTGAAAATTTTGCCCAAATATTCTGAGCATCAAAACCCTAAAAATTTCTAGAACCACCTTTCCAAAACCAATGGGGGCTTCAAACACCAGAGTTCCTCCAATTCCGCTCCACAACTTTTTCTTCAAAAGTCAATAACGCCGATTCCCAATTATCCAAACACTCGCTATAAATAAATAATTCAGATATTTAAGAATACTTTAGATGTGCTCCATTTACCGGTATCAAACGGTTTGAACTGCGAACCATCGGAACCGTTTAACAGAGAACCACAGTTTGCATTTCTGCCGGTTTACTTCTTATGCGGTTCTGTCGGTTTGCGGTTCTGCTGGTTTGCCGCTCTAATGGGCCAGTTTCGCAGTTAAACCACCAGTTCAAACCATCAGACAAATCATTTAGGTACCGTTTATCAAAATATTTTATAATGTTATTTAAAATTAATTTGTAAGTGTTAATTAAATCTAATTTCAAATTTTTGAGATATATAACATAATTAATTTAATGTATTTTAATTTAAATATGTTATCATTTTAATCGAAATTTTATAATCAAACAATTACATTTTAAAATAATAATTGTAATTTGATTTTGATATGTTTGATTATATTTATGTATTTAAGATATTTAATTAAATCTAATTGTATTTTGATTACAACTTTCAATATTTGTAAAAATATAAAAATAAAAATTTGATTGTCTTAAACAAGATCTCGTAAACAATATGACCTTAACTATTGGAAACCATTTAAATGATCCCCCTTTGAAGAAATGAAAGATCCTCTCTCAAGAAGCTCTGTTCTTGCGAAAGAACAGAGTACTGATTTTTAACCCATTTCTTTACTTCTTCTTAGATTTCTTCTCTTCTTCGAGCATGAGTAATCATTTTGAGATTGATTCGACTGTGGATTTTCCTATACTTAGGAAAAGGTTGAAGGATGGAGTTAGTAATGGTGAGGAAGAGGGATTGAATTACTCTGATGGCAATGGGAAGGACTGTAACATGTTTCTAAATCCTGTGTTTGAAGATTTGAACAAGGATGAAGATGATAAAGTTCAGAAGGTCTTGTATGCTAATCTGTTGAAAACTGATAAAACAGAGGTTCAACATTCAAACGTCTCGGTCTCGATGGAGGATGACGTTCCGATTATCAATTTCGATGTTAGGGATAAGGAAAAGCTGTTACAGGTTTCCAAACATACATTGATAGCGAAGTTCGCTTCAGGCAGGCCTTCGTTGGACGTTATCAGAAAGTTTTTGGCCAAGTTCAATTTTGGTGGTTCTTTCAATCTTTCTGCTTGGGACTTTAGGCATGTTTTTATCGAATTTTCTGTGCTTGATGATCTGAAGAAATTATGGTCTAGGAACGTTTGGGCTTTGGGGAATAAGACTATGCGTCTGTTGAAATGGACGCCTGGTTTTGATCCGAGTCTGGAATGCCCCTTCACTCCGTTATGGGTTTCTTTGCCTGATATTCCAGAATTTCTTTTTAATTATTCTACAATCACTGAGGTGGCGAAGGTTTTGGGTACGCCATTAAAGATTTGGGTTCCATCTGTAAACAGGGCCAGGCAGAATTGTTGTAGAGTTTGGGTCGAGGTGGATATTTCTAAGCCATTGATTCAGAAAGTGAAGTTAAACTTTGGTAAAGATGATGGTTATGAGATTGATTTGAAGTATGATAAAGTTCCACTATATTGTTGTAACTGTGCTCATATTGGGCACTCGAAGGATACCTGTAAGAAATTACGGGTTGATGATGAAGCAACTTTGAATGCTAATCGGAATATGGAGGTTCTTGTTAGTTCTGGTCTGCCCGTTCAGTCATCTTCTTCTCAACTTCTTGGAAAGATTAAAGAAAGCAGGCTTAATGAAGATGTTAAAGGTGTTGAGGATGAGGATCAGATGAATAAAGATAAGTTAGTTGAGAATGTGTTCAAAGATAGTTCTGTTAAAAGTAGAGCTAATAGTCGTTGGTTGGATTCTGTTGTGGTGGATAATGGTTTGAGGAATGAGGAGTGTGTTCAAAAGGGATTGGAAGAGGATAGTAGTTCTTTCCAGGCTGATAATTCTGTTGAAATTAATGAAGAATGTTCTGTGCAAGTTAATGAAGAAGAGATGATAGATGCCTTGAAAATGTTGGACGAAAAAAATATGTTCGAGGTTCTTAGTGAGGAGGTTCATGTTTCTCCAAGGCATGAGGGGAGTCTTCCTTCTTCTCCTACCAAGAACAATAGAGAGAAAGATAGAATTAAGCCTAAAAAGATTAAGAAAGTTCCTAAGCTTTGGGCTTCAAAGGGACCTGTTTCTTCAAAAACAATGAAGCTAAAAAGGCCTCATTAACTTGTGTCATGACTATAGTTATGTTGAATTGGAATGCAAGAGGTCTTGCAAACAAAGAGTCTATTCAAAGGTTAAAGTCGATGGTCAAATCATATAAAGTCAGTTTTGTGGCTATTCAAGAGCCATTGGTTAAGTCTGATAGAATGTGTTCTATTGCTGATAAGTTAAAGTTGAAAGGTTTTGTGTCTAATATGAATAACAAGATTTGGCTCTTTTGGCACCATGATTACTGTGTAGACATGGTTTTGGACTCTGATCAGTTGGTTCATCTCAAAGTTACTCATCCTTCCTTGAAAAAGGTTTTTGATGTTTTTGTGATTTATGCTAAATGCAAGAATGAGGATCGTGTTGTTCTTTGGGATTCAATTAGAAGCCTTGATGCGCAGCAGGAATGGATCTTGTTAGGTGATTTTAATGTTATTTCTAGCCTTAACGAGCAGTTGTCTTGTGTTACTGTAAATCAAAAAGGAATGGATGCCTTTAATGATCTTATTCTAGATTGTGAGCTTTTGGATGCTGGTTTTAGTGGATGTGCTTTCACCTGGTTTAATGGTCAGAAGTGGAGGAGGCTTGATCGTGTCCTCTATAACAATGCTTGGTTAGATTTTTTTGATGTTACTTCTGTCTCTTATCTTGCTCGTAGCTGCTCTGATCACTGTCCAATGGTGGTGAAGATCTCGTCTAAGTTGGAAAGGTCTAAGGCTCCTTTTAAATTCTTAAACATGTGGATTACTCATGATGGATTACTGGATGTGATTAAGGAGAGTTGGTCTGAGCTTATCGGTGGTGAGGTAAGAAATCCTATCATGTTTTTTTGGCTTAAGCAACAAAGGTTAAAGCCTGTGTTAAGGTCTTGGAACAGGAATGTTTTTGGGAATCTCTTTGAAGCCATTAAGAAATCTGAAGATACTATTAATAATTGTGAAGCTGCTCTTCAGAATGTTTTTAATGAGGATAACAAGACTATGCTTCATGATGCTAAGAGGAATCATCTGGTTTTGTTGGATAGGGAAGAAATTTATTGGAAGCAGAAGGCTCGTGCTTCATGGTTGAAAGACTCGGACAGAAATACGGCTGCTTACCATGGTTATGTTAAGAAAAGGTTGAAGAGAAATAGGATTGACAAAATAAAGGTGGGGGATAGTTGGCTTGAAGATAAGGATAATCTGAAGTTGTCTGTTGTGGATTACTTTAAGGGCTTGTTGGCAAAGGATTTGAGGACTGATATTGATTTCAGTTTGAATGAGGTAATTCCTTCCTTAGTCACTGTAAATGATAATAGTTGTCTTGTTAAGGTTCCTGATAATGAGGAGATTTATGGGGTGGTGAAAGGATTGAAGTCTGATTCTGCTAGTGGTCCAGATGGTTTTAATGGTGAGTTCTATAAGCATTGCTGGGACATTGTGGGAATGGACCTTTGCAATGCTGTTAAGGCTTTCTTTGAGGGGCATGCTTTACCTAAAGGTGTGAAAGCTACCTTAATTTGTTTAATTCCTAAAGTGGACAATCCTAATAGTTGGAAAGAATTTCGGCCTATTAGCCTTACAACTGTGTTCTCAAGAATTCTTGGTAAGGTTATTAATAACAGACTTTCTGATATTCTGCCTAAGCTCATTTCTGCTGAACAAGGTGGGTTTGTCAAGGGTAGATCTATTCAGCACTCGATTCTGCTTGTTCAAGAGCTTTGTTTTGATATTGACAGAAATAAAAAGGATGGTAATGTTATTATCAAAACAGATATGACCAAGGCATTTGACAATCTCAGACATGGATTTCTGTTTGATGTTCTTAAGAAGTTTGGCTTTAGTAATGATGTTATTAAACTGGTCAAAGGCTGCATTGACAATGTTTCATCTTCTGTTCTGGTTAATGGTGAGATGGCTGGCTACTTTTCTAATACTCAAGGTTTAAGACAACGGGATCCATTATCCCCGAGTCTTTTTATCCTTGCTGAGGATTATTTGATTAGAAGTTTTAACTTGTTAAATAGTGAGGGTCACAGATGTAGATTCAAATCAAGGAGTAAGTTGAATGTTGTTTGTTCTGCTTTTGCTGATGATTTTATGGTGTTTTCCAATGGAAGTATGCATGCTATGGAGACTTCTAAAGCCATCATGGAGCATTACCAATGTGTCTCTGGCCAGAAGATTAATACAGCTAAGTCTAAGCTTATTGTTTCACATAAAATGTCTGTCCATCAGCTCAATATTATTGAAGACATATGGAAAGTTAATCATTCTTACATGCCATTTAAGTACTTGGGTACTGTCATTGCTAACAATACAAGAGTTGCTAATTATGAAAGAATTATTGACAAAGTTAGAAGTAGGCTTATGGATTGGGACAAGCTTCAGTTATCCTTTGCTGGTCGTCTGCAGTTGATTCAATCTGTTCTTCTAGCCTTTCCTAATTACTTCCTTCAGCATACTGCTCTCCCTGTTGGCATCATTCAGAGGTTGGAGATTCTTTTTAATAAATTCCTGTGGGGGACAAAATAAGACAAGAAGGTTATTATTTGGGCTCGCTGGGACCGTTTGTGCAAACCTTATAGAGAAGGGGGTCTCAATCTCAGGAGACTTAAAGATTTACAGCATGTTTATGCAATGAAGCTTTGGTTTGATTTTAGATCTCAGCATTCCCTTTGGGCCAAATACATGCTGTCAATTTACTGCACTGATAACATCCACCCTATTCTAGCCATTCCTCCTCAAAGGAAAATCTAGAGTCTCGTCTAGAATTCTGAATGTTAGACTATTTTCTGAGGATTTCATGTTTTGGCAGTTGGGGAAAGGTAACATTGCTTTCTGGTATGAGAAGTGGTGTTTAAAGAGGCCTTTTATAGCTATTGCTAATGATAATGATAGAAGGATTTTGTGGGACAGCAACAATGATTTGGTGAAAGATTTTTGGCTTGTGAACTCTTGGGATATTGGAAAGCTTAATTCTTTGGTTACATCTTCTGAGATTCGCAAGATAAGGGAAGTCAGTCTTAATAGTAGTGAAGACATCCTACTTTGGTCCCTTTCTAAGACTGGTTCTTTCAGTGTTAAGGATACTATCAATCAGATCAGATCTAAAGGTAGTATTTCTAGTTTATATGACAGAGCTTGGAATGCAGTAACCCCTAGGAAGTGCTCCTTTTTCTTATGGAGGGCTCTACATGATTGGCTTCCTACAAATAGTGCTATGCAAAGGAAAGGTTTCAACCTGGCATCTAAATGTGTCTTTTGCAATAATACTGAGTCTACTAATCATGTTCTTGTGCAGTGTCCTAATGCCTGGTCAGTTTGGCAGTATTTCAGTAATATCTTTAGAATTCAAATCGATACTTACTTGACTGTGCCTCATATGGTGATGAGATGGTATTGGGCTGCTAACAAAAAGTGTGACATCCATAGTATCCTTCCTGCTATCATCTTGTGGTCAATCTGGGCTGCTCGAAACAAAAACAAGATTAGCAATGCAAATGTGAATTCTAACTATATCATTAAACATGTTCTTATGATTCTTTCAAGTCTTGATCATGCTAATGTACTTCAGAGGAAGCATTGGGGTAAGTTTATAGAAGAAGGTTCTGTTCTTGGTTGTGTAAACCAGTTCAAGCTCAGAAACAGACCTCTGTTTCTGAAATGGAAATGTCCAAAGGCAGGTCGATACAAACTAAATGTCGATGGAAGTTGTACCTTGTGTGGTGAAGCCGGTGGTGGTGCTTTGCTGATGGACTGTAACGGCGACATTGTTGCTGGTGTTGGCAAGATTTATGGTAAAGCATCGCCATTAATTGCAGAAAGCCGTGCTCTCTTAGACGGTCTGCTCTTGTGTGACAAAATGGGGATCAGCACAGTTGATGTTGATACTGATTCCATGGCTTTGGTGAGTTTGGTTCAGTTTGGAAATGCCCCTTGGTACCTTGAGCCATTAATGAAATGCTGCAGATCTTTTATCAAATCTTCAATGGTGTTGAAGCATGTTTTTCGTGAAGAAAATCTAGGAGTTGATTGGGTAGCTAAGGAGGTTTTGAAGATTCATAGTGAGATGGAGTTTGATAGGGATAATGCTCCAGCAAAATTAAAAGCAATTGTTCTCTTGGAGAAATCAAACTATGGCTACCTAAGGCTTATTGTTTAAGAAATTAGGGTTTGGTGGATTTGGGGAAGAAGATGATTCAGAGTGTAATTAGGGTTTTGGCTATTTTTCAATTTTTGTAATATTTACATTCAAGGGCTTGCTCTTGTTATTTTCTTCAATTGAAATCCTTTCATTAAAAAAAAAGATCTGTAAACAATATAATTGTAAAATGATTTGTGTATTGTTTGTATTTAAGATGTTATATTTAATATTAGGTACATATTAAATAATATATACCTAATAGACATATAATTGTATTTTGATTTTAAATTATTAGGTGATTCTTTAGATTCTTGCAAGCTTGAAGTGTTTATGGTTAGATGAATTATATAGTTTATTGTATTTTCGAACTATTCAATATTAGAAGTTTAAATTTAAAATTTTTAGAATTGTATAATTATATGCGTAAACTTAAATTACTTGTAAATAACAAAATAAAAATTGAAAGTTAAAGTGATTTAAATAACATTTAATAAAAAAAAACAAAACAAACATTTCTTGAAACATAGTTGTTAAATTTTTTTTAATAAAATTTCTAAAAAAAAAGGTCAGGGCCATCCGGAGAAATCTCCGGATGGCCCGAATTTACCGTCCGGAAATGACGTCCGGATGCCCCGGACCAGACGTTCGGACCATCCGGAGATTTGTCCGGATGGTCCGGAATTTTTTTTTCCTTTTTTTAATCTTTTTGGGTCTCCTCTCTAAATAGAGGAGACCCCAAATCCAAACTCATAAATTCATATACTCCTCCCTATGTCTCTCTAAATCTCTCTACTTGTTCTAAATATTCTAGAAAACTCAAATTTCTTATTTTACATATTGTAGTCCTACTTTCAGAATTGTTTGATTCTTTTGTTTTCGCAAATTGTTTCTATTTGATAAAAACACTTAAATAACGTTGGAATAACATTATAATAGCTCAATTAAGAGCTTCGTATAATTTATCAAGTTATTTAATTGTTATAGTAATTTAAATTAGTTCTTTTAATTCTAATTTTATTAGTTGTTTTTAGTTGTTATTGCTTGTTATTAGTTGGTATTAGTTGGTATTAGTCTAAATTTAGTTTTTAATATTTACCATATTAATTAGTTTCGATTAGTATTTTATTGCATATTAAAAAAACGTTGTTTTAAGTTTTAAAATGCTTATAAATCGTAGACTTACTAATACTCATCAATCCGCTAATTTTCACTTGTTATGAATGATGTTTGTGATAACCAAAACAAATTAATACTAACCAAAATGTAATAATAATTTGGGTGAAGCTATTTCCTCCATAAGATTTTTTATTTCCCCCATATTTAAAAAAAGACTCCACTTTGTTATTTCCTCCATAAAAGAAATTATTAATTTACCCTTTTTTAATTTTACTCCAAACACTCATATTCACCTTCTTCTCCAATAACCATCCAAACACTATATCTACCTTAATTTTTTCCAGCAACCTTCTACCCATAATATTTACTTCCACCCATAAACTCTAATCCTATTAATATAAATATACAACCATTAGCGCTTCTAACCGAAAAAAAAACCTAGCCACCACTTTCGATTGAAGAAATCTATCAAAGGTAAAAATCTCTCCTAAATCTTTTTTAATCTATCGGTTGGTAAGAGTTTCATGAAGTCGGTTGTACTCTGTATAGCGAGTTCTACAAACTCGATATGCAGAAAAAATAATTACAGTTCCCGAAACTCTTTTGCTATAAATTTGTTTTCCCGCATATTGAGTTCGAAGAACAAATTTTTGGTTTTTTAGTATCTAATTACTTTTACAAAACTTTGGACATCTATTTTTGATTTATTTACTAAAAAAACTTTAACTTATTTTTTATTCATGACTCTGTGATTTTTGTTCGTTTCCATTTTTACAATATTAAATTATCTTGTTGGTTGATTGGGTGGTGTTTTTAGGTGTTGAATCTTTGATTTAAGTTTTTTCCTTTTCTATGATTAATTTTTAAGCTACTTACGTTTTTTTTGTATTTAAAGTTTAATTTTAGAAGTTAAATGATATATATTGGCTGTGATTTGACTTAATTATGTGTTTGTTAGAATAAGGGTTGGATAGTGTACGGTGGCATCAAAATATAAATTAGAAAGTAAATTAAGGACAAAAATGTAAAAACAAATGTTAATTGTTTTTTTAAAAACTTAAGATGGAGGAAATAATAAATCTAATGGAGGAAATAGCTTCACCCTAATAATTTTATAATCATTATTAAAATTACAATAATAAAATTCAAAATTTAATATTAAAATTATAATAATATAACTTGTAATCTTTTACCATGATAAAATATGATTTTGGTTTAAAAAATAATAAATAACATTTGTAATATTTAAAGCCAAATCACAATAATAATATTCAAAATGTAATATTAAAATTATAAGAATATAACTTAAAAATAATAAATAACACTTGTAATATTTAAAACCAAATCACAATAATAAAATTCAAAATGTAATAATAAAATTCAAAATGTAATATTAAAATTATAACAATATAACTTAAAAATAATAAATAACAAACCAAATCACAATAATAAAATTCAAAATGTAATATTAAAATTATAACAATATAACTTAAAAATAATAAATAACACTTGTAATATTTAAAACCTAATCACAATAATAAAATTCAAAATGTCATATTAAAATTATAACAATATAACTTAAAAATAATAAATAACACTTGTAATATTTAAAACAAAATCACAATAATAAAATGAGATTTATACCAATTGGGTACAAAAACATATCCAATTTACTAATAAGTCCAGCCTCAAATAGATTTTACCAATATCTACCAAAATATGATTTTATTTACCTATTAGTCCAAACTTAATTTTTAAATACAATTTTACCCTTAATGAATTTGATAATATGACAAAGAAAGTTTGAGGAGAAAGAATTGATTTTGAAATTGGGGTTAAATATTTTAATTTGGGGACGTAATTGTTTTGTTTTTATAGATAATTGAGTCTTTTTTTAAATGGGTTGGATCTATTTGTAAAATGGATCTTTTGGAGTATGCTTGGGTAAATAGAGACAAATTTTAGACCCATTACTTAAGTCTCCCTAAAACAATTCAAAATGTAATATTAAAATTATAACAATATAACTTGTAATATTTTTTCATGATAAATTATGATTTTGGTTTAAAAAATAATATATAACACTTGTAATATTTAAAACCAAATCACAATAATAAAATTCAAAATGTAATATTAAAATTATAACCATAGAATTTGTAATATTTTAACATGATAAGATATAGTTTTGGTTTGTAATATTAAAATCAACACTACTAATATTAGATCTAAAAATAATAATAATAATATTCAAAATATAATAATAACATAAATAATATTTAAAATTTTGGATTATATAATAATTACAACACTTAAAATATTAATAACCAAAACAAATTAATACTAACCAAAATGTAATAATAATTTTATAATCATATGCAATATCTCAATATTTTTTAAATATAACTTAACATATGATTTTGGTTATAAAATAATTAAAACATTTATAATATTTACAATTAAACCGCGGTTTTTATAAATAAACAGTGGTTTTGCAGTACTGGCGGTTTGCAGTCCTAATGGTTTGCGGTCCTAATCTAATGGATTGCGGTCCTAATGGATCAGTTTCGTAGTTAAACCACCAGTTCATAAACAGATCTTCAGCTTTGAACCGCAGTTCCTGAACCATTTGCCACCTCTAGCTCCACTCCATCTAAAACTAAATATTAATTACTCACTATATTATCATATCTTATTAAAAAGAAATTAGATTAAAATATATTTATCTTGAACAAAAATTAGACTAAAAGTTGGTATTTATGCTCAGATTGGATTAGATTGATTGATTTATTGATTTATTTATTAATCAAATTTTATTTTATTGATTAAACATCATTATCTTGAGTAAGATACATTAAATCTAATTGAAGTAGCAAATATCCACATTCCTAATTTTGGGCTGAACCTAATCATGGAAAATTGCCAACAACACTATACTTTGATATTTGATGACGAAGAATAAAACCCTAATTCAAGTAACAAGATGCAACCCTAATCTAAGGGTAACAAAGAGTGAAATTTTCATAGATAAAAAATCTATTATTCCAAAAACTTAAAATAACTTAAGGCATATGAAGCTTTATATAAGAGCTTCTCAAAACCCTAGATTATAATACAAGGAAATAAAATAAATATTTTAAAATAAAATAAAATAAAATAAAATAAAATCACAATATAATTATATGTGATTTAAATACATAAGATATGTGAATAAAATAAAACAAAATTTAAAATGATTTTTTTGGGACTTTCTGGGCTACATCACCCTCTCCTGGTCTTCGAATTCTTGACACCATCACCATCAATAACCCAAATTATTTATTTTATTTTATTCAATCGTCAAGAACCCAAATTATTTATTTTATTTTATTTTATTCAATCGTCACATTGGGAATTATAATTGTTGACCTTATCGGAATAAGATAAATTCTTCTAGAGTGTTCCTTATTCGAAGTCACATTGAAGCCATCCAGTTGAAGGAAAAAAATAGTTTCGAAAACCTTTTCATAGCCTGAAGACAACATCCCTATGTCCAGTTGATGAAAAAAATGGTTTTAAAAACCTCTTCATAGCTTGAGACAGCATCTTGATAAACAATTTTTACTTTGATTCGACGATTGGTAGCCAATTTAAACTCCTTCAGTAACCGGTCAATACGATCGTCATTGAAACGATTGGTATGCCTCCTCATACTCAAACGATCTTCTCGATCTTCATTACCATGCGTGTTGTTCTCTTCTTTAAACATTGAATCAGAATAATCAGGCTTTAGAAACATGCTTCCCCATAGTAGGAACTGAGGCTCTGATACCAAACTGATGATGCAGCGGAAACAGAAGAAGAAGCAACGATAGATGAAACCCTAATTCAAGGAATTAGGGTAACATGATGCAACCATAATCTAAAGGTAACAAAGAGTGAAATTTTCAGAGATAAAAAATCTATTATTCCAAAAACTTAAAATAACTTAAGACATATGAGGCTTTATATAAGAGCTTCTCAAAACCCTAAATTATAATACAAGCAAATAAAATAAATATTTTAAAATAAAATAAAATAAAATAAAATAAAATAAAATAAAATAAAATCATAATATAATTAGATTTGATTTAAATACATAAGATATTTGAATAAAATAAAACAAAATTAAAAAAGATTTTGTTTGGACTTTCTGGGCTACATCACTATCCGCCTCCTGTGAAGGCATCACCACTTCTGAACTGATACCAGCTTCTATATGTTAAATCACCAGCACTGCAGTTGGCTATCTGTTTTTTTTGAAAAGTTTCTCTATATACCAGGTTCCATATATTAACCCTAAAAGATATTGAATACAAGTGTGAATAAGAACCATTGATGTAAGTTACATGTTATAGCATTACTAAATATTGCTATGATTTTGTACTTAAATAACATTAACCGCGACTTTTAAAAGAGTTACGACACTAGAATATTGTTAGAGAAATCTTGTTTTACTTTACATTTTTGATTTTGGATTCTTTATAAAATATTTTCTTTTGATGTATTGAATTTGAAAACTCTTATTTTAAAAAAATATAGATAATAATATAAAAATTAATCTAAATATCTATTAATAATTTAGATTGGTTAAAATCCCCCATCAAAATTATTATTAATTACTGGCTAAAAAACTTACACATTTTTATGGATCTTACACCGCTGGATCCTACCAATTTTTGGACAAATTTACCCCTTCTTAGAAAATCTAGGTATAAAAGCATTTTATAAATTTCTCACCATTTTTTTCCTCTTTTTCTTTCAATCTCTCTCAAAACCTTTCAAGCACAAAATTTCAAAATGTAATTTTTGAAAAATCTAAATCCATAACAACATTAAGATAAACCATACAAGTCTTCCAATATAAATGTTTTTAAAGATTTCGTTGTGTTTAAGTGGTACAAAATTAGGTTTTTCGATTATGTTTTTAAAAGCATGATTTTAGGTTTTATTTTCATAGATTAGTGTTGTAGAGTTGTTTGTGTTAGAATATTCTACTAAATTTGGAAAGCTGGATTCATGGAGTAATAATTGGGGTCAACTATTAACCACTAAAATTTGGGATTTCACATACTTTCCTTAATCTTCTCCCTATAAATCAGTGTATTAAGTTTCCTTGTACAGGCCTCTAAGTTCTCTTTATATTGAGAGCCTTATTACCATTGCTAGTGAAACAGGCGCAACTTGTAAGGATTTGATTCAATAAAAAACAGTTCAATACAAAAAGGAACATTTTCTAATAAAACACAAAACCCTAGCCGCCTCCTGCGGCTACTTCTCTCTTTGTTTTTAACATGGTATCAGAGCACGTGTGATTCTGGGAATCCTAAAAATCCTCAACAAATATGGCTGGCAATGAAGTCGTGATCAGTCAAATTCCTGATGAATTAACAATGTAGATTGCTGCCATTCTGAGAAATGGTCTCGGAACACAACAACAAACAACTAACCCTGAGAATTTATACATAGGGATTAAAATCGGTGGTGACAACTATGCCCTATGGGGAAATCTGATGAAGAAAGAAATTGGGGGAAGAGGGAGAGGTTCTCACATTACAGGGGAGCCGACACCTCCATCCAAAACTGACAACACATATACAAGGTGGGAACAAGATGATCAATGTGTTTTCACATGGATTATCCAGAATCTTGAATTCAAATTGGTGAATAATGTCTCGCAATATCCCAATTCAAAAGCCCTCTAGGATGGGTTAGCCACCACATACAGTTCTGGTACAGATTCGTTACAGGTGTTTGACCTTCATAAGAGGGCTAATTTATTAAGGCAAAGGTCTGATACACTAGAAGACTTGTGTAACAAACTGCAGAACATCTGGATGTCTATAGATAGGCGAGATCCGAACCCTATGAAAGAGCCAGAAGACATTCAGATCTACAATAAGAAGACTCAAGAACAAAGACTCTATCAATTGCTAATGACGATTAATGACAAACTGGAACCAGTCTAGAGAGATATCCTGAAAAAGGATCCTCTTCCTTCCGTGGAAACAGCATATGCTACAATACGAAGGGAAGTGGCCATGCTTAATATACTAAAATCAAGTTCTTCTAATAATGACTCGATTGAAATTGGAATGGGTTTGGCTGCTAAATATTCTGCACAGAGGTTTAAATTCCGATCCAAAGAGAAAGAAGATAAATCTAAGTTGTATTGCACTTATTGTGGGATGAAGAAACACACTAAAGAGATATGTTTCCAGCGGGTTGGCTATCCAGAATGGTGGGAGGACGGTCATAAGGAGAAAAGTAACCAGCGTTTGAGATCTAATGTCAAACGGGCTTCGTCTACAAGTGGCGGTGAAGATCCGACTAAAAATGAGCAAGGAAGTGGCACTGGTTTTGGAGGAATGGAGGCGAACTCCTATGAAAAACTTGGAGGTAAAGGGTTTGAGAAATCAATGAATTAGATCTTTGATTGCGGGGCTACGAACACCATGTCTTATGATCCTAAAGACTTTGGTGACATGTCATCTCCAAAGAAGTCCCATATTGAGACTGCTAGTGGAGAAATTTGTGAAGGCAAAGGGGGAGGTTCAATTATTTTTTCGGAAAAAATGGAAATTAAAAACTGCCTCTACATTCCTTCACTATCCTTAAAGTTATTATCTATTAGTCAAGTGACAAAACAACTCAACTGTGTGGTTCTTATGTATCTATTTTTTTGCATTTTATAGGACATTCGTACGAAGGAGATCATTGGGCGTGGTACTGAATAAGGAGGTCTCTATTATGTTGATGAGATAGTTCATAAGGGACATGCCATGCTTGCTCACGGAACAACCGAAATGCAACTTTGGTTATGGCACCGTCGACTTGGTCGTCCTTCTTTTAGCTATCTTAAAAGTTTGTTTCCTAGTCTTTTTTTGAATAATTCCATTCATGAGAAATGTGAAACCTGCATTCTTGTAAAAAATCGTAGGGTCTCATTTAATCAGAGTAATACTAGAGTTGATTATGCTTTTTCGCTAATCCATTCTGATGTTTGGGGTCCAGCACCAAATTCCACTAACAATCAAATCGGATACTTTGTTTTATATGTGGATGATTTCTCAAGAATGACTTGGATATACTTCATGAAACATAAATCGGAAGTACCATACATATTTGTTTATATTTATAAAATAATTTTGAGCCAATTTGAAAAAAAATACAAATTCTCCGTTCTGATAATGGAACAGAGTTTATCAACCAAACAATGCATAATTGTTTTAAGACAAATGGTCTAGATTCAAACACACCTCAACAAAATGGTACTTCAGAACGAAAAAATCGTACTTTACTTGAAAAAACTCGTGCTATTATGATTGAATCTAGAGTTCCTCATTCTCTTTGGCCAGAAGGTCTTGCTACAGCTACGTATCTTGCAAATTGTCTACCAACCCGATGTCTAGGAAATAAAACTCCATTACAAGTGCTTGCCACCCAAGTTACAATTCCATCTGTTATGACCTTACCACCTCGTGTCTTTGGTTGTTCGGTGTTTGTTCATATCCCTAAAACTTGTCGAAACAAACTTAATCAGTGTGCTGAAAAGTTTGTATTCGTTGGATACGGTGTTCATCAAATGGGATATCGGTGTTACAGTCCGGTTACTCGTCGAATCCATGTCACCATAGACTGTGACTTCTTAGAATTCGATTATTTTTTGACCACCAATCTCGTGCTCAGGGGGAGAAATTAAGGGAATCACTCGACTGGTTGCTATATGAAAAGTTACTTTGAGGATGTGTCGGCTGAGTCGGTAGATGGTGCCACCGAACACGCCTCTTCCAACATAAAGGAGACTTACGAGGCAGTTCTTACCACCAATGATTCTCCCGAAGACAATGTCCAACAAGAAATAAATGCCATGGATACTACCAGCGAATCAGCTGAAGAAAATGTCCATCAATAGGTAAACACTTTACAATGTCATAATTCACAAAATGCTACTGACCATGACATTTCAGGAAGTTCATTTGTTGAAACTCAAACTCCGGTTCTTCCCCCAAGAAAAAATAGAGGGGTTCCTCCTGACCGGTATTCACCGGAACACGTTCCTCGTGCTTCTAAATATCCAGTAAAAACGGACAGGAAAGGAATAACGAAGATTGCAAAGGCGTTTTCAGCTACTATTCTCTCTGAACAAATCCCTAAAACAGCTTAAGAAGCTAAGAAGATGACTGAATGTCATGAGGCAATGAATACCGAAATAGAAGCTCTAAAAAGGAATGGTACATGAGAGAATTATGTGTTACCACAAGGGAAGAAAGCAGTCGGGTGTAGATGGGTGTTTAATATACAATATGAATCTGATGGCACCATTGAGCGACACAAGGAAAGATTGGTTGCCAAAGGATATACACAAACATATGGTATAGACTACTCTGAAACGTTCTCTCTGGTTGCAAAGATTGACACCATCAGAGTTTTACTTTCAATAGCCGTGAATAAAAATTGACCTATTCATCAATTTGATGTAAAGAATGCTTTCTTACATGAAGACTTGGAAGAAGAGGTATATATGGAACCCCCACCAGGGTTCTTTGATGGTTTTCAAGAAATGACGTATGTAAACTGAAAAGGCATTATATGGGCTCAAACAGTCTCCTTGTGCTTGGTTTGGAAGATTTACAATGGCAATGAAGCAATATAGCTACAAACAGAGTAATGGGGATCATACCTTGTTTTACAAAAAGAAAGGAGAATTAGTCACTTGTCTTATAATATATGTCGACAATATGATTATAATGGGGAATGACGAAGAAGAAATTAGCTCTCTTAGGAAAAACCTCTTCAAGGAGTTCGAAATGAAAGACCTTGGAGGATTGAAGTATTTCCTAGGAATCGAGGTTCTTAGGTCAAGAGGAGGGATTTATATTTCCCAATGGAAATATATATTAGATTTATTAGCTGAAGTTGGCATGGTGGATTGCAAACCAAATGACACTCCTATGGTTGTGAATCACAAATAAAGATAATTGAAGGGGCCAGACCAGCGAGTGAAGAAATGTACCAAAGGTTGGTGGGGAAATTGATTTACCTGGCTCACACTCGACCCGACATTGCATACGCGGTAGGAGTAGTTAGCCAGTTCATGCATCATCCTCAGGTTCACCATATGGAGGCAGTAATGAGGATTATTCGATATCTCAAAGGCACACCAGGAAGAGGCATAATTTTTAAGAAAAATAGATACTTTGATGTTGAAGTATTCACAAATGGTGATTGGGGAGGAAATCCTAACGACAAGCGATCAACTGCTGACTACTTTACTCTTCTTAGAGGTAACTTAGTGACTTGGAGGAGTAAGAAACAGAAAGTAGTATCACTGTCAAGTGCTGAATCAGAATTTAGAGGAATCGTTAAGGGGATTACCGAGATACTTTGGTTAAAGAAGATAATGAAAGAAATCGGATCCCCTCTGAAGTGTCCAACTCAGTTAATGTGCGATAATAAAGCTGCGATTAAAATTTCAGAGAACCCGGTACAACACGATAGAACAAAGCACGTTGAAATAGATAGGCACTTCATAAAAGAAAAGATTGAAGATGGGATAGTCGAACTTCCGTTTGTTAGATCCGAAGAACAACTAGCAGACACCCTGACAAAAGCGGTTGCTGCAAGAACATTCGAATCAGTTTTATCCAAGTTGGATATTGGTGATCCCACTACACAACTTGAGGGGGAGTGTTAAGAATATTCGACTAAATTTGGAAAGATGGATTCATGGAGTAACAATTGGGGTCAACTATTGACCACTATAATTTGAGATTTCACATACTGTCCTTAATCTTCTCCCTATAAATCAGTGTATTAAGTTTCCTTGTATAGGCCTTTAAGTTCTCTATATATTGAGAGCCTTATTACCATTGCTAGTGAAACAAGCGCAACTTGTAATAATTTGATTCAATAAAAAACAATTTAATACAAAAAGGAATATTTTCTAATAAAACACAAAACCCTAGCCGCCTCCTGCGGCTACTTCTCTCTTTGTTTTTAACAGTTTGTTACATGAAGATTCATCGATTTGACTTCAATTTTGTTGTAAATTGTGGCGTTTAGATAGATCTAGGGTTTGGCTGTATGCAGGTGTTCGTCGCTCGAGATCGTGCTACCAGATTTGAGTTTTGGTCGCACGAAATTGCAACCAGGATGGGTATTTGTCGCATGCGATCAGAATGGTTACTTGTCGCATGCGACAAAGCCCATTTTAATTAAAAAAATTAAAAAAACTAATTGGATAATAAATACAAAAAAAATGGAAACAGATAATTCTAGTTAATTATCTTAAAAGAGAAGAAAATGAGTTTAAAGAATAAAAACCTAAGAGTGATTATTGAATAATAAATAACCAATAATATTTTTAGATTAAAAAATAGGATGTATTATTATTTATGACCCAAAAGCAAAAATATTATCCACTTATTATCCATATTTTCATGTATCTTTAAGAAAGATTAATTTCACTCAAATATTTACCGTCTAAGACCCAATAATATCCTAAATACCCTTAGTTAACTATATATTTTTTGTATTTTTTACTTCAAATTTTTTTCCTATGTTTATTTATCTTTCTATTTCTTTATCCTACCTCAAGTTTTTTATCTCTTATGTGCGACTAGTGCTGATTTACTTTTATTAATACACTGACGCTTTCTCTCCTTTTTGGGTCTTGATGGGTCAAAGAAAGCTAAAAATAATCATTCTGTTATGATAGAAGAGAAACTAGACTAACTAGGATATATGTTAGATGCTACATGCGAAACCATACCAACTATGATAAATGATACACCATGCCAATTATGATAGATGAGAAACAAGACCAATTATGATAGATGAGAAACAAGGCCAATTACGATAGACGAGAAACCAGACCAATTATGATAGATGAGAAAGTAGCCCAATGCCAACTATGATAAATACTATAAACGAAACCAGGTCAACTATGATAGATGAGAAACCAAAATGATTATGATAGATGAAATATCAGGTCAATTATGATAGATGAGAAAGTAGACCAACTATGATTGATGAGAAACTAGACCAACTATGATAGATGTTAAACCGTGCAAATGATGATAAATGCAAGACACTATTTGCGAAATCATACCAATTATGATAGATTAGAAACCAGACCAATTATGATAGATGAGAAACGAGACAATTATAATAGATGAGAAACCATTCCAACTATGATAGATGCGGAACCAGACTAACTATGATAGATGCAAAACCATATAATGAGAAACGAATATAATATATATATATATATATATATATATATATATATATATATATATATATATATATATTTAAAAAAATCAAAATATATCATGAATGGATCTAATTTTGTATACCCTTAAAAAAACAAAACCAACTATGTTTTCAATTTTTTTTCGAGTTACGGTTGAAAATGTATGAAAATTTAAAAATTGAAGTTATATATATATATATATATTATATTTTATCTATAAAAATATTTTAAATATAAAATTTATTAATTTTGTTGGATTTTCATCCATACGTATAAAGAATCTTAAACCGGTCATTCTCTCTAAAATATGTGTATCTTAGACATAAACTATCTTAAAATTCCGTATCTTAAACTTAAGTCGGATTACTGATTTTTATATTCTTTATATGATTTACCACTATTATTTCTCGCTCAATTTATTGAAATTGAAAACTCTATTTTCGTAACTTAAACAAGTGTAGATATTAATTTTATGTCTCGTAAATATCCAAAATCACCATTTTTATCAAACTAATATTTATATATTGAGATTATTTTAAAAAATTCAAATTATGTTTTTCCTATATAGATAATTTGGAAGCAGTTGCCCCGCTGTCGGCCCACGACTATAGAGATCTAGTGTGAACATTTTTATAATAATTAAATTTGAAAAACAGGTTACTTTATCAATCGATCAGTCTAAACCAAAGAAAAAGTTGCCTTGTTTATGATTGGTTTTTCTTGATAAAGGATGCATATCTCCATGCTCTAATTGATGTCACGAACAGACATATAGCCGTAATCGAGCCATGTGGACCGACTAATATACATATTTTATTTATATCCTTGCATTCGAAAGGCACCGTATTATGTTCTTAATCCATGTGCACATTTTCTCTCGACAGGCACCGTATTATGTTCTTAATCCATGTGCACATTTTCTCTCGACTTAAGATTAAGTTTCAGACCGGCTATTCAGTTTAAACAACTATTCGGATAACTCGATTGAGAAGTTAGATCCAAAATCTTGTTGCCATGGATGAGAAACTTTCCCCTTTGATTTTGGTCTTGTTCTTTTCCTGCTAAATAGACCAGCTGATTAACGTAGGAAGAATTGTTTTTATTTGTGTTTTTGATGGGGATGACCAAAACCATGTTCTGAATATATGCTTTGTGGTCATGAATCTCCTTATATCGAATTTTAAGATTCATGCAAGTTAAGACCATATACTTCAAGCAAAATCACATGACACAAATAAATGGTCTTTTGATTCACCTACAAAACTGGAATTTTGATACAATAAATATATGTCTACACTGCATTATTGAATCTATTTGAAGTTTATTTTGTAAGAATCTCCAAGAAAGGAAAGAGCATTTCCTTAGAGATATATTATTCCAAAGATTTTCAAAAAAAGATGAATTAAAGAGAGTAGGCCTTATAGCATTCCGAGTTTTTTTTTAAATTCTGAATTGACCATCTTTAGATATTCTCTAGCATATGGTGTCTTTAACATTCTCTTTAATACATGTATTTAATACTAGATTTATTTTAGAGTCTATTAAATATCTTTTTAATTTTTTTACATTCCATTCAGAATTTTTCCAAAACGTGTTTACATGGATACCTTTGAACCAACTATCATTTGTATTATTGTCAAGATTGATTAAGGGAGGATTTCCATACCAATTGTCTAGCCATATGTCTAGTATACATTTGATTTTCTCTTTTGCAAAGTCTTTTATATTGGACAACCCCCTCCACTTTTGGGATCCCTTTTTGGAGAAGTTTTTCTGTGGATCTTTGCCTTTGTAGTAGATACTATGGATGAGATTAGCCCACAAAGAGTTATTCTCTCTGAATCTTATCCATAATTTGCAAGAGAAAGCAGTCTGAATATCTTGTAAATTTCTTACATTCAATTCACCCTCACCATATGTTTTGCAAATTTTTGGCCAGGAAGACCAGTTGATTTTGGTGTCTTCATTGATTGATCCCCACATGAACTTATTCTGTAATTTTTTAATTTTGGTGATGATTGAGTTAGGGATCCAGCAACTTTGTAGCCAGTATTGAGGGATGAGCATATGAACTGAATTGATTAATGTATACCTTTCTCCAAACGATAACAATTTGTCATTCTAGCTTTCTATATTTTCCATTATCGTTTCCAACAGAGGTAGAAAGTTGATTGCTTTGTTGTTAGAACTTAATGTTATGCCTAGATAAGTTGCTGGATGTTGCTTAGGCTGAAATTAGTGTGAATGGCTAGAGCTTTCCTTCTGTTTTGTGAGAGTCTGGAAGCTGTAATAATGTTTATTTTCTCTTTATTAGAGACTGGCCTGAGATATTATGGTAGACCTGCAAAAATTCTCCAATTTTCTCCATAGAAGATGACAGGCCGTTTGTAAAAATTAGTAAGTCATCAACAAAAGATAGGCTAGGTATTATCAGTTTGCTTATGTTAGAAAATCTTAAAGATTTATCTTTTGTAAACATAACATGTAATCCTCCTAGCAGTATCTCTTCAGCTAATATAAAGAGACTAGGGGACAGTGGATCCCCTTGTCTAACACCCCTTTTAACTTTAAAAAAGCCTACAGATTCCCCATTAATAATGATAGATACATGTATAGATTTTATAATGTTACCCACTATTGAGATTACTCTGTTGAAGCCATAACACTGTAAGACTTTCAAGATAAAGCCGTGGGAGAGGTTGTCGAAATCTTTTGTCATATCCACCTTCATGATTATATTCTCACCCTTTGTTTTACTGCCAATGTCATGTACCAACTCCTTTGCGATCAATATATTTTCGTGAATGGATCTACCCTTTACATATGCTCCCTGCACTTCAGAATTCATTTTATGCAATAGGGAAGAAAGTCTGTTATTAAGTAGTTTAGACATAATTATGTTTAACATAAAACATAGACTTATTGGCCTATACTGCTTCCACTATTAGGGATTGTCTACTTTGGGAATTAAGCATATTCCAGTAGTTAATATGCCCTTTGGAATGTCTTGGCCTCTAAGAAAATATCTTATTGCATTGCATAGGTCATGTTTTATTATACTCTAACATGTTGTGAAGAAGCATCTGTTGTATCCATCCACTCCAGCAGCTTCTTCTGAGTTGATGCTTTGAATCGTGCTCCATATTTCTTGATCTGAAGGCTGAGCTAACATAAACAATTATCAGAATAGTCAATTAGTTTTGGAATAACATTAAATATATCATCATTCATGTAAGCATCTAGTCTCTGATTAGGATATGAGGGTGTAGATATAATGTTTTTGAAGTATTCTATTGCTGTAGATTTGATGTCTTCATTCTCAGTAAGCTATTTCTTATTATGATTTATTCCAGGAATTTTTGATTTCCTTCTTTTTCTTCTTTTTACATAATTGTGACATGTCCTCGTGTTTCTATCTCTATTCTGGATCCAGTTTGAGTAACATTTTTTTTCCAGTACTATTCTTTCATAGAAAGGGTCAGAAGATATTCACCAGTTGCTTTGGCAAAAGATATCTTGTCCTCCTGACTATTATAGATTATAAAATTGATTTAACAGGCTTTAACGTTTTCCTCTGTTTGAATAACTTTGTCAAAGATGTTACTAAAGTATTCTTTGTTCCCTGTTTTCAATACCTCCTTCAATCTCTTTAGCTTGTTCCAGAATATAAATTGGGGGTATCCATTCATTGGTTCTTTCCAACTTGATTCTACAATTTAGAGTCCAAGCATTGATAAATTTGAAGCTTTTTATGTGCTTGACTCTGTATTTAATGATGGACATATACAGTAGAGTGTGATTAGAATATGATCGAGCCATATGAACAACCTTTGTTTCTGAAAAGTATTCAGCCCATTCATGATTTATTAGCACACGATCTAAGCACTTCCACTTTGTCTTGTTAGTCCATGTAAATTGAGTCACTAAAAATCCTGCATCTTCTAAGAAACAGTCCTTAATAACGTCATTAAAATCTGTAGAAATCTGATAGCAATAGTTAGTACAACCAATTTGTTTAGAAGAATATGTTGTAGTGTTAAAATCACCCATAAGTAGCCACTCATTTGAGGAATTTGTAATGCTTCTAATTGTGCTCTATGGTTCCATTGTTGCTGCTCTCTGACATTTTGTATATACACAGATGATGGAGAAGGTTTTATTAATTAAATAATATTTAATGTTGGTGTGTATACATTGTTCACAGTCTCTAAGAATGTTTATCTATAAATCTGCATTCCAAAACAACCAAATTTTGTTAGATATATTAACAAAGAAATTAGGTAGACTTAGCTTTGTTGATAAGGAATCTATTTGATTGCTACTTATTACAGGTTCCTGGATGCATAGTATGAAGATCTTCTCTTTTTTAATAATTGATTTCAATCTTCTGATTCAATTATTGTTTCTTGCTTCTCTTATGTTCCAACATAAGAGCTTGATCATTTTGGATTTATACGTGCAGATCTTCTTATCTCTTTAAACTAAAGAGATTGAATAACTAAAGGTTTATTCTTTTTGTTTGCTCTAGCAAGCTTCAACTTTCTGTCTATAATTTTTGGAAACTTGGGTCTATTTCCTTTTTCCTGAAGGTTGGAGTAATTGGGAGACTACCAGCGTTCTTTTTGTTTGGTGTGATGTAGCCAGGGGAGTTAGAATCATTAAATTGAGAAGAGTTGTGTTCAGCCTCCAGTGACTTAATTGCTTCAGCTATTTCCTCTTCTTCCCCTTCATCCTTGTTCTTTTTTTGATTAGCAGGTAAGCTAGATTCATTGTGACTTGGTGATTGAGATCCTGATTCCATTCCTCTGTTCTTTAACTCTCTTCTTTTGAAATTTCTATAGTTACGATGAGATTGCTTGACACTTGAGCTTGTTTTTCATGCTGTGTATCTTGGGAAATATTAGTGTTATTTACAAATGATGTTCTTTCTGTTCAGAATTCAGTTATTTACAATATGATTTATCATGTCCTACACTAGAGCATTGATTGCAATACTTAGGTACATTCTTGTAGCTTAAATGAATCCATGCTTCTTTATTTTCTCCAAAACCAAGCCACATGTTACGCTGTAATTTCCTTGAAATGTCAATCTCGACCCAAGCATAACAAGCATTGTATAATGCTTTGTTTTTGAGTAGGATCCAGGATTTGATTGGGTCACCTATTTCAGATGTAATTGAGTGAATAATCTCTTCATTGTATAAGTTTTCAGGCAACCTTTCTATTCTGGCCCAGACTAACACTATCAGACTTTCTTTTTTTGGACTGAAAGTAGGTTGCCATTTAAGAATTCTCATTGAGTATTGGCTTACTGTCCAAATCTCTCGACTCCAGATTTTCCAAAAGTCTTCTCGTAGTGAGAACTCAAAAAATAGGTGCCTCGATTCCGAGTTAGTATATGAGAAGTCTCCGTCAAATCTTATATATTTAAAGAATTTGTCTAGTACATGTTTCTTGGGAAGACCATTTGAAAATTTTCCTACTAACGTATATGTGGTAGAAGATTGGATACTCTATAATACTTTTTTTATCAAACTGTAAGTCAATGTCATCATCTTTATACTTCATATAATCTGGTTTGAACGTTTCCTTGTTTGCAGTTTTTGAAGCAAATTCAAGGTATGATTTATTACTAGAATTTGGTTCTTGTTAAAACTCAGTTCTTGATCTTCTTTGTTGGAGTGACTCTATGAGAAAATCTTAAATCACCTTGAATTTTCTTGAAATTGCAGATAAGGAAGTAGTGATCCGAGGAGTAATTCTAGAGGGCTTCAAAACCAGCTTGTGTTGAAGATACTTGAATACAGAGAATTCAAGATTGCTCTGTTTTTTAATCTTCGAGATGAAAGACAAATTATTGGAGATTTTCTTCCAGGGATGTTCAAATCAGAAGATGGAAGAGAGGAAAAATTTATTAGAAGCAGATTATGGTCAGATAAGCTTAGCTAGGAGAATCAAATTGAGAATTTTAAATTGGAGATTCAAAAACTACTCTGTTTCTTGGAGCTTTTCAGTTAAGTGGGTTTATTCCTGTGTTTTTTCATATAAATTTTTGATTTAATCTTGTAACAAAATAAAAAAGATATAATTAATATATTAATAAAAAAATTCAAAAACTTATTAAATTCAAGAACTGCGTTTTTTTAATAAAAAATTCGAATTTGAAATTCCTTCTCCTTTCTAAGTTGGTAGTAGAGCAGCAAAGTCCTTTATGGCCAACCAAGAATCATCGGCTCTAAACTCAGGTTCTTTAAATATAAAAACTTCTATTGAAATCATTTTCTCTCGTAGGAACAATGTCAGTTATATTAGACTAGACGTTAAAAAAATTACAAAATAGGGAATAATATATAAGTTTTTATCATAAAATTCATCCCCATCCTCCAAGACTAACTACTGAATCTAGTGGTGATATAGTGGAGAATTCAAACTATAAAAGGTGGATAGTCAAGGACTATCTCCATGTCGTTTAGCTTTACAATATTAATACTGAAGTTGCAACCCAACTTATGAATAAAGACGCATCTAAGATCCTATAGGATGCTACAACCAGATTGGTTGGTTCCCACACTAGATCCAAAATCAACCTATTCAAATATGAGTCTCAAATAATCAGAAAATGAACTTCTATGATCGAAGATAACCAAAACAAAATGAAGAGTATTGCAAGACAACTTAACCATAGTAGTTATCCTTATTACTCTAGATGATCTTGTCACTCAAGTATTGGGTAGGTTAGACTCTGATTATACTTCTATTGTGGCTAGTTTAGCTGACAAAGAGTTTCTAAATTGGTTAGACTACCATATTACTCTCATAATGCTTGAGAGCAGATTGGAACAACTTAACAACATTACAAGTGATATGTCTATCATGAACTTGACGTATACTAACTACGCTCGTAACAAACCGAAAAATAAGTTTCAAAATAATCGTGATGGTACGAGTCCAACCAATAATTGTAGAGACGGTGGAAGAAACAGCTTCAATAACAACTTGAGAGGTAAGAATTGTTTCCCTAATAACTATAGAGAAATGGGCTTTCATGGCAGGGGTGAACGATGTGCCCTAAACAAGCCAACCTTTCAAATTTATGGCAGGTCTGACAATACTAGATAATGCAGCGAAAATTAGAGAATAATCAGCGTAGATGAAATCTTAATTTAAGGGTAATATGATAGATGAGATCGTAATCCAAGGGTAACAAATACTAAAATTTTCAGAGATAAAAATTATATTATTCGAAAAACTTATTCAAAACTTAAGGCATATAAGGCTTTATATAAGAGCTACACAAAACTCGAAATTAGAATACAAGGAAATAAATTAAATGTTTTAAAATAAAATCAAATCTTCATACAATTGGAACTGATTTGAATAATATAAGATATTTTGAATAAAATAAAATAAAATTAAAAAGGTTTTTGTTCGGGTTTCTGGGCTACATCATCCTCCACTAGTTGACAAGCATTAACCCTCGAATTCACAGCACCATCATCATCAACAAAAATTATTCTAGTTTATTTTTTTCAATTGTTACACTGGGAATTGTAATTGTAACCTTATCAGAATAAGATAAATTCTTCTCGAATGTTCCTTATTCGAAGTCACATTAAATCCATCCAATTGATGAAAAATATTTTGTTTTGAAAGCTTTTTCATAGCCTAAAAACAACACCCTATGTCCAGTTGACGAAAAAAATTGGTTTCGAAAACCTCTTCATAGCATGAGACAACATCTCGATATGAAAGTTTCTCGTTGATCCGACGATTGGTAGCCAATTTAAACTCCCCCAGTAACTAGTCAATACGATCGTCTATCGAAACGCCTGGTGTGTCCCCGCATACAAAATGATCTTTGAGATCTTCTTGAATCAGATGAAATCAGGACTAAAAAAATGCTTACCTCAAGCAGGAACTGAGGCTTTAATACCAACTGATAACGTGACGAAAATAGAAGAAGAAGCAAAGATAGATGAAACCCTAATTCAAGGGTAACATGATAGATAAGACCCTAATCCAAGGGTAACAAAGACTGAATTTTTTAGAGATAAAAATTATATTATTCGAAAAAACGTATTTAGAATTAAGACATATGAGGATTTATATAAGAGCTACTCAAAACCCTAAATTAGAATAGAAAGAAATAAATTAATTTTTCTAAAATAAAATAAAATAAAATCTTTATACAATTATATTTGATTTGAATAGCATAAGATATTTGAATAAAATAAAATAAAAAAGATTTTTGTTTGGGCTTCTGGCCTACATCACTAGAGTTGTGTAATTATCTAGGGACAACCCTCTTACAAGGGGTCTAATCTTGATGAACAACAACATTAAAATGAGGCTGAACAAATAGTCTACATGATGGCTCATGATCAAGGAAATCATAGATCATAATACACAGAGAGTGAGCAAGCCATCACATTTCAAACAACACAAATCTTATGACTCAAAAGTATTAGTACTCACGTACACAATCTATCAATGTAGAAAATGGTCAGAAACTTTTTATCCTACATATAGGTTATTCAAAGCTTAAAATATTTTTAAAAAAACGATCATACCTAAGGAATATACTTCATACCCCTAAAATTACTAATAATACTCTTTTGTGTTTCTCAATTTACAAAACAAAACAATATATATGTGAAATTTCATGATTATGAATATTTTATGAATGATACATGAAATGTACTTCTCGGGGGGGGGGGGGGGGGGGGAGGTTATGAGAATGAATTCTGTAAGATTGAGGAATATTTAAGACCTCAACTACATATTTCTGAAAATTTAGAGTCTTTTCTAAGAGTTTGTAGCACTGAATTTACTCTCAATGTTTTAAATTCTGTCTTTTCTAATTATCCTAAAGATGGATGACATGGAAGTCTTGACCAACCCTCAATTAGAGTTCCATATCTAGGTTTAAAGAATATAATTTTATAATTTTTCTAACAAAGATAAGATTTTTTGTGATTCTTATTAAATAGGGAAGTCACATTCTTTACTATTTCATGCATCTGATGCTAAGGCTTCTAATATTCTAAAGTTAATCCACACTAATCTATGAGAACCATCTCATATTAAATAAAATCTAGGCTATAAATACCATAAATATTTCACGGATGACTTCACTAGACATACATGTATAAATATACTAAAAAAGAGTGAAGTTTTGTTTGTCTTCATCCAGTTGAAACAACTTGTTGAAAACATGTTTAAAAATAAAATAAAATATTATAGTGAGATTGGAAGGAGAGTATAGGTCATTCACACACATTACTAACGTTTTGGTATACTACACATGATCTCCTGCCCCCAAACCTTAGCTCATAATAGGGTGGTTGAGTAAAAATATCAACACATTATCGAAATTGGTTTAACTCTAGTAGCACATGCTAACCTACCCACCAAAATTTTAGGTCAAACTTTACAAAAAGTTGTTTTCTTAATAAAAAAAAGCTACTCGTCCCAGTTTTAAAAAATAAAACATCATTTCAAAAACTCTTAAAAAAGAAAACCATCTTATTTCTCAAACATTTAAGTGTACATGTATTTTGAGCCTAATGCCATACTTGGCCTATAAATTTCAATTTCACTATATTAAATTTACTTTTCTAGGATATGGTTACACATATAAGGGTTAAAAATGTTTGACACCTGCTGGAAGAATATACATATTCAGAAATGTTATTTTCAATGAAAAATATATTCCTTTTAATTTTTTTTATAAAATAAAAATATTAAAGAGTATGTTATTTTACCCTTTATATATTGCTTTCTATTCTTGATTTTTAAAGAGGAAAATGTTCCTCTAACTATAACAACCAAACCTCATATATCTCTATTAGGAATCCTACTCAACCTATCACAGATCAACATAAACTTTCAGAGAGAATAAAAGAAGACCAAAACCAACTATACACAAAAAAGTCCACTAATTAATATACCAGATCAAACAACAAACGAACCAGCTACATATTCATCATTACACAACATAGATCAATCAACACGTATATCATATATACAAACATACAAACCCTTACATAAAACACATACAAATCTATTAGCTCAATACACAAATAATTATTCAGAAAATTATGGAAACAAACAACCCAATACACCACAAACTCATTCCATGCAAACTAGAGATAAAAGTGGAATAACTAAACCAAATATCATCTACTTTAGCTTTACCATAACCTACCCAGATATCCTCAAGACCCCTACCAAAATATTAGAAGCTTTGAATGACCATCTATAGACTAAAGAAATGCAATATAGTATGATACACTCCTATAAAATACACATGGACTTTAGTTCATCTCGTAACATACACTGAACATAGTAGGATGCAATAGGTTTTTAAACTAAAATATAACCTAGATGGCTCTTTACAACGTCATGAATCCACACTAGTTACTAAAGAGCTTCACTAAACCCTTGGGTTGATTTGATTGCGACATCTAGTTCTGTAATAAAGGCATCTACCATAAGGTTTATACTCGCTTTAGATACTACAGAAGGATGAGATGCCACGCCAATTGACATTAACAATGTATTTTTCAGTGATGAGTTGATAAACTATTTTCATGTCTCAATATGTGGGCTTCATTCATTATACCAAAACCTTCGACGTGTGCTAACTTACAAAAACTTATATGACTTAAAGAAGGCGTTAAGATTGTGGTATGATAAGCTCTAGAAAATTCTACAACAATGATTTTTTAAAACTTTAAGGCACACTCTTCCATGTTCTATAATATCATATATATTAATTTGGGAAAATTAAAAGTTTTATTGAATTTCAGTTACATAATGTAACTTGATAAACATAAGTATTTGTCTTTTGTCTAAACAATAACAAAAGAATTACAACCCATGAATAGATTGCAAACAGTCTAGGTTAAAACATGATCTTGATCTTAAAGAGTATCAAGGACAATACTTGAAGCATTGAATCCTTCTTCATTTGATTTGGAAGATAGCCCCAATTTTTGATATGTTAATCCTCTGAATCTTTGTACCTGCAATAAATAAAAATATATTGATCAGGAAGAACCTGTTAGCAAAGTTAGTATATATATATAAAACATGTGAGAATACATGATCTAGAAGATTATAGTGATAATCTTAAATAACCAAAATTATACTTTCTAAATATATTATTGCTTTAACTTTTACAGGAGTATGAAAGATTGTAAAGTTATAGTTTGTTTTGAAATAAGTAACCTAATTTGAAATCCAATCCGCGACCAAGTTCTACTCACATTGGATATGCTTAAGAATCATATAAGGCATAATAAATTTTCTACAACAATTTAATGAAGGTGTAAGGAACCAAAGGGATTTCCTTGAGCCAAGAATTTCAATTAACAATAAGAAATCAGACTCGATAATAAAATGTGTAATATTATTATTATAACATAATATTAATCCATCTAATAAAGCTCCAATCTCAACAGTAATAAAAAACTTTTTACCATAAAAATGACCAGTGGTATTGATCAGATTGCCAAGGTGGTTTCTTATTATAATACTACTATTGGCTTCACAATTAGTCACATTGTCAATGCTTGTTTTTTAGCAATGATGAACTGTCTAATTTAACTATGGGTCAAGCTATATATACCCAATTGTGGTTTAAGTATACCCAATTTTGAGTTTATCCAAAGGTGGTATAAGTTTACTCAAATTTTAACAAAAATACCCTTTTCTAGGTATATAAGGTTTTTTTACTAACCTTATCCACCTCATTTTTTCTCTTACACTCTCTAACTTCAATATAAAACCTTCAAGTTCTCTCTAATTTATCTGGCGAACTAAAATCCGGCGAACTAAAATATGGAAACTTAATCTTAGTATCAAAATTTAGGGTTATGGTTGAATTAGGTAAAAAAAATCACAATTTTAGAGTGTTTGGAGGCCATTTTCCGGCCGGAAAATGGCCTCCAAACACCCTAAAATTATGATTTTTTTTATTAATTAAATCTTAAATTTTTTTTAAAAAACTTCCAAAAAAACAAGTTTTGATTTTGTGTTTTTATTAGAAGAAGTTTAAAAAAATTGAAAAGAATTTGAATTTTCTTGAGGCAACTTTGAATGTTCAAGAACAATTTGAAGAATTTCACAAAATGGTAGTAATATGGGGTTTGATCTAGTAGAGAGTTGTGTTTTTTTGGGTATACATAGCCAAATAGATTGTTTTGTGAATTGGGTGTATCTAGGATATACTTAGTGTTTTTTTACTTAGTGGCAATTCAGATATTAAATAAAAGTTCAAGGGTTTTTTCGTCCTAAAAAAGTCAAACAAAAGTCAACTGCATTTTTCGGGTATACTTAAACCACATTTGGGTATATATAGCCATACCCTTTAACTATATAGTAAATTATCTTGTCTATTAAAGATTTAGAACATCTACTTTTACCTTTGTGTTTCATATTATTTCTACCAACCTATATGTTCCAACATATGATTGCTGGAAGGATAGTTCTGATATGGGTAAGGCTGTTAGTGGATAAAAACCAATATAGAAAGATATGATTTAATACTAACCAATATTGATATTGAATAAATCATAGAAGTAACTGTAGGTATCCCAAGAAGTTTGGCAGTTGACAAATATGTGGACCATTGATTCAATGTTAAGGCAATGTTGGCACTTGGAAGCAAGAGAAAAACTTTTTAATTGCATAATAGTGTTTACAGAAAGGTAGCTTTTTTGGGGGAATATGTTTCTTAAAGTTTAGGTGAATATATAACTAATTGTTTTTTAATGGAAACCTTCCATCTTTAGATTTTCTCCATACTAGGGAATCATCTTGATCAATGTTACTGTTTAAGTTAGAGATTCTCTTAATATCAGATGGACATACATTATTTTTTAATTTATCATAGTTCCAAATGTTATAGGAAAAATATAACAAAGGTTGTAACAAATAAATATTTTATTTATCATAGAAGAAAAGATACAATTCCTTGGACTTTAGTGCATATTTATACCTCATCTTGGTGATATTGAATAGCTAATTAATACATATTTCTACTAATTCAGTACGTAGACTGATATTTATGATACAGACCCTAATTTTACGGCAATTACTTCAGTCTTCGTGCGTTAAGTGGGTTGAACAGTTTGTTCAACATAGATTTTAATAGTTTCATTAATTACTAGTCTTTAAAAGTAGACCTCGGCCGGTCTCGTCCAATCTGTTGATCCAAGTCTCTCATCCAAGTCGCTCATCCTTTGTCTCTTTTCTTAGTAAAGTTCTGAACATTCCTTTATGGTTGACTCCTGCTCGATTTTTCCAGCAAGGCATCTGTTTAGCCGAGTTCCGCTTTATAGTATGAACTATAATCATCTATTGCGCCCTCGGTTTCCTTGCAAGCTCTTTTTTGCTTCTTGGCTAACCCTCAGCCATATAACACTACTCTATATTGTTTCTCCATGGGGCATCAGTGACGTAGTAGTTTCCTTTTTACCATGCGTAGCCTTGGTTCACGGTCTGCTTATATAATCACCAACTCGATTTGGGGTTATTTATATATTATTACCATTCCTCTCTGCTCGAATATACTAGGAGATAGGAATTCCCTCATCAAGGCACCCCATAGTTCATGGATTATGTGTGAGAAATACAAAATTGATGAAGTAGAATAAAACCATTCTTATTTCCATTCCGACATAACAGAGGGGATTGTAGATTTGGAGATTATAACTGGTGAAGATTATTTTAGACTGAGGATAATTTGTGAGATGATTTGTGGTATTTTAAGGGTATTAAATGTTTGAGTGTTTTGTAATGAGAGATTTAAGCTGCCTGGTTGTATTCAATGTTCATTATCCTCATTAATGAAAGTGGTTGGGTATTTATACCCTTATTTATGGACCCATGGGATTTCGGGTCAAATTATGAAATCAGGTCGACTTCAAATACCAATTAGTTTATTAAGCAGATTAACAATTAGCTTAGTCAAAAGGTGTTTAGTGTTTTAATACTTTTGTCCTGTGTGGACACTTCAGTGGGTAATTATTGTCCGGATTACCCCTGTTCGGTTTTCACAGTGAGTGGTGGTGAATAATTCCGGACTCATCAGTAGCCCCTTTTTTAGGTTTTTATCAAAGGTCTTTGGCAAGACCAAAAAACTCACTTAGGAAATAACAACATTCTCTAGAATTGCTCATGTATTCAGTTCAGGGTTTATCCGGACTGAATACTTCTCAAAATTTCAAGAGTTTTACTCTGGATCGTGGGACACGTGTCGCACTTTGATTCATTTTACCAGCCGTTTTCTTCCTAGAACGACGCTCCTACTAATCCTAAAAAGCAACTCTTGCATTTAATGCTTCTTACGTCAGCACCGTCTTCAATCATTACCTTTGCCTTTTTGTTTTCTCCTAGGCATTAGTAACATTTTGCCTCACTAGTATAAATTAATTCCTTTTACTGTTTCATCATCTTCATTACTTTATCATTTCTTCTTTTCAGAGATTTTTACTCCTTCTTTCAAAATCTTTCTTGGGTAGGTTTATGTTCACAGCGAGAAACACTCTCGTGAAAGGTGGTTGGCTGAATCTTTCAGAATTAGAAAAAGCACAAAAAGTTGAGCGTGAGAGACGTATCACTAATGGTCTTCCAGTATCTCCAATCAGTAAGCCTGACACACCGTCTTCAGAAGCTGATCGAGGATCATCCTCTGCCAAAAGTGCCAAACCTAAGCGTTTGTTCCAACCAATCCTCTCACCAATCCCGTCAGGCTCCTCGGTTCAGGAGTCTCAGCCCTCTATTGTGCATGAGAAAGCAGTATCGAGTGAAACAAATCCCTCTCTGTTTATCGCTATGGTCAGACATCGAGAAATCTCTAGAAAAAACTAACCTTCGCCGGACAAATCGTTTAGTAAAGGGTCAAGCAACTGCCTCTCAAACCAAGTCTTCCAAGTCAGGGCCCTCTAAGTCTGGGGACAAAGATAAAGCCTCCGGATCGGAGGCATCTATTAGAGCCTCAAATGATAAACTCTCTGGACCCGAGGCCACTAGAACCAGCTCTCATACTGAGCCCTCCGGAACTGAGCCCCAACCGGACACCAGATTCTTAAGAGAGTCTGATGCTCAACCGTCCGGACAACCTGCTGAGCTACCCACTAGCACTCTCCCATCAACATCCGCTGAGAAACCTTCCACATTGATGGATGAGGTGATGGAGGATAGTGTTGAAGATGCTCCATTCAAGACTGAAGCTTCCGGGCAGACTGGAGATGCTACCTCTGACAAAAAAGGAAAAGGAAATGAGAAAGTGTGCATGACCCATCAGGATCTGTCGGAGAGTCTGGAAGGCAAGGTGGGACCTTGTTTCCACAAGGTCAATGTGAAGTATCTGCTGGCCATGCAGAATATTAATTATGTCTATACTCACACTGCTGAGTTAGGCAGGACCCGGACCAAGTGGGGGATCCCTGAATCTGTTAAGGTAAGGATACCAGTCACACCAGAGACTCTGATGGACTACAAGCTCAGCGAAATCGTTATCTACACCGAGTTGTTCAACTGGGGGCTCAGATTTCCCTTGGATCCAGAAATTGTTAAGTATTTCCACCTGATAAAACTCTATCCAAGCCAGCTGAGTCCCAACGTTTGGTACACTCTCATCGCCTGCATTATGGTGTGAAGGTTGTACGGTATACCACTTCCAATGGAGCAGTTTGCTGCAGTGGCCAGCCTTTGTAAGAACCACCATATCCCATTCTACCACTTCAATATGGGAGATAACTTTAAGGTGGTGGATGACTTGGTTGAGTCAGAGAAAAACTGGAAGACCCAGTTTCTATTTATCAGCGGGACCTGGAAGAATGGGAGGAAAGTCAAGGCTGGTGTCAATCCCAGTATGCTCACCAGTAGATGGAAAAGCTCAGGTAAATATTTTACTATGTTCGTCTTTCTTACTTTGTAAATTTTTTATCTCTAAATTACTTTTCTTTTTCTTTGGTTAGTGTTTCCTAAGGAGTTATCCGATTATGTTGAGGAGGTCCAGACCACCTCTGCCAAGTTAAACGCTTGGGCTCCTGACTGTTGGGGAAACGCTTTCCACAACTGCTTCACCTCTGGCAACTTGGTGAGGTCCCACCTCTGGAACGCAAAGGGCTGGAGAGATCTTACTTGGGAGGAGCTGACTACACCACCCCCTCCGGCCGTTATTCTCAAGAGAACAGAGGAGAAAGATGGAAAACTGACCTTTCCCTCCAGAGCCAAAGCCCCAAGTAAGATGAAAGGGAAGAAGGGCAAGAAAAAGAAGGTTGCAACAGAGGTTGTTCAGGGTGCTGCAGAGGAGATCACTCCGGAGACCCAAAGAGTGCAGGCCCAAGGGGGGATTGATGCTACTCTACTTAAAGTAGTTGAAGATGAGAGCATCAGGGAGGCAGGTGGACCTCAAGATCCTCCAAAACCTCCTAAGAAAGACTGAAAATGGGGAGCAAGTAGTGAAGAGAGGACTGCCAAGAAGAAGAAAGTCTCATTGGGGGATGAAGTTGTCCTCCGGCAGACCCAACAGACCCCACCCTGGCAGAGCAAATCCCAAGTGATCTACACGCCGAGAGGGTACCGGAGGGGATTTGGAAGGAGTGGACATTAGTGGCCTCCAAAATATTGGCTTTTTTTGGAGAGTTTGAAGAATATGACTTCGCTGGTCCCTACCTTCCCCCAAGTTCCTCTAACATAGTGACCTTTAATGGCAAGTCTTTCACTGTTTCAGGGGAAAACGATACGGTGACTCACTCTCTGCTGGGCCATATTCAACCAGTGCTCAACTTGGAGAGGCAAGTAAAAAGTCAGTCTGCCCTCATCAATACCCTTAATGCAAATAAGGAGAGTTTATCCACTGACCTTCTTAATGCCAACCAAAGTGTTGAGGCATTGAAGAAAGAGCTCGAGGAGTTAAAGAAAGAGAAAAAAGATCTGGCAACCAAGTTGGTCACTTCGGAGAAGGCTAACACAGAGCTCCAAGCCAATTGCTTTGGCTTGGAGAAAGATCTCTCCACTTTGAAGGAAGAGGTGAAGACCAAGGACAATTTTATCCAAACCCTGTCCGGTGACAAGACTTCTCTTGAAGATGCTGTGTCCAAGGTTACCAAGGAGAATGAAGATTTGGTGAAAGAGCAGAAAAAGACAACCCATGCCAAGGTCGATGCATATACTAACGATGTGATAGATTGTCTAGAAAAGAGGTATGCCGAAGTTAAATCTGACATGGTCTTGATTTTTCATCAAACATCCCCAAAGAGAACACTCGGTACTCTGTGGCAGTACGTTGAATATAAAGATATCCCATTTCACATGATGGTGGATAGTGATAAAAAAAAACTATTCCAGTGGTCTTGAGGACACTACCGACGAGGAAGAAGGGACCGGAGAGAGTTCCAGTGACGAACCCAAAGATCCGAAGAAGAAAAAAGATGATGCAGGAACATCTAAGGGAAACTAGCCCTAAATTTTTAACTATTTTTTGTTTATTTTCTTATCCTTATAATATACTAAAGTCCTTGGATGACCAATGCATTTTTGTAACTGTGTCTGGTTTGAGTCCGATCAAGCTTTTCCTTTTAAACTTAAGGTCCTTGGATGGCCAAGGCATTCTCTATGTTTTAATATCATCCTCCGGTTTTAGCCGGGTAGTTTTACTTTGCTAAATTCTTGTTTTGTTTCATATTTTCTCAATCTTAATGGCTAATGTTTAAATATCCCATATTTATTTTACAAGAATTTTAAGATGAGAGTGTTTAAATTCTCTGATGACAAATGTTAAATGGTCATTATTCCACCAGATCAATCTGATCTGTCAAAGATACTTAGAAGGCTTTAAAGAAACAATACATCAAACCACTCCGAATATTTTAAGAAGGCATCAAATTTTATTGAAAAACCCAGACACCTCATTAAAACCTCACCGTGCCACCAGGTTAGGAAAGAGTATGCCCCCTAATATTTACGTGGACTTTAAACAAGTAAATATTTACACAACTTTCATTCTAGATACATCCGGAGGTGTTCAATGTTCCAAGGGTAGTTTAAGATTCTTCCATCTTTGTCTTGAAGCCTGTATGTCCCAGGCTTAAGTTTTTCAATGACCACATAGGGCCCTTCTCAATTTGAAGCTAGCTTGCCGAACTGCTTCTCCTTAGTATGTAGGAAGACTTTTCTCAATACTTTATCCCTCGGTCGAAAATCCCTTCTTCTGATTCTGGAAGAAAAACCCGCTTCTCATTGAACCTTGATAATGGGTGGCTCTAAGATGAGCCTTAACCCTTTTTTCCTCTATTAAGTCCAATTGACCTCTGACTGCCACTTCATTAGCCTGTTCGGAAAAATTGTGGACTCTGTATGATGGAAGAGTTGCCTCTATAGGAGCAATTACATCCATCCCATATACCAAGGCAAACATAGATTCTTATGTAGCAGCTCCAAGAGTAGTCCGGTAGGCCCATAGTACTTCTTGTAAATAACTTGGCTACTTTCCAGCAGCCCCTTCTAAATTCTTTTTGAGACCGGACAAAACGGTCCTGTTTGCCACTTTAACTTGACCATTCGCTTGTGGGTGGAAAGAAGAAGAGAAGCAATGCGGAATTCCCCTAGAGGCACAGAAACTCTCCATATCCTTGTTATCAAATTGTGGCCCATTGTGGCACATACGCCATTTCCCATTTTTCTTTTTTAGTAACACTGGATTGGCTGTCCATAAAAGGGTACTGAAATTCCTTTATGTGCCCCATCTTGGTAAGCCGGTCAACCTCTTGAACTATGACATCAGCCTTTTCCTTAGAAAAAGCTATTCTTTTATGCACAACGGGTGTTACATCTCTCCGGATGGATAGTTGGTGTGATATAACATTTGTAGGCACTTCGGTTACATCAGCATTACACCAAGTAAAACGTGTTGGTGGTTTGTTAAAAAGGTAACACTTTACTTTTTAATTCTGTTGTCATCTTAGATCCAATCTTGACACTTCTTCCTTCAGCCATAGAGTGAGTTTCAACCTCTTCAATTGGTATTAAAACACCAGGGGTCTCTCTGGGGTCATCAATTTCACCCTCTCCCTTAGAGGCCCCCACCAACTGCTAATCTTCATTTATCCGAACTGCCCCCAAAGTTCTAGAGGCAAGCGCAGTTGCATTACATTCCCTTGCTATCTTTTGACTACTCCAGACAACTCCCACTTGTCCTTGAACAACATATTTTAAACATTGGCGAATTGTTGAAGCTACAACATGCATCCTAGAGAGCCAAGATCTTCCCAAGATCTCATTATAACACGTGGGACAATATACCACAACGAAAAGTATCCTGACCATTTCTTTGAAAGGGCCCTTGCCCAACAAAACTTCCTCCTCAAACTCCCCGACCACGTCCGCAGAGCTTCTGGTGAAACCCACGATGGACCTGTTCGAACGTTGCCGGGTTTTTCATTTGTTTATAGGAACTTAAAAAGAGGATATTGGCTGAGCTACCAGTGTCCACCAAAATTCGCCTAATGTCATTGCCCCCAATTGATGCTCCTATCACCACAACATATTCATGAGGACCAGCTATATCCCTCAAGTCATCTTCATCAAAAACAATAAAGGGAAAAGGAATTTGGGATTGATAAGAGGACATGCCTCCCTCCAACTGAGTAGCTAGAGTGTGAACATGCCTCTTCCTTGAAGAAGGAGTTGGTGCAGTCATTGCGTCTTCCCCAAATATGGTAAGTGACTCAAAAAAGCTTATGAGCCCAGACACCGTCTTGGTATGTTCTGTTATAACACCTACCTTATTCCGCGCAGGATCAGGATCCAAATACTCTGATTCCACATCAAATCATTCAATAACTACCATGGTCGCGTCCGGTGCCGATCTCCCTGCATTGTTTGTTGGGTCGGTCTGATGAGCATTATTAGGCCTATTCCCACTTCTCCTCTTAACATAAGCTTCTAAATTCCCTCTTTCGATCAAATTATGCACCTCTTGTTTCAAAGCGATGCAATCTTCTGTGTTATGGCCAATATCTTAATGATATTGACATAAACAAGCATTACGACTTTCCTTAGGAGATTGAAGCACCGCCGGCTTCCTAAAATGCACCTCATCTTTTGTTTTATCATAGATGGTTGCCACGTTCTCCTTCAATTCGGAAAACCACTCCGCTTGGACCCAAGGTCCTCGCTTATTTCTGGACTGCTGGCTCTGAGCTGGACCTAGGTGAGATTGAGCCTTGGCTCTGTTGGGACCCTGTACGGCCTCCTTAGCCTTGTATCCGGAGTGATTCTGGTTCGGTGCAGCTAGGGAAAATCTCACTTTCATGTGCACCCTAGTCTTTTTTGTTTCATCTACATTGATTTTCTTTCCCACCTGGTTCAGTAAACCGCCCTACGTCATGGCCTTCTTCCTGGTTACTGAATCGGCCAGATTCCCAGGGTTCAAACCATGTCTCAGAGAAGCTATTGCTACTTTTCAAAGCAATCAGCTAATCCGTTCTTTGTGTTCACAAAATGACTGATATATTCTTTCAACGATTCATTTGGCTCTTGGGCACAATGGATAATAATATCTCCATTTCCCTTTACCTCCTTACTTCCAACAAACTGCCTCCAAAAAGCCACCCAAAATGTATCAAAGTTTCTAATGCACCCTTGTGGTAGGCTATTGTACCATTTCAGAGAAGTCCCCATAAAAGATTGAGAGAAGGCTCTACAAAGCAACTTGTCATCATCGTCAAAATTCATCATAATTTTTTTAAACTATTCTAGATGATTATCTCGATGTTTGCTTCCATCGTACTTTTCCATGTTAGTACTGTCAAACCTCTTAGGAAGGTTTCTGGACAGTATTTTGGAGGACAATGGATTGTCTCCAACTCTGGCCACGACTAAAGATTGTATCATCATTGGGAGTTGCAAAGATACCTGGTTCATCATGGAAAACGAAAGGATCCATCAACAGTTGGTCTATGTGCCTCCGGCTATAACTATGAGATGACCCTTTACTCAGATGCCTTTTCAACCTTCCATGCCTGTCCCTCTTTCTTGAATATTTTTTAACCAACTTTTGCTTCTTCTTGGACCTACCTTCATCACTGGTGGATGACAGGGATTCCTCAAGTCCATCCTCGTTCGAGGAGCTATTAGAGGATTCCGACTTCGAGCTCTCCATCGGTTTAGACCGGTGAGACTTCTTTGAGCTGACATGAGTCTTTTTAGCACTCAAGTGAGTCATTGCTGATGGGTCATGCTCCCTTGGATTGTGAGTGTGGTGAATGGCTGGCACTTTCGATTTTTCTTTCAAGCATATCTCCGCATTTTTAGCAGCTCTCAAGGCTTCTACTTCAGCTTTCATCCTGTCTCTTTCTTCGATCGTGTACTCATCGTTTTATCCCACCACTTCTATCAAAGGTGGTGGCACTGCTTGCTCGTCCGGATTCATCCGAACTGGTTTTTCTTGCTGGTTTCGAATGCTGGATTCAGGCACCTTCTCCTCCCACTATGGTCGCCAATTTGGTGAGGATTATTTTAGACTGAGGGTAATTTTGTCAGATGATTTGTGGTATTTTAAGGGTATTAAATGTTTGGTTGTTTTGTAGTGAGAGATTTAAGCTTCCTGGTTGTATTCAATGTTCATTACCCTCATTAATGAAAGTGGTTGGATATTTATACCCTTAATTATGGACCCATGGACTTTCAAGTCAAATTATGAAATTGGGTCGACTTCAAAAACTCATTAGTTTATTAAGCAGATTAGCAATTAGCTTAGTCAAAAGGTTTTTAGTGTTTTAATACTTTTGTCCTGTCTGGACACTTCAGTGGGTAATTATTGTCCGGATTACCCCTGTCCGGTTTTCACAGTGAGTGGTGGTGAATAATTCTGGACTCATCAATAACGATTGAATGATGTATGGCGTGTAATGATGAATGATTTAAATTTTTAACGGTGTGATGACACATGGTGGACTCCAAGCGATGAAGCTAATAATAAAGCTGTTTTTTATTTTATAAATGGTGCTTGGGTTTTTGGGGATAACATGCGAGTTGTTTTAATTTCGAATGACAATCGTTTTCCCGTCACGCGTGAAGTGGTAAACCAAATAGGATCATAACAGTTAGTCATAATATAAAAATTGGTTAATAGTCTACTGAAGAAATTATTTTACGTTTGGCGAGACAAAATGAGTTTTCTTGTAAGGGAAAAACTCGATCTCCATTTGTTAACTTTTGTTTTCATCCAAAATAGTATGTTTATATTTTAATTTTTTGATTTATTTCTTAGCTGGTGCTGGCGCATGAAACCCTAGTTCCTCAGTCATAAGTATTTGACCCCTCGTTCGTTGTCTTTGGGAAAAAACTTCTCTTTCTGATAGTCGTGTTTGTGCATGAGGTGCCCGTTTGAATTTTTTATTCTCATACGTTGATTTGGCTCATTTGAGTCACTCTTAGTGGATATGATGGCCCCAAAAAAGTTTGTAAAGAGGTAGGAGAAATCGATTAAAGCTGTGAATACAGAATTTGAAGATCCCGCGTTTTTGAAAAGCTACATTGATCGAATAGCCCCCAAGTATGGGTATCTTGATTATATTGGTCTGCTGAGTTTTAGGGCTAGATATGGTATTCCCAGTGATGTCACAGTTAGAGTACTGAAGGTCGGAGAGCATCTTTATCAGGGGAGGGATAACGAATCTTATACACGACTATTTTTTACTAGGGCCTACAACTACCATTACCTTTTCTGATACGAGGTTTTTTTAGATTTATAAGAATATGTCCCATTCAATTAGCTGCAAATAGGTGGAGGATTTTTCTCAGTGTTGTGTTAAGTACGCGCTTATTAGGTGTCTTGATCTGCCTTGCGGATTTATAGGAGGGTGTAGATGTCATTAAACTAGCAAAGTCACCCTTTTTTATACCTAATTGACCGAGGTGAGAAAAATAGTTGAACTTCTTACCTCTGATAAAAACTGGAAAAATACTTTCATATTTATATTGGGGGACTGAGAGCATGAGAATACTCCGATGAATCTTTAGTTAGAACATCGATGAAAGGCCAAGTGTAAGAAGAAATATTTGTAGTCTTTGAGTTGAAAAGCGTAGTAGTGAATATTAACCATATGTTTGGTTTATGCCGGTGAGGGGAAACATCAAGAGTGGTGCAAAAAAGGGTTATCCAAAGACGTTGTGAATCCCTTAATCCATGTAGCTAACTTAGCCACCTCTACGTTACAGGAGCCAACTCGGTTGTTTACCCAAGTAAATTTCTTGAAAACTGGGATTTAGCCAGTTCCCGAATTAGTTATGGAAAATGATGGGAAAGTGAATTACAGTAGCGGAGAAGTGGTTACCACCGAACCATAGTTTTCACGTGGTGGTCGTGGCGAGGCGAGCGAGATCTCGTTAGGGTGGGGTGTGGCGAGGCCCTTAGCGTGGTGCTTGCCATGGCGGATATGGCGGTCGTGGCGATGCGCTAAGCCCGTTTTTGTTTTTTTTGAACTAAAAAAATAAAAAACTGAAAACTAAGTTTTTGAAAGAGGAAGATGTTTTAAAAAGAGTCAATATTAGAGCTGTTGCGGTTCATGAAGTAGACTACAATCTTCAGTCTAAGAATCCATCGTATTCAGGGGTTCACATAAGAGATCGAAGGCTTGTTGATGAAGACTCTGAAGAAGAATATTCTCTATTATGGGATATAAATGGAGAGCATGATGGAGATGAGAGGTGTGAAGATGTTGTCACGGGTGATGATATATTTTAGTCTATGTTTTGACTCGGATGTGCTAAATACTAGTCTACAGTACTATTTAAATTACGGTTATGTGCTATAAAAATATTATTCAGGTAAGGGATCGCCGCATGTCATGTGGCCATCACCTCGCCGCACGTCTCGCCGCTGTAGATTTTTTAGCCCTCTTCGCCACAGACCGCCGCACGCCACTGATAACTATGCACCGAACATATACGTGCGTTGATGGTAAAAAGGTATAATGATTGCAATTGTAAAGGGGTGTGACTGTTAGTGCCCTAGAGTCGGAAAGCGAGGAAGATGAGGAGCTCGTCCTCTTTACAGTGTCAAAATGATAAAGAATGAGAAGTGGGAGTTGTTCAGGAGTCTCGAGAGGTGAACCAGATGGGAGAGAATGCTGCCCCACTAGGAGATGAAGTAGGTAACGATCGTACTCGAAAAACTCGAGAAGAAGATGATGAGTTAGAAGAAGAGGTGACTCCTCGACAAAAGAAGCCGGATGTAATATTTGATGCAATCCCTCTTTCAACAAGGAATCTTCAGCTGGTGGATGAAGAAGATGCTGATGGATCTCAAGTGGCAAATAATCCAGTTGGACAAGCCTCAGATTTGGATGTGGAACAAAATCGGGGGAAAACACTAGAGGTAATCTTTTTAGATAACGCTCAGTGAAGGGTAAATTGAGCAGAGCTGCTGCAGATGATGAAGAAAGAGGCCAAAAAATAGATTCATGAGGAGATAACACGGAGAATGGAACATTTTATGAAGACTACAACTATTCAACCTTCTGTCTCGTTTGTGCGAGAGGTGGGCACGAGGTCTGCTTTTGTGAATGTGGTGAGACCAGAGTTGTTTCCAACAAAATAAAAATAAGACGAAACAAATAAAGGAAAAATGATAATGGAAGAGATCCCTCCATCAAGTGTTCTAATGCCGCCTCTATCGATATTGATGTGTGAACAGCTCAAGCGGATCCTGAAGTTATCATCTATGCCAATATGCCTACGAGCGAGATACTACAGAGGTAAGAAGATCCGGCGATCGAGGTACTGTGTGCTATAGTTTTGAGTTTTGTTAAGTGAAAATAAACGTTATACTAACCTTATTGTGAATATAGATGCACCAAAACTCTGTGGTATTGTCATACCGACGGATGTCTAGAGTTGATTGTCAAATCATGGAGAAGTGGAACCCTGAGCCCATGTTATTTGGGTCGGTGAAAGGCTTGACCACCGAGCTAACCAGGTTTAAATATTCTTATGGAGTACCAAAGAAAGAAAGAGTAAGACCGTGGAGGAGAATGAAGTTATGTGTAAGAAAGTGACCTGGCTCTAAGGTGTCCTGGCTACTTGTGAGGAGACATGCAAGAAGCTGACCACTGGAAACACCACGTGAATAACCCAAAATGATGGACTGATTAAGAGGACGAGGAGTTGATGTCCTAACGTAGTTCCCTGTTCGCCCAGAATGTGGCCCAAGCTAAAAAAGTAGAAGATTAGTCAGAGCGTATTGCTGGTCTTAACAAACAATAAAACAACAACACAAGCAATTATTGAAGCAAATTGCATCGGATTTGGACGAGAGAGAGAGAGGCAAGTAATGGAGGTGGATATGGTGATGGTGGCCCAGAATCAAAAGGAGGTTGTCGCTAAGTTGATGACCTTAAACTCATGCATGAACTTGGGTTCATTAGACAAATTTGCACCCATAAAAAAGAAGCGCCACGAAGGGGGTACGTCGATTGTTATGATTCTGTGGTCGCAAAAAAAGTTAAGTAAAGCTTCCACCTCGGCAACTGAAAAATTCGTTGACCAACAAAACGATGTACATCCAATGGATGGTCGATGACACTACCTTGGTGCCTGATGATTGAAGTAATCTTACTTTAAAACTCTTTAAGTTATTGTTTGTATGGTAGTTGTTTTGTAATCCTGACTTGCTTTATCCATATCTGTGCTCACCTTGTTTCTCAGACAATTGGAAAATTTTAATCGCATCACCTTATGAAAGCATTGTTTTTTTTCTATAGTCTGGGGTTGATATTTGAGGGTTTCCTTATTTACAGAGACATGTGTTTGTGTATTATAACGATGGAACATATCCTTACAACTTCGAGCTTAATCGAGCTCATTGCGTAGCTATGAGTTAGCTTATTTGCGAAGAGGTTAGTTAGACCATATAGTGTGGCCCAATCGATGTCTTAATCTGGGATCAGTTCGCATTACGTAGCTATGAGTGAGATTTACTCCTCAAATTATTCGTGGCGAGGTTAATTAAACCCTATTGACCGGCCTAATTGAGGGCCTGATTATAAATCAGTTCACGTTAAGTAGCCCATATGCGTGGCACTTAGCCCTTTCATATTAATAGCCTTTATGCTCTAGGCTCAGCATGACCCCTTGTGTAGCCCGTAGGCATGGTCATTACCTGTTCACTATTATAAGGATGGAGAAAGTTAACAAACAAACACTTGCATTTGCGAAAACGATAAAAATGTATCGAATTAAAAAAGGAGAAGTTTGATGGCTTACTAAAAAACCTCCTCGCGACATCAGAGAGGAAAAATAGCGCATCTTCTAAGTTACACAGCTTGGAGATATAAATTTAAATGATTAATATTCCATGGGTGCTTTAGTGCATGACCTTTGATGTCAGCAAGACGGTATGCTCTGTTGTTTCCTTGGAAATGTTATGTATGGCCCTTCCCAATTCGGTCCTAGCTTTGTAGTTGCTTTGTCGTCGGAGTCTTAAATTTTTTTCTTCACTACCATATCTCATCCTTGTAGGCTACGAAGCTTTAGTCAAGTGTTAAAACATCCTCGTTTGAGGCTTCTGATCCTCTGCTCGGACTCGTGCTTGGTCGCGCCATTCTTCTCTAATATTTACGCTTACTGATCGATCAATATTATTGTTTTCTTTGCCGTAAGTAATGATTATGTGAATTTGGATAATAATCTTTGTGGGGTACTACAGCCTCACTTATATAGACGAGGGAAAAAATATTTTCTTTACTTGTAGTCCGTGGGGTAGTCCAATACGCCCAAAGGACCTCAGTCAGCTTGTCCGGCCAGTTGCCATTGGCTCCCTCAAGTTTCGTTTTTATTCCTTCCATTAAAGTACGATTAATGACATCGACCTGTCCATTTGCACGTGGGTAGGACGAAGTTGATAAGTGTTGACTGAATGTTGTGACCACCATATTTTGGAACTGAGGATCATTCTCCGTTATTAGAATGTGAGGCATTTCGAATCGAGCTAAAATTTGATGATGAATAAAGTCACATATTTCTTGAGCTCGAGTGCGAGAAAGAGCCTTGGCCTCTACCCATTTAGTGAAATAATCTACCGCAACTACCAGAAACTATCGTTTAGCGGTTTTCGTGGAAAGTGGCCTTACTAAATCAATACCCCATTTATCACAAAAGGCAAGGGGCGTCGACCACTTGCATCAGATCACTTGGAAGACGACCAGTGTTGGCAAACTATTGACATTGGTGGCATTGTTGTACAAGTTTTTCATCGTCGGTGGCCAAGTTCGGCGAGTAATAACCTGCTAACAAAATATGTTGAATAAGGTTGCAGTATCTACAATGTGCCTCAACGTCTCCTGAAGGTAGGTCATGTTAAATTGAAGTAGCTTCAGTTATATCAAGGCAACAGAGCAAAGGTTACGTGACACTTTTTTGGCATAAGATTCCGTCCAATACACAGTATTTGGTTTTCTTTAGCTGGAGCACTCGGGCGACCACTTTTTTCAGTTGGTAGTGTACCAGATTGGAGATATAGGAGGTAGGGTTTCCTCCAGTCACAGCCGTGGTTGATTATAAAAAAATGTCACTCTAATATATCATTTTTGTAGTTGGTAATTGTTGTATTAGTATAAGTGGATGGTTACCTAGCAGTGCTGTTTTGGCCAAGGTATCAGCGACAGAGTTGTCAAAGCTAGGCACTTGGTCGTATTCCACCATGGTAAATTTAGATTCATATTCTTTAAATGTTGTTAAATACCCACAAATACCTTCCTTCTTAACATCGTATGTATCGTTCGCTTGATTGAAGACTAATTCTGAGTTTGAACGGACCCAAAGAATTCGAGCCCCGCATATGAGTGCTAATTTCATTCCACAGATTATGGTTTTGTATTCTTCAATGGTGTTGGTTACATGGAAATTAAAATGGATCGCCTGACAGATCTCTTCTCCTATGGTGGTTTATGGATAAATCCCACCCCTCCGCCGAATGCACTTGAGGCCCCGTTTGTTTTGACAATCCATTCTAACTACTCGGACTCATGCATGATTTTATTTGGGAGGGGTACTTTGCAAGGTGAGGAAAATTATGTAAGGAAATCAGCTACCGCTTGACCTTTGATCGCGGTGCGGGGTTTGAACTTTATGTCGTATTCTCCTAACTCAATACTCCATTTAGTCAGTCTGCCCCATGCGTCGAGTTCATGTAGCATAACTTTGAGGGGGAAATATGTTTGGACAACAATTGTATGTACTTGAAAATACGGGCACATCTTTCATGTTGCTACTACCAAACCGAGCGCGATTTTCTCCAGATTGAGGTACCTATTCTCGGCGTCCACCAAGGTTTTGTTGGTGTAGTAAATGGGTCGTTGAACGTCATTTGGTCTCACCTGCTACTGGGGCCGACAGTATTTCAGGAGAGGTAAGATAATTGTTTAGTGCCTCAAAATTGGTATTACACTCCTTTGTCCATGTAAATTTCTTAGCTCATCAGAGAATCTCAAAGAAAATATGAATTTTTTCGGATGATCGGGAAATAAAATGTGACAGTGCTGCTAACCTCCCCGTAAGGCACTGAACCTCTTTCATGTTTGTTGATGGCGCCATCTGTGTAACAACTTGTAATTGTATAGGGTCTGCCTTGATCCCCCTTTTACTAACTATGTAATCGAGCAACTTGCCACTTTGTACTCTGAATGAACATTTGACTGGATTAAGCTTAAAATTATATTGACGTAGAAGTTCGAACATAGTTTGAAGTACTTTGAGCTGTTTATCGGGTGAGTGTGTTTTGAAAATCATGTCATCTATGTATGCCTCCATGTACTTACCAATATGGTCTTTGAAGATGTTATTTACCAGACATTGGTATATGGATCCTATATTTTTTAAACCGAATGGCATCACGTTGTAACAGTACAGACCGCGCTCGGTTTGAAAAGTTGTATGCTCCTCGTCAGACGAGTTAAGGAGAATCTGATTATATATAGAGTATGCATCCATAGAAAAACGATATTCACAACCCGAAGCTGAATCAACCAATTGATCAATACGAGGAAAAAGAAACGTGTCTTTAGGGAAACCTTGATTCAAATCAGTGAAATCAACGCACAATGTCCATTAACCATCTTTCTTTTTAACCAACACATGGTTTGCCACCCCGACTGGATACCGAGCTTTTCGGATGTGCTTGAGCCGTGATAGTTTATTCACTTATGCGCTTATGGCCTCATACTTTTCAACATAAAATGATCGTCACTTATGTCATACGAGATTTTCATAGGAATCAATTGCTAATTTATGGAAAATAATAAAGGGGTCTACCCTTGATACATTATGAGCATCCCATGCAAAGACGTCCAGGTTTTTTCCTAACATGTCACTTGATAATTATTTAAAAATAGAATCTAAATTGTTATCTAATCGCAAAGTACAACAGTCTTCCACCAATTCCACAGTCGAATCTGGGTGATCTTCCTTGGGCAACTCTGTCTCCCTGCTCTGTCTTCGTAGGATCGTCGACATGATCAGACAGAGGTGGTGCTCAGCTTTCGTCTTCACAAACCCTCCCCCACCTCGCCTGATAATTGCTATCAAAGAGGTTTCGTCAGGTCAATTGTGACTACATAACACATTCTAGCAGTCCTCTAACTCCCAGGGATGATCTAGACCACGCTTTCGACTGGGTATTTTATACATTGCCTGTATGTGCAATGGGTGGCTTCCATTCGATGGAGATAAGACCGATCGATGATCGCGTGATAAGGGATGGGGTTAGAGATCATAAATAGTGTTTTTAATTCTTTTTTGGTGACCCCATAACCGAATTTAACCATCAAATCAACCTCGCCCACACATTGGGAGACCTTGCCTAAATACCCCACAAAGGTCCCCTGGGTTGGTTTGTAGGGTAAGATTTCATGCATGCGGTTATAGCTGGCGTTAAAGATAATATTGGTTGAGTTCTCTCCATCTATTATGACCCACGTTACCAAAACTCTCTCAATGTCTAGGTTCATTGTTAGAGCGTTCTCATGCGGCGTGTTGAGCCCCCTTAGGTTGTCATCATTAACAGTGAGGTCAACGATAGGATCCCGTTAGTTATGATAAGATAAGGCCCTTTCCCGTTTGTTGGATTTTGGGTCGCGAGTTGCCTCTGAGTTTCCTCTGGCGATAGTGAATAGCGATCGCGCAGAGTCTTGACTATGCAATACTGAGTTGCTAGCTACCTCAGATTGTGCTTCAGTTGGAATAAGCGATGCTTATGGAACGTTGTTGTCTTTACCCTCCAAGTTTCTAGTTATTTCTCTCACCACAATAGTGAACAACCATTGTTGTTTTCTCAGGTCTGCTCACTTATCCTAGCTGGAATTTTTCTCATTGATCTTGCGAGTTTTCTAGGTTTGGCGGTGGCGATATTGCCTTTGGATGAATTGAAAAAGATCCTCATTATCTATCAACCTCTGGATCCCTTCTTTGAGCTGCCAGTATTCGTCGGTTGGGTGACTGTGGTCATTATGATAGAAGCAAAAGTACTTGTTGGACCTTTTAAAGCATGCGTCGCTCATCACTAGCGGAGGCAGATATCTCGTTCGGCCCTTTGTACGATCATAGACTATTGAGATGGCCTAAGTCAACGAATTAAATAGCCTAGATACATTTTCAAGATATATTGGTCGTCGATAGGTATCCTTAAAAGACCAGTTCTCGGTCTTCTTTCAGTCGAATTGCCCTTATTTCTTGTCGGAGATAAGTCTCTCTAGAGAATCTTCTTTTTTAGCGTTGCCTACTTGGATGAATGTGTTTGCTCGAGGCAACAGATCTCCCATGTTCTCTGTCGGGAATCAGATTAAATCAGCATAGAGCTCCCCTTGCTAATTGAGGCCTTTTTCTAGAGAGACAACATTCATATTTTCCGCCAGATCTGGTAAACCATTCATGCAATGAATAAAATTTCTAACATAACTTTTTAATGACATACCTTTTTTGGTAAAGATCCATGATTGAGTTGCACTCGCGTTAGAGCTATTTGTTGCCTACAAATCTCACCCTGAGAACTCTTCACAATCCTGCGAAATCACAAATTGATCCTTTAGGTACACTACTGAACCAGTCCATTGCCTTACCCTTAAGGGTTAGAGATAGAGTTCAACAGAACATAACATCATCAAGGTTAAATGTCATCATAATATTGCGGAATTATTCCAGATGCTTTTCTGAATCTCCAGTTCCGTCATAGGCTTCCATCCTAAATGGATAAAATTTTATGGGAGTTGCGCTTCAAGGATTTTTCAACAAATAGAAATTTCATGAGTATATAAGTGGACAAATTCGGTCATACTTGGTTGTCTTGGACGACATCGATCTCTTTACCTTTCTTAGATATATGAGGCTCTTCCTACTGCATGGGCTCCCGGCCCTTGGAGCGTTTGTTGCCTCCATTTTCACCATTTTCTTCTCTTCAATCCCTGCGCTTGGAAGAACGGTCCCCACAATTCGCACAGCTAGTGTTAGGTCCTGACAGAGGGTTTGCGCAACTGGTTCCCCGAACTTTAGCCTGTAGTACGCTCATTGCATCATCTAATCCGGTGATAATAACATACATAGCTTATTCTCTAGTGTCGCGTTCACAGAGAACCCTATGTTGCTCCTGTTGTAGGTGTTGAAGTTACAGTTCAAGTTGTTGGATTGCTGTTTTCACCACCGGATCACTGCTCACCGCTTCCTACAAAATAGGATCCACTATATTTTTTAGTGCAAGTGGTACGAACTCCGATCTGATCGCGGCCGTTGCCAGTCCCACTTGGGGGGCTACTTTAGTTAGTGTTGTCGTTGTCACATCGTTGTTGGTGATTGCTGCAGGGGGTAACTGATATTGTCCCACCAGCGGGTTTGTCCCTGCTCTTTGTCGATCCATCATATCACCTGGTTCCTAAACGTCGCTTTCAATCCCTGACCTTGTTACTACCATGGTTAGATAGTTCTAGTTTTAAACGCTAGGTTTATCCTCAAAATACCCCCCCAATTTGTACTAGGAAAAATATAACAAAGGTTGTAACAAATAAATATTTTATTTATCAAAGATAAAAAAATACAATTCTTTGGACTTTGGTGTCTATTTATACCTCCTCTTGGTGATATTGAATAGCTAATTAATACATATTTCCACTAATTCAGTACGTAGACTGATAGTTATGATATGGGCCTTAATTTTACGATTATTAATTCAATCTTCGTGCGTTAAGTTGGTTGATCACTTTGTTCAACATTACTTTTAATAGTTTCATTAATTATCAGTATTTAAAAGTAGGCCTTGGGTTTCTTGTCTGCTCTGCTCATCCAAGTCACTCATCCTTTGTCGCTTTACTTGGTAAAGGTCTGAACATTCATTTATGGTTGATTCATGCTCGGTTTTCCCAGCAAGGCATATGTTTAGCCGAGTTTCGCATTATAGTACGAACTATCATCATCTGATGTGCCCTCGGTTGCCTTACTAGCTCTTTCTTGATTTTTGGCTAGCCCTCGGCCATATAGCGCTGCTCTATATTGTTTCTCCATTGGGCCCCAGTGAAGTAGTACTTGCCTTTTTACCATGCGTAGCCTTGGTTCACTATTTTCTTACATAATCACCAGCTCGGTTTGAAGTTATTTATATATTCTTACCATTCTCCTCTACTCGGATATACTAGGTGAGATGAATTCCCTCATCACCAAATATTTTTAACCATAAATAAAAAACCTTATTACTGTTTTACCACTAATGGTTTTTTAGTAATAAAGGTTTATGAAAGGATGATAATATTTTCAGTTCTCAAGCCAAACGTTTATTTAGCCCTTACCCAATTTCTAGAAAATGTGAGGTTCAACAATGTGTCTTCTTTTAAATAATATTTTCCAAGTTTTAGAGTCGGGTGATTTAATGTTTACTTGAACGGGTGAGAAGATTTACAATAAATAAATTGCATTAAATTAGCTCAACGAGTTTTGTTAGCTCAACGAGTTTTGTTAGCTCTGGAATTCATCCAGAGCTTACAAGAGGAAGTTTGTTCAATATCTTTTAAGTTTCTCAAATTCAGACCTTTTTCATCACATGGGAAACATAAAGAATTCCAATAGGACCATGTTGTTTATTTAAATGTGGATTTAGAACCCTAAAGTTATTTATTCACAAGAATATTTATTTTGTTTATTACAATATTACGGATGGGAGAAGTTTACATTTAGAAGATATGAATTGAAGAGATAACAGATTAGACCAGAGCCAATATACCTCTAAAAGAGAAAGACAAGTTGTCACATATCATGATCTTATTTCTTAACTTGGTCACCAAGTCATCCAGATGTCTAGAATTGTCATTTTTGTGAATGTTGATTTCAAGATATTTAAATAGAAGGTGAATGTGGTTGAAGCCAGAAGTAAGCTTGATGTTGTTTATTCTATTTCTGTTCATTTTATCAGCAGTTATAAACATAGTTTTGACTTTGTTAATTAATTAGCCATTAATAGTTTGATAATAATCAAGAAAATTTCAAGATTTCTTAACATTGGTGATGGAACCATTCATAAAAAAGATTACAACCTCGGCATATGGAAGACAATAGATGTTGAAATTACTTCTTGAAGATAAGTACATAGATTAGTTGGAAAGAAAGAGGTTTTCAAGGCATCTTAAGAGAAATTATTCAACAATGATGAAGATGTTGGGTAATAAAGGATCACTCTGCCTCACACCATTACTGAAACTAAAGTACCCATCTCAGGAACGATTAATAATGATGGATAATTTGATAAATTTATTGTCTTTATTTTTATTAAATCAAGGAATGACTGATTAAAGACAAAGCATTCCATAATAGGGTATATAAATTTAAAATTAATTATATCGAAAGGAGTACACAGACTAATAGGTTTGTAATCTTTCCAATTGCATTGGAACATATGCCATTAGGGGCTAAGTGACCATTAAAAAAAGCTTTAATGGAATTGCAAAGACCTGATTTAGTGATGAACCAACAAGATCGGTGAAATCTGGAGTTGAATCCATCAACTTTACAGACACTATACTTGTTAAAATAATTTATAGTATGGCAACTTTCCTCTTCAGTTAGAGGAATAAACAAATTTATGTTATCTTGGTCATCAAGAATATGAAGGATAATCTCTTTAATTTCATTAATAGATGGACGATTTCCTTGTCTATTTAGCAGATTTTGGAAATGGTCAATGGTTGAATCAATAATTTGAGATTGATTATTAGTTGATTTACCATTAACTTTGATTTTGTTGATCATATTTGTTTTGTGTCTTTTCTTTACATAGTTGTGGAGTGTTTTGGTGTTTCTTTTACCAAATTTAGCCCAGTTAGAGGATCTTTTATATTCCCATAAGATTTCTTCCCTAGTTATGAAGTTCATGTGAGAAGTATTAGCCTTAGCTTAATTTGATTGTGTTTTACGACTATTATTAAACTTATGGCAATTCTCTACATGTCCGACGAATTCGTCAACATTAATTATGTTGTTAAAAATGTTACCAAAAACATTTTTATTCCATGTTTTAAGATGACGTTTCAGTCTTTTCAATTTGGCCCAGAAAACATGAATAAATCTATCATAAATTTGACCAACCTAATTATTTCAACAGCCGATAGGAAGTCTTGATAGAGAATCCACATGTTTTGGAATTTAAATTATAGTTTGAGGTGGTATTAAGATTGGATATAGATATGCACAAAGATGAGTGGTCTGAGCCAATTTTGGCCCGATGCTTCACCTTCGTAGAGTCAAAATATTTCCATATAGAATTATTATACCAGGTATATTTAGATCCAGCGTAGCGTGGATCTTCCAATTTGCAGTCTAGAATCATATTGTTAAAGTCATCAATAACATTAAGGTCAAGGGTTGAGAATACCAATTTTTCAGAGGTATTACTAATTATATTGAAATCTTCAGCAATCATTCATTCAATGTTGGGGTCAAAAATCTTTATGAGATTATCCCAAAGGTCAAGTCTTTGGATTCCAGTTCATTTGGAATATATGATGGTGATCAAAACCTCTTTGTTACAAGAGGTGTGATTTACCTTCATATATAGGAATTGGTCATGGTTGATGGTTGAGATGATTTTGATTATGAAAAATCCAGATTTTATTGTTAGAGTTAGCTAAGACATATTTGAAACCAATTTTAGATTTAATTAAGTCAATTTTGGAAATAGCTAAGTCATTTGAATTTTGGCAGATAAGCAATATGTACGCTAAATAGACTTTCTTGGAGCATTTCTTGGGGGCCCGTCCTATGTTATCATTGTAATATATAATCACACTTAGATATTATAAATGTTTATTCAAATTTCACAAACTACTTTTACTCTAAATGACATGGGAAAACTAGACTAATTTTATGAATTTAAGTTCACAGAGACAAAATGGTTTTAGTTTACTCAAACAAAATACATAAGTGACTTACTTGAGCGTGATGAAATGCCCCAGTCTTAGCCTTTCTCAACTCTCATGGTCCATAGCTCTCTTCTTTTCTTACACTATGGCTACTCCTTAAAAAATCCTATAAAATATTGAAGTACATTAGACTCGTTACAATACCTGTTACACACACATCCTCATATCTTATTTGTAGTAAAACAATTGAGTCAATTTTAGAATCATCCTACAAAAACCATTGACAGTATATAAATAGGGTCCTCAAATACCTATTTGATATTAGAATCCTTGGACTTCACATCAAATCCAACCTTATCCTTCATCTCGCTGGCTTGTCCAATATTAACTGGGCATCTTCACCTGAAGACCGACACTAATTTCCAAATAAACTGGTCTTCCAATGAGCAACAAGTTATCTCGTGCTTTAGTACATAATCTGAACATTTCACTGTGAGATATTTATCAACTGAATTAATCTGGATACACTCCAAACTCAAAGAATTAACCTTTCATATTTATCAACTTCTGAATTTCTAGTATGGTATCACGAGAATTTCCTGTTTAGCATCAAATTGTGTCTTCCAAGCTCGGATATGACTTATCAAAATAGACATCCATTTCATTCGAGATCATTCTTGCAAGGATCACTCCAGATCTGATTCTTACCCTCTCAGGATCAGATACTTAATACGCTGACCAAACCATTACCTCATTCAAGATTCACCTTTGTCTGTGACAAACTCGGTCTCCAAACATTGTCCATTCATTGGAAGGGAGATATCATAATAAATACCATCAAAGAGAATAAAAAAAATACTTCACAAGGGAGAAGTAGTTGCATCTATAGAGAAAGATGAAGTGAATGATGCACAACTCATGTTTGATGATTTTATTGTGACAAGTAAATCTAAAACGAGTTCAGTATACTTATAAAAGAAACTCTAAACGATAACCTTTCACTGAATTGAATCCTAAAACTAAAAGAAATACTTGGGCTCAACCCAAAAATCCAAGTCTAAAATACAAAATAATGACCAAAGGCCCAATTAGTATTACAACTCACAAAAGATAAGAGATGGTAATCTAACACTATAACTGAGTATTGTCATAACTAAGACAATTAAATTTCTATAAATCCCTATGTGGAAATACATCTATTTTTTTCAATATAAGTTTTTTATTTCATTCCTATAAACAAATATACAAAAAATGTAAAACAACTACATTAATAAAAAAAAAATTAAATTTCGAATCGTTTAATAGAGTTTAGCTAAACTATTACAGCCAAAAATCTACGTACTTCCAAATTAAGTCTATCCAAAATTTATTACAAATCTATCCAATTTTTTCCAAAAATACCCTCACTTCAAAACCTTAAATCTACCCAAACAATGTTTTACGTCTATCCATATTTAAAATCAAAATTTTGGCTCTCTCATTTCACATCTTCATCTTCAACCTACGACTCTCAAGAATACCAAAAATTCAAAACTTAAACTCTCAAGAATAATCACCATTAATCCATCGTTTTATCTCTAAAGAGCAAGCATCACTGGAAAAAGAGAAATAATAAGCCGTAATCTTGTTTTTAGGTTTAATTTAAGTTTTTAATTTGGTTGATATTTGGTAGATTTTTATTTGGGTATCACAATTAGTTATTCTTAGTGTTATAAGAAAGTTTAGTATGAAATATTGTTGTTTTGTGGTTTATTTTTGGCTCATCGTTGTTATTTTGTGGTGATTTGGTAGATTTAGAGTGTTTATGTCAAAAAATGAGTTTGGGTTCAATCTTGTTCTTCAGTTTTGGTAGTGTACTGAAGCTATACCGGCATGGTAAATGCATTACTTTACCAGCTTTGGACTCTGACAGTGAAATTTTGTGATACCAGTGCACTGTGCACTGACAACGACAAGCAAAACGGTAGTCATTTCCCTCGTAGACAACATTGACAGTTATGTCAAGATTTTCTATATTGGCAGCGACTAATTTTTTGTGTCAATGTTGTCTATATTGGCAGCGACTAATGTTTTGTTAGTCACTGCCAGCACATACTGCATTGACGTCGATGCCAGAGTCCAATGTTGGAGTGTGATGCATTTACAGTACCGATGTGGGTCTATTATACTGCCAGCGCGGATATCTGTTTGAATATTATTTTGTTGTCTAATTTTAGAAATATCTTAAATTGATTTTGGTGGCGGAAAATGTACGGTAGAATAGAGGTTTGGAAAATATGAATTTTTAAAGAGAGTTTGAGTAATTTCAATTGTACTTTCAGTTTTAGTTTTAAATCTTATTATCCATACGTCACTGTGTAACGTGATAGAAACACGCATTCTTGTATATCTTCTTTGTATTATCATTATTTATATATTTATTTTCCAAAATTAATTAAATAAGAGATCATCTACTACAATATTAGATTACCATCAACAATGATAATATATTTCAAATTTATTTGTTGTTTAACATTCAACATAATTCTTAAATTTTGTATATCATATATATTTTTGTATATCATATATATTTGTTGTTTAGCATTCAACACAATTCTTAGTTCTGGGAGATATTATAAATATATCCAAAAAAATTCCACTATTTTTAAAATTTTGTTTACTAATTATAAAACTAAAATTATGATATTAAAAATAATTTGTTATCTTTTAATTTCGTCGACCGTCGGCGGACACAGGTTTCATCGCCAGTGTAAATGTTATACACCGTCATGTACTCCCTTAAAATGGTCGAGGTTGTTTGCACTTGCGGTGGAGTGGACACCGACACTTTTATATATATAATTTTAAACCTAAAATAAAATCCATGTTGGTGTACTATATAGCTCCGTCTGCTATGCAAAAAGGCTTTACAACCATTGTCATGTATGGAAAAATATTCCAAACCGGAAATTTAATGGACAATTTCAACTTAAAAAAAAGTTCTAACTCTAATAAAAATATAGTAGATTATTTCATTTGTAGTTCCAATTTTGTCAATAAGCTTTGAGCTCTTCATTTATTTTGTTTGCATGTTAATGTTTCAGGTAAATGGTTTTTGTTAGAAATATATCTTTTTTAACAATTTTTTTACACTTTTGTTAAGAAAATTTGAAAATACTATATAAATAGAAAATTTATTTGTTAATTTGGTATTTGAATGATCCAACATCTAACTTTATCCAAAATTAAAACAAGTCAATATTTTTGTTTTGATCAAAAGCCAAAAGGGTAAAACCTAAAAAAAACTAAAAAATTTATTTTTTGGAATAATTTAAAATTTTGGTGTTAAAAGTCTAGATAAACCCCTTCTCTATATTTTAAGTTAATTTATTATATTTGAATTTATATAAATTAGATTTTATTTTGTCTGATATTTTTTTTTTATAAATTAATAACTAACAAGGTTTATAAAAGTTTTACACTACGTTTTTAGACCACTTTAGTTCACTTAGTAGTGAAATTTATGTGTTGAAATTTAGGTCTTAAAGATATATTAAAATGAGAGAAAATGAAAAAATATATATGGTATTTATCCCCTAATGTATATATATATATAACTTCATGGAGTATATGGTTGTAATTGATCAAATGTAATATTTAATATGGTTTTTTTTATTTAAAAAATTACTCATCTTGATTTACTATTAGATGCAACAAAAGGAGGATTGCCGATGAATATTTTAATTTACTATTAAAAGTGACAAAAGACGGTTCGGATGATAAGAATAATAAATACGATTTTAGTAAAAGAGGTTTTTTATTATTATAAATTTTGTAAAAAAAAATTGTTCAAACACCATATTTGTTACCACCAAACACATTTTGATCTTTCATTTTTTTCTTCTTCACTAGCATTAGAGCTAACTAACAGAATGAAAAAGATACACCATGCTTATCTTTTTCTTCTCATTTTCATCGAAGCTTCATTGAATTTTAAGCTTCAATTAAATAGTGGTGGTTTTTAAGAGTTTCCAAAACTATCATCCATTACATAATTTCTTGACAGTTTATGAGACACTAACAATCCTATTCGAATCTCACTCACGAGTGAAGACAGTAAATTGCTATGACTTTTTCAATGAATTCCAAAATTTCATCTTCACAAGACTTACATGTCGCCGTAACCGAGATTTTAAAAGCTTCTAGATAAAGCATTTAAGTTTAACCGTCTATAGGATACAAAGGTTTACAAGACACCTCTATTTCTCTTTTCCATACAGCCACAACAGGGTACTCGAAATTTCTAACATGGATATTTTCCGGGGTTAAAATGCATAGGGTGCAACGTGTGAACAACCGTACTAATCACGGTACAACCATCTATATTATGGTTGAAGACAGCCTTGCATTCTCCAATCTCGAGAAGACCTTAAAGTTTAACCAATCCTTTACGTTTCTTACCAATAAATACTGAGCAAGTCAGAGTTCGTAGTCTATTTTTATTTATGAAGAGGATTTTGGAAGATTTCTTTCGATGTTTGTGTCTAGCAGTCTTAATGATTGCCTATGGAAAATCTTACATCTATCATTTAAGCCTAACTGTCGCCTACATCCACGATTCCCGGAGAAACTTAACCCGTATCTATCTTAAACACAAACTTATGTTAAACACAAAAAAGCTCTCTATAAAACTTACCAAACCCCAAAAGTAACGTGGCAGACCATTACTTCTAACTCACCATGTTTACACCCTAGTTAACACCAAGAAAAGGTAATTCAATTTCAAAAATCACTCGTCAAAGATCAAATCATCTATCGTTTCAATTGTACTAACATGCACAATGAAGAACCACTCCCGACGATCTCACCATACCTTCCTCAAGGCTCTTGTGACACTTTTCTTTAGCTAGAGACCAATTCATCTGCTAGTTACTCTCCATCTATGTCGATTTCAATTGATACCAGTATTTTGGTCACCATACATGGCCTTTCAATCATCATGCATGCATCACCTCCCCCCCCCCACCCCTTCAAAGTAGACTATCCTTGAACAATAACTTGATTGTTGTTATGCTCTCCCCCCCCCCCCACCCCTTCAAAGTAGACTATCCTTGAACAATAACTTGATTGTTGTTATGCTCTCGAGAAATCATGTCACCTTGAACAACACCTTGAACCTCTCCTCCACCCATATCAACATATTGATCAATGATGACAATGAATATATATTAGAGACAAACTATAGTATGCCTAATACTAAGCTCGATCGCTTAACTACCACTTTTTCTCATGACCCTTGTTTTTTTCAAGCTGACTGCCAATATTTAGGCTCTAATGATTGTGGTAACGTCAGTATAATAAGATCTCTGATCCAATTTTCTCGGGTCTGACTCCCAGTTCACCGGAAAATAAGACCCCATCCCAAATAATCACCCTACCCTTGAAGTCTTCCTCATCGCATCGTGTAAGGTCTCTGATGATTGCACCACATTTGGCTAATTAAACGGTTACGTATGTAAATCCTTTTTCTTGTGGGCGCGTGCTTATCTAACATACAAGCCTCAATCTAAGTCACTCGGCCCCCATCTACTATACAAATCCGAACGCCCAAACCATCGCTTATGGAGGATGCTTTTAACTACTCTCTTAACAAGGCTGACCTACCTAGGCCCAAATATGATACCATATAACCTTACCCAACCGTAATATATTAACCCAACATGGCCAAGAGGGTGATACTCAACATAGTTTGAAGTAACATCCGAATGACTAGTCTCAATTTTTTTTATCAAGTTTCGAAAAATCTAGTAAAGATTTAACATCCAGATATGAAGTATCCTCTTTTTTTTCAAGTAGTGACTATTATCATAAAAAGAGAAAAAATTACTATGATAAGTGCTGCTCAAAGATATCTTATAATTGACATCACAAATCAAGCAAATAAGACTCTTAAATAAATATCTGAAAGAATAAAAAAAAGACAAAGCGCCACGAAAAAGTTAAGGGGTTAGAAAATCATAGCACAAACCAACTAGTGAGTTAGAAATTTATTATTTAATCCGAATATGATATATTTGCCAAGTCTAATAAAGACCATTAGTTTGGTCAGGGCACAATTATAGGCAATCATCCTTATCTACAAATTTTTTATCTTGATATTTATATATATATGTTTGCTTGGTGTATAGATGATGTGACAAGTGTAAATGCAAGCATTGTCATACAGAAACGAAGAACATTTTCTATGGAAAAATTTGAAGTTATTGTTAAAGAGGTAGATCAATTGAGAAACGTTGGGCATATTCAGGAGTCTCAATACCCATTATGGACTGCAAACCAATGATTGTAAAAAAAAGAAGAGTGGATAATGGTGTATGTGTATTGATTTCATAAACCAAAACATATATTGTCCAAACGATCCATTCCCTATACCTCGAATAGATCTGTTAATAGATTCTACTTCTGGTAATAAGTTTCCATCATTCATTGAGGCATTTGCTGGGTATAATTTGATATTAATGGATTTGAGGGATTAAGACAATACTTTGTTCATAACAGATAGGGGTCTCCACTGTTATAAGGTTATGCCCTTTGGTTTGAAGAATGTTGGGGCTACTTACTAACGTCTAGTGAATAAATCTTTTGTTAGTCAGACTAGAAAAAATGTTGAAGTCTACATTGATCTTATGCTAGTAAGGGTTTAAGGAATGAGGATCACTTGTTGAATCTTAAAGAAACTTTCTCCAATTTGAAAGCTATTAATTTGAAGTTAAATCGAGAAATGTGCACATTTGGAGTATGATCCGATTTTTTTTACGGTTTGTCCTAAGTGAAAAAGGGTTTCAAGTATACATAGGGCAACTGAGTGCATTACTCTCTACGGACCCTCCCAGATCCACCAAAAACGTTAAAATAATGACCGAGAGACTGGCTACGTTTATCAAATTTATATCAAGGTCTTCGGGTAAGGTTTCACATTTTTCCAAGTTTTAAGAAATGCTAAGAAGTTTAATAGGTCTCTGAATTGTGTTGAGGATTTGTTTAAAATCCAAGAACACCTTTCTTTACCAAAGATATTAACCAAGCCAATAACAGGTAAAAGGACCTACATTTACTTAGCAGTATCTAATTACGTGGTAAGTGTAGTTTTAGTTTGGGAAGTTGATGGTTACCCTCTCCCATTTTAATATGTTAGTAAAACTCTATTGGATGTTGAAGAATGTATTTAAAATTGGTAAATTTAGTTTTGGCTCTTGTGATAGTAGCCAAGAAAATAAGACCTTATTTTCAAGCATACTCTATTACTGTTTGAAGCTCTTTCCCACTTAAAAATATTTTGCAAAATCCAAATGTATCAGGTCGGATAACGAAATGTTATGTTGAATTAAGAGATTATAATATTGATTTTTCTCCTCGAACTGCAAACAAGGAACAAGTTGTGGCATATGTTTTGGTTGAATTCCATGCGGAACGACCGTATATTTAATCCATCATCGAAAATCCTATGAAAGAATGGGTAATTCAAAGAGATTGGGGTTAAGAATGTTGAGCTCTATGGAAATGTGGGGCCAAAAATGTTCAGTTGATAAATGATTCATAACTACTCATACATCATACTCACGGCCAATGTGAAGCTAAAAAGAAAATTTGGTAATGTATTTAGATGTTGAAGGAAAATTCAGCTTTCTTCAAGTATGTTGAGTATAAGCATGTGCCACGATATGAAAAGTCCATGGTTTATTTTTTAGCTACTATTTCTTACTCTGAAGCGTATCAATGGATCTTAATGTAAGAATGCGCTTGGATTTTAGCTAACTTTGAGTTAGGACCTGCAGTGAACAAAGTTTTCAAGTCTTATAAATAATAAACAGATATTTGAGGCATGAGATTAAAGAGTTTATTACTAAAGGACTTTTGCTCGTTGATAAAATGTTGGCTAAGAAATTAAGGTTTAAATGATATGGTTTTTTATCTTGAGGGATGTTCTTTATAAGAAATCCATTAGTAGGCCTTTGTTACGATGCCTTGGGTATGATGAATCCCAATGAATCTTATATGAATTACATGATAGGGAAGGTTCTTCTTATTACGGCTATAAAACTTTAACAATAAGGATTCCATTGACATGATATTATTAGCCTTCAATCATGGCAGATGCTAAATAATTAGTCGAACGATGTGCAAATACTAAAGAATTAGTCGATATTTTCCAAATAATTTGAAATGTAATACATGATCCGACAATCCCACTTGAATCAATGTGTGAAGTGATACATTTTGATAGATGGGGGCTAATAACATCTGAAGGTTTTCGATCTATTATAATAGTAGTTGATTATTTTTCCAAGTGGATGTACGCAATGCCTCTTTCCGGTACTACATCCAAAGTGGTTATCAAATTTATCATATTCAATATATGTTGCAGATTTGAAATTCCTAGAAGTATTAAAACGGATAATTTCCCTCAGTTCGAATATAGAGACATTAATTTTTTTGTAATTCTAGAGCAATTATGCATTACTTCTTTTGACCTTTCAACCATCAGGCCAATGGGCAAGGAAAGGTTGTCAATATGACCATTCTGATGGGTTTGAAGAATAATTTGAAAGGAGCAACACGTAAGTGACCAAATTATTTGCAAGATGTGTTATGAGCTTATCGTACTACCCCTTGAACAACAAGTCAATAACTTCTTTTTCTTTGGTTTATGGGATCGATGCGGTAACACCGGCTGAATCTATCCTTCCATCTTTCTAAATCAAAATTTATTCTGAAAAAGATAACAATACAACTATAAGAGTTGAAGTAAATTTGATTGAAAAAAGGAGAACTATAGCTTAATTAGGAGTTGTTCATTATCAAACATTGATAAGAAGCACATACACATCTCGAATGTAAAAAAGGGAGTTCGGAGTAGGATACGGGTGTTAAAAAGGTTTTCTTACATACCAAAGACAAAAGGTTAAGAAATTTAGCATCAAATTGGGAAGGGTCGTATACAAAAAAATGAAATAGTCAAGCCTGGAACTTATTGGCTGACAGATCAAGAAGGTAACCTTCGGAGACACCTATGGAACATCAAATTTTAAAGACTTTATCTAGAATAATTGTATAAGATGCTCATTTTATTTTTAACTTATATAAATATATGGGGACACATTATTTCCTATCATGGTGGCTAGATGATGTTTTAATGAGGTGTTTGAACTACTTGCAATCTATCATGTTTGCCTTATACCTTTTTTATTTTATTTTTATTCTCTATATATCTTTATGGTCATGTTCACCTTCGAATGGTTGGAGTAATTAATTTGTTTATATTCTAATGGATAATCTTCGAATGATTGAGTAATTAATTTTTTACCTTCAAATGGTTGGACTAATTTATTTATTTACCTTCGAATGGATTATCTTTAAATATTTAGAGTAATTAATCTATTTACCTTTAAATGAATTACCTTCGAATGGTTTACCTTTGAATGATTTACCTTTGAATACTTGAATTAATTAATTTGTATATATTTGAATAAAATAAAATTTGACAGAATTAAGTTCAAAAGGATGGATAAACCAGTTATGACAATTATATTCCACAATAAGAAGTTGAAAGGAAACACAAAAATGACAATCCATTGATGAGGCAAATAATATAAAAATATCTTGGATAAACCAATGACTTATTCAACTCCAAACATAATACAAAAAAATTCATTCCATATGCTAAAGACTTGCAAACAACATCAAAATATGAATTCACTTGCCTTCAAGCTCAACCTTTATTGGTGTTATTTTCCTCTGAACTCCCACCTTCAGAGTTTTTTCCATCGTTCACTTCAGAACTATCGCTAGTTGAGTCCATGGATATGTCTAACTGATAATTTATAGGTATATCATTAGACCATAACTCCTCAAGCTTTAACTCTCAGAAAGATCCAAGATTCATGGTTATGAATGGTTTGTGAAATTCTAGTACCATGCTAGACTTAATCGAAGCATCCCACTTATATTAATATTCTACGATCGATTGACATATTCATCCACTGCATCTTCTTTTTATTTTACATCTCTAGCTTTAAGAGTGGTTAGCTCCTCTTCCTATTTCTTAATAAAAGTTTCTTGCTCTTTTAGCTCATTCAAAAAAGGCTCTATAGTAGCCTCGTCACTGGCTTGTTGATGTTTCAATTCTAAATATTCCCAGATTTAGATGACTGCAACTCTTTGTAAGTAATTTTTAGTTTTGTAAGCTCCTCATTGACCAATTTAGCCTAATTTGCTAAAGCATCAACACGAGATTTTTCACACTCGAAGGACTCTTTATGATGTTCGCTTTCTTCTTCAAGCGAAGTAATAGTCTCCTTTTATTCCATAAACTCCATCTCCAACTAACCAATGGGTTTCACGAAGCCTAATTTCGTATATTCTAGTGTGTTTTATTCCTTTATTAATTGAAAGGGCACATTGTCATAGAGCATATTTTCGAAGTTATTAGTGGATTCGGGGAAATATTTTTTGAAAGCTTCTAAATCGATCACATCTATATGTTCCATCAGATTATATTCATTACACACATCTCCTTCTACTATTAGAACCAAAGGAAAAGTTCGTTCGGATGTTGAAGGTGTTAGACGGACAATAGATGAGACTAAAATGGGGATGATTTTCAAACTCATAAAAAAAAATTATTCTTTTGTCTTTCCATATTCTCACTAGTATGTTTGCTTCTCTTGTGCGTGTTTTTCTTCTTCAAGTTAGGAAGCTCTATGGGTGTGTGACCCTCTTCGACAGTAGCATTGAGTGTAGCTTCCAAAGATTCATCAAGTGTGGCTGGAAAATATTCGCCGGGCTGCTCCACAGCTTCAACACCAATAATATCATTTTTAGAGCCTTGCTTAGAAGTCTTACCTTATTTTGTCTGATGGTTGGGGGCTCTAGTTCTCGTTAGAACAGAAACTTTACCATATGCAGCCTTAATCCTGTTGAGGATAGCCGTCGGTTGAGGAATATTAGTCAACTGTTCTCATAATAGATCTCTTTCGGAGTTGGTCCTCCAAAAATAACTCTGAACCACGTTGTTAGGGATAAAAACAATTATGGAAAACATTACAGCAATTCTCCTCAACCCATTGATGCAGTTTTTCAAAAATAATCTTGTCAAAATCGAGATGATGTAAATGACATTTCAGTATTGTTGAAGAGGAAAAAATAAGGTGAGTTACGAATAATAAATGATAAACAACGATATAACTTCGAAGAACTACTTGTATTCTATTAAAAACATATTATTCTTATTTAACAATCCAATTAAGTAAAAAGATAACATATTAATATTATTAATAAATTTAGTGAGTTTAATAATATAAAATCTGACTCGTTATCGTTTCTATATAAACCAATTTTTATTTTCTTTCATCATTAACACCGAAAAATCTGTTAGTTATATATAGAATATTTTACCTATCTTTTCTCTAACACTCATTTTTAAAGAATTTTTGTCTATAATTTTTATTTTTATTTTAAGAAAGTAGATCAATACCAGCTTTCAAATTAGAAGAGGATCTATTACATACTTCGTCTGTACTAATAAAACTTTTAAATAATTTTTTTGTTGCAATCCTTAAACTAGAATAACATTTACAATAACGATACATTTACAAACTTACTAAAACAAAAACGTGATCTTTCATCTACTGTTTGATAAATTAACTTTTTAATGAGATTATGGGTATAAATTAACCCATTATAATTGGTTCACTTCAAAATATTACTTTCTTTTATCGATAGTCTTATTTATAAGACATACCCTCAATTTTACTATTAAAACTTATCTAAATATGAAAAGGTTATCAAAACCTTTTAAATACTGCACATGATACATTGTCCTTTTAATATCGATTGAAAATTTAACAAACACCTCAACTTATAGATCTTCTATACCACTTGATATTTGAGGTGAATCACATGGGACGTGATTAACATAAAATATATTGAAAATATTCAACATGCCTATTTGATGTTTGTCCATAATCGGATAAATAATTTGATATCTGCTTAAATACCATTTGTCAATAATACGTAAGTGTGAATCACCGAAGAGGATACGCAGAGCTTTGCTTTTGGTATTTGTCCTAAAAGGCATCATACTAGTTGATATGTTTCATTCACTTATATATTGTATATTATTTTTAGTCTAAGCGACGTGGGACATCTGAGCAAGTGAGGGATTGAGTTCATGACCGCATGTTAAACATATCGCTTAGGAATTTTGGATCTCATACCATGAGAAGAATACATAAGTGTGAATCAACTAGTATGATACCGTCCGTTTTGGGTTGACTACATTTTAATCTAAGCGATGTGGGACATCTGATCAAGTGAGGGATTAAGTTCATGGCTGCATCTTAAACACATCGCTTATGAATTTTTGCTCTCATACCATGAGAATAATACATAGGGTATGACTATATATACCCAAATGTGGTTTAAGTATACCCAAAAAACACACTTGACTTTTGTTTGACTTTTTTAGGATGAAAAAATCCTTGAACTTTTATTTAATATCCAAATTGCCACTAGGTAAAAAAAAACTAAGTATATCCTAGATATACCCAATTCACAAAACAATCTATTTGGCTATGTATACCAAAAAAACACAACTCCATACTAGATCAAACCCCATATTACTACAATTTTGTGAAGTTCTTCAAATTGTTCTTGAACATTCAAAGTTGACTTAAGAACATTCAAACTTTTTTCATTTTTTTTAAATTCTTCTAATAAAAACACAAAATCAAACATGAATCGACCGAAATTAAAATAAAAACTTGTTTTTTGGAAGTTTTTTTTTTTAAAAAAAGGGCGTACCATAGGTACAGGGGGCGTACCAGCTGGTACAGGGGGTCTGTACCAGCCGGTACGCCGCCCCTGTACCTATGGTGCGTTCAGCTTTTGCTGCCGGTCATTTTCCGGCCAAATTTCGGCTGAAAAATGGCCTCCAAACACCCTAAAATTATGATTTTTTTTACCTAATTCATCCACAACCCTAATTTTGATACTAATACTAAGTTTGCATATTTTAGTTTGCCGGATTTTAGTTCGCCGGATTTTAGAGAGAAGTTGGAGGTTTTAGAGAGAAGTTAGAGATTGTAAGAGAAAAAATGAGGTGGATGAAAGTTAGTAAAAAACCTTATATACCCATAAAATGGTATTTTTGTCAAAATTTGGGTAAACTTATACCACTTTTGGGTAAACTCAAAATTGGGTATATATAGCTTGACCCTAATATATAAGTGTGAATCAACTAGTATGATACTGTCCGTTTTGGGTCAGTTAATGGACCCACACAGCTTTGGTTTTGATATTGTCCCATACTAGTTGAGATATCTCATTCACTTATATATTGTATATAATTTTTAGTCCAAGCGATGTGGGACATCTGATCGAGTAAGGTATAGAGTTTATGTTCTAATACTATTACACCTCAAACAAACTACTTAGCAAACATTAAGAAGTTATTAGACCAATTACTCAACCTGCCCAACAGAATTATAGTGTTTCCATAAGGCAAACAAAACCATAACACGCCCATAAAACAAAGATACACATCATATCAGGTTATATCCAACAGTGAAGCAATAAAAACTCGTAAAAATAATTTTGGTTGAAAAAAAAATAAACTCCCATCGTATGAACCATGAACATCATAACATAAAAAACTTATTTATCGTGGAAATCATTATCTTAGTGGATGTTAGTACCACGTCTCATTGGACCGGTAGAATGCTATCTATTCCGATACTCGGAAATGGTCCGGTATAATTTATTTGTGGGCTATTTGATAACGTATTACAAATAGAAGGGATAAAATTTTGATCTATTTTTTATATTAATAAATATGATAATTGATTAGAAAAAAAATTAAAAATTATAACAAATCGATTTTAGAATTGGATGGTATCGTGTTCAATAATTTTTATAATATTATATATATATATTTGAAATAGTTTTTTTACTAATTTATTATTATTATTATAATGTTATAAATTTTTTTATTAAAATAAAAAGTTAGAGAAGTCCATTTATAATTTAGATTTAAGAGTTTATATTGGCTTCACCAAGGATTTGAAAAATCAAAATCGGCGTTCTTCCAAGACTTATACAACACAAAACACAATTCATGGAGGATTTCCAAACTCTTTTTAAGTTTCCCTTCTAGAGCATTTTCTGGCTCCTAAATATTTCAATTATATTTTTTTATCTTGTTTATGAGTTCCAAAAATCTTCTCTTTGTTCTTTTTCAAGAGACCTTGCCTTTATGGTTTTTCTGTTGAAAGAGGAGTAACAATCTCATTTGTTAGGGGTTCACATGTCTTTACTTTTTTATTTCCACCGATAGACTTTGCTTTTCTATGTGTTTGTTTTGATAACATTGATATATTGTCCTTGATATTTGGTACGAATGAATGTTTGGTGGTATAGTTTTTTTCGTGCATCTCTATGATCAGAAATTTCTTTGTAGTTTTCATTTGAGATATTATTTCATTTTTTTTAATCTGTACCTTAGTCTTTCTCTTTTTTATATTGTATTTGTCTTTTGAAGTCGAGAGCTATAGAGTTATCCTCTAGTCATCCAATCTAAGGTATCCTACCTCTAGACTTTCTAGTAAAGTAGTAGCTTTAAGATAGGCCGAAGTTGTATCTGTGTTAAATTCTAATCTCTTAGATTGCTTTATAGTTTTTTTGTTAGGCAATCTGTACTCTGATTTGTTTTCTCTAAAAATATGGTTTATAGTCGTCCCATATTTTAGTAATTTTCTGGAGCTGTCAATTTAAGAAATCATAAAGTAAAGGGTTTTTCTACTACTTAACATTACTATAACAATCAATGAATCTATTTTAATATCGAGATTAGTATTCTTTCTTACATTGTTGATAAGTATACCGTCTAGCAAAGCTCTGTATTCTGCTAACACATGAGTTTTCCGAAACGAGGATAATTTCTCATTGATTGTCTCTAATAATCTCTCTTTCACCGGCTTCTCTAGTTGTTAATCTGAAATCATCTGTATTAAGTTTTAATCTACTACCTTCAGGAGGGGACCATTTGACAATGGAGCAAGTGTTAGGTTTCTTAAAATACAGATAACAACACAGTTCAAAAGCAATAATTATGTCTTCTTTCCAATGAGAGGAATTAAAAATGTTTATACTATCGAATTTAAAGGTTAAATAGATGATTTGGTTTACGACTGATCTTGTTGTAATAAAAAAAAATTGACGTTTACTTTAATTTTTTGCTTTCCAAATACACTAACTAATTAATATGAGGTAGTATTTTTATGACAAAGATCTCTTGTTGCGTTGACCAAAACTAATTTTTGATAAGGTGAACTAATGTCATATGTTTGGATATTTGGATTCTAAACAGCCCAAAAAATTATTTTAAAACTTCCCAAGTTATTTTAAATTCCATAAATAAATGTTTGATGTATTCACTTTCATTGCAGAATTGGAACTTATAGACTAAGGAGAAGTGTCTTTTTTAGATGATGAATCAATAGGTAACTAGCCTTTTATTAGTCTACATATTAGGAAAGAGTATTTTTTGGGAGTAATGTTATTCTATAGTCTTTGAAATAGTTGAGATGTTTCACTTGTATCTCTAATCTCAAGCTAAGTTTTCTAAGTATTTATGTCTTCATTATTAGAAAGAGTTAATTGGATTTTATCTATTGCATGTGGCTATAACTTAATTTTAAAAATTGTTTCAATATATTAGGGTAGGACAACTGTTATAAGCTTATCTAGATCCCATTCGTCATCTTTCTAGTATTAATTAATTGATTTCTCAAAGCTTGGTAATGATGAGGAGAAAAGGATTAAAAGGATCTTGTCAGACCATCTTTTGATCCAAAAGTCAATACTACATCAGTATACTTTCCAAAATGCAAATTTTTCAGATGTATCTTTAATTATTAATATTGTTCTCCATATTTTTAGAGAAAAGATTAGTTAACTGAGCTATTAGTGGATGCATATTAGAGCAATAAAGATAAAAAATTGAAATTCCTTTATACTTCAGATGTTAAGTCATCATTGATCGTAAGATTTACGCAAAGATTATCATTTTCCCAATTTCAAGCATTCTTCTCCTCTATAAGCCTCATAGAAATCTATTGCATAGCTTTTCGATTCTGGTAATCATTGACTTAAGTAGCAAACATCTTTGTAGGTAATAGATAGGAATAACCATTAACACATATTAAATTAAGATGAGTCTCTGACCAAATGATAGTAGTTTATCATCCCAATCCTGAATTCTTGATTTAATCTTAGTCACTATTGATCATAGTTGAAGGATTTATTATTTGAATGAATTGGGATCCCAAGATATTTAAAATGTATTTTTCATAATGAAAATCAATCAGTTTTTTTAGGATGTTGATTCTTGATTGTTGCACTTTTGTAGAAGTAATAAAAGTTGTTTCAGAATTTTTGATCATTTGACCTGGGTAGGCTTCATATTGTTTTAGGAAGTTGCATATTTTGCTAAGTTTTTTGGATGAACCATTAGAAAATATGAGGAATTCATTAACAAAATCTAAACAACGAATGATCATATTGCTTCATGATTTATAGTGTAAGCCACTATTATTGTCTTATAGTTTTTTTAACTCCCTCATGAGATATTCTTCTACAATAATGAATAAGCTACGAGATATATGATATCCTTGTCTCACTATATTTTTAGAATTTAAATAATCCATGTAGTTCTCCATTGAAAATAACTGGAACCCAACTGGGGTAATGCAGTTCTTAATCCAACCTATCCATCTTATGTTAAAACAAAATGCCTCCAAAAATTGAAAGATAATTTGAAAGAGAGTATGTCAAATGTCTTATACATATTTTTAACAATGATATGACCACCTCTGACCTTTTTTAATATTGTTGGTAAGTTATTGAGTTAATAAGATACTTTCATGGATATTTATTCCTTTAAGAAAACCACCCTACTCTTCTGATCTAAGTTTCGGAAGTAGAGCTTCTAATCTTTCATTGAGAATCTTTGATAAAATTATGTTGAAGACAGTGCATAATCTTATAGGTTTATATTCTCCCTAGGTATTAGGTGATGCCATTTTTAGAATTAAGAAAATAGAAATAGAATAGATACCTTAAGGGACTTGGTGATCTTGAAAGAAAGAAATTAGAACCGCACATAAATCCTTGAAAATAATTGGCCAACAAAATATATAAAATTTTATGTCGAACCATCAACATCTGCAAGATTATTAGAGTTTAAGATTTTCATTGATGAAAGGATTTCTTCCTATGAAGGTAATTGTAGGATCTTAACATTATCTTGGTTTGTCACTAGTTTAGGAATAATGTTCTGAATATCTTCTAACTCCGTTTGAGGAAGTTATGCATTTCGAAGGTCTTTGAAGTGATTTTCTGTAAGAGTTACCAATTGTAGATTGTTCAATGAGCCATTGATCTTCATCCAAAATACTATGATTTTTTTCTAACATAGTTCTGTAAGCACTTAGAGTTTATATCACTATCTTTCATCCAATTTTACCCTACTTTTTTGTTTCGAGTAGATTTCTTCTCTAGCCAGAAGTTGCAAGTCAATGACTTTATTTGTTGAACATTTAATTTTATCTTTTATGTTCTCACTTTCCTTCAAATAATTTTCAAGATATTAGAATTCTTCTTATTATTTCGCCATTGCATCAAATATGTTCCCAACGTTATTCTGATTCCAAAATTTTGTTTTATGTTTTAGTCTTTTAAGTTTATTAAAAAAACATTAATTGAAGAGTCGGGCATATTTTATATTCAAATTTGTTCTAAAATATTTAGGAATTCATGATGTAGAGTCCACATGCTTAGAAACTTACAGAAAGATTTAACTTGGTTCTTTTCGACCGATATCTTGATGCATAATGGAGAATGATCTGAGCCAATCTTGGCTAAGTGGTTGACTTTAGTGGTTTATAATGGAACCAACAATTTTTTAAGGGTGTTTAGGTAATAAGGTAAAACCTAATTAAGATTTAGGTCAAAAGTGGAGAGATGATTCAGCTGCTTAAATTAATGTTTAGAGAGAGAGTCTGATATGTGAAGCAAAAGTCCATCCTTAATTGAATGACTTTAAAGCTATTTATAGGGAAATAAGCCTAATGGGCTTGCTTGGCCGAATGCAATTCAAGTCAAAATCTGAATGTGATCCAAGCCCAAGTTGCATTAGTCATAAGGTCATTTAGAAAAGAAAAGAAAATAAATAAAACAAATAAACTAGACTAATTTTAAATAGGTGAATATATAAGTACATGTTAAATATAAGTGAAATAATCCATTTGTCCGATTTTCCCCTTAAAATTTTTTGTCATCATTAGATAGCCCCCTTATCTCTCACAAAAGTCCTTTTGGGGAGGGCTAATGTATAAGCTCTTTGGATCCACCCTTTCAAATTTGACTTTAAATTTATCAGAGAAATGAATTTGATTTGTCTGATGGAGCCATTCAGATATATTGGTGACATTCTTCTTGTAATGTTCAATCAGATGTATGCCTGAACATGTCTCACTTACTCATTAGATTCACAGTTTCCCATAGTAATAAGTGAGGTATTTTTAACAATTGGAAATGGTTGCACTCTCTTAGAATTATACTTGTTGGCGAATTTTTCATTTCTCTAGCCTTATACTTAGTGGGCTTCTATAGTCCCTTATTAAATATCTCTCGCCTTTTTCCAATCATAAAAAATTCTAAAGACAAAAAAATAACTTGTAATGAGAGAAACTAAGCTTTTTTCATCTTCTACCATAATCACCACCGCAATTTTAATCTTTGGTGACATCTTCTTTCAGTTTACATGTCCATTGCCAGAACTGCTTTAACTGACTAGTTGTGTGTATCGAAAAAGGAAAATGAGAAGAAGAGAGCAAGGATGACTGCAGGATTATCCGTATCTGAAAGCAAAGTTACTATTTTTCAAAAGATTGACTACATGGGTGTCTATCCATACAACAATTAAGTGTGAAACAACTAACTTTTTTTGTATTTGCGAAATATGTGCATTTTTGTGGTTATCAAATTTTTTAAAAAAATAGAATTGCAAAATTACGTACAATTGGGTTGCGAAAAACAACTATTGTTTGTGAAAAAAAATCTCCAAACATATTACTCATGAATTTCGTTTTTTTCGTCTTTATAATAATACAAACTCGTTTTTTGAAAATAAATGTTAATTGAGTGTAAGACGACTAACTTTTTGGTAGTTGCGAAAATATGTGTATTTTTTTTTCTGGTGAATGAACTTTAAGTTTTTTTATGGAATTACGTACAATTGGATTCCAAAATTAGTCTGAAAAAAAAAATTATTGTTTGTAAAACAAACTCCAAATATATCACTCGTGGATTTCATTTTTTTTTTCATCTTTCAAAAATAAAAATATATATGTTTTAGAGTTTTTAAAAAGAATTTCTAAAAAATCCTTTTTATTCTTAGATGTCGCATGTTTTTTATTTTCAATATTTACAAAATTCACGCCAGACCAAAAATCCAAAAAATTATTGAAACTGTATTAATTACGAATCATGTTATTAACTACCCCAAAAATTGGTGGTTGAGGCCTTCTGATTCAGACCCGATCTATTATCATCTCTCACTACGTCCTACAAACCATGCAATAGTAAACCCCTCAAATTCTTAATAGATCTACAAAGGAATTGACAATCTAACTCTACAGTAAAATTGCAGAATTCATTATAAAAATTAGAATTTTGAAAATATACGTCGTTTCAATTTTAATACAACTAAACGAAAGCAAAATTAGAAAGAAAGAAAAAAAACTTCTGATTTTTTTATAAAAAATAAGTATTCTGAATTAAAGAGTTAATAGCTCGACAAACCCTCTGAAACGTTAAAATATTGATAAGAATTCTGATTTAATTTTGTTGTGAATGAGTCGAATAGTGCCTTGACAGTGTACTGTATCCGGCAGTTCGAATAGTGCCTTGACAGTGTACTGTGTCCGGCAGTTCGAATAGTGCCTTGACAGTGTACTCTGTCCGGCAGGACAGTTTTGTGTTGTGATAATGATATTGTCCAATCACTTCAAAAGAGCTAGTCTTGTGGTATGAGCCCATTAGGCCCATAGTCTAGTAAGTCTATTAATTCCCTATAAATAGATTACTAGGGCGACACAAAACACAATTTGAAATCTGTAACCTTTTCTATCATAGTGAAACTCTTTTCTCTGGCGGCGCCCGTGGACGTAGACAATTGTCGAACCACGTTAAATCTTGTGTTTCATTTAAATCTTTCATTCGCATATATTCTGTGCTTGAGCCATTTAGTGATAATTGCATAGTATTTTATAACAAAATTGGTATCAGAGCCACGTGGTGAAATTAGGGCTTTTGCAATTAGGGTTTCACAATGGTGTCTACAGCAACAAAATACATGATTGAAAAATTTGATGGGGGATCCACCTTTGAGTTGTGGAAGATTAAACTGAAATCTTCATTGGTATTGCAAGGGCTGTGGAAGGCTGTGGAGAATAAGTTACCAGAAGAGATGAAAGATGAGGAGAAACAAGATCTTCAAGAAAGGGCTTTGTGCTGGATTTTAATGAGTGTGAAAGACAATGTGCTTCGCGAGATTAGTGGTGAGAAGACTGATGCCTGCGCATGGAAAAAGCTAGGAGATCTTTACTCAGAGAAATCAGTAGTAAACCGATTATATTTGAAGAAACGTTTGTATGATTTCAGATTGAAAGAAGGTATGTCCATAACATAGCACCTAGATAATTTTAAATCAATTATAATGGACTTGGAGAACATAGATATCAATATTGAGGATGAGGATCAAGCTTTGTTTGTATTGAGATTGTTACCAGCTCCCTATGAAAACTTCGTAGATACCATTATGTATGGTAAGGATAAGTTATCGCTAGCAGATGTCAAAGGGGCACTGAAATCAAAAGAGATAAGACAGTTGCAGCCATACAATCAAGCTGAAGGGGAAGGTCTTATGACTAGGGGAAGATCTAAAAGCAAAGCGAGTTCTTTAAGAAGGAAGAACTTGAGGTCCAAGTCAAGGGTGAAGCACTCAAACTGTTATGAATGCGGTGAGCAGGGTCATTATAGGAGAGATTGTCCGAAACTGAATGGTAAGAAGGGAAATCAAAAGGAAAATGCAGCAAACATTGCTGAAGGTGTGAACGATTCCCGACGATAGTGAAAACAGTGGTAAAGGAGATATATTGTCTGTGAGTTCAGACTTTGGGCAAAACTCTTGGGTACTTGATACTGGCGCTACATATCACATGTGTCAGTTCAAGCAGTGGTTTGATACGTACAAGCCAATGCAGGGAACTGTCTATTTAGGGAACAATCATTCGTTGACTGTTGGTGGTATTGGTAACGTCAGAATCAGAATGTTTGACGGGGTTGTTAGAATCTTGACGTGCTGGCATGTTCCTGGGTTAAAAAGAAACCTGATTTCTCTTGGGACTCTAGACTCTCGGGGTTACAAGTACCATGCATAAAATGGTGTAATCAAAGTGACAAAAGGCTCAATGGTATGCATGAAAGGTAGTTTGCAGAAGGGTCTTTACATTCTCCAGGGGAGTGTTGTTATGGGCGACGCTGCAGTAGCATCATCAGGGAGTAATAGCCAAAGTAGGCAGGATCAAAATAAGTTGTGGCATTGGCGTCTTTGTCACATGAGTGACAGAGGATTAGCTGTTTTGGGAAAGAGAGATTTGTTGAAAGGGTATAAAGAAGAATCATTGGGATTTTGTGAGCATTGTGTGTTTGGTAAACAAACTAGAGTCAAATTCAGCAAATCGGCTGTAAGAAAGACTAAAGGCACGGTGGACTACATTCACTCAGATCTTTGGGGTCCAAACATAATTCCATCCAAGAGCGGAGCCAGATACTACATGAGTTTGATTGATGATTATTCAAGGATGGTGTGGGTTTACTTTCTGAAAACGAAAGATGAGGCATATTCAACCTTTGTCAAATGGAAGACGATGATTGAGAAGCAAACAGGAAGAAAAATCAAACGGCTTAGGACAGATAATGGGTTAGAATATTGCAGTCGTGAGTTCAACGAGTTCTGCGAAGCTGAGGGAATAGTGCGCCATCGCACTTGTTCTAGAACACCACAACAGAATGGATTCGCAGAAAGAATGAACAGAACGCTTTGTGACAAGGCACGAAGTATGCTCTCACATTCCGATGTGGGAAAGGATTTTTGGGCTGAAGCTATCAATACAGCGTGTTACTTGGTGAATCGGTCTCCATCAACGGCTATTGATTGTAAAACTCCTTTTCAGATTTGGTCTGGATCGTCGGCTGATTATGAACATTTGAGGGTGTTCGGTTGTCCTGCGTATGCTCATGTGAGAGATGGTAAGCTTGAGCCGAGGGCAAAGAGATGCATATTTCTAGGATATGCTACTGGAGTGAAGAGATATAGGTTATGGTGTACCTCTCCAAGGTCTCCAGGTTTTCTCATCAGTAGGGACGTTACTTTTAATGAGTTTGCTTCGATAGACAGTCATAAGGAAGTAGGAGAAATGGTCGAATCAGGATCGGTTGTGAGTGAACAGGTGGAGCTTGAAGTAGAATCAGTTCCTAGTAGGTCCAATAATTCAAGTGGTTCTACGGTGGATCCAGAATCAGGAGGTGAAGCGTCAGCATCAGATGATAGTGACGATGATGCGCCTGAACCAGAACAACAACCTTATAACATAGCATTGGGAAGAGAAAGAAGAGATATTAGACTTCCAAAAAGGTATGTGAATCTAGTAGCATATGCTCTGTCAGTTGCAGAAGAAGTTGAGATGCAGGAACCTAGTAGCTACAAAGAAGCTATAGCGAGTTCAGAGGCAGATCGATGGATTGGTGCTATAAGGGAAGAGATTGAATCTCTTCAAAAAAATACTGTGAACGTTGGCTTAACTTTTAACAAAACCGATATTGGTGAATCGCTGAATGATGTTGCAGGATCATTGGTTCGTTTTGTTGATTCTGATTTTGCAGGTGATATGGATAAAAGAAGATCTCTGACAGAATATGTATTTACTCTAGCTCGGAGTGCGATCAGTTGGAAAGCACAGTTGCAAGCTACTGTAGCTTTGTCTACAACAGAGGCAGAGTACATGGCGGTAACAGAAGCAGTTAAAGAGGCAATATGGTTGCAAGGTTTGGTGACAGATTTGGGCTTGGATAGGACTACTACAAAAGTGTTTTGTGACAGTCAAAGCGCCATACACCTTACAGGGAACCAGATGTACCATGAGCGTACAAAGCACATAGATGTCAGGTATCATTTTATTCGTGATATAATATCAAAGGGAATTGTTGATGTGAAGAAAGTGTCTACACACGATAATCCAGCAGATATAATGACCAAGGCAGTATCAGTTCGAAAGTTTAGGGAATGCCTAAACTGGATTGGTGTTCGCAGTATAGAGTGAATGCCTTAAGGGCATTTGGTGAGTCAGAAGAAGAGAAGATTCTTTGTTGATAGTGAAGAAAGGATATTCGCCTCAAGGGGAAGATTTGTTGTGAATGAGTCAAATAGTGCCTTGACAGTGTACTGTGTCCGGCAGTTCGAATAGTGCCTTGACAATGTACTGTGTCCGGCAGTTCGAATAGTGCCTTGACAGTGTACTGTGTCCGGCAGGACAGTTTTGTGTTGTGATAATGATATTGTCCAATCACTTCAAAAGAGCTAGTCTTGTGGTATGAGCCCATTAGGCCCATAGTCTAGTAAGTCTATTAATTCCCTATAAATAGATTACTAGGGCGACACAAAACACAATCTGAAATCTGTAACCTTTTCTATCATAGTGAAACTCTTTTCTCTGGCGGCGCCCGTGGAGGTAGACAATTGTCGAACCACGTTAAATCCTGTGTTTCATTTAAATCTTTCATTCGCATATATTCTGTGCTTGAGCCATTTAGTGATAATTGCATAGTATTTTATAACAAATTTTGTTTTCATATCCTAACACGCTAATAACTAAACCCTACAAAAATGATGATTTAAATCTAGACCAAATCGTATACGTTACTTTTTGAAATCCATCTGTATTATTAGTTGTAATCATTATTATAGAGAATAGAAGAGTTTCTATAACAAGAATTGTCTCAAACTCATTAATTTATGAAAGCATAAGGATCTAAATATTCTAATTTACAATATTATGTTACAATAGGTACTTCAAGTTCGAACATAATTCAAACCCATGAGAAATATTTCTTAAACTCCTACTATAAATAAAACACCATGAACCTAATAACCACCTCTTGGTCCGGTAAGTATTTTAAAGTTTAAGGGGTAGTTGAGTTGGTTGAGTAAGGCATGTTTTTTTATTAAAGGTCATGAGTTCGAAATCCTCTACATACGCACCATGTGTGGTTTACCTTCTGGCATTGGTTTGCAGGCTACTGCATCAGACTAAAAGTTTATCATGTGCGCATTTATTGAATAACGGCTGCGGTTCTCTTCGAAATGAAAAACAAATAGCTTGTCATAGTGAGGTTGAAGTGGGAGGTGGTTCATCATCTTGTGGTGATTGTGACCCAAAATTGATACCATATACGAAACAAATGGATTGATGTATAAGTAAGTTGACAAAATGTGTCATGTTACGTACCCATTTCCAAAATGTTCTTTGCCCATGTTTCTTGACCGGTCTAGAAAGACATACAAAAATACCAATATATTAAAGCATACGTTCACCACTGGAAGATGCATGCCATCTCTCCCCTTGACGTGACCCTATTCCAACAAAGAATTTATCCTCCTAATTGTCTCTCCATTTGGTGCCAGTTCAGTCTCGGCCCACTTATCAGTCTTGAAAAGAACAACTAAAACATCTAGTTGAAAGAAATGGTTGCAGTCAATTAGTTTATTTAAGGTTCTTGCATGACAACTACCATTATTTGGGATTCAAGACGCCTGTAATTGTAAATTACAAAACATCAAATCGAGATACTTCATAAATCAGGATAAAGAAGAAAACTATTTGAGTACAGATCCTCTTTGGTCGTAATGATCCCCCCATTTCTCCCACCATGGTTGTTCACTCAGTCTACCGTAAGTGTGTGACATATTACCATGTTCCCATGTCGTACTTATGGCTTGCTAATATGTCCCCAGGCCATGTTTACAGTGTGGGAACCCTTATTTTTTGCCAACGTTGGACGAAAATGACATGTTCTTTGTCAATCGCTAGCGAATGGAATGAATTAGACTCTGACATAGAGCTCTCTCAAAAAAGCGATACTAATAGAAAACCAAATTTCTTGCAGGATTTGCTCTGTTCCATGAAGACTCCTTCCAGCTGTATCATATCCAACTCGAGACAATTCTATAATTTAGGTAATGATCTTCAAATCCGATCTATAATAATTATTCCTTAAAAGTTTTAGTCATGAGAACCTGCTATATAGAACAGCTAGACCAAATGTTATATTTAAGTGTTATTAGTAATGTAACCAAGCCCTAGACTTTCAAGGATTATTAGTATAACTTTGAGATTAGCAGGAGCTTGGTTGTTGATGAACTCTTGATTCATTTTGCATTTTAGAGTCCAACGAGCAAGTCAATCAGCAGCTTGATTTGGACTCTGAAAATGTGATATAGTAAGATAGTAGTGGCAATCAACCTTCTAATGCAATTTCAGACATAATTAAGAGCCAACGTATAGTTTCTTTGACTATGAAAATTAACTAAAAGTTGGGAATCAGTATCTATATCAATCATTTTCCAACCTTTTTCGTAGCAGATGTTGAGTCCGTCTAGTAACGCTCTAGCTTCAGCCATAAGAGGAGTTAGTTTACCATAAAGGAAGCCAGTAACAAGGATCGTATTGCCTTCACTATCTCTGACGACTATCCCTGCACTCGATTGTCTATTTGGTAGGCAGGAGGCATCCGTGTTTAACTTCAGTCTTCCAGTAGAAGAATGGTTCCATTTGAGGAAGGTAGGCTTTAGCTTAATGTCTTGAATATGATTGAAACAACCTAAAGCTTTTGTACCATCTAAATTCTTATGCTAGTGCTTAGACTTCAGATAGTTAGAATAATCAAGACTATATAAGACTTTGATGACCTCTGTTATAGCAGTATGGTATGAAATAACAATGCCTTTAAACTTAACATGATTTTTGTTTTTCCATATAATGTCATAAATGATAGATGGTATAAGGAATCTTGCATGGATTTCTATAGTTATGGACGAGACCAATGTCCTAGACATATGAGTAATTGGCATGTAACTGAAGATTTGTAAATTTGCAAAATGTCTTCAAATAGACCAGGTAAACTTACAAGTAACAAATAGATGATTAGGAGATTTAATATCCATATATAATTGGCATTTTGAAGCTAAAGATATATACTTCTTTTGCATGATAGTGTTAATAGGTATATAATTGTGAATCAATTTCCAATGTAAGAAAGAGAATTTTATGCCCGTAAGAGAATTCCATATTCCACTAAAAGATTAGACTTGTTATTGTGACATCTAATGTGATCCCATGCTTCCTTTAAAGAGAATTTACCACTTTTAGAATGGTTCCAAATTATATTGTCCTCACTATCAGGTTTTATCGTACATGTCTTAATTCTGTCCATAACATTAGGAGACAACAAATATTTACTTCTATTTAAATGACATGTATTATCAGACCATTAGGTCTTTACCATTTCCGTTTTAAACCAATTATTATCATTCTTGTCATCTAGAGTTAATAAGGGATGATAATTGGACCAACCAACCAAAAGTCCATCATATTTGAGCCAAGCTTCCAACTAATGTTAGGTTCTGCATATTTCTTAATGTTAGACAGTATTTTCCACATCATAGAGCTAGCTTTTGAGTAAGAAATTTGTACAAGATGTAGATCTTTTGCAGTCTATATTGTACACTAGGTTAGACCGTATAGATTTTTTATCTCTAAAGTTAATCCACAACTTGCAAGAGAAGGAGTCTTGAATATGATAAAGTTTCATGATATTAAGGCCTCCTTCCTTGTAAGGCTTACAAACAGAGCTTCATTTACACCAGTGTATTTTCTGTTCACAATTAGAATGTCCCCATAAGAATCTATTAAAGATTTTTTCAATTTTGTATAGAACATCTTTAGAAATAAAATTACGCTGCATCCAATATAGAGTAATGCTCATAAGAACAGAGGTGATAAGTGTTAACCTCCCAACATATGATAGATGAGAAGATTCACAGTCTTTAATCTTGTTGTTGATTTTGCTGATTAGATTGTTATAGTTGCTAGCTTTGTTGTTGGTGTTGATAGTTATTCCCAAATAGTGAGTAGGTAAAGTCCTAGAACTAACAAAAATCCTATAAGATATGACTTTGATCTTCAATGAATTCATACTTGAAGCAGTGACTATTTTTGTTTTTCCTTTGTTGATCACTTGACCTAAAATATCCTGTTATGCCTGAAGAAACTTGTTGAGATAATCTGAAGTCAAGTCTTTGTTGTTAGTGATAAAAAGAATGTCATCTGCAAAGGCTAAGCTAAGATTAGACATACTACCTCTGTTTCTGAAATTCATGGTTTTATTAGACTAAATAATCTAGTTTAAACCTCTAAGTAAGACTTATTCTGCAATAATAAAAAGACTTGGAGAAATTGGATCCCCTTTCCTCAGACCCTTTAAAGTTTTGAAAAAACCAATTGGCTCGCCATTAACAATTATAGATACATTGACAGAAGATATTTAATTTTATTGATGAGGTTGATTAACTTGTTAGAGAAGCCAAAATTACTAAAGACCTTAATCATAAAACAGTGGGTCATTTTGTCAAAAGCCTTCGACATATAAAGTTGAATTAATATGTTCTTGTCTTTGACAATTCTGTTTAGATCATAGATTAGTTCCTTGGCAATCAAAATGTTCTTTTGGATAGATTTACCAGCCACAAAGCCACCTTGAGTATTAGATATAATTATGAGTAAACCTTTAGCTAATCTAATGTTAAGTATTTTGGACATAATTATGTTCAATAGAGATAATAGGCTTATTCGTCTGTAGTCTTTCCGTCTAACAGGATTTCCAGATGTGAAATCAAGCAAATGACAGTAGCAAGAATACCTTTAGGTATATCGTTATGAAGCATAAATTATTCCATAGCTTTAATGAGGTCTTCTTTTATTATTTTCCAACAGGTTTTATAAAAACACTCATTGTAACCATCCATACATGCAACACTTGAAGGGTTCAAACTGTTAATGATTTCCCAAATCTCCTCTTCACTTGGAGGCAACATCAATTTATGATTGTCTTCGTTTGTGATAAGAGATGGAATGTTGTTGAAGATGCAGTCCATCATTTTATCTTGCTCATCCTTCTTTCTTTTGTAGGGATAATTTGTTAGATCGTCTTTGAAGTAAAAGATAGTAGAAAGACCAATTGAGTGACTTTCAGTTATCCAAGTATTTCCTTCTTTGATTCCATTAATGCAACTTTTTTTTCTTTTTACATAGCTGTGAAACAAGTTGGTATTTCTGTCTCCATTCCTTGTCCAATTTGCATAAAAAATTTGTTGGCAATATTCCTCTTCCATTTTGTGAGCTTGCAGCAGTAAAGCATTAGCTTCAGAGAGCTCAATCCTAGTATCAATGTTGTTTTAATCTTGATGTTTGATTTCCAGCATTTGAACTTATTCTTCAAGAGCCTCCACTTTATTGAATATATTTCCAAAATATAGCTTGTTCTAGATTTTCCAACCTTCCTTAAGCCTTTAAAATTTATGCCAGAACTAGAACAATGGATCCCCATCAATATCCAGGTTCAAGTTATTTTCCACAAAAGATAAAAACTCTTTATCTAAAGCCCACGTGTTGAGAAATTTGAAGCTTTTTTTAGGATTAAGATTTCCTTTAGATATATTGATGCATAAAGAAATATGATTGGAGCAAGTTCTAGCTTTATGAATAACTTTAATTTCACCAAATAATTCAGATAATTTATTATTGATGAATACTTTGTCCAAGCGATTCTACTTGGTTTTGTTGGACCAAGTATATTTTGATCCAGAAAATCTAGGATCCGCAATCTTGTAGTCCCTGATCATCTAATTGAAATCATTAGTACTATTTTGACAGGATTAAGTACAACCTAATTAATCATCAATAGAAGAAACTACATTAAATTCGCCCATAATCATCCACTCTATGGTAGTAGAAGGAATAGCTCTCAGAGTGTTCCAGAGTTCAACTCGGTTGATTCTCTAGCACTTAGCACAGACTACTGTAACTAGAAAGCAATGGTTAATAAAAGAGTGTCTAATTTCAGAGTGAATGCATTGATTGTAGTCAATTATAACATTTATAGATATATCAGCATGCCAGAGGAGCCATATTTTATTAGAGGTATTAGCCTTGATCTGATTAAAGCCTATTTGTTTACCAATACTTTCAATATTGTCACTGTCAATCAGAGACTACTAAATGGAAACAAATTTAATTTTATTTTTGTTGATTAAGTATTTGAGCCTTCTAATCGAAGACTTATCTCTAATACCTCTTATATTCTAATGAAGCAGACTGATCATGGTTAATGAAAGAGGATTTAGATTTACTTGTTCCTGTGAATTGAAGGGCCTTGATGATCTTGCTTTTGGTTTTCTTGTTTCTTTTAGCTTCTATTATCTTCTTATCAAAAATCTCTTTAAAGCTTGTGTCATATTCTTCTCTATTCAACTCTTGAGATGTTTGATTTAATTCAATATTTCTTTTGCTTCCTATTGGTGAAGAATGTTTGCTTCCAACATTACCTAGCTTTAGTGATGAGTTATCAGAAACTATATTTTCATAGTCTAGAGTATTAGATACATTATATCCATACTAAAAAGTGTGAATTGCTTCAATGATTTCCCTTTGTTATTGGGTTTTAAATCCTTCTTTGGGAAGATTGTATTGCTCCCTGACTTGGACTAAGACTTTTTCTCTCAGATTCAGCATTGTTTTTTCCTGATTATGCTTTCTTTGTTCTGTTGTATTCTTTCGGCCATTTGGGTTGATTATAACTCATCTAATTTGATTCTTCATCTTCTCTTGGATGATATTTGCTTGTGCTTTACTTGTAGCATCTTCTTTTGTAGTGGTCTTATGATTCGTCTTAGTATAAGGTTGAATTGATGTCTGGGTTTTCTTACATTGTTCAATGTTGTGACCGAGGTGTTGAAAATTCTTATAATATTGTGGAATGTTAATGTAACCGATTTTAGTACAACATCATTGATTTGAGCCAAATTGTATCCAAACATCATCTAAAAATTTATTTGACACGTCCATCTCCACCCAGGCAGAGCAATAGTTGTGAAATGCTCTGTTTTTGTCATGAACCTTGATAACTAGAGGATCTCCAACAGCAGAAGCAATAGTTTTGATTATACTTTCATTGAATAATTGTTCAGTAAGCTTTTCAATCTTAATCAAGACTCGCGTGAACGAACATTCTTGATTAACGTTGAAGTTTCCAATCCATTTCAAAAGCATCATTGTGTTTCCTATAGTTCAGATGGGTCTATACCATATTTTACGTAAATATGATTTGGAATCAAATTCAATTAATATATGCCTAGAGTCTCATATTGTAGATAAATAATTTGCTTCAAATTTTAGAGATTGAAAGAATTGAGTAAACATATTTATTTTTGGCAGACCATGTGTAAAGTTTCCTATAATTATGAACTTTGATACTATTTTCAGTTGATCTTGGTTTTGTCTTCAATATTGAATTGATATATGCAGTGGTGAACTTTGATACTATTTTCAGTTGATCTTGGACATATTGAATTGATATATGCAGTGGCGTATCCAGGACCAAAACACTATGGTGTACTGGACCCCGTGGTTATTAAACTATTCATGATACATAGTAATAATCATAAAAAATATTTTTGCTTCTCATAGGAAAAGAAGAATTTGCGAAATGATCAATTGAATTTTGAAGCTGGATATACAATAGCACATTCGCACATATATAAAAGTTTTAGTGTCATATAATAATTCCATATAATCTTTTAATAATTTCAGTATTCGAATATAATAACATTATATTCGCTCTCTCGTAATAATTATATATTATTCAATTAAATTAAACTTCTCTTTTATTAATTTGGAAAAAAAAAATCAATCTAAGAAAATTACTCATATTCATCGTAAAAAATCATAGATGGAGCTAAAAAAGCAATAATAATAATAATAATAATAATAATAAAACTGTATTTAAATAACTATCTTATTTACTACTTACTAACATTATCAAATCGATATATAATTGTATTTTTAAATTAATATATCTATTATATATTCAATCAATATAATATTTATGTTATTTATATATATATAATATAAATGAATATATTCTATATTATTGTCTTTTAAAATTAATATTTTATATATATATTACTTCATTATTTTCTTAATAATATTTTCATAAATAAATCAATTCCAAATTAAGTGTAGTTGAGTATTACCGATACAATATTAAATAAGATTAAGTATCCATAACCAATTAAATTCATTTGTTGTTTTTTTATAAAATAAATATAATTTTTATTATTTTGTACCAATCAAATTTATTTATATACTTTATATTAAATATAAATAATAATTTCTTTTTTTAATAGTTTTATAAAAAAAATTAAATGTATTATATTTGTATAGATATGATATAAATGATTCTCCATTTAATTGTTCTATTTAGAGTAAAATCTTATTACTATTTAATACTAAATATATTATATACATAACATAATAGATTCTTAAGGCCAAGTCTATGGAGCTATGGTCTTGTTTTTAGTATCGGTTTCTGGTCCAAAAGCATAATCTTGACTTTGTTTCTTGCCTATAAAAATGGTTGCATATGTTAGACATTCTAACTTGTTTGAGACTGCATTCTTTTCTGTTTTTTCATGATACCTTACTTTATCTGGAGCTATGCTCTTGTTTTGTTGAAATAACGTATCTTGAAGAGGCGAGAATTCTTCCATTTTGATGTAGGAGACAGAGGAGAAGCTATTTCATCCAAGAAATATAATCTAAGGAGAAGAGGAATGCAGAAGAGATCCATTTTGATGCAGGAAACAGAGGAGAAGCTATTTCATCCAAGAAATATAATCCAAGGAGAAGAGGAATGCAGAAGAGATGGAATAGGGAATCTAGAAGAGATGGGGAGATAAAGAGGGCTCGGTCCATTCTTGGAGCTGAAAGGAGAGTGCATTCTTTTTCCCCTTCGATTAAGTAAATCAAATTACCTTTATGATATAACGCTTCCATTAGAGATGCTCTCAGGTGCTTAATGTTAGGTTAGGTTAGTTTTTTATTAAAGTTAGTTTAGTTAATTATTTTAGTAAGTATTAGATTTAATTGAGTTTATTAGTCTATTTTAGGGGTTTCTTGAAAAACAAAACTATATTAGTTTTAATCAGGTTTATTAGTCTATTTTAGGGGGTTTTTAAAGATAAAATTGTAAAAATAAATAAATTTTATGGAATAATTTTAATTTTTAATTTTATGCAACTTTACGGAGTAGAAAAACTTTTTTAGTCTTAAAAATAAGGTATTTTAGAATACCTCTTTTCATAGTTAATACATGAGCAGCTGCGTGACGTCTCGATCTAGCGAGTCGGATGAGAGTGATATTCTATCCAGACCATCAAGCCAAACCGGCAGACGTTATATTTTGCAGCTTTTAATTATATAAGGAAGACTTACATAATGGGCTGATATGTGTTTCTATTTACCCAGCCCTATTATAAAGACCCATTTTATAAATAAATCCAGGCCCTTTTACAATTCCCCTCAAATAAAAAACATGAAGCCCTAATTTTCTACTCTTTAGCCACACTCTCTTCTTCCGAAACACATTTCTCTCAACTAAAATCTCTCTTACAACAACAACGACATATCGTTCTCAACAACATCGACATTTCTCTCTCCTTCCGACAGTGAAATCACCTCCATCTTCGTCGATAGACTCTCTCGATCGACGAAAACACAAATGGGTAAGTTTGTTGTTTTTAATTTGGTAACTGGATTTTCTATTTGTGTTATGCTTAATCGGTGTTTACGATCAATTTTAAATTCAAATTCAATAGGGTTAGGAAGTTTGTTGGTATGTGTCAGAGGTGCTTTGCTAGGGCTTATTTCTATGAAACTTACCCTTAATTAGGGTTTACAGAAGTCAGATTTAGTTATTTCTTTAAAAACTTTGATGTGCTCTTGGGGTATGTCATAATAATTTGTAAGAGTTATTTCAATTATTTAATTTTAATTGATAATCCCAACATAATTGTTTTCAAAATATCATTCACAGTATAAAGAAGATTATGACATTTGATAGAACTATTCTTGCTTAGGGTTTAGAAAAGTGACTTATTAGCTATATAAGGTGAATAGGTTGTTGTAAAAGGGTAACTTTAAAAGGGTAAATTTATTTTCATTTAGGTATTAACTTTATTGTTCTATGTTAGCTAAAATTTGCAGATAAATCCACAACAATAGCTAGATTATATTGATTACGGGATTATAGTTTGTGTATTCATAAAAGACTTCTAGAATGTCGAGCCCCTCCTTCATCATACAAAGCTTACATAGAGCCAAAATATTTAATGTAGTTGTTTTGGAATATTACTTTTGAAGAAATATAGTGTGTCTTTGTACTTTAGAAATAAGTTTTATTGCATTTCTCTTTGGGTTATCTTAATTTGTTTTTTTAAGTTTGATTTAGATTGTTTAATTTGATGAAACATGGCCGTTTTTTTTTATAATTGTTTATCATGTATCAATATTGGAAAAGTCTACAAATTGGAGATCTTAATTTGTTTTTTTAAGTTTTTTTAAGTTTGATTTAGATTGTTTAATTTGATGAAACATTGCCGGTTTTTTTATAATTGTTTATCATGTCTACTTGTATATGGTTTACTTGTATATGGTTTTTTTATTAGGTTTACAGCAAATATATCAAACATAATTGGTATAAAATAACTTATAAATAAAGAAAAAAGATTACCAGTCTTATAAAAACATAAAACAACATATACTTCAACATGAACAAAAATTAGCAAGGAATGTACCAGGAAAACAAAACATCTTATAACAAGTAATTTGTGAAGCGAAGTATATTGATAAAAAAATGAAAACAAAAATTCTTGAAAATTAGTCTTCCTAAAAATTATAATAGATTGATAAATCAATGACCACATAATATCAAATGTTTGTTTCCTGGCAGGACCTGTTGTGGTTTCCAACTCTTTTACACTAGATGCATTTGATCTTCTTGAGAATAAGTTTGTCTCTTGAAACTTGAAAACATTAACAGTTTTAGTCCACTACTACATAAACAAAATTGTATATAAAAAAATAACAGGAATAAACAGATTCCAGTAAATCATAAATAAAGCAGGAAAAAACATATAATATTACCTTGGTTTCCATCTTTGGCTATAACATTGGCATACAACTTTACAGCCAATTAATACATGCACTAAATGCAATAAAATAACGCTTAAACGTCTTAGTTTCTACTTCACAACCAAGCACAAAATCACTCGTGGGATCCACAGCTTTCATAGCACTAAAATATCATTTGATCAAACCATACGAAGAAAAGCTATCACCAAATGGTTAAACCCTTGCTTTCTCTAAAGCACGCCATGCAACTCGATCTGAAACTTCTAATCCATGGGATTTTAACATACTAATATCACTATCACCACTCTTGTTATTTCTTTTGACCTCACTTAGAATTTCTTTAGCAACAATATCACTAGATTTAAAAAGACCCACAACTATGCTTTTTGATAAATTTCCTAATAATCATAAACTTAGTACCATTATCAATAGCGGTATAGATTCTCCAACTACAACTATTACTCTCCTTAAAAAAAAGCAAGGAGAAACACGTTCTTTACTAATTTCGTTTGTATTTAAATCTAAAACCGTGTTCTATAGCAAATTCTTGAAACTATTGTACAATTTCAAGACATCATCATATAATCAGTTATACTTTTTAAAAACAAAAATCTCAAATGATCAAGAATTAGTTTTATTTTAAAAATATAATATAACAATAAATCCTGAGACACTATTCAAAATTAGTTAAATATTCTTAAAAAAAACCAGAAACTGATTTTGAAACACCATCTCCTAATCAATTGCGTTTATTAAACTATCAAAATAACCACTCATTCCTAGAAGATGTTTCATAATCAATTGTTATTCTATGCAAATGTTTTTTTTAAAACACAAATAATATTACTTTTGTATTTAGTTAGCAATTTATTTAAATTAACACTTTACCTTTATATACTTAATGTCCAAAATTGTGTTGTATATATGTACTTTATATGAAATTTAAAAGGATAATGCATGTCGGTAAAGACTTGGGTTACATGTTAATGACCAGTTTGTACGATGATGGAAAACATGTGAATACTTTATGATTGTATTATGCTTGTGAGAGGTTTAAAAATTATAGAAAGAAAATATTGCACAAACACAAAAATATGACAACCCTTTTAAACTTAAAGCTTATCCGGTATGTGATGACCTTTGGTCTTTGCAAGTTGAATGTGGAAAGAATAATCATGGATGCTATATTTTTGAAAAGATGCCATACAACGAGAATATTGAACAAAGTAGAATAATGTTGGGTGCAAAAGAATTGAATCGACCTTAAAAAGAATCGAACAACTTACAATCGAAATATAAACTAATTGATTAATATGTTTAAAAATATAATTTTAAAACAAATAATTTTTCTTTGTAAAACTTGGATTCCGATGAACGTATCGAAATATATATATATATATATATATATATATATATATATATATATATATATATATATATATATATATATATATATATATATCGTTTTTTGTATAATTCTTACAAATCGGAGGGGAATGCGATGTTTTCTTTTACAACCAATTATATTGTACTAGGTTTGAATTAATTATCTTATATGACTACGAATTTCGACGACTTGGGTTGGAATTTGTTTTCAAAGAAGACATCACGTTCCAACCCGATTTGTCGGATTTAGGTATTTGCTAGTGTCGAATTTTGTTATTTATTCCAACACATTTGTTCAAAATTAGTAGTTTGGTTTGAATAATCGGGAACTAATTTTGACATATTAGGAAGAATTAGGAGTTCAACATGATGAATAAATTTGATCTAAGTCATCAGAATTAGTTGTAGTATTTGAAAACATAAATTTGAAAAAACAAATAAAAAACTAGCTAGTTATGAATAAAAATTGATATTTTTTGTTAAACTTAACAAAAAGAAAAAGAAAAAGTTGTAGAATATAGTAGGTTGATAGATTACTTGTATGCATTTAATACTCATGCATATTACACTAAATATGAGATTTACAAAATGTATCGAATGCTTGGATAAATAATTTAGATATATGTTAGCTATAGGGTTGTATGATAATGGAAAACACTATAATACTCTTAGATTATGTTTTGTTTGTGATGGGTAAGGAAAATTATATGTATACAAGTATTGAAACTAAAGTTAAGAGAATGTTAATTTGGTATTAGATTATAGTCTTTGTAAATTTTATACGGGAAGTATGACTTTCTTTGAATTATAGAACAAAAACGAGGAATAAATCGTTGAATAAGAAATAAAAATGTAGGAATAAAATTCTTCAAACTAAAGTTAAAAGAAGATTCATTTGCATAAAAAAAAGTGATTGTCTTTTCAAACTTAGGACTTATTATATTGGCGCTTAAAGCTTAATTACGCACCCGAGACTTTCTTTGAATGATGAAGCGAGATAATTAAAAAATGAGGAATAAATATTTGATTAAGAAAAAAACAAAAATATAATTTTTTTTATTAAAACTAAAGTTAAGATTAGATTTACTTGCACAAAAAATATGATTATGTTTTTAAAAATATTGATATAAAGTAGTTTATTAACATATTTAGAAATATTATTTTGAAAGGAACAATTCTTTTTGTAAAACTAGGATTCTAACGAACGAATCAGAACATATAACCGCGGTCATAGGTTAGTGCATGAGAAATCATAGATGAGATGGGTAGAGGGGCACTCAACCAAAAGATGGCTAATAATCTCATATGAGTTATTGCAAATGAGACAGTTCGGAGCAATGAGGTCTCCCTAAGAGATAAGATGGTCTCTGCTGGAGAGGTTATCCTGCAAAGTCAACCATGCAATAAAAATCGTGTCTAAGAATATTATAATTATTTGACACAAGGTTAGTCCAAGAAGCATTGAGGGAAGAAGGGCGGAGAGAATGATATGCGCTACTTATAGTAAAAAAATTCTAATCTAATTTGGTATCCAAAGTTTAACATCGTTCCTATTAGAAGGTGTGAATAGTAAACTTATAACATTACCGATATTTTTGGAGATGAGAGTGATGAAATATGATGACTGAATGTATTTGTAAAGGCCAAATGCAGACACCGCTGAAGATGATGTCAGCTACTTTATAATTATTCTACATTCTTACATAACAAATAATATTGAGACTATAAAGGTTAACTATATAATTAGAGAAGATCTAATGATCATAATCGAATGATTTGGATAACCGTTACAGATATTAGATTTATAGAGATTGGTGGTCGTGATTCTTAATCTTGGAATTTTTTTACATCCCCAACTAGGATGGAGACAGTAAGGATGTTCCAGATATGTTTGTCTTTTACTTTCTCGTACTTGATCCACTCATATAAAATAAAGTAGATTTATTGGAGAGAATAGACTAGAGGTATTTCAGGGTGCCACCTAATTCCAGACCTTAAAGTCTAAAATCCCAAGGGGTAGCCGAGTTGGTTGAGTATGGTATGCTTATGACCAAAGGTCATGAGTTCGAATCCCTCTACATACGCTTTCTCGGCTGAGCCTGTCTCCTTGTGTGGTTTACCTTCTGGCGTTGGTTTGCAGGCTATCGCGTCAGACTGAGGGTTTACCCTGTGTGCACTCATTGCACTCTGAGTAGCGGTTGCGGGTTCCCTCCGAAAAAAGAGAGGGGTATATAACGATAAACCATACAAATTTGGCATCATAGATTTAATTTATGGTCAAAACTAATGGAATCTTCGTAATAACTGGGATAAAATCGTTAAGATTTATTATAGGGAGAACTTACATAAATGAGTAATAAACGTATTTCATAAAAAGAATAACCTTAAGTAATTGGAGTATGTCCGTGTATGAAAGATGTCTGGACATCTAAGAATTAATGCGAGAGGTGGTTGTATTAAAAAATAGTCTATAGTCTTCATAAGAGATTCTTTAGATTGCTAGTGGAACCCCTAGGTAAAGAACATGAATGAAGCCTAAGTCGAAGTCAAGGATGAAGATGATGGATTCATGGGTGGGTTCGTTAACGCCAGAAAGGAAAACATAGCTTTACGAGGGTTATAGCAAAGGCCCGAGAGGGACAACAATTTCTCAATGTCGTTCTTGATAAGACTAATACAACGAGTATCGGCGTGACATAATATCAGATCTTCTGCAACGCATAGGTTGATGATTTTTAGTTTGTGAGAGTGGAAATGAAAATCAAGGTCGCGATCTTTTTGAAATAATTTTATTTATAAAAAAATATATAAAATGGAATTATTTTGATATAATATATATTTTTGAAGGAAGTTATTTATAAAAAGATAAATTTTTTTTTTTTTTTTTTGTATTATACTATATTTTTTTAGTTATACTTTGAAAGGGTTTTTTAATCGATAGAAAATAAAATAAAAATCCATTCAATTTAAAAATATTAATTTTATAAAATATTTATATTATAGAATAATCAATACATAATTAATTATGACTCAAATAATATAACACAAATCTCTTATATCGCATGACTTGGTGCCTTAGACTTCACCTATGAGGTAATGGGTTCACGACTACTTTATCAAAAATATATTATATTTTGGGAAAGTAACAAACAAAAATCCGACTTAAATCTTAACGGTCCGTTCTCGGCCAGATTTGTGAACCCGACTTTCTTAACGAGTCGGCTCGACAACCTATTATTCTGAATCCAAAAACTTTAAATTTGTACTGAACTGGTCGGATAATAGCTCTACATAAAAAATCATATTTTTTTAAAACTTGTCAAGCCAAAAAATTCAAAATTCAAAGTGAACTATAAAATTTCAAAAGTATATAACTTGTCGATTCTAAGGTAAATACTATTAAACACCTTAGAACTCGGCACATCTAAGATGATACAATGTGAGCATTAATCTCTAGTTTTGTCATATTTAATTTAATATATTTTTATCAATGTATTTTCATAGGTCCAAACGTTAACAAACTTTACATATGTTTACGTTGAAGTTAAAAATATTATATGATAAGGTTATATTCCGCTAGGATGTCATTAACTTTATTTGGGAAATAACAAGATTTATATCATTAATATAACGGTGTCATTAAAGTGTTAGCTATAAGGAGTTTCATAGTATAGGATGGAAAGAGAGAGTGAAAAAAATAACACAAAGTGGAAGTATTAGTTAAAGGGATACTATTGGCAACCGACACTCCTAGCATAGTCAAAGTACATAAGATAAAGACAAACAAATTATGGAAAGAACTTTACTAAAATTCTCATAGTATTTGAAGTATGAAATAGTAATTATTGTAATGGATGGTTAACATATTTCATAAGATACATGTGTTGTTTTATCCCGAATCATTAGGAATAAATCTACAATAGATAAATGATCAAATCGTTGTAATGATGGATTCATTTTCTAATAGAATTACTCTTACTATTGATTATTACATGGGCCTAATTCTTCGAAAAATATCTCAAAAAAAATTATTTCATCATAATTGGCACTGTGTATGATAATCGCCTTCGAAGAAATCATTTAACAACTAAATGGTAATGACTAGGTCAGGATTTGTTAGAGGAATTCCTGGATATTTCACCCATAATTGTCTAGCGATAATTTCAAATTATGTTGTTTCGCTAGCTTGTAGAATAACGGCTTCCACAAGTAAATAACATTGTACAATGAGGTCTAGTGAATGACGTAGTCAATTCATCGGTTACATTATTTCCACTACAAGAAGAGGCAGCGGCCGTGAGATGAATAAGTTGCTTTCAGAACACTATAAGCGCAGTATGTTATAAAACCAAAAAAAAATGAAAAATGCTGAAATAATTTTGGTCACATGACTGAGATGTAAAAGCTGGTAATTGAAAAAATAAATCCGAAATATAATGCATGTCAAGATGAATCTCGTGTTAAAAACAATTCTTTAGTTTTTAATTGATTATATGAATTCAGATTAATGAAACATGTGTTTGACAAACTTTATTCTAATAAGGATAATTTTAACGACATAACTTTGATGATTTAGTCTATCATCGTTTAGTGAAACTTAAAACGTGCTTCTTAAAATGGTTTTGAAGATGATTTGACGAAATATCATCTTTTACTTTTTACAAGGTATAGTTCTTAACATTTTGTCTGTTATTTAATTCAATAAACAATATTAGTTTCTAAATTTTAATTAATATGGAAAATTTTATCGGTTGCTTGGTATTATATAGTTCAATTATAATGTCAAAATTTAATGAAATATAGTTGATTACTTAGTATTATCTAGTTCTTTGAACAGTATTATAAAGGTAATATAATGGGCCTTCGGTTAGTTATGTTAATAACAGAAACGAACGATTAGTTAAAAGAAAGATGTATTTTTAAATAATGTTACTATTGCTACTAATGTGTTGTTGCATAAAGAATGTCGCTTTAAAGTGTATATATGAAATTTTATATTTTTAAAAGCAATGGATTGTTGTATAAAAAAAATCAATAAAAGAATTCTGGAAACATGTTAGCAATTCATGTGTGGTTTTTATCACCATTCGTTATCCTAAATGATAAAATCTTATATTCATGGAATATAGATAGCGTTCGATACAAAACGTTATATTTGTTGTTTATGAGGAAGTGCATATTTCTAAATGGGGAAGGTGTTAAGGTGTTGTGATTAGGAAGTTTGTCGAGAAAGGGACCAGTAAATTAGTATTTATTGAAGACCAATAAAAACAAAATTATGATAGGAAATAGATAGATAAGATGAATTAATCTACCAAGGATACTTAGAGGTTTGACATGATAATGAGAAACTAGTAAGTAAAACGAGTAGTTTGCAAATAAAGTTCGTAAATAAAGTTGGCAGTAAAGATCACCTTCAGAATGTTGAAGGAGAAGCCTTGAGACTTTTAGATCTAGTTGATGATTCACTATAGAATGCTACAAGTCTCTCATTTTTGTCAAGTCTATTTTGTAACATGCATCAAATCAATAGCATAAAGAAATACCACATGATAATCTTAATGCTTTGAGAGACCAAAATTTATTATTCTCTGAGGAACTAGAATTTAATGGTAAACAAATTATAGAGAAAATTTAATGTTTGAAACTCCTTAGTACTTATAATTAGCTACATCATTCATTGATTTTTCGTTCTCAAATTAATTCAGTGGGAAATTGATTCGTCATCATTGAATTATTTGGTCGGCAAGTCATTTTTGTTTGGAAAAATTATCCACGAACAGAAATAAGATAAAAAAAAGAGTGGTTCGGCTAATTTGTCTACGTTCAAAGGATGAAAACAAATACCACTACAACTCAAAATATTACAAAAAATAGTATTCTCACAGATTACTCATACGAATTCTCTCACAAAAGCTCATTGCTTTCTCTTAACACTACGCGTATTTCTCTCTTACTCAAAGTGTTTCTCTCTAAAATATGTCACACACATATTATATAAATGTTACTATGTAGAATATTTCTCTCTGTAGTATTTTTTATCCAAGACCAACCTAAGGTCCCATTTATAGCAAACTAAGACTTTCGAAAGAAGCCATTAAAGCTTCCAAAAGAAGCCAAGGTGTAACTTGCAAGAAACACACTAGCATTAAATGAAACAATGTTACTTTTAAGTTACATTTCATTTGATTGCTTATGGTTTCTTGTAAGAAACCAAAATGGAGGTCTCACACTAATAAATGAAAGAGATATTGTCTACAATATTTCGTCGTCGAGATGTTTGTAAGTTGAAGTATCAGAGTATATTATTCCGTCGGAAAGTAATTCGTCAGTAAATACAACATGTTTCACATATTATTTTGTTCAGTTTTGAGGCCTATCCGGCTACCTAAAATTACAAAGCAACAATTATAAGAATGACCCAAAAATGATAACAAATACTTAAGTTGAAGAATTAAAAGATTCTTGTATCTACCAAAGCGGCATAGTAATCATGATTATTAAGTTGTGGATGGTTCAAATGAATGTTTTAAAAGAGAAACTACGTATGAAAAGTTATAAAATATATATTGAAATTACTGAACATCACGAAGGAAAAATAAATTGTGAGAAGAGATTAATGACATCTCAAATATAGAACTCTGATGATAAAATTTGTTCTAATTTGTAGTAAAACAATTATCTCATGATAAAAATTGTTCTAATTTGTAGTAAGACAATTATTTTTACCGATAACTACAAAACTTATAGTTGTGTTTCTGAGTTAAAGTTTTAAGAATCTTAGTCAACAAATGGTATTTATTCGTCATATGGTTTCATCGGCAAATATTTTTTAAATTTCATTGTTCTTTCCATCTACAAGTGACATAAGTTATGATGAGGGATGTCACTTCAACAACTTCATAACTAGTCCTAGAACTAACTTCACCTCGAACATTGGTATTAGTAATACCACTATGACATGCAAGAGATTCTACTACATACTTTATGTCTCGATCAACACCAAAATTTGAATTTTTAGCATTTGCATCCTCCACATCAAGATCTCTCATCATTTTCAATATTTACTGAACATGGTTGGGATTTTTCACCGTTGGGCTCTTTGTCAGACTATTATAAATGATTATTGGTAGGATAACGGTATTGCCTTGATGAATGAGTTGCTAAAGGTAAATTATAAAGTAATACATTTATTGGTAACTGCCAATAAAGAGTGTCAGTTTATCAATTTATAATACAAACATTAACCATCTATTTTACCATGATATGCCTGTATTTTCCCAAAGTTTTAGTCAGTTTCAATCCGATGAGTTGACCACAGACTTTCAAGTCTGAAAATTCGACATGATTTCGCCAAACTCAAAATCTTTAACTTCTTCATCTCATATCATGAAACAACTAATCGGTAATCATTATAAGGCATAGTTAAGCAGAGGCTCAATTATTAGGCACCGATGTCACCTCATGAGGAATAACTAAGCATAGCCGAGTAGAGGTCTTAAATGGAACCAAACAAAAAATTTGGCAACGTAATCTACCTGATATCTAAAACCAAGAAGGGAAATCTAGAGAAAATTTCATATTATATCGAAGTGTGTGGATGAATAGCATCGTTGTTGATGCCCGCAACGCATAAACTTGCTTAACACATAATGAATGTCATTAAATAGAGTCAATAGCTGTTACAGATAACTAATGACCGGGAAATTAGCGTAATTGGTCATAACTTAAGTAATGACCATAAATTTAAGTTAGTAATCACATTTATTATGATTATTTATTTAGTGGGAAATAGAAACTTCCCTAAAAGAGATGTATAAATAGGATCCCAGACATGTAAATATTTATCTTTTTTTGCAGATTAATAAAATTACTACTTGGCAATTTATTTGTTAGATTTTCTCTTAACAAATTTGGCGTCGTCTGTGGGAAAATATTAAAAAACAAACTGTAGAAAGGGATATTCCATAGCGAAACGATAATATAGATAACTTGGAGGGTTGTGGCAGATCAGGTCGATAGACAGATTCAGGTACCTTCTAGAGGTGCTATAAATTTGGAGAATCAGGACGCAAATAGCGTTGAAATAGAAGTTCAAGGTAGCTAGTCTCATATTACACATGGCCGGAGATGGCCCCGTCCACGGCAGTAGGTATCGCTGAACATGTCGAGCATGAGGCATCATCCTGTAACCCCACAGATTTATCCACAATACAACAGTTAGAACAACAATTGAAACATATGCAGCAAGAACAATAAAGGGTCGTACACGACTAGGAGGTCAAGGAGATGCAACAAGAGCAACTACAACAGAAATGAACGATGCCCTCCACGCGTTGACAACTAAGGTGCGAGGGAACAAGCGTGACAAGAGACGCTCTGGAATCGATCATAGTCAATCAAGTCAAGATGATGGTGCATGCGAGAGAGAAAGCAGCAGAAAAAATGGTATAAGGAGAAAGAACCGCGCATAGACGTACGACCAGAGGCCCTCAACCGCCCAAACATGTCTGCATATGTCCTTAAAAAATCTTCATTCATGGAAAATATTCTCGAATCTGAACTCCCCAGAAAGTTTGATATGTTCCGAATGGAAGCCTTTTACGACACAGGGGATCCAAAAAGAAACTTGGAACGATTCCCAAATACAATGATGGCTTTCAACCCAGATGATGTTATGCTCTGTAGAGCCCTATGTATGGAGTTTTCCTAAAGGATCTATTTATCTTTTCTTCTCAGATTAAGAAAATTACTACTTAACAAATTATTTATTAAATTTTCCCTTAATATTTATAGAGTTCAAAAATTTGCTTAACATATAAAACCATCATAAAGTTATATTTCCAAGACAATGATACAAATGTGTAATTTATATGAGAGTATGGCGATTTTAATTAACAATTGCAAACTAAATAAGCAACAATCTTTTTGCAATGCACTGGTGCCCGCATGGAACACCCTAAACTTAGAATTTTTTTTATCTAATTTCGACAATGACTCTAATTTTGATACTAACCCCCAAAATCTAATGTGTGATTCTAACCAAAAGATTTAACAAAATCACAAATTTTAATCTAAACAACCTAAAATTCATAAAGGATAAAAAAAAATTAAATCTAGAATACTTACGCTATGTGGTGGTGGAGGAGGACGTTCTTCTTTCTTCTTCACCACAGCGGAGGAGAAGAAAGAGGTGCCGAACTTTATTTCGCCGGAAAACTTAGAAAAAAAATAATTTTTTTGTCTAAAATTAAATCAACTCGTATTTGTGGCAAATAAAATCAAAACTAAGTAAACTTAAACCATCTTTAGACATGTATAGTTTGACCAATCAAAATTGTCTTTGTTTTTTTTTATGAATTTTCTCATTATAGCTGTTTCTTTACATCTTTAAATAAAGTTTGCTTTGTTATCCCCTTCTGACATTTTCACAGTAACTAGAGTGCGAGATCTTGAATCTTGAATTCTTATAGAAGAGTTGAGTTAATATATATATAACTGACTAAATTGTTTATTTGTAGTATACTACTTTTACTTTTTATTTAAGAAAAAATATATAGTACAATATTTTTTTCAGATTTTCTAATTAAACTTTATTAAATTATAATTATAAAATGTTGATATATGGTAGTCTAAAAGTATAATTTGATTAAAACAAAATACTCTTGTATTTAATAAATTTATTTATTTAAAATAAAAATAAAGAATGATCTAAAAATCTAGCTAGTCGGGTCATCTCATCCATTTTCAATCGTGTCAGTTTTAATTTGTGTAAACATTTTCTATCAACTAAAAACAAAACCCCTAGAATTTTGTCTAAGCCTTCCAAGATGGAAATATAAGATTTAACTCAAACTATTAAAATTTAGTTCTCTTTGATTCCTTTTAATATATGATATGTTGTCTTTAATGAATTATCTTATGTGAGTGGAATGTATTTGATTTTGATGTATGATTTTTTCAATTGTGTTCAGATAAAATTAGAAAGATTTTAAATTGTATGTCTGTTATTTGTTTTAGAAAGTTTTGGTTAATTGAAAAAGAAAACTTGGCTCCTCCCTATTTTTTTTAGTTTCCTATTATGGTATCAATATTATAAAGGATTCTAGGTTCGGGAAGGACTTCAAGGTTTCAGATATCATCCTTGAAAATCATTGAAATTGGCCTTCAAATATTAGATCGAGTAGAGCTAGAAGTCGTTCTAATCTTCTGGAGATCAACAACCTCATCCTCACCTGCCCCCTCCTAACATCAATTCCTTTGATGTTCCTTTTTGGATTGCGAAGGCTGGCTACAATAACTTAACAATCAATGATACATATAACGTTATTCGTACGCCTGCCCCTCTTATGGGATGGGCTGGGTTAGTATGGAATAAATTTAATATTTCTCGTCACTCTTTTATTTTATGGCGTGCTATCCTGGGCAAACTTTCTACCAAAGATAAGCTTCTCAACTCGGGTATCAATACCCCACTTGATTGTGCCTTCTGCAACTCTGCTTCTAAAACTATTGTTCATCTCCTCTTTGACTGTAATTTCACTCATAGTAATTGGACCTATGCCAGTTCTAAACTGGGTTTCTCTTTTTCTGCTAGTGCTTAGATTTCCGATAGTTAGAATAATCAAGACTATATAAGACTTTGATGACCTCTGTTATAGCAGTATGGTATGAAATAACAATGCCTTTAAACTTAACATGATTTTTGTTTTTTTCCATATAATGCAATAAATGATAGATGGTATGATGTGTCTTACATAAATTTCTTTAGTTATAGACCAGAACCATGTCCTAGACATATGAGTGATTGGCATGTAACTGAAAATTTATAAATTTGCAAAATATCTCCAAATAGACCAAGTAAACTTACAAGTAACAAATAGATGATTAGGAGATTCAATGTCCATACAGAATTGGCATTTTGAAGCTAACGATATATGCTTCTTCTGCATGATAATGTTAATAGGTATATAATTGTGAATCAATTTCCAATGTAAGAAAGAGAATTTTCTGCACGTAAGAGAATTCCATATTCTACTAAAAAATTAGACTTGTTATTGTGACATCTAATGTGATCCCATGTTTCCTTTAAAGAGAATTTACCACTTTTAGAATGGTTCCAAATTATATTTTCCTCACTGTCAGGTTTAACTGTACATGTCTTAATTCTGTCCATAACATTTGGAGGTAACAAATATTTACTCTATTTAGATGCATGTATTATGAGACCAGTAGGTCTTTACCATTTCTGTTTTAAACCAATTATTATCAATTTTGTCATCTAGAGTTAATAAGGGATGATAATTGGACCAACCAACCAAAAGTCCATCATACCTGAGCCAAGCTTCCAACTAATGTTAGGTTCTCCATATTTCTTAATGTTAGACAGTATTTTCCACACCATAGAGCTAGCTTTTGAGTATGAAATTTGCAAAAGATGTAGATCTTTGCAGTATATATTGTGCATTAGGTTAGACCATGTAGATTTTTCATCCCTGAAGTTAATCTACAACTTGCTAGAGAAGGAGTCTTGAATACAATAAATTTTCTAGATATTAAGGCTTCCTTCCTTGTAAGGCTTACAAATAGAGCTCTATTTACACCAGTGTATTTTCTAGTCAGAATTAGAAGATCCCCATAAGAATCTATTAAATGTTTTTATAATTTTGTATAGAACAACTTTAGCAATAAAATTACGTTGTATCCAATATAGAGTAATGCTCATAAGGACAGAGGTGATAAGTGTTTTATTTTCCCAGCATATGATAGATAAGAATATTCACAGTCTTTAATCTTGTTGTTGATTTTGCTGATTAGACTGGTATAGTTTCTAGCTTTGTTGTTGGTGTTGATAGTTACCCAAATAGTGAGTAAGTAAAGTGCTAGAACTGAAACCAATCCTATAAGACATAACTTTGATCTTCAATGAATTCATACTTGAAGTAGTGATAATTTTTGTTTTTCCTTTGTTGATCACTTGACCTGAAATATCATGATATGCCGTAGAAAACTGTTGAGATAATCAGAAGTAGAGTCTTTGCTGTTAGTGATAAAAAAATGTCATCTGCAAAGGCTAAGCTAAGAGTAGACATACTGCTTATGTTTCTGAAATTCATAGTTTTATTAGACTCGAAAGCAAGTTTAAACCTCTAAGTAAGACTTAAAAAACACTGATTGTAACCATCCATACATGCAGCACTAGAAGGGTTCAAGCTGTTAATAATTTCCCAAATCTCCTCTTCACTTGGAGGCAGCATCAATTTATGCTTGTCTTCGTCTGTGATAAGAGATGGAATGTTGTTGAAGATGTAGTCCAACATTTTTTCTTTCTCATCCTTCTTGCTTTTGTAGGGATAATTTGTTAGAGAGTCTTTGGAGTTAGAGATAACAGAAAGACTAATTGAGTGACTATTAGTTATCTAGGTATTTCCTTCTTTGATTCCATTAATGCAACTCTTCTTTCTTTTTCTTTTTACATAGTTGTGAAACAACTTGGTATTTCTGTCTCCACCCCTTGTCCAGTTTGCATAATTTTTTTGTTGCCAATATGTCTCTTCCATTTTGTGAGCTTGCAACAGTAGAGAATTAGTTTTAGAGAGCTCAATCCAAGTATCCATGTTGTTTTACCTTTGATGATTGATTTCCAGCATTTGAACTTATTCTTCAAGAGCCTCCACTTTATTGAATATATTTCCAAAATATAGCTTGTTCTAGATTTTCAAACCTTCCTTAACCCTTTTAAATTTATGCCAGAACTTGAATAATGGATCCCCATTAATATCAAGGTTCCAGTTATTTTCCAAAAAAGGTAAAAACACTTTATCTAAAGCCCACATGTTGAGAAATTTGAAAAAAAAATTAGGATTAAGATGTCTTTAGATATATTGATGCATAAAACAATATGATTGAAGCAATTTCTAGCTTTATGAATAACTTTAGTTTCACCAAATAATTCAGACCAGTTATTATTAATGAATACCTTGTTCAAGCGTTTCTACTTGTTTTTGTTGGACCAAATATATTTTAATCCAGCAAATCCAAGATCTTCAATCTTGCAGTCTCTGATCATCTCATTGAAATCATTAGTACTATTTTGACAGAAATAAGTACAACCTAATTAATAATCAATAGAAGAAACTACGTTAAAGTCACCTATAATCATCCACTCTATGATAGTAGAAGCAACGGCTCTCAGAGTGTTCGAGAGTTCAACTATGTTGATTCTCTGGCATTTAGCATAGACTAATGTAATTAGAAAGAAATGGTTAAGAAAAGAGTGTTTAATTTCAGAGTGAATGCATTGATTGTGGTCAATTATGACATTTATAAATATATCGAACAACCATACTTTATTAGAGGTACTAGACATGAACTGATTAAAGCCTATCTTTTTAGCAATACTTTCAATATTGTCACTGCCAATCAAAGGCTACTGAATGACAACAAATTTAATTTGATTTTTTTTGAAAGAGGATATAGATTTACTTGTTTATGTAAATTGAAGGGCCTTGATGATTTTGCTTTTGTTTTTTTTTATTTTTCTAGCTTCATTTATCTTCTTTAAAAAATCTCTTTAAAGCTCGTGTCATATTCTTCTCTATTGAACTCTTGAGATGTTTGATTTAATTCAATATTTCTTTTGCTTCCTATTGGTGAAGAATGTTTGCTTCCAATATTTCCTAACTTTGATGATGAGTTATCAGAAACTAGATTTTCATAGTCTAGATTATTAAATACATTATATCCATACTCCAAAGTGTGATATTCTTCAATGATTTCCCCTTGTTCTTGAGTTTTAAATCCTTATTTGGGAAGATTGGATTGCTCCCTGACTTGGTCCAAGATGTTTCTCTAAGATTCACCATTGTTTTCTTAATGATTATGCTTTCTTTGTTCTGTTGTATTATTTCTGCCATTTGAGTTGATTATAACTCATCTAATCTGATTCTTGATCTTCTCTTGGATGATATTTGTTTGTGGGTTACTTGTAGCATCTTATTTTGTAGTGCTTTTATTATTCGTCTACATTGTTCAATGTCGTGACCCAAGTGTTGAAAATTGTTATAATATTGTGGAATGTTAATGTAACCGATTTTGATACAACATCGTTGATTTGAGCCAAATCTTATCCAAACATCATCTAAAAGTTTCTTTGACACATCCATCTCCACCTAGGCAGAGCAATAGTTGTGAAATGCTTTGTTTTTGTCATGAACCTTAATAACTAGAGGATCTCCAACTTTCATTGAATAACTGTTCATGAAGCTTTTCAATCTTAATCAAGACTATCGAACATTCTTGATTGACATTGAAGTTTCCAATCCATTTCAAGAGACGCATCATTGCGTTTCCAATAGTTGAGACTAGTCTATACCATATTTAGCGTAAATTTGACTGGTCTATACCATATTTTGCGTAAATCTGATTTAGAATCAAATTCAATTAATATATGCCTAGAGTCTCATATCGTATATATGTAATCTGCTTCAAATTTTAGAGATCGAAAGAATTGAGTAAGCATATTTATTTATTTTTGCAGAAAATGTGTCATTTTCCTATTATTGCGAACTTTGATACATAGTAACAATCATAAAAAATATTTTTGCTTCTCATAGGAAAAAAAGAATTTGCAAAGTGATCAATTGAATTTTGAAGTTGTGTTTACGAATATATATATATATATATATATATATATATATATGAAAGTTTTAGTGTCATGTAATAATTACATATAATATTTTAATAATTTTAGTATTCAAATACATTATTTGGTCTCCCGTAATGATGGCATATTATTCATTTAAATTAAACTTCTCTTTTATTAATTTGGAAAAGAAAAATCAATCTAAAAAAATTACTAAGATTCATGGTAAAAAATCATAGATTTGGCCTAAAAAGGCAACATCAATAATAATAAAACTATTTTTAAATAACTATAATATATATATATATATATATATAATTGTATTTTTAAATCAATATATCTATTTATATTGTATATTCAATCAATATATTATTTATATTATATATATCAAAAAATAAATTATATATATATATATATAATATAAATAAATATATAATTCTATATTACTGTCTTTTAAATCAATACTGTATATATATTACTTCATCATTTTTTTAATAATTTAAATTTTAATAAAAAAATCAATTTCAAATTAAGTGTCTTTGAGTATTACCGATACAATATTAAATAACATTAAGTATCTATGACCAATTAAATTTATTTATATTTCGTACCAATTGATTTTTTTATTTTTTTTATATAAAATATAAATAATAATTTCTTTTTTAATAGTTTTATAATTTCTTTAAATGTATTATATTTATATACATATGATATAAATGATTCTCGATTTAATTTTTTATTAGAGTAAACTATTTAATATTAAATAGGGTCAAGCTATATATACCCAATTCCGGTTTAAGTATACCCAATTTTGAGTATACCCAAAGGTGATCTAAGTATACCCAAATTTTGATAAAAATACCCTTTTCTAGGTATATAAGGTTTTTTTTTTTACTAATCTTATCCACCTCATTTTTTCTCTTACACTCTCTAAGTTCTCTCTAAAACCTTCAAGTTCTCTCTAATTTATCCGGCGAACTAAAATCCGGCGAACTAAAATCCGGCGAACTAAAATATAAAAACTTAGTCTTAGTATCAAAATTTAGGGTTATGGTTGAATTATGTAAAAAAATCAGAATTTTAGGGTGTTTGGAGGCTATTTTCCTGCCGGAATTCGACCGGAAAATGGCCATTTGCGATTTTTGAGCGTACCATAGGTACAGGGGGCGTACCGGCCGGTACAGGGGGTACGCACCGGCTGGTACGCCCCCCCTGTACCGACCGGTACACCCCCTCTGTATCTATGGTACAGAGTGTACCATCGGTCTCCAAACACCCTAAAATTATGATTTTTTTTAGTAATTAAATTTTTAATTTTTTTTAAAAAAAACTTCAAAAAAACAAGTTTTGATTTTGTGTTTTCATTAGAAGAAGTTAAAAAAAATTAAAAAGAGTTTGAATGTTCTTGAGGCAACTTTGAATGTTCAAGAACAATTTGAAGAATTTCACAAAATTGTAGTAATATGGGGTTTAGATTGTTTTGTGAATTGGGTGTATCTAGGATATACTTAGTGTTTTTTTTTTACTTAGTGGCAATTCAGATATTAAATGAAAGTTCGAGGGTTTTTTCGTCCTAAAAAAGTCAAACAAAAATCAACTGCATTTTTTGCGTATACTTAAATCACATTTGGGTATATATAGCCATACCCTACTAAATATATTCTTAAAATCCACGCATATGCCTTATTTTTCAGTAACGCTTTTTGGTCCAAAAGCATAATCTTGACTATGTTTCTTGCCTATAAAAATTGTTGCATATGTTACACATTCTAACTTGTTTGAGACTGCATTCTTTTCTGTTTTTTCATGATACCTTGCTTTATCTGGAGCTATGTTCTTGTTTTGTTGAAATAACGTATCTTGAAGAGGCGGGAATTCTTCCATTTTGATGCAGGAGAAAGAGGAGAAGCTATTTCATCCAAGAAATATAATCCAAGGAGAAGAGGAATGCAGAAGAGATGGAATAGGGAATCTAGAAGAGATGGGGAGATAAAGAGGGCTCGGTCCATTCTTGGAGCTGAAAGGAGAGTGCATTCTTTTTCCCCTTCGATTAAGTAAATCAAATTACCTTTATGATATAACGCTTCCATTAGAGATGCTCTCAGGTGCTTAATGTTAGGTTAGGTTAGTTTTTTATTAAAGTTAGTTTAGTTAATTATTTTAGTAAGTATTAGATTTAATTGAGTTTATTAGTCTATTTTAGGGGTTTCTTGAAAAACAAAACTATATTAGTTTTAATCAGGTTTATTAGTCTATTTTATGGGGTTTTTAAAGATAAAATTGTAATAATAAATAAATTTTATGGAATAATTTTAATTTTTAAGCCTTAAAAATAAGGCATTTTAGAATACCTCTTTTCATAGTTAATACATGACCTTTGTGGAGTCTCGATCTAGCGAGCGAGTCGGATGAGAATGATATTCTATCCAGACCATCAAGCCAAACAGACGTTAGATTTTTCAGTTTTTAATAATATAAGGAAGACTTACATAATGGGCTTGTTTCTATTTACCCAGCCCTATTATAAAAATCCATTTTATAAATAAATCCAGGCGCTTTTAAAAAAAAAAAGTAACTACCTTAAAACAAAATAATTCCACTCAAATAAAAAACATGAAGCCCTAATTTCTCACTCTTTAGCCCCACACTCTCTCTTCTTCCATGGTTCTCAACAACATCGACCTTCCGGCTGTGAAATCACCTCCATCTTCGCCGATAGACTCTCTCGATCGACAAAAACACAAATGGGTAAGTTTGCTGTTTTTAATTTGGTAATTGGATTTTCTATTGGTTTTATGTTTAATCGGTGTTTACGGTCAATTTTAAATTCAATAGGGTTAGGAATTTTGTTGTTATGTGTCAAAGATCCATTTAACCTCTACTTTGTGCTTTGCTAGGGCTTATTTCGATCAAACTTACCCTTAATTAGGGTTTAAAGAAGTCAGATTTAGTTACTATGATAATAACATTTTTTGTTATATGCTAAAGCTCTATTTCACTTACTTCTTCTTTCTTGTTTTTGTTGTTCTTAAACCAGGATTAAACACCTTTTCTCATATGACTAATTTCTATAGAACTATTGTTATGAATTCGGGATGACTATTTATGACTAATTTCTATAGAACTATGCTTCTTTGGGTTTAGAAAAGTGACTATTTATGAATTCTGGATGACTATTTATGACTAATTTTTATAAAAGTATAACAGTTCTGGATGACTATTTATGACTAATTTCTATAGAACTATGCTTCTTAGGGTTTAGAAAAGTGACTATTTATGAATTCTGGATGACTATTTATGACTAATTTCTATAAAAGTATGCTTCTGGATGACTATTTATGACCTTTTATGACTTATTATCAGTATTATCTGCAAATCCACAATAAAAGCTAGATTATGTTATTACCGGGATTATGGTTTGTGTATTCATAAAAGACTTCTAAAAAGCTTGCAAAAAGAGAGCCAAAATATTTCACACAATATATAGTTGTTCATAAAAAATATATAGTTGTTCATAAAAATATATGAATGTAGTTGTTTGGAATATTACTTTGAAGAAATATATTTTGTGTTTGTATATGGTTTGTGAATTGGATTTTATTGCATTTCTCTTTGTGTATATTTGATTACTTCCATATTGGAAAAGTCTTTTAGCTTTTTTAATATTACAAATTGGAGATCTTAATTTGTTTTTTAAAGTTTTTTTAAGTTTGATTTAGATTGTTTAATTTGATGAAACGTTGCGTATATGGTTTTTTATTATGTTCACGGTAAGTTTATTTTTGTGTAATTAATTAAGTGTTATGTTTATTATTTGTAGAAATATATCAAACATAATTGGTATAAAATAACTTATAAATAAAGAAAAAAGATTACCCATCTTATAAAAACATAAAACAAGAGATGAAAAACCAAAAGAAAATAATTCTGTCAAAAATTAGCAAAAATAATTGTTAAACTTCAACATGAACAAAAATTAGCAAAAAACAAAACAGCTTATAACAAGTAATTTGTGAATTGAAGTATATTGATCGAACAATGAAAACAAAGACTTTTTGAAAATTAGTCTTCCTATAAATTATAATAGATTGATAAATCAATGACAATATAATATCAAATGTTTGTCTCCTGGCAGGACCTGTTGTGGAACTCTGTTGTGGAACTCTTTTACACTAGATGCATTTGATCTTCTTGACTAGATGCATTTGATATTCTTGAGAATAAGTTTGATCTTCTTGAGAATAAGTTTGCCTCTTGATGGGCATTTAATTGAGTCTTCACATCTAACAATAGCGAATGCTACTGGAAATAAACTTTGAAAACATTAACAGTTTTAGTACACTACTACACAATCAAAATTGTATATAAAAAATAAGAGGAATACACAGATTCCAGACTCTTTTACACTAGATGCATTTGATCTTCTTGAGAATAAGTTTGCCTCTTGATGGGCATTTAATTGAGTCTTCAGATCCAACAATAGGTATTTAATTGAGTCTTCAGATCCAACAATAGCGAATGCTACTGGAAATAAACTTGAAAACATTAACAGTTTTAGTACTACAAAAACAAAATAACAGGAATAAACAGATTCCAGTAAATCATAAATAAAGCAGGAAAAACAAATAATATTACCTTGGTTTCCATCTTTGGCTATAGCAGAGACTAGCTGTCCTTTATGTTTCTAAAGAGAAAAATCTAATATAGGTATAACATTGGCATACAACTTTACAACCAATTAATACATGCACCAAATGCAATAAAATAACGCTTAAACGTCTTAGTTTCTACTTCACAACCAAGCACAAAATAACTTTGGGATCCAAATCTTTCATAGCACTAAAATATCATTTGATCAAACCATACGAAGAAAAGCTATCACCAAATAGTTAAACCCTTGCTTTCTCTAAAGCACGCCATGCAACTCGATCTGAAACTTCTAATCCATGGGATTTTAACATACTTTTAATAGCACTATCACCAATATTGTTATTTCTTTTGACCTCATTTAGAATTTCTTTAGCAACAATAGCACTAGATAGATGTTTACTAGTTACATTTTTTTAGAAAGCCCCACAACTATGCTCTTTGATAAATTTCCTAATAATCATAAACATAGTATCATCATCAATAGCGGTATAGATTCTCCAACCAAAACTTTTACTCTCCTTAAAAAAAGCAAGCAGAAACATGTTCTTTACTATTCCGTTTGTATTTAAATCTAAAACCGTGTTCTATAGCAAATTCAGATAAAGACTATTTAAAACCAACAGAACCCATTTTAAAGATTTGACCTACATCTTCAATTTATTTAGCCCAAGACTAGGTAGCAAGTTCTACTGATTTATTATTTAAGAAACTAACATCAGAGTAGGCTGTCATAATATTCATATTATGAGAAATTGCCACAAACTCTGATCTATAGCCTAAATTATTTTCGGTGATAGCTTCAACTTGGATTTCTAGATAAATTAAACTGTTTTGCTCGGAAATTTTAACCATATCGCAAACTCCTCGTCATTAATTAATAAACAACCTATAAACAGACCAATACTATACTTCATAGTAATATTATCTCTACTCAAAGAGGTCCATTTATCACCTAAATAATCGACAAAACCAATGGACATTATACCTGCAATTTTTTTAAAGATATATTATTAGTTACCGGCACTGTCATGTTGTATCCAAAATCATCCAAATATATATATCATGAGTTTTCATCTACGTTATAGATACATAAATAAAATTTACCTTCATTATAATACATAGATGCACTGTCACATAGATTTCACCAAACTTCTTTCTACAAGACTAAACTTTTTCCACACCAGTATATAGGCACTGTCATGTAGATTTCACCAAACTTATTTCTACCAGCCTAAACTCTTCCACACCAGTAACCATTTAAATTATTTAAGTCTATGTACAAACTAAATTTTCATCTTATCGTATACTCACTACCATCACTCATCTTTTTCATAGACAATACGTTTTAACTCAATATTCATAGTAAAAACAAGTCTATTTTGTAAAAAAATTAAATGATATTTCTAGATTAGACACAAGTACTAGTTACATATATTAAGATCAGAGAAGAAATGGACAAATAAAGGAAAGGAGAAATGGAAAGAAAAACTGGAGGAGAAGGAACGACAAAAATGCAAAAAAAGAGAGAAAACTTACATTTCAAAATCGAGAATACGACGACCACAATGAAAACTGCAAAAGAAATGGTGAACAAAGACGTTTGCCATCGCCGTTGAAATCAAGAGATAAGAGGGTCTGATATTGAAATCGAGAGGAAAAGGGGCTCAAGACTATGACCTAATTTTGAAGTTACTTTGTCCTAATTTTATGAAGTTACTTTGTCATTTATTAAGGGGTAAAATCGTATTTCAAATTTAAACTTGGACATGTGGGTAAATAAAATCATATTTTGGTAGAATAGATAAAATCTATTTTAGTCGGAATGATAAATGGTAAATCTTTTGTAGCCTAATTAGTATAAAACCTATAATAAAATTGGAGTATCTAAATTGTTTAATAGTTTAGTCGCACCACACTTTTCAGTTTTAGGTTTCGGGAGGATATATCCGATTCTAGGTTTAAAAGGGATTTCATGCTTTGGTTATTTTCTTAATCCATAATTTCATGTTTATTTTATTTTATTTGCATTTATTATTTTTATATATCATTTAGTTTACCAAATTATGTTATTGAATAACGAAAATGTTTTGCATACTATAAACATCAAATTAAAATTTATTATATCCAATTTCTCATTTTCCATATTAAATTTAAAAATTAATATTCAGACAAACTAGTGGGGAAGAAAAAACTTTAAAATCAGAGAAAGACGAATAAATTACTAAAAACATATATCCGTCCTGTTTTCAAATTTTAAAATCAATATATTAATAAAAACCAAACTTATATTATTTTTGAATTCATGAAACTATTGCACAATTTCAAGACACCATCATTTTAATAATATAATATAACAACAGATCCTCAAACACTATTTAAAATTAGTTAAATATTCTAAGAAAAATAAAAACTGATTCTGAAACACCATCTCCGAATTAATTGCGTTTACTAAACTATCAAAATAACAATTCATTCATAATCAATTGTTATTTTATGCAATTTTTTTTGTAAAAACACAAATAATATAACTTTTGTATTTAGTTAGCAATTTATTAAAATTACCACTTTATCTTGATATATTTAATGTCCAAAATTGTGTTGGAGACAAATATAATAAAAGATCCCCTACTATTTATCATATATATACTTTACATAAAATTTGAAAGGATAATGCATGTCGGTAAAGACTTGGGTTACATTTTAATAACCAGTTTGTACGATGATGGAAAACATGTTAATACTTTATGATTGTATTATGCTTGTGAGAGGTTTAAAACTTATAGAAAGAAAATATTACACAAATACAAAAACATGACAACCCTTTTAAACTTAAAGCTTATCGAGTATGTGATGACCTATGGTCTTTCCAAGTTGAATGTGGAAAGAATAATCATGGATGGTATATTTTTGAAGAGATGCCATACAACGAGAATATTGAACAAAGTAGAATAATGTTGGGTGCAAAAGAACTGAATCGACTTTAAAAAGAATCGAACAACTTACAATCGAAATATAAACTAGTTGATTAATATGTTAAAAAATATAATTTTAAAACAAATATTTTTTCTTTGTAAAACTTGGATTCCGATGAACGTATCGAAATATATTTATCGTTTTTTGTATAATTCTTACAAATCGAAGGGGGATGCGATGTTTTCTTTTACAACCAATTATGTTGCACTAGGTTTGAATTAATTATCTTATATGACTGCGAATTTCGACGAATTGGGTTGGAATTGGTTTTCAAAGAAGACATCACGTTCCCACGCACTTTATCAGAATTAGGTATTTGCTAGTGTCGAATTTTGTTATTCATTCCAACACATTTGTTCAAAATTAGTAGTTTGGTTTGAATACTGAGCAACTAATTTTGACATGTTGGGCAGAATTAGGTGTTCAACCTGACAAATAATTTTGATCTAAGTCATCAGAATTAGTTGTATTATTTGAAAACACAAATTTGAAAAAACAAATCACAAACTAGCTAGTTATGAATAAAAATGATTTTTTTGTAGAAAATGTAGTAGGTTTATAGATTACTTCTATGCATTCAATACTCATGCATATTACACTAAATATGACCTTACAAAATGTATCGAATGCTTGGATAAATAATTTAGATATATGTTAGCTATAGAGTTGTATAACAATGGAAAACACTAGAATACTCTTAAATTATGTTTTGTTTGTGAGAGGTAGGGAAAATTATATGCATAAAATTATGGAAACTAAAGTTAAGAGAATGTTCATTTGGCATTGGATTCTGGTCTTTGTAAATTTTATACGGGAAGTATGACTTTCTTTGAATTATGGAACAAAAACGAGGAATAAATCGTTGAATAAGAAATGAAAATGTAGAAGGACGGAGAGAATGATATGCGCTACTTATAGTGAAAACATTTCTAATCTAATTTGGTATCCAAAGTTTAACATCGTTCCTACTAGAAGATGTGAATATTAAACGTATAACGTCACTAATTATTTTGGAGATGAGAGTGATGAAATATGATGACTGAATGTATTTGTAAGGGCCAATTGCAGACACCGCTGAAGATGATGTCAGCTACTTTATAATTATTCTACATTCTTACATAACAAATAATATTGGGACTATAAAGGTAAACTATAGAATTAGAGAAGATCTAATGATCATAACAGAGTGATTTGGATCACCGTTACTAATATTCGATTTATAGAGATCGGTGGTCGTGATTCTCAATCTGGGAATTTTCTTACATCTCCAACTAGGATGGAGACGGTAAGGATGTTCCAATTATGCTTGTCTTTTACTTTCTCGTACTTGATCCACTCACATTAAATTAAAGTAGATTTATTAGAGAGAATAGACTAGAGGTATTTCAGGGTGTCACCTAATTCCAGACCTTATGGTCCAAAATCCCAAGGTTGTCTCACCATTGGGGGATATAACTATAGACCATACAAATTTGGCATCATAGATTTAATTTATGGTTAAAACCAATGGAATCTTCGTAATAACTGGGATAAAATCATTAACATTTATTATAGGGAGCATTTACATAAAGAAGTTATAAACTTGTTTCATAAAAAGAATAACCTTAAGTAATTGGAGTATGTCCGTGTATGAAAGATATCTGGACATCTAAGAATTAATGCGAGATGTGGTTGTATTGAAAAAATACTCTAAAGTCTTTATAAGAAAGTTTTTAGATTGCTACTGGAACTCCTAGGTAAATAACGCGAATGAAGCCTAAGTCGAAGTCAAGGATGGAGATGATGGATTCATGGGTGGGTTTGTTAACGCCGGAAAGGAAAACCTAGCTTTTATGAGGGTTATAGCAAAGGCCCGAGAGGGACAAAAATTTCTCAATATCGTTCTTGATAAGAATAATACAACTAGTATCAACGCGACATAATATCAGGTCTTCTGCAAAGCATATGTTGATCATTTTTAGTTTGTGAAAGTGGAAATGAAAACCAAGGTCACGATCTTTTTGAAATAATTTTATTTATAAAAAAGATATAATATGGAATTATTTTGAAGGAATTTTATTTTTAAATATATATATATATAAAAAATATGATTTAATTTTTTTGTATTATACTATATAGTTTTAGTCATACTTTGAAAGGTTTTTATAATAATAAAATTCCATTCCATTTAAAAATATTAATTTTATAAAATATTTATATTATAGAATAGTCAATATATAATTAATTATGACTCAAATAATGTAACACAAATCTCTTATATCGCATGATTTGGTCCCTTAGACTTCACCTATGAGGTAATGGGTTCCACTACTACTTTATCAAAAATATATTATATTTTGGGAAAGTAACAAGAACTCTGACTTAAATCTTAACTGTCCGTTCTCGGCCAGATTTGTGAACCCGACTTTCTTATAGAGTCGGCTCGACAACCTACTATTCCGAATCCAAAAAATTTAAATTTGTACTGAACTGGCCGGATAATAGCACTACATAAAAATCATATTTTTAAAAAAAGTTCAAGCCAAAAAATTCATAATTCAAAGTGAACTATAAAATTTCAAGATTTAAAGTATATAACTTGTCGATTCTAAGGTGAATACTATTAAACACCTTAGAACTTGGAACATCTAAGATGATACAATGTGAGCATTAATCTCTACTTTTGTCATATTTAATTTAATATACTTTTATCAATGTATTTTCATAGGTCCAAACATTAACAAACTTACATATGTTTACGTGACGTTAAAAATATTATGTGATAATGTTATATTCCGCTAGGATGTCATTAACTTTATTTGGGAAATGACAAGATTCATATCATTAAGATAACGATGTCGACTAAATTTATCATTAAACTATCGGCTAGACGGTGGTTCAAAGTATCATATAGAAAGGGAGGATCTGCAAAATAACTAAGGTTAAGACGTCGTATATGTCATTAAAGTGTCAGTTAGACGAAGGTTCAAAGTAGCATATGTAAAAGGAGCATCGCAAAAATAGCTAAGTGGAAGGTGTTGGATAAATATGTCATTAAAGTGTTAGCTACATGGAGTTTCATAGTATATGATGGAAAGAGAGCGTAAAAAAAACACAAAGTGGAGGTATATACTATTGGCAACCGAAACTCCTAGCATAATCAAAGCACATAAGATAAAGACAAACAAATTATGGAAAGAACTTTACTAAAATTCTCATAGTATTTGAAGTGTGAAATAGTAATTATTATAATGGATGGTTAACACATTCCATAAGATACATGTGTTGTTTGATCCTGAATCATTAGGAATCAATATACAATAGACACGTGATCAAATTGTTGTAATGATTGATTCATTTTTTTAATAGAATTACTCTTACTATTGATTATTACGCGGACCTAATTCTTCAACATATATCTGAAAAGGAAATTATTTCATCATAATTGGCACTGTGTGTGAGAATCTCCTTCGAATAAATCATTTAACAACTAAATGGTAATGACTAGGTTAGGATTTATTGGAGAAATTCCTGGATATTTTATCCATAATTGTCTAGCGATAATTTCAAATAATGTTGTTTCGCTAGCTTGTAGAATTATGGCTTCCACAAGTAAATAACATTGTACAAGGAGGTCTTGTGAATGACGTAGTCAATTCGTCGGTTACATTATTTTTACTACAAGAAGAGGTCGCGGATGTAAGATGAATGAGTTTCTTTCAGAACACTATAAGCCCAGTATGTTATAAAAACAAAAAAAATGAAAAAATGCTGAAATAATTTTGGTCACATGACTGAGATGTAAAACCTGGTAATTGAAAAAATAAATCCAAAAATAATGTAAGTCAAGATGAAGCTCGTGTTAAAAAAAATTCTTTAGTTTTTAATTAATTATATGAATTCGGTTGAATGAAACATGCGTTTGACAAACTTTATTCTTATATGGATAATTTTAAGGACATAACTTTGATGATTTAGTCTATCATCGTTCAGTAAAACTTAAAACGTGCTTGTTAAAATAATTTTGAAGATGATTTGACGAAATATCATCTTTTACTTTTTACAAGGTATCGTTCTTAAAATTTTGTCTGTTATTTAATTCAATAAACAATATTAGTTTCTAAATTTAATTAATATGGAAAATTTTATCGGTTGCTTGGTATTATATTGTTCAATTCTAATGTCAAAATTTACTGAAATATAGTTTATTACTTAGTATTATCTAGTTTTTTGAACAGTATTATAGAGGTAATATAATGGGCTTTCAGTTAGTTATGTTAATAACGGAAACGAACGATTAGTTAAAAGAAAGATGTATTTTTAAATAATGTTACTATTGCTACTAATGTGTTGTTACATAAAGAATGTGGCTTTAAAGCGTATATATATGAAATTTTATATTTTTAGAAGCAATGGGTTGTTGTATAAAAAAATCAATAAAAGAATTCTGGAAACATGTCAGCAATTCATGTGTGGTTTTTATCAGCATTCGTAATCCTAAAGGAAAAAAGCTTATATTCATAGAATATAGATAGCGTTCGATACAAAACGTTAATTTTTTGTTCATGAGGAAGTGCATCTTTCTAAATGTGGAAGGTGTTAAGGTGTTGTGATTAGGAAGTTTGTCGAGAAAGGGACCAGTAAATTAGTATTTATTGAAGACCAATAAAAACAAAATTATTATAGGAAATAGATAAGGTGAAGTAATCTACCCAAGGATACTAGAGGTTTGATATGATAATGAGAAACTAGTAAGTAAAACGAGTAGTTTGCAAGAAGAGTTCGTAAATAAGGTTGGCAGTAAAGATCACCTTCAGAATGTTGAAGGAGAAGCCGTGAGACTTTTAGATCTAGTTGATGATTCACTATTTGATGCTACAAGTCTCTCATTTTTGTCAAGTCTGTTTTGGAACATGCATCAAATTAATAGCATAGGGAAATACCACCTGAGAATCCTAATGTTTTGAAAGACCAAAATTTATTTTTCTCTGAGGAACTAGAAGTTAATGGTAAACAAATTAGAGAGAATTAATGTTTGAAACTCTTTAGTACTTATAATTAACTACATCATCCATTGATTTTTCGTTCTCAAATTAATTCAGTGGCAAATTGATTCGTCATCATTGAATTATTTGGTCGACAAGTCATTTTTGTTGGGAAAAATAATCCAGGAGGAGAAATAGGATCAAACAAAGAAAAAAAAATATAAAGTGGTTCAGCTAATTTGTTTACATTCAAAGGATGAAAACAAGAACTACTGTAACTCAAAATATTACAAAAGTTGGAGTCTCACTCCATACACTCAAGAGTTATACACGCACTCTTCTCATCCCAGATATTATACCTGAAAGAAAATAGTAATCTCACAGTTCACTCATACGAATTCTCTCACAAAAGCTCATAGGTTTCTCTTAACACTACGCATATTTCTCTCTTACTCAAAGTGTTTCCCTCTAAAATATACCACACACATATTACATAAATGTTACAATGTAGAATATTTCTCTATGTAGTATTTTTTTCTCCAAGACCAACCTAAGGTCCCATTTATATCAAAATAAGACTTTCGAAAGAAGCCACTAAAGCTTCCAAAAGAAGCCAAGGTGTAACTTGCAAGAAACACACTAGCATTAAATAAAGCAACGTTAATTTTAAGTTACCTTTCATTTAATGGCTTATGGTTTCTTGTAAGAAACCAAAAGGGAGGTCTCACACTAATAAATGAAAGAGATAATGTCTACAATATTCCATCTTCAAGATGTTTGAGCGTTGAAGTATCAGAGTATATTATTCCGTCGATAAGTAATTCGTTAGTAAATACAACATGTTTCGCAGATTATTCTGTTCAGTTTTGAGGCCTATCCGGCTACCTAAAATTACAAAGCAACAATTATAAGAATGACCAATAAATGAATAGCATTTACCAGAATAAACACGGTGTATCTTATTCTGAGTATGTCATTGACCAGTTAAAAAATGGGTTTAAAAAATATTCAAGTTAAATTTCTTCGAAATCTATCTAGATAAGCGTTTCTGGATAATGTTGCCTTACATTTGATTAATTATAGCCACTTGTTAGCAATATATGGTATACAATTTTACTCAAACATGATTTCTAATATTTTTACATGTACATGGTTCACGGTCGTATTGGGACTCTAACAATACATGTACATGGTTTCAAAAATCATTTTATTCATATGACTAAATTAATTATGTAATATTTGAGTATGTTAATGTTAGTGTGATCAGTTTTGAGGCCTATCCGGCTGCCTAAAATTACAAAGCAACAATTATAAGAATGACAAAAAAATGAATAGCATTTACCAGAATAAACACGGCGTATCTTATTCCGAGTATGTCATTGACCAGTTCAAAAATGGGTTTAAAAAATATTCAAGTAAAATTTCTTCGAAATCTATCTAGATAAGTGTTTCTGGATAATGTTGCCTTACATTTGATTAATTATAGCCACTTATTAGCAATATATGGTATACAATTTTACTCAAACATGATTTCTAATATTTTTACATGTACATGGTTAACGGCCGTATTGGGAATCCTACAATACATGTACATGGTTTCAAAAATCATTTTATTCATATGACTAAATCAATTATGTAATATTTGAGTATGTTAATGCTAGTGTGATTTCTCTAATTATTATCTTTTTATAGGTTTATCTATTTCAAAATGGACGGTTTTCATAATTATATTTCAAGTTTTCGCACCACCAAACAGAAAAATTAAGTGCCTAGGCTATTCCATACTAATAAAGACTCAACAAATTCAATAATACAAAACCATCATTTTTAATGGTGAAGAACCATTGTTCAAAATTTTTACTAAAAATTTGTGAATCTTATTCATATTATGTATGAACTTGATACTATAAGCCAAATTTGATTTTTATCTTTTATTTTGTCGTACTTCATTAATTAAGATCGTGATCTTATTCATGTACTATTTGAACTTGAATATGTAATATTTTAACTTGATTATATAATTTTTGAACTTATGTTTAATTAAAATTTAGATAATTTTATAATATATTAATATAACATAACTCTTCATCTATTGATATGTGGTGAGATAATCTATAAATATGTGTTCATATATGGTTCAAAACGTGTTATTACTAATATGGTGATATATATAGTCAAATTGGAAGATAATGACCATTTTATGTATACGTGACATGTCGAGATAATATTAGGCTTTGTAAATCAAATCATACTTACCTCACACTTCTCGAGATATGATTCGGCCTCATTGATTACTTCATCCTTATCTGACATGTGTCGAGATTTGAATCGGTACCCGTTGATTATGTTTTTTTTATTGGATAATATATTAATTCAATCATCATTCTTCATAAAAAAAATCCATATTAGATCTAAAAAGTAAGTAAAGTTGCGATAAAGATTTATGTTTGACGAAAGTCTTTAGAAAAGTAGTGAAAATCATGTAATCTGACAGATGTACCATATTTATGGGATAAATCATGCATTTCTACCATAAGCCTCATACGATTGGAAGAAGTCATAATTAGGGTGACTTACTTAAAGGGACAGAGAACATACTGGGTTTTCAACCTATCATACATAATATGACAAGTTATGTTTAAAATTTACTAAGTTCATATCATCAACCAAAGAACCGAAATCGGTTTGATAATGTGAATTATCATATCACATGCCAAGAAAGATGAAGTTATGATAACAGATGTGTATATGGAAAATAAAACAAAAAATATGAATACATATGGGTTTATCATTCATTATAAGTAATGTTTGATGTTATTATTCGATTATATTTGTGATTGCTCATTTAACTATGAGGATTACTTTTATATAGTCTTTTGAATGTAAAATATATGGTGATGGTCCCTTGAATATGAAGATCTATTCTATATAGTCATTTGACTTCAAAATATTTGATAAACATCCCTCGATTTTAATAAACCTAATCCATGACAGGTGAGGAATAAAGAATAAAATTATCAAAATCGTCATAATTGAGAGATGCTCACCAGACATATTAAAGTCAAAAGACTAAAGTTATCAAAATTGAAAATTTGAGAGACCTTCATGGGACATTTTGAAGTCAAAGGATTAGATAAAATAAATCGGCATATTAAAAAAACAATATTAGACTTAAACCTTATTATTAATTATTCTACATCATTTTTTTGTTTTTATTCTACGTGTTTTAATTGTTGTCCAATAGTTTTATTTAGTAAACAAATTATAAATTATTATTTGTGTCGCAAAATTTATAAATGTTTCCCTGTTTTTTTCCAAAATTCCATAATTTTGCAATATATGTGCAACCAACTAGTCAAGTTTCCCATGCAAAACTATGTTTTTTTCTATCATGGCAAAAAATAGCCTTGATTTAAATAGACTCTATAAAGCATGCCTTGTTGTTTTACACAGCATGTGCAAATTAAGGTCGAAATTTTCTCTTTATTTAAAAATCAGAAACATCGTTTCACATATGTTATACAAAAGTTTCCTAAACTTTTATCCAACATGTGTGAACCATGGTAAAAGTGTTAGGCATTATTTGAAAATCATAAGCATCATTTCGTACATGTTGTGCAAAAATTAAGGAAAGTTTCTTGCATTGATTCACACATGTTATGCAAAGCAGCATAGTCTGCTTCGCACGACGTGGGAATCAAGGCCAAATTTGTGTCTCTACTTAAATACAAAATGATGGAGAAACTTTGGTAGAATATGTGTGAATATAAAGTTTTTTTAGTCCCTAAGTGTTTCATGTTTGACACACGTTACTTTATATAACATCAAACTTAAAAGAAATGTGACATAACCAAAACCTGATTAACATAAATTTTTGTACGTCGTATATAGTTTGAAATCAATAGTTATAGCATAAAACATAAAGATGACATAGAATTTATCGTAATATGTAATAACAATCCATGATCATAATGTAAAATATTAAATCATACTGAAACATAATCATAATATAAAATAATGAATAATGCATAAAAATATATCATATTAAATATGTGAAGTACGAGAGCATTCATACAAGAAATCATTTTTGTCATTCTCTTTGGATCATGAAAAATAACTTGTGGATCCATTGCAACAATATCATGGTACACCTAAATGTTGTTGGCTGCATACATGCTTGAATGAGGATTATTTATGACATATTTTTAGGATTCAAAATACCATGGTTTGACATTATTTACACAAGTTAAACCTCTAACAAATTAGATTACTAAAATCTGTAATTCGAAGTCGTTTTTTTTTGTTTTGGACCTCTCTGCGCATCGCATATCATATGATCTAACAAGTTTATTTGAACAAAAACTTTTTTTGACATGTCTATTACCTTAAGTAAATGGTTTCAATTGACTATGACATTCTCTAAATATGGTCAAACTATCCATGTAATAAACTTATATGGTCTACCGATGTGTAAATGGTGACACTGTTCAAAAATAAACTAATGAAGAAAAAAAAGCAAGTATATTTTATTTGTAATAAATAAACTAACAAAATTATTAAAATTTAAAAATTTAAAAATCAAACTTCTATTTACCTCTTGAACTATCTGAATTGTATGTTTGTAGACATGTTGAGTAGTTTTTTACGACCCAACTTCACTCAGAATAGACATAAGCAAAAGAATAATAAAATAAACACCATGTATCGGAGCCACTAACCTCTAGACATGATTGTATATATGCTTGTACCATATCAATAAAGCCTTAAAATCATTTTGTCTGCCTTGAACATTATCCAAAACAGTGACATGTTTAGTTGATTTCATCGCACCATAGTTATATTGCAACCAATCACTTGGATACTTTACTTCTTGAAGATAGTTCAGAAAACGATGTTAGCTATTTTGTTCACAAATATAAAAAAAACGTTATAACAAATAATCACAGGTTGCACAAGTGACCTTAGCTTTTGTGGGAGTGTCATTTTTTATATACCTCATATAAAAAAACTTTTTTTCAGTTATTAAAGACAAACAATGTTATTGAACATGTTTGGTGAAACATACACTTTTATTAATGCCCAAATTTCAAGAATAAAAGAGAAATACTATGACCTCTCTCTATCAAACGTAAACACCAAAAGCTTTAAATTATTACCGTTAGTGGTAGACTCGTATTAACATCAATGAAGTTCAGAGTAACCATCAACTCACTGAATGAATAAATCAAAAGATTTTTTTACAAGTGTTATCTTTTGATAAATGCCTCAACGAGAGGCATGTTGATTGTGTAACATCGTATGGATATTGATAAGATTATCGGATGGTATCCTTATGTTATCTTTTATAATTGATGAGTCCGGATTCTGTCACCACACTTTATGGGAACCAGACAGGGTCAATTCGGACAATGTCCATTTTACCAGACAGGGGCAGTTCGGACAACTATCATCCACTGAACTATCCGAACAGAACTAAAGTACTTAAAAACATAATCACTTTTTGACTAAGCTGCTTATTTACTTACTTAGAACTAATGGGTCTTTAAACTCGACCTAAATCCATTAAACACGACCCGAAAGCCCATGTGGCCCAAATATAAGGGTATAAATACCCAACCACCAATATAAAATGGGGGTAATGAAAATTAAATACAACTAGACAGCTCAATTTTCCCTCTACGTTCTACCCAAACATTAATTACTCTCAAAATTCCACAAAACTCTAGACAAAAGTTACAAACTTACCCTCATACAAAAATAAACCGCACCAAATTGGCGACCACAGTGGGAGAACGACGGTGCCTGAATCTAGCATTCAAAACCATCATAAAAACCAGTCCGAATGAATCCGGACACCCCGGAAGTACCACCAGCTTTGCTTGAAGTGGTGGGAGAAAATGATGAATATACCATCGAGGATCTTGATAGATTAGGTGGGATAGAAGCCCTGAGGGCAGAGAGGGAAAAGATGGGCATAAAAGAAAAGTCAAAGGCATCAGTTCCTCATCATACTGACAACCCTAGAGAGCATGAGCCTTCGAAAACCCATGTGAGTACGAAGAAGACTCGTGCTAGCTCTAAAAAGTCTCATCGGTCTAAGCCAGTGGAGAGCTCTGATTCAGACTCAGAGTCTTTCAGTAGCTCCTCGGGTGAAGATGGAGTTGAAGAATCCTTGTCCTCTAGCAGTGATGAGGGCCGATCTAAAAAGAAACAAAAGTTGGTTAAGAAGTATTCAAGAAAAAGGGATAGGCATGGAAAGTTTAAGAGGCATATAGGCGAAGGGTCATCTCATAGCCGGAGACACAAAGACCGGATGCTGGTGGATCCTTTTGCCTTCCATGATGAACCAGGTATCTTTGTAACTCCTAACGAGGATACCGTTTTCAGTCGTGGCTGGAATTGGAGACAGTCTCCATTGTCTTCCAAGATCCTGTCTAGGAACTTCCCCAAAAGGTTCGATAGCACGAAGATGGAAAAATACGATGGCAGTAAAGACCCGGACAATCACTTGGAACAATTCAAAAATTTCATGATGAATTGCAATGATGATCATAAGTTGGTTTGTAGAGCATTCTCCCAGTCTTTTACGGGGAGTGCCCTGAAGTGGTATAACAACCTACCACAGGGGTGCATCAGAAATTTCGATACCTTTTGGGTGGCCTTCCGGAGGCAATTTGTTGGAAGTAAGGAGGTGAAGGGCAATGGAGACACAATTATCCATTGTGCCCAAGAACCGAATGAATCTCTGAAGGAATATATAAGTCGCTTTGTAAACACCAAAAATGGGTTGGCTGATTGCTTCGAACAAGTAGCAATAGCTTCTCTGAGGCAGGGCTTAAACCCTGGAAATTTGGCTGATTCGGTGACCATAAAAAAGGCCATGACATGGGGAGGTTTACTGAATCAGGTTGGAAAGCAAATAAACGTGGATGAAACAAAGAAAACTAGGGTGCAAAGGCAGGTGAGGTCTGCCCCAGCTGCACCAAACCCCAATCAAAATAAGTCCGGGAACAAGGCAAGGGAGGCCGGACAGGGTCATAACAGAGCTAAAGCTCAGTCTCAGCCAGCTGCACCTGACCAGAGTCAGCAATCTAGAAATAAAAGAGGGCCTTGGGTTCAACCGGAGTGGTTTGCTGAGTTAAAAGAAAGTGTAGCCACCATTTATGACAAAACAAAGGAAGAAGTACACTATAGAAGGCTGGTTGCGCTACAATCTCCTAAGGAGCATCGTAACAATTGCTTCTGTTAGTATCATAATGATACTGGCCATACCACTGAGGATTGTATTTCTTTAAAGAAAGAACTCCAGAATTTAATTGAAAGAGGAAAGTTGGGAGCATATGTTAAAAGAAGAGGAGGAAATAGACCTGATAATGCTCATCGGGCTGCTCCAAACAATGCAGGCACATCCGCTCCGAAGGGAGATATGGTGATAATCAAGAGGTTCGATGTATAGTCAGAGTACTTGGACCCTGATCCAACTCGAAACAGAGTGGGTGCCATTGAGGAACATAGTAAAACAGTGTCCGGGCTTATTAACGTTTTTTAGTCACTCACAATTTTCGGAGGGGATACCATGACAGCACCCACTGCTTCTTCGAGGAAGAGGCATGTTCATACTTTAGCTACCCAACTGGAGGGAGAAATGACTTCCTATTAGTCACAGATTCCATTTCCCTTCATTGTTTTTGATGAAGATGACTTAAGAGATATAACAGGTCCTCATGAAGATGTTGTTGTCATAGGAGCATCTATTGGGGGCAATGACATAAGACGAATTTTGGTGGATACTGGGAGTTCATCCAATATCCTCTTTTTGACTTCCTACAAAAAGATGAAAAATCATGCGGTAATTCAGCGTTCGAACAAGTCAACTGTGGGTTTCACTGGAAGCTCAGCAGAGGTGGTTGGGGAGTTCGAAGAGGAAGTTTTGTTGGGCAACGACCTTTTTAAGAAGATGGTTAGAATACTGTTTGTCGTAGTAGATTGTCCCACTTGTTATAATGTTATTCTAAGGAGTTCTTGGCTCTCTAGGATGCATGCAGTGGCCTCAACAGTCCATCAATGTTTGAAATATGTTGTGCAATGATAAGTAGGAGTTGTTCGGAGCAGCCAAAAGGTAGCAAGAGAATGTTATGCCACAGCACTGGCTCCTCGAACGTTGGGGGCAGTTCGTATCAATGAGGAATAGCAATTTGAGGGGCTTTCTGGGGGGTGAGGGTGAAGTTGATGACCCCATAGAGACCCCTGGAGTTTTAATACCAATTGAAGAAGTTGAAACACATTCTTTGGAAGAGGGAAAAAATGTTAAGATAGGGTCCAAAATGACATCCGAACTAAAGGGTAAGATATTGAAGTTCTTAAAAGACCATCAGCATGTTTTTGCTTGGTGCAATGCTGATGTTACCGGGGTACCAGCAGATATTATATCCCACCACTTGTCCATCCGAAGAGACATAGCACATGTGGTACAAAAGAGGAGAGCTTTTTCCAAGGAAAAGGCCGATGTCATAGTTCAAGAAGTCGACAGACTTACCAAAATGGGGCACATAAAGGAGTCTCAATATCCTTTATGGACAACCAATCCGGTCTTGGTGAAAAAGAAAAATGGCAAATGGCGCATGTGTATCGATTTCACAGATCTCAACATAGCTTGTCCAAAAGATTTATACCCAGTTTCCCGGATTGATCAGTTGGTAGATTTCACATCTGGGAATAAGGTACTGTCTTTCATGGATGCCTTCTCCGGGTATAACCAGATTCAAATAGATCTGAAGGATGAGGAGCATACTACGTTTGTTACTGATACGGGCCTTCATTGTTACAAAGTGATGCCATTTGGGTTAAAAAATGCTGGGGCTACTTATTAGAGGTTAGTAAACAAAGCCTTTGCTGATCAAATTGGAAGAAATATGGAAGTATACATCGATGACTTGATGGTTAAAAGTGTGGACAAAGAGCTACACTTGACAGATCTCTAAGAAACTTTTACCAACTTAGTAAAAGTAAATTTGAAACTAAATCCAGAAAAGTGTGTGTTCGGAGTACACTCCGGAAAATTCCTAGGGTACATAATAAGTGAGTAAGGGATACAACCCGATCCGGACCAGCTTAATGCTTTATTCCAAATGGACCCACCTTGGAATATTAAAGAAGTACAAAGGTTGACTGGGAGGTTGGCTGCGTTAAATCAATTCATTTCAAGGTCTTCGGACAGGTGTGCCCCGTTCTTTCAAACTTTAAAAGGTGCAAAGGGATTCGACTGGACTTTACAATGTGATGAGGCTTTTAATGAAATTAAAAAACATCTGTCCTCTCCCAAGACTTTATATAAACCTGTTGATGGAGAGACTCTTTTCATATACTTGGCAGTTTCCAGTTGTGCCATAAGTGCAGTGTTGGTGAGAGAGGCGGATAATTATCCCCGTCCAGTGTATTACATCAGCAAGAGCTTGATAGATGCAGAAAAACGCTATCTAAAGCTTGAAAAGTTAGCATTAGCCCTGGTAATTGCTGCGAGGAAGATGAGGCCTTATTTTCTGGCTCATCCTATTATTTTCCGGACATCCTATCCCCTGAAAAACGTTCTTCAAAACATAGATATTTCGAGTAGAATGACTAAGTGGTTAGTGGAACTGGGGGACTTCGATATTGATTTTGCTCCCCGGACAGCAATCAAAGCCCAAGCTGTGGCTGATTTCTTAGTTGAATTCCATTCAGATAGGGATACAGAGCAAGCAACTGATGTAAAAGATAAAAAGGTCTAGGTCGTCCGTACTGATGGTGGATCAAGTACTATGGGATGTGGTGCAGGGGTATGCTTGACCTCTCCATATGGTGACAAAATGTACCAAGCTATATGTTTTGCTTGTAGGGCTACTAATAATGAGTCCGAATATGAAGCTGATATAGCTGGTTTAAAGTTAGCTCTTATTTGTGGAGCCAAAAGGGTCAAGTTGATGAGTGATTCTCAGCTTCTTATCCATCATGCACAAGGTAAATCTAAAGCAAAAAAGGAGCAGCTAATAAAATACTTACTTCTTCTTAAAGATGTGGCACTTAAGTTCAAGAGCATTGTTTATGAGCACATACCCCGAACAGAAAATGAACTAGCAGACTACTTGGCAACCATAGCCTATACTGAATCATACCCTTGGATCCATGTGCTGAAGTGCCCTTCCATTCACCTTAGTATGGGTAAGGAGGAAGAAAGCCTCGATATACAGATTAAACAGCCTCAAGATTTGAGGTTTCCTCTCCTTCAATATCTCTCCGATGGCATCTTGCCTCCGGATAAGTCAATAGCAAGAAAAGTAAAGTACAAGGCTCGTGGTTTTATCATACTAAGAGATGTTCTTTATAAGAAGTCTTACAGTAAACCCCTCTTACGATGTTTGGGGGTTGATGAATCTCAAATAGTACTCTCTGAATTACATGATGGTGAGGGATCAACTCACTGTGGATTCAGGGCTCTAACAAGGAGAGTTTTATTGGCTGGTTATTATTGGCCCTCTATAATGCAAGATGCTAAGGAGTTGGTGAGAAGGTGTGACCCATGCCAGAGATATAGCAATGAAATTCATATCCCAGCCATCCCTTTAGAGTCAATTTCTGAGCCTATACCTTTTGCTCGATGAGGGTTGGATTTGGTGGGACCTCTACCTACGACATCCGGAGGACGCACAACAATAATTGTTTCTATTGATTATTTTTCGAAGTGGATCGAAGCAGCCCCATTGGCAGGAACAACATCAAAAGTTGTCATAAAATTCATTTTATCCAATATCTGTTGCAGATTTGGAATTCCACAGAAGATAACAACAAACAATGGGCCACAATTCGACAACAAGGAAATGGAGAGTTTTTGTGCCTCTAGAGGTATACAACATTGTTTCTCTTCACCTTTTCACCCACAAGAAAATGGTCAAGTGAAGGTGGCTAACAGAACTATACTGTCCGGTTTGAAGAAAAATTTAGAAGGGGCTGCTGGAAAATAGCCTAGTTATTTGCAAGAATTTTTCTGGGCTTCCCGGACTACACCTGAGGCTGCAACACAAGAGTAACCTTTTTCCTTGGTCTATGGGATGGATGCCATAACTCCCATAGAGGCAACTCTCCCTTCATTTCGAGTTCATAATTTCTCCAAACACGCTAACGAGGGGGCTATCCGAGGTCAACTTGATTTGATAGAGGAAAGAAGAGTTAAGGCACACCTTAGAGCTGTGCACTATCAAGGTTTGATGAGAAGCAGGTTTGATTCTAAAATCAAGAGAAGGGATTTTCAACCAGGGGATAAGCTGTTGAGAAACGTTTTCCTACACACTAAAGAGAGGCAGTTCGGTAAATTGGCTCCAACTTGGAAAGGACCCTATGTGGTCATTGAAAAGCTTAAGCCTGGAACATACCGGCTCCAAGACAAAGATGGAAGGATGTTGAATCACCCTTGGAATATTGAGCACCTCCGGATGTACTTGGAGTAGAAACTATGTAAATATTTACTTGTTTAAAAGTCCATGTAAATATTTGGGGGCATACTCTTTCCTACCCTGGTGGCGCGGGGAGGTTTTAATGAGGTATCTGGGCTCTTTTATAAAATTTGATGCCTTCTTAAAAATTCGGAGTGTTCTTACTTTGTTTCTTGTTAAATTTTTGTTTAAATACAGGTCGGCTTAAATTGAAGGAGTGATGACTACTTAAACATTTGTCATCGGAGAATTTAAACACTCTCACTTTAGAATGTTTGTGAAATAACTAAGGGCTGTTTAAACGTTAGCCACCAAAATTGAAAAAAAAACTATGAAAGAATGCGAGAGCTGTGCAAAATAAAGACATCCATTAAAATAACCGAAGTGCCTTGGCCATCCAAGGACTTTAAGTTGTCAAAACAAACAGATCTATCCGGTCGAAGACTGGACACAGTTACAAAAATGCCTTGGCCATCAAACGACTTTGGTTCAATCAAAACAAAAATGAAAAGATAATTACTCTAAGACTGAGCCTTTGAAGATGGCTCAGCCTCACTCGTTTTCTTCTTCTTGAGGTTATCATTTTCCTCATTTGGACTCTCCCCCGTGTTCTCTTCCTCATCGGATGAGTCAGCACTAGAATAATCATGCAAGTCTCCATCAGCCATAGTGTGTAAGGGAAGGTCTTCCTACTCTACATAAGTCCACAAATCTCCCAGATTCCTCTTCGGGAACTTTTCGTGAAAGAGCAAGACCTTGTCCGACTTCACTTTGGCATACATCTCTTCCTGAGTATCTATCACATTGTTGGCATAAGCATCAATCTTGGCTTGGATTTTTTCCTCTTACTCCCTTAGCAGATCAGCTTTTTCCTCTGCAGCCTTGGACACCGAGTCCTCGAGTGCGATCTTGTCATTGGTCGAAGTATGAATGACTTGGTCCTTGGCCTTCATCTCCTCTTTCAAAGAGGAAAGATCTTTCTTTAACCCGGACTGCTTTGCCCGGAGGTCTTTGATAGTATCTTCTAGTGTAGCTACCTTTGTGGCCTAACCCTCCTGGTTCTTCTTTAACTCCTCATTTTCTCTCTTCAAAACATTAGCATTCTGGGTGGCAATGAGGAGGTCGTTGGACAGTTTCTCTTTGTCAAAATTAAGGGCAGTAATGATAGTTGACTGACCTCACACTTGTTTCTCCAGAACTAGCATTGGCTGAATATTACTCAATATAGAGTGAGTTATAACATCTCTTTCACTTGAAATGGTGAAAGATTTACCTTTGAAGGTAACGGTGTTCGAAGTGCTTGAAGGGAGGTAGGGCCCAGCAAAGTCATCGCTAGGGAGGTTTTCAAAGTAGTCACCAAGTCCCTCAAGCCCTGTAATGTCGACACCATCAATACTGATGTCTCCTCCTCCAACCTCATCGGTTTGAAAGTCACTAGGGATCTCTTCTTCTCTTGTTGGATCAGTAGGGTCAACAAGAGGGAGGGGCTCCGGAGGCCGGAGAGAAAGTTCATCACCCCTGGAGGTCTTTTTCTTCTTGGCCTTCTTGTCCTTGCTTTCTGCTCCTCGTTTCCTGTCTCTCTTAGGAACCCTTGGAGGTTTTGGAGATCCTGCCTCTTCCGTAGTACTCTCGTGCTCCGCAACTTCTAAAAGAGCAGCATCAATCTGACTTGGAACTGGCCCCTCTTGGTTTGTTGGAGCAGTTTCCTCCGCTTCGGTGGGGTTAGCTTCAACCATACTCTTCTTGCCCTTCCCTTTTTTTCCTTTCATCTTACTTGGGGCCTTGGCGACCAGGAAAATACAGTGACTCGTCTGATGCGTTTGTTCTTTTAAGGACTACATCCGGAGGGGGTGGAGTGGTAAGTTCCTCCCAAGTTAAATCCTTCCGGTCAGTAGTGTTCCAGAGGTGGGACCTTGCAAGATTGCCTCCAGTAAAGGCGTTGTGGAAGAGATTATCCAACTTTTCAGCAGCCCAAGTGTTTATCTTAGTGCAAGTAATCTGCCCGACTTTTAAGTAATCATTGAAGTCTTTAGGCAACACTATCAAGAAACAAAAAAAAGAAGAGAATAGAGACGAGACAAGTCAGTTTAACAAATTTGATAAAAATAAAAATGAGAATGTAAGGTGGGATTCTTACTATCGCTTCGCCATCTGCTGGTGAGGAGACTCGGGTTGACTCCGGCTTTGATGTTCCTCCCATTCTCCCAAGTGCCACTCACGAACAAGAAGTGAGTCCTCCAATTTCTCTCCGACTCGAGCAGGTCATGCACTGCTTTATAGTTATCACCCATGTTGAAGTGATAGAAGGGAATATGGGGGTTTCTGCAGAGGCTGGCCACAGCTGCGAATTCCTCCATTGGAAGAGGAATTCCTGATAGCATGGAAGCCATGATACAGGCCATGAGAGTGTACCAGGCATTAGGGCTCAGTTGACTTGGGCAAAGCTTGATGAGGTGGAAGTATCTAACTATCTCCGGATCTAAGGGAAACCTTAGTCCCTAGTTAAAAAGTTCAGTGAAGATAATTATTTCACTGAGCTTGTAGTCCATCTAAGTTTCAGGGTCTATTGGGATCCTTATTTTTACATTCTCCGGAATCCCCCACTTTGTTCGCATCCGACCCAGTTCGGCTGTGTGGATGAAGGCATAATTGTTTTTTGCAAAGCAAGTAAATACTTAACACTAACCTTGTGGAAACAAGGTCCCACTTTTCCCTTAAGGATCTCCGGCAGATCTGGATGCCTTAGGCATAGCTTTTCTTTGCCTTTATCCTTCTTGGCAGCACCAACATCACTCGTTTATCCGGAGACTTCGGATTCAAACGGAGCCTCTTCAATAGAATCCTCCATTACTTTCTCCATTACCAAGGAGGGGTTTTCAGTTGTTTTTGGGTGAGGGGAGTTAGAAGTTGGTTCAGTCTGACCTCCGGACTGTTGGGCTTCAATACTTTCTTGAACTCTGGCCTCCGGTTGGGGCTCAAATGCGGTGGTTTCTTTTCGGAGGCTTGAACTAGATGCCTCCGGTCCGGACATTTTGTCCCTAGGAACGTTTATGGGTGCCTCTGACCCCGTGTTGCTGTCTTTGGCCCCTGATTTTGAAGGTGTACCTTTTGAAGCCTGCCCTTTTACCAGGCAACCTCTTCTCCGATTGACTAATATCTCTGGAGAGGCATCAGCATCTGGTCCCATGGCTATGAAAGGAGAAGGCTTCTTAAAACTAGTGACAACTTGCCCTGGTTCAACAATAGGCTCTGATTCCTGAACCGACGAGCCTGAAACAATTGGTGAGAGTCTGGTTTGGAACAACTTCCTAGGTTTAACGCTTCTAGTTGAAGAAGAGCCCTGATCAGGCTCTGTGCTTGGTGTTACTGGTTTGTCAGCATAAGAGACGGGGAGGCCGGCAGCAATGCACCTTTCTCGTTCAACTTTTTAGGCCTTTTCTAACTCCGATAAATTAAGCCACCCACCTTTGATCAAAGCGTTCCTAGTTGTGAACATAAACTCACAACCAAAAGAAGGTTTTTGTTTTTGAGAGAAAACTTTGAAGTTTAAGCAAAGTAAGATTGAAGAGGATGGTAAAACAGTAAAGGAGTAACTAATTTATAGTAAATGTGCAAAAAGTGCTTTGATACCTAGGAGAATTCGAAAGGGTTGCAATGATTAAAGACGGCTCTGATGTCATCTCCATTAAATGGAAAGGTTACTTTTTGAAGAAGGTGGGAGCGCCATTCTAGGTGAAAAAACGGCTGATGTGACGAACCAGAGAGAGACACGTCTCCCATGAATTCTGGCAAGAAACCGTTTAGTTTTCAAGAACTTTTTCAATTCGAATAAAGCTATAACACAGTTCGAAGGTCCTGTCCGGATGTAACTGTCACCAGCAACATGCTATTTTTTAGGTCTTGCCAAAGGTTTTTGAACATTACCTTTAAAAAGGGCTACTGATGAGTCCAGATTCTGTTACCACACTTTATGGGAACCGGACAGGGTCAATTCGGATAATGTCCATTTCACCGGACAGGGGCAGTTCGGACAACTATCATCCACTGAACTATCCGAACAGAACTAAAGTACTTAAAACATAATCACTTTTTGACTAAGCTGCTTATTTATTTACTTAGAACTAATGGGTCTTTAAACTCGACCCAAATCCATTAAACATGACCTGAAAGCCCATGTGGCCCAAATATAAGGGTATAAATACCCAACCACCAATATTAAATGGGGTAATGAAAATTAAATACAACTAGGCAGCTCAATTCTCCCTCTACATTCTACCCAAACATTAATTACTCTCAAAATTCCACAAAACTCTAGATAAAAGTTACAAACTTACCCTCATACAAAAATAAACCGCACCAATAATAAGTAACAAAATTTAGATGGTCGATCCTAAAACTCATACAAAAATGTATAAATAATAAAAATTCAATTCATCAAATAAGTAAAAACTCAATTACGTATAACACACTTAATCAAATCAGTCAAGCCAATCAAACTAGTCAAACCAATCATTAGAATTTAGGGTAATCAAATTTATATATAATAGAATTCAAACCAACCAAACCAAATCAATCTAACCAACTTAACAAAAAGAACCAAACTCAGTTAATCAAATTCAAATCCGACAAAAAGAATTAATTAAACAGACTAATAGAAAGAACCTAACTCATTTAATCCAACTTAAGTTATACGAAACAAATTATAGAACCAAACTCCGATAACACTTCTTAATCTAACCAAATAATTATAAGCACAAATTACAACATATGCTTTTAATAAAGTTATATCGATTTGAAAGATATTATGGGTTATGTGTCCCTTATACAAACCAATGACGTGATGTAGTATAGTTTTTACCATCATGAAAGCGTTTGGTACTACTTTATAAGAACGGGTAGGAGTAGTAATTCTCAAGTCTCCTTATATTTCAATATAACGAATAATGAAAGAAGAGTGAGTAGACTCATCATCATATAACTCACGCATATTAAAATTGTTATGAACATGCGTTAAACGAATAAGAGATCGTACGATGTTTATGAACAACGACTAAAGGTTATGAGTTTGGATATATATATATATATATATATATATATATATATATATATATATATATATATATATATATAAAAGTCTCTTCGATATACTGACTCATCTTGGCAGCAAGTACGTTTCTACCCGAATTCAAAAAGTCATGATCCGCTACAAAAAGATGTCGCGTGAGAGAAACAAATGAGGGAAATTTTTAAAATCTAAACTTTAATAGACAAAATATACGAATTCAAATTTTAATTTATTTAATAAAACATGATAATGTTTCTATAAATACATATAGTAACCGCCCAATTTTGTAAAAAGTTATTATACTTGTATTTTAATTTCTTAAAATCTCTCGTATTCGAAAGTGAAATCAAACTAAATAAGTAGATTTTTTTTACTTAAAAAATATTAAAATAAGGTTGAGAGTAAAAAAAGTCATATTTTTGCAATGCACTAGTGCCTATATCCGTTGGTGTTGAGCATGGGACACCCTAAACTTAGAATTTTTTCTATCTAATTTCGACAATAACTCTAATTTTGATACTAACCCCCAAAATCTAATGTATGATTCTAACTAAAAAATTAAACAAAATCACAAATTTTAATCTAAACAACCTAAAATTCATAAAAGATAAAAAAAATTAAACCTAAAATACTTACGTCCGTGGTGGTAGAGGAGGACGTTCTTCTTTCGTCTTCACCACGACGAAGGAGAAGAAAAAAGTGCCGAATTTTATTTCTCCGAAAAACTTAAAAAAAGATTAAATTTTTTGTCTAAAATTAAATCAACTCGTATTTATAGCGAATAAACTCAAAACTAAGTACACTTAAATCATCATTAGATATGTATATCTTGACCAATCAAAATTGTCGTGGTTTTTTTTATAAATTTTCTCATTGTACCTGTTTTTTTACATCTTGAAATAAAATTTGCTTTGCTATCCCCTTCTGACATTTTCACAGGAACTAGAGTCTGAGATATTGAATCTTGAATTCTTATAGAAGAGTTGAGTTAATATACTTAACTGATTAAGTTTTTTATTCGTAGTATACTACTTTTACTTTTTATTTAAGAAAAAATATATACTATATTTTTTTCTTCTGATTTTCTAATTAAACTTTATTTAATTATAATTATAAAATGTTGATATATGGTAGTCTAAAAGTATAAGTTGATTAAAACAAAATACACTTGTTTTAAATAAATTTATTTTTTAAAAATAAAAATGAAAAACGATCTAAAAATCCAGCTAGTCGGGTCATCTCATCAATTTTCACTCGTGTTAGTTTAATTTGTGTAAACATCTTCTATCACCTAAAAACAAAACCCCTAGCATTCTGTCTAGGTCTTCCAAGACGAAAATATAAGATTTAACTGAAACTGTCGAAATTTGGTTCTTTTTGATTCCTCTTAACATATGATATGTCGTCTTTAATGAATTATCTTATGTGAGTGGAATGCATTTGATTTTGATGTATGATTTTTTCAATTGTGTTCAGATAAAATTAGAAAGATTTAAATCATATATCTATTATTTGTTTTAGAAAGTTTTGGTTAACTGAAAAAGAAAACATGGTTCCTCCCTATTTTTTTAGTTTCGTATTATGGTATCAATGTTATAAAGGATTCTGGGTTCAGGAATGACTTCAAGGTTTCAGATATCATCCTTGAAAGTCATTGGAATTGCCCTTCAAATATTAGATCGGCTAGAGTTAGAAGACGTTCTAATCTTCTGGAGATCAACAACCTAATCCTCACCTGCCCTTTCCTAACATCAATTCCCTTGATGTTCTTTTTTGAATTGCGAAGGCTGGCTACAATTACTTCACAATCAATGATACCTATAACGTTAATCGTACGCCTGCCCCTCTTATTGGATGTGATGGGTTAGTATAGAGTAAATTTAATATTTATCGTCCCCATTTTATTTTATGGCTTGTTATCTTGGGAAAACTTTCTACCAAAGATAAGCTTCTCAACTGGGGTATCAATACCCCACCTGATTGTACCTTATGTAACTCTGCTTCTGAAACTATTGTTCATCTCCTCTTTAACTGTAATTTCACTCATAGTATTTGGACCTATGCTAGTGCTAAACTGGGTTTCCCTTTTTCTGCTAGTGCTTAGATTTCAGATAGTTAGAATAATCAAGACTAGATAAGACTTTGATGGCCTTTGTTATAGCAGTATGGTATGAAATAACAATGCTTTTAAACTTAACATCATTTATGTTTTTCCATATAATGTCATAAATGATAGATGGTATAATGTGTCTTACACGAATTTCTTTAGTTGTAGACCAGAACCATGTCCTAGACATATGAGTGATTGGCATGTAACTGAAAATTTGTAAATTTGCAAAATGTCTCCAAATAGACCAGGTAAACTTACAAGTAACAAATAGATGATTAGGAGATTTAATGTCCATACATAATTGGCATTTTGAAGCTAACGATATATGCTTCTTCTGCATGATAGTGTTAATAGGTATATAATTGTGAATCAATTTCCAATGTAAGAAAGATAATTTTCTGCACGTAAGAGAATTTCATATTCTACTAAACAATTAGACTTGTTATTGTGACATCTAATGTGATCCCATGTTTTCTTTAAAGAGAATTTACCACTTTTAGAATGGTTCCAAATTATATTTTCCTCACTTTCAGGTTTAACTGTACATGTCTTAATTCTGTCCATAACATTTGGAGGCAACAAATCTTTACTCTATTTAGATGTCATTTATTATCAGACTAGTAGGTCTTTACCATTTATGTTTTAAACCAATTATTATCAATTTTGTCATCTAGAGTTAATAATGGATGATAATTGGACCAACCAACCAAAAGTCCACTATACCCGAGCCAAGCTTCCAACTAATGTTAGGTTATGCATATTTCTTAATGTTAGACATTATTTTCCACACCATAGAGCTAGCTTTTGAGTAGGAAATTTGTAAAAGATGTAGATCTTTGCAGTATATATTGTGCATTAGGTTAGAACATGTAGATTTTGTATCCCTAAAGTTAATCCATAACTTGCTAGAGAAGGAGTCTTGAATTTGATAAATTTTCCTGATATTAAGGCCTCGTTCCTTGTAAGGCTTACAAATAGAGCTCCATTTACACCAGTGTATTTTCTGGTCAGAATTAGAAGATCCCCATAAGAATCTATTAAATATTTTTTCCAATTTTGTATAGAACAACTTTACGAATAAAATTACATTACATCCAATATAGAGTAATGCTCATAAAGACAGAGGTGATAAGTGTTAACCTCCTAGCATATGATAGATAAGAAGATTCTCAGTCTTTAATCTTGTTGTTGATTTTGCTGATTAGACTGTTATAGTTGCTAGCTTTTTTGTTAGTGTTGATAGTTATTCCCAAATAGTGATTAGGTAAAGTGCTAGCACTAAAACCAGTCCTATAAGACATGACTTTGATCTTCAATGAATTCGTACTTGAAGCAGTGACTATTTTTGTTTTTCCTCTGTTGATCACTTGACCTGAAATGTCTTGTTATGCCGCTGGAAAATTGTTGAGATAATCAAAAGTAGAGTATTTGATGTTAGTGATAAAAATAATGTCATCTGCAAAGGCTAAGCTAAAAGTTGACATACTACTTCTGTTTTTGAAATTCATGGTTTTATTAGACTCGAAAAGCTAGTTTAAACCTCTAAGTAAGACTTCTTCTACAATAATAAAAAGACTTGGAAAAATTGGATCCCCTTGCCTCAAACCCTTTAAATTTTTTACAAAACCAATTGCCTCACCATTAACAATTATAGATACATTGACAGAAGATATTTAATCTTATTGATGAGGCTCATAAAGTTGTTAGAGAAGCCAAAATTACTAAAGACCTTAATGATAAAACAGTGGGTTATTTTTTCAAAAGCCTTGGACATATCAAGTTGAATTAATATGTTATTGTCTTTGACATTTTTGTTTAGATCATAGATTAGTTCTTTGGCAATTAAAATGTTCTCTTAGATAGATTTGCCAGCCATAAATCCACCTTGAGTATTAAATATAATTATGGGTAAAACTTTAGCTAATCTATTATTAAGTATTTTTGACATAATTATGTTCAATAGAGAACATAGGCTTATTGGTTTGTAGTCTTTCCATCCAAAATGATTTCCAGATTTAGGAATCAAGAAAATGCTAGTAGCAAGAATACCTTTAGGTATATCGTTACCAAGCATAAATTATTGCATAACTCTATTGAGGTATTCTTTTATTATTTTCCAACATGTTTTATAAAAACACTGATTGTAACCATTCATACATGCAGCATTTGAAGGGTTCAAGCTGTTAATGATTTCCCAAATCTCCTCTTCACTTGGAGGCAGCATCAATTTATGATTGTCTTCGTGTGTGGTAAGAGATGGAATGTTGTTGAAGATGCAGTCCAACATTTTTTCTTGCTCATCCTTCTTGCTTTTGTAGGGATAATTTGTAAGAGCGTCTTTGAAGTTAGAGATAACAGAAACACTAATTGATTGACTATCAGTTATCCAGGTATTTCCTTCTTTGATTCCATTAATGCAATTCTTCTTTCTTTTTCTTTTTACATAGTTGTGAAAAAACAAAGAGAGAAGTAGCCGCAGGAAGCGGCTAGGGTTTTGTGTTTATTAGAAAATGTTCCTTTTTGTTTTATTGATGCATTAGAGATATTAACTCAATAGGAAGCGTCAGGATGTCTGCTAGTTGGTCTTCGGATCTAACAAACGGAAGTTCAACTGTCCCATCTTCAATATTTTCTTTTATGAAATTCCTATCTATTTCAACGTGATTTGTTCTATCCTGCCGTACCAGGTTCTCTGAAATCTTAATCGTAACTTTATTATCGCACATTAACTGAGTTGGACACTTCAGAGGGGATCCGATTTCTTTCATTATCTTCTTTAACCAAAGTATCTCGGAAATCCCCTTAACGATTCCTCTAAATTCTGATTCAGCACTTGAGAGTGATACTACTTTCTGTTTCTTACTCCTCCAAGTCACCAAGTTACCTCCAAGAAGAGTAAAGTAGCCAGCAGTTGATCGCTTGTCGTTAGGATTCCCTCCCCAATCAGCATCTGTGAATACTTCAACATCAAGGTGCCCATTTTCTTAAAAATTATGCCTTTTCCTGGTGTGCCTTTGAGATATCGAATAATCCTCATTACTGCCTCCATATGGTGTTCCTGAGGATGATGCATGAACTGGCTAACTACTCCCACCGCGTACGCAATGTCGGGTCGAGTGTGAGCCAGGTAAATCAATTTTCCCACCAAACTTTGGTACCTTTCTTTATTTGTTGGTCTGACACCTTCAATTATCTTTAGTTTGTGATTCACAACCATAGGAGTGCCATTTGGTTTGAAATCCACCATGCCAACTTCAGCTAATAAATCTAATATATATTTCCGTTGGGAGATATAAATCCCTCCTCTTGACCTAAGAACCTCGATTCCTAGGAAATACTTCAATCCCCCAAGGTCTTTCATTTCAAACTCCTTGAAGAGGTTTTTCCTAAGAGAGCTAATTTCTTCTTCGTCATTCCCCGTTATAATCATATCATCGACATATATTATAAGGCAAGTGACTAATTCTCATCTCTTTTTGTAAAACAAGGTATGATCCCCATTACTCTGTTTGTAGTGATACTGCGTCATTGCCATTGTAAATCTCCCAAACCAAGCACGAGGAGACTGTTTGAGCCCATATAATGTCTTTTTCAGTTTACATACCTTATTTTCTTGAAAACTATCAGAGAACCCTGGTAAGGGTTCCATATATACCTCTTCTTCCAAGTCTCTGTTTAAGAAAGCATTATTTACATCAATTGATGAAGAGGCCAATCTTTATTCGCGACTATTGAAAGTAAAACTCTGATAGTGTCAATCTTTTCAACCGGAGAGAACGTTTCAGAGTAGTCTATACCATATGCTTGTGTATATCCTTTGGCAACCAATTTTGCCTTGTGTCGCTCAATGGTGCCATCAGATTTATATTTTATATTAAACACCCATCTACACCCGACAACTTTCTTCCCCTGAGAACGAGATTGGTGGTAAAAAAATAATCGCATTCTAAGAAGTCACAGCCCATGGTGACATGGATTCGATGAGTAACCGGATTTTAACACCGATAACCTATTTGATGGACACAATATGCAATGAATACACACTTTTCAGCACATGGATTAAGTTTATTTTGACTAATTTTAGGGATATGAACAAACACCGAACAACCAAAGACACAAGGTGGTAAGGTCATAACAGATGGAATTGTAACTTGGGTGGCAAGCACTTGTAATGGAGTTTTATTTCCTTGACATCAGGTTGGTAGACGATTTGCAAGATATGTGGCTGTAGTAAGAGCTTATGGCCAAAGATAATGAGGAACTCTAGATTCAATCATAATAGCACGAGGTTTTTCAAGTAAAGTACGATTTTTTTGTTCTGAAGTACCGTTTTGTTGAGGTGTGTTTGGACAAGTGGTTTGATGGACAAGACCATTTTGTTTTGAAAAAATTATGCATTGTTTGGTTGACAAACTCTGTTCCATTATCTAAACCGAGAATCCGTATTTGTTTTTCAAATTGAGTCAAAATCATTTTGTAAAAACAAACAAATATTTCTGGTACTTACGATTTATGTTTCATGAAGTATATCCAAGTCATTCTTGAGAAATCATCCACAAATAAAACAAACTATCTTATTTAATTGTTAGTGGAATTTAGTGATGGACCCCAAACATCAGAATGGATTAGCGAAAAAGCATAATCAACTCTAGTATTACTTTGATTAAATGAGACCCTACCATTTTTTTGCAAGAATGCAGGTTTCACATTTCTCATGAATGGAATTATTCAAAAAAAGACTAGGAAACAAACTCTTAAGATAGCTAAAAGAAGGATGACCAAGTCGTCGATGCCATAACCAAAGTTTCCTTTCAGTTGTTCCGTGAGCAAGCATGGTATGTCCCTTATGAACTATCTCATCAGCATAATAGAGACCTCCTTGTTCATTACCACGCCCAATGATCTCCTTCGTACGAATGTCCTGTAAAATGCAAAAAATTGGATACATAAGAACCACACAATTGAGTTGTTTTGTCACTTGACTAACAGATAATAACTTTAAGGATAGTGAAGGAATGTAGATGCAGTTTTTAATTTCTATTTTTTCCGAAAAAATAAATGAACCTCCCCCTTTGACTTCACAAATTTCTCCACTATCAGTTTCAATATGGGACTTCTTTGGAGATGACATGTCACTAAAGTCTTTAGGATCATAAGACATGGTGTCGGTAGCCCCACAATCAAAGATCCAATTCATTGATTTCTCAAACCCTTTACCTCCAAGTTTTTTCATAGAAGTTCGCCACCATTCCTCCAAAACCAGTGCCACTTCCTTGCTCAATTTTAGTCGGATCTTCACCGCCATTTATAGACGAAACCCGTTTGACATTAGATCTGAAACGCTGATTATTTTTCTCCTTATGACCATCCTCCTACCATTCTGGATAGCCAACCAGCTGGAAACATGTCTCTTTAGTGTGTTTCTTCATCCCACAATGAGTGCAATACAACTTGGATTTATCTTCTTTCTCTTTGGATCAGAATTTAAACCTCTGTGCAGAATCTTTAGCAGCCAAACCCATTCCAATTTCAATCGAGTCACTATCAGAAGAACTTGATTTTAGTATATTAAGCCTGGCCACTTCCCTTCGTATTGTAGCATATGCTGTTTCCACGGAAGGAAGAGGATCCTTTTTCAGGATATCTCTCTTGACTGGTTCAAGCTTGTCATTAATCGCCATTAGTAATTGATAGAGTCTTTGTTCTTGAGTCTTCTTATTGTAGATCTGAATGTCTTCTTGGTCTTTTATAAGGTTCGGATCTCGCCTATCTATAGACATCCAGATGTTCTGCGATTTTTTCCACAAGTCTTCTAGTGTATCTGACCCTTACCTTAATGAATTAGCCCTCTTGTGAAGGTCAAATACCTGTAACGAATCTGTGCCAGAACCGTATGTGGTGGCTAACCCATCCCATAGGGATTTTGTAGTGGGATATTGCGAGACATTATTCACCAAGCTGGATTTAAGATTCTGGATAATCCATATGAAAACACATTGATGAGCTCCCCTGTAATGTGAAAACATCTTGTATATATTTTGTCAGTTTTGGATAGAGGTGTCAGCTCCCCTGTAATGTGAGAACCTCTCCCCCTTCCCCCAATTGATTTCTTCATCAGGTTTGCCCATAGGGCATAGTTGTCACCACCGAGTTTAATCCCTAGGGATAAATTCTTGGGGTTAGTTGTTAGTTGTTGTGTTCCGAGACCATTTCTCAGAATGGTAGCATATTTAACCAATGGAAATGTATTCTTAACTTATATACGGATCTTTCTTCCCATATTTAACCAATGTGGGATGTTGGACTTTTGGTCTCACCTAACAATCCTCCTCTCGAACAAAGTACCACTCTAGCCTCCTCTCAAATGACTTCCATCCGCCTACTCTAGTCAGGTGGAGAGAAACCTGAACTTTAGAGCTTTAGGGCAGATCTATCTGCTCACACTGTGTCGCTCCTTGATCAAGCCACATGCTTGATGAGCTATCAGGCACTCCATCTTTAGATGAATCTGCGCTGCTCCTTGATCAAGCCACCTGCTTGATAAAGCATCTGGCACTCCATCTATTCAGCAGATCATTCACCTTGAGTATGGCTCATGGAATCTGGTATGATGTTCGTATCTGATAATTTCACCCACATCACACCCATCACATCGCGTTCCGTCTGGGCTTGGTGCTCTGATACCATGTTAAAAAACAAAGAGAGAAGTAGCCGCGGGAAGCGGCTAGGGTTTTGTGTTTATTAGAAAATATTCCTTTTTGTTTTATTGATGCATTAGAGATGTTAACTCAATAGTAAGGCTCCCAATATATAGAGAACTTAGAGGTCTATACAAGGAAACTTAATACACTGAATATTCTAACAATGTTGTTTTACTCTTGATGTTTGATTTTCAGCATTTGAACTTATTCTTCAAGAGCCTCCACTTTATTGAGTATATTTCTAAAATATAGCCTGTTCAAGATTTTCAAACCTTCCTTAACCCTTTTAAATTTATGCCAGAACTTGAACAATGGATCCCCATCAATATCTAGGTTCCAGTTATTTTCCATAAAAGTAAAAGTATTTATCTAAAGCCCACATGTTGAGAAATTTGAAACTTTTTTTAGGATTAAGATGTCTTTAGATATATTGATGCATAAAGCATTTATATTGAAGCAAGTTCTAGCTTTATGAATAACTTTAGTTTCACCAAATAATTTCGACCAGTTATTATTGATAAATACCTTGTTCAAACGTTTCCACTTGGTTTTGTTGGACCAAGTATATTTTGATCCAGCAAATCCAGGATCTTCAATCGTGTAGTCTCTGATCATCTCATTGAAATCATTAATACTATTTTGAAAGAAATAAGTACAACCTAATTAATCATCAATAGAAGAAACTACGTTAAAGTCACCCATAATCATCCACTCTATGATAGTAGAAGCAATGGCTCACAAAGTGTTCCAGAGTTCAACTTTGTTGATTCTCTGGCACTTAGCATAGACTAATGTAATTAGAAAGAAATAGTTAAGAAAATAATGTCTAATTTCAGAGTGAATGCATTGATAGTGGTTAATTATGACATTTATAGATATATCGAACAACCATACTTTATTAGAGGTATGAGATATGAACTGATTAAAGCCTATTTTTTTAGCAATACTTTCAATATTGTCACTACCAATCAGAGGTTACTGAATGAAAACAAATTTAATTTGATTTTTTTATTAAGTATTTGAGCCTTCTAATCGAAGACTGAACTCTAATACCTCTTATATTCCAGTTAAGCAGACTGATCATGGTTAATGAAAGAGGATTTAGATTTACTTGTTCCTGTGAATTGAAAGGCCTTGATGATCTTACTTTTGGTTTTATTATTTCCTTTAGCTTGTTTTATTTTCTTATCAAAAATCTCTTTAAAGCTTGTGTCATATTCTTCTTTATTGAACTCTTGCGATGCTTGATTTAATTTAATATTTCATTTGCTTCCTATTGGTGAAGAATGTTTGCTTCCAATATTACCTAGCTTTGGTGATGAGTTATCAGATACTAGATTTTCATAGTCTAGATTATTAGATACATTATATTCATACTCCAAAGTGTGAATTGCTTTAATGATTTCCCTATTGTTCTTGAGTTTTAAATCCTTATTTGGGAATATTAGATTGCTTCATGCGCTTTCTTTGTTCTGTTGTCTTATTTCTACCATTTGGATTGATTATAACTCATCTAATCTGATTCTTGATCTTCTCTTGGATGATATTTGCTTGTGGTTTACTTGTAGCATCTTATTTTGTAGTACTTTTATGATTCATCTGAGTATAAGGTTGAATTGATGTCTGGGTTTTCTTACATTGTTCATTGTCGTGACACAGGTGTTGACAATTCTTATAATATTGTGGAATGTTAATGTAACCGATTTTAGTACAACACCCTTGATTTGAGCCAAATCATATCCAAACATCATCTAAAAGTTTTTTTGACACATCCATCTCCACCTAGGTAGAGCAATAGTTGTGAAATGCTCTGTTTTTGTCGTGAACCTTGATAACTAGAGGATCTCCAACAGCAGAAGCAATAGTTTTGATTATACTTTCATTGAATAACTTTTCAATCTTAATCAAGACTCACATGATTGAACATTCTTGATTGACATTGAAGTTTCCAATCCATTTCAAGAGACGCATCATTGCGTTTTTAAATCAATATATCAATATATATTGTATATTCAATCAATATATTATTTATATTATATATATCCAAAAATAAATTATAAATATATAATTCTATATTATTATCTTTTAAAATCAATATTTTATATATATTACTTCGTCATTTCCTTAATAATTTAAATTTTAATAAAAAATCAATTCCAAATTAAGTGTCTTTGAGTATTACAAAATTAAGTGTCTTTGAGTATTACCGATACAATATTAAATAACATTAAGTATCTATGACCAATTAAATTCATTTGTTTTTTTATAAAAGAAATATAGCTTTTATTATTTCGTACCAATCAATTTATTTATTTATTTTATATAAAATATAAATAATAATTTATTTTTTAATATTTTTATAATTTCTTTAAGGGTTTGGCTAACGGGTGTCATGGCACCGGTTAATGAGCATTTAATAACTTACTTTTTAGTGAAATCAACGTGCTTTTTATACTTACAATAAAGAGTAAAATTTATAGACAGAATTACCCTTCTACTTAATAAAACATATGTACTGTTGTTTTAGAATTAAAAATAATATATATATATATATATATTTCTTAAATAATAATAAAAAATAAAAGTAATTTTAGAAACTACATTTTTGAAATTTAAAAAACACTATTTTATTTCTTTATAAAAAAATCAGTTTCTGTTGTTTTTTTAAAACAACTTTTTTTATAAAGAATATATAAAAAAATAAATATTTATTTTTAAAAATATTATATAGAACTGATTTTTAAAAATAATTTAGAAACTGATTTTTTTAATTTGTATTTAGAAATTTCAAAATAAAACTGACTTAAAATTAATTCAATAAAATTATATTAAAATATATTTTCTAAATTTTATTTTGAAAGTCAAAAATAAAATACTATAAATATATTAATTAGATAAAACATTACAGGATTTACGAAAAATACTCTTCAAAAATAAAAATAATTTATCAATGATTAATAAAACTTAAGTTTGATAAATAATATATTAGTACTTAATTAAATAAAAGATTGCAGTATTTAGGTAAATATTACTCTTTAAAGTATAGTAATATTCTAAAAGGATAGTTATGTACATATAAAAAAGGTATAAAATTATCATTATTGCTGCATTTGAAAATAGTGTAGTAACCAATCAAAAGTCGACATTAAATGCCCACTAACTCCACTAACGGGTGCCCATAGACACCGGTTAGCAAAACCCTTTCTTTAAATATATTATATTTATATCGATTTAATTTTTTATTAGAGTAAATTTAATACTAAATATATTCTTAAAACCCAGCTCCGTCGTATGGTCTTATTTTTCAGTAACGCTTTCTGGTCCAAAAGCATAATCTTGACTAGAGGTGTCAAACGGTTTGAACCAGCACCAACCCGCACCGTTTAAGTCTGAACCACGGGTTGCAGTCTCGGCGGGTTGCGGTCTCGGCGGGTTGCGGTCTCGGCGGGTTGCGGTCTCGGCGGGTTGCGGTCTCGGCGGGTTGCTCCTTATGCGGTCTCGGCGGGTTGCGGTCTCGGCGGGTTGCAGTCGTAATGGGCCAGTTTCACAGTTAAACCGCCAGTTCAAACCACCAGACGAACCATTTAAGAACCGTTTACCAGTTCAAACCATCAGCCAAACCATTTAACCATTTAAGAACCGTTTATCAGAATATATTATAATGTCATTTAAAATTAATTTGTAAGTGTTAATTGAATCTAATTTCAATAATTGAGTTAATTATTCTATTTCATGTATTTTAATTTAAATATGTTATCATTTTAATCAAAATTTTATAATCATCAATTATATTTTAAAAAAATAATTGTAATTTGATTTTGATACGTTTGAATAATATATTACTATTAAATAATATATACCTATTAGACATATAATTGTATTAAAATTTTAAATTATTAGGTGATTCTTTAGATTCTTTCAAGCTTGAAGTGTTTATGGTTAGATGAATTATATAGTTTATTGTATTTTCGAACTATTCAATATTAGAAGTTTATATGCATAAACATAAATTACTTGTAAGTTGTAAAGAACAAAATAAAAATTGAAAGCTAGGTAAGTGATTTAAATAACATTTAATAAAAAATAGAAGCAAAACAAACAATTCATTAAAAATAAAAACCAAACAAGTAACATAGTTGTTCAATCAAATAAAAAAGATAAACATTACAACGATAATGAAAATCAATTGCGAAAAACTAAGGAGCTTCATCGTTGTTGTTGTTAGGTGGTTGACCTTGCAAATGCATGTTCTCCATCATCTGTCGCATATACTCCGACTGTTGGGCTTGAGAGTTTGCAAATCGCTCATTCCATTGATCTTGTCCATGATGCCACTGCTCGTATTGACCATGCCACTGCTCGTATTGACCATGCCACTGCTCGAGGTGACCAAGTTGATCATTCACCCCTACTTGCCACTGCTGTATCTGGCTAAGCTGGTCATTTACCCCCCCCTGCCAATTTTGAAATTCACCTTGCCATTTTGTAAAATCATCATGCCAAACCATTTGTTGAGTATGCGCAAACTCAGCAAATTCGCGATCGGTTCGTCTTTGTTGTGGCGGTACTCGCGAAGAACCACTAGCATTTGGATCGAAAGACACTTCAGCCTCAACTCGATACTGAGTAGGTGGATTTGGCGGTTTTGTAAGACCGTTCGCAATATATATCTGATTCAAGTCTTCTCTATGGTGGTTCCATGCCTCTAATTTCGAAATCAACTCTCCATCCCAAGAGTATATTTCCTGCAAACGCAAAGAGTTTCTACCTATAGCACTAGTCGGCCTCACCTTCACCGGAGTGTACATACTCACATCAGCTCCTTTCGAAACAAGCAATTTACTCAATATCATCCCATAAGGTAGTTTATCCGTACCACACCTCGCAGCCATATTTCGAATCATCAAGCTGGGTAAATTAATTATTCCCTGATTTCGAATCATAAAAGCAGTAACAAATGTTTGAATATATGAAAGCTGCGAATCATTGTTACTAGGTGGAAGAAATATACTATTTACCAATTTCAAAGCTAATTTCCCAATACCATCCAAATTACCCCGCATGGCTCGAAATTTACCGCTAATTTTCGGAGCTTCCGCACCAGGACAAGTAAGAATCTCTACCGCTTCTTCGTAAGACAAAGGCCAATCAGCACTCCATATCGTAGGGCGATAACTAATGGGAGGTAATTTATTACCGGTATAGATATCATGGGTTGGAACGGAAAAAAGATCGTAGAAATCAGTTTCAAAAAAACTAATGTCTTTACCATCAATCAAAGTATTCATTCCTAAACCTCTTGGATCATTTTCGATTAATCTAGCCGTGGAATAAAACCTTCGCACTAGTTCTATATACCAATCACATTTGAATCTAGCTAGATTCATCCAACCTTGGCCATTAGTAGGCTCAATAAGTTTGAAAAAATTTTGCATACCCTCTATTTGGATCAGTTCCTCGTAGTTCAGAAACATACCAGACCAAATTTTTGTTACACCTCGACCTCCTTGCTGATTACTACGGATGCGAATCTCCCCCTCGGGGCGATGTTCGATAGTCTCGCTCTCCGTTGCCTCCTGCTCCATGGTATGCAACAACATTTCTTCCACCTCTCTCAATTCGGAAGTGGTTGGTTTACGAGCGTTCTTTTTTGTTTTCGAAGACATTTGCGAAACCTGAAATTTAAATAGAGTTTGAAAAATATAAAAAAATTTTAGAGAAGTGTAGTAGAGAGAGGGGATAGATTTGTAGTGGAGAGGGAGAGATTTGTAGTGAAAAATATAGGAGGATGTAGGGTGTATTTATAGGGTAATTTTGTGTTTTTTTTTTTTTTTTTTTCTACTAGCCGTTTGATGACGTCAGCATGACGTCATCAAGCGGACCATCCGGCCACGCGTGCGGATGGTCCGCTTTTGGCCGTTGCCAACGGCTAGTTGGTTTGAACTAGCCGTTGGTTGAACCGGGGCATCCGGATGATCGTCCGGATGCCCCGGTTCAACCAACGGCTAGTTCAAACCAACTAGCCGTTGGTTGAACCGGGGCATCCGGACGAGCGTCCGGATGCCCCGGTTCCATTCGGACCATCCGGATGGCGTCCGGATGGTCCGAATTGTCTGTCCGGGCGTCCGGGCGAAACTGTCCGGATGCCCCGGATCATGTGTCCGGACCATCCGGACGCCCATCCGGATGGTCCGGGCGATTTTTTTTTTTTTGTTTTTTCGGTTTTTTTTTTTTTTGGGTCTCCCCTATAAGTAGAGGAGACCCCAACACCAATACTCACACCTCTCAAACAACTCTCTACTTCTCTCTAAATCTATCTATTTGTTCGATAAGTTCTAGAAAACTACAATTAGTTATTTTACTTATTCTACTCCTACTTTCGAAATTGTTTGATTTTTGTTTTTCCGCAAATTGTTTCTTAGTTGTTATTAGTCTAAATTTAGTTGTTCTATCTTGTTATTAGTCTAAATTTAGTTGTTATATCTTGTTATTAGTCTAAATTGTGATTTTATTATTAGTATTTTATTGCATATTTGAAAAAAAAAACTGTTATTAGTTTTAAAATGAATTCAAAACGTAGAAATACTGGGATAAACGCACCATCTAATGTGGATCTCAATACCATGGATGATTTTTCTACAGAATTCCCTCACGTTGACACACTCTCCTCCCGCGAAAGTGGTGGTGGAAGTACTAGTGGGGGGGGATCTCGTAAGAAAACATCTTGGATTTGGAAACACTATACTCTATCAGAAGATGGTTTGTATTGTATTTGTAAAGAGTGCAATAAACGTTATCTTCACGTAAGTGGATCTAGAAATATGGGCACTAGCACTATGGTAAAACATTTATCGAAACATGAAATATATGATCCTACAAAACCTAACCCAACTAATGTTTGCACGAACCCTCAAACAGGTCTTCCTTTTGAGTTTAACCACGATACGTATAGGGAAGCAACAATGATTTATGCAGTCGGTAGTTTACAACCATTTAGTTTTGGGGATTCTTGGAGATACGAAAATTGGATGCAAGTTGGGGTAAACCCACAGGCAACACGCATTCCACGTACCTCTTTGCGATCGCTAGCCTTTAAATATTATTTACAAAGAAAAAAAGAGATTATTCAAACTATGCAGACTTTGCCATGGAATGTTTCGATTACTAGTGATATAGCTACTTTTACTGATTTAGATATGATATGTGTTACCCTCCATTGGATGGACGCCCAATGGGTCCTCCAAAGGAGAATTATATGGTTTGAATCAATTGGGAAGCATACCGCACAAATAATTAGGGAGAGTATGACTGAATGCATGAATGTTTATGGCATTAAAAACAAGATTATGTCTATTTCGTTGGATAATGCATCTTCTAATATTAGTGCTATATCATATCTTATAGCAGATTGCAATCCTCCTTTTCCAAAATTGTTTCACACCAAATGTTTATGCCACGTACTTCAATTAATTGCGAAAGAAGGAATACGTAAGGTTCAGGGTGATTATATTACCCCTATAAAAAATGGGATCCTATTTTGCTCGACATCCGCTGCTAAAAAAAGAGCTTTTAAAACACTTGTTCTTTCAAATGGGAAAAAATATAAGAAACTTTTATTAGATGTCGAAACTAGATGGAATTCTACTTACACAATGCTTGCACGTGCGCATGTTTTTAAAGAAGAGATATCGACGCTTTATAATACATATCGTGAAACACCAATTGAACCAGATCATTGGAAATTTTGTGCACACATGTTAAGATTTTTAAGACTTTTTAAAGAAAACACCCTAACCTTTTCTTCACAAAATCAACCTAATGCTCATTTGGCCCTTTTCACGATTGCTAATCTTGCCATGCATATGGATGAATTTAGATCACATTATGCATGCGTAGACATGGTGCCTGGAATGGAATATAAGTTCACAAAGTATTTTCATCCAATCCCTGATAGTTATTCATTTGCTTGCCTTTTAGATCCTTTTTCACGAAAAGAAAAATTTGAATTGCTAGTTGATTGCTTTTATAAAGCTGTACGGTTTCCTACAGATATACCACCGACCGAACCAATTGACCCTAAAGGATATATTAGCGGTATATATGATAGTTTGTATAATATCTATGATAAGTATGCTGCAAGATATAGATCAAATACATCTACAAATGTAAGCAGTAGTAACAATAGGGGTAGAGGGAGAAATACTAACTATATTCGATTGGCAATGTTACGAAACAACAATGTTACAGAAACCCCTCAATCTGATAATGAGTTGTATAGATATTGGACCACTAGGTTTGACTTTACGAATTATCAAGACCAAGGTATTGAAGATATCATACGATGGTGGGGTACCAAAACTGAAGAGTTTCCTATTCTTTGCAGGATTGTTAAAGAGATTTATGCTATACCTATGTCTACAGTTGCAAGTGAGTGTGCTTTCAGCCAAGCGAGGTTGCAATACACGACTAAGAGAACAAGATTGACGGGCAAAGCACTTGGAGTGCTTGTGGCAGTTAAGGATTGGACAGCGGCGGATAAAAGGATGCAAGACATAGAGTTCAGAGACGAAGTGAACGTAGACGACATCTTCGAAGATTATCCGGATGATTACGAAGATATACTTGAACAAGAAATTGCGGAAGAAAACGAAGCTGACGGCGAAGATTTTACTTACGAAGAAGACGAAGCTGAAGATGAATGATGTTTGTAATAGTTTTTTACTATTTTGTATTGTAATTTGAAAACATTTGTACAACTCCTGGCCCGCACGAGTATAAACTGTGAACGGCTAAATTATCCAAAAATGACTTTACCTTTTATTATAACAACAACAAATGTATTATGAAATACTTATAACTTCATAAGATCTAATTTTGGTTTAAAAAATAATATCAAACACTTGTAAAATTTAAAACCAAATCACAATAGTAATCAAAATGTAATATTAAAATTATAACCGTAGAATTTGTAATATTTTAACATGATAAGATATAGTTTTGCTTTGTATTAGATATAAAAACATAATAATAATAATATTCAAAATATGATAATAACATAAGTAATATTTAAAATTTTAGACTATATAATAATTACAACACTTAAAATATTAATAACCAAAACAAATTAATATTAACAAAAATGTAATAATAATTCTATAATAATATTCAATCTCAATATTTTTTAAATATAACATTTTGGATATAAAATAAATAAAATCAGCATAATATTTACCAATAAACCACCGGTTTTTTACAAATAAACCGTGGTTTCGCAGTCTCGGCGGGTTGCGGTCTCGGCGGGTTGCGGTCTCGGCGGGTTGCGGTCTCGGCGGGTTGCGGTCTCGGCGGGTTGCGGTCTCGGCGGGTTGCGGTCTCGGCGGGTTGCGGTCTCGGCGGGTTGCGGTCTCGGCGGGTTGCAGTCCTAATGGGCCAGTTTCGCAGGTAGACCGCCAGTTCTTAAGCAGGTTGTCAGCTTTAAACCATGGTTCCTGAACCATTAGACACCTCTAATCTTGACAATGTTTCTTGCCTATAAAAATTGTTGCATATGTTACACATTCCGACTTGTTTGAGACTGCATTCTTTTCTGTTCTTTCATGATACCTTGCTTTATCGGGAGCTGTGTTCTTGTTTTGTTGAAATAATGTATCTTGAAAAGGCAGGAATTCTTCCCTTTTGATCCAGGAGACAGAGGAGGAGCTATTTCATCCCATAAATATAATCCAAGGAGAAGAGGAATGCAGAAGAGATGGAATAGGGAATCTAGAAGAGATTGGGAGATAAAGAGGGCTCGGTCCATTCTTGGAGCTGAAAGGAGAGCGCATTCTTTTTCCCTTGATTAAGAAAATCAAATTACCTTTATGATATAACGCTTCCATTAGAGATGCTCTTAGGTGCTTAATGTTAGGTTAGGTTAGTTTTTAATTAAAGTTAGTTTAATTTTTTATTTTAGTAAATATTAGTTTTAATTGAGTTTATTAGTCTATTTTAGGGTTTTTAAAAACAAAACTATATTAGTTTTAATTGGGTTTATTAGTCTTTTTAAGGGTTTTTTAAAGATAAAATTGTAAAAAAAAATAACTTTATAGAATAATTTTAATTTTATTCGACTTCACAGAGTAAAAAAAAATTTAATCTAAAAATAAGGTATTTTAGAATACCTCTTTTCATAATTTGATTTATCAATTCAATTTTGCTGATCCTTTTGATGTCAGGTGGGATCGAACTAGTGACCTGGATGAGAGTGACATTCTATCCAGACCATCAAGCCAAACCGACGGACGTTTTCATAATGGGTTGATATGTGTTTCTATTTATCTATGCTCAAACTACATAGCGTTTTTAACAACATCCACATTTCTCTCTCAACCGAATCTTTTCCTGAAATCAGGGTTTAAAGAAGTCAGACTTACTTCTTCTTTCTTATTTTTGTCCTTCTTAAACAAGGATTAAACTGCTTTTATCGTAACAATTGTGTTATGAATTCTGGATGACTACTTATGACTAATTTCTATAGAACTATGCTTACTTTGGGTTTAGAAAAGTGACTTATTAGCTATATAGGGTGAGTTTCCGAATGCATAAAATTAATTTGGGTTTCAAAAGGTAACTTTCTTTTTATTTAGGTATTAACTTCATTTTTCTAGGTTAAAGCTACATTTGAATTGTCCCTTGAACTAGGATTGAATTGTCCCTTGAACTAACTAGGAGAAGCTACAATTTTCTTACTATAGAAAGAACTTATTATCCAGATTTACTGCAGATAAATCCAAAACAAAAGCTAGATTATGTTGATTGCGGGATTATGGTTTGTGCATTAATAAAAGACTTCTACAATGTTGAATCCTTACTTTCATCAGAGCCAAAATATTTCACACAATATATAGTTGTTTGTAAAAATATTGTAAAAATATTGTTTGGAATATTACTTTGAAGATAAACAAAAATCACAAGACCTTAGATTTATTTCCTTAGAAATAAGTTTTATTGTATTTATTGAAATAAGTTTTATTGTTATTAGTTTTATTGTTGTTTTAGAAATCACAATATATAGTCTTTTTAGCTTTTTTGATATTACAAATTGGAGATCTTAATTTGTTTTTTAAGTTTGATTAAGATTGTTTAATCGTACTTGTATATGGTTTCTCACCTTCTTAATAATTTTTGTGTAATTAATTAAGTGTTATATTTATTATCTATAGAAATATATCAAACATAATTGGTTTAAAATAACTTACCCATCTTGTAAAAACGTAAGAAAATAATTCTTAAACTTCAAACATGAAACAACAACATTCTTCAAAATTAACTAAATTCAATAGTCTCCTTACAAATTATAATAGATTGATAAATCAATGACAATATTATACTCAGATGTTTGTCTCCTGGCAGGACCTCTTGTTGTGGTTTCCAACTCTTTTAAACTGGTTGCATTTGCTCGACCTCTTGTTGTGGTTTCCAACTCTTTTAAACTGGTTGCATTTGCTCTTCTCAAGAATAAGTTTGCCTCTTGATGGGTAGTTAATTGAGTCTTCAGATCCAACAATAGTGAATGCTACTGGAAATAAACTTCAAAAAAAATTAACAGTAAAAAATCAAAAGTTTTAGTACAATAAGAGGAAAAAATAGATAATATTACCTTGGTTTCCATCTTTGGCTATAGCGTAGATTTCCTTTAGATTTCCTTTATCTTTCCAAAGAGAAAAATCCCATCTAGGTATAACATTGGCATACAAATTTGCAACCAATTAATACATGCACCAAATGCAACAAATATCATTTGATCAAACCATACAAGAAAACCTATCACCAAATAGTTAAACCCTTACTTTCTCTAAAGCACGCCATGCAACTCGATCTGAAACTTCTAATCCATGATGGGTTTTTAACATACTCTTAATAGCACTAGCACCAATCTTGTTATTACTTTTGACCTCACTTATAATTTCTTTAGCAACAATATCACTAGATAGATGTTTACTAGCTACATTTTTTGAGAAAGCCCCACAACTATGCTCTTTGATAAATTTCCTAATAATCATAAACTTAGTACCATGATCAATAGTGGTATAGATTCTCCAACCACAACTTTTACTCTCCTTAAAAAAGGAAGCAGAAACACGTTCTTTACTATTCCGTTTGTATTTAAATCTAAAACCATATTCTATAGCAAATTTAGATATAGACTATTTAAAACAAACCGAACCCGTTTTGAAGATTTAACCTACATCTTCAATTTATTTAGCCCAAGGTAGCAAGTTCTAGTGATTTATTATTTAAGAAACTAACATCAGAGTAGTCTGGCATAATATTCATATTTTGGGAAATTTCCACAGGCTCTGATCTATAGCCAGCTTCAACTTGGATTTCTAGATAAATTAAACCGCTCTGCTCGGAGACAAACTCCTCGTCATTAGTCAATAAACAACTTATAAACTGACCAATACTATACTTCATAGTAATATTATCTCTACTCAAAGAGGTCAATTTATCACCTAAATAATCGATAATACCGTTTGTATCCAAAATCATCCAAATATATATATCCTGAGTTTTCATCTATGTCATACATATATGAATAAAATTTACCTTCATTATAATACATATAGGCAATGTCATGTAGATTTCACTAAACTTAATTCTACCAGCCTAAACTCTCGCCACACCAGTATATAGGCATTGTCATATAGATTTCACCAAACTTATTTCTACCAGCCTAAACTCTTCCACACCAGTAACCATTTAAATTATTTAAGTCTATGTACAAACTAAATTTTCATCTTATCCTATACTCATTACTATCACTCATCTTTTTCATAGACAATACGTTTTAACCCAGTATTCATACTAAAAACAAGTCTATTTTATAGAAAAACTAAATGCTATTTACAGATTGGACACAAGTACTAGTTCTATATATTAAGACCGGAGAAGAAACGGAAGGAGAAAGAACTACAAAAATGCAAGAAAAAGGGAAAACTTACCTTTCAAAATTGAGAATACGACGACCGACGATAGTGAAAATAGAATGGAATAATAGCTAAAGAATTTAACGATGATGAAAATACAAAAGAAATGGCGAACAAAGATATTTCCTCGTTGAAATCGAGAGACAAGAGGGTCTGATATTGAAATCGAGAGGAAAAGGGGCTGAAGACTATGACCTAATTTTGAAGTTACTTTGTCCTAATTTTGAAGTTACTTTGTCATTTATTAAAGGTTAAATTGTATTTCAAATTTAAACTTGGACTAGTGGGTAAATAAAATTATATTTTGGTAGAAATAAGTCACATCTATTTTAGTATAAAACTCATAATAAAATTGGAGTATCTAAATTTTTTAATAGTTTAGTCGCACCACACTTTTCAGTTTTAGGTTTTGGGAGGATATATCCGATTTTAGGTCTAAAAGGGATTTGATGCTTGAATTACTTTCTTAATCCATAATTTAATATTTATTTTATTTTATTTGCATTTATTATTTTTATATTTCTTTTAGTTCACCAAATTATGCTATTGAATAATCAAATTGTTTTGTATACTATAAACATTAAATTAAAATTTATTATATTCAATTTCTCATTTTTCATATTAAATTTAAAAATTAATATTCATATAAGACAAACTTAAAAAACGGAGAAAGACGAATAAAATACTAACAACATATATCCGTAGTGTTTTCGAATTTTAAATTTTAAAATCAATATATTAAAAAAAACCAAACTTATATTTTTTTATTCTCTTGAAACTGTTGTAGAATTTCAAGACACCATCATAAAATCAGTTGTGTTTTTTAAAAACAAAAATCTCAAATTATAAAGAATTAGTTTTATTTTAAAAATATAATATAACAACAAATCCTTAGACACTATTCAAAATTAGTTAAATATTCTAAAAAAATAAAAACTGATTTTGAGACACCATCTCCGGATCAATTGCGTTTATTAAACTATTAAAATAACAACTCATTCCGAGAAGACGTTTCATAATCAATTGTTAGTTTATGCAAAAGTTTTTTTTTTAAAAAACAAAAATAATATCACTTTTGTATTTAGTTAGAAATTTATTAAAATTAACACTTTATCTTGATATATTTAATGTTGTGTTGGAGACAAATATATTAAAGGATCGCCTACTATTTATCACACATATATATACTTTACATGAAATTTGAAAGGATAATGCATGTCGGTTAAGACTTGGATTACATGTTAATGACCAGTTTGTACGATGGTGGAAAACACGTTAATACTTTATGATTGTATTATGCTTGTGAGAGGTTTAACAATTATAGAAAGAAAATATTACACAAACACAAAAATATGACAATCCTTTTAAACTTAAAGCTTATCTGATATGTGATGACCTATGGTCTTTGCAAGTTGAATGCGGAAAGAATAATCATGGATGTTATATTTTTGAAGAGATGCCATACAACGAGAATATTGAACAAAGTAGAATAATGTTGGGTGCAAAAGAACTGAATCGACCTTAAAAAGAATCGAACAACTTACAATCAAAATATAAACTAGTTGATTAATATGTTTAAAAATATAATTTTAAAACAGATAATTTTTCTTTGTAAAACTTGGATTCTGATGAACATATCGAAATATATTTATCATTTTTTGTATAATTCTTACAAATCGGAGGGGAATGCGATGTTTTCTGTTACAACCAATTATGTTGCACTAGATTTGAATCAATTATCTTATATGACTACGAATTTCGACGAATTGGGTTGAAATTGGTTTTCAAAGAAGACATCACGTTCGAACCTGATTTGTCGGAATTACGTATTTGCTAGTGTTGAATTTTGTTATTTATTCCAACATATTTTTTCAAAATTCGTAGTTTGGTTTGAATACTCAGCAACTAATTTTGACATGTTGGGTAGAATTAGGTGTTCAACATGACAAATAATTTTGATCTAAGTCAACAGAATTAGTTGTATTATTTGAAAACACAAATTTGAAAAAACAAATCACAAACTAGCTAGTTATGAATAAAAATTGATATTTTTTTGTTAAACTTAACAAAAAGAAAAAGAAAAAAATGTAGAATGTAGTAGGTTGATAGATTACATGTATGCATTCAATACTCATGCATATTACACTAAATATGGTCTTGCAAAATGTATCGAATGCTTGGATAAATAATTTAGATATATGTTAGCTATAGGGTTGTTTGAGAATGGAAAACACTAGAATACTCTTAGATTATGTTTTGTTAGTGAGAGGTAGGGAAAATTATATGCATAAAATTATGGAAACTAAAGTTAAGAGAACGTTCATTTGGCATTGGATTTTGGTCTTTGTAAATTTTTTAGGGGAAGTATGACTTTCTTTGAATTATGGAACAAAAAAGAGGAATAAATTGTTGAATAAGAAATGAAAAATATAGGAATAAAATTCTTCAAACTAAAGTTAAAAGAAGATTCATTTGCATAAAAAAAGTGATTGTCTTTTCAAACTTAGGACTTATTATATTGGCGCTAAAAGCATAATTACGGACCCGAGACTTTCTTTGAATGATGAATCGAGATAATTAAAAAATGAGGAATAAATTTTTGATTAACAAACAAACAAAAATATAATTTTTTATTAAAACTAAAGTTAAGATTAGATTCACTTGCACAAAAAATGATTATGTTTTTAAAATTATTGATATAAACTAGTTTATTAACATATTTAGAAATATTATTTTGAAACGAACAATTTATTTTGTAAAACTAGGATTCCAACGAATGAATCAGAATATATAGTGGCGGTCATAGGTTAGTGCAGGAGAACTCCTAGATGAGACAGGTAGAGAGGCACTCAACCAAAAGATGGCTAATAATCTCACATGAGTCATTGCAAAAGAGACAGTTCGGAGTAGCGAGGTCTCCCTAAGAGATAAGATGGTCTCTACTGGAGAGGTTACCCTGAACAGTTAACCATGTAATAAAAATCGTGTTTTGGAATATTATACTTATTCGACACAAGGTTAGTCCAAGAAACATTGGGGCAGAAGGGAGGATAGAATGATATGCGCTACTTATAGTGAAAAAAATTCTAATCTAATTTGGTATCCAAAGTTTAACATCGTTCCCACTAGAAGGTGCGAATAGTAAACTTATAACGTTACCGATTTGTTTGGAGATGAGAGTGATGGAATATGATGACTGAATGTATTTGTAAAGGCCAATTGCAGACACCGCTGAAGATGATGTCAGCTACTTTATAATTATTCTACATTCTTACATAACAAATAATATTGAGACTATAAAGGTCAACTGTAGAATTAGAGAAGATCTAATGATCATAGCAAAGTGATTTGGATAACCGCTACTGATATTCGATTTATAGAGATTGGTGGTCATGATTCTCAATCTGGGAATTTTCTTACATCCCCAACTAGGATGGAGACCGTAAGGATGCTCCAGATATGTTTGTCTTTTACATTCTCGTACTTGATCCACTCACATAAAATTAAAGTAGATTTATGGGAGAGAATAGACTAGATGTATTTCAGGGTGCCACCTAATTCCAGACCTTAAGGTCCAAATTCTCAATGTTGTCTTAGCAAAGGGCAATATAACTATAGACCATACAAATTTGGCATCATAGATTTAATTTATGGTCAAAACTAAGGGAATCTTTGTAATAACTGGGATAAACTCATTAAGATTTATTATAGGGAGAATTTACATAAAGGAGTAATAAACTTGTTTCATAAAAAGAATAACATTAAATTTGTACTGAACTGGCGGGATAATAAATCTACATAAAAATCATATTTTTTTAAAATTGTCAAGCCAAAAAAATCAAAATTCAAAGTAAACTACAAAATTTCAAGGTTTGAAGTATATAACTTGTCGATTCTAAGGTGAATACTATTAAACACCTTAGAACTTGGAACATCTAAGATGATACAATGTGAGCATTAATCTCTAGTTTTGTCATATTTAATTTAATATATTTTTATCAATGTATTTTTCTTAGGTTAAAGCGTTAACAAACTTTACATATTTTGACGTGAAGTTAATAATATTATATGATAAGGTTATATTCCGCTAGGATGTCATTAACTTTATTTGGAAAATGACAAGATTCATATCATTAAGATAACGGTGTCTACTAAATTTATCATTAAAATATCGGCTTGACGGTGGTTCAGAGTATCATATAGAAAGGGAGGGTCTGCAAAATAACTAAGGTAAAGACTTCATATAAATCTATCATTAAAGTGTCGGTTAGACGAAGGTTCAAAGTAACATATGTAAAAGGAGCATCGCAAAAATAGCTAAGTGGAAGGTGTTGGCTAAATATGTCATTAAAGTGTTAGCTACATGGAGTTTCATAGTATAAGATGGAAAGAGAACATCAAAAAAATAACACAAAGTGGAAGTATTAGTTAAAGGGATACTATTGGCAACCCACGCTCCTAGTATAATCAAAGTACATAAGATAAAGACAAACAAATTATGGAAAGAATTTTATTATAGTATTTGAAGTCTGAAATAGTAATTATTGTAATGTATGGTTAACACATTTCATAAGATACATGTGTTGTTTTATCCCGAATCATTAGGAATAAATATACAATAGATAGGTGATCAAATCGTTGTAATGATGGATTCATTTTGCTAAAATAATTACTCTTACTATTGATTATTACATGGGCCTAATTCTTCGAAAAATATCTGAAAAGGAAATTATTTCATCATAATTGGCACTCTGTGTGAGAATCGCCTTCGAATATATCATTTAACAACTAAATGATAATGACTAGGTCAAGAGTTGTTAGAGGAATTCCTGGATATTTCACCCATAATTGTCTAACGATAATTTCGAATAATGTTGTTTCACTAGCTTGTAGAATAACGGCTTTCACAAGTAAATAAGATTGTACAAGGAGGTCTAGTGAATGATGTAGTCAATTCGAAGGTTACATTATTTCCACTACAAGAAGAGGCAACGGATGTGAGATGAATGAGTTGCTTTCAGAACACTATAAGCCTAGTGTGTTACAAAACCAAAAAAATGAAAATAATACTAAAATAATTTTGGTCACATGAATGAGATGTAAAAGTTGGTAGTTGAAAAAATAAATCCAAAAAATAATGTAAGTCGAGATGAAACTCGTATTAAAAAAAATTCTTTAGTTTTTAATTAATTAAATGAATTCGGTTTAATGAAACATGCGTTTGACAAACTTTATTCTATCATCGTTTAATGAAACTTTAAACTTTATTTTAACGACATAAATTTGATGATTTAGTCTATCATCGTTTAGTGAAACTTCAAACTTTCTCGTTAATATAATTTTGAAGATAATTTGACGAAATATCATCTTTTACTTTTTACAAGGTATCGTTGTTAAATGTTTTCTGTTATTTAATTTAATAAAAAATATTAGTTTCTAAAAGTTTAATTAATATGGAAAATTTTATCGGTTGCTTGGTATTATATAGTTCAATTCTAATGTCAAAATTTACTGAAATATAGTTTATTACTTAGTATTATCTATTTCTTTGAACAGTATTATAGAGGTAATATAACGGGCCTTCGGTTAGTTATGTTAATAACGGAAACGAACGATTAGTTAAAAGAAAGACGTATTTTTAAATAATGTTAATAATGCTACTAATTTGTTGTTGCATAAAAAACGTGGCTTTCAAGTGTATATATAAAATTTTATATTTTTAGAAGCAATGGGTTGTTGTATAAAAAAATTAATAAAAGCATACTAAAAGCATGTCAGCAATTCATGTGTGGCTTGTATCAACCTTCGTAATCCTAAAGTATAAAAGCTTATATTAATGGAATATAGATAACGTTCGATACAAAACATTAATCGGTTTTTCATGAGGAAGTGCATCTTTCTAAATGTGGAAGGTGTTAAGGTGTTGTGATTAGGAAGTTTTTCGAGAAAGGGACCAGTAAATTAGTATATATTGAAGACCAATAAAAACAAAGTTATTATAGGAAATAGATAGATAAGGTGAAGTAATCTACCTAAGGATACTAGAGGTTTTTACATGATAATGAAAAACTAGTAAGTGAAACGAGTATTTTCCAAGAAAATTTTGTAAATAAGGTTGGCAATAAAGATCACCTTAAGAATGTTGAAGGAGAAGCATTGAAAATTTTAGATCTAGTTGATGATTCACTATTGGATGCTACAAGTCTCTCATTTTTGTCAAATCTGTTTTGGAACATGCATCAAATTAATAGCATAGGGAAATACCACCTGAGAATCCTAATGTTTTGAGAGACCAAAATTTATTATTCTCTGAGGAACTAGAAGTTAATGGTAAACAAATTAGAGAGAAAATTTAATGTTTGAAACTCCTTGGTACTTATAATTAGCTACATCATCCATTGATTTTTCGTTCTCAAATTAATTCAGTGGCAAATTGATTTGTCATCATTGAATTATTTGGTCGGCAAGTCATTTTTGTTGGGAACAATAATCCACGAGCAAAAATAGGATCAAACAAAGAAAAAATATAAAGTGGTTCGGCTAATTTGTCTACGTTCAAATGATGAAAACAAGTACCATTATAACTTAAAATATTACAAAAGTTGGAGCCTCACTCCATACACTCAAGATTTATACATTCATTCTTCTCACCCCAGATATTATACCTGAAAGAAAATAGTAATCTCACAGATCACTCATACGAATTCTCTTACAAAAGGTCATAGCTTTCTCTTAACACTACGCGTATTTCTCTCTTACTCAAAGTGTTTCTCTCTAAAATATGTCACACACATATTACATAAATATTACAATGTATAGTATTTCTCTCTGTAGTATTTTTTTTCTCCAAGACCTACCTAAGGTCCCATTTATAGCAAACTAAGGCTTTCGAAAGAAGCCACTAAAGCTTCCAAAAGAAGCCAAGGTGTAACTTGCAAGAAACACACTAACATTAAATGAAACAACGTTACTTTTCCGTTACCTTTCATTAGATGGCTTATGGTTTGTTGTAAGAAACCAAAAGGGAGGTCTCACACTAATAAATGAAAGAGATACTGTCTACAATATTCCGTCGTCAAGATGTTTGTAAGTTGAAGTATCAGAGTATATTATTCCGTCGGAAAGTAATTCGTCTGTAAATACATGTTTCACAGATTATTCTGTTCAGTTTTGAGGCATATTCGGCTACCTAAACTTACAGAGCAACAATTATAAGAATGACCCAAAAATGACATCAAATACTTAAGTTGAAGAATTAAAAGATTCATGTATATATAAAAACGACATAGTAGTCATAATTATTAAGTTTTGGATGGTTCGAATGAAGGTTTTAAAAGAGAAACTACATATGAAAAGTTATAAAAAAAATTATTGAAATTACTGAACATCACGAAGAAAAAATAAATTGTGACAATAGATTAATGACATCTCAAATATAGAACTCTGATGATAAAATTTGTTCTAATTTGTAGTAAGACAATTATCTGATGATAAAATTTGTTCTAATTTGTAGTAAAACAAATATTTTTACCGATAACTACAGAACTTATAATTGTGTTTATGAGTTAAATTTTTAAGAATCTTAGTCGACAAATGATATTTATTCGTCATATGGTTTCATCGGCAAATATGTTTTAAATTTCATTGTTCTTTCCATCAACAAGTGACATAAGTTATGATGAGGGATGTCACCTCAACAACTTCATAACTAGTTCTAGAACTAACATCACCTCGAACATTTGTATTAGTAATATCACTATGGTATGCAAGAGATTCTACTGCATACTTAATGTCTTGATCAACACCAACATTTGAATTTTCAACATTTGCATCCTCCGTATCAAGATCTCTCATCATTTACAATATTTGCTGAACATGGTCGGGATTTTTCACCATTGGGCTCTTTGTCAGACTCTTCTAAATAACTATTGGTAGGATAACGGTATTTCCTTGATGAATGAGTTGTTAAAGGTAAATTATAAAGTAATACATTTATCGGTAACTGCCGATAAAGAGTGTCGGTTTATCAATTTATAATACAAACATTAACCATCTATTTTACTATGATATGCATGTATTTCCCCACAGTTTTAGTCAGTTTTAATCCGATGAGTTGACCATAGACTTTCAAGTCTGAAAATTCTACATGTTTTTGTCAAACTCAAAATCTTTAACTTCTTCATGTCATGTCATGGAACAACTAATCGGTAATCATTATAAGGCAAGTCAAGCAGAGGCTCAATTATTAGACACCAATGTCACCTCATGAGGAATAACTAAGCAAAGCCGAGCAGAGGTCCTAAATGGAACCAAACGGAAAGTTTGGCAACGTAATCTACCCGATATCTAAAATGAGAAGGGGCATCTAGAGAAATGTATGTATTATATCGAGGTGTATGGATGAATATCATCGTTGTTGATGCCCGCGAGGCGCAAAATTTCTCAACACATAATGAATATCATTAAATAGAGTCAATAGTTGTTACAGATAACTTATGACCGGGAAATTAGCGTAATTGGTCATAACTTAAGTAATGACCATAAATTTAAGTTAGTAATCACATTTATTATGATTATTTATTTAGTGGGAAAGAGAAACTTCCCTAAAATAGATGTATAGATAGGATCCCACACATGTAAATATTTATCTTTTCTTCGGAGATTAATAAAATTACTACTTGGCAATTTATTTGTTAGATTTTCCCTTAACAAATTTGGCGTCGTCTGTTGGAAAATCGTACAAAACACACTATAGAAAGGGATATTCCAGAGCGAAACGATACTATAGATAACTGGAGGGTTGTGGCAGATCCGATTGATAGACAGATTCAAGTACCTCCTAGCGGTGTCGTAAATCTGGAGAATCAGGACGCAAATAGCGTTGAAATAGAAGTTCAAGGCAGCCAGTCTCCTACTACACATGACTGGAGATGTCCCCGTTCACGGCAGTAAATATCGTTGAACATGTCGAGCATGAGACATCAGCCGGTAACCCCACAAATTTATCCACAGTACATCAGTTAGAGCAATAACTGAAACATATACATGGCGAACAATAAAGGGTCACCCACGACTAGGAGGTCAAGAATGATGAGTCCGGAAAAATTCACTACTACTCACTAAGAAATTTGTACAGTGGTAATTCAGACAATAAGCGCCCACTGAACTATCCGTACATGACAAAAGTATTAAATAACTAAACACCTTTTGACTAAGCTAAGTGCTAATCAGCTTATTAAGTAAATGGGTCTTTAAACTTGACCTAGTTTCATAACTTCACCCGAAAGCCCATGGGTCCATAATTAAGGGTATAAATACCCAACTACTTTCATTAATGAGGGTAATGAACTTTTAATACAACCAGGCAGCTTAAATCTCTCACTACAAAACACCCAAACATTTAATACCCTTAAAAATATCCAAAACACTTGACAAAAATTCCCTCACCTTAAAATAAACCTCACCAAATTGGTGACCACAGTGGGAGAAGAAGGTGCCTGAATCTAGCACTCGAAACCAGCAAGAAAAACCAGTTTGGATGAATCTGGACGAGCAAGCAGTGCCACCACCTTTGATAGAGGTGGTGGGAGAAAACAATGAGTACGCGACCGAAGAACAAGACAGGCTGAAAGCTGAAATAGAAGCGTTGAGGGCCACTAAAAATGCAGAGATGGGTTTAAAGGAAAAGTTAAAAGTGTCAGCCATTCACCATACTGACAACCCAAGGGAGAATGACCCATCAGCAAAGACTCAATTGAGCACAAAAAGACCCATATCAATTCCAAGAAATCTCACCGGTCCAAGCCGGTGGAGAGCTCATAGTCTGAGTCCTCTAGTAGCTCATCGAATGAGGATGGGCCTGAGAAGTCCTTGTCATCAATCAGTGATGAGGGGAGATCCAAGAAGAAACAAAATTTGGTTAAAAAATATTCAATAAAGAGGTATAGGCATAGGAGATTAAAGAGACATTTGGGAAAAAGGTCGTCTCACAGCCACAGCCACAGTCGTAGGCATGTAGATCAACTGCTGATGGATCTTTTTGCTTTCCATGATGAGCCAGGTATTTTTGTAACACATAATGAAGACACGGTATTTAGTCGTGGTCGAGATCCCCCACTTAGTCCGGATCCGGCCCAGCTCAACAGTGTGAGTATAAACGTAGTTGATGTTCTGCATAGCCAACAGATACTTCACATTGACTTTCTGAAAGCAAGGTCCCACCTTGCCCTCCAAGCACTCCAGTAGCTCTGGATGATCCAATCCAACCTTCACTTTGCCTTTCCCTTTTCTGTCAGAGGCAGTGTCCTCAGTTTGACTAGAGGCTTCAATTTTGAAGGGGGCTCTTCGATACTATCTTCGATCACTTATTTCATCATTGTGGAAGGTTTGTCATTTATTGAGGTTGGAAGAGTGTCAGCTTCTAGCTCAATGGTCTGTCCGGATGGTTGAGCACCAGTTTCTTCTAGCGGTTTGGTGTCCGGGTGGGGCTCAGCTCCGGAGGATTTGGTGTGAGAAGCCACTTTGTATGCCTCTGATTCGGAGGGCTTATTTATAAGAGCTCTTATGGAAATATCTGATCCAGTGGGTTTGTCTTTACTTGCCGACTTAGAGACCCCCGATTTGGAGGACTTTGATTGGGAGCCAGTCGCTTGGGCTTTCACCAAGCGTGTTGTTCGGTGTTGGTTGGTTTTCTCTAGGGACTTTTGGATGTCAGATCCCATGGCTATGAATGGGGAGGGTTTCCTAACACTTGATACTCCTTTCTCTTGGGAATTAGAGGGTTGGGACTCCTAAACAGAGGAGCCTAATGGGATTGGCGAAAGGTTTGGCATGAATAGACGTTTAGGTTTTGGATTTCTGGTAGAAGTCGATCCTTGATCAGCTTCTAGAGATGGTTTATCAGACTTATCGCTTTGAGAGACTGGAAGACCAGCAGCAATGCGTCTCTCTCGTTCAAATTTCTTCGCATTCTCTAGTTCAGAAAGATTCAACCAATTGCCTTTTATAAGAGCGTTTCTAGCTGTGAAAATAAAACTATCCAAGAAAGGTTTTGAAAGAAAAGGTGAAAGCTCTGTAGAAAGATTTTTTGGAGTAATAAAGATGGTGAAACAGTAAAAGAAAGTGATTTATATATTAGTAAGGAAAAAAGCTACTGATACCTAGGAGAAGAGGAAAAGAGTTTAGCAATGATTGAACACGGCGCTGACGTAGGAAGTATTAAATACAGAGGTTACTTTTCAGGCTTAGTGGGAGCGTCGTTCTAGGGAGAAAATGGCTAGTAGGTCAAATCCAAATGCAACACATGTCCCACGATCCAAGGAAAAAATCTTAGAATTCTGAGAAGAAATCAGTCTGGATAAACCTCGAACCAAGCACACGAACGGGCTAGGAAATATTGCTACTGACTAAATGAGTTTTTTAGTCCTGCCAAAGATTTTTCACAAAACCTAAAAAAAGGGCTACTGATGAGTCCATACAAATTCACCACTAGTCACTGAGAAATCCGGGCAGGGGTAATTTAGACAATAAGCGCCCACTGAACTATCGGGACATGATAAAAGTGTTAAATAACTAAACACCTTTTGACTAAGCTAAGTGCTAATCAGCTTATTAAGTAAATGGGTCATTAAACTTGACTCAATTTCATAACTTGACCCGAAAGCCCATGGGTTCATAATTAAGGGTATAAATACCCATCTACTTTAATTAATGAAGGTAATGAACATTTAATACAACCAGGAAGCTTAAATCTCTCACTACAATACACCCAAACATTTAATACCCTTAAAACTCTCCAAAACACTTGAAAAAATTACCCTCAGCTTAAAATAAACCTCACCAAAGGAGATGCAGCAAGAGCAACCACAACAGAAATGAACGATGCTCTCCACACGTTGACAACTAAGGTGCAAGGGAACAGCCGTGACAAGAGACGCTCTGGAATCAACTATAGTCAATAACATCAAGGAGATCGATCATCTAAACGTGAAGATAACGGTGCATGCGATGGAGAAAGCATCAGAAAAATGGTCTAAGGAGCAAGAACCGCGCATAGACGTACGACTGGAGGCCGTCAAGCGGAGTTGGGAGAATGAAAACTTGCAATATGATCAAGTCCGCCCAAACATGTCTGCCTATGTCCTTAAATAATCTTCATTCATGGAAAATATTCTCGAATCTGAACTCCCCAGAAAGTTTGATATGTTCTGAATGGAAACCTCTGACGACAGAAGGGATCCGAAAAGGAATTCAGAACGATTCCCAAATATAATGATGTCTTTCAACCCGGATAATGTTATACTCTGCAGAGCCCTGTATAGGTTTTCTTCTCAGATTAATAAAATTACTACTTAGCAAATTATTTATTAACTTTTCCCTTAATATTTGTAGAGTTAAAAAATTTGTTTAACATATAAAACCATCATAAAGTTATATTCCCAAGGAAATGATACAAATATGTAATTTATGTGAGAGTATGGCGATTTTAATTACACGAAAAATGTTGTTTGTCTCATTGATAAATAGTAAATAAAAAAAGAGTTTTAAAAATTATTAGTTATTAGTAACTGTAAAAAATAGTAAACTTAAAAAAATAGTAAACTTAGAATTATTAGTCTTTGTAGAGGTTTAAACCAGGGACCTTGGTTATGAAAAACTAGTGATTCAACTATTCACGGATTAACTACTAATTAAGGAAAGAAGCAACGTGAGTTAGAAATTTATAATAAAATTATAATTAATAAGTGAAAATGGCTACAAACCAAGGCCAGTTGAAAAGTGTAAGAGGTTATGTGTCCAATTAAAGTGAATATGCGTATAAGTCAAGTCTAGCTAAAAATAGTAACATGCAACATTAGGGCTGTAAATAACTTAAGTTGCAACATTAGGGTTGTAAACAGCTTAAGTTGTGATCATGGTTATAATTTAATCCTACCTATTAAAGCATAATCAAAGCGAACATGGTTATAAGGCAAATCCATCTGAAAATAGTAAGAGGTTTAATATTTCTAATATATATCAAAACGAAAGTTTCAAATATTTCTAATGACCTCTGAAATGATTGTTTTTAAATATCTCCAGTGGTTTTAAAAGTCATGGTTCCTAATGTTTCTCAAGTAAAATGATGTCAAATATGTTCTCCATATGTTTTACAGATGATGCTTGAAAATAAATGTCAAAATATGATCTTTATATGTTGTTCAGACGACATATATAAAATGATAAAGTTATTGGTTTAATTCGTTATTAAAATGTTGTCTTGATAAAGATTCAAAATGGCATAAGGAAAGAAAATTTCGAGAAAAATAAATAAATGAAGACACCGGTAAAAGAAAAAAGAACTAGAAAAAGAAAGAATATTGTGGAGTACGTTACAAATAAAAGGAAAAACAAAGATTTGATGCCATAAAGGATATTAAACTTGGGAAGTGAGATCCAAGACAACATTCTAAAACATCACCAAATTGTTTCTCAATGTTATTTTCAATAAAAATAAAATTTATGTCTGGAAACATATGGGTAAAATATCAACTTCTTTTTCTTTAGGTTGGTTAGATAATGAGGCAATTCAAAGGGTAGTAGTTTTATCAAAGTCTTGATCATCTTCATTATTATAGAAATTAAATATTTAAAAGGCTTTTTACGAGGGATGACAATTTTTCCTTGTTTGTCTCCTCTATTTGAGGGTTTGTATCGATCAGAGGGTTTGATAAATTTCTAACGATTCAATATCATTTCTTATGTAGATTACTTTTTATTGAGGGTAATTTCGTGAGGTGTTTTGGGTTTCAATGGTATTAAATGTTTGGGTGTTTTGTAGTGAGAGATTTGAGCTGCCTGGTTGTATTAAATGTTCATTACCCTCATTAATGAAAGTGGTTGGGTATTTATACCCTTAATTGTTGACCCATGGGATTTTGGGTTAAGTTGCAAAACCGGGTCGTGTTTAAAGACCCATTAGTTTTTTTAAGTAGATTAGCACCTAGCTTAATCAAAAGGTGTTTAGTGTTGTAATACTTTTGTCCTGTCCGGATAGTTCAGTGGGCACCTATTGGCCAAATTACCCATGTCCGATTTTCTCAGTGAGTAGTGGTGAATAATTCCGGACTCATCAATTTCTACTAACATATGACAAATATGATGAATAAGGTTTGGATTCATTGATATCCAAGGATCTAGTATCATTTTCAAGTTGGTCATTTCTTTTGTCACTCTATAAATTCAACATGTCATTGTCATAGTTATATTATCTGTGCATTGACATTTTATAGGAGGGATGAAGAATGAAATCTGAATGTTAGATGATGTTTTAGCAAAGTGTTGTCTAAATATGATTATTTATTTAATTCTATTTATATTATTTAATTTAATATAGTTAAAAGTAAAAAAATAAAAAATTATACTTGAGAAATGCAACAAGTCTAGAGAGATAAATGAAATTTAGGGTGATAGAAGAGGAACGCGTCGGTTTCAAAAAAAATAAATCTAGAGAGAGAAGGTGTAGAAACTAAGAAGTGTAAAAGTGAAACTAAAAAATTCACAAAATATATATTGTACAAAATTAAGATGAGAAGTCATGATGAAGTGTTAGAGGTATCCAGAACAAGTGTTAGAAGTTTATTTGTGAAATATAAGTGTTGTAATGTCATTAATTATTTGCTTTAACTTAACTAAATATGCATAAGTATTGGGCGATTAAGGTAAACAATGAGAAATTAAAATTAAAAATATATATGAATTTTATCGTTCTTATGTTATTGATAGTCCTTAAACGTGTGAATATATTTCAGGACTAAGTGAAGTTTGATTATGTTATATTGCGCAATGATATCATTTTTCCTTCATCATTTCTTTTCTCGGAGTAGTTGGCCACCCTAAATGATGCTAGGATGGTTTCTGTTAGGACGATTGCATCCATGTCATATACTTAAGCATAACGAGTTTCACACGGGGCTGTTTGAGACATCATCTTGTATGCGTACAACACTTTCTGAAGAAAGTTAGGTCATTTATCTGTAACCATTATTATCAAGCCCTCTATGTTACTTCTTTGCAGTGCCTCATCTTGTCCATTTTCTTAAGGATAAAGGGTGAAATGCCTTTATCTTGGAAAAATGAACTGTTTTATGCGTTTTAAAACTGCAATTCATTATCGATGGTAAACGATTTTATCGTGCTGAACCTACATTAGATGTTAGTTCAAATTAATTTCATCATATCCTTAGCCCTTGTTCTGAGAAAGGGTTCAACCTCCATCTACTTTTAAAAGTAATCAAATGTAACACGTATATGTTCACTTCATTATAAAGCATTAGATAAAAGACCAACTAAGACATCATTCATGATACTTGGCCAATAAAAACCTACAAACAACACTTCATGGGTCAGTCTGGTTAAATCCACAATAGGCTAAAATGATCAGATTGTGAAGATTTTATAAATCACCAGTGATTTATTAAGGTCAAAGAACCGTAAAATGGATGACTTAGACTTTGTTTATACAAAATCTCTCCTAACGATAATAATTTTCATGCTTTAAATTTCATATTTAAAATTTCATGGAAATGCTTTATCACTAATGAGGCTGACGTTTGTTAAAACTTGAAAAATTTATGTTATCCAATCCACTGAATCGCACATGCACACCTTGAATGTTTCATCAACTCTAGGCTTGTACTCTTTATCAGCTCACGATTATTCTTATAACGAGACCCAAATTTTGTTTTAAAATCAAGCTATTGAAGCCAATGAATTTTCACCTCTAGGGATTTGTTCATAATGAACATTTCAAATAACCATGATTGATCTTTCAAGGCCTTAAGATACATTATCAAATCATCTTCGCATGCTTCGACCTGCTCGAGAGCATGGTTTATCAAAATTTTAGAATCGATAATCAATCAGACTATTTTAGCTTTACACACATAAGCTAACCAAATCCCTGCAATGGTCGCATCATTCTCTGACTTGTTGTTATGTGTTTGAAAACCAAAACGAATGGACAAGTGCATAACTTCTCCAAATGATGTTATCAATTAAACTATCGCTTCATACTATAAAGCACTAATTCCTTTATTTGTTTGGACCAACAACTCCGGTAATGGGTTTTCAACTATAGGCTCATACCTTTCGGTATGAAACTCGGTCAATAAGTCCTCTAAGGCTTGAGCTTTGATAGCGCTCCTTGGATCAAATGTTATATCAATGTCACCTAATTTTACTGAACATTGTGTTAAAAATTCTCAAATTTATGAATTTTAAAATAGGTTTTTTTAGTATAAATGAGGTTCAAACCAAGATGAAATGACCTTAAAAATAAAGGTCTCATCTTTCTTGCAATGATAAAATCATTGACGATGTGTTCTTTTATTCTTTGAAATGTTTTGTCACATTCTTCAGTCCACTCGAAGTTACTAAGTATTCTCAAAAGTTAAAAAACTAGGAACTTTTGTCCAAATGGTCGTGGAACAAATTAATTGACCGTTGCTAATTTATCGGTCAAAATTTGTACTACCTTAATAGATATAGGCGGCTGCATCAAAGTCACAGCTCATAATCGTGCATGATCGGTTTTTATTATCCTTTCACTAACCAGATAACCAAGGAACATCCAGGACCAAACCATGAATGTGCACTTCTTTAGGTTTACCTTATAGTTGACGGCCTTTAGATTTTTAAATGTCTTAATTTATTTGGTAATGTATTTGGAATCTGTGAAACTTTTAACAAGCATGTCATCAATGCATACCTCGATATTTCATCAATTTTATCCAGCAAAAGCATTGATAACTAACCTCTAATAAGTTAACCCTGTATTTTTGTTCTAAATGGCATAATTTTTTAAAATGTAAACCTCGGTCAGTTACGAAAGTAGTGTTTCTGCAATTGATGGGTGCATTTGGATTTGATTATAGTTTAAGTAAGCATCCATAAATGATATAATTTTATCGTCTGATGTAGAGTCAACTAGCTAATCAACATGGGTACTAGGAATGGATATTTAGGGAATACTTTGTTTAATTATGTGAAATTGACATGCATCATGTACTTATATTTTTTACCAGTATCGGTTATTTTCCCATAAAACATATTGGGGCTCCCTATTGTAGCTTACGTTGAATAACTGATATACTTCATAAACTATCACTTCTGATTTCTTAATCAAGAAAACTCTCTTTCTCTATGATATGAGTTTGGCATTTGGATTAACTAATATATTATAACAAATGATATCAGTTGGAATCCTCGTTTAATCACATGTTCTATTTTTTTTATAAAAACGAGATCATTTCATTCTTAAGATCTTTGGTAAGAAAAGTACCAAAACTTAAAAAAAACTCCCCTTTTAAACTATAGGGTTCAACATCCTCATCAAAAACAACAAAACTATAGGTCTTTCTGCGATCGTCAAAGGCTTTGACTTTTTGAAACCCTCATAACTGTTATTTTTCCAACATTAAAATTGTTGTATAGTACTTTTGAACCACATTATGAAATTTTAACCTCCTTCACATTTTCAATTTAAAAAAATACATTCACATTTTGAATTTAAAGAAATACATCCACATTGCACAATAATTTTAACAGTTTTTTACAATTCATAACAAATTAACTTATGATTCTTAACAAATTAAGTTATTTAGCTTCAAATTAAATAGAGCTAAAAATGTATGCATATTCGGACGAAAAATTGAACACTTAAAAAGTTAAATAAAAGTATAGTACTATAAAATAAATAAAAATCAAAACACACACTTCAATGAACCCGGCTTTATCGGTAACTACCTGCCATATAATTCTTATCAGCCTTTAGTTTAAAAATAAGTAGCATTATCAAAATCACATTTGATAAACACCAAACTCTGATGATAGAATGAGATAATCTGTCTTAACAACATAACCTCAAGTGGATCATATTATGGGCCCGTTATTAGACTCACTTGCTAGTTGCTACGACGTTTTGGTTGGGCTATTACAAGTTTACACTAATATAGGTCTAACCCAGATTTAAATTTTATTTTTTAAAAGTCTAAAAGGTTATGGTATATGTATGCTTTGTTATTTCATTTATTTAAAAAACATTAAAAAAAAGTTTTGCCATTTGAAACAGTTATTTTCATATTTAGTTTTAGTGGAATTTTTAGCATTTGAAATATAAAAATAAATTATTTCATTTATAAGAATTTAAATTGAACTCATAATTAATTTTTAAAAACTAATATTTATATTATAAAATCAAACATAAAATATTGACGGTTACCGCAGAACAACGTAACAATAGAAATAATATTATTATTTTTAAACATAAAAACTAAAATTTTATATAAACATACTTAGATATTTATTAATTTTGGATGGATAGTACCAAAATACTCATGAATTGGGCATGAAATATGTGGAACTCTTAAATATTTCACATTGGTTGCATAAAAATATTTATGGATTGTTTATATTACGTCGTGTTTAGAAGTCTTTGTTGTTTTATTAATATTTATATGTTGTAATCACATTTCTACCATAAGCCTCGTATGATTGGAAGAAGTCATAATTAAGGGGACTTACTTAAAGGGACAGATAACATACTGAATTTTCAACCTTTCATACAAAATTTGACAAGTTATGTTTAAAATTTACTAAGTTCATATCATCAACCAAAGAACCAAAATCAGTTCGATAATGTGAATTATCATATAACATGCCAAGAAGGAGGAAGTTATGATTACGGATGTGCATATGGAAAACAAAACAAAAAAGATGAATACATATGGATTTATCATTCATTATAAGTAGTGTTTAATGTTATTATTCGATTATATTTGTGATTGGTTATTTAACTATGCGGATTACTTTTATATAGTCTTTTGAATGTAAAATATATGACGATGGTCTCTTAACTATGAAGATCTATTCTATATAGTCATTTGACTTCAAAATATTTGATAAACATCCCTAAACCATGACGATTTTGATAAACCTAATCCATGACACCTAAGGAATAAATAATCAAAATTATAAAAATCGTCATAACTGAGAGACGCTCACTAGACATTTTAAAGTCAAAATACTAAAGTTATCAAAATTGAAAATTTGAGAGACCTTCATGGTGAAGTTAAAGGATTGGATAAAATAAAACGTCATAGTAAAAAAAAATATTAGACTTAAACCTTATTATTAATTATTCTACCTGTTTTAATCGTTGTCTAATAGTTTTATTTAGTAAAAAAATTATTAATTATTAATTTTGTGTCGCAAAATTTATAGATGTTTCCCTGTTGTTTTCCAAAATTCCATAATTTTGCAATATATGTGCAACCAACTAGTCCAGTTTCCCATGCAAAACTATGTTTTTTTTCTATCATGGCAAAAAAATAGCCTTGATTTAAATAGACGGTATAAAGCATGCCTTGTTGTTTCACACAACATGTGCAAATTAAGGTCAAACTTTTCTCTTTATTTAAAAATCAGAAACATCATTTCATATATGTTATACAAAAGTTTCCTAAAATTTTACCCAACATGTGCGAACCATGGTAAAAGTGTTAGGCATTATTTGAAAATCTCATAAGCATCATTCCGTACATGTTGTGCAAAAATTAAGGCAACTTTCTTGCATTGATTCACACATGGTATACAAAGCAGTACAGTCTGCTTCACACGACGTGGGAATCAAGGCCAAATTTGTGTCTTTACTTAAATACAAAGTGATGGAGCAACTTTGGTACAATATGTGTGAATATAAAGTTTTTTTAGTCCCTAAGTGTTTCATGTTTGACACACATTACTTGATATAACATCAAACTTAAAATACATGTAACATAACCAAAACCTGATTAACGTAAAGTTTTGTACGTCGTAGATAGTTTGAAATCAATAGTTATAACATAAAACATAAACATAACATAGAATTCATCGTAATATGTAATAACAATCCATGATCATAGTGTAAAATATTATATCATACTGAAACATAATCGTAATATAAAATAATGAAGCATGTATAAAAATATATCATATTAAATATGTGAAGTACGAGAGTATTCATACAAGAAATCATTTTTGTCACTCCCTTTGCATCATGAAAAAGAACTTGTGGATCCATTGCAACAATATCATGGTACACCTAAATGTTGTTGGCTGCATACATGCTTGAATGAGGATTAATTATGACATATTTTTAGGAATCAACATACCATGGTTTGACATTATTTACACAAGTTAAACCCTCAAACAAATTAGATTACTAAAATCTGTAATTCGAAGTCGGTGGTTTTGTTTTGGACCTTTCTGCGCATCGCATATCATATGATCTAACAAGTTTATTTGAAGACAAACTTTTTTTTGACATGTCTATTACCTTAAGTAAATGATTTCAATTGACTATGGCATCCCCTGAATATGGTCAAACTATCCATGTAATAAACTTATATGGTCTACCGATGTGTAAATGGTGACACTGTTGGAAAATAAACTAACGAAGAAAAAAAGAAAGTATATTTTATTTATAATAAATAAACTAACAAAATTATTAAAATTGAAAAATTGAAAAATCAAACTTCTATTTACCTCTTGAACTATCTGAATTGTATGTTTGTACAATCTTGAGTAGTTTTTTACGACCCAACTCCACTAAGAATACACATAAGCAAAAGAATAATAGAATAAACACCATGTATCAGAGCCACTAACCTCTAGACATGATTGTATATATGCTTGTAACATATCAATAAAGCTGCAAAATCCTTTTATTTACCTTGAACATTATCCAAAACAGTGACATGTTTAGGTTGATTTCATCGCATCATAGTTATATTGCAACAATCACTTGGATACTTTACTACTTGAAGATAGTCCAGAAAATGGTGTTAGCTGTTTTGTTCACAAATATGAAAAAAAAATTATAACAGATAATCAAAAGTTGCACAAATGACCTTAGCTTTTATGGGAGTGTCATTTTTTATATACCTCATATAAAAAACTTTCTTGCAGTTATTAAATACAAACAATGTTATGGAACATGTTTGGTGAAACAGACACTTTTATTAATGCCCAAATTTCAAGAATAAAAGAGAAATACTATGACCTCTCTCTATTAAACGTAAACACCAAAAGCTCTAAATTATTACCGTTAGTGGTAGACTCCTATTAACATGGACGAAGTCCAGAGTAACCATCAACTCACTGAATGAGTAAATCAAAAGAGTTTTTTATAAGTGTTATCCTTTAATAAATGCCTCAACGAGAGGCATGTTGGTTGTGTAACATCGTATGGATATTAATAATACTATCGCATGGTATCCTTATGTTGTCTTTTATAATAAGTAACAACAGTTAGATGGTCGATCCTAAAACTTATACAAAAATGTATAAATAATAAAAATTTAATTCATCAAATAAGTAAAAACTCAATTACATATAACACACTTAATAAAATCAGTCAAACAAATCAAATCAGTCAAGCCAATCAAACTAGTCAAACCAATCATTAGGATTTAGGGTTATCAAATTAATATATAATAAAATTCAAACCAACCAAACCAAATAAATCTAACCAACTAACAAAAAGAACCAAACTCAGTTAATCAAATTCAAATCGGACAAAACAATTAATTAAACAAACTAATAAAAAGAACCTAACACATTTAATCCAACTTAAATTATACGAAACAAATTATAGAACCAAACTCCAATAACACTTCTTAATCTAACCAAATAATTATAAGCACAAATTACAGCATATGGTTTTAATAAAGTTATATCTATTTGAAAGATGTTATGGGTTATGTGTCCCTTGTACAAACTAATGACGTGATGTAGTATATTTTTTACCATCATGAAAGCGTTTGGTACTATTTTATCGGAACTGGTAGGAGTAGTAAGTCTCAAGTCTCCTTATATTTCAAAATAACAAATAATGAAAGAAGAGTGAGTAGATTCATCATCATATAACTCATGCACATTAAAATGGTTATGAACATGCGTTGAACGAAATAAGAGATCGTACGATGTTTATGAACAACGACTAAACGTTATGAGTCTGGAGATATATATATATATATATATATATATATATATATATATATATATATATATATATATATAAGTATCTTCGATATAGTGAGTTATCTTGGCAACAAGTATGTTTCCACCCGAATTCAAAAAGACATGATCCGCTACAAAAAGATATTGCGTGAGAGAAACAAATGAGGGAAAGTTTTGGTCAATATATTGTAGATCAAATCCAAGGTTTCCAGGATGATAGGTCAAAGTTGATAACATAAGTCATCCATCTCAAACATCATTTAATATTTATTCATGAATAAGAAATAACCAAGCTGAAGACTTCCCATCAGGCCGAGTTAACTGAGCTCAAAGCAAACATGCGAGGGAAATATCCGTGGAACAAAAGAAGTACTCTTCTCTTAACGAGTCTCTTAACAAAAACGAGGAGGAAAAGAATAAGTTAGTTTATGAAATAGCATCACTCAAAACGTCATTTGAAGGAGACAAAGAACTTATTATGAAAGTTGTCAAAACTCAATACCGACTAGACACCCTTGTTGCTGTTAAAAATGTTGAGGAGTAAAAGACAGTCAATTTTCTCCGCGAATATCATGCAACATTTCAAAAGGCAGATGTGTCAGGTTTCTGGAAATTAATTTCCATTGAAAATTGTCCAATCGAAGCACTTGATCCTATACCTAATGAATCCTCTAAAAGAAACTGAGTCAAAAGAAGAAGAAGGAGAAAAAAAAATGCCTCTGACAAAGAAAAAGGCTTCTTGGAGGGAAATTCAGATCACTCTCCCCGAGATTATCAAGTGGATTAAAAAAAAAATTCTTATATTTTGTCAAATCACTAGTTGTTGTTGGTGAGTCCACTTTTAAAGGTGCTTAAACATTTGGAACTTGAAATTATCTTTATAAGAACTGAACTTTAATATCCAAGGAATAATTTCTTCTTTATTCTTCAAATATTGGCCATTTTTATATAAATTAGTTAACACCTCGAACATTATTGTTATTTAAAATAATGCATCCAGGGAGCGTTAGCACCTTGAATCAAATAGTGCATTAAAAGATGTTAGCACTTAGAATCAAATATTCACCTCAAATATGTGCTTGAAATGAACATATAACACCTCGAATATAATAATAACCTCAAAATTTTGCTTTAAATGAACGTATAGTACCTGTAAATAAATGTATAACACCTCGAATACATTTAGTGCGTTTAAGAAATGTTAGCACTTCAAATACGACTATCTCTTCAAATTGCGTTCTAAATGAACATGTAGAACCTCGAATAAAAATAGTGCGTTTAAAGAATGTTAGCATCTCAAACATGGTTGTTTTTTTAACAGTGCCCTTAATAAACGTGTAGCACTTCAATAAAAATAATTACTCTTGGCTAACCACTTTAAAGATGACCAGCCTTCGATTAGTTACCAAAATAATTTAAGTATTTGTATTTAAAATAACCGTTGGCCAAAAACAATTTTTTTATTAATATCATCGAATGTACATGTGACACCTCATTAAAACCTTCCTGAGCCAACAGGATAGGAAAGAGTATGCCACTTATCCAAAATTCATTAAAATAATATAAAATATCTAAAAGGAAAATATTACTCCCAATATAGTTTCAAGTGTTATATTTTCTAGGGATGTTGAAGTAATCTGTCATGTTCATTGTGAAGGTGATATATACCCGGTTTTACTCGCTCCATTACCACATAAGGACCCTCCCAATTAGGGGCCATCTTTCCAAGCAGTTTGTCCTTTATGTGGAGAAATACCTTCTTTAACACTTTATCTCCAACCTTAAAATACCTCCTTTTCACTTTCGAATTATAACGACTCCTCATCAAAGTTTGATAATGAGTCGAATTCAAATGTGTTATAACTATTTCCTCTTCAATCAAGTCAAGGTTTATTCGTTTTGCCTCCTCATTTGGCTCTTTAGAATAATCCAGTATTCTATAAGAAGGTAAATTAGATTCTACAGGGCTTACAACATCCATACCATATACCAACGCAATGTTTTTTTTTGTAACCTCCTTAGGAGTTGTCTGATAAGCCCATAACGCCTCTTGTAAATAGTTAGGCCATTTCCCTGCAGCACATGTTAAATTTTTATATAAACCTTCCAGAATAAACCTATTAGTCACTTCTACTTGACCATTTGCTTGAGGATGAAAAAGTTCATAAAACATTGTATAATACCCCTCCAATTACAAAAACAAGCCATTTATATGTTGTTAAATTGAGGACCATTATCTGTGCTAATTTTATGAGGAACTCCAATAAAAAACAAATGTTATTCACAATGAATTTGATAACATCATTGGCTATTGTACTAGATAATGGTGCCGCTTCAGCCCAATTCGAAAAATAGCTCACCACCACACTAATCATTTGATGTCCTCCAGACACCATAAGTAATGGCCCTACTAAATCTATTTCCCACCTATCGAAAGGAACAACCTCATATATAAATGTAAATGGTACTGCTGGTTTATGAATAGAATTGGAAAAACATTGACAAGTATCACAGTTTCATACTAAAACTTTAGCATCATTCATGATCGGAGGCCAATAATAGTCTGTCAACAAAACCCTCAGTGTCAAATACTTAAACTCAGAGTGAGCTGAACGTTCAGAATCATGCAATTCAGATAAAATCTCTTGATATTCTTGTTTACCCAAATATCGTATTAGTGGTCTACTTAAAGAATTTTTGTATAATACTTAATCTAAAACAACATAGCCATGAGTCTTGTATCGTAACGTAGCTTTACATTCTTGATGTAATGTACCACTAAGTAAGAGATTAAGAATATCAAATCGCCAATCACCTCAAATTATGTCTGGATTAGAAAATACTTCCTTAGCATATTTACATTGTTCTGATCGTGTAAAAATCAAATGGTTTTCCTGTAATAATATACATGGATACTCTTATGTGTAAGCAATGGTTGCTAAAAACGTATCAATTATATTATCCTCTCAATTAATATGCTCAATAATCATTTTATCAAACAAAAGAGTTAAACTTAGAAGCGCATGCATATACAAAAATTAATTGTTCCTTCTTAGTCTCAAATATGTCTGTCATATGATTCGCCACTAGCTGCGAATTTGTCTCTAAACGAACTATTTTCACTCCACAAATACGTTCAAGCCTCAAACCAGCTAAAGCAGCCCGTATTCAACCTCGCTATTTGATGTATGAAAACCAAATCAAATAGCATGGTATATAGCTTCTCCAGAAAAATCAATAAATTGAACACTTGCACTTGATCCCAATATGTTGGAACCACCATCGGTTCAAACCACCCACGTTGAAACTTCTGAAATTGACTCTTGAACTGTCCTTTCATCTGATTGACCTGAATGAAATTCTGCTAAAAATTCAGCTAAAGCTTGAGCATTAATTTCTGTTCGAGGAGCAAAATTAATATCAAAGTCTCCAAACTCAACTAACCAATTGGTCATCCTACGAGAAATGTCTACTTGTTGTAATGAGACTTCTTTTTGTTATAATGAGACCTAAATATTTACAATAATACCATTGATATAAATACCATATATTTACAATTTTTCCTCTTTTCTCTCATCCAAACCTTAAAACCTTTGAATTTTTGTTTTCCAAAAACCTTAGATTTCTTAAATCCAAGTTTGCAACTACATCAAGGTATATTCTATCTATATATTTGTGTAATGTTTTTTGAATTTACATAGATTGTTTTAGTGATATTTAGAGTTTAAGGTTTAGTTAGAAAAATCAAATTTTCATATCTTTATAGTTGTTGTTTCGAATTGTAGTTAGGTTTATATGTTAAGTTAGGTTTATAACTTCGTTTTGGTATGCTATTTTCATGGTTTATCTTAGGTTTGGAGGATTTTGAATTTGTGGGTATAGTTTCTGGTTCGTGTAAATTTGCAAATTCTAGGCATCATACATAGTTGGATTTGCGCGTTCTGGGTTCGCGAATCCTGCTACCTATGGCACCCGAAGTTTGGGATTTTGCATAATAACAGTTATTTAACCTCTAATAGACTTAACTATTACGTATCATTTCTTATGTATTTCATGTAAATACATATTAAGGTGTTGTAAATTTTTTTTGATATGTTTTATTATATAATATTATGTTTTTTGTATTTTCAGCATGCCTCCTCATCAGAGAGATCACACTCCTTCAAGATCAGACAACGATTCTACGGATGATGATTCTCGTAAACCTATTTCACGGTTTGCGAGGGTTCAGCGATGCGCCCTTCTTCATTTGCATGTCTTTCTACACCGACGTGGGACTCCAGATCAACTATTTCTGAAGATCCTTCCCCATGTACCAGAGATGTATTCAGAAATAAACGACTACAAGTAACATGAGGTGTATAACGTCTTCAATAACAAGGTAACTTAAGATTTGTTTAACGTGTAGTAAATTTCTTTTTCTTTTCTTTTATTTTAATATAATATTGTGTAGGCTCGTCCATCATTGAACTGCTACACGATGTACTCTATCCAACATGCTTGGGATCTTGTGGGTTAGACTATGATCAGAGACAAGGTCATGGGGTTTTGTTGTGCTCCCATCATTGACTGTTTTACGCGTTTGGTTACCAACGTGCACATCGTAGAGGCATTTCTAGCAAGATGTACATGGAGACCAATAACTTCCATTCGGTTTTCGATCAGATGACAGTGAACTTAGATAACGTCCACACCATCACCAGTCATCTGGTTATAGGTCAGGGTTTTGACCTACATATGTTTCCTAGTGATGGTCAGCGTATAGCTTGGTAATCTTGTTTACTAGGTATACACATTGATATTATTATGACGAAGCTTAGGCGTAACAAAGCGGGCAAAGTAGGTGGTGAGGTTTATTTTAAGCTGAGAGTAATTTTGTCAAGTGTTTTGGAAAGTTTAGAGAGTATTAAATGTTTGGGTGTTTAGCAGTGAGATATTTGAGCTGGTTGGTTGTATTGAATGTTCATTACCCTCATTAATAAAAGTAGTTGGGGTATTAATGCTGGACTCATGGGCTTTTGGGTCAAATTATGGAACCGGTTCAAGTTTAAGGACCCATTTATCTATTAAGCTGATTACCATATTGCTTAATCAAAAGGTGTTTAGTCATTCTTTACTTTTGTCGTGTCCGGGTAGTTTAGTGGCAAGATTATGTCCGAATTGCCCTTGTCTGAAAATCTCAGTATGCAGTGGTTAAGTTATCCGGACTCATCAGTAGCCCCTTTTTTAGGCTTTGTCAAAAATCTTTGGCAGGACTAAAAAATTCACTTAGTCGGTAACGACATTTTCCAACCCATTTGTGAATCCGGTTTGCGGTTTGTCCGAACTGACTTTTTCCGAGAATTCTAAGAGTTTATCTTTGGATCATGGGACACATGTCACAATCTGATTCGACCTACCAGCCGTTTTTAACCTAGATTGGCGGTCCGACTAAACCTAGAAAGTAATCTATGCCTTTAATTTTTCCCACGCCAGCGTCGTCTTCAATCATTGCACAAATCTCTTCGTCTCCTCCTAGGTATCAATTACCTTTTTCTACTAATATATAAACCATTTTTTCACTGTTTCATTATCTTCATCACTCAACAAATATTTTACAGAGATTTTCACCCTTTCTTTCAAAATTGCTCTTGGATAGTTTTATGTTCACGGCTAGAAACGTTCTTGTAAAAGGCGGCTAGTTGAACCTGTCTGAGTTAAAGAAATCAAGAAAAGTCGAAAGAGAGAAGTGTATCGCTGCTCGTCTCTCGGTATCCCCTTCCCCAAGCAAAAATTTTGGTGAATCACCCCAAGAAAATGACCAAGGGTCATCCTCCACCAGAAACCGAAAGCCTAAACAGTTGTTCAAACCGAGCCTCTCACCAATTCCATCAGGTTCTTCTGTTCAGGAGTCCCAACCCTCCACTACTCAGGAAAAAACAGTATCAAGTGTTAGAAAACCCTCCCCTTTCATTGCCATGGGATTAAATATTGAAAAATATCCAGAAAAACCAAATCCACGCCGCACAAATCGTTTGGTGAAGGCCCAAGCAACTGCCTTATAGTCAAAACCCTCCAAACCGGAGGCCTCCAAAGCAATATCCAAGGATAAACCCTCCAGATCGAAGGTATCCATAAGAGCCCCACAAAATAAACCTTCTGGATCAGAGGCATCCAAAGTAGACTCTCAAGCAAAGTCCTCTGGAACTCAGCCTCAACCGAATATTAGGCCTTTGGACACAACTGGCGCTCATTCATTCAGAGAGCCTTTGGAGTCAGAATCTGCTCCCCTTTCATCTACAACTACTGAGAGACCTTTCACAGTGATGGAAGAAGTGATAGAAGATAGTATCAAAGAAGCATCCTTCGAAACTGAAGCCTTAGGGCAAACTGGGAATGCTGCCTCTGATAGGAAAGGGAAAGGCAAAGTGAAGGTTGGAGTGGCTCATCCGGATCTCCCGGAATTCTTGGAGGGCAAGGTAGGACTTTGCTTTCAGAAAGTCAATGTTAAGTATTTGTTGGCCATGCAGAACATAAATTATGTCTATACTCATACGACCGAGCTGGCCGGATCCAAACAAAGTGGGGGATCCCAGAGTCAGTGAAGGTGAGAATACCTGTCACTCCGGAGACTCCGATGGACTACAAACTCAATGAAGTGGTCATCTACACCGAACTGTTCAACTGGGAGCTCAGATTCCCCCTAGACCCAGAGATTGTCAGGTACTTCCACATGATAAATCTTTGCCCAAGCCAATTAAGTCCAAATTCTTGGTACTTCCTCCTTGTTTGTATAATGGCATCAAGGCTGTCTGGAATTCCTCTCCCTATGGAGCAATTTTTCGTTGTGGAAAGTCTATGCAAGAATCACCATATCCCATTCTACCACCACAACATGGGAAACAACTTCAAAGTGGTAGATGACTTGTTGGAGTCGGAGAAGAATTGGAGAACTCAGTTCTTATTCATCAATGGGTCATGGGAAAGTGGGAGGAAGACCAAAGCCAAGACCAACCCTAGTATGCTTACTAGTAGGTGGAAGAGTACAAGTAAATTCTTCAATTTTATTATACGTGTTATCCTTTTTACTTCACAAACATTCCACTGCTGAATTATTACTTCTTTAATAGTATTACCAAAGGAGTATACAAGATATCTGGAGGAGGGGCAGACTGCATGTGCCAAATTGAATGCATGGGCCGCAGAAGGGGAATGTTTTCCACAACTGCTTTACCTCCGGCAATATGGTGAGATCTCAACTCTGGAATACCACAGGTCAGAGAAATTTTACATGGAAAGAATTGACCACACCCCCTCCTCCAGGTGTCATCCTCAAATGAACAGAGGAGGAAGATGGTAAACTGGTCTTGCCCTCTAGAGCCAAGGCTCCCAGCAAGATGAAAGGGAAGAAGAAGAGAACTGCAACAGAAGTAGTTTGGGGTGCCACAGAGAAGACTGGTCTGGAGAACCAAGGAGGGATTGATGCCTCCTTGCTCCATGAAATTAAGGATGAAAGTGTCAAGGAGGTAGGAGAAACACCAAATCTACCAAGGACTCCGAAGAAGGACCGAAAAAGGTCAGCTAGCAGCGACGAAAGGGCTGCTAAGAAGAAGAAGGTCACCTTAGGGGGAGAAATAACTCTTCGCCCTTCGGAGCTTCCTCCTCCACCAGCTCCTGCCGACCCTACCTTAACAGAGAAACTTCCAACATACTTGCAACTCAGAGAGGGAACCGGAGGAGGGATTGAGGGTATGGACATCAGAGCCCTTCAGGTCATCGGCCTTTACTTTACTGACTCAGAGAAGGATGACTTTGTTTTTCATTTCCGTCCTTCAGGCTCTTCCAACATGGTAACCTACAATGGTAAGTCTTTTTCTATTTCCGAAAACCAAGATACGGTGGCCCATTCTCTTCTAGGTCATATTCAACCAGTGCTCGATTTGGAGAGGCAGGTTAAAAATCAGTCCGCCCTCATCAACACCCTTAATACTGACAATGAGTCTCTGTCAACCAACCTTCTAAATGCTAATCAGAGCATAGAAGAATTGAAGAAAGAGCTTGAAGTATTTAAGAAAGACAAGGAAGATCTGTCAACCAAGCTGGCCACTTCGGAGAATGCTAACACTGAGCTGCAAACTAAGTGCTTTGATTTAGAGAAAGATCTTTCAACCTTAAGGGAAGACCTGAAGACCAAAGATGGTGTTATCCAGACCTTGTCCGGTGAAAAGACCTTCCTAGAAGATGTTGTATCTAAGGTAACCAAGGAGAAAGAAGACTTGGAGAAAGAGCAGGAACAAAAAATTCAGGCAAGCATTGATAAATACACCAATGAGGTGATAGATTCCTTGGAAGCAAGGTATGCTGAGGTGAAGTCTTACATGGTGCTACTTTTCCATGAAACGTTTCTGAAGAGGACACTTGGTCCCTTGTGGAAATATGTGGAGTACGAAGACATCCCATTCCATACCATAACAGATGGTGATAAGAAAAACTACTCTAATGGAATCGACTTTACCACCGATGAAGAAGAAGGAACCGGTGAGAGTTCAAGCGCTGAACTCAAAGGCCCTAAAAATGAGGTGAACCATGAACATCCTAAGGGAATAAGCCCTGAGGTTTTTAACTATCTTTTGTGTTTTCTTAATCTTGTGAACTACTAAAGCCCTTGGATGGCCAAGGTGTTTTTGTATTATTATTCGGACTGAGTCCGGATAAGTCTTTCACAACACTTAAAGTCCTTGGATAGCCAATGCATTTTTTATTTTAGTAACGTTATCTGGTTCATACCTGGACACACTTATCTATCAAATTTTGCTTTATTCCATGCTTGCTTTGAATTTTAATGGCTAATGTTTAAAAATTCTCACTTTACTTTAAAAATATTTAAAGTGAGAGTGTTTAATATCTCCGATGACATGCATTTAATGGTCATCATTCAACCAGATTAATCCGATCTGTCAAAGATCCTTATTATTAAATTGAAGACTTGAAAGGAATTGTAATCAAACCACACCGAATATTGTAAGAAGACATCATATTTTATTGAAAACACCAGACACCTCATTAAAACCTCCCCGCACCACCAGGGTAGGAAAGAGTATGCCCCCTAATATTTACATTGACTTTAAACAAGTAAATATTTACACAACTTTCATTCTAGATATAACTTGAGGTGTTTAATATTCCATGGGTGCTTCAAAACTCTTCCATGTTTGTCTTGAAGCCTATATGTCTCAGGCTTAAGCTTTTCGGAGACCTCAGAAGGGCCTTCCCAGTTCGGAGCCATATTGCCAAACTACTTTTCCTTAGTATGGAAGAAAACCTTTCTTAACACTTTATCTCCTAATTGAAAATCCCTTCTCTTGATCTTGGAAGCAAACCCGCTCCTTATCATGCCTTGGTAATGGGTGGTTCCAAGAGGAGCTTTCACCCTTCTTTCTTCTATTAAGTCCAACTGACTCCTAATTGCCAATTCATTGGCTTGTTCGGAATAGTTGTGGACTCTGTATGATGTTACGGTTGTTCTATAGGAGTAATTGCATCTATCCCATATACCAAAGCAAAAGGATATTCTTGAGTAGCAGCCCCAGGAGTAGTCCGGTATGCCCACAATACTTCTTGCATATATATTGGCCACTTCCCTGCAACCCCTTCTAAATTCTTTTTTAAACCGGACGAAATGGTCCTGTTTGCCACTTCAACTTGGCCATTTGCTTGTGGGTGGAAAGGAGAAGATAAGCAATGCTGAATGCCCCTAGAGGCATAGAAACTCTCCATATCCTTGTTATTAAATTGTGGCCTGTTATCTGTGATTATCTTTTGTGGAACCCCAAAAATGCAACAAATGTTAGACAAGATAAATTTTATAACAGCTTTTGAAGTAGTTCCTGTCAGGGGGCTGCTTCTATCCACTTTGAGAAATAGCAATGGCTACAATAATAGTCCTGCATCCTCTAGACGCCATTGGTAGAGGCCCAACTAAATCCAATCTCCAACGAGCAAAAGGCACAGGCTCAGAAATTGACTTCATAGGAACTGCTCGGATATGAATTTCGTTACCATACCTTTGGCATGGGTCACACTTTTTCACCAATTCCTTAGCATCTGCCATTATTGATGGCAAATACTATCCGGCCAACAAAACCCTCCGAGTTAGAGCTCTATAGCCACAGTGTGCTGATCCCTCTCCATCATGTAGTTCGGACAAAACAATTTGGGACACTTCAACCCCAAAACAACGCAGGAGAGGTCTGCTAAATGAATTTTTATAAGGAACCTCTCTTAGGATCAAGAAACCACGAGCCTGTGTTTCATTTTCCTATCCATAGCTTTATCCGGAGAAAAATTCTATCAGAGATGTATTGAAGAAGGGGAAATCTCCAATCTTTGGTTTGCACTACTTGTACACTCAAGCTCTCCTCCTCTTCCTTGTTCTGATTTGATTGTATAGATGGGAATTCTTATATATTAATCCATGGTTAGGACTCAGAGTATGCTATGGTTGCTAAGGAGTCTGCCAACGTGTTTTCCGATCTAAGAATATGCTCATAGCAAACATTTTTGAAGTTGGCTGCTACTTCTTTAAGAATGAATAAGTATTTGATCAACTGCTCCTTCTTGGCTTCGGACTAACCTTGAGCATGGTGGATAAGAAGATGAGAATCACTCATTAATCTAACTTTTTTAGCCCCGCACAGAAAAGCTAACTTTAGACCAGTTATAGCTGCCTCATATTCAGACTCATTGTTAGAAGCCTTAAAAGAAAAGCATATAGCATGGTATAACTTATCACCATATGGAGAGGTTAAACAAATCCCAGCCCCACAACCCATTGTGCTTGATCCACCATCTGTCCGGACAACCCACTCTCTTTTAGTTTTCTCTTCTGAAGCTTGTTAAGTACTTCTGTTCGAATGACACTCTACCAAGAAATCATCAACAGACTGAGCTTTAATTGCAGTTCGTGGGGCAGAATAAATGTCATAATCACCCAACTTCACTGACCATTTGGTCATCCTGCTTGATATGTCTGCTTTCTGAAGAATATTCTTCAAGGGGAAAGATGTTCGGATGACGATGGAATGAGATTGAAAATACTGCCTCATTCTTCTGGCAGCAATCACTAAGGCCAGTGCCAGCTTTTCAAGCTTTAGGTACCTTTTTCTGCATCTATCAGACTCTTGCTGATGTAGTACACCGGACGAGGATAATTGTCCATCTCTCTTTCCAACACTGCGCTTATAGCACAGTCTGACACATCCGGGTATATATAAAGTGTTTCCCCTTCAACAGGCTTAAAAAGGGTTTTGGGAGAAGACAAGTGCTTTTTTATTTCATCAAAATCATGGTTGCACTGTGGAGACTATTTGAAGTCTTTAACACCTTTTAAGGTCTGAAAGAACGGGGCACATTTGTCCGAAGACCTTGAAATAAAACGATTTAAAGCAGCCAATCTTCATGTCAACCTTCGTACTTCTTTAATACTTTGAGGAGGGTCCATTTTTAACAGGGCATCGAGCTGGTCCGGATCAGGCTGTATCCCCTTTTCACTTATTACATAACCCAAAAAATTTCCAGACTGCACCCCAAACACACATTTTTGTGGATTCAAATTTAAATTAACCTTTTTCAAGTTGGCAAAAGTTTCTTGAAGATCAGTTAGGTGCAACTATTCTTCTAAAATTTTAACCATCATGTCATCGATATATACTTCCATATTTCTTCCAATCTGATCAGCAAATGCTTTGTTGACCAACCTCTGATAAGTAGCCCCAGTATTTTTCAACCCAAAAGACATCACCTTGTAACAATGGAGACCCATATCTGTAACAAAGATAGTGTGATCTTGGTTCTTCAGATCCACCTGTATCTGGTTATACCCAGAGAAGGCATCCATGAAAGACACTAACTTGTTCCCAGATGTGAAGTCCACCAACTGATCTATCTGAGGGACCGGATAGAGATCTTTTGGGCAAGCTCTGTTGAGATCAGTAAAATCGATACACATACGCCATTTCCCATTATTTTTCTTAACTAACAATGGGTTGGCAGTCCACAAAGGATACTGAGACTCCTTTATGTGCCCCATCTTAGTAAGCCGGTCGATTTCTTGGACTATTACATCAGCTTTCTCTTTAAAGAAAGCTCTCCTTATTTGCACAACAGGTGTAACATCGCTCTGGATGGACAACTTGTGTGATATAACACTTGCAGGCACTCTGGTCACATCAGAATTACACCAAGCAAAAACATGTTGGTAATCTACCAAAAATGACAATAACGTTTTCTTCAACTCTGGTGCCATCTTGGAGCCAATTTTAACACTCCTTCCTTCAGCCAGAGAGTGGGTTTCAACTTCTTCAATTGGTATCAAAACACCAGGGGTCTCTCTGGGGTCATCTATTTCACCCTCACCCCCAGAAGACCCCAATAACTGCTAATCTTCATTAGCCTGAACTGCCCCCAAAGTCTTAGGAGGAAGTGCAGTTGCATAATATTCCCTGGCTATCTTTTGGCTGCTCCGGACAAATCCCACTTGTCCTTGAACTGCATACTTCAAACATTTATGGACTATTGAGGCCACAGCATGCATCCTAAAGATCCAGGACCTCCCAAAGATCGCATTGTAGCATGTGGGTCAGTCTACCACAACAAATAACACCCTGACCATCTTCTTGAAAGGGCCTTTACCCAACAGTACTTCCTCAAACTTTCGGATTACATCCGCAGAGCTTCCCATGAAGCCTACAATGGATCTGTTCGAACGTTGAATTACTGCTGGATTTTTCATCTGGTTGTAAGAACTTAAAAAGATAATGTTGGCTGAGCTGCCAGTGTCAATCAAAATTCGTCTTATATCGTTGCCTTCAATAGATGCTCCTATCACCACAACGTCCTCATGAGGCCCAGCAATATCCCTTAGATCATCCTCATCAAAGTAAGTGACTCCTTCCAACTGGGTAGCTAGATTATGAACATGCATTTTCCTTGACGAATGAGTGGGTGCTGTCATGGTGTCCCCTCTAAAAATAGTAAGTGACTCAAAGAAACTAATGAGTCCGGACACCGTTTTGACTTGTTCAGTTATGACCCCCACCTTATTACGAGTCGGGTCAGGTTCTAGATACTCCGAGTCCACATCAAATCTTTCATGGATCACCATCGCCCCCTCCGGAGCTGTTGTTCCTGCGTTGTTCGTAGGGCCTGTTCAGAGAGCATTGTCAGGCTTGTTCCAACTTCTTCTTTTTACATAGGCACCCAACTTGCCCCTTTCAATGAGATTCTGTACCTCTTATTTTAAAGCGATGCATTCTTCGGTGCTGTGGCCAATATCATGATGATATTGGCAAAAACAAGTATTAAGACTTTCCATGGGAGATTGAAGCGCTATCGGCTTCGAGAAATGCACCTCATCTTTAGATTTGTCATAAATGGTTACCACATTCTCCTTTAACTCTGCAAACCACTCCGGTTGGACACAAAGTCCTCGTTTATTTCTAGACTGCTGGCTCTGAGCTGGATTTGGGTGGGATTGAGTCTGTTTGGCCCTGTTGGACCCATGCCCAGTTTCTTTGGCCTTGTATCCGGACTGGTTCTGGTTTGGAGCAGTTGGGGCAGACCTCACTTGTCTGTGTACCCTAGTCTTCTTTGTTACATCCACGTTGATTTGCTTTCCTACCTGATTTAGCAAACCGCCACATGTCATGGCCTTATTCCTTGTTACTGAATAAACTAGATTCACAGGGTTTAACCCTTGTCTCAAAGAAGCTATTACTACTTGCTCAAAGCAATCAGCCAACACATTCTTGGTATTTACGAACCGACTTATATAGTCTTTCAGTGACTTATTTGACTCTTGGGCACAATGGATAATAGTATCTTCATTGCCCTTCACCTCTTTACTCCCCACAAACTGCCTTCGGAAGGCAACTCAAAATGTGTCGAAGTTTCCGATACAACCCTGTGGCAAGTTGTTGTACCATTTCAGAGCACTTCCCGTAAAGGATTGGGAGAAGGCTCTACACAGAAGTGTATCATCGTCATCAAAATTCATCATAAATTTTTTAAAATGTTCCAGATGGTTGTCCGGGTCTTTGCTTCCATCGTATTTCTCCATTTTAATATTGTCAAACCTCTTAGGAAGGTTTTCGGACAGTATCTTGGCAGACAATGGCAATTGCCTCCAATTCCAACTATGACTAAAAACTGTGACTTCATTAGGTGTTGCAAAAATACATGGCTCATCATGGAAAGCAAATGGGTCAATCAGCAGCTGTTCCACATGCCTGTGACTATGGTTGTAGCTACGAGACAACCCTTTTCCCAGATGCCTCCCCTCATCACTGTTTGATGACAAGGACTCCTCAAGCTCATCCTCGTTCGAAGAGCTACTGGAGGACTCAGATTCTGAGCTCTCCACTGGCTTGGACCGGTGAGACTTCTTGGAACTAACATGGGTTTTTTTGTGCTCAAATGAGTCTTTGCTGATGGGTCATTCTCCTTTGGGTTGTGAGTATGGTGAATGCCTGACACCTTTGACTTTTTCTTTAAACCCATCTCTGCCTTTTTAGTGGCCCTCAACGCTTCTGTTTCAGCTCAACGCTTCTGTTTCAGCTCTCAACTTATCTCGCTCTTTGGTAGTGTATTCGTTATTTTCCCCCACCACCTCCACCAAAGGTGGTGGAATTTCTTGCTCGTTCGGATCCATCCGAACAGGTTTTTTTGCTGGTTTTGAATGCTAGATTGAGGCACCTTCTTCTCCCACTGTGGTCGCCAATTTGGTGAGGTTTATTTTGAGCTGAGGGGAATTTTGTCAAGTATTTTGGAAAGTTTAGAGAGGATTAAATGTTTGGGTGTTTAGTAGTGAGAGATTTGAGCTGTTTAGTTGTATTAAATGTTCATTACCCTCATTAATGAAAGTAGTTGGGGTATTTATACCCTTAATTATGGACCCATGGGCTTTTGGGTCAAATTATGGAACCGGGTCAACTTTAAGGACCCATTTATCTATTAAGCTGATTACCATATTGCTTAGTCAAAAGGTTTTTAGTCATTCTTTACTTTTGTCATGTCTGGGTAGTTCAATGGCAAGATTATGTCTGAATTTCCCTTGTCCGGAAATCTCAGTAGGCAATGGTTAAGTTATCCGGACTCATCAGTAGGCATATACGCCTACAGTTTTTACGTGAAAGATACATTGTTCATGACTTGTTTAATGATTCTATTTTGGATGATATAATTCCGAAAGTGATAAGAGGTTATTTATTACACATGCTTGGTTATTCTCTTCTAACGAAGGAGACGATGAACATTATATCTTTTGACTACTAATAGTTTGTTGAGAACTATAGGTTATCGGTTAGGTATAACTGGGGCCAACATGTATTGGCTAAGTTGTATTACCATATTGGTCTATCGTTTTTACATACGATCTCGAGCTTTACTTGTTTCGTTGCTTTGTTAGAGACGTGGATTTATGATCAATTCATTGCGCTTATGACTACGGTTAATAACAGATACACTATTTCTATACCGACTATATCTAGATACGCACCTCCTCCTTTATGTTCAAATTAGGAGACTCGAATAAATATTTGACATACTTTATCTTCATTGAGGGAGCAAAATGTAAGTTTCATCATTTATATTTTTCTTTGTTGAACATCTATTTTTTTATAATGTTTATATTGCAGGTCTGGTTCATGACATACGAGCATATATGCGATACATTCCTTTTTTACAGGGTAGCTTGGATAGACTATAGGCTAAGGGCATCTTACATAGTCGAACTATATTATCCGCTACGCGTTGCTTGACGGTTCTTGTACATTCAGGACATACCTTGTGCAGTGCGATCTATTTTGGGGGCATGCAGAGGTAGGCATGTTAATACCTGATATTTATGGGATGAGACTGTACGGGTTACATGACAGTCACACGTCGTTGATCACACGGTTCGTGGTGATAGTTACAATATAAAAAATCCTTGTACGACCTATTTATACATGTTATGAGTCCGGTCTCACATATGATACATTTTGAGTCATCTGATACATATATTGGGGAAAACCCAACAATGAGCACTTATCATGCAAGGTTATATGATTTTTCGGATCACATGATCGATGTATATTCGAGGTCGCACGCGATGAGTTTGGAGGATCTTCACGAGTCATTGGAGGAGTGTTCAATGGTGGCGCGCCAGTACTTAGAGCGTGGTTGAGTGTACATTTTGTATTCTATGACTAGTTGAATGTATTTTCGGCATGTATCACGACTATGTTATTTATTCATTTTTATTGTCACATTTAGGTTTTACTTTTTATTGTACTATATATTTTCTCTATGTTAATTAGCCACGTTTATTTATATATGTTACATTTTGATATCGTTAGAGATGTGCCTTATGATTTTATGTATATATTGTTGTTTACTATGAATATATATTGCTAACATTCTGATTACGCTATAATGAGACCCCCATATGTTATAACTAGACACTCAAATCTAACGTTAAAAAATCACATGTATTTATCCTTACGCGCATAGGGATATGTGATGTTTGTATCTATTAGGTGTCACAAATTGATTGAGTTATGAGATTACGTTATCAAGACCTTACACGTGTCAAATATTTTTTGGTCTATTTGGAGTACGCTATCTAAATACAAAATGGTGAATAAATATAGGCTCCACTCTTGTAACAACACAACCTGAAATATACAAACACATTAGAAACTCTAAAAATATTTCTTTGGAGTCAATCAGAACATGACTATTTGAAGAAAGCATCTGTCGAAGTGGGTATAACCTATAAAGATAAATGGGTAAACAATACTGAGAGGAAATACTATACCGAATGTACTTCATATACGGTAGGGATCGCGTCCAATCTCCTAAGATTTTAAAATGTTTAGACGAACTTGATTTAATGATACTTATTGAATTGTTTGTCAAGCGGTATTTCCTAACCGGTTACGACTTCGTTAGTGCGAAAAGGAAACCAATTAGGATAGATTTCCGGTAACGGTCCATTCAAGAAAACACGTACAAAAAAATTGGATAAATATTGTGTAACCAATAAATTAAAATACTATATGACACATTGGTTTACTTACTTTCACGTAATGGTTACCATGTACGAACCCTAGACCAACTTCGAGGATATGACACGATCGAGGGGGCATACCACGTAAAGGTAGATATGTATAGGAAAGTTAGAGTGATACATGGTATACGATACACTGATATCTAGTGGCTATCATTAAGCCAAAGTCGTCTAATGTCATACAATGTTTATTACCATTAACATCCACTTCAAAACAATCCAACCTTTGTACTAGGTTATGTTACACGTTGTGAACCATCAAATAGTTTCTCTCATAGATTACTTTGACCTTGCAATTCGGCAATCAGATCTACGACCTAAAATTTGTAATTACCGTAAAGAAAAATGTATTCAACAGTAGAAATATAGTCATGTAAATAGTTGGAAACCAACTATCGTAACCGTTAAATTCTTTTCCCTTACTTAATATTTTTTTATCGAGTCACTTTCTCTTTCTTTGGTTAAGCCTTGGATTTGGCTTTGGCTTTGAGTACTAAAATGTTTTTAGCAACCGTGCTCGGATGGGTTCTGATTAGTTGATTTGTCCGGATCAACTTTTTTCCTATCTTTAATGATAACCGGCTTCTTAGGCTCCAATACATGACTTCTTGCGGGATCAATGATTTGCATCATCCGAGTTATGATATGATCTCACGGTTCATCCATCCTAGCGTGTGATATATGCGTTTTTGCTATTGAACATAAAAAAATTCGAAATTTGCCTCTACTTTTGTTTTGAGATAATCTGCCAATGGCTCCTCCTCCTTTGATGCAATACTATCCACAGTGCAAGAAAAAGCGTCATTCAAATAACTCAAATACATAATGTAGGATAGTTTTAGTGTTTTTTAGATTAAGGTTAGTGTTTAGGAGTAGTTGGGTTGGAGTAGAAGAAGAAAAATTGTATTTTAGAGCTGAAATATGGTTTTTATATATGAAGGACAAAACAGTCTTTTGATATTATTTAAAACAATCACAATTTTAAAGTCTCATTATAAAAAAAAAGGTGATGCTATACTCAAAAGTGATATAAGTTTATCCAAAAATCGTCTTTGACTTTAGTTTGACCTTTTTGGACGAAATTACCCTCCAACTTTCATTTAATTACACAAGTGCCATTAAGTAAAAACACACACTAATTATATCCTAAGTTCACCTAGATCACAAAATAAACTATATTTTACTATCTTTACAAAAAAACACTTTGATTTAGTAGATCAAACCCCATATTACTACGATTTTGTGAAATTTTTCAAAATGTTTTTGAACATTTAAAGTTACCTCAAGAACATTCAAACTCCCTTCAATTTGTTTTAAACATCTTCTAATAAAAACACAAAATCAAACATAAATCAACCGCAATTAAAGTAAAAAGATTTTTTCTAAAAAAATTATGTTCTGTTGTGCCTTCCCGCCATAACCGGTTCCGGGCCATACACACCACCGGTGGTGCTAATGGTCTATGACCACCGGTTTTGTAGTCATGCAACACAATATTTTTTTCTTTTTGGTCCTATGAGCCGCTATTTTAACCTGTTTAAGTAAAACAAATCTCCTTACTTAGTTTGATTTCCGTCCGAATATTTTTTGAATGCGAGAGAGAAAAGATTTATTTAATTCAAATTATTATTTTAAAAATAAATCAAAATCAATTGGATTTTAAGAAATGAAAATGTAAACATAATTATTAATTTAACATAATTATTAATTTACGATACTATATTAAAAATGGTTCGTTATGTATCAATATAAATATTGTGAGGTTTTATTAATTAAATTAAATTTTGAATTTATATATTTTGCATATTAAATTTTAGATTTTAAAAAATGTGTGACTAAATTTAATGTTATTATTAATAAAATTTAAATGTAATTATTTTAGATTTTAATAAAGTTTATTAATTAAAGTAAAATTTAAATTCATATATTTTGTCTATTAAAATTTAGATTTTAAAAAAATTGTGACACAAATTGTTGTTTTTATATAATTAAATTTTAGTTAATAAAATCTTATAAAAAATTAATAAATATGCATAATAACGAACAAATCATATAATTATATCTAAAATTTAATTATATTTAAAATTTAATTAATAAAAACAACAATTTCACCGCATTTTTCTCAATCACAATTTTTTTTAAATCTAAACTTTAAAATACTCAAATTTTAATTTATTTAATAAAACATCACAATGTTTCTATAAATACATATAGTAACCGATCAATTTCCTAAATAGTAATTATATTTATATTTCTTAAAATCTCTCGCATTCAAAGAATATTCGAAAGTCAAATCAAACTAAATAACCAGATTTTTTTTTTCCCGACATGACAATATTTTTGCAAGAGTGAAGCTATTTCTTCCATAAAATTTTTTATTTCCTCCATAAATAAAAAAAAAAAACCATCTTGATATTTTCTCCATATAAAAAATACCAAGATTAACCTTTCCTTCACCCAACAACTTTTTTGTAGAGAAAATCTCGATTTCTGCAGTTTTTAGCAACAAGCAACGGATTCCGAGACAGTATCTCGAAATCAGTTATTTTGTTCAAAGGCAAGCAACGGATTCCGAGACGGTATCTCGAAATCAGTTATTTTGTTCAAAAGCAACTGATTCCGAGATGCCACCTCAGAATTAGGTGCTTTAATTTTCTTAAAAAAACAACACGTGATTCCGAGATGCCATCTCAGAATCAAGTGTTTTGTTTTTAAAAAAATTGCACATAATTAATTAATTCTGAGATAATGTATTGGAACCAGTTTATTATCGCTAAAAACTACCAAAATTTATGTTTTCTCTTAAAAAAAGTTCGAATTTTCAAGTTACATTAAAAACAAGATTAAATTACTTTGTTCATTGATTCAGTGTTGTTCTCCAGTTTGGTTTGAGTTTCTTCATTTTCCATGATTAATCTTTGACAAAATTGAAGTTTATTTATTTTAGGGTTTAATTTTATAGGATAAAATCATATGTTGGATTAAATTTAGGTTAATGATGTGTTTCTTGCTATAAGGGTTTGTATTTGGTTAATGTGATCTAATTATAAATTAGAAAGTAAAGTGAGGGTAATCTTGTAAAAGCAAGTGACAAGTGTTTTGGAGAGTTTGAATTATGGAGGAAATAATACAGGTTGGAGAGTTTGAATTATGGAGGAAATAATACAGGGTGAAGCTATTTCCTCCACCAAATTTTTTATTTTCCCATAAATAAAAAGAAACTCCACTTTGTTATTTCCTCCATAAAGGAAATAACATATTTACCATTTTCTTTATTTTTATTCCAAACCCATTGATTCTCTAGGAACTCCATCGATTTCTACCACCATCCCAACTATCTCCATCATATTAACTTATACACATCAATCCCCATAAACCCTAACCCTATCCTAGCAACTATAAAGACGGTCTCCTCTTCAAGATTTCTCTTCTAATCTTGAAAAACAACAAACCATGGCCAACTTTTAATCTTGACAAAAAAACAGCAATTCGTCTAAGGTAGAAATCATTCGTTATTTTAAAAAACAACAACATTTAAAAATGCACTATTGTTTATTAAAACAGATGAAATACACCTAATTCCGAGATGGCAACTCGAAATTAGGTGTGTTTTTTATATATAAAAAACACCTGATTTTGAGGTGCTGTCTCGGAATCAGGTGTTTTTTATATAAAAAAGCACCTCATTGCAATGTTGTCTCGGAATTAGTTGTTTTCCGCTAAAACCTGCACAAATCAGGATTTTCAAAAATATATTTTTTTAACAAAGATTCTCAAGTTACATGAATGTAAACTAAAAAACAAGATTAAATTATCTTGTTGGTTGATTGGGTGATGTTCTCCGGTTAGATTTTTAGTTTAGGTATTTTCCTATTCTATGAGTAATCTTTAAGAAATTTGAAGTTTTTTTTTTTTAGGGTTTAATTTTAGAAATTAAATCATATATGTTAGATTTAATTCGGCTAAATCATGTATTTGTTGATATAAGAGTTTCATAATGGTTAATGGCATCAAGTTATAAATTAGAAGGTAAAATGAGGACAAGATAGTAAAAGCAAGTGATAAGTCTTTTTTTTTCATTTTGAAATATGGAGGAAATAAAAATTGTGATGGAGAAAATAGCTTCACCCTATTTACAATGCATTGGTGCCCATACCCATTGGTGTTGAGCATGGAACACCCTAAACTTAGATATTTTTTCTATCTAATTTCGACTCTAATTTTGATACTAACTCCCAAAATCTAATGTATGATTCTAACTAAAAAAATTTACAAAATTACAAATTTTAATCTAAACAACCTAAAATTCATAAAATATAAAAATTAAATTTAAAATACTTACGACCGTAGTGGTGGAAAAGGATGTTCTTCTTTCTTCTTCACCACGAAGACGGAAGAGAAGAAAGAGATGCCGAATTTTATTTCGTCGGAAAATTTAGAAAAAAATTAAAAAAATTTATATAAAATTAAATCAACTCGTATTTATAACCAAAAAACTTCAAAACTAAGTAAATTTAAATCATCGATATGTATAACTTGACCAATCAAAATTGCATTGGCTTTTTTTTATGAATTTTCTCATCCTAGCTGTTTCTTTACATCATGAAATAAAGGTTGCTTCGCTAACATACGCAGCTGACTATATTGTTTATTTGTAGTATACTACTTCTACTTTTTATGTAAGAAAAAAAATATAATGCAATTTTTTTTCCAATTTTCTAATTAAAATTTATTAAATTATAATTATAAACTGTTGATATATAGTAGTCTAAAAGTATAATTTGATTAAAATAAAATACTCTTGTTTTTAATATATTTATTTATTTAAAATAAAAATGAAGAACAATCTAAAAATCCAGCTAGTCGGTCATCTCATCCATTTTCACTTGTGTCAGTTTTAATTTGTATAAACGTTTTCTATCGACTAAAAACAAAACCCCTAGCGTTCTGTCTAAGTCTTTCAAGACGAAAATATAAGATTTAACTAAAACTATCGAAATTTAGTTTTCTTTGATTCCTCTTAATATATGATATGTCGTCTTTAATGAATTATCGTGTGTGAGTGGAATATATTTGATTTTGATGTATGATTTTTTCAATTGTGTACAGACAAAATTAAAAAGATTTAAATTGTATGTCTGTTATTTATTTTAGAAAGTTTTGGTTAACTGAAAAAAGAAAACATGGCTCCTCCCTATTTTTTTTAGTTTTGTATTATGGTATCAATATTATAAAAGATTCTGGGTTCGGGAATGACTTCAAGGTTTTAGATATTAGATCGGCTAGAGCTAGAAGTCGTTCTAATCTTCTGGAGACCAACAACATCATCCTCACATGTCCCCTCCTAACATCAATTCCCTTGATGTTCCTTTTTGGATTGCGAAGGCTGGCTGCAATATCTTCACAATCCATGATACCTATAACTTTATTCGTCCACCTGCCCCTCTTATGGGATGGGCTGGGTTAGTACGGAATAAATTTAATATTTCTCGTTACTCTTTTATTTTATGGCTTGCTATCCTGGGCAAACTTTCTACCAAACATAAGCTTCTCAACTGGGGTATCAATACCCCGCCTGATTGTGCCTTATGAAACTCTGCTTCTGAAACTATTGTTCATCTCTTCTTTGACTGTAATTTCACTCATAGTATTTGGACCTATGCCAGTTCTAAACTGTGTTTCCCTTTTTCTGCTAGTGCTTAGATTTCAGATAGTTAGAATAATCAAGACTAGATAAGACTTTAATGACCTCTATTATAGTAGTATGGTATGAAATAACAATGCTTTTAAACTTAACATGATTTCTGTTTTTCTATATAATGTCATAAATGATAGATGGTATAATGTGTCTTATATTAATTTCTTTAGTTGTAGACCAGAACCATGTCATAGACATATGAGTGATTGGCATGTAACTGAAAATTTGTAAATTTCCAAAATGTCTCCAAATACACGAGGCAAACTTACAAGTAACAAATAGATGATTAGGAGATTCAATGTTCATACAGAACTGGAATTTTGAAGCTAAAGATATATGCTTCCAATGTCCATACAGAATTGGCATGATAGTGTTAATAGGTATATAATTGTGGATCAATTTCCAATATAAGAAAGAGAATTTTCTGCACGTAAGAGAATTCCATATTATACTAAAAAATTAGACTTGTTATTGTGACATCTAATGTGATCCCATGTTTCTTTTAAAGAGCATTTACCACTTTTAGAATGGTTCCAAATTATATTGCCCTCAGTGTCAGGTTTAACTGTACATGTCTTAATTTTGTCCATAACATTTAGAGGCAACAAATCTTTACTCTATTTAGATGCCATGTATTATCAGACCAGTAGGTCTTTACCATTTCTGTTTTAAACCAATTATTATCAATTTTGTCATCTAGAGTTAATAAGGGATGATAATTGGACCAACCAACCAAAATTCCATCATACCCGAGCCAAGCTTCCAACTAATGTTAGGTTCTGCATATTTCTTAATGTTAGACAATATTTTACACACCATAGCTTTTGAGTAAGAAATTTGCAAAAGATGTAGATCTTTGCAGTATATATGGTGCATTAGGTTAGACCATGTAGATTTTTTATCCCTAAAGTTAATCCACAACTTGCTAGAGAAGGAGCCTTGAATATGATAAATTTTCCTGATATTAAGCCATCCTTCCTTGTAAGGCTTACAAATAGAGCTTCATTTACACCAGTGTATTTTCTGGTCAGAATTAGAAGATCCCCATAAGAATCTATTAAATATTTTTTCAATTTTGCATAGAACAACTTTAGGAATAAAATTATGTTGTATCCAATATAGAATAATGCTCATAAGGACAGAGGTGATAAGTGTTAACCTCCCAGCATATGATAGATAAGAAGATTCCTAGTCTTTAATCTTGTTGTTGATTTTGTTGAATAGACTGTTATAGTTGCTAGCTTTGTTGTTGGTGTTGATAGTTATTCCCAAATAGTGAGTAGGTAAAGTGCTAGAACTGAAACCAGTCCTATAAGACATAAATTTGATTTTTAATGAATTCATACTTGAAGCAGTGACTATTTTTGTTTTTCCTTTGTTGATCACTTGACCTGAAATATCTTGCTATGCCGTAGAAAATTGTTGAGATAATCAAAAGTAGAGTATTTGTTGTTAATGATAAAAAGAATGTCATCTGCAAAGGTTAAGCTAAGAGTAGACATACTGCTTCTGTTTCTGAAATTCATGGTTTTATTAGACTCGAAAAGCTAGTTTAAACCTCTAAGTAAGACTTCTTCTACAATAATAAAAAGACTTGGAAAAATTGGATCCCCTTGCCTCAGACCCTTTAAAGTTTTGAAAAAACAAATTGCCTCACCGTTAACAATTATAGATACATTGACAGAAGATATTTAATCTTATTGACGAGGCTGATAAAGTTGTTAGAGAGGATAAAATTGCTAAAGACCTTAATGATAAAACAATGGGTCATTTTTTCAAAAGCCTTGGACATATCAAGTTAAATTAATATGTTCTTGTCTTTGACTTTTTTTAGATCATAGATTAGTTCCTTGGCAATTTAAATGTTCTCTTAGATAGATTTACCAGCCACAAAGCCACCTTGATTATTAGATATAGTTATGGATAAAACTTTAGCTAATCTATTATTAAGTATTTTGGACATAATTCTGTTCAAAATAATTAGCTTGCAACAGTAAATAAGTAGCTTTAGAGAGCTCAATCCTAGTATCCATGTTGTTCTACTCTTAATGTTTGATTTCCAGCATTTGAACTTATTCTTCAAGAGCCTCCACTTTATTGAATATATTTCCAAAATATAGCTTTCTCTAGATTTTCAAACCTTCTTTAACCCTTTTAAAGTTATGGCAGAACTTGAACAATGGATCCCCATCAATATCCAGGTTCCAATTATTTTCCACAAAAGGTAAAAACTCTTTATCTAAAGCCCACATGTTGAGAAATTTGAAATTTTTTTTAGGATTGAGATGTCTTTAGATATATTGATGCATAAAGCAATATGATTTGAGCAAGTTCTAGCTTTATGAATAACTTTAGTTTCACCAAATAATCCAGACCAGTTATTATTGATGAATACCTTGTTCAAGCGTTTCCATTTGGTTTTGTTGGACCAAGTATATTTTGATCCAGCAAATCCATGATCTTCAATCTTGTAGTCTCTGATCATATCATTGAAATCATTAGTACTATTTTGACATAAATAAGTACAACCTAATTAATCATCAATAGAAGAAACTCCGTTAAAGTCACCCATAATCATCCACTCTATGATAGTAGAAGCAATGGCTCTCAGAGTGTTCCAGAGTTCAACTCTGTTGATTCTCTGGCACTTAGCATAGACTACTCTAATTAGAACGCAATGGTTAAGAAAAGAGTGTATAATTTCAGAGTGAATGCATTGATTGTGGTCAATTATGACATTTATAGATATATCGAACAACCATATTATTAGAGGTATTAGACATGAACTGATTAAAGCCTATCTTTTTAGCAATACTTTCAATATATTCACTCCCAATGAGAGGCTACTGAATGACAACAAATTTAATTTGATTTTTGTTGATTAAGTATTTGAGCCTTCTAATCGAAGACTTAACTCTAATACCTCTTATATTCCAGTTAAGCAGACTGATCATGGTTAATAAAATATGATTTAGATTTACTTATTCCCGTGAATTTAAGGGCCTTGATGATCTTGCTTTTGATTTTTTTATTTCTTTTAGCTTCATTTATCTTCTTATAAAAAATATCTTTAAAGCTTGTGTCATATTCTTCTTGATTGAACTCTTGCGATGCTTGATTTAATTCGATATTTCTTTTGCTTCCTATTGGTGAAGAATGTTTGCTTCCAATATTACCTAGCTTTGGTGATGAGTTATCAGAAACAAGATTTTCATAGTCTAGATTATTGGATACATTATATCCATACTCCAAAGTGTGAATTGCTTCAATGATTTCCCTTTGTTCTTGAGTTTTAAATCCTTATTTGGGAAGATTGTATTGCTCCCTGACTTGGTCCAAGATGTTTCTCCGAGATTCTATTTTTTTCTTACTGATTATGCTTTCTTTCTTCTGTTGTATTATTTCTGCCATTTGGGTTGATTATAACTCATCTAATTTGATTCTTGATCTTCTCTTAGATGATATTTTCTCGTGGTTTACTTGTAGCATCTTCTTTTGTAGTGGTCTTATGATTCGTCTCACTATAAGGTTGAATTGATGTCTGGGTTTACTTACATTGTTCAATGTTGTGACCCAGGTGTTGACAATTCTTATAATATTGTGGAATGTTATTGTAACCAGTTTTAGTACAACATCCTTGATTTGAGCCAAATCTTATCCAAACATCGTCTAAAAGTTTCATTGACACATCCATCTTCACCCAAGCAGAGCAATAGAGGATCTCCAACAGCAGAAGCAATAGCTTTGGTTATACTTTCATTGAATAATTGTTCAGGAATCTTTTTAATCTTAATCAAGACTCGCGTGATCGAACATTCTTGATTAACATTGAAGTTTCCAATCCATATTAAGAGGCGTATTGTGCATCCTATAGTTCAGACTGGTCTATACCATATTTTGCGTAAATCTAATTTAGAATCAAATTCAATTAATATATGCCTAGAGTCTCATATCGTATATATGTAATTTGCTTCAAATTTTAATCTGCTCCAAATTTTAGAGATTGAAAGAATTGAGTAAGCAGATTTATTTTTGGCAGACCATGTGCAAATTTTCCTATAATTGTGAACTTTAATTTTCCTATAATTGTGAACTTTGATACTATTTTAAGTTTATCTTGGATTTCTCTTCCATATTCAATTGATATACGAAGTGGTGTATCCAGGACCTATGGTGACTATCTATGATACATAGTAACAATCATAAACAATATTTTTGCTTCTCATAGGAGAAGAAGAATTTGCAAAGTGATAAGTTCAATTTTGAAGTTGTGTTTGCAATAGAGAATATATATATAGAGTTTTAGTGTCATGTAATAATTATATATAATCTTTTAATAATTTTAGTATTCTAATAGATTATATTCAGTCTCCCGTAATAATAATTGCATATTATTTAATTAAATTAAACTTCTCTTTTATTAATTTGGAAAAGAAAAATCAATCTAAGAAAATTACTCAGATTGATGGTAGAAAATCATAGATTGAGGAAAAAAAAACAATAATAATAATAACAATAATAATAATAAAACTGTTTTTAAATAACTATCTTAATTACTATTTACTAGAATCTATATATAAATCTATATTTTTATATTTTTAAATCAATATATCTATTTATATTGTATATTCAATCAATATATTATATATATTATATATATCTAAAAATAAATTATATATATATATATATGATATAAATGAATATATAATATTAATAATTTAAAGGGCAAGGCTATATCTAGACCCCATTTGGCTATAATGAGACCTTAAATCAAACGTTTTATTTTACTTTATGTAAAATGGCCATTTTACCCATTATATAAAACCAAGTTTTCGACCAAAAATATAAACAATTTTCTTCCACTTCTCCAACCAAACTTCTCTCTAAAACTAATATAATACCCAAATAATGAATTACATCAAAATCTAACTATTTTCTTCCTCTTCTTTAACAAAACTTCTCTCTATTTTTTAATTATATTTTAATATCGCGTTGTGGAACTTTTCGACTTTTCATTAGGGTAAAAAGAATGAATCATACTAGTCGAATAGCCAATTTTTTTACAGAATTATATTACAATGAAGTAATCTGTGGATCCAGTAATTTGTATAATTTTCTATTAAGAAATAAACTAGTAACTGTGAAAATATTTCCCAGCCTGATGGTAATAGCAATCTTGTTCGAAATCCGATCATCTTGATGGCAAGATAAAAAAATCAAAGAAATTAATATTTGAAATCAAGATCTTTGATTAATAGCGAAATCAGAAACATCAATCAGATAATAAAACCACAAGAAAGAAAACAAGACATCGATTTCTAAGTTTGAATTAATTTTACAACCAGAAACCCTAAATCCCCAAATTCCATAACTTAAGAACTTGTAAACTTTGTAACAACCTTCGTTCCTTTATATACAGCATGTTTAGCCAATTCACCGGACAACACCAACCTCACCGCAGTCTGGATTTCCCTTGAAGTGATAGTCGGTTTCTTGTTGTACCTCGCAAGCTTCGCAGACTCACCAACCAATTTCTCGAATATATCATTGATGAAATTGTTCATGATTCTCATACCTTTGCTAGAAATACCGATATCGGGATGAACCTACTTCAAGATCTTGAAGATGTAGATCTTGTAGGTCTCGACGCTTTTCTTGGATCGTTTCTTCTTTTTATCAGCTATGGTGCCAGCTTCTTTTGGTAACTTCTTTCTGGCCTTTGGTTTCTTCTCAGCTGCTACGGCGGCCAAGGGATATTTCTCGGTGACCTTCTTCTCAGTCGGCTTCTTTTCTGCTTGAGGTATTATTGTTGATTTTGATTAGGAAATGAGTTCTCTAGCGATAGAGAGATTAATTGGAGAAGATAAATAATTTTTTGATTTTGATTGGGTTTTTGGCTAAATTAGGGCCCATTTGGATAAGAAGCCCTAATTATAACCATACTCACACATATTTTAAGTAGCCCCAATTTTATACCAAAAACACCCTTTCGTTTTTACTAAGTCCTAACCCTATTCACTAACCATCCCCAAAACAAAAACAAATCAAAACCAGCCCCAACTTTCCCTCTCATCTCTCTACTACTACAATCTTCCAAAATCAGCCCCAAATTCAAATTTCAAAAACACCAGTAGATCCATACCAAGTCAGGAACAACAATGGGAAAATGAAAAGAGTAAGTTTTATACTCCTAAATATAGTTTTTTGCTATACTTAGTTTTTTTTTAAGTTTTGAAGATTTTGATATACATTGGCTGTTAGAATAGGTGAAGCATGTTTATTTAGTTGTTTTTAGTTGTATATTGATGCCGGGGCAGAGTTGGTGTGGCTCATTTGGTGTTTTAGGTTAGATTTTGGAGTTTTGGTTTGAGGTTGTCAATGGAGGTTGAGGGTCTGTTCGAGACCCCGCCGCCGGGTGAGCATACTCATACCGGCGGGGAAGATAATTTTTTCCAGAAAATTCTTCATCTCCGCCGGGTATGCACTGTTTGAACCGGCGGGGAAGCCATATGTTCATGACCTATGTTCATAAGCCCCGCCGGTTGTGGGCGGATTGAACCGGCGGGGTGAAATTTGATTTCTAAAATTAAATATATTTCCCCACCGGGTGAAAATAGTTCAACCGGCAGGGTTGAAATTAATTTCAAAATTAAATATATTTCCCCGCCGGATGACAAATGTTCACCCGGTGGGGACCTAGTTAATTTTGTAGAAATTCTAACTTATTTTGTTCTATTTGTTCCCGCAGACACGAAGGACCTCTCCCCGCAAAAGAGAAGGCGAATAAAATCTCAAGGCGTGAACAGGAAGTCCATCCCTCAAAGAAAGGCGAAGGAGGTAGCCGACGATCGGCGGTCGATCGCCCCGAACGCCCCGAACAAAGGGACCGACCGAGCGTGAGTTGCGCCCAGTCCTCGGGGAACGATCCTTGCGGCATAGAAAATATGGCAGCACGATGGAGCACTTAGTACAACCCTCTCCTCCACGAGAGGTGCATTGTCGAAGGTGTGCGCTTGTTGATGAGGAGGATACGGAGGAGGAAACTGAGGTCCCTATGCCACCACCTCGAAGAGAGGGTACGGCCGGACGTCCTACTGATCCGGAAGGATGGAGGAACTTGTTTTTATCCCAAAACAATATCCTTCTGTTCCCGGATTACGCGCAGCATGAGGCGTACTACACATTCATGGACGACGTAAGTGTTTGAATTTTGGATTAACTAATATTTTGTTATTAGTTTAACTGTTTTATGTGTGAAAGTGTTTTGTTAAAATTATATGTGTGTTTGGATTTTTTGCAGGCACCATCTAGTATCACCGTCCAATCGAAGTACGGTCTGCTCGGTCAATGGGACCTTAGCAAGAAGTTGGGTGTCAAAGCTTTGTTGGAATAGACTCCGTTCTGGCCACTAATGCGCCATCTTCCGAAGTTCAACACACAGTTGGCGGAGGTGTTCATTGAGAGGTGGCACCAAGAGACCAACACCTTCCAGTTTACGTTCGGGGAGATGACCATTACGCTAGATGACGTGTATATCATCACTGGCCTCCCGATCGAGGGGAGAATTATCGACGCCTATATCTTCCGAACTTCAACACACAGTTGGCGGAGGTGTTCTTTGAGAGGTGGCACCAAGAGACCAACACCTTCCAGTTTACGTTTGGGGAGATGACCATCACGCTAGATGACGTGTATGTCATCACTGGCCTCCCGGTCGAGGGGAGAATTATCGACGCCTTTAAGACGAAGGATATAGGTGCGACATATGCACGTTATGCATATTTGTTGGGAGTTTTGGCGGATGTTGTACGGGAGGATATGGAGGCGCATGATGGGAGTGGGTTTGGCCTCCAATGGCTACGGATGACGTTTTTCGGGGAGGAGTATTTGGATTCCAATGCCGACCTTACTACGGAAATGAAGAAATCAGCTGCTATGGCATACATCATGTTCTTCCTTGTGTGTACCATCTTCACAAACACGAGCCAGAAGAACATCCAGTGCGATTTTCTCCACTACCTCGACGATTTTTTTGACCTCCGTAAGTATGCATGGGGTACATTTGCACTCGTGTGGTTGTAAAACTTCTTGGGAGGCGTTTCAAAGCACTCCTTGAAGAGCTTGTTCGGGTTTTCGGCCCTAATGGAATGTTGGATCTACGGCCACTTTCCCATCTTCTGGGCGGCGGTTAACAGCGGTTATAGCCCGACCGATCCAAAAATGCTAGTGTGGTTTCCCAAGAGGAACACGGGATCAGTAGCTCGCGGGAAGCCTTACTACCGTGACATCCTCATGGCGCAAGGAGAGACGAAAGTAAGTATTGGTGTTTACGTATATTGTTTACGTATATTGTTTACGTATATTATTATTTGACTATTAATTATATGATTATATGAGTAATTGCTTTTTGTGGGTGATATTCCGACCTTACGAGGATGTACGTGAAGTGTGCCCGGAGCGGGCAATATGGTTGTATCGGAACCCTATTTGCCTTATACTAGTAAGTGAAGCATATCACCTGGACCGAGTGATGAGGCAGTTTGGTTGGATCCAGGAAAAGCCGTTGGACTCCCTTTTGGCTAGAACCAGTCTGCAAAGAGGAGACCATCTCCGTTATGCGCTGCATGGGAGGCACTGGACGAACTAGAGGGAGGACATTTACATTATCGATAGGTACTCGAGGCCCTTGGAAATGAGTAGCCCCACGTCATCCCCACAGTACAAGGAGTACGTGAAGAGGTACGGTTGGTTTAACATGAGGCCTTGTATTCTTACCGAGAGGTCCGCGGTTGATGCGATCAACACGATTAATCGTGTTCGACCGTTAGACAATTCCCCTGACGAGCTCATGTCGTTTGCAAAGAAGGTGTTGGCGATCACTAGTCCATGGCTTTTGATTATGGTAGTCGCATTCTTCATTTGCATGTTGTTTTAGTTTGCGAACTACATTTTGTGGATTGTGTTTTCCATGTTTTATATTTTGTGCTGTTGTAGGATGATCACGATACTCTTGTTTTCAATTTGTTGTTAACTACATTGTTCGCGTGATATAATTTCGTTTTGTGTATTTTTTGTCCTTGTACCGTGAATTCAACCAAAACACGTTTTTCATTTAATCCGTAAACATGGAAGAAGCGGTCGACATATTAAGCAAGTGTATACTTGTTTGTGTTTGGAATTCCTCCCACCCCGGTGGTGGAACAATTGTCAACCACCGGTTGACAACAACCCCGGCGGTTGAAAATATGTCACCCGGCAGTTGACATATTTTCACCCGCCGGTTGATGACGAGTGGAAAAATTGAATTTTCCATTCATCCACTCAGTCGGTTGACAGTTAGTCAACGACAGGGGACATTGTCAACCGGTGGTTGAGAATTTGTGGCCCGGCGGGGTCTTAGTCGAATGTTCCATATGAATTCTAAGTCTCGTGATGGGACTCACCCCGCCGGGATGAAAATTCTATACCGCCGGGGAAATATTCACCCTGGCGGTGTAGTATTTCAACCGGCAGATGAAAAATTCTTACCCGACGGGGTCCAAGGCCAATGTACCAAACCAATTCTAAGTCAAACGTTCCGAATCACCCCGGCGGTTTTGAAAATTCTACACCGTCGGGGTTGACCCTAACTATTTTTCGCCAATTTGTAAAAAATTCTAAGGATTCGGCCCCGCCGGTGACCACACTATATCCTCGCCGGGACACAAATACTCAAACTGGCGGGTGGAAGTCGATGCTACACCCGGTTGGGCATGACCTCAACCGGCATTGGACATTCATCGTCAAAGTTGAATGTTCTTCAACCCCGCCGGTGGAGGAGGCTACCCCGGCGGGGTAGTTCGGGTCCAACTTTCTAAATATGGAAAATCTACCAAAACAGATTTTTTTTCTCGAAAGATTGGTTAGAACAAGTACTATGTTTGCAGTTCCACACTCTTTAGTAACCTTCTCACGTGTTGAATCAATTATTCAATGATTTGATTTTTTTTTTCAAAAAATTAGTTGATATTTGGAGATTTGAGAGTGTATGGAGTTTTTTGAGTTTTTGAATTTTTTGGACTTTCAGAATTATTTTGAGTTTTTGAATTTTTGGTTAAATTTTTAGTATAAGAGGATTGTTGGGAGGAGTAATTTAGTGTTCTTCTATATTTGGTTAACTATACCCACAATGCACTAGAAGACAAAAAAAAATCTTGGTCAAAGGGCAAAACCGTCTTTGACTATTTATTAAAAAAGATTCTCTAGAATTTTGGAATAGTTAACATTCTTTGGGCCCTAATTTAGCCAAAACCTTTTGATTGGTGAGATGCGAGCTGCAACTTGAATTTGATAAAAAAGAAAAAACAAGAATAAAAAGAGAAAAAAGAGAAGAGAGATAATCGGCTGAAAAAGGTTTATACATTAAGGGTATTTTAGTAAAATTTGAGATCTCATTATAGCCGAAGAAAATCTCATTATAACGGGTCTCATTATAACCAAAACGGGTCTCAATTTAGCATTGCCCTAATTTAAATTTTAACAAAAAAATCAATTCCAAATTAAGTGTCTGTCGTTGAGTATTACCGATACAATATTAAATAATATTAAGTATTCATGACTAATTAAATTCATTTGTTGTTTTTATATACTTAATAATATAATGGATTTCTAAAGCCCACGTAGCTCCATCTATGGAGCTATTGTTTTTCAGTAGCAAGATATTGTCCGTTTTGGGCCTATTGTCCGTTTTGGGCCTCTTGGAGGCCTCTCGGGTCTCGGGATCCTCTATGGGATGAAGTTTATACTTCATACTTTATCCCATTAATCACAGCGAATTCGGGACTAGTAAGATATTGTCCGTTTTGGGCCTCTTGGGCCCGCACGGGTTTGCTCTTTGGGATGACACTCCCAAAAGGCCTCTTTCTAGTTGAGGTGGAGCCACAATTATATACACTCACTATTTTTGGTTCTTACCAATGTGGGACTGGGGGTCCTCTATGGGATGAAGTTTATACTTCAACATATGATACCTTGCTTTTATCCAGAGCTATGTTCTTGTTTTGTTGAAATAATATATCTCGAAGAGGCGAGAATTCTTCCATTTTGATGCAGGAGACAGAGGAGGAGCTATTTCATCTAAGAAATATAATCCAAGGAGAAGAGGAATGCAGAAGAGATGGAATAGGGAATCTAGAAGAGATTGGGAGATAAAGAGGGCTCAGTCCATTCTTGGAGCTGAAAGGAGAGCGCATTTTTTTTCCCTTGATTAAGAAAATCAAATTAACTTTATGATATAACGCTTCCATTAGAGCCCCAAGGGGGTAGCCGAGTTGGTTGAGTGTGGCATGCTTGTGACCAAAGGTCATGAGTTCGAGTCCCTCTACATACGCTTTCTCAGCTGAGCCTGTCACCTTGTGTGGTTTACCTTCTGGCGTTGGTTTGCAGGCTATCGCGTCAGACTGAGGGTTTACCCTCTGCACACTCATTGAACTCTGAGTAGCGGCTGCGGGTTCCCTCCAAAAAAAATAAAAAAAATAACGCTTCTATTAGAGATGCTCTTAGGTGCTTAATGTTAGGTTAGATTAGTTTTTAATTAAAGTTAGTTTAATTAAGTATTAGTTTTGATTGAGTTTATCAGTCTATTTTAGGTTTTTCTTGAAAATAAAACTATATTAGTTTTAATTGGGTTTATTAGTCTTTTTAAGGGTTTTTTAAAGATAAAATTGTCGAAAAAAATAAAATATTTTTGAATACCTCTTTTCATAATATTATTTATCAAATTTTGCTGATACGTCTCATGTCAAGTCGTGCAGACTCGATCTCGCGACCCAACCCCTTTGAAAAAAAAGTAATTGCCCTAAAACAAAACAATTCCGCCCCAAATAAAAAACATTAAGCCCTAATTTCTCACTCTTTAGCCTCACACTCTCTCATCTTCCGAAACAGATTTCTCTCAATTGAAATTTCTCTCACAACAACATCGACATAACATTCTCAATAACATCGACATTTCTCTCTCAACCGAATATTCCGGTAGTGAAATCTCCTCCGTCTCCGCCGATAGACTCTCTCGATCGACGAAAACACAAATACGTAAGTTTGCTGCTTTTAATTTGGTAATTGGATTTATATTGGTTTTATGCTTAATGTTTACTCGTTGTTTACGGTCAATTTTAAATTCAATAGGGTTAGGAAGTTTGATGTTATGTGTCAAAGATCCATTTAACGAACCTCGTCTCCCTCTCATATAGTGCTTCTGATATAGTGCTTCATCGGTTAAACCAAAGAATTCTGGTTTCATGCTTATCCTGGTCCTTTACTAGGGCTTATTTCTATCAAACTTATCCTTAATTAGGGTTTAAAGAAGTCAGATTTAGTTACTATGATTATGACATTTGTTGTTATATTCTAAAGCTCTATTTCACTTACTTCTTCTTTTTTGTTTATGTTGTTCTTAAATGAGGATTAAACTGCTTTTATCATAACAATTGTGTTATGCTTACTTATTAGCTATATAGGGTAAGTAGGTTGATGTAAAGCTAAATGTATTCTGAATGCATGACCTTAATTTGGGTTTAAAAGGGTAACTTTCTTTTTATTTAGTTATTAACTTCATTGTTCTATGTTAAAGCTACATTTGAATTGTCCTTTCTATATCTAGAACTAAATAGGAGAAGCTACAATTTCCTTACTATATAAGCAACTTATTATTTGTATTATCTGCAGAAAAGATTATGTTGTGATTCTGTTGTTTGCAGGATTATGGTTTGTGCATTCATAAAAGACTTGCACAATGTCGGAGCCCCACCTTCATCACACAAAGCTTGCAAACAGAGAGCCAAAATATTTCACACAATACATAGTTGTTAGATAAATCACAAGAACAAAAATTATATGAGTAAGTAAATTTCCTTAGAAATAAGTTTTATTGCATTTTTCTTTTGTTTTTATTTTTTTTCGGAGGGAACATGCAGCCGCTACTCATAGTGCAATGAGTGCGCACAGGGTAAACCCTCAGTCTGACGCGATAACCTGCAAACCAACGCCAGAAGGTAAACCACACAAGGTGACAGGCTCAGCCGAGAAAGCGTATGTAGAGGGACTCGAACTCATGACATTTGGTCACAAGCATACCATACTCAACTAACTCGGTTACCCCCTCGGGGGCTGCATTTCTCTTTTGTGTTTTTTTGATTACTTGAATATTATAAGTTTATAAGTGTTATAATATTATTTATAAGTTTATTTTTGTGTAATTAATTAAGTGTTATGTTTATTATTTGTCATAATATATCAAACATAATTGGTATAAAATAACTTATAAATAAAGAAAAAAGATTACACATATTATAAAAAATAAAACAGATAAATAAAACAGATGAATAATTCTTAAATATGAACAAAAATTAGCAAGGAATATATCAGGAAAACAAAACAGCTTATAAGTCGAGTAAGCAATATATCAGGAAAACAGAACAGCTTATAACTCGAGAAATTTGTGACGTAGTGAAGTATAACTGGCATATTAATACAGAAAAATTAACTAAATTCAATCATATTAGAAGTCATAAAAAATATGTGTCCTTACATATTGATCAAATAATGAAAACAAAAACTTCTTGAAAATTAGTCTCAACAAAAACTTCTTAAAAATTAGTCTCCTTACAAATTATACATAATACTCAAATGTTTGTCTCCTGGCAGGACCTCTTGTTGTGGTTTCCAACTCTTTCACACTAGCTGCATTTGATCTTATTGACAATAAGTTTGCTTCTTGATGGACAGTTAAATGAGTCTTCAGGTCTGCTACCAAAAATACACTTGAAAAAATTAACATTTGTTGTACACTACTACACACAAACAAAATTGTATATAAAAAAATAACAAGAATAAACGACCTCCGGTAAATCATAAATAAAGCGGAAAAAACAGATAATATTACCTTGTTCCATCTTTGGCTATAGGAGACAGTAGATGTCCTTTATTTTGGCATACAACTTTACAACCAATTAATACATGCACCAAATGCAATAAAATAACGCTAAAACGTCTTAGTTTCTACTTCACAATCAAGCACAAAATCACTTGTGGGATCCAAAGCTTTCATAGCACTAAAATATCATTTGATCAAACCATACGAAGAAAATCTATCACCAAATACTTAAAACCCTTGCTTTCTCTAAAGCACGCCATGAAACTGAATCTGAAACTTCTAATCCATGATGGGTTTTTAACATACTTAATAGCACTAGCACCAATCTTGTTATTGCTTTTGACCTCACTTAGAATTTCTTTAGCAACAATATCACTAGATAGATGTTTACTAGCTATATTTTTGGAGAAAGCTCCACAACTATGCTCTTTGATAGATTTCCTAATAATCATAAACTTAGTACCATCATCAACAGCGGTATAGATTCTCCAACCATAATTTGTACTCTCCTTAAAAAAACGTAAGCAGAATCATGTTCTTTACTATTCCGTTTGTATTTAAATCTAAAACCGTGTTCTATAGCAAATTCAGATAGAGACTGTTTAAAACCAACCGAACCCGTTTTAAAGATTTGACCTACCGAACCCGTTTTAAAGATTTGACCTACATCTTCAATTTATTTAGCCCAAGACTTGGTAGCAAGTTCTACTGATTTATTATTTAAGAAACTAACATCAGAGTAGTCTGCCATAATATTCATATTATGGGAAATTACCACAGACTCTGATCTATAAACCAAAATATTTTCGGTGACAACTTCAACTTCGATTTCTAGATAAATTAAACCGCTTTGCTCGGAAATTTTAACCATATCGACAAACTCCTCGTCATTAGTCAATAAACAACCTATAAACTAGCCAATACTATACTTCATAGTAATAGTATCTTTACTCAAAGAGGTCCATTTATCACCTAAATAATCGATAATACCGTTTAAGATGTGAAAGGATTTTAAAGAGCGACCAACAATTCATTCCCATACTTGAAATGTACAAAACCAATGAATATTATACCTGCAAACTTCTTTCATTATAATACATATAGGCACTGCCATGTAGATTTTACCAAACTTCTTTCTACCAGCCTAAACTATTTCCACACCAGTATATAGGCATTGTCATGTAGATTTCACCAAACTTATTTCTACCAGCCTAAACTCTTCCACACCAGTAACCATTTAAATTATTTAAGTCTATGTACAAACTAAATTTTCATCTTATCATATACTCACTACTATCACTCATCGTTTTCATAGACAATATGTTTTAACCCAGTATTCATAGTAAAAACAAGTCTATTTTGTAAAAAGCCTAAATGATATTTCTAGATTAGACACAAGTACCAGTTCCATATATTAAGACTGAAGGAGAAACGGAAGGAGAAACTGGAGGAGAAAGAACGACAAAAATGCAAGAAAAAGAGAAAACTTACCTTTTAAAATTGAGAATACGAAGACCGGCGACAGTGAAAATAGAGTGGAGTAATAGCTAAATAATTTGACGACAATGAAAATGCAAAATAAATGGCGAACAAAGACGTTTGCCATAACCGTTGAAATCGAGAGACAAGAGGGTCTCATATTGAAATCGAGAGGAAAATGAGCTGAAGACTATGACCTAATTTTGAATTGTCCTAATTTTATGAAGTTATTTGTCATTCATTAAGGGGTAAAATCGTATTTCAAATTTAATCTTGGACTAGTGGGTAAATAAAATCATACTTTGGTAGAAATAGGTAAAATCTATTTTATGTCAGACTGATAAATGGTAAATCTTTTGTAGCCCAATTAGTATAAAATCCATAATAAAATTGGAGTATCTAAATTGTTTAATAGTTTAGTCGCACCACACTTTTTAGTTTTAGGTTTCGGGAGGATATATCCGATTTTAGGTTTAAAAGGGATTTCATACTATAAACATCAAATTAAAATTTGTTATATCCAATTTCTCATTTTCCATATTAAATTTAAAAATTAATATTCATATAAGACAAACTAGTGGGGGAAGAAAAAAATTCAAAACTGGAGAAAGACGAATAAAATACTAGAAACATATATCCGTCGTGTTTTCGAATTTTAAAATCAATATATTAATAAACTTATATTTTTTTAATTTTCATGAAACTATTGTACAATTTCAAGTCACCATCATAGAATCAGTTGTGCTTTTCAAAAACAAAAATCTCAAATGATCAAAAATTAGTTTTATTTTAAAAATATAATATAACAACAGATCTTCATACACTATTCAAAATTAGTTAAAGTTTCTAAAAACAAAACCAAAAACTGATTCTGAAACACCATCTCTGAATTAATTACGTTTATTAAACTATCAAAATAACAACTCATTACGAGAAGACGTTTCATAATCAATTGATATTTTATGCAAATATTTTATTGTAAAAACAAAAATAATATCACTTTTGTATTTAGTTAGTAATTTATTAAAATTAACACTTTATCTTGATATATTTAATATCCAAAATTGTGTTGGAGACATATATATTAAATGATCACCTACTATTTATCGCGTGTGTGTATATATATATATATATATATGTATGTATGTACTTTACATGAAATTTGAAAGGATAATGCATGTGGGTAAAGACTTGGGTTACATGTTAATAATCAGTTTGTACTATGATGGAAAACACGTTAATACTTTATGATTGTATTATGCTTGTGAGAGGTTTAAAAATTATAGAAATAAAATATTACACAAACACAAAAATATGACAACCCTTTTAAACTTAAAGCTTATTCGGTATGTGATGACCTATGGTCTTTGCAGGTTGAATGTGGAAAGAATCATCATGGATCCTATATTTTTGAAGAGATACCATACAACAAGAATATTGAACAAAGTAGAATAATGATGGGTGCAAAAGAACTGAATCGACCTTAAAATGAATAAACAAATAATTTTTCTTTGTAAAACTTGGATTCTGATGAACGTATCGAAATATATTTATCATTTTTTTGTATAATTCTTACAAATCGGACGGGAATGCGATGTTTTCTTTTAGGCTAAAAACCATGTCAAGTCACTGGTGTTTGACCACTTTTACATTTGTACCACTAAGCTTCCTTCGTCCCCAAAACGAGTCACCGATGTTTCAAATCGTTTCATTCTTGCCACTGGCGCGTGCAAATTAACAGGAGGCTTACACGTGTCACTCCAATGTACTCCTCCACGTTTCATATACGGTCACTCATTAAATTTTGTCCAAAATACCCCGTTTAATAGTTTTTACATTTTACCTTTTACTTTTAACTTTTTATTTAATTTTTACTTCGTTTTTTTAAATTTTTTTATTTTTACCTCAAATAATTATTTCATTACTTTTAAATTAACTTATTCATCTGTATCTTCCTTAAAACCCTAATCTGTACAAAGCAGTGTTCCGTATTTTTTCTTTCTCTTCTCTTCTACCCACCAATAATTTCCACCTCCAATACCAAGTACCAAGAGTGCACCGTCGTGCGATAGATGTTACAGCACGTCCAACCATGAGAACCTTGAGAAATGAGATATATCTCCATGGACGAAGATCTTCTAGCTTTGATTTTCAAAGAAGAAATCACGTTCCAACCCGATTTGTCGGAATTAAGTATTTGCTAGTGTCGAATTTTGTTATTTATTCCAACACATTTGTTCAAAATTAGTAGTTTGGTTTGAATACTTAACAACTAATTTTGACATGTTGGGTAGAATTAGGTGTTCAACATGACAAATAATTTTGATCTAAGTCATCAGAATTAGTTGTATTATTTGAAAACACAAATTTGAAAAAAATAAATCACAAACTAGCTAATTGTGAATAAAAATTGATATTTTTTTGTTAAACTTAACAAAAAAAAGAAAAAAAATGTAGAATGTAGTAGGTTGATAGATTACATGTATGTATTCAATACTCATGCATATTAAACTAAATATGACCTTACAAAATGTATCGAATGCTTGGATAAATAATTTAGATATATGTTAGCTATAGGGTTGTCTGAGAATGGAAAACACTATAATACTCTTAGATTATGTTTTGTTTGTGAGAGGTAGGGAAAATTATATGCATAAAATTATGGAAACTAAAGTTAAGAGAATGTTCTTTGGCATTGGATTTTGGTCTTTGTAAATTTTAGGCTTAAATCGCTGTTTCGTCTCTCGACTATCACGTTTTCTGTCATTTAGTCCTTTGACTAAAAAATCACTGGTGAGGGTCCCTCGACTATCCCATTTTCTTTCATTTAGTCCTTCGACTTTAAAATCACCGGTGAGGATCCCTGGACTTTGAATAATCTATAAATTTAGTCCCTCGATCTAAGAAAAAAGCCCCAAATCAGGGACTAAATTTATAGATTTTTGCAAAGTCCAGGGACCCTCACCGGTGATTTTAAAGTCGAAAGACTAAATGAAAGAAGATAGGATAGTCGAGGGACCCTCACCGATGATTTTTTAGTCGAAGGACTAAATGAAATAAAACGTGATAGTCGAGGGACTATTTCCTGATTTAAGCCTAAATTTTATACGGGAAGTATGACTTTCTTTGAATTATGAAACAACAACGAGGAATAAATCGTTGAATACGAAATGAAGATGTAGGAATAAAATTCTTCAAACTAAAGTTAAAAGAAGATTCATTTGCATAAAAAAAAGTGATTGTCTTTTCAAACTTAGGACTTATTATATTGGCGCTGAAAGCATAATTACGCACCCGAGACTTTCTTTGAATGATAAAGCGAGATAATTAAAAAATGAGGAATAAATCTTTGATTAACAAACAAACAAAAATATAAATTTTTTATTAAAACTAAAGTTAAGATTAGATTCACTTGCACCAAAAATATGATTATGTTTTTAAAAATATTGATATAAACTAGTTTATTAACATATTTAGAAATATTATTTTGAAACGTACAATTTGTTTTTGTAAAACTAGGATTCCAATGAACGAATCAGAATATATAGCGGTGGTCATAGGTTAGTGCAGTAGAACTCCTAGAGGAGACGGATAGAGGGGCACTCAACCAAAAGATGGCTAATAATCTCATATGAGTCATTGCAAATGAGACAATTCGAAGCAGTGAGGTCTCCCTAAGAGATAATATGGTCTCTACTGGAGAGGTTACCGTGAACAGTTAACCATGCAATAAAAATTGTGTCTTGGAATATTATACTTATTTGACACAAGGTTAGTCCAAGAAGAATTGGGGGAAGAAGGGTGGAGAGAATGATATGCACTACTTATAGTGACTTTTTTTTTATCTAATTTGGTATCCAAAGTTTAACATCGTTCCTACTAGAAGGTGCGAAGAGTAAACTTATAACGTTACCGATTTTTTTTGGAGATGAGAGTGATGAAATATGATGACTGAATGTATTTGTAAAGGCCAATTGCGGACACCGCTGAAGATGATGCCAGCTACTTTATAATTATTCTACATTCTTATATAATAAATAATATTGGGACTATAAAGGTCAACTATAGAATTAGAGAAGATCTAATAATCATAACAGAGTGATTTGGATAACCGTTCGATTTATAGAGATTGGCGTTCGTGATTCTCAATCTAAGAATTTTCTTACATCCCTTACTAGGATGGAGACAGTAAGGATGTTCCAGATATGTTTGTCTTTTACTTTCTCGTACTTGATTCACTCATATAAAATTAAAGTAGATTTATTGTAGAGAATAGACTAGAGGTATTGGTGCCACCTAATCCCAGACCTTAAGGTCCAAAATCCCAAGGTTGTCTCATCAAAGGGCGATATAGCTATAGACCATACAAATTTGGCATCATAGATTTAATTTATGGTCAAAACTAAGGGAATCTTCGTAATAACTGGGATAAAATCATTAAGATTTATTATAGGGAGAATTTATATAAAGGAGTAATAAACTTGTTTCATAAAAAGAATAACCTTAAGTAATTGGAGTATGTCTGTGTATGAAAGATGTCTAGACATCTAAGAATTAATACGAGAGGTGGTTGTATTGAAAAATAGTCTACATTCTTTACAAGAGAGTCTTTATATTTCTAGTGGAACCCCTAGGTAAAGAACATGAATGAAGCCTAAGTCGAAGTCAAGAATGGAGATGATGGATTCATGGGTGGGTTCGTTAACGTCGGAAAGGAAAACCTAGCTTTTACGAGGGTTATAGTGAAGGCCCGAGAGGGACTAAAATTTCTCAATGTCGTTCTTGATAAGACTAATACAAATAGTATCAGTGCGACATAATATCAGGTCTTCTCCAAAGCTTAGGTTGATGATTTTTAGTTTATGAGAGTGGAAATGAAAACCAAGGTCACGATCTCTTTGAAATAATTTTATTTATAAAAAAGATATAAAATGGAATTATTTTGAAATAATATATATTTTTGAAGGAATTTTATTTATAAAAAGATAAAAAAAATATGATTTAATGTTTTTTTTATTATACTATATTTATTTGTTATACTCTGAAAGGTTTTTTTAATCGATATAAAATAATAAAAATCCATTCCATTTTAAAAATATTAATTTTTTAAAAGCTTTATATTATAGAATAGTCAATAGATAATTATTTTGACTCAAATAATATAACACAAATCTCTTATGTGGCATGCTTTGGTGCCTTATACTTCACCCAAGAGGTAATGGTTCCACTCGTACTTTATCAAAAATATATTATATTTTGGGAAAGTAACAAACACAACTCCGACATAAATCTTAACGGTCCGTTCTCGGCCAGATTTGTGAACTTGACTTTCTTAACGAGTCGGCTCGACAACCTACTATTCCAAGTCTAAAAATTTTAAATTTGTACTGAACTGGCCGGATAATAACTCTACATAAAAATCATATTTTTTTAAAACTTGTCAAGCCAAAAAATTTAAAATTTAAAGTGAACTATAAAATTTCAAGATTTGAAGTATATAACTTGTCGATTCTAAGGTAAATACTATTAAACACCTTAGAACTAGGAACATCTAAGATGATACAATGCGAGCATTAATCTCTAGTTTTGTCATATTTAATTTAATATACTTTTATCAATGTATTTTCATAGGTCCAAACGTTAACAAACTTTATATATGTTTACGTGAAGTTAAAAATATTATATGATAAGGTTATATTCCGCTATGATGTCATTAACTTTATTTGGGAAATGATAAGATTTATATCATTAATATAACGGTGTTGACTAAATTTATCATTAAACTATCGGCTAGACGGTGGTTCAGAGTATCATATAGAAAGGGAGGGTCTGCAAAATAACTAAGGTAAAAACGTCGTATAAATCTGTCATTAATGTGTCGGTTAGACGAAGTTTCAAAGTAGCATATGTAAGAGGAGCATCGCAAAAATAGCTAAGTGGAAGGCGTTGGCTAAATATGTAATTAAAGTGTTAGCTACATGGAGTTTCATAGTATAGGATAGAAAGAGAGCGTGAAAAAAATAACACAAAGTGGAAGTATTAGTTAAAGGGATACTATTGGCAACCGACATTCCTAGCATAATCAAGTACATAAGATAAAGACAAACAAATTATGGAAAGAACTTTACTAAAATTCTCATAGTATTTGAAGTGTGAAATAGTAATTATTGTAATTGATGGTTAACACATTTCATAAAATACATATGCTGTTTTATCCTGAATCATTAGGAATAAATATACAATATATAGGTGATCAAATCGTTGTAATGATGGATTCATTTTCTAATAGAATTACTCTTACTATTGATTATTACATGGGCCTAATTCTTCGACAAATTTCTGAAAAGAAAATTATTTCATCATAATTGGCACTGTGTGTGAGAATAGCCTTCGAATACATTATTTAACAACTAAATGGTAATGACTAGGTCAGAAGTTGTTAGAGGAATTCCTCGATATTTCACCCATAATTGTCTAGTAATAATTTCAAATAATGTTGTTTCAAATAACGGCTTCCACAAGTAAATAATATTATACAAGGAGGTCTAGTGAATGATGTAGTCAATTTGTCGGTTACATTATTTCCACTACAAGAAGAGACAACGGCTGTAAGATGAATGAGTTGCAACACTATAAGCCAGTGTGTTATAAAACCAAAAAAAATGCAAAAATGCTGAAATAATTTTGGTCACATGAAGGAGATGTAAAAGCTGGTAGTTGAAAAAATAAATCCAAAAAATAATGTAAGTCAAGATGAATCTCGTGTTAAAAAAAATTCTTTAGTTTCTAATTAATTATATGAATTCGGTTTAATGAAACATGCGTTTGAAAAACTTTATTCTAATAGGGATAATTTTAATGACGTAACTTTGATGATTTAGTCTATCATCATTTAGTGAAACTTAAAACGTTCTTGTTAAAATGATTTTGAAGGATATTTGACGAAATATCATCTTTTACTTTTTACAAGGTATCGTTGTTAAAATTTTGTCTGTTATTTAATTCAATAACCAATATTAGTTTCTAAATTCAATTAATATGGAAAATTTTATGGGTTTCTTGGTATTATATAGTTCAATTCTAATGTCAAAATTTAATGAAATATAGTTGATTACTTAATATTATCTAGTTTTTTTAACAGTATTATAGAGGTAATATAATGGGCCTTTGGTTAGTTATGTTAATAACGGAAATGAGCGATTAGTTAAAAGAAAGATGTATTTTAAATAATGTTACTATTGCTACTAATGTGTTGTTGCATAAAGAATGTGGCTTTAAAGCGTATATATGGAATTTTATATTTTTAGAAGCAATGGGTTGTTGTATAAAAAAAATCAATAAAAGCATTCTGCAAACATGTCAGTAATTCATGTGTGAATTTTATCAGCATTCGTAATCCTAAAGGATAAAAGCATATATTCATGGAATATAGATAGTGTTCGATACAAAACATTATTTTTTTGTTCATGAGGAAGTGCATCTTTCTAAATGTGGAAGGTGTTAAGGTGTTGTGATTAGGAAGTTTGTCGAGAAAGGGACCAGTAAATTAGTATTTATTGAAGACCAATAAAAACAAAATTATTATAGGAAATAGATAGATAAGGTGATGTAATCTACCCAAGGATACTAGAGGTTTGATATGATAATGAGAAAATGGTAAGTAAAAGGAGTAATTTGCAAGAAGAGTTCGTAAATAAGGTTGCCAGCAAAGATCACCTTCAAAATGTTGAAGGAGAATTCGTGAAACTTTTAGATCTAGTTGATAGTTCACTATTTGATGCTACAAGTCTCTCATTTTTGTCAGTTATTTTTTGGAACATGCATCAAATCAATAGCATAGGAAAATACCACCTGAGAATCCTAATGTTTTGAAAGACCAAAATTTATTATTCTCTGAGGAACTAGAAGTTAATGGTAAACAAATTAGAGAGAAAATTTAATGTTTGAAACTCTTTAGAATTTATAATTAGCTACATCATCCATTGATTTTCCGTTCTCAAATTAATTCAGTGGAAAATTGATTCGTCTTCATTGAATTATTTGGTCGGCAAGTCATTTTTGTTGGGAAAAATAATCCACGAGGAGAAAACAAGAACTACTGTAACTCAAAATATTATAAAAGTTGGAGTCTCACTCCATATATTCGAGAGTTATACACTCACTCTTCTCACCCCATATATTATACCTGAAAGAAAATAGTAATCTCACAGATCACTCATACGAATTCTCTCACAAAAGCTCATAGCTTTCTCTTAACACTACGCGTATTTCTCTCTTACTCAAAGTGTTTCCCTCTAAAATATACCACACACATATTACATAAATGTTACAATGTAGAATATTTCTATATGTAGTATTGTTTTCTCTAGGACCAACCTAAGGTCCCATTTATAGCAAACTACGACTTTCGAAAGAAGCCACTAAAGCTTCCAAAAGAAGCCAAGGTGTAACTTGCAAGAAACACACTAGCATTAAATGAAACAACGTTACTTTTAAGTTACCTTTCATGTAATGGCTTATGGTTTCTTGTAAGAAACCAAAAGGGAGGTCTCACACTAATAAATGAAAGAGATAATGTATATAATATTTCGTCGTCAAGATGTTCGTAAGTTGAAGTGTCAGAGTATATTATTCCGTCGAAAAGTAATTCGTCAGTAAATACAACATGTTTCACAGATTATTCTGTTCAGTTTTGAGGCCTATCAGGCTACCTAAAATTAAAAAGAAACAATTATAAGAATGACCAAAAAATGAATAGCATTTACCAGAATAAATACGGCGTATCTTATTCTGAGTATGTCATTGACCAGTTCAAAATGGGTTTCAAAAATATTCAAGTTAAATTTCTTCAAAATCTATCTAGATAAGCGTTTCTGGATAATGTTGCCTTACATTTGATTAATTATAGCCACTTGTTAGCAATATATGGTATACAATTTTACTTAAACATGATTTCTAATATTTTTACATGTACATGGTTCACGGTCGTATTGGGAATCTAACAATACATGTACATGGTTTCAAAAATCATTTTATTCATATGACTAAATCAATTATGTAATATTTGAGTATGTTAATGTTAGTGTGATTTCTCTAATTATTATCTTTTTATAGGCTTATCTATTTCAAAATGGAGGGTTTTCATAATTATATTTCAGTTTTTCGCACCACCAAACAGAAGAAGTAAGTGCATAGGCTATTACATACTAATAAAGACTCAACAAATTCAATAATATAAAACCATCATTTTTTAATGGTGAAGAACCATTGTTCAAAAATATTACTAAAAATTTGTGAATCTTATTCATATTATGTATGAACTTGATACTATAAGCCAAATTTGATTTTTATCTTTTATTTTGTCGTACTTCATTAATTAAGAACGTGATCGTATTCAGTACGTATGTCGTGACTTATTATATATCATCATTTGCTTTTATGACGATGGATTATGTAGGAAATCACATAGGTTGTTTTATAAATGGGAGAGGTGTGATATTTTGAGAAGAGAAATGGTGTGAATAGTGTAAAAAGAATAATGTTTGAGAAAAATAGGATAGCTCATTATAATTGAGAGTGTATCATATAACATCACATATTGGTTATAATTGAGAGTGTATCATATTTTTCACCCTCTCACTGTGGGAACCGGACAGGGGAAATTCGGACAAAAGCCACCCACTGAACCATCCAAACAGGACAAATGTATTAAAAACTAAATCACGTCATGACTAAGCTACCTACCTGCTTAATAACTAATGGGTTTTTGAACTCGACCCAAATTCATAAGTATGACCCAAAAGCCCATGTGGCCCATAATTAAGGGTATAAATACCCAACCACTTTCATTAATGAGGGTAATGAACATTTATTACAACCAGACAGCTCAAATCTCTCAGTACAAACTACCCAAACATTAAATACCCTTGAAACATTACAAAAAAACTGACTAAATTACCCTTAGACCGAAATTATCCTCACCAAATTGGCGACCACAGTGGGAGAAGAAGGTGCCTGAATCTAGCATTCAAAACCATCCAGAAAAACCAGTTCGGATGAATCCGGACGAGCAGGACCCTCCACCAGCTTTGGCAGAAGTGGTGGGAGAAAATGATGAATATACGATTGAGGAGCGAGATAGGCTGAAAGTTGAAATAGAAGCTTTAAGGGCTACCAAAAGGGTAGAGATGGGCACAAAAGAGAAGTCTAAGGTGTCAGCAGCTCATGATACTGACAATCCAAGAGAGCATGAACCATCGAAGACCCAATGTGAGTGGAAAAAAGACTCATGCTAGCTCATAAAAGTCTCACCGGTCTAAATCGGTGGAGAGCTCAGATTCAGACTCAGAGTCTTCTAGTAGCTCCTCGAATGAAGATGGAGTTGAAGAGTCCTTGTCATCCAGCAGCGATGAAGGCCGTTCTAAAAAGAAACAAAAGTTTGTTAAAAAGTACTCAAGAAAGAGGGACAGGCATGGATGGTTGAAGAGGCATCTGGGTAAAGGATCGTCTCACAGTCATAGTCATGGCCGGAGACACGTAGACCGCTTGTTAATGGATCCGTTTTCCTTCCATGATGAGCCACGTATCTTTGCAACTCCCAACGAATATACTGTATTTAGTCGTGGCCAGAATTGGAGACAATCTCCATTGTCCTCCAAGATACTGTCCGGAAACCTGCCCAAAAGGTTTGACAGTACAAAAATAGAAAAATATGATGGCAGTAAAGATCCGGATAACCACTTGGAATAATTCAAAAAAATTATGATGAATTTTGATGATGATGATAAATTACTTTGTAGAGCATTCTCTCAATCTTTTACGCGGAGTGCTCTGAAGTGGTACAACAGTTTGCCACAAGGCTGCATCAGAAATTTTTATACTTTTTGGGTGGCCTTTCGGAGGCAGTTTGTTGGAAGTAAAGAAGTAAAGGGAAATGGAGAAACAATTATCCATTGTGCCCAAGAACCAAATGAATCCTTAAAAGAATACATAAGTCATTTTTTAAACACCAAGAATAGATTGGTTGATTGCTTTGAACAAGTAGCAATAGCTTCTCTGAGGCAGGGCTTAAACCCTGGAAACTTGGCTGATTCAGTAACTCGAAAAAAGGCCATGACGTGGGGAGGTCTATTGAATCAGGTCGGCAAACAAATTAATGTGGATGAAACAAAGAAAACCAGGGTGCACAGACAGGTGAGGTCTGCTCCAGCTTCACCAAATCAAAACCAGAACCAGTCCGGGAACAAGGCCAAGGAAGCCGGACAGGGTCATAACAGAGCCAAGGCTCAATCCCATCCAGCTGCACCAGCCCAGATCCAACAATCTAGAAATAAGCGAGGGCCTTGGGTTCAACCGGAGTGGTTTGCTGAGTTGAAAGAAAGCGTAGCCACCATGTACGATAAAACAAAAGACGAAGTACATTACAGAAGGCCGGCTGTATTGCAATCTCCCAGGGAGAGCCGTAATAATTGTTTTTGCCAGTATCACCATGATATTGGCCATAACACTGAAGATTGTATTGCGTTGAAACAAGAAGTGCAGAATTTGATTAAAAGAGGAAAGTTGGGAGCGTATGTTAAAAGAAGAAGTGGAAATAGGCCTGATAATGCTCATCGGGCTGGTCCAAACAATGCAGGCACATCAGCTCCGGATGGGGCTATGGTAATAATCGAAAGGTTTGATGTAGAGTCAAAATATTTAGATCTTGATCCAACCCGGAATAAAGTAGGTGTTATCACAGAGCATTACAAGACGGTGTCCGGACTTGTTAGATTTTTTGAGTCACTTACAATATTCGGGGGAGATACCATGACTGCACCAACTGCTTCTTCGAGAAAGAGGCATGTTCATACTTTAGCTACCCAACTAGAAGGAGGCATGACTTCCTATCAATCGCAAATTCCATTTCCCTTCTTTCTTTTTGATGAGGACGACTTGAGGCACATTGTTGGTCCTCATGAAGATGTTGTTGTCGTAGGAGCATCCATTGGGGGCAATGACATAAGACGAATTTTGGTGGACACCGGAAGTTCAGCCAATATTCTCTTTTTTACTTCCTACAAAAAAATGAAGAATCCATCAGTAATTCAACGTTCGATTAGGTTAATTGTGGGTTTCACTGGAAGCTCAGTAAACATGATCGGGGAGTTCGAAGAAGAGTTTTTGTTGGGTAAAGGCCCTTTTAAAAAGATGGTTAGAATACTTTTTATTGTGGTGGATTGTCCCACTTGTTATAATGCCATTTTGGGGAGATCTTGGCTCTCCATGATGCATATTATGGCTTCAACAGTCCACCAATATTTGAAGTATGTTGTGCAAGGACAAGTGGGAGTTGTTCGAAGCAGACAAAAGATAGCAAGAGAGTGTTATGCAACAGTACTGGCCCCTCGGACGTTGGGGGCAGTCCAAATCAATGAGGAATATAAATTTGAGGGGCCTTCTGGGGGAGAGGGTGAGATTGATGACCCCAGAGAGACCCCTGGTGTTCTAATACCAATTGAAGAAGTTGAAACTCACTCTCTGGCTGAAGGAAAAAGTGTCAAGATAGGATCCAAGATGACATCGGAATTAAAGGGTAGAATGTTAGGTTTCTTGAAAGACCATCAACATGTCTTTGCTTGGTGCAACGCTGATATAACCGTAGTACCAGCAGACATTATATCACACCAATTATCCATCCGAAGGGACATAACACCTGTTGTACAAAAGAAGAGAGCCTTTTCTAAGGAAAAAGCTGATGTCATAGTTCAAGAGGTTCACCGGCTAACTAAAATGGGGCACATAAAGGAATCTCAATACCCTTTATGGACAGCCAATCCGGTGTTGGTAAAAAATAAAAATGGTAAGTGGCGTATGTGCATCGATTTGACAGATCTCAACAGAGCTTGCTCAAAAGATTTATATCCGGTCCCCCAAATTGATCAGCTGGTGGACTCTACGTCTGGAAATAAGTTATTGTCTTTTATGGATGCCTTCTTCGGGTATAATCAGATTCAAGTAGATCTGAAGGATCAAGAACATACTACATTTGTTACTGATAGGGGCCTCCGTTGTTATAAGGTGATGCCGTTTGGGTTAAAAAAATGATGGGGCTACTTATCAGAGGTTGGTGAACAAGGCTTTTGCTGATCAAATTTGAAGAAACATGGAAGTTTGCATCGATGACATGATGGTAAAAGGTATGGACGAAGAACTACACTTGGCAGATCTCCGGGAAACTTTTGCCAACTTGGTAAAAGTGAATTTAAAATTGAATCCAGAAAAATGTGTCTTTGGAGTGCAGTCCAAGAAATTCTTGGGGTATGTGATAAGTGAGAAAGGGATAGAGCCTGATCCAGACCAACTTAATGCTTTACTACAGATGGAGCCTCCTCGGAATATTAAAGAAGTACAGCGATTGACATGGAGGTTGGCTGCATTAAACCGTTTTATCTCAAGGTCTTCAGACAGATGTGCCCCGTTTTTCCAAACTTTGAAAGGTGCAAAAAACTTCAACTGGTCTCCACAATGTTGTGAAGCTTTCGATGAAATTAAGAAACATTTATCTTCCCCTAAAACCTTGTTTAAACCTATTGATGAAGAGACCCTCTACGTGTACCTAGCAGTTTCTGATTGTGCTATAAGTGTAGTATTGGTAAGGGAGGTGGATAACTATCCTCGTCCGGTGTACTATATCAGAAAAAACTTGATAGATGCAGAAAAATGATATTTAAAACTCGAAAAATTAGCACTAGCCCTGGTGATTTCTGCGAGGAAAATGAGACCCTACTTTCAGGCTCAATCTATCATTGTCCGGACGTCTTTCCCCTTGAAAAACGTTCTCCAAAAGGCAGACGTTTCAAGTAGAATGACTAAGTGGTCAGTAGAGCTGGGAGACTACGATATTGATTTTGCCCCTCGAACAGCAGTCAAAGCCAAAACTGTGGCTGATTTCTTAGTTGAATTCTATTCAGACGGGGATACTAAGCAAGCAACCGGTATAAAAGATAAAAAAAATTATGGGTAATCCGGACTGATGGTGGATCAAGTACCATGGGTTGTGGTGCTGGGATATGTTTAACCTCTCCGTACGGTAATAGGATGTACTAGGCTATTTGTTTTGCTTTGAGGGCTTCTAATAATGAGTCCGAGTATGAAGCTGCTATAGTTGGTTTAAAGTTAGCTCTTATCTAAGGAGCCAAACAAGTTAGGTTAATGACCGATTCTCAGCTCCTTATCCATCATGCACAAGGTCAATCTGAAGCAAAAAAGGAGCAGCTGGTTAAATACTTATTTGTTTAAACCTATTGATGGAGAGACCCTCTACGTGTACCTATCAGTTTCTGATTGTGCTATAAGTGTAGTATTGGTAAGGGAGGTGGATAACTATCCTCCTCCAGTGTACTATATCAGCAAAAACTTGATAGATGCAGAAAAATGATATTTAAAACTCGAAAAATTAGCACTAGCCCTGGTGATTTCTGCGAGGAAAAGGAGACCCTACTTTCAGGCTCATTCTATCATTGTCCGGACGTCTTTCCCCTTGAAAAACGTTCTCCAAAAGGAAGACATTTCAATTAGAATGACTAAGTGGTCAGTAGAGCTGGGAGACTACGATATTGATTTTGCCCCTCAAACAGTAGTCAAAGCCGAAACTGTGGCTGATTTCTTAGTTGAATTCCATTCAGACGGGGATACTAAGCAAGAAACCGGTATAAAAGATAAAAAAGTATGGGTGATCCGGACTGATGGTGGATCAAGTACCATGTGTTGTGGTGTTGGGATATGTTTAACCTCTCCGTACGGTGATAGGATGTACCGGGCTATTTGTTTTGCTTTGAGGACTTCTAATAATGAGTCTGAGTAAGAAGCTGCTATAGCTGTTTTAAAGTTAGCTCTTATCTATGGAGCCAAACAAGTTAGGTTAATGAGCGATTCTCAGCTCCTTATCCATCATGCACAAGGTCAATCTGAAGCAAAAAAGGAGCAGTTGGTTAAATACTTATTTGTTTAAACCTATTGATGGAGAGACCCTCTACGTGTACCTAGCAGTTTCTGATTGTGCTATAAGTGTAATATTGGTAAGAGAGGTGGATAACTATCCTCGTCCGGTGTACTATATCAGCAAAAACTTGATAGATGCAGAAAAACGATATTTAAAACTCAAAAAAATAGCACTAGCCCTGGTGATTTCTGCGAGGAAAATGAGACCCTACTTGCAGGCTCATTCTATCATTGTTCGGACGCCTTTCCTCTTGAAAAACGTTCTCCAAAAGTCAGATATTTCAAGAAGAATGACTAAGTGGTCAGTAGATCTAGAAGACTACGATATTGATTTTGCCCCTCGAACAGCAGTCAAAGCCGAAACTGTGGCTGCTTTCTTAGTTGAATTCCATTCAGACGGGGATACTAAGCAAGCAACCGGTATAAAAGATAAAAAAGTATGGGTGATCCGGCCTGATGGTGGATCAAGTACCATGGGTTGTGGTGCTGGGATATGTTTAACCTCTCCGTACGGTGATAAGATTTACCAGGCTATTTGTTTTGCTTTGAGGGCTTCTAATAATGAGTCCAGTATGAAACTGCTATAGCTGGTTTAAAGTTAGCTCTTATCTGTGGAGCCAAACAAGTTAGGTTAATGAGCGATTCTCAGCACCTTATCCATCATGCACAAGGTCAATCTGAAGCCAAAAAAGAGCAGCTGGTTAAATACTTATTTGTTTAAACCTATTGATGAAGAGACCCTCTACGTGTACCTAGCAGTTTCTGATTGTGTTATAAGTGTAGTAGTGGTAAGGGAGGTGGATAACTATCCTCGTCCGGTGTACTATATCAGCAAAAACTTGATAGATGCAGAAAAACGATATTTAAAACTCGAAAAATTAGCACTAGCCCTGGTGCTTTCTGCGAGGAAAAGGAGACCCTACTTTCAGGCTCATTCTATCATTGTCCGGACGTCTTTCCCCTTGAAAAACATTCTCCAAAAGGCAGACATTTCAAGTAGAATGACTAAGTGGTCAGTAGAGCTGCGAGACTACGATATTGATTTTGCCCCTCGAACAACAGTCAAAGCCGAAACTGTGGCTGATTTCTTAGTTGAATTCCATTCATACGGGGATACTAAGCAAGAAACCGGTATAAAAGATAAAAAAGTATGGATGATCTGGACTGATGGTGGATCAAGTACCATGGGTTGTGGTGCTGGGATATGTTTAACCTCACCGTACGGTGATAGGATGTAGCAGGGTATTAGTTTTGCTTTGAGGGCTTCTAATAATGAGTCCAAGTATGAAGCTGCTATAGCTGGTTTAAAGTTAGCTCTCACTGTGGAGCCAAACAAGTTAGGTTGATGAGCGATTCTCAGCTCCTTATCCATCATGCACAAGGTCAATCTGAATCCAAAAAGGAGCAGCTGGTTAAATACTTATCTGTTTAAATCTATTGATGGAGAGACCCTCTACGTGTACCTAGCAGTTTCTGATTGTGCTATAAGTGTAGTATTGGTAAGAGAGGTGGATAACTATCCTCGTCCGGTGTACTATATCAGCAAAAACTTGATGGATGCAGAAAAATGATATTTAAAACTCGAAAAATTAACACTAGCCCTTGTGATTTCTGCGAGGAAATTGAGACCCTACTTTTAGGCTCATTCTATCATTGTCCGGACGTCTTTCCTCTTGAAAAACGTTCTCCAAAAGGCAGATATTTCAAGTAGAATGACTAAGTGGTCAGTAGAGCTGGGAAACTACGATATTGATTTTGCCCCTCGAACAGTAGTCAAAGCCAAAACTGTGGCTGATTTCTTAGTTGAATTCAATTCAGACAGGGATACTATCAAGCAACCGGTACAAAAGATAAAAAAGTCTGGGTGATCCGGACTGATGGTGGATCAAGTACCATGGGTTGTGGTGCTGGGATATGTTTAACCTCTCCGTACGGTGATAGGATGTACCAGGCTATTTGTTTTGCTTTGAGCGCTTCCAATAATGAGTCCGAGTATGAAGCTACTATAGCTGGTTTAAAGTTAGCTCTTATTTGTGGAGCCAAACAAGTTAGGTTAATGAGCGATTCTCAGCTCCTTATCCATCATGCACAAGGTCAATCTGAAGCCAAAAAGGAGCAGATGGTTAAATACTTATTTGTTTAAACCTATTGATGGAGAGACCCTCTACGTGTACCTAGCAGTTTCTGATTGTGCTATAAGTGTAGTATTGGTAAGGGAGGTGGATAACTATCCTCGTCCGGTGTACTATATCAGCAAAAACTTGATAGATGCAGAAAAACGATATTTAAAACTCGAAAAATTAGCACTAGCCCTGGTGATTTCTGCGAGGAAAATGAGACCCTACTTTCAGGCTCATTCTATCATTGTCCGGACGTCTTTCCTCTTGAAAAAACGTTCTCCAAAAGGCAGATATTTCAAGTAAAATGACTAAGTGGTCAGTAGAGCTGGGAGACTACGATATTGATTTTGCCCCTCGAACAGTAGTCAAAGCCGAAACTGTGGCTGATTTCTTATTTGAATTCAATTCAGACGGGGATACTAAGCAAGCAACCGGTATAAAAGATAAAAAAGTATGGGTGATCCGGACAGATGGTGGATCAAGTACCATGGGTTGTGGTGCTGGGATATGTTTAACCTCTCCGTACGGTGATAGGAAATACCAGGCTATTTGTTTTGCTTTGAGCGCTTCTAATAATGAGTCTGAGTATGAAGCTGCTATAGCTGGTTTAAAGTTAGCTCTTATCTGTGGAGCCAAATAAGTTAGGTTAATGAGCGATTATCAGCTCCTTATCCATCATGCACAAGGTCAATCTGAAGCCAAAAAGGAGCAGCTGGTTAAATACTTATTTGTTTAAACCTATTGATGGAGAGACCCTCTACGTGTACCTAGCAGTTTCTGATTGTGCTATAAGTGTAGTATTGGTAAGGGAGGTGGATAACTATCCTCGTCCGGTGTACTATATCAGCAAAAACTTGATAGATGCAGAAAAACAATATTTAAAACTCGAAAAATTAGCACTAGCCCTGGTGATTTCTGCGAGGAAAATGAGACCCTACTTTCAGGCTCAATCTATCATTGTCCGGACGTCTTTCCCCTTGAAAAACGTTCTCCAAAAGGCAGACATTTCAAGTAGAATTACTAAGTGGTCAGTAGAGCTGGGAGACTACGATATTGATTTTGCCCCTCGAACAACAGTCAAAGCCGAAACTTTAGCTGATTTCTTAGTTGAATTCCATTCAGACGGGGAAACTAAGCAAGCAACCGGTATAAAAGATAAAAAAGTATGAGTGATCCGGACTGATGATGGATCAAGTACCATGGGTTGTGGTGCTGGGATATGTTTAACCTCTCTGTACGGTGATAGGATGTACCAAGCTATTTGTTTTGCTTTGAGGGCTTCTAATAATGAGTCCGAGTATGAAGCTGCTATAGCTGGTTTAAAGTTAGCTCTTATCTGTGGAGCCAAACAAGTAAGGTTAATGAGCGATTCTCAACTCCTTATCCATCATGCACAAGGTCAAATTGAAGCAAAAAAGAAGCAGCTGGTTAAATACTTATTTGTTCTCAAAGAAGTGGCACTCAATTTCAAAATCATCACCTATGAGCACATACCTCGAACGGTAAATACACTAGCAGACTCCTTTGCAACCATAGCCTACTCAGAGTCCTACCCTTGGATTCATATGCAAGAGTGCCCATCCATTCAAATCAATCCGGATAAGGAAGAAGAAAGTTTGAATGTACAAGTGAAACAACTCCAAGATCTGAGATTTCCTCTCCTTCAATATCTCTCAGATGGCATCTTACCTCCGGAAAAAGCAGTAGCAAGAAAAATAAAATACAAGGCTCGTGGTTTTGTCATCCTAAGAGATGTTCTTTATAAAAAATCCTATAGTAAACCCCTCTTACGATGTTTGGGGATCGAGGAGTCTCAAATAATGCTCTCCGAGTTACATGATGGTGAGGGATCATCACACCGTGGATTCAGGGCTCTAACTAGAAGAGTTTTGTTAGCTGGGTACTACTGGCCCTCCATAATGCAAGATGCCAAGGAGGTGGTGAAGAAGTGTGATCCATGCCAACGATAAAACAATGAAATTCATACCACAGCTGTCCTTTTGGAGTCAATTTCTGAGCCAATACCTTTTGCTTGGTGGGGGCTGGATTTAGTGGGACCTCTACCCATAGCGTATGGGGGGTACAGAATTATAATTGTGCCATTGATTACTTTTCGTAGTGGTTCGAAGCAGCCCCATTGGCAAGAACTACCTCGGAAGTTGTTATCAAATTCATCCTGTCTAACATTTGTTGCAGATTTGGGGTTCCACAGAAGATAACTACAGACAATGGGCCACAATATTCAACACTGCTTCTCTTCTCCTTTCCACCCTCAGGAAAATGGTCAACTTGAAGTGGCTAACAGGACCATCTTGTCTGGTCTTAAAAAGAATTTAGAAGGAGCTGCTGGAAAATGGACAAGTTATCTACAAGAAGTCTTATGGGCCTATCGGACCACTCCCGGGGCTGCAACACAAGAGTCTCCATTTGCCTTAGTATATGGGATGGATTCCATGGCTCCCATAGAAGCTGCTCTTCCTTCATTTCGAGCTCATAATTTTTCTGAACATGCTAACGAAGTGGCGGTCAGAGGCCAGCTTGACTTGATGGAAGAAAAAAGAGTTAAGGCTCACCTTAGAGCCACACACTATCAAGGTTTGATGAGAAGCAGGTTTGCTTCTAAAATTAAGAGAAGGGATTTTCAACCAGGGGATAAAGTGCTGAGGAAAGTCTTCCTACGTACCAAGGAGAAGCAGTTCGGCAAGTTAGCTCCGACTTGGGAAGGGCCATATGTGGTCAGTGAAAAGCTTAAGCCTGGGACGTACCGGCTCCAAGATAAGGATTTTGAATCACCCGTGGAATATTGAACACCTCCGGTTATACTTGGAACAAAAACTATGTAAATGTTTACTTGTTTAAAAGTTCATGTAAATATTTGGGGGCATACGTTTTCCTACCCTGGTGGCGCGGGGAGGTTTTAATGAGGTGTCCGGGCTTTTTAATAAAATTTGATGCCTTCTTAAAAAATTCGAAGTTTTTTGTTTGATAGTTTCTTCGAAATCTTTTGTGGCAGACCGGATTGAACTGGTAGAGTGATGACTACTTAAACATTTTTCATCGGAGAATTTAAACATTTGTCATCGGAGAGTTTCTTCGAAATTTTTTGTGGCAGACCGGATTGAACTGGTAGAGTGATGAATTTAAACACTTGTAAAATAACTAAGGGTTGTTTAAATGTCAGCCATCAAAGTTGAAAAACTATAAAACAATGCAAAAGTTGTGCAAACTAAAACTACCCATTGAAATATGCGAAATGCCTTGGCCATCCAAGGACTTTCAAACAAAAAGGTTTTATTCGGACAAAGGCCGGACACAATTACAAAAAGTGCCTTGGCCATCCAAGGATTTTGGTTCAAACACAAAAAATTAGAGGATAATTGATATTTTAAGACTGAGCTTTCTCAGATGGCTCAGCCTCACTCGTCTTCTTCTTAGGATCATTGTTTTCTTCATCTGGACTCTCCCCGGTCCGTTCATCTCCATCATTTGTGTCATCCCAACCACTGGAATAGTTCTTCTTATCACCACCCGCCATCGTGTGGAATGGAATGTTTTCATACTCCACAAAACTCCATAGATCTCCCAGTGTCCTCTTCGGAAATTTCTCATGAAAGAGCAAGACCATATCTGACTTGACTTCGGCATACCTTTCCTCCTGAGAGTCTATCACCTCGTTGGTATAAGCATCAATCCTAGCTTGGATTGTTTTCTCTTGCTCCTTTAACAAGTCAGCTTTTTCCTGTTCAGCCTTGGACACAGTACTTTCAAGCGAAATCTTGTCATTAGTTAGGGTCTGAATGATGTTGTCTTTGGTCTTCATATCCTCTTTTGAAGAAGAGAGGTTTCTCTCCAGATCAGATTGCTTCAATTGGAGTTCTTTGACAACTCCCTCCGAAGTGGCCAGCCTTGTGGCCAAGTCCTCCTGACTTTTCTTCAACTCCTCATTTTCTCTCTTCAATGCCTCAGTATTTTTGGTTGGCAGTGAGGAGGTCGCTAGATAATTTCTCTTTATCAGAGTTGAGTGTGTTGATGATGGCTGACTGATTTCGCACTTGCTTCTCCAAGGTAAGCACCGGCTGGATATTGCTCAATAAGGAGTGGGTGACAATATCTCGCTCACTTGAAACAGAAAAAGAGTTACCGTTGAAGGTAACCATGTTCGAGGAGCTTGGAGGAAGGTAAGGGTCGGCGAAATCATCTTTTTCAAGGTCATTAAAGTAAAGACAAATCCCTTGAAGCCCACTGATATCTACTCCATCAATGTTGATGTCCCCTCCGGCGCCCTCTCTGGTGTGAAAATCACTTGGGATTTCCTCTGCTTGGGTTGGGTCTATTGGATCAACCGGAGGAAAGAACTCTGGACCCCAGAGGGCGACCTCATCTCCCTTGGAGGTTTTCTTCTTCTTGGCCTCCCTGTCTCCACTTTCAGCTCCCCGTTTTCTGTCTTTCTTGGGGGCCTTTGGGGGCTTTAGTGATCCAACCACCTCTTTAGCACTCTCATCATCTACCACTTGTAGCAAAGCAGCATCGATCCTTCCTTGTTCCTCCTCCTCCCAGCTTGCAGGGGCGTTTTCCTCAATATCGCCTGGATTGACTTGGGCCCCAACTTGCTTTGCCTTGCCTTTCTTGCCCTTCATTTTGCTTGGGGCTTTAGCTCTGCCCGGCAACGTCAACTTTCCATCTTTTCCCTCAGTCTTCCGAAGAATCACCCCTGGAGGGGGTGGAGTGGTTAATTCCTCCCAAGACAAGTCCCTCTGGCCGGTGGTATTCCAGAGATGGGATCTTGTCAAATTGCCTCTGGTAAAACAGTTATAAAAGCGGTTTCCCCATTTCTCAGCAACCTAAGCATTTAGCTTGGTACAAGTAGTCTGCCCAGCCTCTAAGTAATCGTTGAACTCCTTAGGCAGCACTACCAAAAAACAAAAGAAGAGAAATTAGACAAAAAATTTGTTATAAGTAAAGGTGGAAGTATGTGATGAGATTTTTACCATCGCTTCGTCATCTGCTGGTAAGCATGCTTGGGTTGACACCAGCATTAATTTTCCTCCCATTCTCCCAGGCACCACTGATGAAAAAAAATTGAGTCTTCCAGCTTTTCTCTGACTCAAGTAAGTCATCCACCGCCTTATAATTATCGCCCATGTTAAAATGATAGAAGGGGATGTGGTGGTTCTTGCAAAAGCTGGCCACAGCAGCAAACTACTCCATCAGAAGAGGGATTCCGGAGAGCTTGGAGGCCATTATACAGGCCATGAGTGTATACTAAGCGTTGGGGCTCAATTGGCTTGGGCAGAGCTTTATGAGATAGAAGTATCTAACGATCTTCGGATCTAAGCGAAGCCTAAGCCCCCAGTTGAATAGCTTAGTGAAGAAAACTATCTCACTAAGCTTACAATCCATCAGTGTCTCCGGATTCACCGGTATCCTCACTTTAACGTTCTTAGGGATCCCCCACTTTGTCAGGATCCGACCCAGTTCGGTTGTATGAATAAAATCATAATTGATCTTCTGCATAGCTAGCAGGTACTTTACACTCATCTTGTGGAAGCAAGGTCCCACTTTTCCCACAAGGCACTCCGGCAGATCAGGGTGTTTTAAACATAGCTTCTTTTTTCCTTTGTCCTTCTTGACAGCAGCAGCCTCACTTGTTTGCCCGGAGACGTCGGTCTCAAAAGGGGCTTCTTCAATACTGTCCTCCATTATATCTTCCATTACCATGGAAGGATTATCGGTTATTTTTGGGAGAGAAGAGCTGGTGGTTGGCTTAGTAGGCCCTCCGGATGGTTGGGCATTACTTTCCTCTTGTGGTCTGGAGACCGGTCGGGGCTCAGATCCGGAGGTCTCTTTCCGAAGGCTTGAACTGGTTGCCTCCGGACCGGACAGCTTGTCCTTGGGGATTTTTATTGGAGTTTCTGACCCTGGAGTTTTACTTTTAGCCCCAGACTTAGAAGGCGTGGATTTTGGAGGTTTAGGTTGTGCAGTGGAGCCTGCCCTTTCACGAAACGACCCCTTCGTCGATCTACCAGCTTCTTTGGGGAGATGTCAGCATCTGATCCCATGGCGATGAATTAGGAAGGTCTTTTGGTGCTTGTAACTGCCTGCTCTGGTTCAACGACAGGCTCTGATTCCCGGACCGATGAGCCCGAAACGATTGGTGAAAGAATGGGCTGAAATAATCTTATGGGTTTAGAACTTTTGGTAGAAGACGAACCCCGATAAGGTTCTGAACTTGGTATTTCATATTTGTCGATAGGAGAAACAGGGAGGCCTGCAGCAATGCACCTTTCTCGTTCGACTTTTTGAGATTTTTCTAACTCCGACAAATTGAGCCCCCCACCTTTTACCAAGGCGTTTCTTGCTGTGAACATAAACTTACACCAAGAAAAGGGTTTTTTGAAAGTTAAAAGCTTTGAAGATTAACAGAGTAGAGATAATGAAGATGCTAAAACAGTGAAAAGTGGGCTAATTTATACTAAAATGACAAAAGATGCTTTGATACCTATGAGAAGACGAAAAGATGGAATTAATGATTAAAGACGGCGCTGATCTCACCAACATTAATTGAAGAGGTTGCTTTTTGAAGTGAGTGGGAGCGCCATTCTAGGAGAAAAACGGCCGGTGAGGCGAATCAGAGAAGGACACGTGTCCCACGATCTTTGGCAAAAACCGTTTAGTTTCTAGGAGTTTCATCAGTCCGGATAAAGCCGTTACACAATTCAAAACCTGTCCAGACGTAAGTACGGGTACACATGAATTATTTTTTAGGTCTTGCCAAAGGCCTTCGAACATAACCTAATAAAAGGGCTACTGATGAGTCCGGATTTTCTCACCCTCTCACTGTAGGAACCGGACAGGGGAAATTCGGACAAAAGCCACCCATTGAACCACCCGAATAGGACAAATGTATTAAAAACTAAATCACGTCATGACTAAGCTAATTACCTACCTGCTTAATAACTAATGAGTTTTTGAACTCGACCCAAATTCATAAGTATGACCCGAAAGCCCATGTGGCCCATAATTAAGGGTATAAATAGCCAACCACTTTCATTAATGAGGGTAATGAACATTTAATAGAACCAGGCAGCTCAAATCTCTCACTACAAACTATCCAAACATTAAATACCCTTGAAACATTACAAAACAATTCACTAAATTATCCTCAGACCGAAATTATCCTCACCATTAGTGACTGATCGTTATACATGGAAAACACAAATACACATTTGTCACGCACTTCGAAATTAATTCACAAACCATAAACTTGAAATAAACGAAGAGGAGTTGGTCGGTAAATTATTGTCATTGTTAAATCCCGCAATAAACAATATATATATATATATATATATATATATATATATATATATATATATATATATATATATATATATATATATATATTGAAGAACTATGACAAAAAAAGAAATATCCAATATGCACAACAACTACAATATTCGGTAAAAATATTGTTATGGTGAAAAAGTTAGTGAATCCCGCATGTCATACTTATTATAAAAAAATATAGGAAAATAATTACTTATGATAACACCGGGAAACTAAGGGATCAGACATGACCACCTATTTTTTTCCTATCTGAAAAATATTGAGTTGTTTCACACATTTCTTTTTTTTTCCGGAGGGAACCCGCAACCGCTACTCAACGAGTGCGCACAAAGTAAACCTTCAGTTTGACGCAATAGCCTGCAAACCAACGCCAGAAGGTAAACCACATAGGGTGACAGGCTCAACCAAGAAAGCGTATGTAGAGGGACTCGAACTCATGACCTTTGATCACAAGCATGTCTTACTCAAACAACTCGGCTACCCCCTTAGGGGTGGTTTCACGTAGTTATTATGGAAAATACTTACAAAACAACAAGTCACAAAGTATCATTATTCGAAGTTGTTGGTGTAACTTCGAAAAATTATACATTTTGTATTGCTTTTATTTTTATGTTTGCCTTACCGAGTGTTATTTTGACATATCATGAGTTTTTCACTATCTGAGATAATGAATATATAATTTATAACGCAACCCATATTTTTTTGTAAATAACATATAAAGAAAATATTTATGCAAATACAAAGAAGTCGATAACGAAAGTGAAAAAACTCTAACAACCGTATCGCCTGTTTAAGATAATTTGGCCGAATAAAAAATTAAGAAAGAGTTTAACACAAACCTAGAAATAATAAAATAATTATTCATTGTCTATCAAATCATCCTCGATTTTGTTATTACTTCTAGAATAAAACCATACGATAAAATATTGTTTATAACTTCAAAAAACGAGATTCAATACTTGGACAACACACCAACTAACCAACAAGTGATTTTTAATATTTAACTTATATGTTATAATAATAAAAATGTTACTTTCATTCGAATTAATTTAATATCAAACTTTTTTCATTCAAAGTTTGCGCATTGCTTGATCTTCAACATTAAAAGAAATTATGGAATCCTTGGAGAAAAATAAGTTAAATGATAAACATGCTCTTAATATTTATATATTTTTCCATCTTCGAAGTTTAGTATGAGGAGCGTACTTAGATAAATTATTAAATATTACAAATAAAGTAAAGATAAAGTCATTGGCAAAGAAAGATCTAGATTATTTAAAAAAAACAAATTGGTTGCTTTGTGCATGTACAGTAGCCATGTTGGTGTGAAAGAGTATGCTCATTTGATTAACCTCAAATGATATATTTGGGCAAACTATAGATATTTGGAAACTATGTTTGAATATGTAATAATATGTCAAATATTTAAACACATATAATAAATATGGCAATGCAAATCTTAAATCTCAAAAAGAGTTCATGAGGTAGAACTTAAGGAGCCAATTAATATTATAGGTAGAAAAAAATTTGAGTCATACCGTTTGACTAAACATGGCGTATCTTATTTCGAGTATGTCATTGACCAGTTCAAAAACGGGTTTTAAAAAAGCTATTCAAATTAAATTTCTTCGAAATCTAATCTGGATAAGTGTTTTTGGATAATGTTACCTTACATTTGATTAATTATAGCCAATTGTTAGCAATATATGGTATACAATTTTGAACTTATGTTTAATTAAAATTTAGATAATTTTATAATATATTAATCTAACATAACCTTTCATTTATTGATATGTGGTGAGATAATCTATAAATACGTGTTCATATATGGTTCAAAACATATTATTACTAATATGGTGATATATATAGTCAAATTGGAAGATAATGACCATTTTATGTTTATGTGACATGTCGAGATAAGATTAGGCTTTGTAAATCAAGTCATACTTACCTGACACTTCTCGAGATATGATTCGGTCTCGTGGATTACTTCATCCTTATCTGACACATGTTGGGATTTGAATCGGTACCGTTGATTATATTTTTTAATAGGATAATATATTAATGCCATCATCATTCTTGATAAAAAAATCCATATTAGATATAAAAAGTAAGTAAAGTTCCGATGAAGATTTATGTTTGACGAAAATCTTTAAAAAAGTAGTGAAAATCATGTATGGTGAATGCAAATCATTTTATGATGCATTGATTTGACAGATGTACTATATTCATGGGATAAATCATACATATCTACCATAAGACTCATACGATTGGAAGAAGTCATAATTAGGGTGACTTACTTAAAGGGACAGAGAAAATACTGGGTTTTTAACCTTTCATACAAAATATGACAAGTTATGTTTAAAATTTACTAAGTTCATATCATCAAATCAGTTTGATAATGTGAATTATCATATCACATGCGAAGAAAGAATAAGTTATGATTACGGATGTGTATATGGAAAACAAAACAAAAAGATGAATACATATAGATTTATCATTCATTATAAGTAGTGTTTGATGTTATTATTCGATTATATTTGTGATTGGTCATTTAACTATGAGGATTACTTTTATATAGTCTTTTGAATTTGAAATATATGGCGATGGTCCCTTGACTATGAAGATCTATTCCATATAGTCATTTGACTTCAAAATATTTGATAAGCATCCCTCAACTATGACGATTTTGATAAACTTAATCCATGACACATGAGGAATAAGGAATAAAATTATCAAAATCGTCATAATCGAGAGACGTTCACTAGACATATTAGAGTCAAAAGACTAAAGTTATCAAAATCAAAAAGTTGAGAGACCTTCACCGGACATTTTGAAGTCAAAGGATTAGATAAAATAAATCGTTATAGTAAAAAAACCATATCAGACTTAAACCTTATTATTAATTATTCTACGTCATTTTTTTTGTTTTCATTCTACCTGTGTTTAATCATTGTCTAATAGTTTTATTTAGTAAAACATTTATGAATTATTAAATTTGTGTCACAAAATTTATAGATGTTTCTTTGTTTTTTCCAAAATTCCATAATTTTGCAATATATGTGCAACAAACTAGTCAAGTTTCCCATGCAAAACTATGTTTTTATTTTCTATCATGGCTGTATAAAGTATGACTTGTTGTTTCACACAACATGTGCAAATTAAGGTCGAAATTTTCTCTTCATTTAAAAATCAGAAACATCGTTTCACATATGTTACATAAAATTTGCCTAAACTTTTACCCAACATGTGTGAACCATGGTAAAAGTGTTAGGCATTATTTGAAAATCATAAGAATCATTTCTTACATGTTGTGTAAACATTAAGGCAATTTTCTTGCATTGATTCACACATGTTATGCAAAGCAGCACAGTCTGCTTCACACGACGTGGGAGTCAAGGACAAATTTGTATCTTTACTTAAATACAAAATGATTGAGCAACTTTGGTACAATATGTGTGAATATAAAGTTTTTTTAGTCGTTAAGTGTTTCATGTTTGACACACATTACTTGATATAACATCAAACTTAAAAGAAATGTGACATAACCAAAACCTGATTAACGTAAAGTTTTGTACGTCATACATCGTTTGAAATAAATAGTTATAACATAAAACATAAACATAACATAGAATTTATCGTAATACGTAATACCAATCCATGATCATAATGTAAAATATTAAATCATATTGAAACATAATCATAATATAAAATAATGAAGCATGCATAAAAATATATCATATTAAATTTTGTGAAGTACGAGAGCATTCATACAAGAAATCATTTTTGTCACTCTCTCTGGATCATGAAAAAGAACTTGTGGATCCATTGTAACAATATCATGGTACACCTAAATGTTGTTGGCTGCATACATGTTTGAATGAGGATTATTTATAACATATTTTTAGGATTCAACATAACATGGTTTGGCATTATTTACAAAAGTTAACCCTCTAACAAATTAAATTACTAAAATCTGTAAATCGAAGTCCTCTGTTTTGTTTTGGACCTTTATGCGCATCGATTATATGATCTAACAAGTTTATTTGAACAAAAACTTTTTTTGACATGTCTATTACCTTAAGTAAATTATTTCAATTGACTATGACATCCTCTGAATATGGTCAAACTATCCATGTAATAAAATTATATGGTCTACCAATGTGTAAATTGTGACACTGTTGGAAAATAAACTAACAAAGAGAAAAAGCAAGTATATTTTATTTGTAATAAATAAACTAATAAAATTATTAAATATTGAAATTTAAAAATCAAACTTCTATTTACCTCTTGAACTATCTGAATTGTATGTCTGTACACATCTTGAGTAGCTTTTACGACCCAACTCCACTCAATATACACATAAGAAAAAGAATAATAGAATAAACACCATATATCAGAGTCACTAACCTCTAGACGTGATGGTACATATTCTTCTAACATGTCAATAAAGTCGCAAAATCCTTTTGTCTGCCTTGAACATTATCCAAAACAGTGACATGTTTAGGTTGATTTCATCGCACCATAGTTATATAGCAACGAATCACTTGGATACTTTACTTCTTGAAGACAGTCCAGAAAACGGTATTAGCCGTTTTGTTCACAAATATGAAAAAAAAGTTATAACAGATAATCACAGGTTGCACAAGTGACCTTAGCTTTTGTGGGAGTGTTATTTTTTATATACCTCATATAAAAACTTTTTTGCAGTTATTAAAGACAAACAATGTTATTGAACGTGTTTGGTGAAACAAACACTTTTATTAAGGCCCGAATTTTAAGAATAAAAGAGAAATATTATGACCTCTCTATCAAACGTAAACACCAAAAGCTCTAAATTATTACGTTTAGTGGTGGACTCGTATTAACATGGACGAAGTCCAAAGTAACCACCAACTCACAGAATGAATAAATCAAAAGATTTTTTTTACAAGTGTTATCCTTTTATAAATGCCTCAACGAGAGGCATGTTGGTTGTGTAACATCGTATGGATATTGATAAGATTATCGTATGGTATACTTATATTGTCTTTTATAATAAGTAACAACAATTAGATGGTCGATCCTAAAACTCATATAAAAATGTATAAATAATAAAAATTCAATTCATCAAATAAGTAAAAACTCAATTACATATAATACACTTAATCAAATCGGTCAAACAAATCAAATCAGTCAAGACAATCAACCTAGTCAAACCAATCATTAGAATTTAGGTAAACAAATTAATATATGATCAAATTCAAACCAATCAAACAAAATAAATCTAACCAACTAACAAAAAGAACCAAACTTAGTTAATCAAATTCAAATGAGACAAAAAGAATTAATTAAACAAACTAATAGAATGAACCTAACTCATTTAATCCAACTTAAATTATACGAAATAAATTATAGAACAAAACTCCGATAACACTTCTTAATCTAACCAAATAATTATAAGCACAAATTACCACATATGGTTTTAATAAAGTTATATCTATTTGAAAGATGTTATGGGTTGTGTGTCCCTTGTACAAACTAATGACGTGAGGTAGTATATTTTTTACCATCATGAAAGCGTTTGGTACTATTTTATCAGAAGTGGTAGGAGTAGTAATTCGCAAGTCTCCTTATATTTCAAAATAAAGAATAATGAAAGAAGAGTGAGTAGATTCATCATCATATAACTCGCGCATATTAAAATGGTTATGAACATGCGTTGAACGAAATAAGAGATCATACGATGTTTCTGAACAACGACTAAAGGTTATGAGTCTGGATATATATAGAAGTCTCTTCGATATAGTGAGTCATCTTGGTAACAAGTATGTTTCCACCCGAATTCAAAATCACATTCATAAAATGAATATTATTTATTATTTAATAAATCAAAATATCTAAACTAATATAAAACTATCGTACAAAAACATAAATCAAACCAAAGAGCAATTCAATTTGCTTAAATTCTTTGCATTATTTGTGCAAAATAACTTACATTTTTTATATATTTTGTGAAAAAATATTAGATATTTTTATACGGCATGCACTAAATCGTTCATCTTCTTCACATATATCGTGCAAAAATGTTATGAAATCTATAAAAAAAAACCTTATAACACATTTAAAACAGCACAATATGGAATAATAATTACATATAACTACAAATAAACTTACTACCAAGCACTTAACTATTAGATTTATAGCATGTTAAGTATTTGGCCCGATAGCCCATTAAATTATTCCTCTATATATATTGATTTAAGCTTTTACAAGTTACACAATTCTAATTAATAGAACTGTAATCATTTTTTGTTTCGCTTGTTCTTCATTATATTTGAGCGTTGTTAAGCTCTGGTCTATTTGATCAAATAAATGTAGTTTTCCCCTATATTTTATGGATCAAACTATTAGTCATATTTTATTTAATATTTCGTTTTGATTACTTTTTATTTGGCACTATACTTTGATCTTGTTCGATTTGGTATTCTTCTTTGATCATGTTCGATTCAGGTTTTCATTATGGTTGATTTGGTATTCTACTTTGATCATGTTCAATTTGGTATTTTGTTTTGATTATGCTCGAACTAATACTATGCTTTGATCCTGCTTGTTTTGGTATTCTCTTTGATCTTGTTCGATTTGGTATTCAGTTTTGATCGTATTTGAATGTGTAATTATGTTCACGAATATTGATGTTTCACTCGTTAGGTTCAATTTACATTGATTATTTTATTACAGTGTGTGGATTTATATTTCTAATATGAGATGAAAATATGATTATGTAGAGTATAATAAGAATCAACTTTATGAGAAAAAAAATCCATATTGGATTTATGTCATTAAGAACTTTCTACGTGGAAAACATATGTGAGGATATGCTTCAGGTACAAAACTTCCACCTACAAATAAATCCAGTATATATATATGGTATGTTGCTTAATACGTGGGAAATTAATAATGTTAAGATTATCAATTGGATTAATAACTTTGTAACTCAATCAATCGGTATTAAGTTTCTAAATATGTAACATCAAAATAATTTGGGATCATTTGGAGAGACTAAATACTCGGTACAACTTTGCTAAACCATATTGATAAGGGAGTAATTCGCCGATCTTAAGAGTTAATTGTAAACATGAGAAAGGAAATATGCCCCTATTGTATTTATTATTTATTAGGAAACTATTTGTAAATAAAGTAGTTTGTAAAGGACTAATAGTGAAATATGTAAGACCACTAAGGACATAAATGGGACCCACCTTCCCCACTATAAAAGGAATCTCATTTATTCTTGGTGGGGGAGGATTGAATATTATATTCTCTTTCTACTTTCTCTCTCTAGACTTTGATTTCTATCACATCAGGCACGAGATCCAAGATCCTTTATCCTAGTCATTTATTCACTCATCAGTGGCGCCGACTGTGGGAAGCAGTCGGGGAGAGGGTCGGGAGAGAAGTAGTCTGAGCCGTTTCAATGTCTGATGGCGAGGAAGTTCTGGGTCGGAAGTATTATGTGCAGGGTCGGGACAAGCGATCGACTCTTATCATGACCAGGAGACAGCTGATGTAAGGCATTGCAAATCTAAACGCTGAAAAAGAGCGGGCACTAGATGATAAAAGAGCCCAGGAAGGCAAAGGGAAAGAGCCAGTCGTAGACAACCGCGGAGAAGTCTATCCGACTATTGACCATCGTATCGATGCCCAACCTGTTCGATATTATCGGGAATCTCGCTCGGAAGACAGACATGATGGAAGAGCAGAGCAATACCCAAAGGATAACCAGGGAATCACTAGTGATTATACTCGGATGACTCATCGGGAAGAGAGTACCGGCGCAAGGAAAGGCTAAACAAGTGTGCGCAGAAAAGCAATTCCCGACGGAATAGGGCACCTCGTTCTAACTCTCCCAAGTTCAAGAAGGGTAGCACTGAGAAAAGAACGCCAGTGTCATTCGAGAAAGAAGAGATGCTAACGGGCAGCAGAGAAAAGCGGGTAGTTCTACCCCAGGTCCAGTGGCAACCATCAAATAGCCATAACCAGGGGTACCGCGTCAGTAGTCAGTTCATCAACCCAGGAGATGAAGGTTTGTATGGGATTCAGATTGAAGGTCTTGGAGGCTGAGCATTCGGATTCGGAATGAATTCGAGAGCTTCACCGTTGTCCGACGAAATATTTTCAGGACATCTCCCGAAGAGGTTTGACATTTCCAAGTTAGAGAAGTATGACGGTAAGAGGGATCCAGATAATCATTTGGAAACCTTCAAGAACTTTATGTTGAGTTTCGATAATGACGATAAGTTATTATGTCGGGCGTTTTCGATGACCTTCAGGGATTGGGCGTCTAAGTGGTACAACCGACTATCATAGGGTTGTATTAAAAACTTCAGGATGTTCTGGATGATGTTCCGTCAACACTTTTTAGGAAGCAAAAGTTTCTGAGCCAACGGTGATACGATCATGAACTGTAAGCAGAGGCTAGGAGAGAGCCTAAGGGATTACACCAGGCATTTTATTGATGCTAAGACCGACCTGGATCATTGCGAAGAGAATGTGGCTCTAACAGCGTATCGCTTAGGGTTGCTTCCAGGACCGATGAAGCAAGCGGTCACTAAAAAGCAAGCTTATACTTTTTCCGCCCTTCTGGCTCAGGTGGAAAAGCAGATACTGATAGAAGAAACCGAGGCGTCTGAATTGGCTGCGCAAATTCAACAGAGCGCGCAAGCGTCGGTCGTTATAAAACAGGGTGCTCAATCTAGCTATGCTCAGCAAGCCCATCCAGTCAACACAATACCACCGACTCAGTCCTTACCAATCAAGCCTCTGGCTTCCCAGGGCGCAAAATCAAAGCAAACGAACCAAGTAGTTTCACGACCCATGTCTAACAAGTGGATCCGACCTGCTTACTTTGCTGATTTGACATAATGCGTATCTTCAATCTATGAAAAGACTAAGAAGAGCGGGATGTATCCAAGGCCTTTCCCCATACCAACGCCTCGAGAACATAGGAACAACCGATACTGCCGATACCATGAAGACGTGGGACACGACATAAAGGATTGTATCACTCTCAAAAAGGAGATACATATGCTGATAGAGCACGGAAACCTACTTGAATATGTGAAAAAGAAAGTGCAGCAGGGCGCGGCTTCGAAATAAATCGTGACGATACAAAAACCTTAGACCACCATGGAGATTTACGAAGTGACCGACCCTTTTGATGTCTCCATCGAATATCTCGATCCCGACGTAAGTCGTAACCTCATCGGGGTCATCGAAGAAGGAGCTGCGGAAAGTAACGGGAACTTAAGAAACCTCTGTCGATTTTTTGAATCATTGACTATTTTTGGGGGTGATTCTATGGCAGGGATCACGCAATCCTCCCGAAAGCGACATATTGTGAACCTGGCTACTCAGTTACAGGCTCGGCCCTATCCTCATTCCAAGGGCACACCTTCACCAATTTTATATTTCGACGACGACGACATGCGAGACATAGCCGGTCCTCATGAAGATGTCGTCGTTATTGGAGCGGCCATTGCAGGAGAAGAGGTTCGACACATCCTTTTGGACACCGGAAGCTCAGCGAACATAATCTTTGACTCGACGTTCGCTAAATTCAGGGCACCCCCGGTAATCACACGTTCGGATCGAACTATTGTAGGTTTCACAGGTTCGACAGCAGATGTGGTAGGAGAATTTGAAGGCATCGTTCAGTTAGGTCGCGGGCCATTCAAGAAGGAGGTCACCATTTTATTCGTCTTGGTAGACGCACCGCCTCCCATAATGCGATCTTTGGCAGATCGTGGCTGTCACAAATGCACGCGATAACGTCTACTATTCACCAATGCTAGAAATATGTGGTCGGGAACAATGTGTGGGTAGTGCGAAGTAGCCAGAAAGCGGCAAGAGAATGCTACCGCGCGACTTTAGCACCAAAAAGGGATCAAGAGATGGAACAAGCGCGGGATTAGCAATTAGCGAGACTTCCCTTGGGGTTGCTGCCCGTCGACGATCCCAGGGAAGCCCCCAGTTTTTTAACGACCGACGAATAATGTGAAAAACACCAATTTACCGAAGGAAGAAATTTACAAATAGGGGTCGAATTGGCGCCAGGTTTTAAGAAACAGTTGGTATCGTTGCTATAGGAAAATTTAAATTTGTTCGCGTGGTGCTTGGAAGAGGTGACTGGAGTCCCAGAGAACCATGTAATTCACAATTTAACTGTTAATATGAACGTCAGACCCATCTAGCAAAAGCGTCGGGCCTTTTCCCCAGAAAAGGCAGAAATCATTTTGAGAGAGGTCGAAAGGATGCTCAGCGTCGGGCACATCAAAGAATCAAGTTACCCACGCTGGACGTCCAATCCCGTCCTGGTCAAAAAGAAGAACGGGAAGTGGCGCATGTGTGTAGACTTTACCGACCTTAATCGAGCATGCCCAAAGGATCCTTTCCCGATGCCGAGAATTGACCAGTTGGTGGATTCCACGTCGGGTAATAGATTACTCTCTTTTATGGATGCGTATGCGGGCTACAATAAGATCAAATTGCACCCAGCGTACCAGGAAAGCATAATGTTTGTCACGGGACGAGGCCTATATTGTTATAAGGTCATGCCGTTCGGGTTAAAAAACGCAGGAGCCACTTACCAAAAATTGGTTAACGAGACCTTTGACTGCCAGATAGGGAGGAATATAGAGGTCTACATCGATGACATACTAGTGAAGAGCGGCACAGACGAAGACCATCTCGCTGATTTGAGGGAAACCTCTGACAATCTAAGGGGCATAAATCTCAAGTTAAACCCGGAGAAATGCTCCTTTGGGGTACGGTCGGGCAAATTCCTGGGATTCTTTGTTAGCGAAAAAGAAATCGAAGCAGACCCGATCCAATTACGAGCTCTTGCTGACATGACACCTAAGAACATCAAAGAGGTCCAGATATTAACCGGGCGTCTAGCGACCTTGAATCAATCCATTTCTCGTTCATCTGACAAGTGCGCTCCATTTTTTCAGGTCCCGAGAAACGCGAAGAATTTTGTTTGGACGCCGGATTGTGACACAGCCTTTTTGGGGATCAAAACTTATTTATCGTCCCCGAACCTTCTAACGAAGCCCTGACAGGGGAGACTCTTTTTCTTTACATAGCGGTTTCAGATTTTGCAGTAAGTGCGGCGCTGATCAGTGAATCGGGAACGACTCACAAAGTAGTGTACTTCGTGAGCAAAAGCCTATTAGACGCGGAGACCAGGTATTTGAAGTTGGAAAAAATGGCATTGGCTTTAGTAACAGCGACACAAAAATGCGACCATATTTTCAGGCCCACCTCATTATCGTCCGAACCTCGTTTCCACTCAAGTACGTGCTTCAGCGACCAGACATGTCAGGAAGAATATCTAAGTGGTCGGTCGAGTTGGGAAATTTCGACATCAACTTTGAGCCAAGAACAGCTATCAAAGGCCTGGCCCTGGCTGATTTTATAGTCGAATTCCATTCCGATCGACCCGACCAAGAAATACCGCCTGAAGAAGACAAGCTAGTTGAATGGGTTATCCGAACCGATGGTGGGTCGAACGTCAATGGATGCGGCACGGGCGTGCAGATAGTCACCCATACGGGCGTAAGTATGCATCAAGCAATCCGGTTTGGTTTTCCTACTTCTAACAACGAAGCTGAATATGAAGCTGCCATGGCCGGTTTGAGACTCGCACAGGTGTGCGGGGCAACGCACGTACGTCTTGTTAGTGATTCTCAGCTTTTGATTAATCAAGCTTCGGGAGCGTCCGAAGCAAGGAAAGAGCACCTGGTTCAGTACTTAGCAGCATTGCGAGTGTTAGCTGCGTCATTTTCCAAAGTAACGTATGAGCATGTCCCCAGAACCGAAAATGTAATCGCCGACTCCCTAGCATCGGCCTCTTATTCAAGCAATTACCCATGGATAACCGAACAAGAAAACCCGTCCATCAAAAAGAGGACCGAGCTGGATAATCGACCAGAAATGGCTTGTCAGGTATCTTCGGTAACTATTTCGCACTGGAGAAGGGATATTATAGCTTTCTTGGCCGAAGGGTTACTTCCCGACGATAGTATCACGGCTCGGAAGATACGAAATAAATCTTGGGGCTATGTTCTGTTGGGGGACATACTATACAAAAAGTCGTTTAGCAGGCCTTTACTGAGATGCTTGGGGGTAAACGAGTCACAAATAATTGTGTCCGAGTTGCATGACGGAGAGGGAGCGGTTCATTGCGGTTACAAAGCGCTGATAAGAAGAATTTTTCTCGACAGTTTCTATTGGCCAATGGTAACGACTGATGCTCAGCAGATAGTAAAAACCTGCGACACCTGTCAAAGATTCGCGAATGCGATAAACACGCCCGTCGGCCCCTTTAGAATCAATATCTGAAGGCCTACCTTTTGACCGATAGGGGATCGATCTCGTAGGGCCGTTGTCGATGGCATCCGGTGGAAGACAAACGATTATGGTGGCGGTGGATTACTTTTCCAAATGGGTAGAAGCCAAACCGTTGTCGGGAACGAGAAAAAAGGATATCATCAAATTTATTTGGTCGAATATCTACTGTAGATTCTGGGGTACCTCAGAAGCTTACCATGGATAACGGACCTCAGTTTGACAGCAGCGAGATGAAAGCCTTTTGTAAAACCCATAGGATTAGGCAATGCTTTTCTGCCCCTTTCCATCCCCAAGAAAATGGGCAAGTTGAAGTTACGAACCGAACCATCTTGGACGGACTTAAAAAGAACTTAGAAGGAAAAGCTGGCAAATGGCCAGATTACTTGCAGGAAGTATTGTGGGCTTACCGAACCACACCTCGAACGGCGACTAAAGAATCGCCTTATGCCTTAGTATATGGAATGGATGCGGTCACCTCAGCAGAGTCAATTTTCCCATCTTTTAGGGTCGGTAACTATGATGATAATAAAAACGAGGGTGACAGACGACTAGCTCTAGACCTGATAGAAGAAAAATGGTACCGAGCTCAACTGAATTCTTTATATAATCAGACTCTAATGAGGAGTCGGTATGCATCAAAAGTACATCGGCGAGAGTTCAAAGTCGGTGATAGGGTTTTGAGAAGAGTTTTTCTACACACCAAAGACAAAAGCCTCGGTAAGCTCGCCCCGAACTGGGAAGGACCGTACAAAGTAGTGGAAAATTTAAGAGTGGGACATATCGGTTGCAGGACAAGCACGGGCGTTCGTTAAGGCTCTCGTGGAACATTGAACATTTGAAACTATATTTAGAGTAATTTTGTTGATTTTTTGTAACTTTGTAATCATTGTTTGTGTAAAAACCTTTGGTCGGGGATGCACTCTTTCCTACCTCGGTGCCGCGAGAAGGTTTTAATGAGGCATCCATAGTAACCGACCTTTTTTAATCCAAAATTTTGCCATTCAATCTCAGAGGTATTAAACAGGAGTCCATTAGCTAACAAGCTGGGGGACAACCTTTGGCGATCTTAATTGATTGATCAACAGAACCTTAAAAGGTTTTTCAGTGTTTAAACTGATCCACATTTTTTCCCGACCCTATGGGAAGTTTTTCAATTTTGCATTGATCAACAGAACCTTAATAGGTTTTTCAGTGTTGAAACTGATCCACATTTTTATTCCCGACCCTATGGGAAGATTTTTAATTTTACATTGATCCACAGAACCTTAAACGGTTTTTTGGTATTCTACTAATCTACATTTTATTCCCGACCAGCTATGAATTTATAAAAGCATAGTGAAAATAACATCACGATTGTGGATATTGATTTTCGGGAACATCGGTTACAAAAACGGGTTAAAAAGGTTCTACAGACCCAAAAGTTACAAAATTTAAATACAAAAACATAGGAGGTCAAGCATCCTCTTCCTCTGACTCGGTTTCGGTGTCCTCCGATTCTTCGTCCTCACAGACCACACCAGCGGGGCGATCGGCCTCAAGAACATCTAACCACACCGACCCAAAGGGAAGGTCGGGGAAACGATGATGAAAGGTCTGTACATAAGCGGCCTTAGCCTCGATCGTCTCCTTATTCATCCACTTCTGGCACTGATCAGCAAAAAGGGCATTAGCACCTTTAAGGTCGGAGATTTCCTGCACCAACTGCCCAACACGGTCACCCCGGTCTTTCATAACTTGCGTCACGGTTTTTTCGACCGTCTTCAGCTTCTCTTCCAAGAGCTTCTAAGCTGCCTTTCCTTTCTTCACTTCCTCTTCAAGAGCGGAAACTTTCCTCTCCGCGTCTGTTAGCTTCTGGCTTAGCTCCCCTGCCCGCCGCTCTTTCATCGCCAAGGGCACGATCATATTATACAAAGACATGAACAACCCTTCTGTTATCCGCAAAGGAAAGGTATGCGGACTCCCAGGCACGGATAGCACAGGCAGCTTAGTACCGCTCGATGATGCCACGACATTTGTTGAGGCTTTTGAAGGACTAGCATCGTCGGGAACCACCATTATTGGATCGGTTATAGTCACACCATTAACCCCACCATATTGCTCCAAAAGCTCTGGGACGATTGCGTTATCAACAAAAGCAGACGTTGCAGCAGATTCGCCCTCCTTCTTCGAGCGCTTCGACTTTTTGGCCTGAGCACCGTCTGCTGTAGCATTTCCCTTCCGCTTCTTGGCCAGCTCCTCGGACCGATGGGCCCTGCCATCCTCAGCGGAAGCTTCATCTTATTGTCCCTCCGTGGCAGACCCTTCAGCCTAGGCATTTTTCGGCTCGGCCTCTTCATCCGATTTGGGGCGCTTGCTGGGAGCCTTGTTGCGCTTCGGAAGAAACAAGTGTGCATCGGGCGCGTTCGTCTTCGCGACCAAGTCCACCAAGCTGGGTGGTTGGCGCAGCTGCTCAATAGTGAGCGGTTCAGACGAGCAACAACACCAGAGGTTACTCGTGATCAAGTTTGTATTCTTGAAGGTGCGATGGAACGCCCAACCCCAGTGCTTCCTGGCATAGTCCTTCAAAATTTGGAAGGTCACTTTGTCAGGTTTGAAGTGATCTTTCTTCAACCCTTGAATAAATTCCTTCGACACTACACAAAGGATTGGTCCATTGCAAAAAAAAATGTATATATATATATATATAAATACCATCAGGAACCCAGGTCCGCAGCAATCGCCTCGGGTTCTCCTTGCTATATGGGCTACCATTTTCCCAGCAGTCACTGAGGAAGACGAATCGATCCTTCCAACCTTTATCGTCTTCGAGGAAGTCATTCACAATCTTCCATGTGTTGGCCAGGGAAGAATAGAAGAATGGGGACTTGGGAGATTTTGAGAGTCCTGACATGGCTATGTACTCGGCCATTGGCATAACGGCGCGAGGCCGTTATGCATGACATCAGCGTATACCACGTATTGGGCGTTAACTGTGAGGGGCAGATGTTAAGGGTCTGGAAGTACAGAGCAATCTCAGGACCTAGAGGAAACCTGAGGCCCCAGTTGAAGAGCTCTGTGAAAATTACGATCTTCCGCGACCGAACATGAACTAGCGTCTCCCTAGGAACGGGGAATCGGACGGTGACGCACTCCGGGATACCCCACCGGATCAGAAGCTCTGCCTGCTCCGCAGCAGAGAAGTAAAGGTACTTACCCTCAAAAAGGAAAATAACATTGTCCATGGGCAACCAGCGAAGGTAGGTGGTGGTTATGACCGCCTCAATCTCTGCGGGAAGAGGCTCTTCGGGAGGAGCAGCAGTGTTGTAAACGATGGAAACACCTTCCTCAGCAGCCAAAACATCCGCTTCTGGCTCTTAGGCATTTTCTACCGGGACCGCATCAGGTCTAGGGGGCTGGCCGCAGTGTTGCAAACCAGAGCTGCTTCCGGTTCGGGTGAGTTGCGACTTTTTTCGCTGTTTACGTGCACGCTCGGTCTTGGGTTCTTGACGATCCTGATCTCGTTGAGTAAGGCCCAAATGGGTACGCGCAGTATTTACGCCGGTCCGGTACCTTTGTATGTCGGGTGTAAGCTGGACTATCTCGTGAGAGTTATCTCCCGCAGGTGAAGTTGAGGTGTTTAAGTCTCCCATAGAAAGAAATTTAGTTTTGCCTCGGCGACGAGGAAGAAAAGAGGTCGGAACTGTATAAGAATTCACCGACGAAGGCGTCGGGCGGCTGAGTTGAGTAGCTGGGGAGTGTGGAGAGCTTCTGCTTGAAGGAATAACAATGGCTTCGGGGGTTTGAGCGCCAGATGGTTCGGGTATGATAAAGGATTCGACAGGGATCGGATCAGGAAGGACGGGGTCGTGGGGAAGCGGCACGGACATAAAAGGCTTTGTGTCAGTACTCCAAATTAGTCCTGCGGCTCGATACTCTTCAGCACGGTCACAAATACTAGCCCAATCGACAAATCCAAATGCAGGCTTTTTCTTTTTCTTTGTTTTCGGTTTTGGCTTCGGGTTCCTATTTCTCATAAAACTTGCTCTCTCTCTCTAGAATGGTCCGGACAGCACTTTCTCTCTCTAGAAATCCTCTGAGAGTGATTCTTGCTTATGAGGTATTTATAGGCACCCTCATTTAACCGCTTCACGTATGGGGGAGTCCATACGACGAAAAATAAGCAGGAAGACGAAGGGCCTCTTGGAAAAATGTGTAGACGGACACGCTTTGAATACTCAGATGACACGTGCAGCTCTAGTTCAGGGTAGCGTCGTTGGTCTACGCCAACTAGCTCTGAAGAATACGCTAGTTGGGCCTCATATACCCGTTTTTTATCACATTTTCGATCCCATGAAGAATCTGTCATTCAGGGTCGGTAACAGACCCATGATAAGAGTTTTAACATCGGTGCAATTCGCAGCCATCATTGAAGAGAGCGGTCAATCGGGGAATCCCGGGGCAGTCGACACTGAGGCTGTTCGGTCGTCCGGTACCGAGGTTTAGGGGACAGAGGCGTTTTGGACCAACTTATTTTACGAGTCTTCATTCCCGTCGCTCTTGAAGACTGGGGGGCTACTTATAAGGGAGTAATTCGTCGATCTTAATAGAAAAGGAGTTAAGTGTAAATAGGAGAAAGGAAATATGCCCCTATTGTATTTATTATTTATTGGGAAACTATTTGTAAACAAAGTAGTTTGTAAAGGACTAATAGTGAAATAATGTAAGACCACTAAGGACATAAATAGGACCCACCTTCCCCACTATAAAAAGAAGCTCATTTATTTTTGGTGGTGGGGATTGAATATTATATTCTCTTTCTACTTTCTCTCTCTAGACTTTGACTTGTATCACATCAGGCACGAGATCCAAGATCCTTTATCCTAGTCATTTATTCACTCATCACATATAAGTTAGAGTATGAAATTTGTGATATACAGCAAAATGTTATATATATTCTTGATTTTTATGATGTTATTCTCACTTGTGAGATTAATTAGCTCTTAAACAATAACAAGATTTAAAAGCAAAGATTGGTGCCTTTTTTTATAATATTATATTCTGAATTCAAAGGATCACATGGAATAATTATTCATAGATTTTATTTTCTCAGTGGTTATTGGGTAGTTTAAGAACTTATTTTATATGAGATACAAATCAACTCTAAGGTTGACATGGGCCAAAAGTGAATAATGTTCATGGTGTGTTTTTTGTCCCACAATAATCATATGCTTCAAATTAGTTGAGAAAAACACCAAAGGTTTATTTTGATGAGTGTAATTTATGTAAATATAAGAACCATTGAAAGTCTCAAAGCCTATTTCTAAATATAAAACAACATTAAACTCTTGCATTTCCAGCAAAAGCAGTTTCAACATCAAAGACATCTGCCTCAGTAATTCCGTTATCCTTTAACAATTTTGTTCTCCATTTTATCCCTCACAGTTCACTAATGTTGTCGCAATATCATTAGAAGTTACTGATGAGACCATGCCCCCTCCCCCCCCCCCCCTCTTTGCACCGGATCTCCATATCTTTTAGTCTTTTAAAAATACATTGATTATAATTCTACTATCATGTCTACATCTATGTCTAACTCCAGTATACATTTTTTTTGTTTCCTCTTATATCATCCATATTTTTTTTCCAACCATTATTATATCAATGTCAGTATAGGATTTAGATTTATGTCTACCCCTCAAATATCGCTCATTGATGTTTATTATGTTTCAAATATCACTTTGTATCTTATTTTGGTTAGTCAATTGTGTAAATTAGTTCATGGGATTTTGTTTTATGATTTTGTTTGTGTTATACATATTCAACGTACTTAGAATGTTATTGGGATATTTTGTAAAATAAGGGAACTCTGTGTTTTAGAGGAAATTAAAGTGACTAATGTTGTTGCCTCTAGTGTTGATTTGCCATTGTTTCATTTGATTCATCTATCGTACAAATTTTATCTTTGGCATTTCTGTCTAGGACATGTATATGTATCATGTTTAAATTTTGAGTCTCTCTAAGTGTTTTGGGTCATATGAAGACTTGTACTATATTATATTCTATTGGTTGTAAGATGGTAATCTTATTCTTTATTGTTTAATGTAAGTTTTCTTGTTTTATTGTTCCTTTTAATATTATCGATTATAATGTATGGGGTACATCTCATTCTTCCAACAAAGGATGGTTCGACGTATTATGTATATTTTATTTACGACTATACTCGTTATACGTGGATTTATCTTATGAAACAAATATAAGATGTTTTTGGTATATGCAGAAACTTCCGAGCACTTGTTAATAATCAACATATTAATATTGTAAAGTGATTAAAATTTTAATTAGAGGGTGAATATACCACCAATTATTTCACTAAGTTAATTGGTTGTGATGGTACCATACATCAATCAGCTTATACTGATACTCATCAGTAGAATGGTATTAAAGAAAAGAAACATCATCACCTTATTCGGAATTCTTGCTCATTGCTTTTATCTAGGGGCGTTACTAGTGGACTTTGAGGAAACACATGTATGACTATTGTACATGTAATTAATTAAATTCCTACTGTAAAAAAAATTAGAAGTTACATGGACAACCTCCAGATTATTCTTCTTTATGATTGCCTAGATGTAGTATTTTGTCATGTGTCCTCATATCTAAAGAAACAAGTTGTCTCATAAAACTAGTATATCTATTTTTTGTAGGTTTTGGTATTAAACATAAATGACAACACTTCTTTGATTCCCACGAGTTAAAATTTATATGCATCTTGATATGTCAAATTTCTTGAGTATATTATATTTCATTCGATTCCAGAAAAATCACATAACATAACAAATATATAACTTTAGTGCATTGATATATTTTGAATTGCCAACAATGCATTCATTATTTTTTATGTCTTAGGTCATTAGACATCTACATCGACTGATATTACTTCTTACTCAGCTTTTTATACTTTTTTTATAGAAAACATACATGATTTATATGAACTTCATTCATATAGATAAATTATTTCTGATTCTCGTTGGCAGAATCATATGGCCAAAGAGCTTAATGCTCTTAGTTAGACTCGTACATAGGATGTTGTTGAACCTCCACCCAGTAAGCATATAATTGGTTCTCATTGGGTTTTTAAATCAACACAAAGTCTAATGGGTCACTAAGATGTATAAAAATTGTATTTTGTAGTAAAATGGTACTCGAAGAAGTATAGTATGGATTATTGGGATACTTTTTTCCTAGTGGTAAAAATGATGATCGTTTGTACCATTGTTGCTATTTTATCCGATTTCTAGTCGAAGATTTTTCAACTTGATGTCAAAAATAGTTTTCTCAATGGTGATCATAAAAAGGTTTATATGACTTTTCTTCGTAATTTTTGTATACATCAAGGTGAAGTTTGTTGGCTTAGGAAAGCTTTATATTATCTCAAGCAAGTTCCTCGTGTTTTGTTTGAAAAATTCTGTATAATTATTATATCAATTGGTTTTCTTGCAAGTAATCACAATTTGGCTTTATTTATAATATGTACAAGTGGATGACGAATTATTTTGTCTAAATATGTAAATGATATGACCGGTGCAAAATTTTATGGCATTGAGGCACTAAAGCTTGATTACACTCATATGTTTACGATGAAAAAAATAGGTTTGTTACAGTTATTTTATATTGAGGTGGCTCAGTCTCATAAATGATAAATTATTTCACATACAAAATATATATCTGGCCTATATGCATGAGCGCTCCTATGAAATATCAAGACGCCATACCCTTGTCTTGAAACTAAGATCGGGATTATTCTACTGATTTTGTCCTCCTATTAAACCCAACTCTTATCGTACTATTGTGGTGAGTTGGGTTTATCTTACAGTTACTCAAATGTGCATATCTTATGATGTTCATGTCGTTAGTCAGTTTTCATTGCTCCAATTTATGTCCACTAAGGAGTTTTTTTAAGTATCTTGAGATATCTTTGTGGCGCTCAGTTCTACAACTTATTGATTTATTCGACATATTCACTTGAGTTGTGTGCCTTTAACAAGGCTAATTATCTTAAATCCACCACTAGTTCCTATATTTTATTTAAAGATTCAATAATCTCGTGAAAAATAACAAGAAGCATGATGTTATCTTTATATATTCTACTGAGGCTAATTTACTTGCTCTGGCTTTGACTACTTGTGAAATTTTTTGGTTGCGATGGCTTCTTGAAGATATGGGGTTTGTTTACTCGTTCAATTCCCTTACATTGAGATGACAAAAATTCTATGAAGATTGTAAAAAAAAATTCATAAGATGTCGAATCATATTGAAATTAACTGTTATTTTACTCGTCATCATTTTCAGCTCGGGACCATCTAGCTTTTATATGTTCCATTAGCTTTGCAGGTTATTAATATCTTCACGAAAGCTTAGTTGACATCTCGGTTTCGTTGTGTGAAAAACTATATATGCTTATTATTGTTGCATTGTAAGTTTGAGGGAAAGTGTTAGCATTATAACTTGTTAGCTATTTGACTCACTAGTCCATTATGTTATTACTCAATTTATTACAACTTAAGCTATTTGTAAGATACTCAATTCTAATGAGTAAAGCTTTAATCATTTTTTGTTTATCTCGTTCTTCATTAAAGACATGTGAATCAAACAAAAAAATAATTTAAATTATATAAAGATCAGTATTTTGGTTGTTTCAAATTTCCAATTCGAATAATTAATATTTAAATGAACAAAAACTTATAAAATTATAGGCTTAAGTATCATTTAAGACCCAAAACTCTAACAATTATCCACCTAAGACCCATATTTTCATGTTTCTCCGAGAAAGACCTGTTTTGGTTAAAAATATACCATTTAAGACCCACTAATACCATAAATATCCTTACTCACTTATATAAAAGCTTTTTAACAGCTCATACCTCACTTTGTTTCCCCAATTTTTTTCTATCTACGTGAAAAGAATAGTGCATAGTGTTTAAATCAGAAATTGAGAACGAATTGGCATGGTATAAGTTTGATTTTCTTGGCTTCTCGAATTTTGAACCTTGGATTGTCGTTCTATCCGTTTTTAGATGTGTGGTGTCGTCATTATAGCTAAATATAGTGAGGTTTATATATTCGGTTGAGATATGGAACTTTACACAATAAATCCGATCAAATTGCATTTTAGATCAATTTTAGTTTTTTTTCTTTGGGGTAATTTGGTTTCAGTTTACTCCATGGAGTAGTCACTGCTTCTCGAGCAGGGTTTCACACAGCTTTGATTCAAGTGCACGTTCATTGTGATCTTTAATCTATTTTACATTGAGATTTTTATAGTTAATTCTACTAGTTTTATTGAAACGTGTAACATGTTTCCGTTTTTATCGAAGGAGATGCGAAACGTGTTTGTTTAGTACGTAAAGATAGTTACGACAAGTTAATACAGTAGATGTGAAACGTTAATGAAGATAGATGCAAAAAAAAATTCAAAAAAAAACTCAAAAAAAAATTCAAAACATATCATGAGTGGTACTAGTTTTGTTCGTCTTACAAAAAAAACCAACGGTATTTTCAGATTTATTTTTTGACTTACGATTTAAAATAATAGAATTTTAAAACTTTTAAATTTAAAGGTAAATGAAGAAGATGTGAAACCTTCTTTATTTTGATAGATGCGAAACCTTTTTTATTTTGGTAGATGTTAAATATTTTTTATTTTGATAGATGCGAAACCTTCTTTATTTTGATAGATGCGAAACCTTCTTTATTTTGATAGATGTGAAATCTTCTTTATTTTGATAGATGCGAACCCTTCTATATTTTCATAGATGTTAAACCTTCTTTATTTTGATAGATGCGAAACCTTCTTTATTTTGATAGATGCGAAACCTTCTTTATTTTGATAGATGAGAAACCTCTTTATTTTGATAGATGTGAAACCTTCTATATTTTGGTAGATGCTAAACTTTCTTTATTTTGATAGATGTGAAACCTTCTTTATTTTGATAAATGCGAAACCTTCTTTATTTTGATAGATGTTAAACCTCTTTTATTTTGATAGATGCGAAGCGAAACCTTCTTTATTTTGATATATGCAAAACCTTCTTTATTTTGATAGATGAGAAACCTCTTTGTTTTGATAGATGTGAAACCTTCTTTATTTTGGTAGATGCTAAACCTTCTTTATTTTGATAGATGCTAAACCTTCTTTATTTTGATAGACGTGAAACCTTCTTTATTTTGATAGATGCAAAACCTTTTTTATTTTGCTAGATTAGAAACCTCTTTGTTTTGATCGATGTAAAACCTTCATTATTTTGGTAGATGCGAAACGAGTTACAGATGTAAAACCATACAACTGAGAAACGTGTGTAAAAAATATATTTTTAAAAAAAATTCAAAATATATCATGAGTGGTACTAGTTTTGTTCGTCTTAAAAAAACAAAACCAATAGTATTTTCGGATTCTTTTTCTTAATTACGGTTTAAAACATATTTTATAACAAATTCAAAAAAAATAGTAAAATAGATTAGAAAACATTTAGTGAACAAACTATTTATAAAAAAAATTAAAGTGTCAAAAATATTTTTTATATTATTCATATATGAATCTTTCGTTTTAATCGGTATGATATCATTTTCTCCGTATGACTTTGTTTTTGGTTTAAGATCAAAATATCTCATATTCTTTAAAATACGCTTCAACCTATATAGTATTAATTCTTTTATGTTTAACTAATGTGGGATCAAGTTTACCTTCTAAAATTCTCCTTTAAAATAAAATTCATTTTTAAAATTCGTCATAATTTTGTTTTTTTGTCCAATTCCAAAAAAAATCTTAATCTAATAAAAATATTTATTTAAGTATATAATATTAATACTTTTTATGTGTAAAATCAAGTTTATAGAATTTGATTTCTATATTTTAAATCGCCTTTTTTACTTGTTTATTGGTACAAAAATTAATCTGTTTCAATTCATCGATTTCTTTTTCTCGTTCTATTTGAATACCTATTGTTTTCATAATTTATTCAGATTTATTGTTTCATATATTGATATTATTATTTTGGTTTTGAAAGCCCACCACTTTTTTGTTTTCTTTTCACTTCCAATCAAACTTACTTCCCAACCTCGTTTGAATTCAATTACTGTTTAGCTATTTTTTGGACAAATTTCAGGTTCTGAAGTTCTGAGTTATGTCTGTTTTCTCTGCTGCTTCGATACTGGAATAAAACAATTCGGTTAGTACAACTTTCAACCAAGATAAAACTATATTAAATCTTAATACATTGGTAATTACAATTTATATTTTTATGTATAGTATAGCATAAAGATGTTGATCGTACTTTACAATGGAATAAAATTATGGAAAAGGTTTCCTAAATTGCATCACTCACTACATCATTGTCATTGTTTGAGAAAATCTGTTGGACATGCATATGAGTGCTTGACTTCCCACTAAAACATTTTGGTATTTAAAATCCATTATTCTAAAACTGATAATACAGTGCTTTATATCAATGATTAGAACTATACAATGAACACAATGCAATAGGGTTATATTTTATTTCACTATTTCAAGCTTATCATACATTGTTGCATATTCTATTTCACTTTCTCAAGCTTATCATAAATTTTCTGATTGGTTAATCACTTTTTCACTTAGCAAAGTTAATCATTGCAATGAGAATTGACATGTACAGACAAGTTGCATGATAAAATATGGGCTTAAAAGAATGGCGTTTATATCGAATAGCATCCACCTGCAATTGTAAGTTTAACCATTCAAATATTTATTGGGTTCGGCTAAATTCGCGTCCAAAATATGTTAACCAGTCTCAAAAAAAAAATGTTTTTGAAGTTTTACCATTTTATTTTTACTCCGGCGGTTTAATCTTTCTCAACCGTAGGTTGAGACCCTCCCAACCGGCGGAAAAGCTGTTTCACCCGTCGGAGGGTCTCAACGAACGAGGTAAAAGATGGCACTAAAATTTTGGAGATGGTTATCATCGAATGTCCTAATTTAGCCAAACCCATATTTATTTTGAAATTAATTAATATGACCGTTTTAGAACATTGTTTATTTTATTCGATTAATTTTTTTATTCTAAACCTCGAGTATAAGTATATTTTAATAAAAATGTAAAGCTCAGATTAAAAGTCGCTGCTGCAATTGTAAGTTTAATTATTAAAATATTTATTTTGAAATTAACTAATATGACCGTTCTAAAATATTGTTTATTTTATTTGACTATTTTTTTATTCTAACTTTCGAATATAAATATGTTTTTATAAAAATGTAAGGGTTAGATTAAAAGGGGCTTGAATAGTTTTCTTGAAGTTTAAGAGTAAAACTTGAATAGGTCAAATTTAAATATACAAATGTCAAAACTTTAGAAGAGATTAAATAGTTCAACAAAGTTCGGTAGTGAATATGATTGTCCGAACTAAAAAGTTGAACCAAGATGATACTATTATATAAAATTTATTGGATCTAAGTGAATATTTTCTTTATTGTTCTTGTTAAGGTTGTATTTTATTTTTTGAACCGTCGATTACAAAAAAAAATGTAAAAATTTTCTTTCATTAATCAAATCGTCTACTGATTATCGTTCCATAACTTTTAGAAGAATGATGGTTTGAATGGTCAAATTCTAATGCTAGTTTTGTAAAGAGAATGATTCCAATAGTCAGAATCCGAGTACTACTACGTCATTTAGGGCATACGAGTACTAATACGCCATTTAGGGCATACGAGTACTAGTGCGCTATTTAGGGTACATTTTTTCCATTCGATCAGATGAGAATGAGTCAACACAAATGTTATAAATAATAAATTAAAAGAATAATACATCAAAGGTTAAAGTAGCCCTAGAAAATATTGTTTCGTTTGTTGTTATCTATAACATAGATCAGGATAATGTTTTTTTCTGTTGTTGCGGTGATTCCTTTTAGATCCTCTTCTACCATAACTCAGTTGAAACGAGTCGACGAAGCAGGCCAAGGTATATGCAGAAATTTCTTAGTCGTGCCATATATTAAAGTGTGACGAGTACCGACTACAAGTATACTGATGTGACCTATCATAGTCGTAAGTTAGAAGAATGCGCAATTCAAGCAAACATGGAGGTTTGATTCCAAGAAAGGGTGAAACCCCCTTACACACATGTAAGGATGAAGTTGTTTTCTTCATGTAGATTAGTGAGATGGGACTTCAATTTATTTTGAGTCGAGAGTTGTAGATGTTTTTTAAGGATACTCAAGTCTTCCCAAGCCAACTCGTGTCGAATGATTAAAGAATATTGATGATGACCATCATCTTCTCTAAGAGAATATACCAAAAGTTTAGTATGAGAAGTTTCATTGCCATGAATACAATCTTTGGGTGAATTCCTAATCCATAATTCAACGTCACGATGAATGAGAATAACAAAGTTCTTGTTGACCTTCTAGATTTTATTAAGGTTTAGAAGAAGAAATTTGTGAACGACTCTAAAAACTCGAGACTAATTTGAAAGGGAATAAGTTGTTTAACTCTCGTCCCATGAATAAAAAAGTGGGTCTTCTATCACCGAATATGATATGCATGTGTAATTAGGTTTCTTCTCTGTTTCCATTGCTGCAGCAGAAGTACTCCTGAAGAATGAACTAGATGTCAAAGCACATTATGCTGAGTTAGTGAGAGAGGATTCTCAATGGCATTACTTGGACAGGTTCGTGCATGTACTTGAAAACGTTTTGGTCAATGACATATGGTCGAATACCTCTACTATTTGGGGATTTCATGTATATAGGTATTAGGCTAGAGCTGAAGGTGAAAAGGAATATACCCCACCTAAAAAATCTTTAAAAGTTTTTATTATCTTCAAAAGCGAAAACTTAGATGGTTCTTCGGGAATGAAGGATGTAGATAGGAAATCTGCAAGAAGAACGATTGTTGTTAAGTACATTATTGTCAAAATTGAGCCCCCTGAAGGTGCCAAGATGAGTCTATAGGTAGTAAAGTTTAGAAGAGTAACCGGAAAGGCAGAACTGAGAGTCTTGAAAATGATGTATCTCGTGCTAAATATACTAGAACATTTGGGACTGGGTCTCGAGGCTCGAGGGTTGCTGGAAAAAATAGGAAAAATGATAAGCCAAATTCAAAACTATAGAAGTTGTCTCATCTATTCAAGTTGTAAGTTCCCAGACCCTTATTCTGGAGGGTTTGGCTGGTACATTAGTAGTGTCAGAGTTCCAAGACGAGAGAAAAAATGGAATAAAAAAGTCCATAATTCTACCTGAGACTGAAACATCAATTCGTCTTCTTCATGATGAATATAGTGAAAAATATATGTTGATGAAACAGTCAACTGTATCTTTGCGACTTCAAGGTTTCCAAACCAAATTAAGAGTAATATTATTCGGTTTTCTGCCATTTGAGAAAAGCTAATATACACAAGGGTGGAGTTTACCATGATTAGTGAATTTCTTTTTGCGCCAACCAAAACAATTATGATTATCGAAGGTGGTCTCCAGCTACTGGATCAAGTTCTTATCTATGAAGAAAAATATAAAGCCCGCTAGAGGAGGTGAGTCTGAAGGTGGACTTGAATAAATGATTAAAGAAGGAATCCACTAAGGATGAAGTCGAGGATGTTCGCATGTTGGGGTAGTTGATAAGTGAAAAGCGTAATATGATTGCTGGCGAGGGGTCTTTCACTCTGAAAAAGGTCAAAACTGATGCAAGTGGTAATGCAAAGACCAATCAGTTAGTTAAGTAAGATATTTCAGTTGTACCTCCTGCGAATCCGAAATCCACAGAGATTGTTAAAAGGCCCAATTGAGATCCTAGCAATATAGCAGTGGTGGAAGAACCCAAGGCCTTAAAGCTTGTTGTTAATGTTGTTGGAGAGTCGAATTCAGTTGATTAGTTTATTGTTGAGACTGAAAAGTCAAGTACATAAGATGTGGAAGACTTGGGTTCATACGAGGCAATGGTTGATGCTGATTTGACTGTCAAAGGCTCTAAGGTGCTTGTGATAATTCCTATCACCATTTAAGTAATTTCTGAATATGTTTATGTCGGGGGAAATATTGACATTCTGAATGAAGAAAACTCTCATGAGCATATGGTTGGGACATTCAGATCACCTATTCTTACATTGGAAAGATCGATGAGGTTGTAAGCTAGGTTTTTTTCTCAAGGCATCAAAAGAAAGTTACTAATCCATTTGTCACTTTGTGGATTTGGGCAGGTGACAGATGAACTTTTGTGTAGAGGTATGTTAAAAGTTCATCTGATGTTTCCCTTGTGTGTGTTCATAGTTTGATGTGTTGGAGTTTTCATTGTATGCGATGTTATATGCCCTGACCACCTTACATTAAGTCAACTATACTGTTGCCAACTTCAGGGATGGTTTTAGGCTAATATTTAAGGCATGTACTGATCTATTTGAGTAGAGAACTAAGCCATGAGTGGCCTTTCAGAAAAAGAGAGAAGCCGTCGAAAAATTGAAGGTTAATCTTGAATATAAGTGGGCGGTTTAAATGGTGAGTTTCTATCAAGTTACAGAGGATATCGCAGCTCCATAACGTGTGCAAGGGTATATTTATATAAAAAAGTCCATTTATTGGTTTTGGGGGATCTTGTATAGACTGACCGTAGTCCAAGCTAAAATCATCTCCTCAACCTATAAAAAATTGGATGATATTAATTTTGAATTAAAAAAAGTACAAGAGGAGCGTGAAGCCAAACATATCATTCCTAATTTTATATAAAATATTTACGAGTACAATTTAGGAAATGTCTTGTCCTATAATAATGACCTTGAAAATACATCAACATCCTAAACATACTGAATGGGCTAACCTGGTGGCTAGCTTTTATGAACCGGGTTCTTGAAGAAACCAAAGATGTTATGCACAAAGTTGAAAACGAATTATTTTGTAGTATTATATCGAGTATCTATATATCAGGTTAGATACCTTGTGGAACTATCTTCCTAAGAAGGAGAGACCCAAGACATGTGACCGGGTCAACTCCCTAAGCATGAGTAGTTTATAACAGAAACAAAAGGTGATTATCAAGTATATGAGAGGATTATAAAGACCCAAGACTCTCTATTTTTTCAAACAAAATGATGTACATAAAAATGATTTTAGGCTTACAATGATTTTAGGCTTACAATGGGTGTGCTACTCAAAGAGATGATGTTGTTGAAGGACATCCAAAGGGGAATGTTCGGACAACCAAGACGACACAAACCTTGTATCCAGTGAGGTAATATTTGATGTCAAAATTCCCATTTTTTAGGGAACTTTTATAAACAAAAGACCCATGTATGGTTGATTCCTATATTATTACAGGTGTAGTAAGTTTGTCACTTGCAGTTTTTATCGACTTATACTTATGTTTTTTTTCTTTGTTGTTGGATACAAAGTAATATATTTTATGTTGCTTTGTTAATTATGATTTTAATGATCACTTTCAAAAGGTTGAGACTTGAATAAGGAACATGTGGAATTCGTATTTGGATTATGTCTAAAAATAACCAAACTTCATTTGTTTTTATGAAAAGTGTGTGACCTCTTTTACGATAATCATTTTATTATATTGATTGAGTTAGTAGTACATGGACTCTCTCAAGTACTTCAACTAATATTATTGTTGACTTGGATGTGTAGTCAAAGAACTTTTAGCTATTTAATGGCTTAAAGACTATGTCTAGGCTTATCTTTAGTCATTTTTTTATTTTATTTGTAATGAAAGCTGAAGTTCTTCAAGGAACTGCAAACTAACTTCAGGCTTATCGATTATTGAATTTGTCAAACTGAAGGTTGAAGCACTTTAAAGGGCTAAATGTTATATTCAGACTTACCGTTTGCATATACAAGATTATTTTAAATAACTGAATAATATGGATTTACTTTCTTTATTATCTATTAATACGTACATTTCTGGTTTTACTTTGACTGCAATGATGTAACGCCATATCCAATTATGGCCAATTAACGAAACCTTTTATTCTTGGTATGAAGAAAGACCCTTCATATGACCTTGTCCCCCTACCTTGAAGCTTCTGAAGAAAACTTTGGAATTATATATGTTATGCATCATATTGTTGTAATGCTCGAACCAAATGTGGGCTTTGATTTTTTTTATTATACCAATTTCAGCATTACTTGCTTCTGAATTACTGCCCTCCTCATATGTTAAAATTCAGTAGGAAGGTATATCAGTTTCGATTGGTACCACTACTTTCATGTCATATACTAAAGCAAAAAATGTTTCTAATACACCCGGGTGTTGGATAATTTTGTATGACCGAAGAATGTTTTGTAACAAGTCCATTCAATTTGCAACGACACACTAAAACATATTTTTAAGCCACCATATATGATAATGTTGGTCACCTCTACTTGGTCATTAGCCCGGGGATCAAAAGGATAAAAGATGTAAGATTTTCGTTCTGAAATTGAGTCTCATTGGATGTTGTGATAACTCGTGGTATACCATATCTTCAACATATGTTGGTGCGTATGATATTTTTAATTTCTTTGGCTAAGATACTCACCAACGGTATCTCCTTCACTTATTTAGAAAAGTAATTCACGACTACAAATAAGAATTTTATTCCTTCATGAGCCATTGGAAGAGGTCGTACAGTATCAAAAATTTATATATAAAAATGAATAGTTTTAGATATTATTTTGAGTAGCACGTTTTGGACTTGAGTTGAGTTTGATAAGCGGTATTATGTATCATGATACTTAAATTTTGTTTTGTCATATAGTAAAATTGTCTGTAGATTCTTTTGTATCCACAATGGGCACTTCATTCTTTTTCATGGAGCTCCTCCATCATGAATGTTGTTTCATTAAGACCGATGGATGGATAAATAATTTAATGAGGCCTTACCTGTAAAGTTTCATATATCCATAAAACATGTTGATTTCATATTAATTTTCCTAGCTTCGGCATTGTACTTCGGGAGTAGTGTATCCTTTGAAATATTTTATAATGAGAGTGCAAATATCATATTCTCCTTCTCGCCCCTTTGATTAACATGACTCATGAGGGTGCAACTATAGATAAAAATATTTTGGGTAGGGTGATAGAATGATTTTTTTTAAGAATATGACTCGTGTAGTTAATATCTTATATGTCGAAGAAGTCAATGAATCAACGGCTAACTAAGGTACTGAATATTGATTTTTTTAGCTTCGGTTTGGCGGAGTGCATGATGAACCACTCATTATGAGTCTTTAAAAATCGCACTGACCTAGGACCATATATATTGGCATGCCAAAGACTTGCAATTGCACCTTCATATTCTACTTCATTGTTGGAAGATGGGAAGCCATACTTAAGAGATTGTGTTAGGATATCTCTTGTGAGGGGTACAAGTATGATACTTCCCCCTGATCTTTGGCTATTGTTTCCACAATTTCTTCAGACTTTCGAGGTTGATTCATCCTGCTCCTTAGAAAGTATAAGTATTTCGAACTGAAAATTTGTTAAGAAGTTTTCTAGATCTTGTGCTTTTATTTCATTTCGTAGTTTAAACTAAATATCGTAGTCGCCCAGCTCTATAGACAAGTTGGTTAATATGTCAGGCACATTTAACTTGTATAATACACTTTTCAAAAGGAATAACGTTTCGGTTATTATTGTGTGAGTTTGGAAGTACATCTTATCTTGCGTGTTGCAAGGACCACCAATGTTAGGGTCATCTTCTTAAGTTGTAAATATCGAGTTTATACATCGATAAGGTTTGACTTACATGATAGATCAAATTATAATTATGTTATTCCTCTTGGACCATCACAACGCTTATGATGTATCCTGAAACCACCAACTAGAATTATTCTCTCAGCTTCAACTTAGTTGGCACTTTTGGCTAGTCGAGGAAATTCTTGATATTGTGAAACACCTCTTTTCATGTCAGATTCTATTGGAACTTTCTAGCTCATTGTAGGACATGTAAAAATGGTTGGCATTTATCTGAAGATCTTCAAAGAAATTGGTTCAATTCTTCCAATCTCTCAACCATAATTAGTATTTTGTATTACTATAGGGGTCCATGATAGATAGGTTGGAGAGTTGGTTAGAATCGTTTTCCATGATCTTGTAGATGACCATGAACCCAAGTAATGTGCCTGACCATATGCCAAAGTACACTTTTTGAATTGAGCTTAAGATTGACGTGCTGGAGTTTTTGGCCAAGTCAGCCATATGACAATCTTCTTAAATATTGGTAAGGAGCATGTCATCAATATATGTGTGCACCTTTTAACAAAGATATATAACGAGACCATGTTGATAAGGTGTTGGTATGTAGATCGTATGTTTTTTAACCGGAATGGCATAATCTTGTAGTAATACAGTCCTTTTTATATGATGCAATTTGTGTGTTCTTGATCATCCTCATATATATGTATCTGGGTGTGTCTATAATCGTGTATATGAACGATAACATCTTGTTCCTAGAAGTTATGTCTACAAGTTGATCAGTTATCGATAAAGATAAATAGTCAATTGGACAAGCTTTGGTGAGATCTATAAACTCAATGCATATTCGGCATGCTTCGTTCTTCTTCTTTACCATTGGGTTATGTCTATAATAGGTAATGAGAGTTCCAAATTTAACATGCGATAGTTATTATATCCACCTCTTTAAATATGGTTTCAATCTTTTGTTGAGAGTAAGACTAACACTTTTGTGTGATTAGCTGGAAATTGTTGTTAATGAATAATTTGTGACATATGCTTTCATCGAGACCTCGTTGATCCATACAAAATTTCTAAATTAAATTAATTGATATCTTAGTTATGTTGGTAATTTATGACCAATCTATAATAATTTGTTTATTTTTATACGGATGCATTCGACTTCCCTTCTAGCTTCTGCAAGGTGGTGGGGCCTCTCTTGGATCATCCATTTATCAAGAAAGATCAAATCCTCTCTTAGTTTTTATTTATTGATAATGAGAGAAACTACATAGCATTCTCTGAAAGTATTTTGGTACCCTATGATCTCTAATACTCTTTTGTTGATCAGGTATCGAAGGCACTGCTGAACTGTAGAGACTATAGTAATAATTTGGTTCAACCATGATCTACCCAAAATTATATTGTAGGATGATGTATTTTCTACTATCATGAACAAGCATTTAACCATATATCAAGAATCTACTCTTCCAAGGGTGACGTTTAATTTGAGTTATCCTAGTACATTAGCAGATGCGCCAGTAAAGCTAGTTAAGACTCGTTGAAGGGGAAACAAGATTGGAGAACCTATCATCTTATTATATGTACTCTTGTATAGGATGTTAGCAAAACTTCTGATATCGATCATAACTCATCTAACCATTACTCTTACTAATTATATTTTTATTAGATAACATCTTTGTAGGGTATCTCTACTCCTCTCAAAACATCATCAATTAAACCCAATATTGGGTAATGATTTCGGTTAAACTTGAAGAGGTATAACTATGTTGCTAGAATTTTAGATAATCCACGTGTCGCTTCCTTGATATTGTAGAAATTTCAAAAAAAATTGCCACCGAATATAACTCTCACAATTTATTTGTTATGATCCCGGTTAATATATTGTTCTTCTTCTAACTCGAAGATTAGATTGTTCTAAGAATCTCGGTTCGTCGGTATCTGCTAAAAATATCTCTCATGTCTTGACGGAGGGTCTCATTATGATTTGTGTCTTTGTTTGTATATGTTCCTCTTCCTAACAAACTCAGAGAGATTTCCTTCATCAATTATGTTATGGATCTACTCCTGCAGTGTCCAACAGTCTCTTATATAATGACCAATATTTGACTTACATAATTTATTTATATTTATGTGCTCCTTAAGGGCCCGTAACTTCTTCGTCATTTTTTATATGAATATGTTTATCAAGTTTTTATATATAAATTATGGTTTATCGGTGAGCTTGATTGATGGTCCATTACTAGACGTTCTCATTGTCAGACATTGTTATTATTTTTATAGTTTCTCCTAGGTCCCTACCTGTATTTCCGACTGTTCATTGGTTTCGTGAATGGCTTATATTTTTCTTGAAGGGCTCCTTATGTAGTGCGGATCTTAATCAAAACAACCGTGAGTCGTTCATTGGCTTGAGTGGGAGTCTAGTGTGAGGGATATGTAGTTAGAGTTGTTGTATGTCTATTAATTCATGCTCTAGATATCTTTTCAACCTTGATGTGATGTTCACTTTCTTGAGGATGTTATCAAAGTTTAGTACCTTTTTTTTCATGATGTAAATTGATAGAAGTCCATGCAGTATTCATTGTCGGTATGTCGTGATCGCTGCCAATTCATTGTAGGGTATCATTTGTTCGTTGCTTGTAATGGATGATGTATTCTCCTTTTATATTGAGCACTTTAGGACCATTGAAATGGTTTCCAAAGACTATTTTTAGCATTTTGAAATTTTATATACATCTCGAGGATTTATGTTAAATTACATCAAAGCGCTTCCTCGGGACATCTTTGAAAATGTCATATGTTTGGCTTGTCATCGGACTTGTACCCCCAACATCTTATTTTTGAATTGCTTAATGTGGTGGAAGAAATTAGGTGGCGGATATCCATATAGGATATAGGGAGCCAAAGGGTATTTGCCTACCTGTAAATCCTCATTTTCCTCCAAGATAATATCATTTTGGTTGTTATTTATTTGTCAGATAAATGGATTGGCCTAATAATTTCCTTGTCCCTACAATTTCTCAGCTAAAGGTATTGTTGTACAACTCCTACTTGGGAACTTCGTGGGATAACCCTAAGTGTTCTAACTATTAGTATGAGTTTGGTTGAGTTGCAGGATTACCTTTATGAGGTTTGGATGAACCTTTTAAGCTTGGGTTGGCATGTTCAAATGGCTTCCCTTCATGGTGACTGAGCATTGAATGTAATTTTGGTTCATTTCAGGTACATTGGTGCATAGTTGTGTTGAAGCTAGTGGAAGGGTGTAGTGTGATATTGAGTCTATTGAACTTGTAATTGTGGTATAGACGCATAGTGATATCCAAGATGAATTGCTAGCGAAGCTTGTAGAGGGTTCAGATTTAATTTATATTATCAAAATCCTTGTTGATAACCTGTTGCAGCTAAAGGACGGTATGTTGAAGGTTCAGTTGCACTATGGGAAATAAACATACCCGATGCTTTCTTAGTTGGAATGCCTAAGATGTCTACCTCTGGAGAATCATGATATTTTTTGATATTTGACTCGAAAAGTGGAGGTTCGGGCGGAATATGGGAGGAGTCTGCTGGGAATTATATTAAAATCTCACTAGTATTGGTAGAATTCATTAGACATTCGACTGAAGCTGGATATTTACTGATGGTTTGCCAATCCTTTCACCAAGACCATGGGTGGAAGGTCGCTGCTCTTGAACTTGTCATTCTCTTCCTCAAAAGTGAGTTTGGAAACACGGGTTTTACTCATTTGCTTTCTCCTCTTCTTGCACTGGCGTCTTTTAATCTAGCCGAAAGACCCTATTTTAATTCATTCTTTTTATTTTCATCTCTAGCTCCTGATGAGGAGATCTTGCGCCTATTGGTTGTTGTCTTGTGGCTCCTCCTCGTGGACCTCTGAATGTTGGGCGTTAATCTTTACTCGTGGAGCCTGAGTGGATAACATAGCCTGCAAAATGTTATAATTATTAAGATTCTCCTAGCGTAGGTCTTGTACCAACTACTAGAATCCATAGTAGGAGTTGAGAAGCTTTCAGAGTTTTCGAAGCCGGTGGTCGAACTACTGAGACATTCAATCCCGTGTCTTCATGGACCGATAAGATAAAAATCTGAATCTGAAGTCTCCATCAATTACTTTTATGTATTGTTTGAATTTTTAAATTATTTGAAATAAAAATCTTCAAGACAATAATTAGTTTCCCACATACACCATCAATTTGGTGTAACAAATCTGATTACAAATATTTTAATGTGTAAAAATCATAATTAGAGAATAAGATGATGAGATAGTTCTATATAAAGCAATAGTGTTTGTATTATTTTATTAGATACTTATTACATAAACATTCTCTTATTTATATGAAGAATATAATCTTTGAGATACTTAACGGACCAACAAATATACATTAATTAATTGTCACTTAATAATGTATGTGATCGTGTGTTAAAACGTAATCTTTTTTTTTCTTCGTTTGCATCCACGATACAACCCAAGAGAATTTTCTTCCAAATATATCACACAATTGGGTTAGATCAATTTCACCATTATCAATATAACTTATTACCATGTAATATTTTTATATGTTTTGAAATTAAAAATTATAATATTATATCTATTTAAATATAAAATATCTTAACTTTATATTTTTCATACATTTGCAATGATCTATTAAACAATTAAAACTAAAATAATTATATATATATATATATATATATATATATATATATATATATATATTATGGTAGAAAAAAAGTTCAATAAGTATTGAAATTGTTTTTACAAGTACTCATGACATACTTTAGAGATCGATATGAAGCTTTAAAAGAAAAAAAAATGAAGGTAAATAGTTAGCCCCAAGATCGGGCCAAGGTACACCAAAATACAAATAGCACAAAATAAAATGACATGATACCAAATGAGTGGTCCAGAGAACCTCAGAGATACGCCGTAACACGATACTACTCATAATTAGTTAGCAAATAGGTCCAACATCTCGAGTAGTCTAATATGGTAACCACAATAAAAACGGGATGGTTATTGCAAATAAAAAAAGGTAAGTTAGAAATCAACTTAGGATTAAGCTGGTCAATCAACATTGATTCCAAAAAATCTGAATCGTAGGTCGGAAAGAATCGGTGCAAAACCGCAGAGGCTAAGGCAAGAAGGGAGCCAAAACATCGTGCATTCCACTCTCACCAGATGTGGTATATTACACCACCAAAGCATGAGCACCAAAGATGACCTATGCGAGAGGGAGACCAATTTAACGTCTATCTAATCAGGATTACCAATCAATGTCCATTAGTGTGAACCATATAGGATATAGGATATGACTAATTGATTTAGCATATAAATTCCACAACATGCATTAGGGAGGGTAGTAGTCCTCAACTTATAAGTTTGTCTCGGGTTGACAATTGTCTCCAGATAGCAAGCCAAACAATAAATGGATGATGGGGTCTATTGCACTTATGTCGTACTAAACCATCTCATCGGGCATAGGGTGGACATATATATGACGTTGTGTGTCTTTGATTGTGAAGTTTGTGTTGACACTCTTGACAATCCAACAATGGACGTTGTTATATTTTTTGTTGTCAAACTTTGAATCATGAATAATACTTTACCCATAATGAGTTACCAGAGAAGTAGAAAGTACTGAACGGTCGTATAAGAATACAATAGGTTCTGCATTACCAATCGTCATTATGTGCATTTTGCTGGGCAAATTCATAATACGTAAAATTTTATCCAAATCCACCAAGGAGATGAACCAAGATTTAAAGACTAATTTTTTTATTTTTTATCTTTTCGACAATAATCGAAACACAGCATATTGAGTTGTTATTTCTACTAACTAAAAATTACAAATATTTGGTGATAGTGGACTGATTACCGGTTTTTAGATCCATAATTTTTTAATCGTCGTCCAACAATAATATTAGATTAAAACAAACCACATTAACCCATATAATTTTCAACTTATGGTGTCAAAAAAAACGTTGAATAAAATTAGGATAACTCTTTAAAAATCTTTAAAAATTTTGGATGGAAAATAAAAATTAAAAACCAACCTATGTGACTTTTAAAAGAAAATGGTTTCCCAAAATCTTAAAAAAAAAGAGGATCAAAATAAACATCTACTTCACCTCCAAAAAGATTCCGTTTAAATAAGTGCTTAATTTGTTGCTAGATAATAGACCAATCAATAAAACATTGTTGTTGTAAGATTCAATATATTTTCACTTATTTTATTAGTAGTAAAAATGAAAACCTAGCTAGCTAGGTGGGGTTATTTGTTGTAAATAGTCAAGCTATTACAGCAAGAAGTGGGTGGAGATGAGATATGGATCTGAGAAATCAAAGTCCATCAATTTCATGTTTAATTATTTTGACCAATCCATATACACCCACATGTTTACTATCAATTACAAAAAAGAGGTTGTAAAGAAAAGTAATGTTACTAAACTAGGAATCATGCCTCACTCTCCAAATATATATAAATAAATCTGGAGAGAGAGAGAGTAGGGAAGAACCTTTACTGTTCCCTGTAAGCAAGAATATGCTTTTGGGTCTATAAATTAATCCAAGGAATATACTTTGGGGTTTATAATATAAGTTAAATCATATGATACATATGCCCATTTGGACCACTTTTTAGGGTTCACTCTAATATATTAAGTTGACTCCATCCTTTTAGTTTTTATTTTATATTCCATTAGAATACATCATATGTATGTACAAAATTATATCTTATGTAAATGCAATGTTTTTTTGTGGATTTAACTTAGACTTTATCTATCCTTGTTGTTTGCTAACCAGCACAAAATATCATAATAGTATTGAAATGGAAAGAGTGGTGTGTGATTAGGTATAAAACAACCCATGAGAAAATGTCCTCTCTGTTGCTTATGATTGGGCCTTCCTAGTCACCCTCGCTAGACTCCTGTTTCAATTTGTTTGTGATTTAAAATGTAAAGAGCAAATTACAACTCGACTTACTCAGTTGGGTTCGGAATCACACTAAAGGTTAAAATCATTTTTGTCTTCCATGTTTCATATTATGATCTCTCTTTTTTTATTAAACAAAACTTTTATTATTTTCAAAAATTGAATTGTCGGTTTTTTGTTTGGTCAAAATTTCAATGTGGTTCATAATATTTATCTTTATAATAAATAGGTTTTTAGGCTTAAAGCAAAATTTATATTTAGTCCTATGATTCAGTTCAACGTGAAACTAAGATAATAAAAATAAATACGATTTTAAAATATAAAAAAAATAGTTTAATATTAGATGTAAAAGACAATTACGAGATAAATATGAAATATGGGAAGCTGTTCGAGGAAAAAAATTCTGATAAATTAGGGATTTAATGTTTGAATAAAATTATGTGTCAAGATTTTAAAATCAAATATTTTGTAATAAAGAAGCAAGGATTATAGAAAGCAGTTCGAAGAAAATCTCTTTGATAAATTTAATATCCGAGAAAGAAACGGTAGTGCAATTGGAGGTTAACAAATTTAGGGCTTCTTCAAGATTCTTAAAGTCAAGTTTTTCTATAGATTGAAATTGAAGAAGCTTAAGGAAGACTTCTAAAAAAATCAGATTCTTGATTTTAAAAATCAAACCAAAAGAAGTTTATGAAATCTAGGGTTTCGGAAATTGGGGATTCTTCATCATATTGCTAATAAAGGCATTAATGCAAAAAGTCCGATGAATCAGAAAATAACAACAACAAAAAGTGAAGAATCGGGATTAGAGCTAGATAACCAATCAAAGATAAAGATTGAAGAAACAATCTTCAAGTAGAGATGATATCCATAATGTAGATAGATTAAGCAAGACTTGCATCAAGGAAAAGAACCTACTTCAGAAGAATATGAACCACATTTCCCAACTCTCAACAAGAATTATTCGATTGTTCATATTCAGAATAACATAAAGAAGACATACAAAGAATCAGTTAGGACTTCTATCACAAAAATGGATATTCTTCCTGAAGATATACCCATCACCAGAAAAGAAGACTTCAAGGCAATAAGATTTACTAATAAAGATAAGTCACTCTTCCTTAATTCTTCTAAGTTCACTTTAGTTGGTAAGTTTGCATTAGGAATACCATAATTAAATACTATACAATACTTCCTAGAAAAACTTAAACTAACTGGTGAATATAACCTGTCAATTTTAGATAAATGACATATCTTTATAGAGCTCATAGAAATTGATGATTTAAAACTTCTTTGGAAACCGAATGTGTGTGTGGTCATTTGACCAACATACCATGAGATTAATTAAATGGGAACCTAATTTTAGTATAAAAAAGGAATCTCCAGTAACCCCTTTGTGGGTTACTTTCAAAAAAATCATGTCTTTTTATATAGCACAGAAAAAATCAAGAAAATAACAAAAGCTTTAGGTAACCCATCAGATATATGGATCCTTAATAAAAAATTAGTCGGAGATTAAAAAAAAAATTAGTCGGAGATTAAAACTGCCAGGCTTGGATAGAGTTGGATGTATCCAAGTCTCTCAGTCGGAAAATATGGATTGAATTTGGGGAACAAGATGGATACTAGATATATATTATTTATGGATTGAATTTGGGGAACAAGATGGATACTAGATATATATTATTTATGAGGATTCCCCATTTTAATGTATAGACTATTTCCACATTGGCACAATAATAATGAATGTAAAAAAACATTTAAAAGTATGATGTTTCTAAAGGTCAAAACTTAAACTCAACAATAGGGCAACAATTAAATAATAAGAACGTGTTACTTTCCAAAGTAATTAAATATAGCCCCCTAAAATAAAATCCATAATAGTTAAGAAAAACATAAAATACCAACTAAAGATAATTCCGAAAACAAAAAAGGTTACTAGTAAAAATACTAGTAACAAAGATAATAACACTAAAGCAAATAGTAAAGAGAATTCACCACCAATAGAAAACAATGAAAAAATAATCGAATATAATTCTAAAATAATAGAAGTTCTGCATTCTATAGAGTTTGGTAACATATTTAAGCTCTTAAGTGATACATCTGATGATGAACAACCCATGAAGTCACCAAGTTATACTTTAGCAGGGAGTCTCCCAGTTTTTTGAAGGCAAAAAAACTTTAATAAACAAATAAACAAAGCAAAAAAAACTACAAAAAAACTAGTAAATCAACTCGTAAAAGACAATGTAGCGAGAATAAAACAATGTCACTTAAGGGATCACGTGATTCAACCTCTAATATTTCAAATAGCAATTAAAATCTTGAATTGGAACATTATAAGAATTGGTAAAAACCCACAATTAAGAGGTTAAAACACATTGTAAAATCTGAGATGATAGAATTACTGTCACTTTAGGATCCTTTGATCCCAGGTATTAAAATTGAATCAACCTTAAAAAATCTTGGTTTTCATCATGCTATTACAAACACAGACAATAAAATTTGGATAATGTGGAAGAATCAATTTATTATGGATGTGATTTGTGACAAAGAGAAGCTCATCCACCTTAAAGTCTCTCACTTAAACATCAACAAGGTATTTAATATAACTGTATATGTCCAGTATTCCACGATCAAGAGGCTCCCACTATAGGATAATTTGAGTGAGATATACAACAATCCTCTTGAGTGGATTGTTAGCGTGACTTCAATTTTATAACAAATACAACAGAACAATTGTATTGTTCAACATTGTGTTTAAGAAGTATTGATGACTTTAACAAAACAATATTGGACTGCTCATTAGAAGATGTGGGCTTTATTGGATCCCCATTTAACTGGACTAACAATAAAATTTGGAGAATACTAGATAGAGTTCTTATTAATGCCCAAATGAGAAATTATTTTGATTACATTTGGTGAGTTCAGATATTAAGAATGTTGCCTTAGTAAAATATTATATGCGAATTTTAGAGAGATAAACAGAGAGAGAGAGAGAGAGAGAGAGAGAGAGATAGTTTTTACAGAGAGAAAGTCTAAGTGCAAATGAGTTAAGTAGAAAAAGTGTTCAACCTCTTTATTAGGTTAGCCTTGCCCTTTATACAGAGGGGCCAAGACTTAGCCTTAAACTGAAATCGGTTACAAAAGAGGGTAAATTACCCTTAGTCCTTAATAATATTACATAGTTAAAGTTATTCTTTTAAACTTACATTATTTACATTTTAGTCCTTAAATTCCTACTTCCATATCAATAGCCCCCTATGGTTCTCATGTCAGTAAATGAATGAGAACTAAAATGCCTTCGGATCCTTCCATCTGTCGTATCAGTTATACTCCGTATAAAACTTGAAGTCCAAAAGTCAATAAAATATGCAGATTCAAAGTCAAAAACAGATACAGATTCAAAGTCAAAAGCAGATGCAGATTCAAAGTACAGTCATCGAATTATTCTGAAATTAGCTTCTTTTATTTCTCCTCGAATTATTATAGAATTAGCTTAACTCTAAAACATAATAATTTGAGGAGAAATAAAAGAAACTACTTTAACTCCAAAACATAATCATCGAATTTCATCAAGAGTGTACACAAATGTAACCGTTTCATATTACCGTTTAGATCCATCATCAACATCTAGCTACTCGACCCATAGTTAGATAACTATTTTGACAGAAGTCGAACTCCTAACATTTTCACTGTTTTATATTATGCCCTATCATCATAGAGTCCTTTCCACTTCACACATCTTCTTGTATTTCTATAAATTCTTTAGTAGCCTCATTCTCATTCTCACAATACAAATCACTTAAGAGAAAATTCAAACATTTGGCTACCTTCAATGTGTTCTTCATCTTTTTTAGTATCTTCATCTTGAAAACTCAAATTTCCGATCAAAACCCATCTTCTCCAGTCAATCTTCATCCGGTTTATGAGAAAAAAATTCAAAAAACAGAAGATCCAAGGCTAACATACCCAAAAAATAAAAATCTCTGAAACCTGACAACAATTTAGTATTCGGATCATACGACTACTTTTGTATCACTAAGAGAGCGAAGGAATATAAAGATGCCAGACTAATCAACAACGCTTTCTGTCAGAACAACTACTAAAACAACTTACTATAGTAATTTCGATCCAACCAAAATTCCTGTTTTCTCTTCTTCTCCAATAACCGAAGAGTGTCCCTCTTCCAAAGTTCTAGCGCCTAAATCACCTCGAGTCTCTTCTTCTTAAATTAAAGTTTCTCCTTTGATTAGTGAAGAATCGAACGAATCTCCATCAAAAAAAATTCAAATACTCCCTCCTCGAATCATCCTTCATCAATCTGAAAAAGAAATTTTTTTATAGCCACGGGAGACGATTCAGAAACCATTCCAACTCCTCCCTGTTTGAATCTAACTACTCAGGATTTTCCTCGGAGAGAGATAATCGATGAGGTTCCCCAAGCAAATAATCCTTCACTAGAAGCTGAGGATTCATTGCCTCAACAAAATCTTTCCCAAACTAGAGAAGAAATATTATGAGCCAATGGAGCTGATTCTGAGGCTACCAGAACCGACCATGAAGCTGAGACGGGAACTCGGAAACTACCATGGATAAGAATACCCGTAAGCCTCAAAAAAATAAAGAACCAAGATTTGTTTCCGATGAGGAAAGAGCTGCTATATGCAGAAATTTAAGGAATCTCGATGTTAATTATATTATTCAACTGAAAAAGGTACGATACATATATTACCAAGAGAGCCAAGTTTCGGACTTAAAATAAATGGGGAATGGGAGAGAAAATAACAGTTCGATTACCTAAGGAAGGGGAAACTCCCTTAGACTGCAAAGACGATGAGTTGGTGGTCTACCCGGAAATCATCAATTGGGGTCTTCGGTTTCTACTAGATCCTTTGTATGTAGGAACACTTTTCTCAACACCATATCATCTTCTTTGAATTATCTTCTCTTCACCTTCGAATCATATCTATTTCTCATAAGAGTTTGATAATGGATTACATTCAAATGAGCTCGAACTCTTTTCTCCTCAATTAAAGCTAAATTCTCCCTTTTAACTTCATCATTGGATCTTTTAGAATATTGATTTATCCTATATGACATCGTAGATTCTATAGGGCTGACTTCATCCATTCCATATGCTAAAGCAAAAGGAGTCTCTTTTGTAGCCTCCCTAGGAGTTGTCCGATAAGCTCAAAACACCTCTTGCAAATAATTTGGCCATTTTCCTGCTGCCCCCATCAAATTCTTCTTCAAGCCATCTAAACTTGTTATGTTTGTTAGCTCAACTTGTCCATTAGCTTGAGGATGAAAAGGCGTCAAAAACATTTCTGAATTATTTTCGACGTGCAAAATGAAGCCATCTTTTTGTTATTAAATTGAGGGCCATTATCTGTCGTAATCGTGCGATGAACTCCAAAATAACAACAAATATTGTTTACAATAAACTTGATCAAATATTTTGCCTTTGTTCCTGACAATGGTTCTGCCTTGGCCCATTTTGTAAAATAATCCACTCCTACAATTATCATTTGTCTTCCTCCAGAAGCCATCGATAAAGATCCCACTAGATCAATCCCCCATCTATCAAATGGTACAGCCTCGGTTATAGACATAAGTGGCACTACTGGCCTATGAATATCATTAGCAAATCTTGGACAAGTATCACAACTTCGAACTAAATTCTGAGCACCATTCATAATTGTAGGCCAATAGAATCTTGCAAGCCAAACTCGTCTTGATAGAGCTTTAAACCCGCAATGAGCTGACCCTTCACCATCATACAATTATGATAACACCTCATGTGATGTTTTCTTGCCTAGACATCGTAATAATGGTCTGCTTAATGCTTTTTTATACAATATTCCATCTAACACTATATATCTGAAGGTTTTACCTCTCAATTTTTTGGCCAATCTCGTATCATCTGGTAATGTTCCTTGAGTAAAAAAATTGAGAATATTTGCTCGCCAATCGCCTCGAATAGCCTTAGATGTAACAAATAACTCCTCTATACATTCGTACTGACTAGATTGAGTAACAATTAAAGGATTATCTTGTAGCAAAATCCAAGGATATTCCTCCTTATAAGAAATATTTGCTAAAGAATCAACACCATGTTACTCCATCGACTAATATATTCAACAAAAACATTATCAAACAGAAGCATTAAATTCCAAAGTTCCCGAAGATATAGAATCAAACGATGCTTTCTTGCTTCGGAAAATCCAGATACCTTGATTTGCTAACAACTGAGAATCCGTTTCTAAGCGTACTGAAGTTGCTCCACAATTTTTTTTCCAATCTTAAACCTGCCAAAGTATCTTCGTATTCAGCTTCATTGTTCGAAGCGTGAGAACCAAATTTAATAGATTGAATTATTCTCTCCAATTGGGGCTATTAACTGAACCCCAGTACTGTACCCTGAAACACTAGATCCTCCATATGTTCGAACAACCCACCTCGAATTTACTGGTGCGTCTTCTTTTCTTTCTTCCACAGCTGATCTACTCGAATGGAATCCAACAAAAAAAATCTACCAATGCTTACGCCTTTATTATCATTCGAGGTGTGAACAAAATATCATAATCCCCCAACTCCACTAACCACTTGGTCATTCTCCCCGAAATTTCAGGTCATTGTAAAATATTTTTCAAAGGGAATGAAGTTTGGACTTCAATAGTGTGAGCTTGAAAATTGGGGGGCGTCTTCCTAGCAACAATCACCAATGTTAATGTCAATTTTTCTAACTTCAAATACCTATTTTCTTCTGCTATTAAACTTTTAGTGATGTAGTACACCGGCTTTGGAACACCTGAATCTTCACTGCTTAACACCGCGCTTAGTGCAAAATCTGATACCGCAATGTACAAAAGAGTTTCTCCCTTTATTCATCAACCTCTGATAAGTGACTCCAGCATTTTTCAATCCAAATGGCATAACCTTATAACAGTGCAAGCCCCTATCAGTTATGAAAGTTGTGAACTCTTGATCTTTTGGATCCATTTGAATTTGATTGTATCCTGCAAAAGCGTCAACGAAAGTTAGAATTTTATTTCTCGTGGTAGAATCAATCAGCTGATCTATTCGAGAAACGGGAAATAGATCTTTAAGACAAGTTCGATTCAAATCTGTAAAATCCACGCACATTCTCCATTTCCCATTCTTTTTTTTTACCACTACCGGATTTTCCGTCCACAAAGGATACTGTGACTCCCTTATGTGTCCGACCTTAGATAACCGATCTACCTCAGAAATAATTGCTTCCATTTTTCCGAGGAAAATGGCCTTATATTATAAATTACTTGCTTCACCTTCGGATCAATAGCCAAGCTGTGACGAATCACCTCAATTGGTACTCATGTTACATTCTTCCAAGAAAAAACATCCAAATTAACATATAAAAAATCTAGCAGTTGTTGACGTTAGAGTCGGGTAAGTAAGGTTCCAATTCGAAGCAATCTTCCTTCTGAAAATGTAAACTCCTCAATTTCTTCCCTTACAGTTAAAGACCCTGGGGGTTCCCTCGGATCGTCAACTATTTCTTCTAAATTCGAGGGCACCCCTTCTAACTATAATTTATGCATTAAATCCTCACTCATGGATTCTCAGATCGTCAACTCTTTCTTCTAAATCCGAGGGCACCCCTTTTAACTGCTATTCATGCATTAAATCCCCACTGGTGGATCCTTGGATCCGTAGTGTAGTGGCATAACATTCTCTGGCTACCTTTTGGTCGCCTCAGACGACCCAGTCTAATCTCCAACCGCATACTTGAAACATTGGTGAACTGTTGATACAACCCCATACATTGGTGAAAGCCATGACGTTCCAAAGATAACATTGTAACTCGTGGGGCAGTCCACCACCACAAAAAGAACTTAGAGATTCTTCTTGAACGGTTTTTTTCCCAAACTTACTCCCCCCTCGAATTCCCCAACAACACGAGCTGTTACACCCATAAAACCTATAATTGTCCGATCTGATGGGAAATTTGAGGTGGATTTGTCATTCTATCATAAGTTTATTTAAAAAAAGACATTAGCACAACTGCTAGTGTCAATAAGCGCACGTCGAATTTCAACGTCAGCCACCTCTGCTCCACTAACCACAACATCTTCATGTACAGTTTCTCGCATATCAGCTTCGTCGAACAAAATGAAAGGAATAGCCTTTTTTCCATACAAATGTGTAGACATCTTCCCTTTAATTTGAGTTGTCAGGTTAACAACATGTCTCTTCCTCGAACTATCTAAGTTAACAGTCATCGAATCGCCTCCGAAAATGGCTAATGACTCAAAAAAATTGCATAAATCTCGCGCATGCCCCTTTTCTATTGGCCCTTCAACTGCTACCAAAAGCAACCTGTTCGGATCATTCTCCATATATTCCGAAGAAACATCAAATGCTTCAACCTATAAATCTAAAATCATCAAATTCTCAGCTGGTGCAGCCTTCGAAGTTGACGCTACGTTATTTTTTGAACCGCTCCCCTGTTCAACTAGAAATTCAGAACTCCACATCACCCAGATCTTGTTACTAATTTTGCAAGTACAACCATCAAGCCCTAGCTTGCTTGAGATAAAATTCATCTTAGTATTTTGAGACTAATGGTTCTTGTAAAGCCATGAAAGATACGTTTTCAGCCTTTTTAATTGATTTCAATCGTCTTAGAGTTCTCTTGTTTCCAAGACCTCTCACATTCCAATTCATAATGGAGATGGTCATTTAAATTGAGTAGGAAAGGTTTTAGCAGACCCTTTCAATTGCGTCATCTTTGTAGAAAATGTTCTTATAGTTTTCCAACTTTTTTCTCTTTTTCTTTTCAGTCTTGTTAATATTCTTCCTACTCTCAATCAGCTTTAGCCTTGGGGAATTAGGTAAACTACCAGTACTGTATTTCATAGGAGAGTTGTCAGGGTTCTGAGAAGATCCAGTTTCTCTAATGCTGCCAAACAACGTTTTATTATCAATAGCTTGAAGTTCCTCAATAGTTGCAGTATTTATTGAATTTGTTCTTAAAACCCCTTTATCTCGAGATACATTTTTGTTACTGTATATTCTAGTAAGCTTGTTGTAACTGTCAACTTTACTTATCTTATTTTCTGAATCTTCTGTAGGATTTCTTGAATTGTTGCTTAAGGTAGGTTAAGTTTATATGTTAAACTATCATTTTCCGGGGGTTTAATCACTAGAGATTTGATCTTGAGTGGCATGTCTACTTTATCAAAGTCACTAGCTTGAATTATTGGTCCATGTTGTGTAGTTCATAGTACTTTTCAATATTTGTTCTTCTGGAAGCCTTTTGCAGTCCTGAGCTCCACGCTCTTGCAGTATGACGGTAAGCCCATATACCTGACTTTTTGCGAGATACTTTTACTATCTCTAAAATTTATTCAAAATCTTTTTACCGGTTTTTTCGAAACATCCATTTCCAACCATATATGACAGCAGTTGTGCCTTTTGTTACCATTACTTAATTATTTATTTATCATCAACACCTGAACTTATAAATTAATATATTAAAGCTAGTTTAAAAAAATTTAAAGCAATAATTATAGTATTAACTTAAAATAAATTTAAATGTATATTAAATTAATATTGAATTATAATATTCATGTTTATGATTATTTATTATTTTGTTTAATGTTATATTAGAGATATATTATTAATAGAAATTAGTAATTAATGTTAGTCAAATAATATCTTTATATTACTAATGAATATAAATGACTTTTATAATATATATTGTTAAAGTATTTGCGGTTTTCAATTTTAGTATATATTTCTACAAAATATATATGTGAGAATACCGTCTAAAATATAGTCAAAAGAAGCAAGAAATGTTCCGCGGCCCCTAGTAACCGCAATTTTGGTGACGACAATATATTCTCCGGAATCTTCCTCTCGAAAATCGAATTCCAACACTAGAAAACCATAAAGTTCCAATTATAGCTAAATTAGGCATGTATTTCATTTATTAATTTATTATTTAAAACTAGTTTTTTACAAATATTACATAGATATGATGTATCACTTTTTACAAATATTACATAGATATGATGTATCGATTTCTACTTATGTATTTTTTTCTAGATACTGGAAATCAAATGATTGAAATGCTAAATCAGATATTTTTTAATTATTAATATATTAATATGTGTTTTTATAAAAATTAAGTTTATTTTTTAATAGTATAAATTTATTTTATGGTCATAAGTTTAATTTATGGCCATAAATCTAAATATTAATTAAAAATTATTACTTTTAAATTTGAATTAATTGAATAAATAAAATTAAGTATTATCTTTTTAAAATTATCGAATAAATGTAATCAAATCTAATATTTATTGAATTAAATATATTTTATACAATAAAATCCATTTCTTCATTTGATAAAAGAGATTAATTTATTTATTTATTTGATCTTTCAAAAATATTATTAAAAAATTAAAAAACAATGTTATAAATAATTTTTAAAAATAAGCATAGAAATTCAATATAATATATTTGATTACAATACATGTGAACGTGTCACACAATTGGTCGAAATGACCATTCCCATGAATCGGCCGAGGGAAATGTACCCGTCATAGTCAAGCTACGCGATGAGTAATATTGTACCCGAGCTTGTAAGGTAACACGAGCTTGTAAGGTAACACTAGGATACCATAAAAGTTGAACAAATACATAGATCTCCACTAATATAAATTATAGCCGACAATTGCTACTAAGCACAGTCTCATACAATTGCTACTATACATCTATATAAATTATCCAACACAATGTTCACGATATTTACAACCTAATATACTCACACAAAGGAAGTAAAATTATCTATAGACTCCACTTCATCCTTCAACAAAGAGTAGGTTAACTACACATTTATATCCAACAAAAAATCAAACCATGCCGAAGAAGCAGGTAACATCCTCGCAGCCTACCAATTGTTAGTTGCATTCTTTTCCTCTGATAAAATAGAACTTTTTATCCTCAAATGAGGCTTTAGCCACGAACAAGTTGGAGACGTCTCCGATAACAGTTCGGAATGAAAAATCAATATAACCAAGCCCTAAGACTTTTTGAAGTCTAGCCGACATGGCAGGTATAATTTCTTAGTTATGATCAACGACACCTCGGCACAAAAGATAAATGAAGACATAGCTACAAAAATTGACCAAATAAAACAAACAAACTCCCTTAAACGTGACGAAGAGCAAGAAGATTACACTATCCAGATATTATAAAAAACCATGATATAGTCCTAAAGTTTTGTTACACACTTACACTCCAACTCAATGACTAGGGGGCACTCCTCATAATGCTATATTTCATACATAATAATAATAATAATAATAATAATAATAATAATAATAAAAATAATAATAAAAATAATAATAATAAAAAAGCATAAAAATTATATTTATATTTAATTAATTGCACGTAATTTATTGTATGTTACTAATATAATATTATTATGCATTTATTACCTCAAATATGTAACGGACGAAGATAAATGCGAAACTCATTTATACTAGTACAATGGTTATCATCTAAATTGTAATTGGATATTTTCTTTTTTTCTCTGGTTTTCACTGTGTTTGATGGCGGGTGTACATAGGCCCCGGAGGGGCGCTGGTCCACACTTACCATAAAATATAGATTAATTTATATAGTTATTTTTAAGTAAATTTTAATTTAAAAATATAATATAATGATTATTTTAATGAAATAAATTTAAAAATATGAAATAATGGTTATTTTAAGGAAAATTTTAAATTAAAATCTTGGATAATTACTATTTTTAAGGAAAGTTTTAAATTAAAATCTACGATAATAGTGGTTTTTAAGGTAAATTTTAAGTTAAAATATTTATAAATTGGAAAATGTAGTTGGCATATACATCGCAATTTAACCATAGATAAACTCCGTTGATTTGTAAGTATTCTTATTTTTTTATTCAAATTTTTTCCAATAAATTGTTTGGATTTTATTTAGTTTAATCTTTATCTCCTAAAATTTAATTTTTCTTTATCTTTGTCTTCCTCTATTGTTCTACATTACTAATTGGATTTAAAAGTTAATAGATTATTCTTTATCAAATAGAGACTTTGATTAAATAAATTAAAAAAGATGGAGAAAAAGAAACATCAAGGTATCTTCTTTATGATTATTGCCTCATAATTCTTCACCACCCTCGTCTAATATCTTCTTTATGACCCTTGTCTCATATATATTCATGACTGTCGTCTAATATTTTCTTCATGAACCTCGTCTCATACCTCTTCACGACCCTCGTCTTATATCTTCTTTATGACCCACGTGTTATACTTCTTTTAAATATTGTCTTCTCTGTGTTATTATTCATCTTTTATTTGTCCTTTACTACTTACATTTATTCTTTTGTTAGCCTTTAACATATTCTTAGCTCGTTATTACAAGGAGTATATATTATGCATAAGATATAGCATTATCAAGAGAATGTGATTTTCATAAAAACATAGAGTTTAACATGCTCTATATTTTATGTGTGTGGAAGAGGATATCCTTCTGCATCATTTAGCTTGTAAGTGCTAGACTTAACTTTAGTTTTTACTGTGTATGGTACTTTTCAGTTCGGCCCTACATTTCCAATGGCTTTATCTTATTATGTGTAGGAAGACCCTTCTAAGAACGATATACCCTACTTAGAATTCACAAAAATGAATCTTAGAATCATACTTGTTTCACATATACATTTGGTAGTGCTCCATTTAAAGATGTATATTGATTCACTTTTCTTTGAGAAAATCTAGTTCTCATTTCCCCGTTAGAGATGGTTATTATAAAGAAATGTATATATGTTTTTACTGGTACCCATAAATGCATCATAAATAGTTATAAGTAAGTCCATCACTTTTTTAGCTCAAAGTTTTACCGATGGTTTTGCTTCTCTCAATTTGGAGAAATAATCTACGTAAATCATATGTTTATGCCTGCCCCTTGATGTCTTTTGTAGGTGTCGTACTATTTCGAAACCCCATATTTCGAATGAAACAACTTGGAAGATTGAATTCATAAGTGATCTAGTTTCATCACATTCTAATTAAGACAGTCTCTCCACGGAAACAATCATGCCGAAACATAATCACATTGTGATATCATAGGAATCCTTTCGTGGGAGCTCCACAACGAGGAATTTTTCTACAAATGATGATTTCTTAAGTACATAAGCCACAATTTTTGGGCGTATCTGATCATACTGTTCAGCTAGGGGCATTTTTTTTCCTCTTGATGGTGCTCTTTACCTTTCTGGCGTTTCTAACTGTTACTCTTTTCTGTCATTTCACCGTATTTGTCGCGCTTGGAAGATCATTCTCATCTGGATGCTCGGCTAGCCTTGATTCCTGATCTTGGTCGTGATTGGCCCCCCTCTGGATACTCGGATAACATCATTCACTTCTGCCAATGTTTCTCTGGCGGCCTGATCCTTGGCCTCTTGACCGCAACCTGCCTTTTGTTGAGCCTACTGTACGGACTAAATCTGCTGCTTTAGCCGCCTAACCTTTGTTATCTCATCGGAATGACTGATTCTCGTGGGCAGGCCAGTTAGATCTGCTATGACTCCCGTCATGATAAGGGCAAGTTGTGGATTGACCATCGTGAGAAGTGTGCCTGTCGGAGTCTCGACCGCTCTGAAGAGATGGTCTTTCTGATTATTTGCAATCAGCGGTGGATTACTGTTTGGTCCAACAGCTTGCGCTTTTTCCTGAGCTTGGTTTTCCATTGCAGTGCGTCTCTCAGTAGTTTATATTTCAATCTTGGATCTAGTTACTACCATTGAAGTTTTTACGCAGATGAGTGCTTTTAGAAGTTCTCATAGACGGCGCCAAAAATGTTAAAGGGAAATCTAACAAATATTTTCTAAAGTAGTAACACTTTATTGATTCGTGAAGATAGATCCTTTTTATATATTTTGGTCCATATTTATAATCTTACATAACACTTACAATCTAGCCATTTATTATGTGGCTTTATCATTTTCGCACGTAGACCATTATCAATATTAATGGCCCTAAAATCACGGTCACTACTATGGGAGTAATGCGTTATGCGAGTTGACCAATAAATATATTTGACTTCATTGATGACCCTCTTTTCCAGTTATTTATCATGTGTGTCGACCATGTTGTTTTGCTCTAGCTCAGAATACCCTATGCTCGATTTAACTCACGTTCGGATCTTCCCACTTTTGCTCGGTCATGCTCGGCTTGACCTTGATATTCATCAGCTCGAGCTCCTAGCTACACGTGACCCTATGCTCGGCTTGTTCCGGTTGGAGCTCAAGCCTAGATCGGGCTATTTTAGTTACTTTATTTGATGTCAATTTGGTTTTTCATTCGGGAGGGTTCTTATTTGAGCTTCTGCTCGTTTGCTATAACCTCTTTATTAGATAAATGACATATGGCCTTTAGGAAAATCTGGTGGTCTTCGATTTTTTCTCGGTCTTTTATTCACATCTTTCCAATGATATTGATATGGATGCCATTGACCTCATTCGGGATATCGTTCAAGTAGGTGAACTATGGTAAAAGGTAGAGACTAAATTGTATAAAGTATATCATCCTCATAAAGAAATCTAAAAAAATGAATAACTAATTGTATTACACGTCGATATATTTGTAGTTGACAATGTGTGTGATAAATGATTTTTGAGATATGTGATAGTTGGAATCAAGAAATAAAAGAAATAATTTTTATAATATGCTCTACTCTATTTAATAAATATATAGTACATTATCATTTGAGGTTGTATGTCTATTTATACAGGATAATCAATACTTGGTGAATCTAATTATTTATAAAGCAGTTGCCACTCTCGTTATGGTGTTTGTGGATGAGTTTGAAACCCCGTGTTCTTCATGTTTCCTAATAGCGTGTCTAATGGTCTTCGCGCATCCAATAATCATCTTTTTTGTCGTCTCTTGGCCAATAATTACTTCTCTTATAATGTTGTCCTTTTGTTCGGTTATATCCCGTTTGGTAATGCTTTAGTTTTATTATCGACCGAGGGTATTTTTTTGGTAGTCTTTTTGGTCGACTTTACACTCAGTCGTCATCTTGCATTATGATCAATATGTACCGATCGAGCGGTTTATGTCTCATTAGGACTCCTCCAATCCTTTTAAGTACTAATTTGTTAGACATGTGTATGTTAAATGAATATAAATAAATGTAGAAGATATGAGATATGCGTGTGGTACTCTATTTCTTGACATGTGTCTTATTTGTTTTAACCTTTCAAATTGTGTTATTTGAAATAGCAAGCATGAGGTTGTGATTTCATCAATATGTTTTTATCACACGTCAGCTTATGTGTCGCTCTTCTGACTATATAGCACTTATATACACGTTTTCTAAAAGTGGTGCTTCATATATCGTATCACTTATATATAGACTCAATTCAACATTTTGGGTTGTTGATCTTTTTCCCATCAAACGGTTGAAAGTAATAATGATAAATAGTATAAATATGATACACGAAAGTGAGATTTACTTTTATGTTTACTAACTAACCAGAAATAATATTATACATGGAAGGAATTGTTATTTTTCTCTTAATTTCATTGTTCATTGTCATTTTATGGGGAAAGTTGTGAGCTTAGCTTAATATGGTGATTTGAGGAGCTTAATACTCTTTGTCAGCAAACCCAAAGTTCTTACGATATGGGTTTTGGATTCTCTGGTTGATGAATTATCTTCTTGTCCACTAGAAATGCCTCGAAAATGAGTTACAAAAAAAGAAATAATAAAATAATGCTACTCTCGATCCTCCACCGGAGGATAAGGTGGAAAATAAAGAATTACTTGACCAATTTTTGGTCGCTTGTCCTCGTCCTATAAATACATGACTGCAAAGGGGCATCGTAAGTTTAAAGTAGAATATGTTTTACCTGATTTTGTTTAGACTAGAGTACCCGGGCCGGACGAGCAACCTCATATGACTCGAGAGAGTGAGACATATGTTTATATTACCCTTTTTGATTGGGGACTACGCCTATCTATTTCCAGTTTATCAATGAATTTTATAAGTATGTTAGAATAATCCCAACCCAACTTACTACCAACAGTTGGTGAAAGATGTTGGGCGTACTTGCTAGCTCTAAGATTTTAGACATCTAGGTCTATCTAACGGACTTCTTATCTAGTGTGGATATAAATAAGTCGTTGGGTACCCTTTATTACTATATATCAATGCGAAGCGGACATAAAATTGTAATATACCTACGTTAGATAAAAATTGGAAGCATTCTTTCATATTTACATATGGTAACTGGGAGCACCCCAACGGAAAGAACAATCTCCAGTTTGAGCAAAGATGGATGAAGACATATAAGTGGGGAATAGTAGCCGTTTTGGTTTTTTTGTTGTAACTTTGTTTCTCATTTGAGAAAGTTTGTTTTAACTAGCTCATATCTATAAAAAAACACTCATGTTTTTTTTCTTATATTGCTCATATCTCACATTTCTTAATCTATGAAACTTCATGCTCTTACTGACATGTTGCTCAATTTTGTTGATTTTTATTTGGTTTGATTGATATTTTGTAATTTGATTGTTTGTTATGATGGTTCTCTTATGTTCATATGTTGTTTTTCAGGTATATCTTGTCTGGAATTTGAAACCAGTTAAATTATTTTTGTTTAAGTGAGAATTTTGAAACAAGGGTTAAATGAAAATATGAAATACGAAACCATGGTAAAATGAATGCAAAATGTGAAATATAAAACCAGTTTAAAAAATGGCTAATTACGAAACTTGAAACTATTTTATTTTTTTACTTTTATTTTGACTAATTGTAAAATGCAAAACCAAGGTTAAATGAAAATACGAAGCCCATGTAAAAATGAAATGCGAAGTAAAAATGAAATGCGAAATGTGAAACATGTGTTATTTTATTTTTTCCTAATTGCGAACCCATAGTTAAATGTAAATACAAAATAAAGTCTAAATGAAATGTGATAAGTTGTTTAAATGTGAAATATGAAACTAGTTAAAAAAAAATTGTCTACGCACAAAATACCAAACTGGTTAAATTTTGTTTTCTAGATGCAAAGCTAGTTAAATTTTACTTCGTATTTGCAAAATACACAATCAGAGTTAAATAAAAATACGAAATATAAAACTAGAATAACATAAAATACAAAATACAAAAATCAAATGTGTTATTCATTTCTTATAAAAATATTCATCTTAGTTGTTTAGTTATTCATTTACAATACAAAAACTAATCATGTTAATCATATTAGACATTAGAAATACGAGTACTTAAGTCTAGTTATTTCGACTAGACAAATTGAATTATAGGTTTAATCAATTTTAGAATAGGTTGCGGATTAAAAAGATGTTACAAAAATATTTTTATTTTTAATAAATAGTAAAATATATAATTAAAGTTTTCAAAAAAAATGTTATAAAAATATTTTTATTTTGAATAAATAATAAAATGTACAATTAAAATTTGCAAATTTTTAATACATTTAATAATAATTAAAGATAACAAAACACCTTTATATTATTTTTGAACTTTTTACCTATCAAAATAAGAAAAATCCTTTATATTAGTTCCATAAAAATGGATGTTTTAGTGAAAAGTTGTAATATTTACTCGAAACACATAATTATAATTCGGCTTCCAAGGGATAGCCGAATTGGTTGGGTAAGGCATATTTGTGACCAATGAGTTCGAATCTTTTTATATACGTTTTCTTGGCTGAAACTATCACTTTGTGTGGTTTACCTTTTAATGTTAATTCGCAGGCTATCACGTCAGACCAAAAGTTTAACTTGTACGCATTTATTGCAGTCAAAGTAGCGCAGCATTGCATTCAAAAGGTTTGATGCAAAGTTCGGTCTTTTGACAGAACCATCTAGAATGTTCCCTTTAATTAGATACTTATTAACACCATTCATTTATATAATTTGGTGATTAGGACCAAGAGAGATATTCAGATCCATATAATTATAAGCTATCATTTTAATTACTTAAACTATCAAATTCAAGTTCAGAATTCTAATATATCGGTCCACTACGAAACTGGAGAAAGAAAATTTTTATTTTAACTACTGGTATAAACGTACAACTATAAATGGTTGTTTTATTAGTAATATATATATATATATATATATTAAAATTTAAAAACTAATATAAAACTATTATAAAGATTTGGTGAATCCATAAATATTTAGATTTTTTATTCTTATAACATTCACGTAAACTACCGATATATAATATATCAATTAAGAGAAAGAATTATGGAAAAGAATTACGAGTACAATCAGTTTTATCTTTAAACAATATTAAATTGATTGATGATTTTTTTGTTATATTTTGTAGCTCTAGTCTTCTATTTTTATAATCAAGTGGTACATATCTCGCATTTTTCCGTTTCAATATGTCCAATCTCGCACCACTCTCATCATATATATTTTCGTATGATTTATTAATCTTTAGTTCCTCGACTTTATCATGCTTTATCTCGCATGATTTAATAATGTGTTATCTCTCAACTTTATTATGTATGGTTTCACGTGATTTACTAATAGTTGGTCTCTCAATTTTATTTTGGTTTTTCAATTTCATCATGTATGGTCTCACATTATTTAATAGTACATGGTCTCTTAACTTTATCATGTCCGGTTTCACATGATTTAATAAAGTTTGGTCTCTCAATCTTATTAAGTATTTCTTTCTCGTATGATTTATTATATCTGGTCTCACATGATTTAATAATGTATGATCTCGCATGATTTATTATGTTTGGTTTCGCATGATATCAGGAAGTAAAAAATCAAATAATATTATCAATGGTAGTTTTGTACGCCTTAAAAACAAAATTCACGATTTGAAAAAAAATCTACTCTCATTTTAAAAAAAATAAACTTTTTTTTAAAAAAACTTTAGTTTAAAAAAATTGTTAAAAAAATAATAAATATTAGAATACTATGAAAGAACTGAATGTACCGTAAAAATTGATGGGGAAAGAGAAAAGTTCTCTCTACAAAAAAACTTTCTCTATAACGGCTAGTTTTAGGGAGATCGTTAACGGCTAGTTTTAGCGAGATCGTAAACGACTAGTTTTAGCGAGATCGTTAACGACTAGTTTTAGGGAGTTCTTTGGTTATTCATGATATTCTTGTTTTCTCTCTCAGTCTTGGCAATGTCCTCCTAGTTAACAAGTCTAGTTCTTCGTCTGAACCGGTCCTTCAAGATCCCTCTTCTCTCGCTCTTTCAAACAAGTCCAAGCTATTTCACTTTATTTGGACATTGTTCATTGTTTTTCCAGCTTTGGTTTTCCCTTTGGTTTTAAACTTAAGTTCATCTTCAGAGGGTTGCGTTAAGCCCGCCAGTCTCCATGATGATTGTCCCTCAAGGCCCCTGCTTTCATCCGACATCTTGGTATTTCGCTTTACCTCGTTTTCGTCGGGTTACCTAAGCTCCAGTGGTCTTTCTTAAGCCTATTGTTCTAAATGGTATTTTTTTTTCCGAAGTGTCATCATCAAGAGTCGTTGACAACAAAGTTATGTTCACCGGTAATGAAGGTGTCTCTCTTGGTTCTCTGGTGGTGCAGCGTGGCTTATGTAGGGAAAAGGTCCCTAAAAACAAAGAAGTAGAAATAGAGACAAATATATATATAAACACTTATATAAATAGCAAGTGTGGAAATGTAATTTTCATTTCAAATATCAATACACGGGTTTTCTTCTTATATAGAAGATACAGACTAACTTTTAGATCCTATCTAAATAACTGCCTAATAACTGATATTAAACACGTTATAAGTTCAATGATTATCCAACATTCTCCCCCTTAACATTGAACTTGTGATCGTTCTCTATTGCCTGATTGAGAACACAAGTTTCAGCCATTAACAGTGCCGGTTCATCTTCAATTTGCGTTGTGAAAAGGTTGGCTCTTTCCTTTTGGTTTGGTTCGGGACACTCTTTTTAAAGTGACCATATTCATTGCAATTGAAACACCTAACCCTCGATTTATCGAAGTTCCGTCCTCTCTTGTGAGGTCCTCCTCTACTATTGCTCTTAGAACCTTCATTTCTCTTTTCCTTAGGAATTCCTGCTTCTGACTCGGCCTGGGTGAAGAATAACTGTTCTCCACCGTCTTGTGAGTGCAATCCCCTTTAAGCCCTTCTTCAAAGGTTCTGAGGCGACCGATTGCTTCGGAAACCGACATGTTCTCAATATCACCAAACTGCTCAATTGTTCCGATAATTTGGAGAAATTTATCAGGAACAGCACTGAAGAGTTTTTCAACAACTTCGCTGTCGTCGAGTTTCGTGTCGAGTGAGCGAATCTCACCTACTAGTGTGGTAAGCTTCATTGCAAAACCGTTTATTGTCGCTGAGTCCTCCATCTGTAACTTATTGAGTTGTCGTTTTAGCACCTGCACGTGTGCCTTCTTCACACGTTCTTCGCCAACCCGCATCTCTCTGAGTGCGTCCCAAGCCTCCTTAGCCGTATGCTTTTCCGCGATTACCATCATCACGTCATCTGGAACGGCTTGAGAAATGACTACCATGGCGCTTTGATCTTTGACGACGTCTGTGTCTTCACCTTCGATCACTGACCATACTCCTAGCGAACGCAAGATTATCTTCATCTTGACAGCCCATATGCTATAGTTCGTTTCGCTTAACGTGGGGTATTGGATCGGGACTGAGACTCCTCTTTTCGTCGGTTTGATTACTGCAACTGCTTTTGATTGATCTCCTTCAATGTCATCCATTTCTTTGACAACACAGGCTCTGATACCAAATGTAGGGAAAAGGTCCCTAAAAACAAAGAAGCAGAAATAGAGACAAATATATATATATATATATAAAAACACTTATATAAATAGCAAGTGTGGAAATGTAATTTTCATTTCAAATATCAATACACGGGTTTTCTTCTTATATAGAAGATACAGACTAACTGTTAGATCCTATCTAAATAACTGCCTAATAACTGATATTAAACACGTCATAAGTTTAATGCTTATCCAACATGCTTTAAGGTGTTAGACGAGACACAGCGTTTCGAGAGAATAAACGATTTCTATGATTTATTTTGATCGTCGGATCTGATCTCCGTCTGTCTATTATCTGCTAGTTTAATTCTCTTCCAAGTGGAGTCATATTTCTTTGAGACTTTGTATCTGACTTCTCGGTTGGCGCTGAAGGGCGAGGAGACGACTTCCCGGTTGACACTGAATGACAAGGAGACGATCGGGTTCAGGATGATGAATGGGTGCACTCGGTCGGAAACGGTAACATGTTTATGTCTCCACCCATTTTATGGGTTTGGTATATTAGTGCATCATCTCAATCTTTCATTGGGTACATAAATTATCCTTAATAAACCAGGAAATGATTTAATTGTGAGAGTGGAATTTATTTTTGGTCTGTTTGGCCACAAATTATTTCAAGGTGTGAAAAATATTATATGTGAGTCGAGTAAGGAATTAATTCCCAATGATTCTTTTTATGGTGAATTCGGGTCTGAATTAATTCTTAAAAATATCTATGCTGAATTAGCTTTTAAATTAATTCCTGGTAAGGGTTTGGAATAAATTCTCATAGTGGGATTAACTCCTGAATCTAATCATGGTGAATTAATTTTTAAGTATGATTATAGCGAGTTGAGTTTTAAATTAACTCATTGTATGGAATTAAGTCATAAATTTATTCATGCGTGATGTGTAAGGAATTAGTTGAGGAAAGGTTGGAGTCCAGGCTAAAAGCACTACTGAGGAGGTGGATTTTCTTTTTGAGAGGTTTTACTCTACCGACGACATTGTTTATGGTAATATGGATTTGTCCTCCTAAAATGCACCATCTCGTGGATGCTAAGGATAAGGGTATTTTGGATTTATCCTCCGACATGACCATCGTCTCTAGCGTTGTAAGTCTTCTGATTTATGAATATTGCTTCTTGGAATGTTCGGGGTCTAAATGATCCTATTAGATAAAAAGATGTTACTGATTTTATTATTAATAATAGTATCTCTTTATTGATTCTAGTCAAAACTAAAGTCCAACCGTATAAAGTAGATTCTATTGTTAGGAAAATGGTTTCTTTTTGGCATGTCCTTACCAATCACTATACTCACCATAGGTAGAATTTAGATTATTTGGAACCTTAGTGTTATTATTATCTTTAGAGTGTCCCAATCCCCTCAGTTTATTCATTGTTTGGCTAAGTGTCATAATTTTGATGCTTCTTTTAGATTTACTGCCATTTATGATTTCAATGAAGCTGTGGATAGAGTTCACCTCTAGAATGACTTGACTACCATATCCATGGTAGACAAGCACAGTCCTTGGGTTCCGCTTGGGGATTTCAACGCCATCTGACACCCTGATGAGCGTTTAGGTTCCTCTGATAATTGTACTTCTTCTATGGATGACTTTAATAATTGTTGTTTTCGTAGTGAGCTCAGTGATCTTTGATCTACTAGTTTTCACTTCACGTGGATTAATAAACAACTTGATCATCCAATTCTATCCAAGATTGACCGAGTCCTTGTCAACCCTGTTTGGAACGATCTTCCCAATGTATTTTGCTCACTTTGGTTTTCTTCGATCCTCTGACCATACCACCGTTACGCTAAATCTCGGGTTTCCACGTCATAAGCGTAAAAAAACCTTTCAAATTCTTCAACATGTGGCAATCTCAACCGCATTTAAAAGATATTATTTATAAGAGTTGGCATAGCCTCATAGTTTCTTCTGGGATGAGTCTTGTTACAGGAAAACTTCTTAGGCTGCAGTCCGAGCTTGTTGGACTTAATATTAAAAAGTTTAGTGACATTAGCTTCAGGGTTGTGATTGCTCAAAAAAGATTATTTCAGGCTCAATCCAACCTTGCTAGTGGCCCGTTCAATTTTATTCTTGTCTCAGATGAATGTGGATCGTCATCATCTTTCATCTTTCTTAGTCGAGCCGAAGAATCCTTTGTTAAGCAAAAAGCTAGATTAAAAATAGATTAAGTTTGGTGACAAAAACACTAAAATTTTCCATAATAGTATTAAGGCTCGACTTTTCTGTAATAAGATTATTTCCATTAATAATGAGAGTGGAGTTAGTGTCTCTACTCCTGCCATTGTTTCAAAAGTTTTTGTGAAATATTTTGAAAATTCTCTCGGTACTAGGCATCCTGCTGGTTATCCGGGGTCTGGAAACTGTTGTCTCTCTTCTTACCTCTAAAGTTACTAATACGGATAAGGAATCTATGATTCGTGAGATATCATGTGCTGAGATTAAATCCGCTTTGTTCAGTATTGACGGTAACAAAGCTTCAGGTCCTGATGGTTTCAACTATTGCTTCTTCACATCTAATTGGAGAATTGTTGGCCAAGACATCTGTAATGGTGTCCTTGAATTCTATCATTCTGAATCTTTGGATACTTCTTGGAGCTCCACCTCTATAGCTCTCATTCCTAAAAAGAACTCTCCATCTATGCCTGCTGACTTTAGACCCATTGCTCTTTGTAATGTTAGTTACAAGATCATTTCTAAGATCTTAGCCAACAGGATTAAGGATTCATTTCCTTATCTTATTGATAATTCACAGTCGACTTTCGTTAAGGGGAGGAACATTTCAGATAATATCATTTTTTCCCAAGAGTTGTTGCGTCGTTACCACTCTAATCGTAGAGACAAAAAGGTTGCTCTTAAAATCGATTTAATGAAAGCCTTTGATAATGTCAGATGGCACCTTATTCTTGACATTCTTGTTGTAATGCATTTCCTTGAGAAAATGATCACCTGGATCATCAAATGTATTTCCTCTCCTTCATACTCCATTAATATTAATGAAGATCCTCATGGAAATTTCAAAGGTAGGAAAGGCGTGAGGCAAGGAGACTCCCTCTCCATTTTCCTCTTTGTTCTTGTCATGCAAGATCTTTCCTGTATTCTTAAGGAGAAGAGTCATGATAAGAAGTTTCGCTTTCATTGGAAATGTCAAAAGCTCAAAATCATTAATCTATGCTTTGCGTGCGATCTAATGATTTTTTTCCATGACGACGTCAACTCCCTCCTTCTTATCAAAGAGGCTCTTGATAAGTTCTATACTCTCTCTGGTCTCAAAGTAAATCCCTCTAAAAGTCACATCTTTTTTTCGGGTATTGATGATTCCCTTCGGTTGGATTATCTAACCATCTTGGGATATCCAGAAGGTTCTCTACCTGTTATATATTTGGTAGTGCCCCTTCTTACTAGTCGTCTTATCCACTCGGACTGTCGTCCTCTTCTTCATAAAATCACCTCTAGAATTGACTCTTGAACCTCTAAGCATCTCTCTTATGTCATTAGACTTCAGCTTACTTAGTCCGTCTTATTCGTTGGTCAGGTCTACTGGTCCTCCATTTTTATCCTCCCCTCAAGGATTATCAAAGAACTATCTCAATATCTCCGTCGTTTTCTTTGGTCGGGCTCTCCTATGAAAATCTTTGGTTCCAAAGTAACATGGGCTACGGTCACCTCGCTCACAATAGAGGGCGGCCTTGGGATTCTGGAGCTAAAAAACTGGAATCAGACGGCTGTCCTTAAGCATCTTTGGTCAATCATCGGTAATAATAATCACTCAATTTGGTGTGATTGGATCAAGATTGAAAAATTAAAAATAATACCTATTGGAATCTTCTGCGGGGATCCTCGCCCTCTTGGATCTGGAGGAAAATTCTTCGTCTCCGCCCTTTGGCTTATAAATTGTACAGGGTGGCAATTGGAAATGGCTCTAGTACCTCTTTCTGGTACGATCCATGGCTCTTTTCTTTTTCTCTTGCTTCCCAATATGGAGACAATATCATCAATGACTTTAGGCTGGGGAAAAACTCAAGGTCTGAGATATCATTTTCGATGGGAACTGGAACTATCCTTCTAACATTAGATCTACGAGCGCTCGAAGCCGCGCTAACCTGTTGGAGATCCACAACCTTATTTTCTCCCTCTCTCCCCCTAACATCTTCTCCAATGATATTTCTGACTGGAAAACGAATGCAGGATGCATCTCTTTCTCCATCAAAGATACGTACCACGCCATTCGATTCCTTAACCCTAAAGTGGGGTGGGCCGGGTTAGTCTGGAATAAATTCAATGTTCGTCATTATTGCTTCATCTTATGGCTCGATATTTTGGGCAAGCTTGCCACCAAAGACAAGCTCCTCAGTTGGGGTTATAACACCCCACCTGACTGTGCTCTGTGCAACTCTGACCGTGAGACTATCTCTCATCTTCTTTTTTATTGTAGCTTCACTCAGAGTATTTGGACCAATGCTAGTACTACACTAAGATTCCCCTTTACCGCCTCCTGCTGGAAGTCTTGGGTTTGTGAAGCGTCAAATTTGTTTCAATCTCGAAACCACTTTATTTTGCCTTCATGCTTCGCCGCGGTAATTTACCAGGTCTGGAAGGAATAGGAACTCAAGAATATTTGCTTCCCCTCCAGCCATCGCCTCTCTGGTTTCTCACCGTATCTTATTAGACTTTCGGTTTAGATACCATGGCACCAAGATTGGCTGGCCATTGTAAATATTATTTTATATTAATCTTCTTTCTTGATTTGCAGGTTACTCTTGGTGAATGCAGTTCGTGATCCTCCACTACATTGAACGCTCTAATTCTTACGGATGTTGTCTTTGTACTTTAGACTACTTGTTCGATTGGATCTTATCTCTCTACTATGATTTGATCGTTTTTACTGTTTCTCGCATTCGACCTTCCTATGTCGATTTGTTGATGTATTTTCGCAGGGTATGCCCTAGATTTTTGTATGAACGATTTTTAATTTATTTAATATTTTTTAACACAAAAAAAACGGAATGTCTCAATTAAATTAAATATATAAAATAAATATTTAAAAGACTAATAATTTAAAATATTAAACTACACCAAATATCAGGGTTAAATGAATTTATATAAATTTCCCTTAATAATACTTATATAATTCTTAAGCATCACATCAGAGGGGCCTTATAACATCCTTTTAGGAAACAAAACTTCCACAGATCTAAATCTATAATTCCAAAGGAATATAATAGATGAAATGGGTATAATTATATGATAAGGTTAATTAAATAATCAAACTTTGTGTATAATTATACGATAAGGTTAATCGAATAATCAAACTTTGTCTAACATTATTGGATGGGATAATTAGAGTATGGGATTAGGTGTCTCTTCGCCATTAGGAGAAGGCAACAAGGCGTTAACCATTTGTTAATCAAGATTACAGTAGTTAAAACTAATAATTTGTATACTTAATATAACAGTTAATTTATCATAATCTACAATTAGTATTTAAAACTTCGATGCTACTAAAATTTATTGTTTTACATATGAAAAAGGGATATAATTATACAACTAAAATTTTAAAATTGTTCTTTTGTAGTCAGTTGTTGTATACTATGAATTAAAATTAATGATTGACGACATCGGTTGTTTATTTATAATTAGTTTAGCTCGTGTAGAGTGATAGCTATAAATCATATGATTAGATTTGTTTTCTACTCCACTAACTAAACTTTTCGTATTTATATTTTTAGAAAATATTCGTCTCCGTACGTTCAAATGTAAATGCTTAAGAATATGATTTCGTTGATTGCTTGAGAGAAACGGTTTGCGTATTATTTATGGGCACGCCTTGGGTGACCCTAGAGGCGGTTCTAGCTCGGGTTTGAGTTGAATTTATCACAACTAGCTTCACCTAGACTTGCTTTAGACTAATTTACGAAATAATTCGGCACCAAATAGTGAAAACTAATTTTTAATTTTTCTATTAGTATAGGTTTATTATACATAAAGATTTAGGTTACATTCTAACTTATGTTTTCTCAACTAATACATTAAATTGGAAGGGAATAAAAGTATATACGATTTCATACTACATATTTTGGTGAATTAATGAAAAGCCATCAAATTATAAAACAAGAAATTTGACGTATAGAAATTGGAGGAGGGTCGATTTTTTTTTAAAAAAATCTCAACATAACGATGAGGGCTGATTTAAAAAAAAATAGATCTCCACCTAACGATGAAACATTTGAAAGTCAAAAGTTAAATTAGGAGAAGTTTGTATTGGGTTGATCCATCTATACAACATATTGCATAAGAAAAATTATAAAAAAACAAAATGTTAAAAATAAGAAAAAGAGATTAGTCTGATAGAAAAAAAAGAGATTAGTCTGAAGTGAACGCCAAAGAACATACGTTGTGGTACCATAGACACAAGATTTGTCGGGAAAAAATCATATTGTTTTTCTCTGCTCATATATAGTATATTATCGAGTCAAAATAGACCTGCCAGCTGTGACCAAGGTGGGGTGAGGCTAATTCATAGGTTTTTTAAGCGATTCGACCAATCTTAGCCATTTAAAATGAATCTGAATGTTATACTTGTAAAAACTTAAATGAAGGAGTAAAAACAATGTTATTGATAAGAACATAAATTATTAGGGACTTAAGATAATAACATTAAGGTTACTCTCAATAAATTGTAAAGTTACGAGAGAAGATTTGTATTATTTATAAATATAAACGACCACAATACAATTTGTCTTTTTATGTAACTGATACAATTAGTCTTCTTGCGTGCCTATAAATAGAGCACGAGACATTGAATAAAGGGTTCAATTTTTATGACTTGAGATACATTATGTTAAAATGTTTCTCTCTAGAATTTTCACACTAATTCTCTCTCAATATTTCCATCTTCTTTTCCACAAACACATATTTAATTCATTTTATTCATCAAAATATCTCTTACACTTAACATTGGCGACCACAATAAGAGATAATTAAAGTACCTTAGTAACATATAAAACCCGAAAAAATAAAATTCATAGTTTATAGTGTTTCTTATAATGGAATCAGATGAGGTAAGAGCTGATCCAACGGTTCGTGAAGCAATTGAAACTATTAAATCAGATTTAGACAGGGAAGTAAGTGTCAGAGAAGAAAGTTGATATAATAGTCAAATTCATGATTAGTGTAATCAATCTAACATTGAAATTCGAATAAATCAGCTGGTACAAAAAATAATTGTTTTAAATAATGAATATGCACGGAAAGAACAACAAAGTCGATCTGGTAGATTAAAATCTGAAATGCGTCCAGTTAAGGAGAAAGATAAGGTGAAAAATCAATATGATGAATCCTATACAGCTCATCGGATTCAAAAAGATCATAAAAAATCACATTTCAATCAGATAGGGAACACCGTTCTTCGCGGAAAGATAAAAAATGATAAAAAATGATACATTTTATCTAGTGATAGCAAATTCTCTAGCTTGAATTTTGATGGTCATTTTTTTAGACAAGGAAGACATAAAAAAAATTTGAAAGGGGAAGAAAGTCGGCATCGAAAGTCACGTAAGGAATATAAGTCAAAGAAAGAAAAAAACCTCGACATGAAAGGGACGATTTATTTTATGAAGGAAATACGACCAATCAATGCGTTAATACAGCAGATCAAAACTTGTATGAAATAATGAGAACTAAGGGAGATGATCAATATATGCAAGGAGTAGACTGGAGGAATTCTTCTCTATCTCTTGATATCAGGTGAATACCGCTTCCGAGGCGTTTTGATATTTCAAAGGTACAAAAGTTTGATGGGACGCAAGATCTTGATGACCACATTAGACAGTTCAAGAATTATATGATGAATTCCGAGGATGGTGATAGGCTGTTTTGTAGAGTTTTTTCTCAGAATTTTACAGGTACTGCTTTGAATCGGTATAACAGGATTCTGAGGGTATCTATTACCAATTTTAAATTTTTTTATACTACACTTCAAAAACAAATTATAGGAAGCAAGGATTGTAAGCTAATGGTGACATAATTATACAATCCAAACAAGATGTGGGGGAAAAGTTAAGAGATTACACCAGGTGATTTGTATTAACAAAAATAGAGTTGGAGGATTGTTAATAACTTTTCGCTATGGCAGCTTTAAGACAGGGCTTACTTCCGAGGAATTGGCAAATGAGATAACTAGAAGAAGGGATTTGACATTTGGAGCTTTGATGGCTCAAGTTGAAGAGAAAATTAAAGTTGAAGAGTCTACCAGGGTTCGAAGTAGTCCAAGTTCTACTCCAAGAACTTGAGGACATGTATTTACTGGTCAATGGAGCTAAGTACACACTTTGAATTCTCAAGAACCACCTCATATGAGGACTAATAGTAATCTAACTCATCGAACAAGAGGGGCTCCAACTCATGGGAATAACGTTCAGCCTCACCAGCCAAGACCAAATCAATAGATAATACCAAAATATTTTACGGAGCTAACTGAGAATGTAGCGGTTATCTATGAGAAATCTAAAGGTAAAGTTAAATATAGAAAGCCAGCTCTAATAAATAGGCCAAGGGAATAACGCAATAATAGGTATTGCAAATATCACAAGGATATTGGTCATGATACTGCAGATTGTATGACATTAAAGAAAAAAATACAGATTTTGATAAAGAATGGAAAGTTAACGGCTTTTATCATAGGCTAAAGTAGTGGGTAAAAAAATATGAGCACGATAACACAACCTATTGCTAATCCAAATTCAAAGCATGAAAGTTCATTAATGATTTTGAATTCTAAATGTGACAAGTTTGATGCAAAAACATAGTATTTAGATGTGGACCCGTCTCAATTAATTTTCTTAGTTGTGGATGAACCACCAGTTCAAGGACATAGTCAAAGTTTGTGTGAATGTTTTGAGTCTCTAGCAATTTTTAGGGAAGATACCATGAATGGTAACACTAATAGCTCCAGAAAGAGAGATGTAGTGAGTTTGGCTACCCAAAAAGAAGTTAAAATATCCACTCATTTGTATGGAAATGTTAATACACTATTTATCTTGTTCGATGATGACAATATTCGAGGGATAACATGACCTCACCAAGATGCAGTGGTTATAGGAGCAGACATTGTTGGGGTTGAAATTCGACGTATCTTAATAGTTATAAGTAGTTTAACAAATTTTTTGTTTAATTCTACGTACGATAAGATGCGTAATCCACTTAAGATTCTTTGATCTAATCACACCATGATTGGGTTTACAAGAGTGACAGCTCAAGTGATTGGAGAATTTGGAGTAGAGGTATGTTTGGGAAAAAGCCCTTTTAGGAAGATGGTCCAATTTTTGTTTACGATGGTCGCATGTCCAAGTAGCTATGATGCTATCTTTAGGAGATCTTGCCTATAAAAAATGTATGTTGTAGTCTCCATTCTTCATTAATGTGTGAAGTATATTATTGGGGATTGTATTGGGGTGGTCGAAGCGATCAACAGGTAGCTAGAGAGTGGTATGCAACAATCATTCATTCTCGAAGATCTAATTTCAATAATCAGGTGACGAAATAACAATCATGGGGTTTACCTTGTATGAGGATGGTGTGGATGATTTGAGGAAAAATCTGGGTCATTTGGCATTAAGCGAGGATATCGAAGAGTATACATTTACAAATGGGAAAATTTTGCGAATATGGACAAGACTGTCACCCACTTTGCGTTTTCAGTTGTTCACTTTCTGTTCGATAATTTAGATGTTTTTTGTTTGGAAAATAGATGATGTAGTAGGACTTCCACCATAAGTAATATGCCATAGTTTAGCTTTAAATCCAAAGATCAGACCTATAATTCAGAAGAGGCGAGCTTTCTCTGTTGATAAAACTGAAGCTATTGTGGCAGAAGTTGATAGACTATCTAAGGTTGGACATGTTCGGGAGGCGTAATGCCCACTTTGGACTTCTAACCCGGTATTGGTTAAAAAGAAAAATGGGAAATGGAGAATGTGTGTTGACTTTACAAATTTGAATCATGCATGTCATAAAGATCCCTTTCATGTTCCTCGAATAGATCAGTATATTGACTCCACTTCTGGAAATGAAATTCTCTCTTTTATGGATGCATTTACAGGGTATAACCAGATTCATATTAATCCAAAATATTAGGAAAGTACTACATTTATAACTGGTCGAGGATTACATTGTTACAGATCTATGCCATTTGGTCAAAAGAATGCAAGGGTGACATATCAGAGACTGATGAATAAGGCTTTTGCTTCTCAGATTAAGAGAAACATGAAAGTTTACATTGATGATATGTTTGTTAACAGTCCAACATATGGTGAACACTTGAAATATTTAGAGGAGACTTTTTTGAATTTAAGAGTTATTCATCTGAAGTTAAATCCTAATAAAATGTACTTTTGGCGTAAGGTCAGGAAAAACTAGGGTATATCATCAGTGAAAAGGGATAGAAGCTAATCCTGAATATTTAAAGGCTTTGGTATCAATGACATCACCTCGAACTATAAAGGAGGTACAAATCTTGCAAGAAAGGTTAGTTGCTCTTAATCGATTTATTTTGTATATTTTTTTACAAGTGTTTTCCTTTTTTCCAAATTTTACGAAGGCCAAAGAATTTATGTAGACACCATACTGTAAAATGTATTTTTCAAAGATTAAAGGAACTTTTGTTATCACCATAAATCTTGTCTAAGCCTCGAATTATAGAACAACAGTTTTTATATATAACAATTTTGGATTTTGCTGTTAGCGTTGTTTTGATACGATAGGAAATGGGAGATTTGAAGCCAGTTTATTATGTTAGCAAGAGTTTGATGGTAATAGAGAAAAGATATCTTAGGCTCGAAGAAATTGCCTTGGATTTAGTGGCGGCTACGAGAAAAATGCACCTTTATTTTCAAGCTCACACAATTGTTGTTCGAACTTCTTTTCCACTAAAGAATGTGTTACAACGACCAAACATTTCTGGTAGAATGACCAAGTGGTCAGTAGAGTTGGGAGACTTTGATATAATTTTTTATCCTCAAACAATAATTAAGGCTCAAGTTTTAACATACTTTTTTGGTCAAATTTCATTCAAGTCAATGAGATAAGGGTACAATTAAAGAATCACTTCGAGAAGTTTCAACATGGGTGCTTCTAACTGATGGTGGTTCTAACATATTGGGATAGAGCACACGAATTCAACTGATTTCTCCATCTAGAGAAGTTGTGTACCAGGACATTCGATTTGGGTTTTGTGCGTCGAATAACGAGGCTGCATTGGCTGGATTAAGGCTTGCAAGTATTTATGGAGCGAAAACGGTTCGTTTGGAGACAGATTCGCAGCTAGTGGAAAATCATATGACAGGGATATCTGAGCCTAAGAAAGATCAGTTAGTTTTGTATCTTCGTGAGCTATGAAGCTTAAATATTTTGTTTGATAAAATGATTGTTGAGCATATCAATCGAGGAGATAATAAAGTTGTTGATTCTTTAGCAACCATTGTTTACAAAGAAGAGTATCTATGGATATTATTACATGAAAGCCCTTCGATTTTTACACGATCCTGATATTTTAATAAGAGTTACTTGATGGTGAGGGTCCAGCTCACTATGGGTTCAAATCTTTGACGTTGATTATTGGCCTTCGATTATGAGTGATTCTAAAATTTTATTACGAGGCTATGATAATTGTCAATTTTTTTCCAATTTCATTGACAAATCGGCAGTACCACTTACTTATATATCTAAAAATATTCCTTTTGATAAATGGAGAATAGATTTAGTAGGGACAGTACCTATGGCTTCTGGAGGGCGTCAATTGGTTATTGTGGCAGTAGATTATTTTTTGAAGTTGGCGGAAGCTGAACCATTATCCGGTACGAGAGTCAATGATGTTATCAAATTCATTGTGAATAATATTTTTTGTCGCTTTGGAGTTCCTCGAAAAATTACCACAGATAACGGTCCCCAACTTAACAACAGAAAATGGCTAATTTTTGTAATTGGAGGGGTATTACACAATGTTTTTCCATATATTTTCATCTTCAAGAAAACGGTCAAGTAAAAGTAACTAATAGGTCAATTTTAAAAGGCTTAAAGAAAATTTTAACATGTGTTACGGGGAAATTGCCTAATTATTTGCAAGAGGTGTTACGGGTTTATCGAACGACTCTTAGAGAGGTTACTCAACAAACTCCTTTTGCTTTTTTTTATATGGTATGGATGTTATAAGCCCTGCAGAATCTAGTTTACCTAATTATATAATACTCAATTATTCTGAAGAGTCAAATGAAGAGGCAATAATGACATACCTTAATTTGATCGAAGAGAAAAGAGTTAGAGCGTATTTGAATTTGACTCATTATCAATCTTTGATGAGAATCCGTTATAATTCAAAGGAAAAATGAAGGGATTTTAAGGTGGGTGATATAGTTTTGAGGAAGGTATTTCTCCATACAAAGGATAAATTGCATTAAATTATATGAATGATGGATCTGCATTGGAATTTTAAAAGATGTCTTCAGGAGGAGAGTTGAGAACCCAATTTATTCGCTTATCTTGGATTGGTAGTTTCCCAATTATATCAAGTCACATAATGAAAAAGTGATGCAAAATGTTGTATTTGTGTCATACCAGATGAGTCCACTCCACACAGGGAGCATACCTACGGATGGTATGGTAGACGTCCTTGATAGTAAAACTGGTATTACCAGTTTTAACACATTAACAATGAAGGTCCGTCATATTTGTATGATCATGGAGTGATAAACTATGGTAGTTTCTTGCGATTCTCAACCTTATTTATGAGGGCCAGCACAAAAAACCATCCACAGTAAGGTCTAAGACTTTGAGATTATTATCGAACCTTGAGTTTATTATAATAATTTTCTCATAGAAGGATACCAGAGAGGAGGGTAAGAGCCACCCACCGTGCCAAAAATATGTAGATTCCACATTACTAATTTTCGGCTTATACAGTTTTATTGTGTGAGGGATAAGATGGATATTTTTCCCCAAGTTCAAAAGGGAGAGCAACTGATATTTATATTCCAAAAAATATTTTTAATATTTTTATGTTTTTTATCCAATCACACTAAATGAAAGAGTTACTTCCTCTTATAATATACCATATATGTTTAAGGATGACCGACTTATTCTAGACATTTAGTTATAAAATCCCAAGGTCGCCCTCCTAGGTGGGCAATGTGACCTTTTCTTAAGCGACCTTAGACCCAGAAATCTTTATTTGTGTCCCGACTAGAGAAAACAATAACATAATTTTTGTAAAAATATCATTCCTTAATTATATTTGAGAGAATGGATGTTGGTACAACAAAAGATCATCAAGTTAATTATGAAAATAGGTTGATAAATATTTGTTTTTCATATTTGCAATGGAATTTAACGTTTCTATCATTACTTTTTCTTCTAGGATATTAGACATAAATTGCATTACAATGACCAAGAGAAAGGGTGAAAGATCCAATTTTCTATGACCTTTGTGACTGCGGAATGACCCATGATGGTTATCATTTGTGTTGACACTGAAGGAGTGGGTGATGATGCATTAGATTCTCCACAAGATCATTTTATTCAGGATGTCCTCTGCAATAAGAAAGTCTTTAATGAGATTTCATATGATATTATCAAAATATTTTATTAGATTAATTTTCAAGGTGATTGGAGGACCCTTACGGTTGATCTTGGTAGCCTCTTAGGAGTTCTTGAGAAAGAAGGATATTATCTGAGATACTACGGCCTCGAAAAAAAAGATAATTTCATTTTATCTATGACGGAGGGAGGAAATTCTAATATCATATTTGCCAGGTTTTTGGAGATGATTTTATAGATGACATTGTAGCAAAATGATTAGACTAAAATCTGCAGTAGATAATGGGTTTGCGTTTTGGGATGAGGGAAATCTAGGTTTTGTTCCAAGCTTTTTCAAGGATTTTAGAGTGAAATAACTGGTGAATATTATGATCAATATATTTTCTAATGATAGGCCATGATTTTAAAAAATAAAGTTGTAGTAATCCAAGCCAAGAGCTTTATTATTATCAATGCTGAAAATGATATTTTTTATTTCTACACTAGTAACATGGAGAGTGGTTATTTCTGTTTGTGATGAGTAAGCTTGGTGGTGATCAGGCTTACACGATATATTTTTTTGTGGCTTTAACTGTTACAGATAAAAATCTTCTTTTTTTAAAAGGTTGTTACTTTAAGAAGGAAGTCAACCCATCTCAGAGTACACAAAATAAATCTAACATAATAATTGTTCTTCGTAGTGGTTGGGGCGATACATTGGATTGATGAAAATGTTATTTTATTCGAAATTGGAAACGATTCATAAGCAATACAAATGGAGGGTGAGAAATTCACTTCACGAGATTGTTGTTGACATATAAAAAAATAACAGTTATAAAATTAAAAAATGCGACTCATCATTTGAGCAAGCATAGAAATACGCATTGAATTAAAATAATTTTCGATGAGGTCAAATGTCTAGTGAAATCTAAAAAACACAAAATGGTTTGAAATTTGAGAGAACAGTTGTATTTGATCTTTTAAAAATCTTAGAGAGAATATCCAGCATTCTCTTTCTAAATAACTATAAAAATATTATATGCTTTAAAAAATAATTATATTTTCAAAAATCAATCATTTTATGTTTATATGTATCATAATATTTTGTTATGAGAATAATGTAAAGAAAAACTTTTACTTTTATTTTGTTTTTTATGATAGTTGAAATTCTTGACGTAAAAATTTAAAACCAACACTGCGAGACTCAACTTTATCCTTACAGGCTTGTAACCTATTTTTTCAATCTTGTAAGGCCTTTGATATTCACACGTATCAAGGTAAAGAAATATTGAATATCTGTATTCAACATGAAAAAAACCTTACTTAATTCAGTTAACACCAACAGAAAAGTATCTGAATGCTCTGCACCAAAAGACGTGTATGACATTAACGCGTGTAAATGTTTAACATAATAACACACTTACTAGGAGCCTCACGAGATTCTATAAAGCGATGATCAGAATCATTACCTCATTCAGTAGCATTAGAAGAAAGCTCCCCATAATACTACTTATACTCTCACTTTGATTGTCATATAATTCTTCATCTACATCGCGAATATGCATATTCCTCATTTTAACCACCGTTGAATAAAAAATGATACAAAAAGAATGAAATATAGAGGCTAGAAAGAAGAAGGTGTTGTAAAGTAATGAACTCTAACAAAAAAAGAAGAGAAAATAAAAGCAATCAGAAATGCTTCATTCTGAGAAAATTAAGAAGACTGGAAATGAGTTAAATGAAGAAGAACGACCATATTAAAGTAAAGGTAACAAAAATCATAATCCTTCGGTTGTTTATGTAATCAGTGACATGGATTGTTTTGTAGATATATGAGTGAGATTCAAACATACTAAACAGTTATAACAACTGAAGTTGAGGAGGAAACACCACGTGTGCTAGAATAATAATAGTTCTAAATGCATATGATACATTTCATGAAACTTCTCCACTCTCCAACACATGACAATTTGAATTTTAAATATCGTCATTAAATTAACGCTTCACACCTATTGCCGCTTCAAAAAAACAAAAATTTCAACCAAGTAAAATTCATGAAGCCTTTATTATGACTAACATATTTAACTGTCTAATAAAATTTCAGTTAGATGAAACATGAATGCTGAGCTTACCTACTCGCATATTTAACTTCAAGCAGTAGTTATGCCTTCCTACTTTGAAAAGACTAGCGTGACTATTTCTATACCTCCACACTTAATCTGAAGCAATTCTTTTTAACATAATGTAAATTTTAAATTCGGTAAAATCTATACATGTGAGATAACCAACAACCTGTAAATAAAAAACAGAAGAAATTATATTTATTTTTGTACTATTTTTTTTAAAATAAAAACATTTATCTTCGAAAAAGGTTTAAACCAGCGAATAATTTTTAACCAAACAAATATGAAACCGACCGATCTTAAAACTCTCACGTTCAGTAGTGTAAGTTGACCGATAACCAATTTAATATAATATTTGTATTTCAAATAGACAAACAATTTAAGCTTCGACAAATAATATCAAATATGCTCAACGTTCTAAAAAAATTATAATCGTTTTTTAAATATTTTTAGGAAAAATACAAAACTACTAATAATGTTATATAATTTCGAAGATGAACAAATTGGTTTATAATTTATAATATAAATTTTTGAGTGTAACAAGATATTTAGGCTGAAACATAAGATTATAAAATTATATTAACGCAAATCTTAAGTTCAGATTCATTATAAACATGAAAAGTAGATAAATGTGAACCAGTCGAAGGCAATAAGAAAGTCGAGGACAAAGATTCTTGATCTTAATCATTGCCGTGGCATATAGTCGTTGTTTGCTTGTATGTAAGTACGGTTAATGTGTCTAATTTGAACTACTCTCATTTAAATTATCTTTAATTTAATTTTAACATACTTTTGTTTCATATGTAAATTATATTATAACGTGACGATTCATAACTCCAAAATAATTAATTAAAAATAATTAGTAATAGTTATGATTTGGACAGAAACTTAAGTTATGGTAATAAAATGAATCTATTATATTTTTATATCGGAAATATTGCAACTTTAAAAGGGTACGGAGAATTATGGTCTCTGTGTAAAGAAGTTGGGAGCAGGATGTCGTGCCTGCAGACAGACAAGTCAGCGGATGACACGTCAGTAAGGTATTGACCAACCCCACGTGGCTACTCTTTTATCGTGACGTGCAAATTGGGACCACATAGGGTTCTAGCCGTAATTCGACTCCAAATCGGTTTGAAAAATATCTCAAACTTATCTTCTGATATAAAAATGGGTTTCGTTAGATTAGGGCCCTCAATCATAACCAATTCTAAAATTTCGGATTGTTTTTATCCCACGGTTGAGACCCTGTTAATCGGTGGGAAAACTTATTCCGGCGGGTGAAATAGTTTTTCCGCCGGGTGGGAGGGTCTCAACCGGCGGTTGAGAAAGGTTCAAACGCCGGAATAAGGGTAAAATTGTAAAACTTCAAAAACGTTTTTTTTAGGCTGATTAACATATTTTGGACCTGATATTAGCCAAACTGATGTAGCGAAGACTGCGAACAGACTGGTTTCTTTCCTAGGTATCGGAATTGGGTAAAACAGGTACTCAAATCGAAGATTTCGACGAGCCCATCAGATTTAAAAAATGTGACTTTGTCACAAAGTTTGATACCCAGATTCAACATGTAGAGCCTTCGAAAACTAGTTTTAATATTTTAGCGTTATTTTATTTATTTATTTTATTTTAAAACATTTATGTAATTTTCCTTATTTGGAATTAGGGTTTTGGGTCATGCTATATAAAGCATCATATAACCTATTTTGCCGTCAGACTTTGATTAATTGAATTTTGAGAATTACTATTCTGAGTCTCCTTATGTCTCTAACCTAGGGTTAGGGTTTTATCGTTGTCTGTTTCTTCTATTTCCGCTTCGCTACCATATTGGTATGAGAGCCTAATAATTCATGCTTCGCAGATACAGGAAGCATGTTCCGAATATCTCTTGATTTGAATGCTAGAATAGAGAACGACATCTTCCAGTCTACCTGCACAATTGGAGGAAGAATTTGCAAATTTGTAATTGATTCAGATATGTATGAGAATCTGATTTCAGAGGAGGCTGTTCAGAAACTGGCGTTGAAGACTGAAGCTCTTCCATACCCATACATACTGTCAGGACTGATAGAGTACACTGAGGTAACAGTTTCTAAACGGTGTCAAATTGCATTTTATGTTGGTAATTACAAAGATACAGCATGGTGTGACGTAGTTCCTATGGCCGGTGGCCATCTAGTTTTAGGAAGTCCATGGCGATTTAAGAGAAATTCTACTTATGATAGTAGAACAAATCGATACAGTTTTGTGAAAGATGGTATCAAGTTTATATTAGTGCCATCTAGAGTAATGTCCCCAAAACCACCACCAATTAAGGAGTTTCATGCTCAAATTGCACCAGCTGCCGATCTTAATTGTGATGCTAAAACTGTGTCTGACTCCATGTTTGATAGACCAGTCTATGATACACATATTTTTGAAGATGTATCTGGGTTGGTATTTGACAAACCAGTATACGATGAGTATGATGATGATTGGGATGATGAAGATCTAATTGATATTGAGGAGAAACTTGTAGATCGAGATGTTGTCTCAGGCTTCAATACACCAGACTACATCGCTTCAGACTATCTATTGAAGAAGCACTGCAAACTAGCAGATTTTATTGTGGAGATGCATCTTCCAGGTATTTTATGTAATCCTAAAATCAAACCTTTGATTCAGTTTTCAGTGGATGCATGTTGGCGTATTGGAAAAATGGAAGATGATATTTTTGTGTTTGAGATTATGAGTAAATTGATAAAAGAAAAGAATAGTGTTTTAATGGATAAAAGATTAGGTTTTGTAATAGAACCTGGAGGAGTTTTGTGTGATTGTTCGGAAAATAAAAGAAAGAGTAACAAGTTAAAAGTAGAAGATTGCAGTGTTTTGAATCTGCTAGCAGAAATATACTCTGAAGAACTTGAGAAGTCATCTAACATTCAACCAAGAGGAATTGTTACTTTCTGCAAGGGTCTTGGTGTGATACAAGCACAATCTGGAACTGGAAAGATAACAACTTTTTACACGCGCAAGGGTGTTGTGCTTAGTAAATGGGTTTATAAAACAGACATAGAACAAGTGGGTGAAGTATATCTTGTTACTGCTGATCACAGTAATGTCGAGGACATGGTAAAAAGGGACAAAGCTGAGAAACCACTTCTTGAAAAGAGTTGCAGCATTCTGATTCTCACCTATCACACCCTTATGATGGTATCAATTGAAATTGGCGGTGAATACGCTAATATTTTTTTAGTTCTTTCAGTTTTTCCACGTTTCGAATTCGAGGTCGAATTCTTCCCAACCGGGGTAGGATGATGTAGTGAAGACTGCGAACAGACTGGTTTCTTTCCTAGGTATTGGAATTGGGTCAAACAGGTACTCAAATCGAAGATTTCGACGAGCCCATCAGATTTAAAAAATGTGACTTTATCACAAAGTTTGATACCCAGATTCGACATGTAGAGCCTTCGAAAACTAGTTTTAATATTTTAGCGTTATTTTATTTATTTATTTTATTTTAAAACATTTATGTAATTTTCCTTATTTGGAATTAGGGTTTGGGGTCATGCTATATAAGCATCCTATAACCTATTTTGCCGTCAGACTTTGATTAATTGAATTTTGAGAATTATTATTCTGAGTCTCCTTATGTCTCTAACCTAGGGTTAGGGTTTTATCGTTGTCTGTTTCTTCTATTTCCGCTTCGCTACCATATTTTGGACCCGAAATTAGCCAAACCCTATAAAGATTTCTTTTATAAAAAGAAAGTTCAAAGTTGAATGGTACGTACCATTATGTTTGGTACAAAGGTGATATACGGAGGAAATATTGACATCTGCATTATATTATTTTTATTATTATTTTATAGTATTGGTAATGGTAATTTATAGCTTTTTTTCATAAATATTTTCAAATGTATCCGGAACCAAATATTATAGTTATAAATGTCTAAATTTTTGAAAATTTAATACTGTTTTTTTAAAATAATTTTCATTCAATATCTAATTTTCTAGTAACATCTCAAATAACCATGTTTTATTGTAACTATTTTTAATGTTTGAACCAATTTTTTTTAAAAAACTTTTTTAAAGGTTTGTATAGTTCAAACCGGATCTTGGAAAAATAATCCAAAATACTATCGGTTTTTTAAAGATGAACAAGACTCGATGCAACAATGTTTTTATTATTTTTTTAAGATAAATCGTCGGTAACATGCTGACTATGCATAACCAAACATGCGGGACGAAGCATAAAAAACATGTGAGACCAGGCATGAATAAACATGCAAGACTATGTATAAAAAACATGCGCGATCATGTATAAAAACATGCGAGATTAGACATAATAAATCATGCGAGACCAAACATAATAAACATACTAGACAAGGAAAAATAAATTGTTGGTATTTGAAGACGAACAAAACTAGATCCATTAATAATTTTCTTTTTCGTTAGACCCAGTAACATTGGTCTCGCATCTTTATTATTAAGTAGTAAATGTCTCGCATGTTTATTTATATCTGGTCTATCATGTTTATTTATACCTAATCTCGCATATTTTTTGTGTATGGTCTCGCATATTTGGTTATACTTGGTCTCGCATGTTTTTTATGCTTCGTCTCGTATGTTTATTTATGTTTGGTCTCACATGTTGATTATGTATAATCTCGCATGTTGGTCATGCACGATCTTGCATGCTTGGTTATGTGATCTCGCATGTTTGGTTATGCATGATCTTGTTTGAGACTGACGAAAAAATAATTCAAAAAAATTCAAAATATCATTAATAAATTTAGTTTTGTTTGTCTTAAAAAAACAAAGTCGATGCTACTTTCAATTTGTTTTCTGAGCTACGGTGTACAAGATATAGACTTTTTCTTAAATAAAACAAAAAGTTAAAAAGAAAAATTTGGTTAAAAAAAGGAGGGTTAGTTGTGGTTTTTCACCATGGTCGAGGTATATATTGGTAGTATTCAATTTTATAATATTATGTTATAATGAGATAGTTAAATGGGTATTTATTAGTATTTTTCTCATTTTTAATTTTTTTTTGTAAAAATGTAAGTTATTGAAATAAATGAATTGTCAAATATAAATAGTCCATATTGGACTTTAATAAGCGCATAGGCTTAATAAGCTTACAAAATTCACAACTATAAAATCTTAATTGTGAAATTGGTTGAACTGAGAGTTGAATTAATTGGTCCAAGAAGAAGTATTGATCCAAAATTGTGTTCTTTAGTCTATAACAACTGCTCCATTTATTCTTACAACCATTTTTATTCATGTATATTGCTATTGATTTACTCATCTAAGACTTGTAACCAAAAGAGAACGATTATGTAGCTCAAATGAACCACCCGTTTTAGTAATATTAAGTAACCTTCAACTTATTGCAAATTGATGTAGAAGCCTCTAAAAAAACTACCTAATATGTAAAATGATATCAAGTCTAAGGTAACAATACCTAGACATTTTTTAAGAGAATGATTGCCTCAATTGATGAAGAGAGTTATTCAATGAGAAATTACATTAGGTCTTACACTTAAGATTCTATTTCGCTACCCAATCAGCAACAAAATTTTGCTTTATATATACAAGTTTTAAGGTCATTATTGATGTCAAAAGTTATTTGCATCAAGTAATTAACGAGAAAAGATACCGAGGACATACAACATTTGCTAAAAAGGTAAACAAAGTCATAGGCACAATTTCAATGTCTACCATTGACTAGTGAAGATCTTTATATGAAATCATACCATCTAATAGAGCTCTCAACTCAGCAATAACTGGGTTATGTTTCCCATAAAGTCTATCTATAAATGTTACGAAAGAACTTGAAGAGTCCCTGATAATAATACCCCCACTTGATTCACCAGAATGTGAGCAACCTCATTAGAGTTTAATTTCAGTGTATTATTAATTAGAAGAATATGTTTAAGTAACAAAGCTTTAATTTTCCTATTTTGATGGTCAAAACAAATTAAGATCATCAATCCAGATTTTATAAGTTAATAATTTGCACAATCAAGATTAAATAACGTATCAGTAACCTTATCCCTAATGAAATTTGAAGATATTTTTTTTGGCTTCTACTTTGTTTCTCGTAGCCCATATACACCAACATATTAATGTAGGGATTATTGTTCTTATATGAGTTGATTTATTGGTTGATAGGAACCACATCTAATTAAGTACTATATTGTCATGTGATTACTGATTAATATCCTGAAAAGTATTGCAAAATATTTCCATACTTCCTAGGAGGTTTGATAGTGGACAAAAAGATGGTTGATGGATTTAATATTGTTACAAATTAGCATTTTGAAAAACTATACAAATTTTTATTTTAAAGAACAGTATCTACAAATATTAATCCTTTCAGAATCCTCAAAGTAGTGAAAGAATACTTCTTGGGTAATTGAGTTTCAAAGTTTCTTATTTATGATTGATGGAAGAATTTTAGACTTTATTCTTTCAATAATGTTTTTAAATTGAAAAATACCAGTATTATGCATTCCACTTAATTATATCAGGAATTTCTTTATGAATAATAAATTTAATGATTACGCTAATGTCAGATAGTGTGACATTAGCTCTTAATGTTTCCAGATTCCATGACTTACGTTCCCAAAATTGGCTGATTATGTTATTGTTATACCATAAGTTATCATGATTATAAGACATACTAATTAAAGGTTGGTTGAACACCATCTCTTAAGCCAAAAATCAATATTGTTAATGCCAATTTGCTAGTAGATAAAAGATTCAGCTATCTCTCTAACGTTTATTATGCGTTTCTAGATTTTAGAATCTTTAGGTTTTATGTTTATATGTAAAGAATGTTTGTTAAACAATAGATTGAATTCATCATCCTAGTCCATGGAGATTGATTGTTTTTAAATGTAAGCCAAATGTTACACATGAATGTATTTTGGATATTAGTGATTTTTCTAACATTAAGGCTCTCTTCATCATTTTTTATAAAGTTTAGACCGAGTTGACCATATAATCATATTTTTGTTCTCTTTAGCGTCCCAAATAAATTTATTAAACAATATATATAATAAGATGCCATGACCATAAGAACAGATTGAATCAAAACCAATCTGCCTTCAAATGAGAGGTTTTTGTAATCCCATTCTAAAACTTTTCTTTCGTATTTTGTCTACAAGATCATCAAAGTAAAAAATCTTCTTACTTGGATGAATGGTTATACCTAAGTATTTGATTGGAAGGTGACCATGCCTAAATCCAGTGAGATTGTTTATAGCATTGTTAGCTTCTCTGTTTTGATGTTGTGAGGTTAAGAAATATGATTTGTTTTTTCTAATGATATTGTTATATACTCTTTCATAATGTTTAAGGAATTCTTATTTTTTTTTAAATTATTAATGACCCAATTCACGAAGATGATGATATCATCTATATTAGTAAGGAAATTGATTTGAATTCTACTTATGGAAATATAGTTCATTGTGCTGTTGTTTTGAAGTAGATTCGTAAAACCCCTGATGAAGTAATCCTCAATCATAATAAAGAGGTTGGGTGACAAAGGGTCACCATGCCTCACCCCATTAGATTATTTAAAATAACCATAAGAATATGCATTAACAATAACCGAGAAATGTACATTATCAATTCATTTTTAATAGGATTAATAATATGTCTATTAAAACCGAAGCTATTCATGATCTCCATAATAAAGTTAATTGAGATCTTGTCAAATGCTTTGTCCATGTCAAGTTTAAAGATAATATTTCCTCCTCTCTATATTTTGGTGAAGTCATGAGCTAGCTCATGAGTAATTAATTTATGTTCATATATGTTTCTATTAATAACAAAGCCGCATTCATTATCGGAGATGATATTAGGAAGAAGAGTAGCCAACCTATTATTGATTAACTTGGAAATTATTATGTTGAAAACATTACACAAACTTATTGGCCTAAAATCATTCAAGGTACTAAGAGATTCTTTATTAGGGATCATGCACAATGTTGTGGCATAAATCCCCGATGTGGCATTGTTTTCATTAAAGTAATATCTTATAACATTATATATATCATTCTTAATTATTAACCAACATTTAACATAGAATTTAGCATCAAAACCATCCACCCCAACGACATTATAAGGGTTAAGGGCATGGATGTTTTGAGAATTTCATCATCAAATGTGATGGAGATGGGGTATTCATTGTCCTGGTCATAAATAATGTTTGGTATGTACTTTGAATGTTATCATCAGTGTTGATAGATTTTAGAGAGTTTAGAATGTTCTTAAAATGTTAAAATGTTGAATTTCATAAAACATCTTGGTCCTCAATCCACGAATTGTCCTGGAATATTCTATGTATTCTATTTTTAGCTTTTCAATTATTTACATATTTATGGAACCAGAAGTATTCGTGTCTCCATTTTTTGCCTAGGAAGTGGCACTCCTAAAAATTCATTCTTTGGCAAAAAGGTTCAAGTAATTTGCTTTAGCCTTAGAGAGTCTGATTTTATCAACCATATTTTTAGAAATTTTAAAGCAGGATTTAAGGCATTTTGCCTATTCTTCATCATTAGCTATGTTGTCAAATATATTACCAATTTTTTTCATTATTTTAATCTTTGTCTATATCTCTTTAACTTAGCCCAGAACACATGTAAGGGTGTACTAGATGATAAGGATATAAAATATTGAGGACCATAATGTAATAAGTAAAATCTTATATGAAAATTTGTATAGTTAAGGGATAGATTTAGAGTTTTATATGAAGATAAAGAACTAACATGTAATTAAACCTTTTGTGTAACTAATTCTGTTACATTAAGTCTTGATGCATATATAATGGCCAATGCTAAATTTAATAAAGAGGACAAAAGATGACACTTTCACTTGTGAACACTCTTCTTCTGTTTTACTTTATTTCTCTAAAATCAACCTCATTCTTTCTCTCTCTATCTCTATAACCAGATTTAATTCTCACCAATTAACGACCACAGTGGGAGTTGATCGATCGATACCTTGATTTCATGATACAAAACTAGAAGCAATTGATTTCTTGATTCACTTTAGTTGTTCTTAATCGATTCTTTGTAATTGTTTTGGATTGATAATGAAACCAAAGAATGAAAAAGATCCTTTCGTTCGAAAGGAAATTGAGACGTTAAGATCTGATTTGTATGGAAGAAAATGTAAGGTAGATGAGTCAATTCCACTTTGTCAGACTCACTTAAATATCAAAACTCGAATGAATGAGCTGGTAGATAATATTACGGTATTAAATGAGAAGTATGTTCAACGAGAACATGAAATTCAATTAAGAAGGCTTAAGTCTGAGGTGCAAAAAGTAGAGGAGAAATACGAGTTAGAAAGTCAATCTGGTCGACTTATACAACTCAACAGAGTCAGAATGATCGTAGGAAAATACATTTTGAATCTGATAGAGAGCATTATACTTTGAGAAAGGAGAAAAAAATAAGCATATGTATATTGAATCTAATGGTGATGAGTTTGACATTTCGGAATCTGAGGGATCATCTAGGCAAAAACACTATCGAAGATGTTCGAAAGAAGAAAGAAGTCGGCATCGAAAATCGCACAATGAGAGAAAATTCAAAAGGGATAATGTACCTAATGATTTAAAAGAATTAATATGGTGCAAGGGGAATACATATCACCATTTCACAAGTGAAAATGATCGGAATTTATATGCTTTTATGGGAATGACAGGAGATGATCAATATGTATAAGAAGTAGACTAAAGAAATTCTCGTTTAACTGCTGAAATTAGGTCTATTCCATTTCCAAAGTGTTTTGATATTTCAAAGGTCGAAAATTTTGATGGGACACAAGATTCTGATGACCATATCGAACAATTAAAAACTATATGATAAACTTTAAAGATGACGATAAACTGGTTTGTAGAGCATTTTCTCAAACCTTCAAGGGAACTGCATTGAAATGGTACAACAAGATTCTAAAGGGTTCCATTGCAAATTTCAGGGATTTCTATAAGATTTTCGACGATATTTTATGGGTAGCAAAGAAATGCGAGCTAATGGTGACAGCATAATACAGTGTAAGCAGGATTTGGGTGAAAAATTGAAAGATTATACAAAGCACTCTGTTTTAACAAAAGCAGGGCTAGATGATTGTGAGGAGTTAATATCAATGACAGCTTTCAGAGAAGGTTTATTACCAGGAGATTTAGCTAATGAATCAACAAAGAGGAGAGCATTAACTTTTGGAGCTCTTATAACACAAGTCAAAGATCAGATTAAAGTGAAATAGTCAACCCGGGTTTGAGGTGGAGTTGGATCCAGCGAAAATAATTTTGGACAGGTGACAAATAATCAAGGAAACACTTCGAATTATCAACCACCACGTCCAAAGGTCAATTACAACTTACCTCCTCGAGCCAGAGTGACTTATTTTCAAGGAGTATCAACCGATCAGCAATATAGGCCATGATAGAATGTGTGGGGTAAGACCAGAGTAGTACGCAGAAAACACTGAAAGTGTTGCTTTTATTTATGAAATATCCAAAGGTTATGTGATTTTTAAAAATCCAACTCTAATAAACAGATCAAGAGAAGAGCGTAACAACAAATTTTGTAGATATCATAATGATATTGTGCATGATACTGCTGATTGTATTGCTTTGAAGAAAGAGGTACATTTTTAATAGAAAATAGAAAGTTAGTTGCTTTTGTTAAAAGCCAAGATAGTTGCATTATTATAGGGTTATGCCTTTTGGATTGAAGAATGCTGGAGCAACGTATCAGATGTTAATGAATAAAGCCTTTGCTTCTCAGATTGGAAGAAATATTGAGGTGTATATTGATGATATATTGGTGAAAAGAAAAACTTATGATAGGTACTTGGAGGAATTGGAGGAGACATTTTTGAATTTAAGAGCTACTCGATTGAAGCTAAATCATGAGAAGTGTACCATTGGAGTTCGATCATGAAATTTTGGGGGTATGTTATTAGTGAAAAGGGGAGAGAAGCTGATCCAGAGCAGCTAAAGGCTTTGGTATCAATGACATCACCTCAAACTATTAAGGAAGTACAAATCTTGATAGGAAGGTTAGCTGCTCTTAATAGATTTATTTCAAGGTTTTCTGACAAAGTTTTTCCTTTTTTCCAAGTATTATGAAGGCCAAACGAGTTTAAGTGGACATCAGATTGTGAAATAGTATTTTCAAGCATTAAGGAACTTTTGTCATCACTAGAGATATTGGTTAAGCCTCGAATTGGAGAGCAACTCTTTCTGTACATTGTAGTGTCAGATTTTGATATGAGTAATGTGTTGATAAGTGAAGATTCAAGAATTTTGAAGCCAGTCTATTATGTCAGTAAGAGTTTGTTGGCATCAGAAAAAAGATATTTGAAGCTTGAAAAATTGGCACTAGGTTAGTGGTGGCTGCTAGGAAGATGCGTCTTTATTTTCAAGCTCACACTATGGTGGTTCGAACTTCATTCCCATTAAAAAAAAATTTACAGCGTCCTGACATTTCTGGTATGATGACCAAATGGTCAGTAGAGTTGGGAGATTTTGATATCATTTTTCTCCTCGAACAACTATCAAGGCTCAAACCTTAGCTGTTTTTTGTTGAATTTCATTCAAGTAGATCAGATGAGGAGATAGACAAAGAGGTCTTGCCAGGAAATTCGATGTGGATGGTTCAAACTGATTGAGTTTCTAGTATTTTGGGATCCAATGCAGGAGTCCAATTGATTGTTCCAAATACGGAGGCAATATTTCAAGCTATTAAATTTGGTTTTCATACATTAAATAATGAAGCTGAATTTGAAGCTAAATTGGATGGTTTAAGGCTTGCGAGCATTTATGGGGCAACTTCAGTTCGCTTAAAGATAGATTAACAATTAGTTGCTTATCATGTGGCCGATGTTTCCGAAGTTAAAAAAGATCACTTAATTTTGTATCTTCGTGAGCTTCGAAATTTGACTATTTTGTTTGACTACATTATTGTATACCATATTAGTCGAGGATACAATACAGTTGTTGATTCTTTGAAAACCATTTCTTACACAAAAGGGTATCCTTGGATATTGTTACAAGATATTCCTTCGATTGTAACACGGTCAGAGCAATTTAAATATGCAAAAGAAGTATTTATCACACCATATATAATTCGAAATGATTGGAGAACTGATATCCTAAATTTCTTGTTAAGAGGAACGTTTCCTCAAGATGTGCAATTGGATACAAAATTAAAGTATAAAGCTCACGGTTATATTGTATTTGATGGGTGTTATACTAGAAATATTTGAGTAGGCCATTGTTTTGTTGTTTGGATAAACAAGTGTCTGAGAAGATTTTATCCGAGTTGTATAATAGTGAGGGTTTAACATATTATGGATTCAAGGCTTTGACACGTCGGATTTGTTGGCGGGCTATTATTGGCCTTAGATTATGAACGATGCTAAAATTTTGGCTCGAGGTTGTGATACTTGTTAGAGATTTTCCAATTTTATTCACAAACTTGCAGTTCCACTTATGTTCATTTCCGAGGCCATCCCTTTTGACAGATAGGGAATATATTTAGTAGGACCATTGTTTGTGGCTTTTGGAGAATGTCAAATGATTATTGTGGTAGTGGATTATTTTTCGAAGTGGGTAAAGGCTGAACCGTTGTCTGGAACAAAAACCAAAGATGTTATTAAGTTCACGAGCCATCAAAGTATTAAGTGTGGGATTCGTGGCTCACCAAGGCTAAACAATGGAGCCAGGAGATACCAGTTTGGGTTGCTCAACCGAGGATTGGTCACTCATATGAGGGACCCGTTTTAAGTGCAGGGTCTTGGTTTAATAGATTTTTAAAAATGGTCACTTAGTTGAGTAATCCCTTTAAATGAAGGATCACTCAGGTGAGAAACCCATTTTAAATATAAGGTTGAGTCCATAAATGTAAGAGGAGCTGCTCAGTTGAAGGGGCCTCATTTATATAAGATTTAAGGTCTAACGTTTCAGAATGGTTCACCTAGACAAACAACCCTCCTTTAATGGAGGTATTTGGATTTAAAGGCTTAGAAGGGGGTTCTCAGTTAATGACCCTCCTTTAAATGAGATTTAGGGTTTGAAGGACTCAAAAAGAGTTTATCAGGTGAAAGAACATCTTTTAGATGGGCTCGTTGGTTTTAAATACTTGGGAGCACTCACTGAGGTGAGAGACGCATCTGCTAATGTGATTTAGGTTCTAAGGATTTAGAAGGGGTCATTCTGGCCAGAGAAACTTTTTTATATGTGGCCTTTAGGTCTAAATGCTTATCAAGGGTCATGTATGGTGAAGACGAAATTTAACTTTAGGGTAGTTTTGGAAGATATTTTATTTATGTATGGAATTACATAATTAATATATTATAGGGAGAGAAAAGAGGTGTTTTACTTAATATTTTTAGAAAAAGTCAAACTCATTTAATACTGTTGGTTGAATTATTATACTCTCTTTGAAATATATGAGCCATTTGGGTCGGGTCATTAATTCGGGTCAATCTCATGAGCCCTCAAGCCTATAAACAATATAATAAGCACTTAGCTCAACCACTAAACTTACTTAGCTAACTTCTTATTCATCAAGTTTAATTGTATGGTCCGAACTACCCCTCTAAATAAATTCTGACCCACTTTACTATAAAACACATCCAAAATTATCCAATCCTATCAGCTAGCCCCCTTAGCTCTTTCTGAATTATTTCGGGAGAGCTAATACTGCAAATGATTTCCGAACTACATCCGAAAGAGGTTATCAAGTCTCTTTTTTACTTAAAGGTCACAATTTTAACCGGTTAGTAATTTCAAGACACTTGTCATGTAGTCATTAGGTCTACTGAAAGGTTTCTCTCTTGGTAATGGTACCTATTACTAAAAAAAGAAAAGAAAGCAACTACATTTAATAGTCTTTCCTAATTGTTACCGTTAGTTCATTTCCATATTAAAACAATCAAGTGCATCTTCCTTACTCATATATAACGGTATTGAGTGAGAAATATATTAATTTTCATAGTTCTAGATAGGTAAAAGCTCCAAATTTTACCCAAATTTCTCTTTTGTTCTTCTAGTTTCTTTCAAAGTTTGTATGTTTATAGCAAGGACTGCTAAAGGAGGTTGGCACAATTTTTCTGAGTTGGAGGAAGAAAAAAGGCAAGCCATAATCTAGTTTCTTTCAAAGTTTGTATGTTTATAGCGAGGACTGTTAAAGGAGGTTGGCACAATTTTTCCGAGTTGGAGGAAGAAAAAAGGCAAGCCATAATTGTTGTCATTACTTGTATCTCTAGTAACTCAAATTCTAGAACCAGACAGAAGTTCATATGGTAGATAACCCTCTGCTTCTAAACTCAGCCCCCTTGCGCAATCTCCTACCATCCACTATCAATCTGATCAATCATCTAAGACTCCCTCAGTAAAAGTTGTTAGCCATCCTAAACCTCCATCAACGTTCATTGCTATGGGGTCGGACATTGGAGAAAATACTCCTTGTAGGCTTACAAGACTCTCTAAGGCTAAAAATAAGCCTTCCACATCGGAGAAATAAATGAAGAAACCATTAGAGGTTTCTACTGATACCAGCAATCTCTCTCAACAAATAATAAACTAAGGGGGAAACCATCATTACTACTCTTCCAACAGCTTCCTCTACTGAGCTTCCTCATATTGAGAAATATAACCCTGGTACTCAGGTCGGTGATCTAGTAGAATTGGGACCACAGATGATAGAAGAGAAAATGGATGACAAGACATCAAATTGTATTGGGGACACTAAAAAAGAAACTCGAGAAAAAAGAAAAAAAAAGACTTTATGATAGAGTCCGAACCTCTTTCAGAATGTCTGGTTGGGTGAGTCGATCCCAATTTCACTAAGGTTAGCATCAAATACTTGTTGGCTTTACACAAAATATCTTATGTATACATTCACACAATTAACTTGGGTAAGCTTTGGAGCAAGTGAAGGTTTCCTGCATCAATTAAAGTCAGGATTCCAATCCCTAAAGAGACTATGGTAGACTGAAAATCATGAGAGATGGTGGTGTACACTGCAGTACTTAATTGGATCTCAGGTTTCCTTTAGACCTAGAAATTGTGAGATATGTTCACTTAGTGAAACTATGCCCAAGTCAATTAAGTCCCAACGCTTGGTTTAGACTTTCGGACAGTATTATAGCTTCAAAGCTATCAAGGATTCTGATCCCCATTGAGCAATTTGCAACTATGGTTGGTAACATTCATCTTATTATTTTAACATAGGAAATTACTATAAAGTAGTTAATGATTTACTGGAAGTTGATAAACCTTGAAAAATCCAATTTCTCTTTATTAGTGGTACTTAGGAAAATGGAAGAAAAATTACCTCTAAAGGAAATCCGAGTATGCTTACAAGATACCGGAAGTCCTCATGCAAGTATTTTTATTTTAAAAGATTTATTTTGTTATGTTGGATATTGATTCTTACGTCAGATTTATTTTATAGTATTTTCCAAGCTATTTTCACAACACATTGAAGATGGGAAAGTAACTTTCACCAAACGACATCAGTGGGCAGTCAAAAAATGGTCAAATGGATTTCATAATTGTTTTACCACAGGAAATATGTTGAGAGATCACATATAAAGAACAAATCTGATCCGTGAGATCTCATGGGAATAGTTCACTACCCCTTCATGATCTTCTTATATTCTTAAGAGGACGTAGGAAGCTGATGGCAATATTTTCCTACCATCCAGAAACATAAATCCCAATCATCTTGATAAGATTAAGAAACAAAAGAAGAAGAAGAAAAAGAAGAAGAAGAAAAAGAAGAAAAATAAAAAAGATGAGGAGAAAAAAGAGGAGGCACCATCTCAAGTCATTTCCGAACTGGGAAGCATGGGACCTCCGGATGAAATCGATGCAGCTCTATTGGAAGCTATGGCGGTTACTATGAGGAAGATTAAAGATCTTTCGGAATCTTTGATGGTTAAAAATAAGAAGGGGCATAAAAGAACTAAAGAATGCAGTGATAAAAGAGAGTAAAAAATAAGAGAACTGTTATTGTTTCAGAGATCATACTTTGAAAAGAATCTCCTCATACCATTACTTCTACTGAATTTCTTCCTCAAGCAGAAGTATATGTTGATCCTTCTTCCCCTTTACTTCATGCCGCTGATAGACCCTCTTTCGAAGATGTCAATCAACTAGATGACATATGAAACTTATGAAACTTTAATTTTGAATATTTTGATACTGTTTTCCCTCATAATACTACCATTGCCAACGTTGTAACACATGATGGGGAGTTCTTCGAAGTATCAAAGGTGGTGTGGTTAATTTTCGTCTGAGAGTAAATTTGTAATTTGTTTTAGAGTTTTTGGAGGTGTGTAGGTGTTTTATGTTTGAGTAGAGACTAGAGGGAGAATTAAGCAGCCTGGTTGTATTTAATTTTCATTATTAATATTAAATGCAGGTGGTTGGGTATTTATACCCTTATATTTGGGCTTTATGGGTTTTCAGGTCATGTTTAATGGACACGGGTCATGTTCAAAGACCCATGAGATCTGAGTAGAAGAGCAAGCTGCTTAGTCAAGAAGTGTTTAGGTTTTTAAGTACTTTAGTCATAGTTCGAACAGTTCAATGAGCTAAGTGTTCGAACTGCCATGTCCGGTCCAGTCGTCTTAGTCCGAACTGTCCTCGTCCGGAGGGGTAGCAATATTCGGACTCATTAGGAGCCCCTTTTTTAGGTGTTTGCTCAAATACCTTTGCCAAAAACCTGAAAAACAGTCCGATGTCAGGGGCAGTTTTAATCCGGACAGGTCTTTCGACTTGTGTTATGGCTTTATCCGGACTGATAAAGCTTTGTGAATCCAAACGGTTTTTAGCCAGAGTTTATGGGACACGTGTCACTTTTTGGTTGGTTTCTTCAGCCCTTTTTTCACCTTGAATCTCGCACCCACCTTCTTCGAAAAGCAACCTCTTCATTAAAGAGGGTGACATAAGCGCCGTCTTTTAATCATTACCAATCTTTTCGAATTCTCCTAGGAATCAAACTCCTTTTTCAGATTTACTATAAATTGAAATGCTTTCTACTGTTTCACCATCACTCTCGTTTTTTCCCTGCAAATGCTCAAATCTTTTTCTCTCCAAAACAAATTTTTACCCAGATTGTTTATGTTCACGGCTCGGAACGCTTTGATCAAAGGCGGGTGGCTCAACCTCTCTAAATTAGAAAAGGTGCAAAAGGTTGAAAGGGAAAGGCGCATTGCAACAGGCTTACCCGCTTCACCCATCGACAAACCAGTGACTTCACCCACAAAATCAGACCAAGGCTCTTCCTCCATAAAGTGCATCAAACCGAAGAAGTTATTTCAAACCAATCTTTCACCTATTATCTCAGGCTCCTCGGTTCAAGAGTCGGAACCCATCGTTGAACCAGATTTAACAGTTACAAGCTTTAAAAAACCCTCCTCTTTCTTAGCCATGGGGTCAGACGCTAAAACTTCTCCTCAGAAGTTAGTTGACCGAAGAAAAAGCCGGCTGGTCAAGGGTCAAGTTTCTAAGGGCACCCCTTCAAAATCGGGTGCCAAGGACAGTAGTACTGGGTCAGAGGCACCCATTAGAGCACCAAAGGAAAGGCTGTCCGGTCCAGAGGGCACTGGTTCAAGTCCTCGAAGAGAAATGTCTACACCAGAGCCCCAACCGGAGGCCAGGAACTAAGAAAATACTGAAACTCAACAGTCCGGAAGTCAGGCTGAGCCAAATCTAAACCTTCCCCTTACCACTGCTACTGAAAACCCCTCATCAATCATGGAGGAAGTAATGGAGGACTCTATCGAAGAGGCTCCATTCGAGTCTGAGCCTTCCGGACAAACTAGTGGTGGTGTTACTGCTCATAAGGACAAGGGCAAAGAAAAGTTGTGCTTGAGGCATCCGGATCTACCGGAGTGTCTCAAAGGAAGGGTGGGGCCTTGTTTTCACAAGGTCAATGTTAAGTACCTCCTCGCCCTGTAAAAGATCAACTACGCATTCATCCACACAGCTGAGCTGGGCCGGATGCGTACGAAATGGGGAATTCCGGAGAACGTGAAGATAAGAATTCCTATAGACCCCGAAACTCCCATGGACTGCAAGTTGAGCGAGATAGTCATCTTCACGGAGCTGTTTAATTGGGGGCTCAGATTCCCCTTGGACCCAGAGATCGTCAGATACTTTTATCTGATAAAGCTCTGTCCAAGCCAGCTGAGTCCCAATGCTTGGTACACCCTTATGGCCTGCATTATGGCCTCTAGGCTCTCCGGGATCCCTCTACCATTGGAGGAGTTTGCTGCTGTGGCCAGCCTCTGTAGAAACCCCCACATCCCTTTTTACCACTTCAATTTGGGGGACAACTTCAAAGCTGTGGATGACCTGCTAGAGTCGGAGAGGAACTGGAGGACTCAATTCCTATTTGTAAGTGGGGCTTGGGAAAACGGGAGGAAAATCAAGGCCGGAGTCAACCCAAGTCTCCTCACCAGAAGATAGAGGAGTGATCGTAGGACTTTTTCTTTATATTCTTATCTCTTCTTTTATCAAATTTGCTTAAATTGACAGTTTTTATCTTTTTTCTTAACAGTGCTACCCAAAGATTTTACGGACTACCCAAAGTCCGGACAGGTCACTTGCACGAAGATTAATACTTGGGCTTCTGAACGGTGGGGGAACCGACCACGATGCCTTCACGGGGGGCAACTTAGCAAGATCCCACCTCTGGAATACTATTGGCCGGAGGGATTTAACTTGGGAAGAGCTCACCACTCAACCCCCTCCGGATGTAGTGCTCAAGAGGACACACGAACCGGATGGAACACTTTACTTGCCAGGCCGGGCCAAGGCCCCGAGCAAAATGAAAGGAAAAAAGAAGAAGGGCAAGAAAGTGGTAGGTGGAGCGGACCCTGCCGAGGTAGAGGAAGCTGCTTTAACCAATCCGGAGGGGCCACCCCCAAGCCAGATTGATGCTGCTCTCTTGGAAGTGGTAGAGCAGGAAAGTGTTAGGCAAGAAGCTCACTCCCCAACACCCCCAAGGGCTTCCAAAAGAGACCGTAAACGGGGAGCTGAAAGCAAGGATAGGTAGGCCAAGAAGAAGAAGACCTCTAAGGGTGATGAACTTTCTCTCCGGCCTCCGGAGCCTCTCCCCCAGGTTGATCCTACTGACCCAACACAAGCAGAAGAGATACCTCGGGACTTTCAAAATGATGAGGTCGAAGGGGGAGGTCTTAGCATTGATGGGGTAGACATCACTGGTCTTGGTGGGCTTGGTGAGTACTTTATCAACCTCCCCAGCGACGATTTTGCTGGGCCTTACCTCCCTCAGAGTACTTCAAACACCGTCACTTTTAATGGTAAGACTTTTACTGTTTCAAGTGAAAGGGACATTATAGCTCACTCTTTATTAAGTAGTGTTCAGCCGGTGCTTGCTTTGGAGAAGCAAGTTCGAAGTCAGGCCGACATTATCAAAGACCTCAAGTTTGATAAGGAGAGGCTGTCCGATGACCTTCTCACTGCCACTCAACATGCTAATATTTTAAAGGGGGAGAACGAGGAGCTGAAAAAGAATCAGGAAGGGTGGACCACCAAAGTCGCTACTCTGGAAGACACCATCAAGGATCTCCGAGAGAAGTTGTCCGGAGCAGAGAAAGATCTCAACTCTTCAAAAGAGGAGACTAAGGCCAAATGACCAAATTATCAACAACTTGATCAGTGACAAGATTGCGCTTGAGAACACAGTGTCCAAGGCTGCAGAGGAGAAAGCTGATCTGTTAAGGGAGCAGGAGGCCAAAATCCAAGCCAAGATCGATGCTTATGCCAACAACGTGATCGACACTCAAGAGAAAATGTATGCCAAGGTGAAATCATACATGGTCCTGCTCTTCCATGAGAAGTTCCCGAAGAGGAACTTGGGTGATTTATGGCTTCACGTAGAGTATGAAGACCTTCCCTTCCACACCATGGCTGATGGAGACTTGCATGACTACTCCAGTGCTTCCTCTTCTGACAAGGCAGAAGAAAATGTCGGGGAGGGTCCTCCTGAAAAGAAAGACGATCCCAAGAGGAAGAAGAAAATGGATGAGGCTGAGCCATCTTCAAATGCTCAGTCTTAAATTATGAATTATTTTTTACTTTTCACGTTATCTAAACTAAAGTCCTTGGAAGGCCAATGCACCTTTTTTGTAAGCGTGTCCGGTATCTAACCGAATAGATCTTTTACTCTGCTTGACAATTTGAAAGTCCTTGGAAGGCCAAGGAACTTAAGTTATTTCAATGAATATCCTTGTTTTGCACAATTCTCACATTCTTTCATAGTCTGTTTCAATTTTGATGGCTAGTGTTTAAATAGCCCTTAGTTATTTCATAGTGCGAGTGTTTAAATTCTCCGATGACGAATGTTTAAGTGGTCATCACTCTTTTATTTCAATCCGGATGGTGTGACAAAAGACAAAGTAAGAACACTTCGGAATTTTTTTAAGAAGGCATCAAATTTCATTAAAAACTCGGACACCTCATTAAAACCTCCCTGCGCCACCAGGGTAGGAAAGAATATGCCCCCAAATATTTACATGGATGTTTAAACAAGTAAATATTTACACAAATGCTACTCCAAGTACATCCGGAGATGTTCGATATTCCAAGGGTGGGTCAAAACTCTTCCATTCTTGTCTTCTAGCCAATATGTTCCAGTTTTAAGCCTTTCAAGAACCATATAAGGTCCTTCCCAAGTCGGGGCCAATTTGCCGAGCAGCTTCTCTTTAGTGTGTAAGAAGACTTTCCTTAACACCTTGTCCCCCGGCTGGAAATCTCTTCTTTTAACTCTAGAAGCAAATCTGCTTCTCATCAAACCCTGATAGTGTGCAGCTCTAAGGTGAGCTTTAACTCGTCTTTCCTCTACCAGGTCAAGCTGACCTCTGATCGCCACTTCGTTAGCGCATTCAGAGAAATTGTGAACACGAAATGATGGGAGAGTTGCTTCTATGGGAGCTATTACATCCATCCCATAAACCAAGGCAAATGGTGATTCCTGTGTTGCAGCCCCAGGCATTGCCCGGTAGGCCCACAAGACCTCTTGTAGATAGCTAGGCCACTTTCCAGCAGCCCCTTCCAGATTCTTCTTTAAACCGGACAGTATAGTTCTGTTAGCCACTTTAACCTGACCATTTGCTTGTGGGTGGAAAGGTGAAGAGAAACAATGGTGTATAACCCTTGAGGCACAGAAACTCTTCATTTCCCTATTGTCGAACTGTGGCCCATTATCTGTCGTAATCTTTCGTGGAACACCAAATCTGCAACAAATGTTGGATAAAATGAATTTTATAACGACTTTTGATGTTGTTCCTGCCAAATGGGCTGCTTTAATCCACTTCGAAAAGTAATCGATTGCAACAATTATAGTTTTGCACCCTCCGGACGCCATAGGGAGAGGCCCCACTAAATCCAACCCCCATCGAGCAAAAGGTATAGGCTCATAAATTGATTCTAAAGGAATGCCTGGGACATAAATTTCATTGCTGTATCTCTGGCATGGGTCACACCTTCTTACCAGCTCTTTAGCATCCTGCATGATAGATGGCTAATAGTAGCCAGCCAGTAAAACTCTCCTTGTTAGAGCCCTGAATCCATAATGAGCTGATCCCTCGCCATCATGCAATTCGGAGAGGACTACTTGAGATTCATCATCCCCCAAACAACGCAGAAGAGGTTTACTGTAAGACTTTTTATACAGAATGTATCTCAGTACGATAAAACCACGAGCCTTGTGTTTCAGTTTTCTTGCCGTGATTTATCCGGAGGCACGATGCCGTCGGAGAGGTATTGCAGGAGAGGAAATCTCCAATCCTGAGGTTGTTTCACTTGTACTTCAAAAATTTCTTCTTCTTTACCCATATTAAGTTGAATGGAGGGGCTCTCCAGCACATGAATCCATGGATACGACTCTGTGTATGCTATGGTTGCCAATGAATCTGCCAACTCATTTTCTGTCCGGGGTATATGTTCATAAATAATGCTTTTAAACTTGAGTGCTTCATTTTTAAGAAGAAGTAAATACTTTACTAGCTGCTCCTTTTTAGCTTCAGATTCACCTTGGCATGGTGGATAAGAAGCTGAGAGTCACTCAATAGCTTGACCCTCTTAGCCCCACAAATAAAAGCTAACTTCAAACCAGCTATAGCTGCCTCGTACTCAGACTCATTATTGGAAGCCCTGAAAGCAAAACATATAGCATGGTACATTTTGTCACCATATGGAGAAGTCAAGCACACCCATGCACCACATCCCATAGTGCTGGATCCACCATCCGTCCGGACGACCCAGACCTTTTTGTCTTTCATCTCAGTAGTCTGCTCTGAATCTCTATCAGAGTGGAATTCAACAAAAAAATCAGCTACAGCTTGGGCTTTGACTGCTGTTCGGGGAGGAAAATCTATATCGAAATCCCCTAATTCTACCGACACTTAGTCATCCTACTTGAAATGTCTGCCTTTTGGAGAACATTATTCAAAGGAAAAGATGTTCGGACGATAATAGGATGAGCCTGGAAATAAGGCCTCATCTTTCTTGCAGCTATCACCAGGGCCAATGCTAATTTTTCAAGTTTCAAATAGTGCATTTCTGCATCTATCAAGCTTTTGCTGATGTAGTACACTGGATGGGGGTAATTATCCTCCTCCCTCACTAACACAGCACTGATGGCACAACTTGAAACTGCCAAATATACGAAGAGTGTTTATCCATCAACTGGTTTAAATAAGGTTTTGGGAGAGGACAGATGCTTCTTTATTTCATTGAAAGCCTCATCACACTGTGATGTCCAGTCCAATCCCTTCGCACCCTTCAAGGTTTGAAAAAACGGGGCGCATCTGTCCAAAGACCTTGAGATAAATATGTTCTTATGGAAAAGGCTCCATTTGAAATAGAGCATTAAGCTGGTCCGGATCGGGCTGTATCCCTTGCTCACTTATTATATAACCTAGGAACTTCCTGGATTGCACTCCGAACACACATTTTTCTGGATTTAACTTCAAATTCACTTTCACTAAGTTTGTAAAAGTTTCTTGGAGGTCAGCCAAGTGCAATTTCTCATCCACACTTTTCACCATCATGTCATCGATGTATACTTCCATATTCCTTCCAATCTGATCAGCAAAGGCTTTGTTCACCAATCTCTGATAAGTAGCCCCAGCATTTTTCAACCCAAACGGCATTACTTTGTAGCAATGAAGACCCCTGTCAGTGACAAATGTGGTATGCTCTTGATCCTTCAGATCTACTTGGATCTGATTGTATCCGGAGAAAGCATCCATAAAGGATAGCAGCTTATTCCCAGAGGTGGAGTCTACTAGCTGGTCAATCCGGGGAACTGGATACAAATCTTTTGGGCAAGCCCTATTGAGGTCTGTGAAGTCAATACACATGCGCCACTTGCCATTTTTCTTTTTCACCAGGACCGGATTGGTAGTCCACAAAGGATATTGAGACTCCTTGATATGCCCCATCTTTGTGAGCCTGTCAACCTCTTGCACAATAACATCAGCCTTTTCCTTGGAAAAAGCCCTTCTCTTTTGAACCACTGGTGCTACGTCTTTCCAGACAGATAGGTGATGTGATATCACATTTGCTGGAACCCCAGTAACATCAGCATTGCACCAAGCAAAAACATGATGATGGCTCTTCAAAAACTCTAACATCTCACTTTTCAGATCGGGTGGCATTCTAGACCCTATCTTGACACTTTTTCCTTCTTCTAAACAATGTGTTTCTACCTCTTCGACTGGTATTAATACTCCAGGGGCCTCTCTGGGGTCATCAATTTTACCCTCACCCCCAGAAATCCCTTCAAATTGCTATTGCTCGTTGATACGAACTGCCCCCAACGTCTGGGGCGCCAGGGCTGTAGCATAACATTCCCTTGCAACCTTTTGACTGTTTCGGACAACTCCCACCTGTCCTTGAACAACATATTTCAAACATTGGTGGACTGTTGAAGCCACTGCATGCATCCTCGAGAGCCAAGACCTCCCTAGAATAGCATTATAGTAAGTGGGAAAATCTACCACAATAAAAAGTATCCTGACCATCTTCTTGAAAGGGCCCTTGCCCAATAGAACTTCCTCTTCGAACTCCCCGATCACATCTGCTGAGTTGCCAGTAAAGCCCACAATTGATCTGTCCGAACTCTGAATTACGGCTGGATTTTTCATTCTCTTGTAAGTGGTTAAGAAAAGGATATTGGCTGAGCTTCCAATATCCACCAAAATTCGTCTTATGTCATTGCCCCCAATGGATGCTCCTATGACAACAACATCTTCATGAGGGCCAGCTATATCTCTTAAATCCTCTTCATCAAAAACAATGAAGGGGAATGGAATTTGCGATTGATAGGAAGTCATGCCTCCTTCTAGCTGGGTAGCTAAAGTATGAACGTGCCTCTTCCTCGAAGAAGCAGTAGGAGCTGTCATAGTATCCCCTCCGAAAATTGTAAGTGACTCAAAAAACTTAATGAGCCTGGAGACTGTCCTAGAACATTCCTCAATGGCACCCACTCTATTTCGAGTTGGATCAGGATCCAAGTATTCAGATTCCACATCAAACCTTTCGATTATAACCATGGCTCCCTCCGGAGCAGCATTACTTGGATCAACCCGGTGAGTATTGTCAGGCCTATTACCTCCTCTTCTTTTGACATAAGCACCCATCTTTCCCCTCTCAATCAAGTTCTGAACTTCTTGTTTTAAAGATATACAATCATCGGTGGTATGACCAGCATCATTGTGATACTGGCAGAAAGAGTTATTGCGGTGTTCTCTAGGAGATTGCAGTGTGGTCGGTCTTCTATAGTGCACCTCTTCCTTTGTTTTGTCATAAATGGTGGCCACACTTTCTTTCAATTCTGCGAACCACTCCGGTTGAACCCAAGACGCTCTCTTATTTCTGGATTGCTGACTCTGAGCAGGTGCAGCTGGCTGAGATTGAGCTTTAGCCCTGCCATGCCCCTGTCCGGTCTCCTTCACCTTGTTTCCGGACTGATTCTGATTGGGGTTTGGTGCCACCGGGGTAGACCTCACCTGCCTGTGCACCCTAGTTTTCTTTGTTTCATCAACGTTAATCTGTTTTCCAACCTGATTTAGCAACCCTCCCCAAGTCATGGCCTTCTTTCTGGTCACCGAATCAGCCAAATTCCCAGGGTTCAAGCCATGTCTTAAGGTGCTATTGCCACTTGCTCGAAGCAATCAGCCAACCCATTCTTGGTGTTCACAAAACGACTTGTATATTCTTTTAAGGATTCGTTCGGTTCCTGGGCACAATGGATTATTGTGTCCCCGTTGCCCTTTAATTCTTTACTCCCAACGAACTGCCTTCGAAAGGCTACCCAAAAAGTATCGAAATTCTTGATACAGCCTTGTGGTATGCTGTTATACCATTAAATGCAGGTGGTTGGGTATTTATACCCTTATATTTGGGCTTTATGGGTTTTCGGGTCATGTTTAATGGACCCGGGTTATGTTCAAAGACCCATGAGATCTGAGTAGAAGAGCAAGCTGCTTAGTCAAGAAGTGTTTAGGTTTTTAAGTACTTTAGTCATAGTTTGAACAGTTCAATGAGCTAAGTGTTCGAACTGCCCTGTCCGGTCCAGTCGTCTTAGTCCGAACTGTCCTCGTCCGGAGGGGTAGCAATATTCGGACTCATCAAAAGGAACATGACAAACTGAGTTATGTTATTTTAGGCTACATAAAGCCAATAATTGACTTAGGGAGGCATGTTAGATCTCAAGCCAAGTATATTACTTCCTTTCATAATGAAAACCAAAATTTATAGAGCGTCATCGGAGCGCAGAAAGACAAGGTAAAAAATCTGAACAAGGAAGTGAAGACCCTTAAGGATGGGCTGGCTCAATCCAAATCCAATCATGATCAGCTGCATCTCAAGTTTATTGATTTGAAAAAAAATATTACCTCTTTGAAAGAGCAACATGCTAAGGTTAAAGTTATCTTTCAAAACTTATCCAAAGAGAAGAAAAATATGGAAGATCTTCTGAAGAATAAAAAAGATGAGATCACCAACCATAAGAAATACACTACAAAGGACATAGCCGATGTAGTAATTACATATGCCGATGGTGTATTGAAATATATGGATAAAAGGGAAGAATCCATCAAATCGGACATGGTAATCCATTTGAAGGCATTTTGTATTTAATTCATCAGAGCCACTCAAAGGTAATCCCTTGAAGCAATTTTGTCTTTCATTCATGCGAGCCATTCAAAGGTAATCCATTTGAAGTCATTTTATCTTTAACTCATCCGAGCCATTCAAAGGTAATATATTTGAAGGCATTTTGTCTTTAATTCATCTGAGCCATTCAAAGGTAATCCATTTGAAGTCATCATAATTTAATTCAACAAAATAAATTAACAACACTTTTTAAGGAAAATGATGATATATTGAGTGAAATTTGGGCACCTCATTAAAACCTCACCGCGCCACATGGTAGGAAAGAGTGTGCCCCTAATATTTACATTGAAGTAAAACAAAGTAAATATTCACAAGATTAGTATATCCTAAATATAACCTTTGGCGTTCAACATTCTAAGGATGCTTCAAAAGGTTGCCTTTTTTGTTTATATGTTTGTATGTTCCTTGCCTGACCCTTTCAACTATGATGTAGGGTCTTTCCCAGTATGAAGCTAGCTTTTCGAACTTCTTTTCCCTAGTATGTAAATATATATATTTTTAATACTTTGTCTCCGACTTGAAAATTTATTCTTCTTACTTTCAAATAAAAATATACTCCTCATCAAGCCTTGGTATTGAACAGTTCTTAGATGAGCTTTTACTCTTCATTCCTCAATCAAATCTGATTAAGCTCTCACTGCCCTTTTATTATTCTGTTAGGATAATTTTGAAATATGAAAGAAGGAAGAGTAGCTTCTATTGGTGTAATTGCATCAATTCCGTAGACTAGAGCAAATGGAGACTTCTAAGTGAATGTGTGAGAAGTGATTCGTTATTTCCATAACACTTCTTGTAAATAACTTAACCATTTTCCAGTTGCTCCCTCCAAATTCTTTTTCAAACCAGTTAAAATTGTTCGATTTTCCATCTCAACTTGTCCATAGGATTGAGATTAACTCTCCCGATATTAAACCTTACCTTAAAGAGGCGATGGCTACTTGCTCAAAACAATCTGCCAATCCGTTTTTTGTATCCACAAGATGACTAATGTAGTCTTTCAAAGATTTATTCGGTTCTTGTGCACAATGAATGATAGTGTCACCATTCTCTTTAAGCTCTTTACTTCTCACAAACTACCTCTTGAAATCTATCAAGAACATATTAAAGCTTTTAATAAATCCTTCTGGTAAACTATTATACCATTTAAAGCACTCCCTTTAAAAGTCTCTGAGAAAGCTTGGCATAATAGTTTATCATCATCATTATCATGAAATGTTTAAACTGTTCAACATGGTTATGAGGATCTTTGCTACCATCATATTTCTCCATTTTAGAGTTATCAAAATGTTTAAGAAAATATCCAAAAGAGAACCTTATAAGACAAAGGTGACTGTCTCCAATTATGGCTACGACTAAACAAACGGTCTTCATTAGGAGTGGTAAAGATACCTGATTTATATTGGATAGCAAACTGATCACTTAACAGATGATCAATTTCGTAGTTTATCGATCTTTTTATTTTCCCTTGATATTTCTTCTTTTTCCCTTTGCCCTTCTTATCCCTCTTCTTAGAATATTTCTCGGTTAACCTTTATTTATTCCTCTGATGACCATGTCACTAATAGATAAAGAAGTAGAAATATCTGAACCAGACTTGTGGCAAAATTTTCAAAAGAATCTGATGTGTTCATTAACTATTGAGCCCGATTTTCTTTCTTTGAACCTATGTGAACCTTTGGAGATTGATTGTTTTCATTATGTTTAGGGTTGTTATTGGGCTCGTCTGTAACAACACATCCCACAATGAACTTTCCTTTTAATTCTATTTTATATTGTCTTTAAATCCTTGAAACATCAATTTCAGCCCTTAGTTGACCATGTTCGTCTTACATGAACTATGTTTCCTCTGTATTATTATTGACACGTGTAATAGTATCATGTTCATTTTACCTCTTACCCCCTCATTGTCAAGTGGGGGAAATTCTTGCATATCAAGATCCATATCTCAAAGAATTCTGAAGTAGAATCTACCACCGAGGTACGATCCACAACTATGGTTTTGAATAGAGCTATTCAGACACCATAAGCTCCCATTATGGTTGCCAACATGGTGATGACAAAATCTAACATTGAGGAAGTTTTGGAAGATATTTTATTTATGTGTGGTATTAAATATTTAATAGAGTATAGGGAGAGAAATGAGGTGCTTGTATTTAATATTTTTAGAAAAATTCAAACCCATTTAATATTGTTGGTTGAGCTATTTATACTCTTTTTTAGATTTATGAGTCATTTGGGTCGGGTCAATCTCATAAGCCCCCAAGCCCATAAATAATGTAATAGTCACTTAGTTGAATCACTAAACTTACTTAGATAACTGCTTATTCATCAAGTTTTAATTGTATGGTCCGAACTACCTCTCTAAATAAATTGCGACCTACTTTACTATAAAGAACATCCAAAATCATCTGATCCTATCAACGTAGATAATCACTCCTTCTATAATTGGTATTTAGGGTCACTGGACTCATGAGGGGCGATCAGATGCGCAACACCCTTACAGGTTGGATCTTAAGGCATGATACTTAAGTGGGTTGCTCGAAAGAGCGACCCCTATAAATGAGATTAAAATGCTGGTTTATCTAGCTAGGTCGCTCTGCTGAGCTACCTCCCTATAGAATCAGCTTGGCAGCTTAGTCTCCTAGGTTGGGTCGCTTGATTGAGCAACCTACTCATATTTTGGGGCATAAGATCAAATGATCGGTTATAGATACTTAAGCGAACGACATATTTATGACGAGTCTTTCCTAGTTGTTCTTTAATGAGTCGTTTTGCTTGTGTTTTCATAACTTTTACCTGATCATTTGCACTTATCACTTTAGCTATTATTTTCTGTCATATCATATGGCCTTCGGGATACATGAGTGATGACCTACAACTTTTGAAAAATTGGACTTTGGGATGTATGTGGTGATGTCTTGCATGTCCAATGATGTTTGTTTTGGATTTGAATTTTTAATGAAATTCATCTCTTTTAGATCCTAATGACTATTAGATATGTTCATGATGTGGTGAAGTGCCACACGACATTTCTTTTCAATATTATAGATTACTATTAAACATAAATCGCAAATGGAAATTTCATATGTTCATTTTCTTGAGATGTATAGGTGATCCAAATATACCACCCAAGTCATTCCTACTTGTGGGTCATACATGAAAGGATTTTGGTCATTCATGTCTGATGGGGTCAAATTTTGTTAAAGGTTAAAACGGTAAGAGGGTCGGATTTTTCTTACAGAGGAAATTCAGACCTAAAAACTAAATCATAATGAGTAAGCAGTATGTCTAATGACTCAGCTAAGTGAGTAGTTCATTTACTTTTGGGCCTGGGGGCTCACAAGCCTAACCCGATGTGATGACCCGATCCGAATGGCCCATGGATCTGAAAGACTATAAATAGTTTTACAAACAATATTAAATGAGTTGGACTTTTCTCTCTCTTTAAATATTAAATACAAGCATATATATTCTTTATCCACTCTCCACATAAAATTTAATACTACACAACTTAAATATCTTCCAAAACTACCCTCCAATCAGTTTTGACCAACATCTATGTCTAATATCGTAGTTATGTGAATAAGCCTACCAAAAGAAATATTATGCATACATTTATCCGAGAGTGAGAAGATAAATGTATGATGTCCTTGTTGCATTTATATGCCATATATTCATGCATAATTAGACTTTAATGTTGAATAGTTTCGGTTAAGTGTGCCAGAAAATAGTCAAATCGTCCCAAAGAATAGTTTTCTTGCTTTCAGATGTGGTCGTGAGCCAACATTATATTTCTAAATTTTTTGTTAAGATCAACACTAAGGATTACGACGAATCAGTTCATATTAACGTATTTTCGAACTTAAAAATTGAAAAAAATAAGCCTTTTATGTTATTATATATGATAAGTGAGTTTAGTGTTGTGCATTTCGTAATTGGTCATTATGTTTTGACAATAAACTTATCGTCTAGTTATAACTTTTAATAAACAATATTTAAAATCATAATGAGGACATAAAAGTAAAATAAAAATATGTTATGTTTATCTATCATGAATGTCATGATATGTCAAATATGTTATAGGGAAATCATTTCCTTTTATTCTAAATTTAAGAAAAAGATAAGATAAATATAGTAATAAAGATAAAATTCAACTATATAAGTTTGATAATAATCTATATAATATTTTAAAACATATTATAGTAGGATTTTTAAGGAGATAATTCATGTGCTTGTAATTTTCATTGCCAAAGTTCAAAATTTTAACTTCGCAGCTCTTCAGATTGATCCATGTTTGTTAAATCCAATAAAACAGTAGAGACTAAAATGTTAACAGTATACTCTATTACTGATAACAACAACGGTGAAATAGATGGAAAAACAATAATTAGTTTACTACAATGTCTTAGAGTATATTTTCTGTTGACCTTTTATGATGTTAACATTATTAATCATATACTTCACATATTCACATCTCAGTACAATTAGAAGATATTTTTTGTTTGTTTCAGATGTCAAAGTTGAACAATAATAATAAAAATGTAGTAATTTTAACAAATAAAGAGGTTTATATAGTAATTTTTTAAAGAAAATATAAGTTAATACGTATGAGTTACACTAAGTTTTAGATCTTAATAAATCTAAGTAAAGTATTACACACAAGTCAACTTTATTCTGAAAATTCCAGGACAAGTTCATAAGGACTGTTAGAGGTTTGAAACTTCACTCGTCCAAGAAATTTGCTAACACACGTTTGACATGGTCATCATTTTCATTTATTTTTAGTTATTAAATATGCTTGATAGACTGATACATTCCAACCATCATAATTTCTCTTCATTCCAAAGTTACATTAAATTACCAGAAATTAAGTGATGATATTACATTTTCACATAAAAAGAGGGATTCCTACATAGAGAATTTGCATAATAGATACGTTGTATGAAGTACATAAATTACCTTTTGGAATTTTATACACATTTATTTATCATATACTAAAATACATCAAAATTCTATGACAAATATGTACATTATTTCCATGAGCAATCAAGTAATGTCTCGTAAAAAAGGTTAATAAACCAGTTATATAGGTGTTACTGTCCCTCTTGACTATTATGACTATTCATATAAACGTTGAATATATCAAGTACAAAAAGGCCAAGTTAAGAAAATTGGATGCATATAGAGTGATAGAAATTTTAAAGCAATTTTAAAAAGTTATATGCAAATCGTTCCCATTTAGGGATGACCAAGATAACATATATTATGTATAGATGTCTTTTTCCATCTAACAGTTTGAAGTCATTGACAAAATCAATTTTTTATAGCTAGAGTAAAATACCACGACGATAATAAAGTTAAGTTCATCATATCTCGCATTGGTGGTTGCCACTAAGGGAAGTGTAGCAATTCAATAGATAATGTCATAAACCGATTTGTTAGTTAAAGTGTGCAAACTTTCTTTCTTAAGACAATACTTTCAGAAGTATTTATTAAAACCGATATATTGGCCTTAAACCTAACAAGAAATCTATTTGAGACACTTTTACATTAAGGTATGTCCATTTGAAGAAAAAACGTATTGACTTAGAAAAGGGAAACTATAGTCATATATAATAATAACTATTTTATTTTTAATATTCATTTTATTATGTACTTTTTTAGGAAATCACAACCAAATTTATATTTGAGACAACAAATTTGTTTTGAAGAGATTAAGTTTAAGGGAAAGTAATCGTTGAACAAGTTTTATTTTAGGGGAAGAATCAGAAATGATTGAAACGATAAGGATTTGGTAATTCATTATCGATCGTTTTCTAATGTAAGAATATTTATTGCCTTTATAAATATTTGTTCAAAACCTCAGATAATAATAAGTACTTCTAGTTTTCATGAAGAACAAACTCAACACCGTCAAGAAATTTTACAAACTAAAATTCAAGAAGCCCTTTATAAAAACCCATAAACGGAGAGAAATGAAATATTGTATATTTATTTTATGCAAAATATCTCTATAAACATTCTAAAAGAGCATTATGATTAGATCCACCTTCTCTAATGTCATGAAAAGAACATTATGGTTCTTTATGATACAAAATAAGAATTTATTTTCAAGTTTTGTAATCTGAGTTTTATATGAACATTAATATTATTTATGATGCAATCAAACAATTAATTTTTAGCTTTTATAACTTTATAAAAGTTATACACGAACATTAAGATTTTTATTATATGCATGAATAATTCAAATTAAGCTTTCATAACATCACATAAAATCTCAACTCTGAATCGTGAATTATTATGACAAGAGTGAAAATTTGATATTAGAATAATTCAGTTTAAGCTCTTATATGCTATCTAAATAAAAAAGACTAGTTAGTTGCAAATTTATATTTAAATCATAATTAACTTAAAATTAACATAATAAGATACACATAATATCATATATTAAAAAAACTTCACCGAGTATGAAAAGATTGACTTTTAAGTGAAATTTTATTTCAGTCAACTGAATGATTCTTTCAAGATAATTATGGTACCTAATATACAGTTCAGCATTAAGCTTTCTTAGATGAATATTAAAATTATGTTTTGTAAATGGTGACATTAAGAAAACAAGCCCAATGAATTTATTAGTTTTGTATGATGGGTTACAAACATAATTCATAAAGTAATATTAAAAAGGTTTGTAGTGATTGTATGTAAATTTCAGTTAAAGCCAATGATTTTTTATATTAAGATATTAAAGCAAGTTTATCATCAATGATACCATAATTTTGAAAGTTATAGTCTCATTTAATATTGAGATGAACCTAGAGGATTATTATGGACTTCACAAGTTCGATATGGGTGAAATCAGATGTATTATTCAATGTTGATAAAATATTCCATATCATAAAGTATAGTAACTTGTCTCACGCCACTACAAAAATTATGTTGAAATATTTTGATGTGAAATTTATATGTAAGATGTCATCTGTGTTATGAACCAAGACTCATCAGGATCATTCTTGATGTTCAGTAAGTTTGTCGTAGTAGACATATATTAAGATTATACTAAAAAAATTACGAAGTGGAAAATGAAAAGCTTATATATTTCCTTAAGATAAGATAAGATAATTTAGTGCATACATGTCTCGAGATTAATTGCGAATTCAGGAGATACATAATATTTTTTTGTTTTGAATATTAAACTTTTGATGTATGATCATGTCTTTTCAAGATTTGGTATCACTTTCATAACAAGAATTTTAAGTCGATACTTAACTATTCTAAAGATACACCATTGTGCAGTAAGACATGGATTCTCTGGTGTTTATAAAGAATAAAGCATCGCATGTTGACGTAAAAATAGTCAAACAAATAAAGACATGATTCACATGTCATGGATTTATTAGTTAAATGAATGTTAGATCCATTTGTATGATTTAGATATGCATATTCTATATAAGAATAAAACTCGGAGCACATTGATTAACAACTAAATGGAAAAAAAACATTTAGTTTCTTATAGTCAAGGAAATTAAAACTAAACATATAAAAATATACTTTATTATTCATTTTATAATGATAAGATTATATATAAATATGAAAATTTATCACTCTCTTTTCATATTACCCTTTTAGGGTTTTAACACCTAAATTATTTCATGAATACAACATTTATATGTGAATTTTCAGGATATAGGATATTTAAATTCAATTCAAGTGGGATTGTAATTTAGTCTTCAGTTTAGTTTTAGTTTTTATCGTGTTTAGTTTTAGTACATACATGATTCAGTCAAACTATAAAAGATATATGTTTATTCTTTAATCATCTTGTACATTTAGTACAAATTAGCAATCTCACTTCAGTTAAGATGAATCAGTTGTGAATCGACATGTTAAGTGTGTTCATAGTCGTGTCATTCCCGTGTTATATATCATCAGTGGTCAAAGTGTATTTTATATAATCGTTGGAAATGTGATTGATGCGAGAATGATCGTTCATAGTTTGACTCGACTTTCTTAGTATTTTGTTATTTTTTGTTTCAAAATGATAAATTTTAGTTTATATGTAATACAAATATCATTTTTATGCACAAAATTCAGATGATACATTTAGTACATGCGACGATCTAAATGAGAAATTATAAGGATGTCCTAAATTGAAATATCTCATCTATGTATTTTAGAATATCCATGCTACTGTAATATATGGTTCAATTGACAATTAATCATTAATAAATATTAAATAATTTGACCTACAAATAATAATATTATAGTATCAAAGAATAATTATGTAGATAGAGTTGGGTTAATATGCAATGTGATTGCGAGTTCTATTACTCAACCTTAAACTGTTTGGGTCTTTAAGTTCTATAAAGGTCATGTTAGGTTAATATGCAATGTGATTGCGAGTTCTATTACTCAAACCTTAAACTGTTTGGGTCTTTAAGTTCTATAAAGGTTATGGTCTACGAGGGACACAAGATCATTGGATTATAATGTAATTAAACTTATTAAAAAAATATGGATTTATAAGCCATATATAAGGTCTTGAGTCATAAAATATTATTCATTAAGTGTGTAATAGTTAAATCTGTCAAAAAGAAAAAAAATAACACATCTTATTCTTCCTCATTAGAATTTCTTATGACCTCACATATATAAATTGGGTTGATTCACGAGTCTCGATCCTCTCTATTTTTCCAAATGAAATCATTTCATATGACGGCTTGTGAACTTCTGAAAATATTTAAACAAACACCGAAATGAGTTACATCCGCAATCCATCTTGATGAAGATAGTTTATTTAAAATAAAATAAAAACATATGTATGCATGCAGGAGAGGTTGGTAAATGAACCTCCGAACAGTTTAGATTCTACAATCATATGCTAACAAATTTGTTATTTGAGTTTTTAGGGGTAAATATAGTTTGAAAAAGGTTCGTATATATGATAACGTATTATTTATTTTTAATTTAAAATAAATTTTATTTATTTGAAAATAAATATAAATTTCCATCCAAATATATTAGAATACAAAACTAAATTAGAATTATTGTTATAATTTATTATGTATTGTATATTTTAAAATAGAAATAATTTTTTCTTTTAAATTGATAGTGCAGGTTTGCTATTATCGAAGTGGCCAGACTAGAACAAACACCTAATGTTAGTATAGTTAAAAGTTTGATAGTAGAGAAGTAAAGTGAGAGTAATTGCAAAAAGTGGTTATTGCATATGGATGTCAATTTATTCTGAACACACCGGTAGCCGACTCGAGCCGATTCGATGAGATGTGTTATGGGTATACAACAATTTCCACGGATGATTTGTGAGTTTGAAAATTTACTATCCGCCGGGTTTGGAATGGATTATTGGTTTAATAAATTTTTCATACGTATCCAACCCGAACCCGACCCACCAGTGATGCCCGATGGATAACCACTAAATTAATATTGTATAAAATAATATATTATTTAATATTATTTATTAAATTTTAAAATAAAACCATTAATATTAGTAACTGTATTTTGTAATATCAAAAGCATATATTATTTGCTAATATATACAATATATTTTGAAAAAATGTTATTCAATATTTAATTATTAAATTTAATTTTTAAATTTTTTTAAATTTTTTTTCATTTTCTCTACAAAACTGGTTCCAAAAGTATCTGTCTAAAATCATATATTAATTATTAATAAACATAACAGAAATAAAAAATATTTGCTAATTATCCATTGATCCGTATGTTTTGAAAAATATCATTCTATATTTAAACATTAAATTTGATTTTTAATTTCTTTTTTGAAAAAATATTTTTCCTTTTCAATCTAAAAAATATATTAACTAACATATACCATTATGTATTAATTATTAATAGATAACAGAATATTTCCTAATAAACCATAGATAAAATATATTTGAAAAATATTATTATATATATATATAAATATTGAATTTAATTTTTTTAGGACTTTTAAAATATTTTTCCTTTTTTATGCAAAAATCATGGGTACCCACGCGTAGGTACCCGAACCCGACAGATTCGGGTGCGGGTTAAAAATATTGTTACGCGGCGGGTACAAACATTAGGGTATGAGTTTGAAAAACTATAGACGAGATGAGTTACGGGTTTAGCTATACTCGCACCCACCTGACCCATTGTCATCTCTAATTTTTCATATTCAAGATTCAAACTTGTAGTATTCAATTATTTCATGTTTCATATATTTCTCCATGATATGATACATATTTATAGGTTAAGAATATATAGATATCTTTTGTTCATCCAAGTAAAAATTTAATTCATAGCTAACTATCACGAATGTCTTAATTTGACTTATTCATTTTATATATCATATAAGGATTTTATCTATTTGAATTTATAGTAGGACAATAAGAGCCATACATATTTTTTTAAACATGTTAAATATATATATATATATATATATATATATATATATATATATATATATATATATATATATAAAGTTTGGCTAATTTATCTATGTGAAACTTATTTGTAGCCCTATAGTGTTTGAGAATGCAGTGAGATAGTAGTATAATCTAAGTATAACAATCCGTTTTAGCCAAACTATCAATTTAGGATCATATAATTTGATCCACTTTTCTAGTTTAGGTACTTGTAAGACTTTTTTGAATCAACGAGAGTTTGTTTTATGGTTATGTCACTTAGCCAAACTTGTAATTGGAACTAACAACTAAGCGCTATTGTTGTTACCCTGTGTTGGGAGTAGCTACTCCTAGCCAAAATATCATAACTCTAAAGAGCTCAATTCGGTCCTACCCTTACTCATTCCCTAATAAGAATCCATTATCCATTAATGATAAAAATATTTATTTTGTCGAAGGAAAAGTAATACATGAGTAAGTAGTATAGTGTTGAATAACTAACATGCTTTTTCCAAAGTAAAAATATGATTTTTGTTGATTATATCCATATGAGGAGCCTCTTAGTACTTAGAAATGATAAAAATAAGTACTATTATCAACTAAAGAACAAATAGATGGGAGGTACCTTTTTTATGAATAAAATGCATTATCTATATGAATTACTTTTGAATTTATGATTATTTAACTCCATAGTATTATTATGGCTCTCTAAACGATTCTGAAAATTTTAGCCTCAATTTCTTAACACTTTAAATGAGTCTATTTGCTGATGTAAACTAAAATATATTATTGTCTCGTCTATCATGGGGGTACGTAACGAAGTTTAAGGAGTTTTCCGTCATTGAATATGGACTGTTTTTTTTAAAATGAAGGTTTTGAACCCCATCACCCTTATAAGTGGTTGTTACATTTGAAATTTATTCAATATGTTTGACAAACGTAAAATTGGGATTGTATGGAAATTTGTAGCTATATAAATTAGATCATAGCGCAGAGGTTAAGTGTTATGGCTTCGAAGCGTACTCCACATGATTGTTCGGGCTCAAAATCCTAATACATATTTAAGTTTTCTACTATAGAAATATATATATATATTATTTAAAATACTTAACTATGCTCATAGGCCTTAAAATTAAGATCGGACAAGCTAAGATGAGATCATACTACACTTAATAGAATTAAGGCTCAACTAAGGTCGGGGATGAACTTCGTTGAGACCAATCTGATTATAAGCTAAACTAAGTTGAGTCTAGGCGTGAATGAGTTGAGTTCGAGTTGAGTCCGATGTAAATGGAGTTGCGTTCAGCATATGAGTTGAGGCCAAGTTGAGTTTGAGCCAAGCTGATTTGAGTCCAAACAAAACTGAGTTAAGGTTGGATCGAATTGAGCTCAGGAAAAATTGAGTTTAGTCCAAGCTAAGTTGAGGTTTGGTCGAACTGAGTTGAGGTCAATTTGTTGTATTCAATTGTCTCATATTTTGTGTTTCATCTTTCATATTTCATACCTTATTCCATGATATAAAACTTATTTATAGGTTGAGAATATATAAATATTTTCTCTTAATCCAAATGAAAAGGTATGGATCCAATAAAAATATTAATATATTATATTTAATCTCTAACTAAACTATTAAGAATATCAAAATTTGACTTGTTCCTTCCTTGAGTTTGGAAACAAATATATTTTGATATCTTCTGTCCATTTGAAATTAATCTAGAATAATGTGTCTGAAATGTTTAATAACATTTCATTTTCTATACATAAGGTTTAGCTAATTTACATATTTGACTTTTATAAAAGAGGCTACTGGTTTTAAAAACAAACTTTTATCATTAAAATACTTGGGGGTTTCAATTTACAATAGTAACAAGGCAAGCCATAATGATGAGTTAGTTAGTAAAATTAGATCCAAAATACATGAATGGTACAATAAGACCCTTCCATTTGGTGGTAGATTGGTACTGATACAATCAGTACTAATGGCATTTCCCATATACCATATCCAATGCTGTAACATTCCTAAAATTATCTTAAGTAAAATTAAAAAACTATTAATAGATTCTTGTGGGGATCCAAAGAGACAACTCAAGCTTTAAAATGGACAAACGTGCACTTCTTAAGTAAACCCTATAAAGAAGGGGGCTTAATATTAGAAGACTTATTGACTTACATACCATATTTTTATGTTAACTTTGGAATAAATTTCATGAAAACTAATCCATATGGGCTAGATATATGCATTCATAATATATTGTAAAAACCTTCATCATTTACAAATTAATCCAAAATCTAAAGGTTCCATAACTTGGAAGAGGCTAAAATCTATTAAGAACATTGTTGAACCTTTTATTCTATGGATGTCAAGAAAATGTAATTTGAACTTTTAATAAGATAAATGGTTTTAAAACCAACAATTAATCAATCTCTCAGATGATATAAATAATACTTGGTACACTATAAATAAGGCTAATAGCTTATGAATAGACAATAATTGAGACTTAGAAAAGCTGAGATCAAATATTACTCCCGCTTGAAATAATAAAATACAAAACCTTAAAATTTATAATGACAAAAATGATAATGTTCTTTGTTCGTTGGACAAATCAGATTGCTTTAATACTAAAGCAACCTGGAATCATATAAGGCATAAAAGTATTGTCTATAACCTTTTTGCAAAGATATAGAATAATATCATTCAAACTAAATACTCATTTCTTCTATGGAATATCATGAAATGTTGGATATTTGTGGATACTAACTTGCAAAAAAAAAACTTCAAACTTGCCTCTAAGTGTCAGTTCTATCATAAGATAGAGCAACCAACCATGTGTTTGCCAACTGACCGATAACATGGGCTATTTGGAACAATTTTTCTAGTTTATTTGATATATCTATAGGTAGATTCATGACCATCAAACATCTTATTAGATGTTGGTTTTCGTCTACCCCCAAAACAACACATATCAGAAAAATATTACCATTGATTATTTGCTTGACAATATGGCGTTATATGAATAAAATCAAATACGATGTTTTATCTGTTACTTCTAAAGTTATCTTAGAAAAAATTAATTAAATTATTTCTAAAATTGACAATTTATTAAAATAAAATTTGGCATGGTGATACTAATATAGCTAATAAACTAGGATGTTATTTCCATATTGAAAACTCTAACAGAGTAAATATTATTAAATGGTTGACTCCTCTAGATTATAAGCTCAAGTTAAACTATGATACCTCTTGCCTTTTAAATGGAGAGTCAAGTAGAGCTGAAATTATCAGAAACAATAATGGTGATGTTATTACTGCATATGGAATATTATATGGGAATCAATCCTCTATAATATATGAATGTGGGGTACTTCTTGATGGGTTTATCTTATGTAATCAAAACAACTCTAAACATATTGACAAAGAAACTGAATCTACTTTATTAATTGATATAATTTCAAAAAATCATGGACTCTTGTACTTAAATCCCATTATTAAACTGTTGTAGAAACTTTATTTGTTCATCAATTACTATTAAACACATTTCAAGGAACCAAAACCAAGCAGCCGATTGGCTTGATAGTTGGACACTGAAATGTAAAATGAGGCTGGATCTAAGTAACCATCAAATACCAAATCCTCTTAAGGCAATAATATTATTAGAAACTTTAGGTTTTGGATACTTAAGACTTGATGAATAACAATATGTATATATGTTAAGATACAAGCGATATTTGCCAAACCTGCTATTGTGAAACAAGGATTATATCCATCTCCTCTATAACTTATTTTCTTTATTCTTGTTTGATAAGTCAAATTCATGTCTGGTTACAACAAAGAGAGGAAAAACAAATCTAAACATGGAAAAATGGATACCACCTGCTATTAGCAAAATCATGAAAACTTCTAAATAAAGATCAAAACTTTAAAGCTAAAGGGCAGCATTTTTTAAATTCTTCAAAAAATTTGAATCAGAAAGAGTAGTAATAAAGGTATCTTCAACATGAAAAAATAATTAACAAAATTTTAATGTCTCAAGGGAAAATTGTATACAAATGCCCAACATAAAATACTAAGAATCTATAAACTTTTTTTATTTAATCAAATTTCATTTTGCTTTAAAAAATAGTTTAAAATTTTATTAAATAAAATATTATTTTAAACATTTTAATGATAATGATATTATGTTCAAAAGTTGAAAAACTAAAATAAAGTCTTCATATAATCACAGTTTAAATACAATGTTAGAATTTTTAAGGATTAAAAATGCAAATTTTAAATTACAAAGACTAAAATATAATTTTTTCAACTTCATGAATTAAACCAAAATTCAAAACTTTAAATATTTAAAATGTAATTTTAAGAATCTGAAAAGACTCAAATGTAATGTTCTAATTCTCAAGGAAAATAATGCAATTTTAAAACATTTCAAAGACTAAAATTCAATTTTAAAAACTATAAAGATTAAAATTTAATTTTTAAAAATTTAGTAACTACAATAAAAATTTCAAAAATTTCAGGAAATAAAATACAATTTTTGAAATTTGAAGGATAATAATGATTTTTTAAAACCTTTTAGGGACTTAAATATTGTTTTCCAATTTTTTTTTTCAAATGTTAAAAACTAAAATGAAAGTTTTAAAACTTTGGTATCAAACTTAGGGACAAGTCGCATCTTTGATATTTGACGTGCTAGTCAAAATATTAGATTTGAGTACGTGTTTGACCCAATTCTGACACCTGAGCGAGAAACCAGTCTATTTTCAGTCTTCGCTACATCACTAACACTTCTTAAAAGAGACCTTGAGAGAAGAGGGTTGCATATTCCCGTTATAAATTACAAATTAAAGGTTATTCATGTATAAAATAAATAAACAATCCTTTTCTCTTCAAACGTTTTTTGAGAAGTGTTATGTTGATATCCTCTAATATAGTATAAGATATTTGTTGTTTATGATTGTTCTTTGTTTGTTATGGACCGAAAACTTAACATCAGGTCCAACTTATTATAAAGTAATGACTATAGATTATTTCATAGCTATTATATATGATATTCTCTTGTATACTACTATCCATTTTTTTATAGACCATCTTTAAAAAAATAATTTTTTAACTAAGATAAAAGGTATAAATAATTTTTTTGTTAATTTTTTTTTCATTTTTACTCTTTTAAACTGTCTAAACTAAAACACAAAAAGAAAAATCATTTATAAATTTCAGATTTTATTCAAACTGAATAAAACAGATGTTTGTTACATGATTATTTAGCTTTATCTAATACTTTTATCATATATTATACTTTTTATTGTCAAATACTTGTGTTTTGAATTTTTTTAACTTAGAAAAAGTATCAATTCCGTATTATTTAATAGTTTAAAATAATTTTAGACTTACACAATTTGTTAGTTAAGCATGTATCTTGTGTTTATCTAGACGTCGAGTTTGGTGTTAAATCAGTGTTTTACCATTTAAAGTTCGAACTTTATATTATTTTAAACAAAACAAACCAGAAAGGTCAATCCTAACTCATCAACATTAGACGCCTAAAAACTTTAAAATAAGTTGTGAAAATGAGTTTTATTAGTTATATATAATATTAACACAACTCGTCGACAATAGGATGCTCTCTCAACAAAAAAGTCAAAATCCTAAGACTTTATAACCATATCTCAATACTATTTTGTGCCCCTCTCTCTCAGTTCATCTCTATTGTCAAACATTGCAAGTTTGTATCAATGAAGAAAAAACAAGCTCCTGATGTTGATTCTCATCAACAAGGTTACAAGATCGATATGCTTCAATCAGCTTTAGAAGAACACAAAATAACATATTAGAGGCAAAAATGAAAGAATCGAATCTTCAAGAAAAAGGATGATCGAAAGAGGCAGGCTATGAAAAATATTTCCCTTGCTGAGTTTAGAAGGACTCAATCACAATAATCCAAAAGATCCAAAGAATCAAGAAATATTCCAAACCCTGATGTTCGAGAAAGAACCTACAAGCTTGAATCAAGGAAATCCATGGAGCCAAAGAGAAAGCAACACCGGGAAATCATTCATAGAGGCTACCCAGATAAAAACAAGGGTTTCTTGCAATTAAATGTGAAAATCCAGAGAAAAAAAGGAAACAAAGTTGTGATCTTTCAAGAGGAAGATAAGTATGATCTTTTATCTATATCCTCTTTTACTGTAGTAGCTAAATTCTCTCTAGTAAACCTAACCTAAATCAACTTCATTCATTCCTTTATAGTTTTAAATTCTCTGGAAAATTTAATGTTACTTTGTTGGACTATAGACATTACTTAATAGAATTAGAACTTATTGAATATGCTTTAAAAATTTGGAAACTAAATATTTGGTTTGTTGGGCAACATTCCTTGATACTTCTCAAATGGATGAGGGGATTCAATCCGAAAGTTGAATCCCATATTACCGCTGTATGGGTTTCCTTTCTATATCTCCTATAATATATGTACAATCAAGATACGATTGTACATTTATCTAAATCTCTAGGTAGATATGTGTCTACTTGGATTCGTTAAAACAATAAGGCTCGTTATAACTTTTGCAGGGCGTGATTGGAGCTGGATATCTTTCAACCACTCTCATAAAAATTATAGATTGGTTTTGGTGAGGAAGATGGATACTTCCAAAGATTTCAGTATGGTGATAGACCATCTTATTGTACACAATGTAATTATTTAGGTCATTAGAAAAAAGACTGCAAAATCTCAACTTATAACAAAGAGAGGTTGGTAGAAAACCCATATACTAAACTTCAAAACAAAACAGATAAAGCAAATTTAAACAATACCACTCAAACCATAATTGCATCGCTAAACAAAACCAAAAAATTAAATCAATAATAGTTGATCATTCGATTAATTCATTTGAGGAAATTGTTGAAACAAAATCAAGTCATAACACTTCTCACATATCAAATCAAAACAAGGAAACTAATTTGGGAAAACCAAATTAAACCTCTAAATATGATACATGAGAAGAGAAATCTAGCTCATTTGGTAGTAAAATTGTTAAGGGGGAAATTAAAAAGAAAGAACAAAACATCATAACAAGCAGAATAGATAATAAAGAGTCTGAAATAGATAATCTAATAATTCATAATAGTAAAATAATTGAATATCTTTATACTTTAGAAAGAGAAAACATGCTAAATTCAATGAATAATTTTGAAAAAATCACATATAAATTCTTTATTTATTAGAATAAACATCTCACCCAATTGTTGCTAAAATATAAATAAAAATCTAAAGTGAACAACTAAAAAGAATGTATAAAGAAAAGGACCAAAAAACTTAAACTCAAGACATATTAAGGCCCAATAAGTATAAAGATGATCCACTCGAAAGGATCATCTAGTCATCACATTTCAAATGATAATTGACATAAAGAATTCTAAACTAGAATATTATGGGGATAGGTAATAAACACTCAGTCCGTAGATTAAAATCAATTGTAAAATCTAAAAGAATTGACTTAATTCTGACACGAATGAGAGCATCACCAAAATTTTGGGTTTTCATTCTAGTTATGTGAACAATAATAATAAAATATGGGTTATTTGGAAAGAATATCTCAAGATCAACCCCATAATTGATAGGGATCAAATTCTTCACCTCTATATTAAACACAACCTCTTAAACAGAGAATTATTAGTCTCAATAATTTATGCTAAGTGCACAAGAGTATTAAGGTATGAACTATGGAAAACCTTAAAGGATATTTCCACCAAAAATCAAGAATGGTTAGTGGTTGATGATTTCAATATAATAACCTCGGTTGAGGAATAATTGTCTTGTTCATCTCTCTGCACTAATATCATAGATGACTTTAATGAGTGTTTCATGGAATGCCAGCTTGAAGATGTTGGTTTCTTAGGATCCAAATTCACTTTGACTAATAGCAGAGTGTGGAAAAGGTTAGGCAAAGCATTATCCAATGCTTCCCGAAGTAATTTCTTTGATAGTACAATGGTGAAACATCTGGCCACAACTAGCTCAGATCATTCACCATTGTGTATAAACATATCATGCAATTCTACCTAACCTAAATCAAATTTTAATTTTCAAAACATGTGGCTTATCCACTCTGAATTTTTACAAACTGTTGTAGATAATTAGATTGGCGACATATCTAGTGGTGATAATTAAATTTGGTTCTAAAGAGAGAGAAAGAGTGAGGTTGATTTTAGAAAAGAAAGTAAAACAGAAGAAGAGTGTTCACAAGTCAAAGTGTCCTTTTTATTAAATTCAGCCTTGGCCATTATATATAGGCGTCAAAACTTAGTCTAACAGAATTACTTACACAAAAATTTTAGTTACATGTTAGTCCTTTATCTTCATATAAGACTCTAGATATATACCTTAACTATACAACTTTTCATACAAGATTTTATTTATTACATTATGGTCCTCAATATTTTATATCCTTGTTAGTAGCCGCCTTAGTTCTTATAAAAGTCAATCAATGACAACTAGTTGTCATAAAAACTCTTCATTAGTAGAAAAAAATATCTTTTGCCAAAGTCCGATATACTTTGAGTTAGCTGGTCTATTTTTCTTGACAACACATCTTGTCCTCGAATCAATGTAACCCACAATAATGCTTCGAATATATATTGTTTCAGGATCACTTACCCATATATTTTACATCCTCGAATAAACCTTTAGATATAACCGCTTCGAAATTGCCTCAACCTTTTGCTAACGTTTCAAATATTTACATATGGAAACATGAACTAGCTTTTCCTCAACAGTCATAAATGTTCAAAGTGAAAATAGAAAGTGTGATGATTCGCTAGGCACTAGGTTTGCCACTAGGCCTATCATGTGGTAGGTGTCAAGCTCTCATCTTCACGCAATTGTTTAGTATTAAATCCAATGCTTCCTTCAACCTCTTCCACTTCTATGACTTCTCGATCTTTTCTTTCCCCTCTATAAATATTTGTGTGAGCCCCTATTTGTTTCACAAACACTATTTTAGAGAGAGAAAGTCTATTCACACTAGAAGTTTCTTCGCTACCTTCATCTGAATCTTCAATTTCTAGGCTACCACTACCGGAAAACTCAAATTCATCACCCAACCTTCAAGTCAGTATATGAGAAAGCATCCAAGAACCGAAAATCCAAAAGCAAAAAAACTCAGAACACCAATCTCCCCAGAAACAAAGAAACCCATTTTTAGTGCTTACGATTACTTCTCCATTAGTGAAAGGGGTGAAGAATATAAAGCAGCTGAATTGATAAGCAACACTCCTATTTCTCCACAAGTCCAGCTAAAAACTCACCTCTACCAAAGCCTTCCCAAAAAGATAACCTTTATAGCTATGTGAGACGATGCTGACAACACTTCACCCTCTGCTACCCAAAATATTGCAACCAATCCTTCACCATTTTCTCTTCCCCTGAGGGAAGTTGTTGAGACAATTACAGAATCTCAACAAAATCCCTCAAATATAGAGAAAAGGGAACCAGTCTCAACTTCTAACCCACCTCAACTTAAAGATGAAGCTTGCGAGGAAGAAACTGATTCTGATCTACTCAATCAAATGTCGAGGCTGGCATTGCGGATGACGCTTCGAAATACACTGATATAGAGGATGAAGCCTCAAAAGAAATCGACAGTGAAATGTTTGAGTGTGCTTCGAAAACAAGAGCATCGAGGATAAGAGAAAGGAAAAAGAAAGCTCTTATTGAACTTCCTGAGGAGCTTGTTGCTTCAGTAGGTGTAAATTTGAAGCCACTCGTCCCATAATACATTATCGCACTAAAAAATGTGCCATACATCTACTACCCAGAGTCCTAAGCTGCTTCTCTGAAAAAAAATAGAGAATGCCAAATAACATCACACTTCGATTTCCAAAAGAGGGAGAGACTTAACTTGACTATAGAAAAGATGAGTTGGTAGTATATCTTGAGATCATAAATGGGGGTTTGATTTACGTTGGATCCAATGATAGTGGAGTGTTTCGAGCTCCTAGACCTTTGCTCTACACAAGCAACACCTAACCAGTGGTTCACCCTCTTATCAGTGATTATGGGCTCCAGACTTGCCCGAATTCCTCTTTCTATTCAAGACTTCACCGCCTTGACCAAACTTCCAAAAGAACTTGTTCTACTTTTATACTATCTCACTCTTAACGATGACCTCAAGATTATTGATGACTTGCTCCAAGATGACAATTTTTGGAAACAAAATTTTGTCTTCATATCTGGGGCATGAGAGAACGGAATGGAGATATCTGAGAAGAACCCTTCACGATTTAACCTTATCTATATGAGTAACAGTAAGATTTTTTCCCTTCCACTTTATGTTGTTTTTTTAAGTAATTTGCTTTTTTATCTTTTATTTATTTTGTGTTATATCTAAATTTTTTGAGAATATATAAACTTCATCAAAATGACGCAAAAGACATTTTTAACAGATTGGACACATGGCAGAAAATGAGTGGGGAAATGAATTCCACTCAGTTTTTCTACCTATAAATTTTTTTAACAGCCATTTGTGAAGGATCAATGTGGGGCCTGATCTCCCTGAAAATCTGCTGGAGCCACCAAATCCTATAATCGTTTTCAAAAGACTGGTACCACCTGATTGTAAAGTGTTAATTCATGTTCGAAATAGATCGAACAACCACCTTTCCTTAAAGAACAAAGAGCAAAAGAATAAAAAATCAGCTAGCACATCTGGTGCTAGCCCCTCAGAGAATCTGATGCCCTAGACAAAGGAAAAAAATGAAGGCAACTTGAAAACATTCTTCCTATTATTAAAGAAGGAATGAAGGTTGAGCCTTCTTCGAAGATGAAGTAAACTGATGCTTCGAAGAAAAAGAAGAGTACCTCCAAAACACCACCAAATAAGAGAGTAAAAAAAATCCTACATAAAACCTCCAGGCTTCCTTCTGAGGCTGATGATAAGGTCATCGTAGTGGAAGATCAACAATATGGATTGCAAGGTGGTAAATCAAAATTCCTCAGAGGTATCATTCATCTTAAACACTACCTTAGATATGTGCACGAGTATGAGATAAAAGAGCTCAACACTTCTTATAAAAATGAAATAAAAGAGCTCAAAAGCAAACATGCACAAGATTTTTCTGAGGAGAAACAAAGATACTCCACTCTTCAAGAATCTTTAAAGAAGAATGGAGAAGAAAAAAGGAAGCCGACACACGACATGGATGCTCTTAAAACACACTTCGAAGATGAGAAAAAGATTGTTATGGAGGCTGTTGAGAACAAATGTGGAAAGGACATGTTGGCTGCCATTAAAAATGCCAAAGAGTAAAAAAATATTAATCTGCTTCGTGAAATCCATGCCACATTTCCAAAGGCTAACCTTTCAGGCTTATGGCAGTTGATTCCCATTGATAATTGACACATTGGGGCTTTTGACCCTGTGCCCAGTGATTCCTCCGAAGAAGCAGAGTCAGAAGAAAGTGCCTCAGAGCAAGGAGACTTATCTGAAAGAAACTGTGAAAAGAAATAAATTTTGTGCCCTTTCCTCTTTTTTGCTTGTCATCTAACTGTTGTAAGATGACTTATTTTCTTGAATACTTACTTACTTAGCATTCAAAACCCTTTTTGTTATTATTGGATTAATTTTTAACGCATCAATACTTTATTCTTATATATTTATTTGTTTTTTATTCACCAACTTATAATTTTATAAACCAAGTTATGTTCACCTCGAAATGTAACACATGTCATACCTAAACTTAAAAAAATTTCATATGAAAACACATATCATATAACACATGTAAACACAAATAGTGAATTTAAAGAATATAGCACTTCAAATAATATAGTGTGTTTATAGAACGTAGCACTTCGAATTATACAGTGCGTTTAGAAAACGTAGCACTTCGAATTATACAGTGCGTTTAGAGAACATAACACTTCGAATATGGTTGTTTATTCGAAAAGTGTATAATAAACGTTTAACACTTTGAAAACGTTAGTTTTGGTCAACAACTTCAAAGATGATCAGTCTTTGACTAGTTATCAAAATAATTCAAATACTTCTACTTAAACAACCATTAGCAAAAAAACCTTTTATTGTTAGCTTCAAATATTTACATGACACCTCATTAAAACCTCCATGGGCCAACAGGGTAGGAAAGAGTGTATCAATTATTCAAAAACGTTTCCAAAAGATAAAATCATTCCTAGTATAATTTCAGATGTTCTATATTCGAAGGATGTTTAAGCATCATCCCATGCTCATCACAAAAGTGATAGAACCCGGTTTTATTCTTTCCACAACCATATAAGGACCTTCCCAATTGGGGGTAATCTTTCTAAGGCGCTTATCCTTTGTATGAAGGAATACTGTCCTTAAAAATTTATCACTAACTTTGAAATCTCTCTTTTTTACATTCGAATTATACCGAATCCTTATCAGAGTTTGATAATGAGTCGTATTCAAATATGCTCTAACTCTTTTTTCCTCGATTGGGTCCAAATCCTATCTTTTTGCTTCGTCATTCAGGTCCTCGGAATATTGAAGTACTCTGTAAGAAGGTCCATATCATACAACAAGGCAAAATGAGTTTTCCCTGAGTGGCCTCTCTAGGAGTTGTTCGATAAGCCCATAACACCTCCTACAAATAGTTAGGCTATTTTCATGCAGCCCATGTCAAATTATTCTTCAGGCCTTCTAAAATAGTTCTATTTGTTTCCTCCGACCATTTTCTTGGTTATGAAAAGGTGTATAAAAACACTGTATAATATCCCTCGAAGCACAAAAAGAAGCCATTTCTATGTTGCTAAATTGGGGACCATTATCTGTGGTGATTGTTTAGGAACCCCAAAGCGGCAACAAATATTATTCATAGTGCCACTCAAAACCATAAAATTCGTTACCACGTCAATAAAATAACGGTACTAAGGTCATATCTGATATAGTACGGACTAACCGTATGAAAACCGTACCTGACACAATCAAAAGCAGTAAGGATATCTAAAAAGGCTGAGGGAATAAAGGACTTCCAATATAGGATGCCTATTTCAGACTACTATAAAAAAATGGGTATGAATAATTTAGGTAAAAAGCTAAAATAGATAATGAAAATAAAAAATAAATGTTATTCTAATCTAAAGTATTGAATAAAATCAAGTGTTTTATTCAAAGTGTGCATTGTTCTTATCTACTCGCTATTCAACATTGTTCTTATTTTATTATAAGTTCAATCAATTATGTGACATTTTACCTCATAATTTTGGTTCCATTTCTGGAAAACAAAATCGGTCATTCATCAAGTTCTGATCAATCTCAAGAAAATTAATTTGCAACCCTAGTGAATATTATTCATTAATTCAAAGGCATATATGTTTGGGTTAACCTCAGAGTTGAGATGACAATAGGGAAAAATAAGAACTATACTTTACATGTTGAGAATCTCTTACATACTGCGTCTCCCTTAAGGGAACCCGCTTGTGGTGGCCCATCGGTGACATCAATAGCTAATTTGTCAAACGATGTTACTTTCATACCTTTAGATGATAGTGAAGAGGATGACGATCCCGTCATCCTAACCAACGAAATAATTAATGACCTCTCATAAAAGATGAGCGACTTAATCCAATTCGCAAAATATTTCTCGTCATGTTTTAAACCCATAATGAGTCGATCCTTCTCCGTCATATAGTTCAGATAGTAAAATCCGTGATTCATCTGTTTCGAGGCACCGCAACAAAGGTCGATTTAATTTTTTTTATAGAGAACACTTCTAAAGACCGAAAATCCATGTGCTTTAAATCTTAATTTTTGTCTAATTTTTGGCTTCGGTAAAGTTACCTTAACCAAAGATTCTCTAAGATCATACCTCCAATATTTTTTAATACTTATCAAAATATAAAGCGCTTATTCCTTATCTAGTTAAGAATATGTTGTTATTAAAGGATATTGTTTTTTAGTATCTAGGGATACCCTTCAGAGTATGATATAGTTGCCAAATAGTGAGCAATAGAATTTCTTAGCCCCTTGAACGTGCTCATATTAAAAATGGTTGTCAATTTTGTTAAAACCTTTAGATATTTTGACAAATGGTATTTTTTGCTTCGACCTTCCATAATGCATGGTTAATTAGGATATGTGAATCACTTATCAAGCAAACTATATGGCACCATAAATAATATGTAAGTCACAACCCTTCCAATCCTGCTTTTTTTCTTCATTGTTGGATGTCTTGAAGCCAAAATGTATCACTGATACATTTATTTTCTAATAGAATCTACCAACTAAACCCCAGCTCCACAATTTGAGATTCTTGAACCTCCATCAGTTCGAATATCCCACTCATTTTTAAAATTAATAATATCTGCTTACGGGTCTACTCGTTCGGAGTGAAAGTCAACTAAAATATGGCCCAAAGTCTGCGTTTTGATTATTGTTCAAGGTTCAAACTTGATATCCAAATCTCTCAGTTCTACTAAAGCTAAGACCAGCTTTTCTAACTTTAAATAACTTTTTTCAGCATTCAACAAACTCTTTCTTACATAATATACCAGACGAGGATAATTGACAACTTCTATGACTAATATTGCGCTTATTATATACTACGATGTAGATGAATTTTTTTCCCACACTTAGCTTAGTTAACATTTTTTAAGACGATTGTGCTCTTTTATCCTGATAATAGCATCGATATATTTCGGGTATCCAATTTTTTAGAAATTGAATCAAATATAGAGAACTTGTCTGAAGACCTTGATATGAACATGTGTAGAGTAGCCAACCATCCAGTTCAGATTTGTACTAATCTCCGAGGATCCATAACACAAAGTTAACGTTGATAAATGATATTGAGGACGTATTATCGGATGCCCCCAACATGCTATGGAAATGACATATAAACAAGAACATTTTTGCATACGATGAAAATATGTTGCCCAAAGTAGACATGGTAGACAAGTTTTGCAAAAATTGTGATGTCGTTGCCCAATCAGACACTGTTTAAGAGTATAACAAAAAATCTCACAGAGTTAGTCCATGTGTTTTACTTTTTCCTAATGATTATAGATTATGTTATAAATCGATAGATAAGTATACACAAGGAAACATTTATTAATATCCACACAAATGTTACTTCAGAACAGGTTCAAGTTAAAAAAAATTCACTTATAAACATTAATGTTTCTTTGGAACACGTTCAAGTTTAAAATTTATAAAATATAAGAGTAAATAAAGAAGATAAAAAGTTCTATAGTTACGTAACTACTAACTATTGGCATGCAATTCGAACCTAAAATATTCTAAGTGAATCACATTTGGATAACAAAAAGGTTACCATAAGACAAACAAACTCAACTTAATATTTATCATTCGTTTTACTTATAGACGGTAAACAAAAATATATATGTAGCTCTAATATTGATCATTTTTATACTTATATTTGAACCAAAATCATCATATCAACCAATGCAATTAGAACCTAAAAATTGGTGTTATTTTATATATACAAACATATATACTAGAATTGTAACATTTTATAAACAAATATAGGCGAACAACCGCATTAATATAACTTGATTGCTACATAATAAGTACATTATCAAACAAACTTACATCATTCTTAAAGATGTTATATTGATTGTGGGTCATATATTCACAGATGATGAAGTACAAATCAAGAACATGTCGGTTGAAACGTCGAAATAGCTGATCCAGTCATCCGACGAGGGATATGAACAATAGGCAAACACCGACGATGGTTTAGCCTTGCACTACGTGAAGTTTGTCCATGTCTTTCTTGATCGCTAGTCTCAGTATCCGATTCAGCTGGTAAGCAAGGACGAGGAGACATCCTATAATCACACAAAGTTAGAACTATAAATTATATCAAACAATCGCTAAACACATAAATAGTCTCAAACAATATCGCGACACATCAAATTATCATAAAGTTGTACTAGAAGTACATTTTATATGTTAGATAATTAGTAAGAAGTGTTAGAGAAACTTGAAATGCTATACAAGCCTCACCAGAAAATTTCACGCACTGATGGTACCAGATTTTGTGCAAAATCGCAGAAACATGTACCGTAATTCTGTGTGAAATTGCACTGCATACATATATAATTTTGCACAAAATCAGACACGTATGTCTAACCAAATTGCACGCCATGGGTGTGCTATTTTGAAAGAACATCAATGGTTGCCTTCAAAAGCTAAATCCTACACTACTTGACCAATTCTAACAAATAGACAGCAAATCCAAAATATACAACTAACCTAAACAATGAGAAACTAACTACAAATGTACAAAAACTCAGTTTTTTAAGACTGAAAATTTAAACTCAAATATATGAAAATGTAGAGCTCGAAATTAAAAAAATATATCACATCCTAGGTGAAGTAATACGTACCTTAACAGATTTGTGAAGTTGGATTTTGAAAATGTCAAAGATTTGGAATGAGTATTTGTAAAAAATTACGTTTTGATATAACCTAATCTTTAGGTATTAGTTGGAAAATAATACTATTTGATTTATAAAGTTAACTATTTTCACATTAACTACAAGTCGACTTATAAGCACGATTTCGCTAATCTCTTAACTTATTCAATATATTACGAACTAACTTGCCGTGGCATCCACGTTTTCACCATTTTTTACTTATTTAATATATTACGAACTAACTTGGTGTTGCATCCGCGATTTCGCTAATCTTTTTACTTATTCAATATATAACGAACTAATTTGTCGTTGTGTCCTTGATCTCGCTAACCTTTTTACTTATTCAACATATTAAGTACTAACTTGCCGTTGCATCCGTGATCTCGCTAACCTTTTTACTTATTCAATATATTAAGTACTAATTTGCCGTTGCATCCGTGATCTCGCTAACCTTTTTACTTATTCAATATATTAGGTACTAATTTGCCGTTGCATCCGTGATCTCGCTAATCTTTTTACTTATTCAACATATTACGTATGAACTTGCCGTTACATCCGTGATATAAGTAAAAAAAAACTTATTCAATATTTTACGAATTAACTTAACATTATATCCGTGATTTCGCTAATCTTTCTTTTAAACTAATGATTTTTTCATTGGATCAATTTTAATAATATCAACTTTATTAACCTATAGATCATATTTTTTTTGAACAGATCACTTTCAACAACATCGCCTAATTTGCAGAAAAAATAAATATAAATTCAAAATTGTCCAATGTGAATTTATATTTATAGTTGAAAATATATAAGCAGTACATTTTTAAAGTTAAAATAGACTCTAACAAAAAAACCTATCCCATCAATAAATTTTAATGAACTTTTTTTAATGTCATTTAAATTATGAAATCGGGATATTGTAATCTATATGACACCTAAACTTCTGAACTCATATTATTATATTTCTAACACATAATTTTCCTATATATCAAATAGGTAATAAATATATAAATTTATTCATAATCAGATACACAATATTCTATAATCCATTTTACAGCCATGATCTATATTAATAAACTATTAACAATATTCTTGTTACTATTATTGTTTACATTACTGGTTAAAGTTAAAAGGGACCCATTAAAAACACATTAAAAGCTAATGAATATATAATTAGTGAGGAAAAGTAAGCCGTTAATAAAACAAGTTAGTGGCGAGCTACGCAATTAATTTGGCGACAGTAATTTTTATTCGAACGTGACAGATATTACTAGTACTATTATATAATATGGTAATAAATATATTTTTAATTACACTCAAAAGTTGTGGTAATAATTTAACTAACCGTTTAAAGCCACTAATTTTAAATTAAACAAAGGGGGATAAATAGTAATCAGTGAAGTAGAGAGAGAAAAACTGAGAAAAAGAAAAAGATAGAGAAGAGATAGAGATAGAGAGAGAGAGTGACATTAATATGAGTCTGAGAATACAGTTTAGCGAATTTGGAGAGGTCGATTCAGCAATTCGGACAAGAAGGAGAACCAAATAGGAAAAATCAAACGAAGAGACAAACAGAGTCGTCGTCCGGTTTTTGAGGACAGAAAGAGGAAGAAGAGGTTTTGTAATTGTAACTGAAAACAGAAGCAGAGGTTGATAGTGAGAAAGAGTGGATGCTTTTTCATTAATGAATTATGGATAACCGCCCTTTTTTTCCTCCCTCTCTCTATCTTTTTTCTTTTATTGATGAGAGGTGTGGTGTATAAATATGTGACTCCTTGATTGAGCTGATTCATATAAACATACAAACATACAAACATCGAAGAAGAGATTTAGTGGGTTTTTCTTTCTTATTGAAGATCTTTTTCTGGGTTTTTTTTTTGGTTTGTTGATGGCTGATGCTGAGGATAATCCAAAGGGTTCGTCCTTTTCTGGTGGAAAATCAGGTGAGTGATGGTTATTTGAGAAAAGGGTTCTATACACAATTCTGTTTGGATACTGAGAAAATGAAGGAAAATGAAATGAAAATGGGTTTGTGTTTTATATAATAGAGAAGAGTTTTACTTAGTGAAGCAGCTGGTCTAGTAATAAAGTTTTTTTTTTTGTGATTCATTTCTAATTGATTTTGGAAACTGGGTTTGATTTAGGTGTTGATATAACTACTGTACTATATGCGGAACTATGGAAGGCATGTGCGGGTTCTTTGGTGGAGGTTCCTAGAGTAGGCGAGAGAGTTTATTACTTTGCTCAGGGTCACATTGAACAAGTAATTTAATTTCTCTTTTGATCACTCATTCAATTTTAATTTTCTTATTTGAGTCAAATTAGTTAAAGTTTCATTGTTGTTGTTGTTGTTATTTGGAAGTTGGAACTATCTACTAATCAGGAACTAAGTCAGAGAATTCCACTCTTTGATCTCCTGCCTCACAAGATCCTGTGCAAAGTTGTTGCTGTTCGATTATTGGTAGCCTTACTTGATACCCTTCTCTTAGTTTTGATGTATATTAGATTTTTTCCGATGTAATTGTCTTGAATTGTGTTTGTTTGTAGGTGGAAAAGGAGACAGATGAGCTTTATTCTCAGATCACTTTGCAAGCTGAACTAGATGTGAGTTTTGATGTATATTAGCTCTGGTTGTTACCTGAAAATTAGATCCAACTTTTTTTTTCTTCTTGATGATATGATCTGTGCTTTAGTGATTTGTTTATCTTTTAGGTTTATGATTGGTATTTGGTACTGGTTGTGATTAATTCGATAAATTTGAACATAACAGCAAACTGAACCGACTCGTCCGGATCCATGTTTGCCCGAGGTAACAAAGCCAAAGGTGCATATGTTTTGCAAAATTTTAACGGCTTCAGATACGAGCACCCATGGAGGGTTTTCGGTTTTGCGTAAGCACGCCAACGAGTGCTTGCCTCCTCTGGTAATTAATCGGTTGAAAGTTATTACTACAATCTTCTATGAGTCATAGGTTTATGTTTTGTTTTCTTGTATTTGTTAGGACATGACACAAACAACCCCAACTCAAGAACTCACTACCAAAGATCTTCATGGTTATGAGTGGAGGTTCAAACACATATTCCGAGGTAATTTTTTGTTTTACAAAAGTGTTTTTTTCTGTGTTTCGCACCACCACTGGCAAATGAACGAAGAATGTTTTATCAGGTCAACCTCGCAGACATTTGCTGACAACCGGATGGAGCACATTTGTTACGTCGAAGAGGCTTGTTGCAGGAGATGCCTTTGTATTTTTAAGGTATTTGACCCGGCTGTAACCAATTATTATATTTAAGATCTTGTTACTTATATAGTTCGTTGATGCAGAAGCGAAACTGGGGAGTTAAGAGTTGGAGCAAAGCGAGCCACTCGACAACAGAACTCTATGTCTTCGTCTGTGATATCCAGCCAAAGTATGCAATTGGGTCTTCTTGCTTCTGCTTCTCATGCTGTTACTACCGGAACCCTATTTGTTGTTTATTGCAAACCCAGGTTCGTGTAAATTCCTTACTATTTTGGTTGCTACTCATGCTTAGATGTCTTGTCTTATGATTCTTGCTTTTTCTTAGGACAAGCCAGTTTATCGTCAGTTTGAACAAGTACCTAGACGCTGTAAAAATGGGATTTAATGTTGGTATGCGCTTCAAAAAGAGATTCGAGGGAGAAGATTGTGCTGAAATAGGGTATGTCTGTTTCTTATTCTATTGCTTTTTGTCTTTTTTTCTCATGAACCGATGCTTAGATAAATTCCTTTGCTTATCTTTTCAGGTTTACAGGCACTATCGTTGGGGTTGGAGATATTTCTTCTCAGTGGTTAGGTTCTAAGTGGCGGTCATTGAAGGTTTGTCCATGGTTATGCATATATTACTGAACCGAATAGCAGTTTGTATATTGTACAGGGTTTATTATACGGAATTTCTCTCCTTTTAGGTTCAATGGGATGAACCAGCTACCATTCAAAGGCCGGAAAGGGTTTCTCCATGGGAGATAGAGCCTTTCGCGGTACCGCCTATCTTCAACCTTCCTCAACCATTGATAAAGATGAAAAGGCCTAGGCCACTTGAAGTGCCAACTTCTGGTACGATAAAATTATCACTCCTAGTACTCGTATATAATGTTTTAAAAATCTGATTAAATTGATATAAAGCCATAAATTACTTGTAACTCAGCTGTTTCGGGTTTGTGGTACCAAGGATCTTCCCATTCTCATGAAATAAGCCATTTGGGTACCACTGCTGAAGGCCAAAGCATCGATAGCCAGCTGAAAAGGTCAGTAAGGCAAAAGGAAATGGGCTGTAACTCCCTAGTCCGTCAAGATGGGATATGGTCGTCTTGTTTTTACGGCTCGAAGCCAGACAGTGGCCTTATTATTGACCAAGTAGGAAAAGGGAATAAGTCCGAAACTCCTGGCAGCTGTCGGTTATTTGGCATCGATCTCACAAGCAGCGCCATTGCTGCTACTCAGGAGCCAACTGCTGCTAAGTCTACTTATCTTCATACTATTCGGGATTCATCACCAAAGGAATCATACAGCAAGCAGGCCGCTCCTATCTCGACGAGAACTCGTACAAAGGTTTGATTTTTATAAAGTTTTTGGATTTGAAACTGATTTTTAAAAGCTATATTAGCAGTATGTTCTGTTTCAAATGCAATTAAATTTTGTCCTTCATCTCCAAAGAAACATATGTTACAGTATTGTGTGCATTTTATTTAATAAAGGTCCAAATGGAAGGGGTTGCTGTTGGTCGTGCAGTTGATTTAACTATGATGAAAGGGTACGAAGAACTTATTAACGAGCTGGAAAACCTGTTTGATATAAGCAAAGGAGACCTTTGTCCTCTCGGAAAATGGGCAGTTGTTTTTACGGACGATGAAGGTGACATGATGCTATTAGGAGATGATCCATGGCCGTAAGTAAACTTAACCATATTTGTTACCGTTTTCGCATCTTATAAAAAAAAATCTTTTCAAATGATCTTATTTTCTACAGTGAGTTCTGTAAGTTGGTGAAAAAGATCATCATATGTTCAAGCGAGGAAGTCAAGAAACTGAAAACAAAAGTAAAAGTGCCATTATCTTCATCTGAAGGAACTGTGGTGAGCTTCAACTCCTCCGCAACATGAAACTTCGCAATAATTTATGTTCTCACAAAGTACCATTAGGTTGGTCTGGGTTGGTTTAGTAGTATTGTAATTTGCTTATAGTCTTTTTATTATTTCAGTGCTTATTAGAAAATAGACAAGTTTCATAAAATGTAGTGGATGGATCAAGAACTTATGTTTTAAAGAATTAAACCTCTTTTATACATCATGCTATATCTTTGACTATCACTTCATTTTGTTCATGTGTAACACTTAATCATTTGCAACATCTAGGGTTAAAAGGAGTGTTTGTAGGGGACAGTAAAATGAAACATGTTGGTGAAGAGAGATGATGTGATGTTTTTAGTTTGTCTTAAAAACTAGAGGCAATGGTAGTTTTAAGCTTTGAAAAGGAAAAATGGTGGGGTGGGTAGAAAACAAGATTTGGCACCCTTAAAAGATCCCAAGTGATAGTGACTTAAAAGATCTGGGCTCCTTGTTGTCTCTCTTATTATAGTTTCATGTATCAACAAACTTTTTAGGACTATCAACTATTTGAAAAGAGGGTACCCTTTAAACATAAGACTATTAAAATAAAAAAAAACTATTGGGTGTTTGATTTCTTGTCCAAACCAAGAAAAAAAATATATACTATCAAGGTCAAAGAGAATCGAGTTCTCTTTCTTATAGGAACTTATTTTCAATAAAATGCTATCAATTGTAATATTCTTTTTAAAAGAATGTTTAGCACTTTAAATCTCTGTCTTAATAATGCGGTGAGAGGTCCTAAATTTTGATGTATAAAGTATTAATTGGAGTAAATATTTTAAATTGGAATATTTTAATTTATATGTCCATTTTCTTTTATTATGGTAATATTTTCATCCGATGGAATTTAAAGTTTTTTTTAAACAGCGGGTTAATATTCTAATTTAATATTTTTTTGTTTAATCTCAAATATTTGATAGATATTATATATATATATATATATATATATATATATATATATATATATATATATATATATATATATTTTCCCCAAGAAATTAATTTTATTGATGTTAAGGTAAAATATTACATTATGTTCATTAATTTTACATGATGTAACTATTACATTCACTATTTTGCCTCATTTGTTTAATGGCTTCCCTTAGCATCTTTGTGACCTCTAATGCTCTTCTTGTTTAATAGCTTCCTTTCTCTTCAAGCTTCCTCTAATGCTCTTCTTTGTGGCTTTTCTTCTTGTTTTATACCATCTTTGTGCTTCGTCTAATGCTCTAGTGCTATCTTCCTTCACCTGCAAAACAAAGATCATTAAGGTCAAGTTTTTCAACTTGCCAAGCTGTTAGTCTTCTTCAAAGAAATCTAATGTATCCCATGTTCAAAGATTCTAACAATGTGATGACATTTAATTCATGCAATGAATGATTTAGTTCAGCTGTGAAATCAGATTGAATCTTAAGTGCATGTTTGGCAGTCCAGTCAGCAGCTGAATTTTGTTCTCTATATATATGTTTTAGTGACATCTGAGGCTTAATCAATTTTCTGCAATATTGGAGGATTTGCTCTAAGTGCCAAGGGTATTTTCCTATAGCAAACATGTTAAATAAACTAAGGAAGTCTATCTATATATCTACTGAAGTTAGATTCTGATTGTTACAGTACATTAGGCCATTAATAAGTGCTAAAATTTCAGCAGTTAGGGGAGAGCATTTTCCAATTACATCACCTTTAGCAATTAAAAGTGTTCCAAGGTTGTTTCTTATAATAAAGCCATAGCTTGATTCACCATTATACAAGGAGGATCCATCACAATTCATTTTGATTATATTATGTATAGGCATAGACCAGGTGATGTACATGAAAGGCTTTGATGATTTAACATGGTTAAAACATCTTAATTCCTTAGCTAAATGTATGTCTTTTGACCAATGTTTCTAGTTAAATGTGATGCTGAATCTAAGGACGAAAGAATGAATAAGATATGATTAACAATTTTCTTGGATGATATGGTTATGCTCTTATGTTTATTGCTGTTTCCAACATACCAAATAGACCATATAATCAAAGAAGGCAGAATAGTACGTATATGTATTCTTTTAGAGGTAGATAACAACCAAAGATTAATAATGTGATTCACCGTCATGTGTTTACCTATATCTATGTTGAACTTAGTAGAAAAGAAAGACCATACAGACCAAGCAGTTTCACATGATACAAAAACATGGTTAAGTGTTTCTAAGTTCTGGCAACTAGTGCATTTAGATGCTAATTAAAAACCTTTCTGTTGTAGTTTTGTGTCTATACTCAATAGATTGTTCAGTTCTCTCCAAAGAGTGAAAGAACATTTCTTTGGAGAAGTATTGTTCCAGATTTTATCTTTTATTATTGATGTTGTGTGTTTCTGTCTAACTTCATTAACAGTCTTTTTTAATTTGAATGTTCCATCAGATGAAAGCTTCCAAATGATGGAATCAGCTATACTTATATTAAATTTTAATTTGATGATTTCATTGACATACTTAGAAGGCAGATTATTTTGTAGTTTATCTATGTTCCAGTCATTGTTAATCCAGTATTCATTTATCTTTGCTTGTGTGTGATGGTGAGAATTGATTGCTGTTAAAGTGATTAAGGGTTTAGAGCTATGCCATTGATCTAGCCAGAAGTCTGAGTTACCATTGCCTAATTTCCATCTTATATGTTTTCTGTTTTTTCTTTGATTTCATACATTCTTTTCCATATTTTAGAATCTGTTATTCTCAATGTAGTTTGTAATGGATGAGTGTTGTTACAGTATTTTGAATGCATCATGTTTGACCAAAGAGTTTTATTGTTCCTAAAGTTGAACCATAGTTTAAAGGAAAAGGCAGTTTGAATATCTCTAATGTTTCTGATGTTTAATCCATTTTCATTATATGGTTTACACAGATTTCCCAACTAGACCAGATTATATGTTTGTTTGTTTCACTAAATCCCCAAAGAAACTTATTTAGTAGTTTATCAATTCTAGATATTATTTTCAAAGGTAGTTTGATAGATTGTAGGTAGTATATAGGGTAGGACATTAGAACAAAGTTTATTAAAGTTATTTTGCCTCCAAATGATATGTTTTTAGAGTTCCAGTCTGAGATTTTATTTCTTATCTTGTCTATTAGGTTTTCAAAGTGAATAGAATGATTGTTTGAATGTATTGGGATTCCTAGATAAGTAAATGGAAGATTTGCTTGTTTAAAACCTAAGACTCTTTCTAAGGATGTTATTCTTGTTTTATTCACGTTTGAAGATGTAATAAATGTTGTCTTTTGTATGTTTATTTATTGACGAGAGAGAGATTGATATGTGTTTAAAAATTTAGATAGCTTCTTTATGCTTGTTAAGGATCCATTTAGAAATAAAATAATGTCATCTGCATATGCTAAACAATTTATTTTCATTGAGCTTTTCATATTATAGGACATATATCTGTGTTGATTAATTAAATTGTTTACACCTCTAATTAAAAACTCTTCAGCTATGATGAAAAGGCAGGGGGATAAGGGGTCTCCATGCCTTAAGCCATTAACAAATTTAAAAAAGCCATTTGAATTGCCATTAGTTATTACAGTATATGTAATGTTTTCTATGCTTCTCTTAATCAGTTTGATTACTTGTTCATTAAATCCAAAGGCTAACATTACTTCATAAATGAAATTGAATTCTAAGTTATCAAATACTTTTGACATATCTAGGTTTATTATTAGGTTATCTCCTTTGGTTTTCCTATTCAGATCTTTAACTAACTCTTGTGTTATTAGAATATTCTCTTGAATGGTTCTATTTTCTATATATGCTCCTTGTTCCTTAGATATGATTAAATGCAGTAACTTAGCTAATCTATTGTTTATGATTTTTAAGATGATTATATTAAGAACAGAACATAAACTTATAGGTCTAAAATGTATCCATGTTTTAGGAGATTTGATATTAGGTATTAAACATATTAATGTTGCAAATAAACCTTTTGGTAATGTTACATCTGAAAAGTAGTCTATAACAGTTTTTAAAAGGTCATCTTTTATAATTGTCCAACAAGAAAAGTAGAATCTGGAGTTGAATCCATCAACTCCAGAAGCACTGTCAAAATTTAAGTTTTTTTATAACAATGTAAAGTTCCTCTAAAGTAGGCAATATCAAGATACTGCCATTATTTCTAGTAGATATGACTCTAGGTATGGTATTCCTTATTGTAGAAAGGTCTTTTTGAGTATAAGTTTTGTTTAACAGATTAGAGAAGTATTCTACAGCAGATAAACCAATAAGATCATCATCTTCAATCCAAATATTTTTATCCTGAATTCCCTTGATTATGTTTTTAGATCTTTTTTTCTTTACATAGTTATGAAATGTTGTTGAATTATTATCACCATCTTTTAGCCATTTTGTATAACTCTTCTGTTTCCAATATATTTCTTCTCTTTCAAGTAATATTGTGTATGTGATATTTAGGTTAGCTAATTTAGATTGATTTTCAGGACAATCATTGTCTTCTAACATTGATTCAGTAGTTTTTATTTCCTCTTCCACTTTGCTTAAACAGTAAAAAATGTTTCTATATGTTTCCTTGTTCCATTTTTTTAAATGTTTCTTAAGCCTTTTTAGTTTGGACCAAAAATGAATATATTAGAAGAATCATGCATCTGTTTTATCCAATTGTCTTTTACAATTTTAAGAAAGTCTTCATGTTTTAACCATATATTTTGAAATCTAAATGATGGTTTTTGATATGTAGAGTTAATTGAGACTAATATAATCAAGGGTGAATGGTCAGAACAGGTTCTGGCCAAGTGATTCACCCTTGTTATATTAAAGCTTTATCTCCATTTATCATTATGCAGTGTTCTGTCTAATCTTTTCCATTTATGATTGTTTGTCCATGTAAAGTTTGATCCAATATATTCCAGGGTATTCTAACTTACAATCTAGAATCATGTGATTAAATTCATCCATTCCTTTTGAGCAATGTGTAGAACAGGCCATTTGTTCACTTGTGTTGGAGATTGTGTTAAAATCTCCAACAACAAGCCAAGGTAAATTAGTTACAGATATGTTTCTTAATTGGTCCCATAGAAGCATTCTATGGGATCTGTTGCATTTTGCATACACTATGGTAATCAGAACTACTATCTTAGTAGAAGGATGACTTACCATAGTGTTTTTGTTCTGAGTTATCTAAGATGTTAATTTCATAATCATTTTTCCAAAACAGCCATATTTTGTTATTAATGTTTGCATATTGAGATTCAAATCCAAGTTTTAAGCAAGTTGATATAATTTTATCAGCTGATATCATAGGTTCTTGAAGAGCTATGATATCAACTGCAAACTTCTTAATCAAATTTTTTGTTTTTCTTAATGTTTTTTGATTTCCTATTCCTCTTATGTTCCAGTTAAGTAAAGATATGGTCATTTCAAGCATTTATTTGAGGATCCTATTGATCCTTTAAGGTTTCTTGTTTTTGCTATTATTTACTTCTTACTGATCTTCTCACATTAGTATTAAAAGAGTCTTTTTTGGTTTTTCTTTGTTTTGGTGAGTTAGGTTCACTTAAACTTGATCTAACTAAAGGTATATGTTCTGTTTCTGCAATATCTTCTAATTCTTCATCAGTTAATACATTAAATGAGTTGTTTAATTTGATAGTTTCAATTGCATTAGATATGTCCTTATTGGTGATTTCAACAGATTCTTTAAGTTGGTTAAAGATTTTTACATTGTTATTCTGATGCTCTGGTGTGTTGTTTGTTTGTGATGATTTATTTGCATTGTCTGTTTCTGTAATATTTAGTTGTTGAATATCTAATTCTATAGCAAGTGGATTGTTAGAATGATTGGATACAATAACATTTTTAGGTGTTGTATCTGGTATTAAGTTCTTATCCATTTCAATTGTTTGATTTTGTTTATTGACTTCGGGATTATTTTCAGGGACAATTTTATCAATGGTTTCATGATCAGTTTCAGTATGAGTCTCAATGTTAATTTATGTGTGAACTTTTGGTATCCAAACTTATTTTGAAGGAAGATTGGATAGATTCTTCATATGATCTTTAGTGTTTCTGTTTTTATTTAAATTTTGTTCAATTTTTTTTTTACAGTGATTTTCTTGATGTCCTATGTGTTTATAGGTTTTACAATAGAAAGGTTTTTTCAAGTAAGAAATATTTTGCCAGAAACCATCCTCTTCTCCAAAGCATATCCAAATGCTTTGGGGAAGAGGCTTAGAAATATCAGTTAAAACCCAAGCTTTACAATTATTGTGCATAGCAATGTTATTTTTAGGAACCCATACTGTTAAAGGAAATCCAATTGCTTTAGCAATATAGGTTATAGAGCCAGGATTGTAAAAAAATTCAGGAAGTTTGGGGTTACATTCTGGTGACCATTTGAGAATTCTAAAAGACGGGTTACCTATAGATCTAATAGTTTTACTCCATAAAGTTTTTACATCTTCTATTTGCTCAAATTCTATAAAGTAATGCCTGTAATCCCATTTATAGATGCTATATGATCCTATAAACCTAAATGCAGTAATGTATGCTTTGAACTCGTTGAGAGTAGGACTCCCAAACAAGAACTTAACAATTAGGGTAGTTTTTGAGATATTGGTTAAAGCAAACTTATCTGATTGTTGAAACTGCACCGATTTTTAGTCTTCATGCTCCTCGTGTATGACTTCACTCTGTATGAATTCCTTATCTTTTCTACCTCCGGCCATTTCAGCAAAAGATTTCCTGCCTCTAGTGTTCTCGAACGTCGGGTTCATGACCATTTTTGGTGAGCTGGTACCCTTCAGTGGTGGAAATTCTTCTTGAGCCCCTTTCTTGTCCATCGGTTATCGATTTCAGATCTAAATCGAAGAAGATTTAGATCTGAAGATTTCCAAGAATCTCTTTCGATTCTTATAGAACCATCAAAGAACTGATTCTTGTGATAATTTTTTGTGTAAGTTTGATGAGGTTCAAAGTTTGTATTGTCGATTTAGGGTTTTCTGACTGATTTTTGTGGTGATTTTTTGTGAAACTGATAAGGAGCAGTGTTTGTAATCGGGCGATTTGTGGTTTTCTGGCTGTTTTTTTCCTTTTGAAGAGGGTTTTTGAATTTGGAAGAAATGTCTGAGAGATTGGTTTGGGTTCGATCTTTCCTCGAGATGAGGAAGCAAACTCAGAAAGAGTTCAGTGCAAGTGGGTGCTGCCATATATATATATATATATATATATATATATATATATATATATATATATATATATATATATATATATATATATATATATATTTATTTTGTAGTGGTTAATTTGTCAATTATATAATGTAATTTTAAGACGGTTATAGTTTTATAAATAGTTGGTTCATCATTATGATTTTGTAGAGGGACTCGAATCCATGACTTTGGTCACAAGCATTCCTTACTCCATCAACTTGACTACCCTTTTCAGAGATATTTTTATCATCGATGTGTTAGTTATAGAATAAGAGAACAAATTAAAGTTATATAAAACAACAAAAAAACATCAAAAGAATATAATATAATGGTTTTTATTTGCAAAATATAACAAAAACGAAAATTTGAATTTATATATATTTTTCATTAGTATTTGATAATGTTTCATGCAAAAGGGAGTCTTGATTCATTTTTTATTAGATCCACTTCGGTCCTACGATTATCACCATTCGTTCATACTTCTTAGTTGAAAATTTGAAATAAAGGTATAAATATTTCTCTCACAATTTTTTTGGATCTACAATTCTATTTGAATCTCATTTTCTTAACATTTTCACTTTATTTTTTTCCTATGTTTTGATTTATTTTTCGATTTTTATTTGACCTTTTCGATAATTTTGAATCGAATTTATCTTTGAATTCGATTGGCAGATTCTGTATATTAACTTTTTTTTAATTATGGTAAACTCGATTTTAAGTTTTTTCGATAGATAAAATGTAGTTGAAACGTTTCATTGAGTTTAATTTTATGTTTAATGTAAGTTTTTTTTGCAGCTTTTATCTAAAATGTAGTTGAATTTTTTTTGCATGTTTTAGTTAAATTTTCGCAAATAAGATGAAGTTACTAACCTGATTTTTAATAAAAAAATAAAGTTACCAACCTTTATTTTATGCGTCTTGTCTCGTACATATGTGGACACCAGTAATTATTAAAGAATGGATATTTTTAGCTTCTTTATTCTGTGACTAGAGAATACATATTTGTTCGATTTTCATTAAAAACTGAATGTTTTTGTAATTTTCAATAAATAGTGAATATATCTCTAACATTTTCATTATACACTGAATATAATTTTAGCATTTCCATTAAATATTAAATATCTTCTTCTTTTGTGTCCAATGTCTCGCATATATCATCTAGCTTTGATAGATGCGAGACCAATATAAAAGATTTTTTATATGATAGATGCATGACCAATGATAGATGCGAGACATTGTAGAAAAATTAGATAAATGCAAGACCTGTGATAGATGCGATACATATTAGATATAAGACCGATGATATATGCAGGACATTTTAAAATATATTTTAGATAGATCCACGACAAGTTATAAGTGATAGATGCAAGACATTGTAAAAACAAGTAGACAAATGCAGGACCAATTTAATTTGGCAATTAGATAAAAACTCAATATTTTTGCGGTATTCATTAAATAATGAATGTATCTCTAACATTTTTCATTGAAAATTGAATATTTTGCTATTCTGAGAATATATCTCTAGCATTTTCATAAAAAGAATCATTATCTTCTCATGTGTCCAATGTCTTGCATCTATCATCTGGATTTGATATATGCGAGAGACATGATAGATGCATGACAAGTGGTAGATCTGGGATATTGTAAACACTATTTAGATACATGTTAAACAACAAAGAGGAAGTAGCCGTAGGAGGCGGCTAGGGTTTTGTGTTTATTAGAAAAATGTTCCTTTTTGTATTGAACTGTTTTTTTATATTAATAAACCCAAGTAAGGCACTCAATATATAGAGAACTTAGAGGCCTATACAAGGAAACTTAATACACTGAATATTCTAACAATATCCAAACATGACAAACATTTTTAATACTATGCAACGTAAATGTGTTACATGCTAGCGCACTAAAAACATGTTATTGCGTGAATATTATAACACCCCCCCCCCCCCCTCAAGTTGTGTAGTGGGATCACCAATACCCAACTTGGATAAAACTGATTCGAATGTTCTTGCAGCAACCGCTTTTTTCAGGATGTCTGCCAGTTGGTCTTCAGATCTAACAAACGGAAGTTTGACTATCCCATCTTCAATCTTTTCTTTTTTGAAGTGCCTATCTATTTCAACGTGCTTTGTTCTATCGTGCTGTACCAGGTTCTCTGAAATCTTAATCGCAGCTTTATTATCGCACATTAACTGAGTTGGATACTTCAGAGGGGATCCGATTTCTTTCATTATCTTCTTTAACCAAAGTATCTCGGTAATCCCCTTAACGATTCCTCTAAATTCTGATTCAGCACTTGACAGTGATACTACTGTCTGTTTCTTACTTTTCCAAGTCACCAAGTTACCTCCAAGAAGAGTAAAGTAGACAGCAGTTGATCGCTTGTCGTTAGGATTCCCTCCCCAATCAGCATCTAAGAATACTTCAACATCAAGGTGTCAATTTTTCTTAAAAATTATGCCTCTTCCTGGTGTGCCTTTGAGATATCAAATAATCCTCATTACCGCCTCCATATGGTGTTCCTGAGGATGATGCATGAACTGGCTAACTACTCCCACCGCGTATGCAATGTCGGGTCGAGTGTGAGCCAGGTAAATCAATTTCCCACCAACCTTTGGTACCTTTCTTTACTCCCTAGTCTGGCCCCTTCAATTATCTTTAGTTTGTGATTCACAACCATAGGAGTGCCATTTAGTTTGCAATCCACCATGCCAACTTCAGCTAATAAATCCAATATATATTTCCGTTGGGAGATATAAATCCCTCCTCTTGACCTAAGAACCTCGATTCCTAGGATATACTTCAATCCCCCAAGGTCTTTTATTTCGAACTCCTTAACGAGGTTTTTCCTAAGAGAGCTAATTTCTTCTTCGTCATTCCCCGTTATAATCATATCGTCGACATATATTATAAGACAAGTGACTAATTCTCCTCTCCTTTTGTAAAACAAGGTATGATCCTCATTAATCTGTTTGTAGCTATACTGCTTCATTGCCATTGTAAATCTCCCAAACCAAGCACGAGGAGACTGTTTGAGCCCATATAATGCCTTTTTCAGTTTACATACCTCATTTTCTTGAAAACCATCAGAGAACCCTGGTGGGGGTTCCATATATACCTCTTCTTCCAAGTCTCTATGTAAGAAAGCATTCTTTACATCAAATTGATGAAGAGGCCAATCTTTATTCGCAGCTATTGAAAGTAAAACTCTGATAGTGTCAATCTTTGCAACCGGAGAGAACGTTTCAGAGTAGTCTATACCATATGTTTGTGTATATCCTTTGGCAACCAATCTTGCCTTGTGTCGCTCAATGGTGCCATCAGATTTATATTTTATATTAAACACCCATCTACACCCGACTGCTTTCTTCCCTTGTGGTAACACACAATTCTCCCATGTACCATTTCTTTTTAGAGCTTCCATTTCGGTATTCATTGCGTCATGCCATTCAGTCATCTTCTTAGCTTCTTGAGCTGTTTTAGGGATTTATTCAGAGAGAATAGTAGCTAAAAATGCCTTTGCAATCTTCGTCATTCCTTTCTTGTCCGTTTCTACCGGATATGTGGAAGCATGAGGAACGTGTTCCGGTGAATACTGGTCAGGAGGAACCCCTCTATTTTTTCTTTGGGGAAGTACCAGAGTTTGAGTTTCAACAAATGAACTTCCTAAAATGTCATGGTCAGTAGAATTTGTGAATTATGACATTGTAAATTGGTTATCTCTTGATGGATATTTTCTTCGGCTGATTCGCTGGTAGTATCCATGGCATTTATTTCTTGTTGGACATTGTCTTCGGGAGAATCATTGGTGGTAAGAACTGCCTTGTCAGTCTCCTTTATGTTGGAAGAGGCGTGTTCGGTGGCGCCATTTACCGAATCTGTCGGCACATCCTCAAAGTAACTTTCATATAGCAACCAGTCTAGTGATTCACTTACTTTCTCCCCTTGAGCACGAGATTGGTGGTAAAAAAAAATAATCGGAGTCTAAGAAGTCACAGTCCATGGTGACATGGATTCGACGAGTAACCGGATTGTAACACCGATAACCCATTTGATGGACAACATACCCAACGAATACACACTTTTCAGCACACAGATTAAGTTTGTTTCGACTAGTTTTAGGGATATGAACAAACACCGAACAACCAAATACACGAGGTGGTAAGTTCATAACAGATGGAATTGTAACTTGGGTGGCAATCACTTGTAATGGAGTTTTATTTCCTAGACATCGGGTTGGTAGACGATTTGCAAGAAACGTGGCTGTAGCAAGAGCTTCTGGCCAAAGAGAATGAGGAACTCTAGATTCAATCATAATAGCACAAGTTTTTTCAAGTAAAGTACGTTTTTTTCGTTCTGAAGTACCGTTTTGTTGAGGTGTGTTTGGACAAGTGGTTTGATGCATAAGACCATTTGTTTTGAAAAAATTATGCATTGTTTGGTTGATAAACTCTGTTCCATTACCAGAACGGAGAATCCGTATTTTGTTTTTCAAATTGAGTCAAAATCATTTTGTAAAAATAAACAAATATTTCTGCTACTTCCGATTTATGTTTCATGAAGTATATCCAAGTCATTCTTGAGAAATCATCCACAAATTAAACAAAGTATCTGATTTGATTGTTAGTGGAATTTGGTGCTCGACCTATAATATCAGAATGGATTAGCGAAAAAGCATAATCAATTCTAGTATTACTTTGATTAAACGAGACCCTACGATTTTTTGCAAGAATGCAGGTTTCACATTTCTCGTGAATAGAATTATTCAAAAAAAGACTAGGAAACAAACTTTTAAGATAGCTAAAAGAAGGATGACCAAGCCGCCGGTGCCATAACCAAAGTTGCCTTTCGGTTGTTCCGTGAGCAAGCATGGCATGTCCCTTATGAACTACCTCATCAAAATAACAGAGACCTCCTTGTTCAGTACCACGCCCAATGATCTCCTTCATACGAATGTCCTGTAAAATACAAAAAAATGAATACATAAGAACCACACAGTTGAGTTGTTTTGTCACTTGACTAACATATAATAACTTTAAGGATAGTGAAGGAATGTAAAGGTAGTTTTTAATTTCCATTTTTTCCGAAAAAATAATTGAACCTCCCCCTTTGACTTCACAAATTTCTCCACTAGCAGTCTCAATATGGGACTTCTTTGGAGATGACATGTCACCAAAGTCTTTAGGATCATAAGACATGGTGTCCGTAGCCCCGCAATCAAAGATCCGATTCATTGATTTCTCAATCCCCTTAACCTCCAAGTTTTTCATAGGAGTTCGTTGTCATTCCTCCAAAACCAGTGCCACTTTCTTGCTCATTTTTAGTCGGATCTTCACCACCACTTGTAGACAAAGCTTGTTTGACATTAGATCTGAAAAACTGGTTATTTTTCTCCTTATGACCGTCCTCCCACCATTTTGGATAGCCAACCAACTGGAAACATGTATCTTTAGTGTGTTTCTTCATCCCACAATGAGTGCAATACAAATTGGATTTATCTTCTTTCTCTTTGGATCAGAATTTAAACCTCTGTGCAGAATCTTTAGCAGCCAAACCCATTCCAATTTTAATCGAGTCACTATCAGAAGAACTTGATTTTAGTATATTATACTGGCCACTTCCCTTCGTATTGTAGCATATGGTGTTTCCACGGAAGGAAGATGATCCTTTTTCAGGATATCTCTCTTGATTGGTTCCAGCTTGTCATTGATCGCCATTAGCAATTGATAGAGTCTTTGTTCTTGAGTTTTCTTATTGTAGATCTGAATGTCTTCTGGGTCTTTCATAGGGTTCGGATCTCGCCTATCTATAGACATCCAGATTTTCTGCAGTTTGTTCCACAAGTCTTCTAGTGTATCGGACCCTTGCCTTAATGAATTAGCCCTCTTATGAAGTCAAACACCTGTAACGAATCTGTACCAGAACCGTATGTGGTGGCTAACCCATCCTAGAGGGCTTTTGCAGTGGGATATTGCGAGACATTATTCACCAAGCTGGATTCAAGGTTCTGGACAATCCATGTGAAAACACATTGATCATCTTGTTCCCACTTTGTATATGTGTTGTCAGTTTTGGATGGAGGTGTCGGCTCTCCTGTAATGTGAGAACCTCTCCCCTTCCCCCAATTGCTTTCTTCATCAGGTTTGCCCATAGGGCATAGTTCTCACCACCGAGTTTAATCCCTAGGGATAAATTCTCGGGGTTAGTTGTTTGTTGTTGTGTTCCGAGACCATTTCTCATAATGGCAGCAATCTGCATTGTTAATTCATAAGAGATTTGACTAACCACGACTTCATTGCCAGCCATCTTTGTTGAGGATGTTCAGAATTCCCATAATCACACGTGCTCTGATACCATGTTAAGCAACAAAGAGAAAAGTAGCCGCAGGAGACGGCTAGGGTTTTATGTTTATTAGAAAATGTTCCTTTTTTGTATTGAACTGTTTTTTATATTAATAAACTCAAGTAAGGCTCTAAATATATAGAGAACTTGGAGGCCTATACAAGGAAACTTAATACACTGAATATTCTAACAATATCCAAACATGACAAACATTTTTAATACTATGTAGCGTGAATGTGTTACATTCTAGCGCACAAAAACATGTTATTGCGTGAATATTCTAACAAGATAGATGCAGGACCATATATTTTAAATTTTAGAATTTATTAAGACAAAATGTTCTATTTCTTTTATAATTATCCAAATTTGCATAAGATTCTAACCACTAATTTATTAGTTTTGTTCGAATCCATTTATTGTTTTTGTGTCATGATATGAAGTTTTTTATGATATATTAACTTCCAATACAGGCACGTCTATTTGGGTGTTACGCATCGTCGCCTCCTAACTCGTCTTTAGAAAAAATAGATAGAGAATATTTTGGTGTGATCGAACCATTTAAGGTCCAAACTAACTCTGATGAATTTCCAAAATTTATAATAGCCGAACTGGTGTAAACTATAAAATACATATAAATCACCGAATATTAAAGTACATATTGACACATAATCGAGACAAGTGAAATTGTGGCCTCATAGCACATTTATGAAGAATATCATTTAGATTGTTAATTACATTAAAAGCAAGACATTCTAAAAACAATTAAATATATGTGGGACCAATGATAGATGCAAAATCCGTCTAATTTTTTTTAAAAAATTGACTCTAAATACGGGACTAAAAGATTAGCAAAAAATATATGTGAGACCAATGATAAATGCGACACCCATCCAAAAGCTTAGAGAAAAAAAATCAAAAGAATTAAAAAATATATTATGAATGAATCTAGTTTTGTTTGTCATATACGAACAAAACAAATGGTATTTTCAGATTTTTTTTCTCGAGTTATCTTTTGAAAAATACGAACCTTTAAAAATTTAATATATATATATATATATATATATATATATATATAATATACACATGTTTGATGATTTTATATAGAATGATATTTTATACAATGAGTTTGTTGGATCTTTACTGTCTTAGATTCTTGGAACAAAACTTGATGAGTAACTCACCCTTTTGATAATCATAATTAAAAAAATAATTTAATATTTATTTTTGTATTGTTTTTAATTCTATTTTTATAGATATAAAGAAATTATCTTATATAATTTTGTGTTTATAAATTCGAATGTATTATTTTTAACCACTTGTTGTTTTTATAAATTTAAATGTATTGTTTTTTTTTTTATAAATATTGGTGTTATAGTTTTTATAAATTTATATGTATAGCTTTTTATATTAAAAATTCATAACTATAAATAAATTTCTTTTTACAAGTATTGGTTTTATGTTTTTAAATGTAATACGTTTTTGTAAATTTAAATTAATTTAGTTTCATTGCAAATTCGTTTTGAATGTGAAAATTATGAGTAGCGAGTTTGATCCGAATATGAAATTAGTCTCTAAACAAATAAAGAAGATAAAGAAAATAAAGAATTTTTTTTAAAGATAAATAAATGGATTGATGATTTTATAAATGGTTATTAGACCTCTATTTATAAAGTATATAGTTACAATAAATATCTTTCACATATTAGCATGATTTAGTCTTATTTTTCTCTAACAATTTAGATTTTGTATCTCATTATATTTTTTACTAAGTCTTATGGGTTTTAAGTACTTAAATTGTTAATGTGTCAATGTAAACGGTCAAACTATTAAGGCACACAATAATAGTCTTTCTAGTTTTGCGTGAATAACACATAAGGATTAGCTCTGATTTGTCTGAAATATATGACTTGGGCTGAAGCCTTTGTTGATCTTGGCCGAAACATATACTGCATTTCTTGAAGCATATCTTGATGTTGACTTGAGATTGTCATTAACTTTTATGTTTGTCGAAGCTATTACAAGTCATATTTTTACATATTGAAATATATATATATAGCAGTCGTCTTCGGCTAAACTCTTAAGAGTCGTAAGGTCTATTTATTCTATCTTACCTTCACTAAACTGCCATCAGAGACGTTTCATATTCGATTCGTAGTAAACTGTTCTTGCCTTATTATAATTCTTCACCAACGAAAACCTCATTTGATGATAAAAAGTTTTATTTCACCGAAAGAAAAGAATAAAACTAACAATAAGGTAGGCTAATAGCGAATTTTATTATTGATAAACATAATGTATCACTACTAGCTACGAAATGCTTTTATTCTTTGTCTCCTCTAATTGATTATCGCTCTAGTTTTTGGTGAAATATGAGCAATGACTATTATATCATCTGAAATACTATTGTTGCTTTAACTTCTTTAGGTAGTTGGAAATATGGTTCAGCCAAGCTTGTTATAAAGGTATTCCAGTATCCCTTAGCCCTTAGTGAAGGACGATGGAAGTACTATACCAAATCATTGTTTTCTCTTATAATTTTATTTATGTCAAGGATCTTAATTTATTTCTTTGGGTTTGATTTTTTCGTTTAGAATCCTCAACTGGTCCCCATAATCTTTGATGAAGATTGCGCTTAAGCAAAAAGGTAAATGAAAATATCTCCGACTCTATTAGTCCTCCGAGGTTTAATGTACTTGCTTGACCAAGATTATACTGACTGGAGACTTACGGCCTATGGATTTTATGTTGACCAAGATTATACTGACTGGAGACTTACGACTCCTCATGATGTCCACCTTTGTTTTCCAATAAATGGAGAAACTTCCCTTGACGATTACAATGATGAATTTTATTTCTTCAGCTACACTCTTGATCACGGGATTCAAGCTCATCTAGATTTATATCTTGTCAGATGTTTCCAAATTAGCCACATCTGTCCCAGCCAGTTTGTTCCCAGCTATTGGAGTTTGCTACTTTCAGCTATAATTTTATCAAGATGTAGTTTTCCATATTTCTCTTTCTATAAATATCTTACGTCTTTGAACGTTGGTGAACGAAAGACCAAGATATTTTTCCATTTTTTATGGAGCATTTGCAAATATTATCATTGATCCTCATACTTCTTACAAAGTACGGAAGGATAAATTTGTTTTCCTTTTTGGAAACTATTATGATAAGTGAAAAAATTACCAAGGGGTAGAAAGGCCACAATATGATCTTATTCATAAATTTTATTTTCCTTATATAAGGAAAAATATAACGAACCACATTTATGGTATGGTATTGATTTGCGTCATAATTATGGAAGACTGTAACAACATAATACATTTATTCATACGTATTTAAAATAGTAAAAATATATTTGTCGAGGACCTTAATGTTATTGTAACTAACTTGTAGCTACAGTCGAGTCATGAGATCGGCTAGGAGACTATCATCAAGGATGCCATCGGCTAGAGTGTAATCGGCCAAAAGACATCATGCAGACAATCGACATAGACGGTGAAGAAATATCGGTAGCCTGGTGGGTCGCTGATGAGAAGGCATTGGGGGTACGAGTGAAATCTTCCCTTATCAGTAACCCTTATAGTCCTTTGAAAAGAATTGAGAAAAGACTATCTTAGTGAAATTCAATGTTTTTTTTTTATGATTTTTAGTTTATATATATTTGTCAAAGCTTGTCAAATGTTTGTACTGCTATTCTTGGTTGATATAGAATGTTCATTTCTAAAGAATATTAGGTAGTATAACCGCCTTGTTTGGCCGAACTCCTAAGATTTTTTGAATACCTTGTTAGATTGGTTTTTGACTATAACCAAGCTAACCTGTGAGACATGTCTAGATTAACTTGTACTAACCTTGTTCCAGCTTACGTTAAAAACCCCATAACAGCTAGAAAACATCACTTGAGGAGAAAATGCTTTATTTTTCCAAGAGGAAAATAGTATCGAAACAAGTAGCATGTTGCTATAATTTTAAAAGTTACATATAAGTTTGTTGCTTTGTTTTGTGACTTATTTATCTGGCTTCAAAAGTGCTTTGGTAAAGGAAATTTATTTGTATATTTTGTAAGTATGATTTAGTATCTCCCTAGTCATTTTTGAAGAATGTTGGAAGGAAGATTTAAGATTAAGATAAAGAAACGTATACACTTGAATGTTCTGACTTGAGTAGCCCATTTAGTCATTGTTAAAGAATGAGGGAAATACTATACAAGAAAGACATGTGATTCTAAGGTTAGAAACGTGAAGTAGAACCTCATGCTCTTATTTAAAAGATGAAGCAAAAATTAAGTTTCTCGATTGAACTATAAGCGATGTGAAGCCATCATGTTCTTTATAACTGAAAAATACCTACTACAATAGTGCGAGTGATAAATTTATATATATCACAAACGATCACTTATAAAGAGATAACTCTTCTAACGCTGTTGATGATTTATGGGTAACAGAAATGCATGAGCTTGTTGTATGTGGTGTGTGTCGGTAAGATTAAGGGGTAATAGCCATACAAGATGTTAGTTGATGTATGTAAATCCACAATGTGGCTTAATTATGTGGTTATTAAGGGTAAATAAGTGTTATGTTGGATTTTTTTCTCATTATAAATAATTAAAGACCATGAATAAAATTATTATGAATGCGGTAAGAGAGAAAATGTCTTTAGTAATGCATGGAAAAAAAGAGTAAAGGATCACCTTACAATGTTCTTCTCAGAAGCTTCAATTACCCATATCTTAGTTATTGGATGCTTTTATCGTGTCCATTGATATTGAGAAATTATAAACCATTAGATTAATTAAAATTAAATGCTAGATTATAACTTACTCTTTCCTATAAAATGACCATCTTTATCTATGTGTTTTTATGCTATTGTTTGAAAATTTCTTTGTAGAGTGACAAATTTATTTCGTTCACCTTTTTTATGAAGTTCTTTCTTTTACCCGGAAACATACTTTTTTTCATTGTGAATTTTATGGAGGATAATGAGTTTTCCCCATATTATTTATGTTTGTCACTCTAGGGCTGAGTCTGACGATGATGTTCTATTGATTAATCTTCTCCTTGAGGTGCAACGAGTGGGAAATTTTGATGATCGCTCATCACAACTTACGTCATAACCTACTATGATACGTCATGTGGAGATTAATATCACATCTTCTTCGATCGATTATTGATACATAAGAGTGATAATGTATGACCAACTTGAGGATATATTGTAGTTATCTGTTATGAAACACTCTTATGGGTATGTTAGTAGAGCTAAGCAAGAAACCCAAAAACTGAGAGACATATTCATTTATTCAAATATTGGAAACAATAGATTATTTTTATTTTAATGACTTTAAAGATGATGTGATTTTTTTGTGTACATCCTTGATCATGGGATTCACTTCCCCTTGTACTAAGACTTGCTATAATTTTTGAATGTGACGCAAGTGTGTTCGACATAACTAGTTCTGAATGTATGAAGGGTTTTAGTCGTAAATATTATTTTATGAAAGGATTGTTTTAAAAAATTATATTTTTTTTTTACTTTCCAGCACTGAACGATGTACTTTGATTTAAAGATCACCCATATTTTGATATTGTTCCAGACGTTGAACGTCATGTAGTTGATGATCTTTCTTAGTCAAATTATATCTCACAAAATCAATTTCTTTATCTATTTGGATGTATTAAAGGTCTTTAAAATATTTTATCTCGTACTTGGTGGTTGAAATGTTTGTTGATAATTATATGGCTTAAGTTGTTGTTGTAATATTATAGAATTTTTATGTGTGGTTATTTGTAGTTGTGTTTAGGAGATATGTTCCACACTTGAGAGCTATTTAAGGTTATTTGTAGTTATTGATATTTGTAGTTATTTTATATCACCCGTATGGTATCGTCTTGAGGAGATATGTTCCACACTTAAGAGCTTCCTCTATAGTGAATATAGTAAACTTGTATGAGTTTCATGCTCCTAACTATGTTCATTAATATGCGGTTTGTTCTTTCATATACATCATTTATAGTAGACGAACCCAAGAAAATATATTAAGGGAAAATTATACACTCTTTGAGGTAGAGAATGAATGACCCACAACATTCCCTTGATCCATCATATCTTCTATAATATTCACCTTTATGCTCAGATTCGAAAACCTTAATATATTTTAACTTGTTGTAATTCAACTTCATCTTTGAAAGACTTGAACATGTCAATAGTCTCCAATTTATCACAAACCAAGTATATGTAGCCATATTATGAAAATAACATTTATAAAATAAATGAAGTATTTGTGAATATACCATAATGTTATAGGCAATGAACTGCAGATATTTGTATGAATTAACTCCAAGATATATTTAGCACGAGAGACTTCAAATATTTTTTTTTCTTGGTCTATTTTTCTTTAATACACTCTACATATTTTTCTAAATCACTATAATCGAGAGGCCATAATAGTCCCTCAACAACAAGCTTGTCTATTCTCTTTTTAGAGATGTGACCTAAATGCATATGCCATAGAGAAGTTCAAATTTCATAATTTACATTATGTGTTACATTTATTGCAATATGATAATCATTAAAACTAATCTATACAAGTTATAAATATATTCAAGCACATCAGAGCCATCTAAAAGATGATTATATCTGAAGTTTTACATTATCAAAAGAACAAGAGTAACCGCATTTGTCCAACAACAAAAAAAGTAATTACATTCCAACTAAATGAAGGAACATACAAACTTATTTTTAAATCAAAATATTATTTGAACTTTAACAAAAACATTATTGACATATGCTGCAACCAGACACGCCACACTATCAACAATATAAATCTGAATCTCCCAATCACTAAGAAGCCTACTTTCGTTTAGCCTTGTAAGGAAATACACACGTGATTTTTTGCTCATGTATCAACCCACGGTGTGTCGTTTGACACTGGAACTAAATTAACCATTGAAGTTATAACAAAAGAAAGTTTATCTCTCTTATCTATCCATATCTTGTACTTGGGGAAATCATTATTCTAGTGATCTATGCTCTTGCAGTGGAAACATGGAAACTTCAGGCCCTTTACCTTCTTGGATTCTCCTCCCTCTTTACCGGATCGTGAAGGCTTAACTTATGCAGCTCTTATAGATGAATGTTTTCTCTTGTTTTGAGGATTACTCTTGCCTACATCGACCATATTGGCCTCTAAAATTCCATGCTCCAAATGCTTCTCCTCCTCATTAACCAAATTTTTTATAAGAATTATTATGCCCCATTTATTCTCAAGGAAATCATAGGTCATCTCGAGGATCCTGAATTTAACAGGAAATAACATAAAAAAATGTATGCTACTAAAACAATCTCTAGAAGGTCAACTTAAGAGGCCTCAAGTTTCCCATGAACATCAGCCATCTCATAGATGTTCTCTTTAACCTTGACATGACCCTTATATTTTATAAAAGATAGTCTCTAAATTAAATGTTTAATATCTACTTGCGGGGACTTAAAGAAACTCCTCTTAAGGTGAGCAAATATGTCATTTTCCATTAACATGTTAGCGAGAAAGGAACTCAAGAACGCTTGTGGGACTCTGATCTGTAAGATATACCTAGTGAGTTGGTTAGAATACTCCCACTGCACAAAGTTCTCCCTTTTTAAGGGGTTCCTTTTTCTCGAAGGGCAGGTGGAACGTCCTCTCTAAGATAACGATCAATGGAATAGAAGCCCAACAAGAGTAAAATTTCTCTTTTTCACTCCTCAAATTTACCCTCCACTAGTTTGGGGACCTAAAATGAATCTCTGAATTGGTTTTCTAGAAATAATAATAAAACACTATATTAATATTACTGATTTGAATTTCAGACCCAACTAATCTAACATATACTAAAGGTTATCATATTAGGGGTTGTGATTGGGAATTAAGATGTATCACATGTTTTATAGAACCTAACCATACATGCCCTCCAATTATATCTTCCAAATCGTCCACACTAACAATCCATCCTTCTCCTCCAAATGGGGATTTAGTAAATAAACAAAAATAACACTTGGGCTAAGAGTCAAGTTGGTAATTTTTCTTACATCTCCCCCCCCCCCCCCCGGGAGCCCAGGTATCATATACGCCCCCAAAATAAAGAGCCTTGAATACGAGAAGAAAAGCACCTATACCTAACAAAATTAAGTGAATACCCAGAATTGTGGTCATTTTATTTCTTAGCATAGACGGTAGGCACTAACGCACTATACATTACCTCTCAGACCACTATTTTAAGGTTAAGTAGTGTAGCCTATATTTCAAAACTAGCCAAGTTTTACATATGGGTCGTACCTGACTAATTCAAAGTAACTGAACAAACCTTTTAGCACTGAAAATCAGTTATGCATGAGTATGGTACGTGTGAATACAATAATGGCATCATGTAATAGGTGCTCACCATCGGTAAAAATATGTCATAGTCTTACATAGGGTCCGACATACACATAAAATAATCGATCCATGAGTTATGAGACCCAACACTCATTTTCTTTCATGACTCGCCTCACTTTACCTAATTAAGTGGGATACTAGGTCCACCGATCAGTCTTAGAGAATGCACATTTAAATGCTCATATTATAATGCGTAGTGACGTAATCAAATGTCTATCTTATTATATAAGACCAAAAGTCGTCGTACCTGAAACAAAACAATCCATATGCATGCAGGCCATCAGTACATACAGCATAAAGTCCAAGTGGCAACATCAATGGGTAATTACCTCCCATCATGTGACCATATATTTACAACACTAGATGTTTCTCATACATAATTATGTCACATAATTTTGAATCTCTAAACGCATAACACAATACTCAAACATGACATTTACTTAACAACATTCAGCCAGCCTAAATGTACGAAACATGCTACGTAACACAATGGAAACATGATGTCTCATCATACATATATAACTTAAACATACTAATCACGTGATAAAGTTGAATATATATATGGACAACAACCTCACTCGAAGCATCATAAAAGAAAAAACAATTCTGAAACGCTGCAGATTTTCGAACTTATAGTATGTCTTCATCACGACCACAACCAGAGTTTTTGCGTAAAATTGCAATTTATCGTGGTGACCATGATGTAACGAACTATTCTTATATCAAGTTCACCGCGGTGACCAATCCCATTGTTGCGACGAACTCGTCGATTTTAAAAAAAAATCGGAAACCTCTAAATGTCCTGAATTAAGGTTTCATCGTGAAGTTATTCAAAAATTTGACATACACCTAAACATACAATATCAAATGAACATTTGCATGCCCTCGACCACACAAATTTAGCTCTGAATGTCCGATTTTATGTTCACCTAACACCTACTCATAAATAAGTCCAGAAACAAAAATTATAAACATAAAAAAATCATATAATAATTCTCTTATGAATTAATTAAAAATATTAATTAAATTTTGAAAGATTTAATTTCAAAATTTTTATTCTTACACACTAGGAATCACACACGGATACCACTTGTTAGAATGTATAAATAGTTCAATGGTATCCATACCTTTATTTTAAATACGAGAAATGTAATTTCTTTATCTAAAGATAATAATAAGAACAATAAACATATAAAATTTATAATTTTTCATGTCCGTTGATGGTCATATGCCTCTACAACGAAAGCCTTTAACGATTACAACGGAAGCTTCTTCCCAAATACACTTCTTATATTATCCAATTTAACAATATAGGGTAACGAACTCTCCGACAAATATAAACAACTATTATTTGGTTTTTAAACATAATATTTTTTTTCAACAAGAATTCTGTATTTATAATATTATAAAATTTAATATTAATATATTTTTTAGTATTGTCTAATTTATAATTAATTATTTTAATTCAAATTATAAAAACAATTACAAGCGCGTTAAATTGTATATAATGAGATACTTCAATCTAAAATTTCATTATACGAAAACCTCTAAAGAACAACGATATTATGTTTCTATTATTATGAACCTTCTCTCTCAAGAAACCTTCTCTCTCAAGAAACCTTCTCTCTCAAGAAACCTTAAAGAAGAAGTTTTAGTTTCTTGAACTCCAAGAAACTGATAATTTGCACTACACTGCTTCAAGAGTATAGGCTATTAGTGTTTTGATTCTGCAGTGCTTGCGGTGAGAAGTTTGCAGTGACGAGCCTATGCAGGCATTGCCTGTGGAAGGTCAATATCAAGAGGATGACATCTCTAGATGAAGCTGAATATCCTCCCTTGACTGTTAAGAAATCAACAACTGGAGACGCCAAGGTAGGTTTTGCGAGCAAATCATATTCTGATGTGTTACTGAAGAAAGATGTGATACCAGAGTACAAGTCAGAAGTCGTCAAATCTTTTGAAGATCACAATGTCATCAAGTTCGCGAGTCAGGCTAAGGACAGTCTTTGTGCTAAGTCAAGAACTACTCTAATAGCCAAGTTTAATGATGGTATCCCTAAGAGGCAAGCATTTCAAAGTTTCCTTGAGTCTTTCAAGTTCAAGGGTGAGTTTAACTATGTTACGATCGACTCTAGACAGGTTCTAGTGGAGTTTTCGATGTTGGAAGATGCTGGAAAAATTTGGGTAAATAGGTTTTGGAAGGTGGATGGCAAGATGATGAGAGTGGTGAAGTGGTGTCCAAAAAGTACCAGGAACTTTGAATGCCCAGTTGCGCTGCTCTGGGTCAGGTTTGAAAACGTTCCTGAGTTTATGTATAACAGCTCTGTTATACATGCTATGGCTACGTCTCTTGGTTTTGTTCGTCACGTTGTGATCCCTGAGGTTAACAGGGCTAACTGGAACGCGTGTTTTGCGTTAATTGAGATAGATGTCTCAAAAGTACTCAAGTTTAAGTTACAGATTGAGTTTGGCGAAGGAGATGTGTATTATGTTAATGTCAGCTATAAAAATGCTCCAGGGTACTGCAAATCTTGTAACCATATAGGTCATATGCATGATAAATGCAAAAAGAATAAATTTTTGGATGAAAAGAAAGTGAAAGAAACCACTGATATTATTGAAAGAGAAGTCATATATAATGATTCTTTACAGATTGTTGATAAGCCTAGCAACACTACTATACCTCAAGCCTTTACTCATGTATACAGAAGAAAGTTAAAGTCAATTATTACAAAAAAAGATAGATCGTCTGTGTCTTGCCCCTCTAGAAATGTGGTGAGCCCTGTGAAGGAGATGATTGCTTCAAATAATGATCATGATATAATCAGTGCTCTTCAGAACCTGGAAGAAGAAGAAAATGATTTAGACAGGGGCAATTTTCAGGTTTCTCCTCGATGAGGTAAGTCTGGAAGCTACAACCCTTCTCCTAAGATGAGCACAAATGATAATGAGAATGACTTTGAGACAGTTATTTCAAGAAAAGTTAAATCTGCAACCAGGAATAGCAATACAAACAAGTTGGCTATAAACTCTCTTAGAAAGAGAGAAATGATTCTAAAGAACTCTGCATCTGATAATGATTAAAATTATCAGCTGGAATGCAAGGGGAATACATAACAACCCTACGATTGCTAGGCTTAAATTTCTTATAAAAAAACGAGAATGTCAAATTGTTAGCTATTCAGGAGCCCATGGCAAGGGTTGACAAGGTGGAATTGGTTGCTAAGAGGATTGGTTTTGAGAACTGTCTGGTTAATACTTCTAACAAAGTGTGGTTGTTCTGGCCAAAGGATATAAGTGTTGTGGTTATTACTGATCATGATCAGTTCTTACATGTGCAAGTTAGTTATGCTTCATTTAATTGTTTCTTTACTTCAGTTTATGCAAAAAGACCAGAGAATGCAGAGAAAATTGCTATGGAATCAGTTAAGTAGTATTACCTGTGATGGGCCATGGCTCATGGCGGGAGACTTTAATACCATCAGATGCCCTGATGACCAGCTTCATTGTTTGACCTATGATGGAGCTAGTGCAGAGGACTTCAATGAATTCATTAGAAACTGCAACTTGGAGGCTCCTGGATATTGTGGCTCTCGTTACACCTGGAGTAACAACAACAACTGGAAGAGATTAGATTGGGTGTTGACTAATCAGAATTTGCAAAATAATTTAAGTGTCCAGGTTTGCCACATGGTCAGAACCTGCTCTGACCATGCACCTTTGCTAATCTCTATATGTAAAGACTCAATCACTAACTCTTTTTGCAAGAAAAGCTCTTTTAAGTTTATCAATGCTTGGACTAACCACCCTGACTTCTTGACTAGTGTAAGTCAGAATTGGTCCAAGCATTGCAATGGAGAGAATGGTACCATTTTTTGGTACAAACTCAAACGTTTAAAAAGGCATTTGAAAAATTGGAATCTTGAAACTTTTGGAAACATTTTTAATAAGGTTAAAGAAGCCAATATTGATGTTGAGAACTGCGAATTAATTCATCAGTCCTCAAAAGATAGTGTTTCAAAATCAAATCTTTCAAAAGCTAACAGTGTTCTCATTCTAGCTTTAAAGGATGAGGAAAGTTTTTGGAAGCAGAAATGCTTCAATTCATGGTTGAAGGACTGTGATGGAAATACGAAATTATACCACAATTATGTAACTAAGAAAAGAAAGAAAAATATTATTTCTGGAATAAAAGACAATGATATATGCTTACTGGTGAATGTGACATTGCTTCATCTGCAGTGAATCACTTCAAATCGATTCTTTCAAGTGAGCCTGAAATTAGTTCTGATTTTAATGAGCATGACTCTATTCTAAACAACATACCTAAGCTTGTTTTGGACAGGGAGAATACTGAGATCTCTAAACCTACATCAAGTGAGGAGCTCAGATCTATTTTAAGTAACATGAAGCAAGACAGTGCTCCAGGCACAGACGGGTTTAATATTTCTTTCCTAAAACACTGCTGGGCTATTATAAACTGTGATTTATGTAAAGCTATTAATGCATACCTGGCTGGGAGTGATATCCCAAAAGGAGTGTTTGCCACTGGGATTGTTCTTGTCCCTAAAGTGGCAAATCCAATTACCTGGAACAATTATAGACCACTTAGTATGTGTACTATAATGAACAGACTAGTTTCTGCCCTCATCAACAGGAGGATGTCTTACATTCTACCTAGAATAGTCTCTAGAGGGCAGAGTGCCTTTGTGAAGGAAAGGTTAATACATGATAACATATTAATCATAAAGGAAATGCTTCATCACATTAAGAGGAAGCCTTCTAAAGGCAATATCATCATTCAATTGGATATGACAAAGGCGTTTGACAGGATGTCTCACGCCTTTGTGATTAAAACATTAAAATGCTTTGGGTTTTCTGAAAATGTTGTGTTGTTAATAAATAAGATAATTTCAAATGTGATGATTTCAGTACTTATTAATGGGTCTTGCTCAGGGTACTTTCATCAAAAAACAGGATTGAGACAAGGAGATCCTTTGTCTCCTTGTCTCTTTATCCTGGCTGAGGAAGCCCTTTTAAGGGGATTAGAAAACCTATATGTTGCTAATACTAATATACAATTCTTTATAAGATCGGGATACATCTTACCTTGTATTGCATTTGCAGATGACATAGTTGTTTTCACTAACAGTTCACCTGCAACAATAAAAAACCTGAGTAACATGCTTAACAAGTATCAACAGGAGTCTGGTCAACTTATTAATATAGACAAGACCAGAGTTATTACCTCTTCAAGATGCTCTGGTGCCAATTCAGCAAGAATCAATGCTACTATGGGTTTCAAGGCAGACAATGCACCATTCAGCTACTTGGGAACTACCATTGCTGCAAATAACAAAGGAATACATTACTCTTCCCTCTTAGCTAAAATTTATAATAAAATTAATGATTGGGATCTAAAGAACCTGTCTTATAGTGGCAGATTGTCACTTATAAGGCATGTTCTTTACCCAATTATCTTTTTCAGAATGCAAAACAGCATAATTCTTAAAAACATATTGCAAAAAATTGAACTGTGTTTTAATAAGTTTTTGTGGAGACCTAAGGTGAATGAGAGTGCTTTGCATTGGGCTGCTTGGAGTAGCCTATGCAAACCATTTGAGGAATGAGGTTTAAACATTAAACTCCTAACTGAAATACAGCTATCCTTTTCATATAAGCTCTGGTATATATTCAGAAAAGGAAACTCTCTATGGACTGATCTAATTTCTAAAACTTACTGCCTAGACAAGCATCCTTTGATTGCAAAGTGTGGGACTACTGACTCAATAGTCTGGAAGGGTCTTTGTTCTATTAGAGAAAGGGCTGAAAACTTCATTCACTGGAATGTGGGTCGAGGGAATGTGGATTTCTGGAGAGACTCTTGGCATAAGATGCCACCTATAGTCTCTACTCAAAACTCTTGGTATCTTCCAGCAAAAGTTAATATGTTTTGGAAAGATGATTGTTGGGACCCTACTCTAATATCACTCCTTACTCACGAAAGACAGCAACACATAAACTGTGTTAAAATCAATCGTGATAAGGAGGATAGTATAGAGTGGAGCCTCACGACTGATAAAAGATTTTGTACAAAAAAAACATGGGAAAACATCATATTAAAATCCAATAGTTCATATTTTTTTAAAAAGATTTGGCATAGTTTTATACCAACGAAGTTTTCCTTTCTTTGCTGGAGGATTTTGAAGAATTTTGTTCCAACAGATAGCATTCTTAAAAAGAAGCATTTTGCAATTGTTTCAAGGTGCCAATTTTGCTGCAATTGTGAAGATGTGAATAATCTTTTCATCAATTGCAGTTGTTATTGGTGCCTTTGGAACTACTATGGGGCTATGTTTAATATTCATGTTAGAAGATTCATGACCCTAAGACATATGTTACTAGAATGGTTTAAGTCGTCTAACAACAAATTCCATGTTACACACATTGTTCCACAGCTTGTAATATGGACAATATGGTATAACAGGAATCATTGTAAGATCGACAAGCCAACAGACAATTTCTATAATGCAGTAAACAGAGTCAATAGATTTATATTGGGCATTGATTCAAAGCTCAAGTCTAAACACTGGACTAATGTGGAAGATGCAGGTACGATGATAGGAGCGTTATCTATTGGTACGAGAAAGGCAACTTACCGGTCATGGAGAGCTACAGCTCAGGGAAGGATTAAAATCAACTCGGACGGGGCGTGCAGCTTCAACGGCGAGGCTTCAAGAGGCTTCATAGTTCGAAATCACCTGGGGAACTGCATTGAGGGGGCAAGCTTCCTGTTTGGTAAGCTAAACCCTCTACAAGCAGAGAGACGAGCTCTTGTAGAGGCACTTCTGTTGTGTCGCAGGCGTGGTTGGAGCAATGTGGATTTGGAGACAGATTGTGAGACACTGGTTAGAAGTGTCTCTTCTGGGGGTCTATCTCATTGTGCTGGGATGGATGTTTACAGAGCTCTGATCCTTCCGACAATGAAGCTTAGCTACATTTCCAGATCGGAAAATGTGGCGGCGGATTGGGTTTCGAAATGGTGTCTGAAGGAGAAAAGGAACAAGGTGTTTGGAAGTAACGAGATGCCTAATGCTCTACTTGCAATTGTGATACTAGAAAGTATGGGAGTAGGGTACATAGACCCTGGTTAGGGCTGTGAAAGTAGGGGTTTGACAGAGAAAGAGAGAAGGTTGAAGAAAGGGGCAATTAGGGTTTCCAAATTGGGAATCGATTCAGCTAGGGATTTGCCCTAAGATTGTGATGCCAAGATGGGCCTTTGTATTTCTCTTAAAGCCCTAACTTGATTGGGCAATAGCCCTGTTTATCTGGGTTGACATTGTAATTATTTCGTTTATTAAATAAATGGAAAATTTTGCCAAAAAAAAATATATATGTTTCTATTATTATTATTATGAAAGACCTAAATTATCATGGCTATATCCGAAAAGATGGCTATTACTGTAGGACCCTTTTTTTAATCTCTTCCAAAAAAATTTAACCTCTATAAAAAAATTTAACCTTTATAAATTCGTTTGCCCCTAATATTAATCGCAACATAGAAGCCAAAATTCTAAACAACCCCAATATTATATAACTTTAATATTGAGAGTAAAAAAAAAGAAAATCTTTTTATTGATAAAAATACTCTTATATAGGTAATATTTAATCGAATATTAATATAACCGTTTAGGCGGATGCTTATCAAACGTAAAGTGTTAGCCTAGAATGGACACTAATATAAAATATATAAAGAAAAAACTAGAACTTAACCCAACTCCGATATTTGATTGGAGATCTCATAACAGTTTTTCTCCATTCTTAAACTAAGCACCTTTTAAAACTGGGGTTATTTTGTTTTGGGCAATGCAGCTGACTATTTTGAAAGCTCGAACCAATTTCATTAGTTTCCTGTAAGAGAAAGGCAATGGGTTCCTGACTTATTATCTTTCAGGTGACCATAACCATAAGATACGTATGGCCCTAATAATGGAATATCCGAGAATGGATGCAATCTCACTGATATCATCGTAAAATTATATAAACAAAAACATCAACAAACATTGATCAAATAAAAGATTGGAAATTCAAAAGTTTCTATTTATTCAAGAAAGCAAGTAAAGTTCATATGCCACTCCTCGAAAGATAAATGTTGTAAATTCAAGAGAATCCCTCGAAAGCCCATTCATTTTCGTTTCGCACCTGGGCTTCTTCCTCGGGAGTGAAATCATTGTCGATCTGTAACAGTTCGCGGACGCACTCAACGCTCATATCCTTTATCGCGTCGGCAAATGCTTGCATAGTCAATTCCATAAGGCTACTGATTTCTAGATAGCTAGATGCCTGCCAACAACAACAACAGCATAGACTGATTAGAACCAAACCCGAAATCGTTCATATTACTTAGAATCAATTCAATTCACATACCCGAGAAAGCTTACCATAAGAAGTTTCAGCAGGGTGGTGTGAGGCTCTTTGATGAACTCAGAATCGTAATTCTTGAGATCGCTTTGGGTCATATTGGCTCGTGTATGGGTGGTGCAGTAATCGATGATTTTGATGAGAATTGGGGCACTGACATTGGGAAGAGGGAAGACTTGATTAACACAATCAACATCGACCATTTTGCCGATAGTCACCATCATCATTGCCGCCTCCACGTCCACACGGAATTCCTCCTTTTCCGCGCTCCTGAGTAGGACGGTTTTGGAAGAAGATCCTGACTCAGCATTCACTAGCGTTTTGGAAGGACTTGATTGAGCACTCATTCTCTTTCTCTTTCTCTTGTATAGCAATAAAACCGTAAATCTTGATTCTTGTTTTTCTTTCTATTTTTTTAGCTGTGAATTAAGAAGCTCGCGAGGGCCTATCTATTTATATATATAGGGAGAGAGGGCAGGGGAGAGTACTTCACTAACCGTCGTTCCGTTACTTTGTTGGTTACTTACTTGCATGCATTGAACAAAGTGTTTTTTTTTTTATATTTAATTTATTTGAATTATATTTGATACCGAAATAAGGATCAATATTTGAGTTATACCTCTACCGATTTAAGGATCAGTAATTAAAATTTTCGATAATATCGGTAAGGGATGGATATTATTTCAAGTTTTTCTAAAGCCAAAGAATGATCTCATATCTATGATTTTTAAAGCAGAATATGCGTATGGTACTAATCAATTTGACAGATAAACAGTTAATAAAACTGTCAAACATTGTTACGTTTGAAAAATTGGTTAAAAAAAACAAAAATTCAAATAAATATTTAAAATATCAACACCAATCACGAATCCTTCGATCCAGTTTATTACGTTCGTTAGTCACAACATAATCTAACAAGCATGCACTCTGCAACTTGCTTGATAATATATTATAATTACATCGGTTGACTTGTCAATCCAACTACACTAAAATATCTAACAACATTGTTGGAAATTTTATTTTCTAATTAGCCTTGAAACATTAGTGGAAACATTTATAAGATGAAATATATTTCGTTTTTTTTACAATTTTTGATGATGATCGGATTTATTTTTCAAAAGATGGAAAACACTCTCTCTAATTGATCCCAAAAAGTGAAAATCAATAAAAAAAATAGTTATTTAAAAAAAAAATTGTTATTGTACTTTTTAATTTCTGTTTTAACAAAGAGTCCCGTGACGTACTTATTATGTCAAATTAATATCAACCAAGATTCATGCGCAACCCTTTACTATGCCAAACGACTAAGTCCATTTTAATATAGGATCCAAAAATTGGCTACTACATATTGTCCGCTTTGCGCTCGTAGGAAGCGCGCATGGGTCTGCTTTTGGGTGTACTCCCAAAAGACCTTTTGTTAGTTGAGGTGGGCTCACACTTATATACACTCGTTTATGTTCCTTGTTAGCAATGTGGGATTGGGGGTCCTCTATGGGATGAAGTTTATTCTTCACAATTGTGAAGTTCTTATTTAAATTGTCTCTTCGATCTTGTTTTTGTATCCATTAGGTGGATTTTCACCTCTTCATTTTGGTTTCATTACATGGAAAAAGATCCTCCTACGAACTAAATTTCTAGTTGACGCACACTTCCTTTTCCCAAAAAAATGAATTTAAGATCGGGAAGAATATCAACCACCAAACAGGGAATGTTGACACTACAGATGACGTGGCCAATAGATATGGACTTAGGTGATGAATATGAGTTTTATACAATAGTAGTAAGACGTCAACAAGAGGAGGAGGAAACCACACATTTTGTCAACATTGCAGATACTGTCACATGTATTCATTCAGATAGTAAGAAAAAAGAAGAAGACTCGGTCATGATCAACAAAATGATTGATAACTTGGCCCAGCAAGTGAGTGATCTGGTGTAGGTGGTGAAGAGTATCAACGCCGTTCAAGAAGCAACTAGCCAGTTCATCCCGCCAGCCCCCCGATTGTGAGAACCAAATATGATCCCACAAACCATGACCAAGTCCGATAGGTTCAACGTGCTTATTCTACCCTAACTGACGAACGTGAAGTAGGCTCAAAATCCTTCAATGCCGAAAATATTCTACATTATCAATGCTCTGGAAAATGTCATCAATCTACACGATGATGCACCTTTGATAATGGGTGACATTGTGGGTTGCAAGGCGCGGCAGTGGGTTCTGGTAGACACACATGCAACAATGAATTTATTATTTAATTTCGTTATGAAAAATTATCATTTAAAATTCTTCTTCTTCTATACTTCTAATAAATGGTATTTTTAAATGGTTAGACCACTATTCTACTAGATAAGAGGCTCCCAGAGGTGTCAATTGGATTTGGAAGATAAACCAGGATTTGGAAGATAAACCAAGCCTCAAGTGACCGAGTTCGTGATGGTGGACACCCAACCCTTACAAACCCATTCTGATGAGCCCATGATTACGCGACATCAAAGAAATGTCCTCCATATAACATAATTGCTTAAAGTTTGTGGTGGGTGGAAATATGAGAATAGTTCGAGGCAACAAAAGACGGCTTGCGAAGGCCTTGCAAAAGCCTTAAATTCAGTCTCACATATTTGATAAGGGTATAAAATACCAAGAATAATAAAGGCTCTAATTTATAATGTATAAATCTATAGAGACCTACTTTTAAAAATGAGAAGTGTGAGACACAAGTATAAATATGGGGGTAACATATAATTACAAGAAACATAGCATGTGACATTGGGCCCACCACTGTCACTATATAAGGAAAGATCTTGTCCCCTAAAAAGGGATCTCTCAATCATTAGTACTTTATTTTGACTATATTGTCTCTCTGGAATCTTGTACTTATTCGCCTGACACCTTTTTTTGTACATGTTTCCCGATAATCTATCCTAGATATTCTGAGACTTATTATTGGCGCTGTCTGTGGGAAAAAGAGATACTCGGAGATCAGGTTCCCCAAAATCTAAAATTCGAGGAATAAATACCGAGGCGAGGAAGGGAAATGCAAAGGAAAAAGGTTCTGACAAGGAGATGTCGTATTCAGAGGGTCGGTACTATGAGGAGCTGTATGGTGATGATGATCAGGGAAATCTGGGCCGAAGCAAACGGTCGACCCTAATCATGACTAGGCAGCAGTTGTTAAACGACATTGCTAAGCTAAATTATGAGAAAAGGATGGCTTTGGCTGAGAAGAAATGTCGGCTCGACAGTCGAACTGAACGATCGGTTGAGGAAGAGAAAGAAGTGGCTTTCTACAAAGGCAGGACTCGAGTACGACGGCTCGACGGGGTCTCAAAAAAGAAGTCTGGATTCCGATCTAAACATGAGTACGAATTTTCAGCTGGGGAAGATATGTGTGATTCTTCTTCCCCAGACATAGATTTTTGATGCCTTAGGAAGGATAAAAAATGGCCAGGGAGCGAGAAATTCGAAGGCGTAAGTCATTACGAGCAAAGATAATCAAACCTCAAGGTGATAACATCGACAAAGTGACTCTTACATCTGCTGAAAATGTCGGGACGGTAACAGTTAACAGGGAACAGCAGAATGGCCACAGTTCCAATTTCCATCAGGGAGCCAGTCTTATGGTTACAGGGTCGGAAGTCAATTTGCAAATCCACTTGAAGTGGGATTATTTGCAAGTCATGCAGAAGGTTTAGGAGGATGAACCTTTAGCCTCAGACATAACTGGAGGTCGTCCTCGCTGTCAGATGAAATTTTATCGGAGCATCTCCCGAAGCGCTTTGATATCTCGAAGGTTGAAAAATATGATGGAAAGAAAGACCCTGACAACCACCTGGAAGCTTTCAAGAATTTCATGTTGAGCTTCAACAACGATGACAAGTTGATCTGTCGAGCTTTTTCGATGACATTTAAAGACAAGGCATCAAAGTGGTACAATTGATTGCCACAAGGATGTATTAAGAACTTTGGTATGTTCTGGATTATGCTAAGACAACAGTTCGTAGGAAGTATGAACTTTCGAGCTAATGGAGATACAATCGTTAATTGCCGACAAAAGGTCGGATAAAGTTTGAGGGATTACACTCGACACTTTATAGATGCAAAGAATGATCTTGACTATTGTGATGAAAGTGTGGTTTTGACTGGTTATCGACTAGGTTTGTTACCTGATCCGATGAAACAAGCCGTAACGAAGAAACATGCTTTTACATTTTCGGCCTTGTTAGCTCAGGTAGAAAATCAGATCCTAATTGAAGGAACTAAAGCATCGGAGTTGGCGGCACAAATAAAAAAAAACCTCTCAAGCTTTGGTTGTTACATATCAAAAGACTCCACAAAAAATAGTCATGATTCCTCAGCCACAACCGATAACTACTATAGCACCAGCAACACTACAATCCCACGGGAAAGGATCAGGGAATCAGACCCAAAGGGTACAGAATAATTACCAAGGAAACAATTAACGACCCATATCAAATAAATGGGTTCGACCTGACTACTTCGCCGATCTGACTGAGTGTGTTGCAACTATCTTTGACAAGACAAGGAAAAATATACACTTCCGGAAGCCATTTCTAATCGGAACTCCTTGTGAAGGACAAAAAAAATCGCTACTGTAGATATCACGAGGATGTAGTCCATGATACCAAAGATTGCATCGCTCTCAAGAAATAAGTGCAAGCACAAATTGACAGTGGAAAATTGCTCGAGGACGTTAAGAAACAAGCTCAGCAGAATGTAGCGGCTAAACAGATTGTAGTTGTACCAAAGCAAGAAATCTCTTTGGTGATATCCGAGGTCACCAATTCGTTTGTTGTGTCCACTGAGTATTTGGACCCGGATAAAAAATAGAATGTGATTAGAGTAATTGAGGAAATAGTACTCGTGGCACAAGGAAAGGTAAGCGACTTGTGCAAGTTTCGAGTCTCTAACAATTTTCGGGGTTGATTCAATGGTAAATATCACCAATTCTTCTCGGAAGAGGTACATAGTCTATCTAGCTACGCAATTAGAGGCAAGAGCTTCACCTCATTTATACCAGAACTCATCTCCTATTCTATGCTTTGATGATGAAGATATGAGAGAAATTGCGGGTCCCATGAAGATGTGATCATAATCGTAGCAGATATTGCTGATGAGGAGGTTCGGAGAATATTGGTGGATACCGGAAGTTCGGCGAACATTATTTTCTTATCAAATTTCTTGGGGTTTAGGAATAAGCCAGTGATTGTGAAATCGGATCGGAATATTAACGGTTTTAAAGGAGCATCAGCAGAGGTAGTCGGTGAGTTTGAAGGAGTGGTTCAGCTCGGACGAGGGCCTTTCAAAAAGGAAGTAGCGGTCCTCTTTATAGTCGTAGATGCTCCCACGTCACATAACGCAATTTTTGGCCGATCTTGGTTATCAAGGATGCATGTCGTAACCTCTACAGTTCACCAATGCCTGAAATATGTAATAGGAAACAATGTTGGTGTTGTCAGAAGAAACCAAAAGATAGTAAGAGAGTGTTACCAAGCAACACTGGCAACGAAATCAGATAAAAAGATGGTCGATGTAAGGGATTAGCCGCTAGTGATGTCAGTCCCTGGATTGGAACCTGCAAACGATCCCAGGGAGACCCCAAGATTATTACTTACCGATAAAAGTTGTGAAAACCACGAATTTTCCAAGGGAAAGGTTTTGAAGATTGGCGTAAACTTGTCACCTTTGTTTCAGAAAAAATTGATTGATTTTCTTAGAAAAAAGCTATATTTGTTTGCTTGGTGCTCAGAGGATGTTACATGGGTTCCCGAGAGTGTTTTCTATCACCAGTTGTCCATAAATCCAATTGTTCGACCTATAACGCAAAAACGCCAAACTTTCTCCCAAGAAAAGACAGAGGCAATCATTTCAGAGGTTGAAAGACTGACAAGGGTTGGACATATACGAGAATCCCAATATCTGCGCTGGACAACAAATCCAGTCTTGGTGAAAAAGTAAAAAGAAAAATGGACAATGTGCATAGATTTTACGGATCTCAAGAGAGCATATCCTAAGGATCCATTCCCCATGTCGAGGATTGATCAGTTGGTAGATTCAACGTCAAGAAACAAGCTATTATCGTTCATGGATGCTTACACAGGGTATAACCAGATAAAGATGGATCCTAAAGATCAGGAAAGTACCACATTCATCACAGGTAGGGGTTTATACTGTTACAAAGTTATGCCGTTTGATCTAAAGAATGTAGGGGCTGCTTACGACATGTTGTTGAAGAGCGTTACCAATGAAAATCATTTTGCCGACCTTGAAGAGACATTCAAAGAACCTCGGAAGGGTAAACCTAAAGTTGAATCAAAAAAAATGCTATTTTGGATTTTGGTCCATAAAATTCTTAGGGTTCATGATCAGTGAGAAAAGTATAGAGGTAGATCCAACACAGATAGACGCTCTGAATAGTATGGCACCCCCAAGGAATATTAAAGAGGTACAGATTTTAATGGGACGACTGGCAGCGCTGAACAGATTCATCTCGAGATCTTCCGATAAGTAAGCACCGTTTTTTCAAGTATTAAAGAATGCCAATAATTTCAGCTGGACACCTGAATATAACGAAGCTTTTCTCAACATCAAGAATAATTTGTCAACTTCAACATTGCTGACAAAGCCATTACCCAGAGAAATGTTGTTCCTGTATATAGCAGTTTCAGAGCATGCAGTAATCGCGGCTTTAGTTCGAGAAGAGGATGGGGTCCCCAAACATGTCTACTACCTGAGCAAAAGTTTGCTGGATGCAGAAAAGCGGTACTTAAAGCTCGAAACATTAGCATTGGATCTAGTAATAGCCTCTAGAAAAATGCAACCGTATTTTCAAGGTCATTCTATTATGGTTCGAACTGCATTCGCCCTAAAAAAACGTTTTACAGCGACCCAATATTTCTGGCCATATGTCGAAATGGTCGGTAGAGCTGGGGGACTTCAATATCGATTTTGAACCAAGAACGGCTATTAATGGGCAATTTTTAGCCGACTTCTTGGTGGAGTTTTATTCTGATAGGCCTGAGGAAGTAGTAACTAAACCAGAGATAAACGCGAACGAGTGGATAGTCAGAACTGATGGTGGTTCAAGTATTAGTGGATGCGGGGGTGGTGTCCAAATTTCTACACCAACAGGGATTGCAATGCACCAAGCAATTCGTTTTGGTTTCGAGGCTTCGAACAATGAAGCCAAGTACAAGGCAGCATTGGCAGGCCTAAGAATGGCGCAGGTTTGTGGAGCTAGGAATGTTCCTCTAATAAGTGATTCGCAGTTACTGATTAATCATGCAACGGGACAATCCGAGGCAAGAAAAGAACAACTATGCAATACTTAACAGCTTTGAGAATTTTGGCTTCGTCTTTTAAAGAGGTTACTTATGAGCATGTCCGAAGGGAAGATAATACAATTGTTGATTCACTGGTAACGACAGCGTATATGGGAGAATACCCTTGGATTTTGACTCAGGAGTATCCGTCTATTTTGAAGAGGAAAGACCTAGAAAGTCGACCAGACATGGCTTGTCAAATTTCAACGGTTTCGAACACTGATTGGAGGAGTAGCATTATGAAGTTTCTGGGTGAAGAGATTTTTCCTGATGATAAAGCTTTAGTAAAAAGCATTCGGTTTAAGGCGCGAGCTTTTGCCTTGGTGGGAAATGTTCTCTATAAAAAAATCTGCAAGCAGACCTTTGTTAAGGTGTCTGGGGCGCTAAGAATCACAGATGGTATTGTACGGGCTACACGATAGTGAAGGGTCGACACATTGTGGCTTCAAGACACTGATTAGAAAAGTCCTTTCGTCAGGTTTTTACTGGCCAACGTTATCTGCCGACACCAAAGATCTGGTTAAAAGATGTGATACATGCCAGAGTTTTTCCAATTCAATCCACACCCAGCGGTTCCACTTGAATTTATTTTTAAAGATCTACCATTCGATATGTGGGGAATATACCTAATAGGACCACTTCCATTAACAACTGGCGGAAGACAAACTATCGTGGTTGCAGTAGATTATTTCTCAAAGTGGGTCGAAGCGGAGCCATTATCAGGAACCAGAGCCAAAGATGTGGTAAAGTTCATATGGTCGAATATCTGTTTTCAATATGAGGTCCCTCTAAAGATAACCATGGATAACGGTCCCCAGTTCGACAGCAATGAAATGAGGGAAATTTGTGCCAACCATAATATACAGCAATGCTTTTGTACCCCATTCCATCCTCGAGCGAACGGGAATGTCGAATTTACTAACAGAACGATCGTCAGTAGATTGAAGAGAATTTTGGAAGGAAAGGCTGGAAAATGGCCGGATTTTTTACAAGAGGTGTTGTGGGCATACCGAACCACGCCTCGAACTGCGATGCGAGAATCACCTTATGCCCTAGTGTACGACATGTATGCGGTAACCCCAGCAGAGACAATATTTCCTTCTTTCAAAATCGATCATTATGAGGAAAGTGCTAATAATAAAAATCGGGTTGTGGCTTTGGATTTAATAGAGGAAAAGCGGGCTAAGGCTCATCTCAGCTCCTTGTATTATCAGACCCTAATGAGGAGTAGGTATGCCTCGAAAATTCGGAGAAGGGATTTCAAAGTTGGGGAAAACGTTTTGCGAAAAGTTTTCCTCCACACCAAAGATAAGCACCTATGGAAGTTAGTACCAAATTGGGAAGGACCGTACCAAGTGGTAGAGAAATTAAAGTCGGGGACTTATCGATTGAAAGATAAATTTGGTCGACCTTTACGTCTTTCTTGGAATATCGAGCACCTTAAATTGTATTTCAAATGAGTTGTAATTTTTACCGTTTTGCATTTCCTTTGTAAAGACAACTTTTGTCAGGGGCACACTCTTTCCTACCCTCGTAGCGAGGGGAGGTTTTAATGAGATGTCTACTTAAACCGACCCATTCTAGTAAATTTTTAGAGCCTTAAAACAAGTCCATTGTTAACATAATGTAGAACCTGTTAAATGGGTTTTTCAACTTTTAAGTAGATCTACAAAATATCGAACCTGTTAAAGGATTTTTTCAAATTTCAAGTTGATCTACGAAATGTCGAACCCGTTAAAAGGGTTTTCAACTTCCAAGTTGATCAACAAAATGTCGAACTTATTACAAGGGTTTTTCAACCATGAGTTGATCTATGAATTAAAGATGTAATAAAATACATTAAATATTGGCATCGGAAATTGATCACTTCTGATTCTAAAAAAAATGGGGAAATATTAACATAGTCATAAAAGCAAGAGCAGGTACGAATAAAAGCCCACCATAAACATGTGCCTCTTTGAGAATAATAGTCCACCAAGGACAAAACAAGACAATTCTGGATAAAAAAAAACAACATAAAAGATCTGAGCTGCAGAGTTCAAGCATCAGAGAATTCGCCAGTTGGTGCGCTGTCTTCAAAAGCATGGTCGGAACAGTCAACGCCTTCGGGACGATCTTCTTCAGGGACATCCAGCTACATTGACCCAAGTAGCATATGAGGCCATAGAGCATGGAAATTCAAGATATAACCGGCCCTCGCGTCGAAAACTTTCTTTTCCACGATCTTCTTGCATTTAACACCAAATAGGCGGTTTTCTTCTGCGTTTTGATCGAGAGACATTTGGAGCTGCCGCAGTTCCCTGACCATTTTTATGGATCGCCAATGAAGAAACTCGTTCTGAACCTTCAGAGCATCCAGCTCCTCGACGGCTTTGGTGCGATCTTCTTTAGCTTGGGAAATAGTTTTTTCCCAATCTTTTTCTTTCGCACCAAAAGCTTTAATTTTAGCTTCGGTAGAATTGGCTCGTTGTTTGGCAATGTCAATCGAGTCTTGTGACTCTTTAGCTTTAGAAGAAACACTTCTTTTAAGCTCGGCGAGCTCCCTCTGGAGTTTCAACACTTCTCTTTCTTTTTGGGTTATGGGGGCGACCACGTTCTGCAGACAGTTGGCTAAGACGTCGGAGTCTTGAAGAAAGAAGGAGTTCGAGCTTTGGGCACGGACAGGCAAAAGTGCAGGGTCGAGGAGCATCGAAGTTCATTGGCCTAGAGCAATAAGATCACTCGAATGACTCGAGCCTCCTCTCACAATCTTCGACAGGAGTAGGCAGCTTCACACCCCCAAATTGTTCGAGCATGGAAGGAATGGTAACTTGCTCAGTGGTAAGGTCGACATGCACCTCATGAGCAACAACTTTCCCCTTATATATTTTGTTTAAAGAGGAGTTTCCTCCTTTTTCAGCCATAGTATCCTTCTTCTGCTTTTCGCCGCGAACTTTCTACCCTCCTTTAACAGCCACAACGGACTTGTCATCCCTTGCAACTGGGTCACTGAGGATGACAGTAGCCTCTGGTTCTGAGGGCAGAACTTCAATAGGCTGGTCCACATCGTCGCCTTGCTCGTTTTCAGCATCGAGCAACTCCTCCGATTTCAAACGTTTGTTGGGCGCCCGATCTCGTTTAGGCAGAAACACCTCGAAATCTGGGGCCTCGAGTCTCTTCACAAAATCAACAACGTAAGGAGGGGTCCGTAGTTCTTCGGGGCTTAGAGTCTGGTTGGAACAGAGCCAGAGGTTGCTGTTGATGAGGTTAGTGTTTTTGAAGCATTGGCGAAACTTCTAGCCCCAATTCTTCCTGGCAAAGGCTCGAAGTTGGGCAAAGATTGCTGAAGCCTTTTTAAGATGCTTTTCCACAGCTGTTGAATGGTCACCTTGTAAACTAAAAGACAAACACTGTAAAAAAAATTATAGCATACCCTCAGGAGTCCATTTGAATGTAAGACGCTTTGGATTCTCTTGGCTGTAGGGTCGACCATTTTCCCAAGTGTCGCTAATAAAGATGAACCGGTACTTCCATGATCTGTTAGCCTCCAATAGGTTGTTTACCATCTTCTCTGGGTTGGCAAGGGAGGAGTAGAAAAATAGTAGATTCGGAGATTTGGATAACCCAGATATCCCTATATATTGCTCAATGGAAATTGGGATCCCTGATACTCGTGAAGCCATAATGGTCGACATCAGGGTGTACCAGGCATTAGGGGTCAGTTGGGTTGGACATATCTCGAGGATCTCGAGATACCTAATAATTTCGGGATCAAGGGGAAGTCGCAGACCCCACTTAAAGAGTTTGGTGAAAAAGACTATCTCTCGAGCTTCTACAGATAAGGGAGTCTCACCAGGTTTGGGAAAGCGGACTTTGGCACTCTCAGGAATTCCTCAAATTCTCTTCAAAATATAAGTATTTGTCGTTGAATAAGGACAGGATATGTTCGTTGGTCATACGAATGTGGTAACCGGTTACGACGTCGGCCGTTCCAGGAGGCAGCGGCTCCCTTTCAACACCACCAACAACTATTGCTGCCAGGTTTGTTGGAGCGTCTGGGTCGACGTTTTCACTCTCAATTTCTACCGGTCTGGATACCACGACAGGTGAATCATCGACTTTTTCCAGTGCAGACGCTTTGGAGGGTTTTTGATTGAATGTCCCAGTTTCTCTGTTTCCGACCCTCGCCGGTGTGGAAACCTTGGAGGAAGGTTTAGGGGAGACTTTGTCAGCAGCGTCATCATCGACCCTTATCAACACAGTTGGCTTGGAAGGTTTGTGCAAGGGTTTTTTAGCATGTTCCTCCTCTTCCTTTCCCGATGCAGCTTCCTTAGATAAAGATTTATGACTAGTTCTATCAATAACTTTGCCTCTAACATCCACCGACGCATATTTTAAGGAAGACTTATGAGCTGGTTGCACGGCCTTGGCATTTTAGACCAATGCAAAAGGATGACATTTTGGACTGATGCAAAAGGTCGACACTTTAGAACAGTGGAAAAGGGTCAGTAAAACCACGATACAGAAAAGGCTCGATAAGAAAGCCCACGAAGAATCACGACCCCACGGCCCTGCGTTCATATAGTTTTTGCTCAGCTTTCCGCAAATTAGGGGGCTACTGATAAGGGTATAAAATACCAAGAATAATAAATGATCTAATTTATAATATATATATATATATATATATATATAAATCTATAGGGATATACTTGTAAAAATGGGAAGTGTGAGACACAGGTATAAATATAGGGGTAACATGTAATTAGAGGAAACATAGCATGTGACAGTGGAGCCACCACTATCACTATATAAGGAAAGATCATGTCCCCCAAAAAGGGATCTCTCAATCATTAGTACTTTATTTTGACTATATTCTCTCTCTAGAATCTTGTACTTATTCGCCTGACACCCTTTTTTGTACACGTTTCCCGATAATCTATCCTAGATATTCTGGGACTTATCAATATTGATCAGAGTTTGAAAATCCTAAAGCGCGAGAAAATACCATATTTATTTTTTATATGTTATATTTTTAAAAATTCACTATCCTTTTGCATGTATCCCCAACAACCTACCTAGCTAACCAACATTTTAACCGTTAAGTTTTAATGCAAAATTCTCAACTTGTTTTGCTTACATGATCAATAATAAGTTTTTCTTTTACACAACTTTATGCCCCAACCTTATGTTTGTCCAATATAATGGTAAATCTAGATCAATAACTTGATCTGTACAAAAATTGGAAAATCGGTAAAACATGGATAAGCTTACGCAAAAGAATGATGGCTCAAAAACATCAGTAAGTAATAATGCCTTCCCATCCCATAAGGCATAACTATTTGTTATGATACGTTCAAATGTTGGTTTGAGAAAATAAATCTATCCAGATATTGCTTACTCATAGTGGTAAATACGAAAGTACGCCTCACAAATATTTGAAAAACAAGTGAAGCAAAAAAAAGTACAAAAGAATTTTAATAAAGATATTATCAAAAGACTACAAACATATGATGCAATATAGGCCTTCAAATGGGGCAACAACACATATATCACAAACAAAAGTAAGAGAATGCCACATATGCCAACATTTCCCTTTTTAATTGACAATTGAAATAAAGAGATTCAGGGTCAGAAAAATGGGGGACATCAGCAAAAAAAAAAACTTCTCCGATAAAGGAGGTGTCTCGGTTAGAAGTAAAGTACTCCTCCATTATGGTCATTATCACCGACATCCTCTTCCGAGCCCACTTGAATGTATATAGGCCCTTATGGTTACAGTGAATCAGACCAGCCTTTTCCACTAATTTATCATGATAAATCTTGCATTTTTATGTGATATGATTCGTTAAATCAATAGAGATGACAATGAAAACAACAAGAGGTGTATCTGGGAAGCTTTCGGGAGAAAGTGTGAGAGTGGGGTAGAGATGCGTTAACCTTTGGGAGCAAGTTAACTTGGTGCAATTTTAACACACATGAATAGTTTAAATTGAAATGATTCAATAGAATTCAAATTTCAAAGTCAAAATGTTGGCAATAGAAAAAAGTCTCATTGGGAAAAAGGTCAATCAAAGTCTTGTTAGGGCAAGGACAACGTATCTCGATCTCGTTATGGATGTCATTCTCGATACAAATATTTTCCCTCTTATTGGGGTTGAATGAGGACTTAGAATAAACCATAACACCTCAGACCCATGAAGAGCCCAAACGGTAAAACTTAAGGGAATGTCAAGACTAAAAGGATATTTGCGATATTAACATGCTCTCCACTAGGAGGAGTCGCATCAAACTCAGTGCTAGAGCTGACGGTATTTGGATCTCTTGTAACAACCTCGGTTATAATAACACTAGAATGAGGCCCATATTCTCCAATCTCTTCCATCATAAATAATATAAACTAAATATTATGAGATGGAATCCTTGTCAGACGAGGACGAAACGTGTGAACAACTTCACTAAAGAGGAAATTTATCTCGCAAAAAAGATAGTAGATTATAGATATAGAAAGTAAATTTTTAGTGAGAGAATATCTGGGTAAAAGTGAGAGAAAAATGGTGAAATAAAATCCATAAATCACTCAGTAACTAACATGTGGCAGAAAGAAGAAGTTGAAAAGATAAGAACTTGAAGAGTAAAAAAGCCAAAGAGTTGGGACGACGAAATGTCAACTTGAAAGTTTTACCAAAATAAAAACTAAATAAAAGAAGTTGAGGTTAGGCATAGGGAATACTCCTTTAGCAAACCACCGAGAAACCAAGTGGGGGGAGTTAATGATACGGTATAAATAAGCTATAGCAACAAATTAAACAACTAAAATCTTTTAACAAGGGGTTGCACTCCCTCACGCGACCTACACATGGTCATTTGGAAATGTCCATGTTAACCTACTGTACTCGAATAAATGGGTCGCACATGGGCACGACCCATTTGTTAGATGTGTTTGGCTACTTTAGCTAAGCAAGGGACCGCACTCATCCACGAACTACTTCTCCAAAGTTTGGTGATGTGATATATCCCGTCAATTTGTTAGACATATGATGGGAGATGAATGCCAATCAAACAAGCGATAAACTTGTAAATATACATACATATGATACAAATTTATTAAATTGGTTGATTGTAACTCTGTACGAAATATGTACAACAACTTCATTCAAAGCATCACGAAAGAAAAAAAATATGGAAAACTGTAAATTTTCGAACTTGTAGTACGCCTTCGCCGAAACAACAACCAAGGTGGTTGCGGCAAAATTGCAATTTTTCGCACTGACCATGATGTGGTGATATAATCTTGTACCAAATTCACAGTGGTAACCAACCCCATGGTCGTAACGAAATCACTGATTTCAGCCCCTCCCCGAATATATTTAGGATACAAAACTCTATCTTTAAATACACTCAACATACACTCATTATTGATAACACTATAAAACTTAATATTATTATTAATATTATTTTATGATATAATATTACAATTAGTTATTTTCATTGAATTTAATATTGTAATTTAAGATTTCATAATTAAAAACATCTAATATCATTTTTCTTTTTATGAAAATCGTCTTTTTACAAAACTTTATTTTTTTTATAATGGACACGAGTTTTTTTACTTACGATAGCTATTACGAGATTAAAAATATCTTCTTACTTACAATGTCAATATTTTTTTAATCTCTGATAACGTCTCTCATTCCTAACTAGTCAGAAATGATATATATTTTTATCGTGTGTTATCAACAAGCAAGTATGTATCTGTATGAGTGTTTTTTTTTGTCATTTTAAACCTTTTTGCGCGTCCTAAAATTGTTTTCCCTCAATAAAAGCGTGTGATTCAAATTCGACCAAAATTCTAAATAATTCGTATATTAAATGACTTTGATTTTCAAAAAGAGAAAATTTAAAAAACATACTATAAAATTAGAACGGTTTATAAAAATTTAGATGATAATCAAAATTCAAAAATTAAAATTATAAAGAGAATAAATTTTGATTATGATAAAAATTAATACATAACCAAAATAAAACCTTCTATTTGAAAATCACTATAAATTCGTTGTATACTAATTATCGCAAAACAATCTCTTATATTATTTTTGTATTAAAACCGTTATTTTTGTATTAAAATCGTCGTTATATTATAGTCTTCTTAACGTGTAATTTATTAGAATTAAGAAAGATAATTTTTTTAAATATAAAAAACTATTTGATAATATCGAAATGTTATACGAAACACGATTTTAATAGAAAAATAAATATACCGACGCAGTGGCGTAGCCAGGATTTGATCCCTGTGGTATCCTAGTTATCGTCCAAAAACGAAATAGTAGACAATATAGATCTTTAAGTTTTTTTTGCATTATGTATGATTTTTTTTTGTTTGGTTAACTAGTGTTTTTATATTTATGAATCCCTTATTTATTTGTTATTTTCTTTAGTATTTTGTCAATCTATAATCATCACGTCTTTTATGTTAGTCTTTTTTTATTTATCTTCGTATACTGTGTGTATTTTGACACGTCTTTTATTGTCTTGAGAACTGTAGGAGTCTAGAGACGACAAATCTATGCTATAGTCAATGTTCTTGAAAATGTTGGAGTAAAAAGAATTCATTCCTTTGATTTTCGAATTTTAATTTACTCGAATTTACCTTACTTAGCTAGTGTTGGAATTAGGTTATCGTTAAAAGCAAAAAAACGGTATACATAGAAAAAATTTAAAACAATTCTTTGAATTTTCCAAGGCATATTGTGTAAGTGTTTTAGACTTAAAATTCAATTGTACGAAATTATAAAATTATTATCAAAATTTAAATATATATTAAAAAATAAAAAATTAATTATATATTAAAAAGAGTATTTCCATTTAAATGTTTTAGACTAAATTATTCATTTTCTGTTTTAACATTGGATATATTAGATATAAAATAAAAAATTAAAAGAAGATTTATATATTAAGTGTTAATGTTATATCAAAGTTTAAATATATATGAAAGAGTAAAAATTTAAATATATAATATATTAAAAAGTAAAGAATTAAATATATGTTTAAATATATATTAAAGAATAAAAAGTTAAATATATAATATATTAAAAAGTAAAGAGTTAAATATATAATATGTTAGAAAGTAAAGAATTTAATATATGTTTAAATATATATTAAAGAATAAAAAGTTAAATATATAATATATTAAAGAGTAAAAAGTTAAATATATAATATATTAGAAAGTAAAGAATTAAACATATATTAAGTGTTAACATTAGTTTAAATATATATTAAAAAGTAAAAAATTAAAAAATTAAACTTATTTGCTACATGCACCATCTGAGGTTCAAATTCTCGAGACCACTGATTCCTACCTCAGGTTTTTCCACTGAGATAGGAGAAAATTAATGTTTTGATATGGATATTATAATATATAATATAACTCTGTGGGTTCCACCCAGCTCTCAGCTAAAGTTGTAACCAATTTGGCGAAATGTTATATTATAGTTTTTTCACGTCTAATTTATTAGAATAAAAAATATAATTGTTTTTTTAAATATAAAAATCTATTTGATAATATCGAAATGTTATATGAAACACGATTTTAATACAAAAATAAATATACGAGGCTTTACTACGTGCTTAACATAAAAGATCATGAATTCGAATCCTTTACGAACCTATCACTGTGTGGTTTACCTTTTGGCGTTGGTTTACAACTATTGCTTTAAATGGAAGAGCATGTGATTGGAAATCTAGCCGTAACAGTTTTTCTCCTGTTCTTTACTAAGCACCTTCTAAAACTACTCTTTCTTTCGGGCAATGCAGGTGACTATTTTGAAAGCTTGAACCGATTTCATTATCTTTCAGGTGACCATAAGATACGCATGGCCCTTACCTAATAATAGTTTCAACTTCCAACTACATGATACTAAATATATGGTGAAAAATAGTAGTAATTGGACTGGCCACAAAAACATATAATAAAAAAACACTAAATCTACCAACAAGCAAGATATTATCTCTATCAGATTTCATAACTAAAACATCAAATAGAAGATTGAAAATTCAAAATTTTATACTTATTCAAGATAGCGAGTAAAGTTCATATGCCACTCGAACTCGAACTCGAGCGTATAGATTTCAAAACAAAGAAAAGACTAAAAACAAATTCCAAATAAAGATAAATGTTGTAAATTCGAGATAATCACTCCAATGTCCATACAGTTTCTTTTCGCACATTGGCTTCTCCCTCGGGAGTGAAATCATTCTGGATATGTAAAAGTAACCGGACGTCCTCAGCGCTCATATCCTTTATCTTGTCGGCAAATGCTTGTGTAGTCAATTCCATAAGGCTACTGATATTTAGATAGCTAGATGCCTGCCAACAACAGCATAGATTAATTAGAACCAAACCCGGAATTGTTCATAGTACTTAGAACCAATTCACATACCCGAGAAAGCTTACCATAATAAGTTTCGTCAGAGTGGTGTGGTCGACTTTGACGAACTCAGAATCGTAAGCCTTGAGATCCATTCCGGTCTTATTGGCTCGTATATGGATCTTGCAGTAATCGAGGACCTTGAAGAGAATTTCTCCAGTGACATTGTGAACAGGGATGACTGTAACTGCACAATCAAGATCGATCATGTTCTTGATGGTCTCCGACATCATTGCGACCTCCGTGTCCACATGGAAAACTACGTCGTCCGAGCTCCTGAATATGAGGATTTCGGAAGAAGATCTATATTCAGCCTTCATTAGCCTTTTGGAAGGACTTATTGAATCTTGATTCTTGTTTCTCTTTCTATTTTCAGATATGAATTACTGAAGCTTGTGAGGGCCTATCTATATATATAAAGAGAGAGAGCAGGGCAGAGTACTTCACTGACCGTCCTTTAGTTAATTGGTTGGTTACATGCATCGAACAAAATGTTTTTTTATATTTAATTTATTTGCATTATATTTGGTACCGAATTGAGGACCATTACTTGAATTATACTTGTACTAAATTAAGGATCAATAATTAAAAAACTTCGATATATTGGTAAGGAATGAAGTTTGAATTCTGGATATTTTCGGAAGTTTTCTAATCAATTTTAGATAAAGTATTTGAGACTATACGAAAATACAGTAAAAAGACGCACCTGCTTCTGTAAAATCAACGAGAATAACAGAAAGATTAAACAAATTTGAAGAACCTACCTACAACATCCCTAAACTGAGGCTACTATTGAAAAAGTAGTAGAATAATTTTGTAGATAAGCGAAAGTTAGAACTAGCATTAAAACAAAGAATCATGGCTATTATAATCTTTCAAATAAATACAAGTGTTAATTTCAAACGTGCGTGAGGTTCTTATTTCAATTGTTTTTTCCATCTTGTTTGTATTTTATCTTTTAGTTGGATCCATTAGATCGATTTTCACATTTTCATTTTGGTTTCGTTTCATAGAAAGAGTTCTTCCTAAGTCCTAACTTGTTACTTGATACACACCTCATTTTCCCTTTAAAAAAATAAATTTGAGATCGGGAAAAATATCAACCACGGATCAGGGAATGTCGACACTACAGGTGACGTGGCTAAAAAGATGGTCTTAGAAAATGAATACGAGCGTTACACCATAGTAGTAAACCTTCCACAAGAGGAGGAGGCAACCACACATTTTACCAAAATTTCGGGTCGTAAGAAGGAGACTGTTGGAATTTCTCCATTGAGTTGGACTGTCACATGTTTTATGGATGTATCGGACTATCGTTAATATTAGTCCAATAAAAGTAATCATAAAGAAAGGAACGGACTAGTAGATAAAATATGTATCATAGAGGTAATTGTTAGATATCAGGTTTAATTCTGAATACTGTGAAGGATTGGATTCGGAAATAAACAATAAGCAAAACGTAAAGTTTTGGGGTTATTTTGTAAAACAAAAAAATATCGGGTTACGGTCCCTAAGGGTGGAAATTTAATAAGTACTAGTCTTCATTAAGTAACTATTTGGAAGTTACAGACAGTTAAAAGAGAAGAACTGTTTTCTCACTTTAGTTCTATATAAGAATGTGTTTCTCATTCTTAAAAGACACAACATTAAATACAAAGAGAAAAAAGGGCCTTTAAGAAAAACAGATTGGTTTTTCCTTGAGAATCAATCATTGGGTTTTGGTTGTCATCTCTTAGAAGATCAAAATCTAGCAAAGGATTCAAAGATCATCTTCTGCAAGTTCGGAATCTGAAGATCAAAGAATGTCTACATCCTGTAAGTATTTTTTTCCACATTATTACAGGATGATTTAACTTCATGGTTCAATAAGTTAAATAAGAAATCCGTAAAGTATTTCTTGCAAGTGGTATCAGAGCCACCATGAAGTTAAGTTCTTAAATTTTCAGATTATGAAATTATGATCTATGAAACTAAAAATGTTATCCTATCAACAAAGCATGTTTAGATTTTAGTTTCGGATTTTAAAAAGAAAAAATTATAAATATACATTAAACAGGTTAAAATTTTCTTTATATATATATATATATATATATATATATTAGATAATATATATAACTACTTACTGCAAAAATATATCTTTCGGTTATCGGAAATTGCGCATGCAGTTAAGATATGCGTACTTAGATTTAATATAATTATATAATTGAAAAACTACTTAAGTCTGGAGTTATTAATAAAGTTACTGAAGTAACTGTAAGTGTAAAAAGACCTGACTTACTAAGTTTAATATAATTAACAAATTGAAAAAGCTAACTCATTCTGTGCATTGACGGCTACTGCCGTTAATTGTGAGTATCGTGATTTAAGTTACTCCTATTAACCGTAAAGACATGCAGTAGTTATGCAGAGACGGAATATCCACAACATGTAATGTGTAAGTTACAGCACACATTTTTATTAATATGTTAGGAAACTATGTGTGCCGTTCAAATTGATAGAACTACTTCTGCAGTTACGTCAATTGTATACTTATTCTGGTAAGCCTTTCCGTACAAATCCGATTTATATTAATATATATATTAATTAAGTATTATATTATAGTATAATAATTTAAGGTATAAATTTAATTTTATTAAATTTATATATAGACTACGAAATAGTTTGGACATTAAGTGAATAGGTAGTCGTATAGTATTTTTTAAAATAATTAGTATGTTTTAAGTTGTTCGAACTTGGATAAATAATTAATGATCCAATATATCGCCAAAGTGATCCATATTGGTGAATTAATTGTTTTAGAGTTTTGACAAGTCTATGATTGACAAGTGTGTAAATTGTAATCGGCCCAAAGGAAGTTTAAGGTTTGACATAGTTAATCTTAGACACGAGATAATTATTTGTGAATTGGTCATTAAGAAAATTGAACTAGGAAAATCGGCCCAAAAGAAGATTTTCTTACTTAAGTCAATTAGTAGGATCAACATTAATTATGCTCAAACACATACATATACAAATTAATATGCTTGCCCAAAGGTATCTTATTGATGTTGTAACAGTATATTTTATTATGCTATGTTTATTTGTTAAATATTATGGAGATTATATGTTAAGTGATATTTTTGGCTATTTATTGTTTGTTGTTTGTTATGTTAGCAAATTCGTATCTCTATAACCCGGAAGGCAAAAAGGCACCCATACTTAATGGGAGCAACTTTGAGCTGTGGAAAGGAGATATGTTGCTGCACTTGATGTGCCATGATTACGACTTAGCATTAAGGGTCAATGAACATAAACCTCTGATTGATGACAGTTCTCCTACGGAGAAGAAAGAGCCAGAGGCGTGGGAAAAGTCGAACAGGATAAGTCTAGGGATCATGAAAAAAGCAATTCCATTAGCATTTCGAGGTGTAGTTCCACCTGAGATCACCAATGCGAAAATGTTTCTCGAAGAGGTAGATAAATGCTTTGCCAAGAATAATAAAGTAGAGATTAAGACTCTGCTTATTAAGCTAGTCTCTTGAAATATCGTGGCAAATGGACTGTTCGTGAGCACATCTTGGAAATGTCAAACATCGCTTCCAAACTGAAAGCACTTAAGATTGACCTTCTGAAAGATGTTGTGGTAAGATTTGATTTTCACTCTTTCCCTCCTCAGTATAAGATTTCGAAACTTCTTATAACTGTCAGCGCGAGAAATTGACTCTCAACGAGCTCATCTCTCAGGCAGCGCAAAAGGAAGAAAAGATGAAGTAAGAACATCCAGAAGTGCAAATGGTGAAAGCTCAGGTGTATAGGAAATTAAAAGAAAGTATGAAGGTTTAGATGCACATGCATCCGGTTCGGGACAAAAGAAACATAAGGGTACGTCTGGTAAAGGGTGTTACTTCCATTGTAAGAAACTGAGGCACTTTAAGAAAGAATGTGAAAAATGGAGGGCTATGATGAAAGCCAAAGGTATTTTCACTTCTATGGTCTGTTCTCATATCAATTTAGTTTCAGTGCCGAGAAATACTTGGTGGGTTGATACAGCAGCAACAACTCATGTTTTTATTTCTTTGCAGGGTATGATAAGAAGCCGAAACCTGAGTGATGATGAAACATCCATATATACAGCTGATGGCAGTTCGTGTTTAGTTCATTCTATTTGTGATTTTTTTTGCTTACCAGTGGACATTTTTTGAATTTAAAAGACGTATTGTATGTACCTTCTTTTCGAAGGAACCTAATTTCCTTTCCGTTGTTGGACAAATTAAGTTAGTCTTGTCTATTTGGAAATGAAAGTTTATGTCTTTATTTACATGGTAATGTTGTTGGTTCTGAAAAGTTAATAGCAAATGATAACTTGTATTTATTGGGTACTATAAAGGATCACAAAGAGATAATGAATGTAAATGTACCTGGAAAACTAAATTGTAAACTGGAAAAAATCAACAAAACTTTGGCACAAGCGATTAGGTCACATTTTTAGAAATAAAATTGAAAAAATTGTTTCAGAAGGTTTATTAACTGAACTGGATTTTTCGGACTTCAACGTTTGCGTTGAATGTATAAAAGGAAAATAGATCAAAGTGAAACGATTAGATGCATACAGAGCGAAAGGGGTTTTGGATTTGATACATACAGACATCTGCGGTCTGTTCCCTATAGCATCATGGAACAGCCAACGATATTTTGTATCTTTCATTGACGACTTTTCACGATATGGGTATCTATATCTCATTCACGAAAAACTAGAGGCCATTGAAAAGTTCAAAGTCTTTAAGACCGAAGTTGAAAAACAGCTTGGTAAAGACAATAAGTGCGTCAGATCGGACCGTGGTGGTGAATACTACGAGAGATATGATGGTTCAGGTGAACAACGTCATGGACCGTTTACAAAGTTCCTAGAGGAGTTTGGGATAGTCCCTCAGTATATGATGTCGGGTTCGTCCAACATGAATGTAGTATCTGAGAGACGAAACCGTACATTGAAGGATATGGTAAGAAGTATGATTAGTCATTCAACATTACCTATATCACTCTGGGAAGAAGCAATAAAATGTGCGACCTACCTACTTAGTAGAGTTCGGAGAAAGCAACTACTAAGACACCGTATGAACTTTGGACTGGGCGTAAACCTAGTTTAAAACATTTACATGATTGGGGATGTCCAGCTGAAGCGAAGCCTTATAGGCCGAATGAAAAGAAATTGGACTCCAAAACGGTTAGTAGTTATTTCATCGGATATCCTGAGCACAGTAGGGGTTTTAAGTTTTATGATCCTTCCACAAAGAATATATTTGAGACGGGTATAGCAAATTTTTTTGAGGATATATAGTTTAGGGGGGAAGAATTTAGTAACGAACATTCATTTTGAGGAAGAATCAGTAGAGATTCATGAAGGTTCTAACAATTATACTATAGTGTCAGATGACGATATGGTAATTAGAAGGCCAATCATCACTTCAGATTGTTAGAACATATAGATACTCAAGATTATGTTAATCGTCCTCCTATGGATGTTGTTCCAATGGAGCAAAATGAAGTTGTTCAAAAAGAACAAACTCTACCTCCTCAAGAAGTTCAAGTGCAAAATGAAGAAATTATGCCTCAACATAGATCCACTAGAGAACGAAAGAGCACTATATCTTCAGACTATATAATGTATCTTCAATAACATGAATATAAAATATATGGTTCAATAGAAGACGATCCTTTAAGTGTTCGTGAAGCCATGAAAAGTTATGATTCTCACTTATGGATTGAAGCAATGAACGAAGAGTTTAAATCAATGCAAGATAACGCGGTATGGGAGATTGTTCCATTACCTGAAGGAAATAAGTCGATTAGTTGTAAATGGATTTTTAAAACCAAACAGGATTCTAAGGGTAATGTGGATAGGCATAAAGCGCGACTTGTAGCTAAGGGTTTTACTCAACGTGAAGGGATTGACTTTAAAGAAACCTTCTCTCCAGTTTCTTCGAATGATTCTTTTCGGAAAATCATGGCATTAGTTGCACACTTCGACCTTGAGCTCCATCAAATGGATGTAAAGACCACTCTTCTTAATAGAGACATTGAGGAAACGATCTATATGTTACAACCTGAAAACTTTGTCTCCGGTGATCCAAAGTCGACGGTATGCAAACTAAATAAATCTATTTATGGTCTCAAGCAAGCGTCTTGACAGTGATATCACAAATTCCTTGAAGTTATTGTCTCATTTGGTTTCGAGATAAATTCAGTGGAGGGTTGTGTGTATCAAAAGTTCAGTGGGAGTAAATTCATATTTCTAGTGTTGTATGTTGATGACATATTATTGGCCACGAACGATAAGGAATTGTTACATACGACCAAGAAATTTATTTCGGAAAAATTCGATATGAAATATCTTGGTGATGCATCATTTGTGTTAGGAATTCAAATTCATAGGAATCGATCCCATGGAATTTTGAGTTTATCACAAAAGGCGTATATTTAGAGTATGTTACAACGTTACGGGATGGCTAAAAGCAAAGGAAAGGAAACCCCTATATCAAAAGGTGAAAAGTTCAGCCTTAAGTAATGCCCAAAGACAAAACTTGAGATGGAGGAAATGCAAAAGGTTCTATATGCTTCGGCTGTTGGAAGTCTGATGTATGCTCAAGTTTGTACACAGCCAGATATTGCTTTTGTGGTGGGTGTGTTAGGGAGATACGTAAGTAATCCGGGGATGGAACACTGGAAAGCAGTCAAAAGAGTTCTCCGGTATTTGCAACAAACAAAACATCACAGGTTAACATATAAGAAGTCGGATAAACTGGAGGTCATAGGGTATTCCGACTCGGATTTCGCTGGATGTGAGGATTCTCGTCGTTCAACCTCCGGCATTATATTCCTTTTAGTGGGAGGTGCAATATCATGGAAACTGTTAAACAAACACTCATTGCATCTTCCACTATGGCTGTGGAATTTGTTGTTTGTTTCGAGGCATCCAATCAGGTGCTTTGGCTGCAAACTTTTATCACGGGACTGCGAATCGTAGAGGGGATAGAAAGACCCCTTAGATTATACTTTGACAATAACTCGGTAGTTCAGTATTCAAACAGTAACAGGAGCTCGGTTAATTCCAAACATGTAGATATCAAGTTCCTGTATGTTAAAGAGAGAGTACAGAGTGGTCAAATCAGTGTGGAGCACATAGGGACAAACTCGATGTTAGCAGATCCTCTTACGAAGGCATTAGTGCCTAAAGCTTTTATTGAACACACCATTAACATGGGTGTTGTGTACTTAGAGGATTGTTAGATCCAGTAAGAGTTTGTATTAAGCTATTAAATTTGTTTGTATTATGATAATCGCAAACTTAAGGTCATTAATGCAAACATATTTATATATAAGTTTCTAGTGTGCTCTTATCTTTGATTATTCATACTCTGCTGTAAGTAGACCTACAATTAAGTGGGACCAGTTAAGAATAGATATGTAAGATTATATTTCATATTATTCTTATGTTATGCACCATGATAGATCCATGTAGTTGATTGTTGTGATATCGTGATTATTGATGCATCTATTTGCAGCTTGAAATGCATTAATGATGACTTTAGTCTAATATCGTTAATAGTCATTTACGGGATTGTTAAAGTTATCTATGTGACGATAGAAATTAAGAACGTTCATTGAGTGGATGCATCCTATAGTAGCATATGATGATCCAAGTGGGAGATTGTTGGAATTTCTCCATTGAGTTGGATTGTCACATGTTTTATCGATGTATCGGACTATCGTTAATATTAGTCCAATAAAAGTAATCATAAAAAAAGGAACGGACTAGTAAATAAAATATGTATCATTAAGGTAATTGTATAGATACCAGGTTTAATTCCGAATACTGTGAAGGATTAGATTCAGAAATAAACAACTTAAGAAAAACGTAAAGTTTTGGGGTTATTTTGTAAAACAAAATAATATCGGGTTATGGTCTCTAGGGGTGATAATTTAATAAGGATTGGTCTTCATTAAGTAACGGTCTGTTTTCTCACTTTAGTTCTATATAAGAATGAGTTTCTCATTCTTAAAAGACAACATTAAATATAGAGAGTCGAAAGTTGGGGCCATTGTCTTATCGGATGCTTCACCGGTAAGTTCCCGGGCAAAATTGCTCTTGATACTATTGTCAAAAGATGGGGTGTTAATTACAAAACTCAGCCGTATGGAAAAGAATGGACGGTTTTTAAATTCCTCACCGAATCATATCTGCTCCATGTACTAGCTAACAGACCCTACATTACTTACGGTAAAACTCTTATGCTTAAAAGAATTGATAAAGATGTCATGCTGACAGATGATCTGTTCACAACAATTCCAACATGGATAGTGCTAAATGATGTCCCTCTCAGCATTTGGAGTGAAACAGGTTTAAGTAAGATTTCTTCAAAGATTGATACGCCTCTCTTTACTGATCAATTTACATGCGAAAAGACTCGGATGAAGTATGCTAGAATTCTAGTAGAAATTGATGTTAGAAAAAAACCAGTTACGAGTTTTGGTGTGAGGCTTCCCTGTGGTAGGCGATATACTCAGTCTGTTATATACGAAAATTACCCACTGTTTTGCTATGTGTGTCAGAAATTTGGACACAATCACTCTACTTGTCCATCTACAGAGCAGGGTTAAACTAAAATCAGCGAGAAGCAGAAAGAAACCTCGACACGACCATCCCGGGCAGCTCAAAACCTACGCAAGAACGCAAGTGACATAACAAGCGGCCCTAGAGTTAATCCTGTCACTTCTACACCATCTCAGAAAGTCACTGTTAATCCCATCGCACGCCCCAGATCATCTGAAATTCCCACCCCTTTTATTGGAGAAGAGATGAACAACACCAATAAAGAACACGTCCGTTCAAATAATACCGACTACTTGCCTAGCCGAATCAGCCCCCTAGTTGATACACCGATGACTTATGTTAATGACCAGGAACCCATATTTGACCATCCGCAAGACAAAGATGAAACCATAACTTTCACCAGCAACGCAAATGATCCATCAACCGTTCCATGGCAAAAAGTACAAGGCAACCGATCAAAGAAAAATGTGAGGCGCGGAGTGCCCACAAACTCATCGGTTGATAAATGAAGATACTTATTTGGAACATCAGGGGCCTATGTGGGAGTACAGATCGAGGCGTTTCTCTCTCCACGGTTTGTAAGCTCGTCAAACAAAATTATTTGCCCATGTTTTGCCTCTTAGAAACTAAATTCTCGCAAGAACATTTAGATAATTTTATGTCTTCTCGTTTCATAAGCTGGAATCATGTTTCTAATCTTGATGTTATAAGTAGAGGACGCATCGTTGTTGTTTGGGATGCTAGCAGGGTGGCATGTAGGGTGATTGAAATTGGAAGACAACACATCCACTTTCAAGTCCATTGCAACGTCACTCAAGAATTTTTTTATGTTACGTTTGTTTACCCTTTGTATACTGTACCACAAAGGAGATTTCTTTGGGAGCACCTAACCACTATAGGGGCCAACATTCGTTTACCTTGGATGATTACGGGAGACTATAACACCTACTGTGCTCCAGGAGACCGAATTGGGGCTGCCCCACTTCGAAATGGTGAGTTGATTGATTTAAATAATTTTTGGATATCTTACGGTCTTGTTGATGCTCCTTCCACAGGTCCTTTCTTTACTTGGACAAATGGTACTGCTTGGGCCAAGCTTGATCGAGTCCTTATAAACCATGGGTGGAGTGATAAAGATCTCTTATGAAAAGCCACGTTCCTTCCGATGGAACCCGTTTCCGATCACTGTCCAGTTATTGTCTCGATTATTTGAGATTTTCAGCATGGTTGTCGACCCTTCAAATTCTTCAACATGTGGCTTGATCATTCCAGATTTGCTAGCATTGTAGAAAGTTTATAGGGTCCTTATATTGATGGTACGAAGCAGTATATACTTGCGCAGAAGTTGAAATCCTTAAAGCGTCTGTTAAGAGATTTGAATAAAGCTGAGTATGGTGGCATTCTAGAGCGTACAGCTACTGCAAATTCGGCCTTTGAAGAGGCGATCTCCTCACTCATAGCTAATCCTGATAACGTTTCTTTAAAAGAAGAGGTACACAGATTACGGGATCGTGCGAATTTCCTACTTAATGCAGAAAAGAGCTTTCTTCAACAACGTATGAGGACCACCCACTTAGTTGACGGCGACAGAGGTACGAAATACTTTCACATCTTAATCAAACGAGATAATGCAAGAAAGAACATTTCCTACATCGTCCGAGATGATGGCACCCGCACTACATCCCCTACAGAAGTTTCCTCCCTCCTTGTAGATTTCTACACGCACCTCTTTGGCTCATCTCGGCCAAGCTCCCCCATTGATCCGACGGTCATGAGTCATGGATCCCTCGCCGGGGATCAACATTATGAGCAGCTTCTCAAACCTGTTGAAGTTGATGAAATCTGTAATGCCCTCTTTGATATCGGGAATGATAAGGCTCCGGGACCGGATGGCTACACCTCGGCTTTCTTCAAAAAGAATTGGGAACTTGTAAGAACAGATTTGGTTGATTGTGTTCGTGAGTTCTTTGATACTAGTAGACTCTTTCGTGCAACAAATCACACCATCCTTGCCCTTATTCCGAAAAACGATAACGATCCTAAGGTGGGTGACTTTAGGCCAATTGGGCTCACAAATGTTACTTACAAAGTGATTACCAAAATTTTGGCTAACCAAATGGCCCTTTTACTTCCGAATCTCATTGATAAAGGACAAGGTGCTTTCGTGAGTGGTCGAAATCTTGTTGATAATGTTTTCCTTGCCCAAGAGTTGGTTAGAGGTTTGAACCGTGCAAGAGTTTATCCGCGATGTATGCTCATGGTGGATCTTCGCAAAGCATTTGACACAGTTTCATGGGACTTCCTATCGGATATTCTCCATGGTATCGGGTTTCCTCCAAAGTTTGTGGGATGGATTCTTGCTTGTGTCACTACATCGTCCTTCTCGGTTTCTATCAACGGCGAGCTTCATGGCTTCTTCTGTGGGCAGCGGGGCTTAAGGCAAGAGGCTATCTCGAGTTACATTAAAAAATGGGAACATATGAAACTTTCCTACGCGGGAAAACTTCAATTGATCACCTCCGTGCTTCAAGGGGTCGAATTCTTTTGGTTCCGCGCTTTTCTTTTGCACTCGGCAGTGCTTAACACGATCTGCTCGCTCTGCCTCAACTTCTTCTGGGGGGGTAGACCTGCTCGGATTTCTTGGGACAAAATCTGTAAACCCAAAGATGAAGGAGGACTTGGCCTTATGGATATCAGAGTTTGGAATCGTGCCCTTCTTACCCGTTCGATTTGGTTATTACATTCTGACTCTGAGTCGTTATGGATAAAATGGGTGCATGAGTATTATCTTCGAGGACAAACTATATGGGACTACCAAAGACGAGATAGAGACAGTCATCTTGTTCGGAAGCTTCTTGATATTAAAGACTCTTGGATACAGATATTTGGGGGTCGAGATAGTGCCATTCTGGGTCTTGAAAGCTGTACTTTGGGTGGAAAGCTAATTACTAGACGTGTCTACGAAGCCATGAGAACAAAAAGTGAGGCATGCCCAAATCTATCAAATTTATGGAAGAGATTCATCCCACCTAAGTTTTCTTTCACCGTCTGGCTAGCCTTCAATCGTCGCCTTGCCACGAAAGACACTCTCCACTACATGGAATTTCCTAACATCAGCTGCCCATTTTGCAGGCACTCAGATGAGTCTGGTGCCCATCTTTTCTTTGCTTGCAGGTTCAATAAGGAAATCTAGAGTCGTATCCGATCATGGCTGGGGATTACTCGAGAAATGACAACGCTTGATAGTGCACACAAATGGATTAGGAAGGAGCATCGAGGAACATCCTACCGATCCCGCGCCATCAATCTTGCCTTCCAAGCCACTGTTTTCGAGATTTGGAGTGCCCGCAACCGCCTTATGTTTGATGAAGAGACCGTGACTCAAGACACCATCGTTATCCGAATCACTCTCATGACCTTGAAGATTTTATTTAGATTATATCCGCATTATCGACTCACATGTTAGAGTCTTTTTTCATTGATACACTCAGTTTTTCGGATTTTCTATGTAATAGTCCATTAGTGTCGGCCTGGAGACTTGTACTCTTTTTCCTTAGACCGGGTTTTTATCCAACGGGTGGTTAATGTTTTTTAAAGAGGCAAGTGCTCTAGACCTTTATCAAGGCACTCTTGGACATGTCTTTTTCTTTTAGGTACATTGCTACCCTAAATTGTACTCACTTGAGAGATCATATGACTCTCTAGACGATTGTAACCTTGTACATATATATATATATATATACACCCACATTTACCCAAAAAAAATGATCTTTAAGAAAAACAGATTGATTTTTCCTTCAGAATCAATCATTGGGTTTTGATTGTCATCTCTTAAAAGATCATAATCTAGCAAAGGATTCAAAGATCATCTGCTGCAAGTTCGGAATCTGAAGATCAAAGAATGTCTACATCCTGTAAGTATTTCTTTCACATTATTACAGGATGATATAACTTCATGGTTCAATAAGTTAAATAAGAAATCCGTAAAGTATTTCTTACAAGATGATGAATCAGTCATAATGATCAACAAAATGATTGACGACTCGACCCAGCAAGTGAACGATCTGGTATAGATGGTGAAAAACAGTGTCACCGCTTAGGAAGCAATCCCGATTGTGAGGACTAAATCTGATCCCACCAATCATGATCAAGTCGGAGAGGTTTAACGTGGTCATTCCGCCACAATCGAAGATCGCAATTTCGGCTCAGAACCTTTCAATGCCAAAAATATTATTCACCGTCAATGATCTGGAAGACATCATCAATACCGACCTCATCATCAAAAATCTCGGACATCCTAGTATGGGAAACAAGGTTTATCATGGGACAAGCAGAAAGGTTGAAACTCGTGAGAGCCTCAAGCTCAAGATCGAGAACCATATTAAGATACCTATATTTGATCTTTTGAAGGGTCATGGTACAACTACAATGTTCAAACATGGCATTAAAATAGATAAGCTCATTCTCATGGAGTTAAGGGTAAGCCTCACATCGTATTTTTTATGCACTTTGGTTTCCCCCACACGATTTTTTATCAAATTATCAGAGGCAAGTAATACAACATCCCTAGTTTTGACACTAGCCATATGGTTGGCATTCTCAACAATGCAGACTGACCTTGACCTTTTATACTTCTCACGCAAGGTCCTCTTTTACTTATCCGTCTTATCCAACTGACTTTTCAACTAAAAGGCTTTGGGGCCAGTGAAACGAGGGACATTAGCAGCAGAAGAAGAATAATAGTATCCGAAAAGGATCGCATCCTGGTGAGAAGCAAAGTATTCCTCCATTATGGTTATGGCCAATGACATCCATTCTTAAGCCCACTTGAAGGTATATGCGGCCTTATGGTTATGGGGCATCATACCAACCTTATGTACTCCTTTGTCACAATAAAGCTTGCATTTCTCCATGATATGATGCCTAAATCGGTTGGGGTGACAACGACAACAACATAAGTACTTATGGGTGAATTTTGGGAGAAAGTGTGAGAGCGGGGTGGAGAGACGAAAGATCAACGAGGCCAACACCTTGATGAGCCTTCATATCATCAGTCACCTCTTCGGTATGCTAACGTTTGGACTGAGAAGACGTCGGCAACGAGGCACCCTCGAGAACAGTGGTGATGGTAACTTGGCATGAGCCACAGACGAGCTAAGAGGCCTTATGTGTTACCTTTTCTTATGGACTCGACATGAGAGGAAACTTAGTCTAAACTATGGAGTTGATACAATTGTTGGGTTAAAAGATGTCGAAGAAGTGACGTAGCGGATTAACGGCATCAAAATTACAATTTGCGGGCATGCCAAGATGGTTGAGAATATGTCAAAATTACAGCGTCAATTACATTTGGCTGCACATGAGAAACAGTCTTATAAGGAAAAAAATGAACACCAAATGCGAGGCTCAAGGCCTCTGTTTAAGCATATCGAGCTAACTAAGGCAGAGGGGACATATCCACACAAAGAATCAGAAACGGACGACCACGACTCGTTCATAAAGAAATATTGAAGCAAGCTTTTAACTAATAAATAATATTGCTCCATATAGTAAAACAGGATTGAGTAGTGACTTTGAGATAGCAAAACACGGTGAGCAATGGGCTGCTTGGAGTGATATCTCTGAGCCCGCATACCACACGGAATATAATAAGAATACACCACTCAATGGGAGCAAGTTGGCCTTGTGAAATTTTAGCACGCGAGATAGGTTGAGTTGAAAGGATACAATGAAAGTCAAAGGTCAAAGTCAAAAGGTTGTCGATAGAAGATAGTCTCGTTGGGGAGAAGGTCAAACTGAGTCTTTTTTATCTTGGTAGGGCGGTGGCAAATGGTTTGAACCGCGAACCATCAGAACTGTTTAATAGAGAATCGCGGTTTGCGGTTCGCGGTCCTGACGGTTTACTCTTTATGCGGTCCTGGCGGTTTGCCGTCCTTGCATTTTGCAGTTTCGCAGTTAAACCAATAGTTCAAACCACCAGAAAAACCATTTAGAAACCGTTTATCAAAATATTTTATAATGTTATTTAAAATTAATTTGTAAGTGTTAATTGAATCTAATTTCAATAATTGAGATATATACCCTATAAACGAGTTAATTATGCTATTTAATGTATTTTAATTTAAATATGTTATCATTTTAATCGAAATTCTATAATCAAGCAATTACATTCTAAAAAAATAATTATAATTTGATTTTGATATGTTTGATTATATTTATGTATTTAAGATATTTTATTTAATATTAGGCATCTAATTGTATTTTGATTACAACTTTTAATATTTGTAAAAATATTTTTTCAATTATAAAAATAAAAATTTGATTGTCTTAAACAAGATATCGTAAACAATATAATTGTAAAATGATTTGTATATTGTTTGAACATACTAGATATTTAAGATGTTATATTTAATATTAGGTACATATTAAATAATATATACCTATTAGACATATAATTGTATTCTGATTTTAAATTATTAGGTGATTCTTTAGATTCTTTCAAGCTTGAAGTGTTTATGGTTAGATGCATTATATAGTTTATTGTATTTTTGAACTATTTAATATTAGAAGTTTAAATTTAAAATTTTTAGGATTGTATAATTATATTCATAAACTTAAATTACTTGTAAATAACAAAATAAAAATTGAAAGTAAAAGTGATTTAAATAACATTTAATAAAAAATAGAAGCAAAACAAACAATTCATTAAAGATAAAAACCAAACAAGTAACATAGTTGTTCAATCAAATAAAAAAGAAAAACATTACAACGATAATACTTAAGACAATCAAATGCAAAAAACTAAGGAGTTTCATCGTTGTTGTTGTTAGGTGGTGGACCTTGCAAATGCATGTTCTCCATCATCTGTCGCATATAATCCGACTGTTCGGCTTGAGAGTTTGCAAATCGCTCATTCCATTGATCTTGTCCATGATGCCACTGCTCGTATTGACCATGCCACTGCTGGAGGTGACCAAGTTGATCATTCACCCCTACTTGCCATTGCTGTATCTGGCTAAGCTGGTCATTTACCCCCCCCCCCCTGCCAATTCTGAAATTCATCTTGCCATTTTGTAAAATCATGATGCCATTCCGTTTGTTGAGTATGCGCAAAGTGTATATAATCCATATGCTGCTCATGCGAATACTCAGCAAATTCGCGATCGGTTCGTCTTTCTTGTCGCGGTACTCCAGAAGAACCACCAATAGCATTTGGATCGAAAGGCGGCTGAAGTTGATGCTGAGTAGTTGAATTTGGCGGTTTTGTAAGATCGTTCGCAATCCATATATGATTCAACTCGGGCCTATGGTGGTTCCATGCCTCCAATTTTGACATCAACTCTCCATCCCAAGAGTATATCTCCTGCAATTTCAAAGAGTTTCTACCTATAGCACTAGTCGGCCTCACCTTCATCGGAGTGTACATACTCGCATCACATCCTTTCGAAACAAGAAAGCAACTCACTATCATCCCATAAGGTAGTTTATCTGTACCACACCTCATATCCATATTTCAAATCATCAACCTAGGTAAACTAATTCTTCCCTGATTTCGAACGATAAAAGCATTTACAAATGTTTGAATATATGAAAGCTGCGAATCATTGTTACTAGGGGAAGAAATATCCTATTTACCAATTTCAAAGCTAATTTCTCATTAGTATCCAAATTACTTCGCATGGCTTGAAATGTACCGCTAATTTTCAAAGCATCCACACCATAACTAGTAAGAAGCTCTACTGCTTCTTCGTAAGATATAGGCCAATCAGCACCCCAGCCTGAAGAAGGATAAGTGATGGAAGGTAATTTATCACCGGTATATATATCACGAGTTGGAACGAAAAAAAGATCTTCGAAATCAGTTTCAAAAAAAACTATAGGGTTGACCATCAATCAAACAATTCATTCCTAAACGTCTACCATTTGGATCATTCTCAATTAGTTGTGCGGTGGCATAAAACTTGTGTACTAGTTCTATATACCATTCATAATTGAATCCAGCTAGTGTCATCCAACCTAGGCCATTAGTAGGTTCAATAAGTTTGAATTTTTTTTGCATACCCTCTACTTCGATCAGTTCATCTTAGTCCAAATACATACCCGCCCAAATTTTGGTTACACCTCGTCGTGCTTCCAGATTACGGACGCGAACCTCCCCTTCACCGTGATGTTCGTAAGTCGCGCTCTCCGTTACCTCCATTACCCCAAATCTCTTTCGGCATCTCTCCTTCGTCTCGAGGATGATTCAACTCCTCCACCAAGACGGGCTTGCTTTGATCTTCTCGAAGACATTTATCGAAACCTGAAATGTAAAATAGTGTTTGAAAATTATAAAAATAATTTAGAGAAGTGTAGTGTAGGTTAGAAGAAATAGATTTATAGTGGTGGTGTAAAAAATAGAATAGGAAATAGGTAGTATTTATAGGAAAAAAATTAATTAATTTTTTTTTTCAATTAGCCGTTTGATGACGTCATCAATGGCGTCATCGTGCGGACCATCCGGCCAGGCGTGCGGATGGTCCGCACGTTCGAATAGTAAACGGCTAGTTGAATTCAACTAGCCGTAGAGGTCCGGGGCATCCGAATCGATCTCTGGATAACCCGAATTTGCTGTCCGGGCGTTCGGACATTACGTCTGGATGGTCCAGAATTGTTTTTAAAAAAAATTCGATTTTTTTTGGGTCTTCCCTATAAATAGAGGAGACCCTAACTCGATACTCACAAACACCTCTCTACTTCTCTCTAAATCTCTCTACTTGTTCGAAATATTCTAGAAAACTAAAATTACTTATTTTACATATTCTACTTCCACTTTGGAAATTGTTTGATTTTTGTTTTTCCGCAAATTGTTTCTATTTGATAAAAACACTTAAATAACGTTGGGATAACATTTTAATAGCTCAATTAAGAGCTTCGTATAATTTATCAAGTTATTTACTTGTTTTAGTTATTTAAATTAGTTGTTTTAATTTTAATTTTATTAGTTGTTCTTAGTTGTTATTAGTCTAAATTTAGTTGTTCTTAGTTGTTATTAGTTGTTATTAGTCTAAATTTAGATTTTGTTATTTGCAATATTAATTAGTTTCCATTAGTATTTTATTGCATATTTAAAAAAATTGTTATTAGTTTTAAAATGACTTCAAAACGTAGAAATACTAATGCTCACCCACCCACTAATGTGGATCTCAATACCGTAGATGATTTTCCTAAATACTCCCCTCACGTTGACACATTCTCCTTCCACGAAAGTGGTGGTGGAAGTACTAGTGGTGGATCGAGATCTCGTAAGAAAACATCTTGGATTTGGAAACACTATACTCCATCAGAAGATGGTTTATCTAGTATTTGTAAGGTGTGCAAAAAATGTTATCTTCACGTAAGTGGAAATAGAATTATGGGCACTAGCACTATGGTAAAACATTTACTGAAACATGAAGTATATGATCCTAAAAAACCTAACCCAAATAATGTTTGCATGAACTCTCAAGCAGGTCTTCCTTTTGAGTTTAACCACGATACGTATAGGGAAGAAACAATGATTTGTGCAGTCGGTAGTTTACAATCATTTAGTTTTGGGGATTCTTGGAGATACGAAAATTGGATGCAAGCTGGGGTAAACCGACAGGCAAAACGCATTCCATGTAGCTCTTTGTGATCGGTAGCCTTTAAATATTATTTAAAAAGAAAGAAAAATCATTATTCAAACTATGCTAACTTTGCCATGGAATGTTTCGATTACTAGTGACATAGCTACTTTTACTGATTTTGATATGGTATGTGTTACCCTTCATTGGATGGATCCCGAATGGGTACTCCAAAGGAGAATTATATGGTTTGAATCTATTGGGAAGCATAACGCATAATTAATTAGGAAGAGTATGGTTGAATGCATGAATATTTATGGCATTAAAAGTAAGATTATGTCTATTTCGTTGGATAATGCATCTTCTAATATTAATGCTATAAAATTGCTTATACAAGATTGCAATCCCGCTTTTCCAAAATTGTTTCACACCAAATATTTATGCCATGTACTTCAATTAATTGCGAAAGACGGAATACTTAAGGTTATGGTTGATTATATTGCCCTTATTAAAAATGGGATCCTATTTTGCACGACCTCCGCTGCTAAAAAAGAGCTTTTAAAACCCTTGTTACTTCAAATGGGAAACAATATAAGAAACTTATATTAGATGTCAAAACTAGATGGAATTCTACTTATTCAATGCTTGCATGTGCGCATGTTTTTAAAGAAGAGATTATGACGCTTTATAATACATCTTATCCTGAAACACCAATTGACAAAGAACATTGGAAATATTGTGCACACATGTTAAGATTTTAAAAACTTTTTAAAGATAACACTCAAACCTTTTCTTCACAAAATCAACCTAATGCTCATTTGGCCCTTTTCACGATTACTAATCTTGTCATGCATATGAATGAATTTAGATCAGATTTTGTATGCGAAGACATGGTGCCCGAAATGGAATTGAAGTTCACAAAGTATTTTCATCCAATCCCTGAGAGTTATTCATTTGCTTTCCTTTTAGATCCTTTTTCACAAAAAGATAAATTTGAATGACTAGTTAGATGGTTTATCAATCTGTACAGTTTTCTACAACTAAACCACCGAAGGAACCAATTGACCTTGAAGGGTATATTATCGGTATATATGAATGTTTGTATAATATCTATGATAAGTATGCTGAAAGATATAGACCAAATACAACTACAAATGTAAGGAGTAGTAACAATAGGGGTAGAGGGAGAATTTCTACTAACTATGTTCAAATGGCAATGTTACGAAGCAATGAATTTACAGAAACCCCTCAATCTGATAATGAGCTGTCTAGATATTTGAGCACTAGGTTTGATTTTACGAATTTTCCCGACCAAGGTATTGAAGATATCATAAGATGGTGGAGTACCAAAACTGAAGAGTTTCCTATTCTTTGTAGGATTGTTAAAGAGATTTATGCAATACATATGTCTAGAGTTGTAAGTGAGTGTGCTTTCAGCCAAGCGAGGTTGCAATACACGACTAAGAGAACAAGATTGACGGGCAAAGCACTTGGAGTGCTTGTGGCTGTCAAGGATTGGACAACGGCTGATAAAAGGATGTAAGACAGAGAGTTTAGAGACGAAGTGAACGTAGACGACATCTTCGGAGATTATCCGGATGATTACGAAGATACACTTGAACAAGAAATTATGGAAGAAAATGAAGCTGAAGGTGAATCAAGTGAGGATGAAGATTTTAGTTACGAAGAAGGCGAAGTTGAAGATGAATGATGTTTGTAATAATTATTTACTATTTTGTATTGTAATTTGAAAACATTTGTACAGCTCTGAACCGCAAGAGTATAAACTGTGAACGGCTAAATTAACCAAAAAAAACTTTACCTTTTATTATAATAACAACAATTGTATTATGAAATACTTATAACTTTATAAGATCTGATTTTGGTTTAAAAAATAATAACAAACACTTGTAATATTTAAAACCAAATCACAATAGTAATCAAAATGTAATATTAAAATTATAACCATAGAATTTGTAATATTTTAACATGATAAGATATAGTTTTGGTTTGTAACATAGTATCAACACGACTAATATTAGATCCAAAAACATAATAATAATAATATTTAAAATCTGATAATAACATAAGTAATATTTAAAATTTTGGACTATATAATAATTACAACAGTTAAAATATTAATAACCAAAACAAATTAATACTAACAAAAATATAATAATAACTTTATAATCATATGCAATATCTTAATATTTTTTAAATATAACTTAACATATGATTTTGGTTATAAAATAATTAAAACATTTATAATATTTACAAATAAACCACTGTTTTTTACAAATAAATCGCGATTTTTTAATTCTGGCGGTTTGCGATCCCAACGGTTTGCCGCGATCCTAACAGTTTGCGGTCCTAACGGTTTGCGGTCCAGGCGGTTTGCGGTCCTAATGGACCAGTTTTACAGTTAAACCACCGGTTTATAAACAGTTCTCCAGCTTTGAACCGCGGTTCCTGAACCATTTGCCACCTCTAATCTTGGGTAGTCTATTTCAATTGTGTTAAGTTAAGGATGTGATTTTTGATAAACAAAAATAATATATATTAATAATAACAATAATAATAAATAATAAATGAGCAGACTGAACCTACTCTCCACTAGGGGGAGTGGACTCAACGCTAGAGCTAATGGTATAAAGATCATCCGTAACAACCTCAGTCATAACACCATTAGAATGCCTTTGAGGAAATCTTTCTCGTAAAAGAGAGGGGGTAAATTATAGATTGAAAAAATAATTTTTTAGTAAAAAAATATATGGATGAAAGTGAGAGAGAAATGGTGAAATGCGGAGAAATATATAGGAAGTAAAAAACCATAAATCAATTTCCAATTAACATGTAGAAATAAGAAGACTTTGAAAAGACAATAGCTTAATAGTGAAAAATCCAAAGAGTTCAGAAAGCAAAAATTCTCTCGCCGAAATATGTACTAAATGAAAGAAGTCGAGGTCAGGCCTATCAAGAAACAAAGTGGGGTGCTAGCAACAAACTAAAACAACAAAGACCTATTAACAAGGTTATGCGCTCTCTTACGCTCCCGCGTGATCTTTTCTTATTAACACGGGTTTATGCTTTCGCGCGCTACCTCTACTTGGCTAAATGGTCAAGTCTTTTTTAACTCATGGTCATGCACGGTAGCGTGGTTCCTTTTTTGGTCAAATAGTCAAGCACATCTAACAACAAGTTCGCGTCCATGCGCGACTCTTTGTTTGACCTTTATGTATTCCCCTATCTAGAGCATACACGAGCCCAAAAGGAACGTCAAGGACCAAAGGTGGACTAAATACGCCAAGCATCGTTTTTTTTCTCTTCGTACCATGAATAGTACGGAGATCGCGTCTGACACCGTATAAAGATCACATATGACATCGTATGGAGAATATGGCTGACACCGTATGGATAAATCATCTAACTTTGTATGAAGATGTAACCAAGAAAACGTACCTAATTCTGCTAAAGCATCAAGAATGGCAGAAAATATTGAATTAATATAGAGGCACCTACATAGGATACTCGCAAATAAATGATATTATATAAGAAGGAATGGAATCATTTAGAGTGAACAGTAAAACAAAAAATCATATGTATTGTAATCCTATATATCAAATAAATTAAAGTTTTTATCTCAGAAGTTTGTGAAATTATTATTTTTATCTCTTCGATATTGTTTGTATTTTATATTTTAGTTCAATCAGTTAATGAGTTTTGACTTCACCATATAAGATGTTGAATTTGAATTCGTAATTCAAATTTAATTCTACATACTTAATAATCAACACAACTTATTAAATTTCCAGATTTAGGGATCCTCACTCTGATTATTTTGTCCATACAAAATAATCTCAAAACATTACATTTTGTTTAAGTTGTTTATTTCTGAATCCAATCCTTCATAGTATTCGAAATAAACCTAGTATTTATACAACTACCTCTATGATATATTTTTTATATACTATTCTTTTATTATATATGATTATTGTTATTTGACTAATATTGAAAATAATTTAATACATCGATAAAACATGTGATGATCCATGTTAATGGAGAAATTCAAAAAAATGTCTCATTTAGATCATATGCTACTATAGGTTGCATTCACTAAATGAACGTTATTATTTTATATAGTAACATAAATAACTTTAACAATCATGTACATGACCATTAATGACATAGTGATAAATCTATTTTCTATCAATGGAATATATTCCTTATTAAGATGAGGTAAGTGAATTCATAGTTTTGACAATAGTATAATTCATAGTAATAACGAGAGTTCAATTCAGAGTTATGAAGATAATAAATAAGAGAGATGACGAGAGTGCTTATTTAGAACAATGATGACAATGCAAATTAAAGTTATGATGAAATTACAATTTAAAATAATGACTAGAGTGTAAATTGGAGTTATGAAGAGGGTACAAGCTACAATTATGATGAGGTGGTAAATCGTAATTATAATGAGGACATAGTTCAAAGTTATGATGAGATGCCAGATCCGAAACATAATGAAGGTATAATTTGAAGTCACATCAGATACACGTCTTTATGCACGTGTCATTTCATGATATACGATCAATAAAGTTTGTTAGGAATTTATAACAAAATAGCACATATAAATTAATGATTAGATACACGTGTAATTAAATAATTTATAGAGCATTAATGTAAACCCTATAAATAGGAGTTGAGGTGTTATTTAAAGTACTTGTCACATTTTTCTAATAAAAATGAGTTCATATCATATTCATTTTTTTATTTTAATTCATTACTTTGGATAAGTATTTGGAGATAATTTCCCTTAACAATTATGGGATCGTCTGTAGGAACTTACTTTCTTTTCAAAGGTTGTTAGTTCGTTTACTAATGGTGGTAACGCAATCGAGAATTAAAAGAGCATATCCAAGAAGTCTTTCAATTGAAGGTAATCTAATGGTGATTCTATCAATGATACTAAATTCTCCTATTGAAGAAGAATTGTCAGGGTTAAAGAATTGAGCTTGAGTTGGAAATGGTTTGGAGCAAAGATATCCTGAAGTAACGATGGTACACCATAATCAATCAGCTGGTGTGGTTTATGGAGCAGATCGTGTGCATGATGGATTTGTTGTTTAAGGATTTATTTCTTCTAGTTCTTAATATAGAAATCTTGCGAGTCAAGATATACCAATGAATCTTTCTAATCTACAAGTTTTGGAAGCTTAGATTGAAGAGATGAAACGAGAATAATTTAAGGCAAGTCAGATACAAGTAAACAAAATGAGCAAGAGAATCAAACTAGATTTGAAAAGTTATCAAATGCATTACAATCATTAATTGAGAAATTAACATCGAAAAGTAAAAAAGAGACACAGAGGAAATAAGGAAGGATCTAATGTGAGTTATGTTGGAAGGTTAGAGAAGAAAAGTACCTTTTAGACATGAGGAGAAGTCAGAAGGAAATGAGACTAAGAATAAAAAGAAAATAAATCTAAAGGGGGTTGAAGATGAAGGTTAATCAAGTAGTATGGAACCTAAGAGAAGTTAATGAAATAATTTAATGCAATATAATTAGGAAAGGCTGATAGGCAGACTACATGTTGCAAGAATCACATTTCTTTAGTGAAATCTTGGAAATAAAGCTTCCAATTTTTTTTGGTTCATATCGAATAAAGATTTATGATGGATCAGGTGATCCAGAGCATCATTTGGAATAATTTAGAAACATTTGATGAGATTCAAAACTAATGATATATTATTACCCAGAGCTTTCTCAATGAAGTTTAAGAGAAACACATTTGGGTGGTTTAATTCTTTGCTTAAGGGAACGATTTAGAGTTTTGATGGGCTATGGCATACATTTGGAAACCATTTTGTTGGAAATGAAGCATACAATAAGGATAATACATCTATAACGAATTTGTACCAAAGAAGAGGGGAATTATTGAAGATTTATCTTCAATGATAGTACCCCAGTTGAACGCTTTAGAAAAAATGTAAAGAGGTTATCGGAGTTGTTGTTTTTAAGAGAGTTTTGATTTTAGAGGGAAATATGTACGAGGATCTCTTAAATTTCTAGTCGAAACTATGAGGGATATTTTAGCAACATCAAATCAGTTCATTCGGGTTAAAGATTCAAAAATTAGTACAACAGGTTCATCCAAATTTCAAGACTTAAAAGTTTAGGTTCTGGATAAGAAAAATATTGACGATTTAAAGGATAATGAAGTCGTTAAAGCATCTTTAAACAGGATGAGGTTTTCTTATTATGATAATCCAATACTTAGATACACACCGTTAACTCATAATATTTCCACTATTTTTTGTAAAATGAAGGATACAACAAGTTTTAGACCACCTTGTCAAATGTTATCCCTTGATAATAGATACCTAAAGGATTTTTTATGCATATTACGATGACTATGTACTTTAACGAGTGATTGTTTTTAGTTGAGTGATGAATTGAAAAGGTTTATTGATAATGGAAATTGGTTGGATTTATTAAAACAAAAGTTGAGGTGAAGAGTGAAGAAAAAGTGAAAAATTGCGTAAATGTTTGTAATCAGATGTGAATATGGATGACAAGACAAGTCAATAGTTGTTTACTGTTCTCGAGGGGACACCTTTTCGGGAACAATTTTTAGTTTTATGAAAAAGCGCAAAAAATATTTAGATGTGCATCTGATTGATGAATCATCATATGATCATTATACGATCCCGATCAGTGATTTATCTTTCACTAATGATGATTTGTGGAGAGTTGTTACCTCTCAAGAGGATGCATGGATTGTTGGGTTTGGATAGCTCGAGTATTATGATTACTTATGTTTTGATAGACAATGGAAGTTTGGTTGAAATCATTTTCAGGGGTGGTTTTCCTCTTTGTGTATTTCTTTTAGTGCCAACCATTTTCTAAGAAATAATCATGATAATATAAAGCTGAAGTTATATTTTTAATTTTGTTTTTAAAAAGGGATAGTTTTTATTTTAAAAAACCATATGATAGATGTAAAGATACTTAGATTTTTTTAATTTAGTTTTTAAAAAGGGATATTCTTTTAAACACCATAGAGATAAGTTTTAAAGATATTGGTGTTTAATGAGGTTAGAGTATAGTTTACTGCAGATGTGATATATTTAATTTGAAAAGAAAAACTATTGCTGGTTGATGAGTCCGGAAATATTCACCACTCACTATAGAAACCCGACAAGGGTAATCCGGACATTAATCACCCACTAAAGTATCCGAACAGGACAAAAGTATTAAATAACTAAACACCTTTTGACTAAGCTAATTGCCAATCTGCTTAACAAACTAATGGGTTTTTGAACTCGACCCAATTCCACAAGTTTGACCCGAAAGCCAATGTGGCCCATAATTAAGGGTATAAATACCCAACCACTTTCATTAATGAGGATAATGAACATTTAATACAACCACGCAACTCAAATCTCTCACTAAAACACTTAAACATTTAATACCCTTGAAACACCACAAAATACCTGAAAAATTACCCTTAGTCGAAAATAATCCACACCAAATTGGCGACCACAGTGGGAGGAGAAGGTGCCTGAATCTAGCATTCAAAACCAGCAAGAAAAACTAGTTCGGATGAATCCAGACGAGCAAGCAGTACCACCAACTTTGGCAGAAGTGGTGGGAGAAAACGATGAATATATGATCGAAGAGCGAGACAGGTTGAAATCTGAGATAGAAGCCTTGAAGGCTGCTAAGAAGGTAGAGATGGGCTTGAAAGAAAAATAAAAAGTATCAGCTATTCACCACACTGACAATCCAAGGGAGCATGACCCATCAGCAAAGACCCATTTAAGTACTAAAAGACTCATGCCAGCTCAAAGAAGTCTCACCGTTCTAAACCGGTGGAGAGCTCGGAGTCAGAATCCTCTAGTAGCTCCTCGAGTGAAGATGGAGTTGAGGAGTCCTTGTCATCCATCAGTGATGAAGGCAGGTCTAAGAAGAAGCAAAAGTTGGTCAAAAAATATTCAAGAAAGAGGGACAGGCATGGAAGGTTGAAAAGGCATCTAAGCAAAGGGTCATCTCATAGCCACAGCCATGGCAGGGGTCTGGTGTCCGGCAGGGGCTCAATTCCGGAGGGCTCTTTATGAGAGCTAGTTCTAGTAGCTTCCGGACCAGAAGATTTGTCTTTTGGGACTCTGATAGATGCCCCTTATCCAATAGTTTTGTCCTTGGTCCCAGACTTAGAGAGCCCTGATTTTGGGGACTTAGATTGAGAGACAACTGCCTGACCTTTTATTAAACGGCCCATCCGGCGAAGAGTAACCTTTTGTGGGGATTTCTCAATATCCGACCCCATAGCAATGAACGAGGAGGGTCTCCTTGTGCTTGATACTACTTTTTCCCGTACGACAAAGGGCTGTGACTCCTGAACTGAGGAGCCTGATGGAATGGGCGAAATTCTTGGTTGGAATAAACGCCTGGGTTTGGAACTTTTAGCAGATGATGAACTTTGATCAGCTTCCGGAGACGGTGTTTTAAGTTTATCGTTTGGAGAAACTGGAAGACCCGCAGCTATACGTCTCTCTCGCTCAACTCTTTGTGCTTTTTCTAACTCTGAAAGATTAAGCCAGCCACTTTTCACCAATGTGTTTCTTGCCGTGAACATAAGCCTACACAAGACGAAATTTTATAAAAGAAGTACAAGCTCTGAAATGGAGAAATGACAAAGTGACGAAGAAGATAAAACAGTGAAAAGAAGTAATTTATACTAGAAAGGCAAGAAAGTTACCAAATACCTAGGAGAAAACGAAAAGGCAAAAGTAATGATTGAAGGTGGCGTTGACGTCATAGGTATTAAATAAAAATGTTTCTTTTTTGGATTAGTGGGAGCGCCATTCTAGGAGGAAAACAACTGGTGAGGCGAATCAAAATGTAACACGTGTCCCACGATCCATAGCAAAACTATTGAACTTCTGAGAAGTATTCAGTCCGGATAAATCCTGAGCTGAATACGTAAACAGTCCGGAGAATGCTGCAAGTGCCTAAGAGGATTTTTTGGTATTGCCAAAGGCCTTCGACAAAACCTAAAAAATGGGCTGCTGATGAGTCCGGAAATATTCACCACTCACTGTAGAAACCGGACATGGGTAATCTGGACAATACTCACCCACTAAAGTATCCGGATAGGACAAAAGTATTAAATAACTAAACATCTTTTGACTAAGCTAATTGCTAATCTGCTTAACAAACTAATGAGTTTTTGAACTCGACCCAATTCTGCAAGTTTTACTCGAAATCCCATATGGCCCATAATTAAGGGTAGAAATACCCAACCACTTTCATTAATGAGGGTAATGAACATTTAATACAACCAGGCAGCTCAAATATCTCACTACAAAATACTTAGACATTTAATACCCTTGAAACACCACAAAACACCTAACAAAATTACCTGCAATCGAAAATAATCCACACCACTGGTGAAAGATATTACTAGGGAAAATGAATAATAGGTAGAAAAGTATATTCTTGAAAAAATGGATGGATAGTTAAGTTGATAAACATACTAACGCTTAGATTAAGCGTTAGATTTGTATTGTGAACCTCAAGCAATGATTTCGCTGTCAGAGCAATTAATTGAGTTTATGTCATGTTTTTTGATATTTTTCAATTTGATAGTGCATGCGTATATTTATTATATTGGAATAACTAACTTCTTTTTATGTTCTTTGTATAGTCTTTAATTTTTTTTTCTAATAATTTCTTTTCAAAGGCTATAGGGATTCTAAATAAGGCTATATTATGTTAAGGAAGTATATTCCTTATTAAGACGAGATAAGTTAATTCATAGTTACGACGAGAGCGTAGTTCATAGTAATGACGAGGGCTCAATTGAGAGTCATGACGAGGAGTAAATCAGAGACATGGCGATAGTTCAATTCAGAATAATGACAAAAATGGAAATTAAAGTTATGACGAGGGTACAATTCAGAATAATGAGGAGGGTGAAAATTAGAGCTATAACAAAGGTGCAAGTCAGGGTTATGACGAGGTGGTAAACCATAAATATGACGAGGGTATAGTTCAAAGTTATGACGCGAAACATAACTAATGTACAATTTGAAGGCACGTACGATACACGCCTTTATGCACATGTCATTTCATGATAGGTGATTAAGAAAGGCCAGTTAGGCGGTTATAACATAATGCTACATGTAAATTAGTATTGGTAGAGCATTAATGTAACCTCTGTAAATAAGGGTTAAATTCTTCTTTGAATGACTAATCACATTTTTCTAATAATTAAAAGTTCCCATCATATTCGCTTTCTTTCTTGATTTCAATTCATTACTTTAGCCAATTATTTGAGAAACTCTCTTAACACATAGGACTAAAGTCATCGTCAATGCATTAAAAATCAGTGAAAATATGCATCAATAATCACGACATCATAGCCCTCAATTATATGGATCTATCATGGCCATTACATAAGAATAATCTGACATATAATCTTATTATATATTCTTCAATGATCTTACTTAATTGAAGATCTACTTACAACAAAGTACAGATAATCAAAATGAGAGGAGAGTTATATACATATATTATTAATGAACTGAATTATACAATATCATAATACAAACATATCTTATAACTTTATACAAACTCCTACTGAAACTAATAGTCCTCTAAATACACAACACCCATGTCAATGGTTTGTTCTATAAAAGTCTTATGCACTAATTCCTTATTAAGAGGATCCGCTAACATTGAGTTTGTCCATGTATACTCTACATTTATTTGACAATTTTGAACTCTCTATTTAACATGCATAAACTTGATATCTACATGTTTAAACTTAACCAAAATCATGTTACTATTTGAATACTGAACCAACAAATTATTATCACAGTATAATTTAAGGGGTCTTTATATACCTTCCATGATTTACAATCATGTGATAATATTTCACAGCCAAATCACTTATTTGGATGCCTTGATACAAACAACAAATTCTACAACCATAATACAATATGAAATATATGACTGCTAGTTTATTTGACTTCCTATATATTAACATGTGATGTTTTGTTTATTGTAAATACCATAGAACTCTTTTGACTACCCTTTAATGCTCCATCCCCTGATTACTTAAATATCTTTCTAATACATTGACAACAAAAGCGATATCCAATCTTATACAAACTTGAGCATATATAAGACTTCCAGCAGTCGAAGCATATGAAACCTTTTGCATTTCTTCAATCTCAAGTTTCGTCTTTGAAAATTTATTAAAGCTAAACGTTCCACCTTCTGATATAGTTGGTTTATTTCATGTGTTGTTAATCATCCCATAATATTGTAACATACTCTCAATATACATATTTTGTAATAATATCAAAATTTCACAGGAATGAATCCTATGAATTTTAATTTTGAACACAAAAGATGCATCATCAAGATATTTCATATTGAATTTGTCCAAAAATAATTATCGTATTTAATACGACAAAAAATCATTTGTGTCCAAATAATATATCATCAACGTACAAGAATCAATTATGACTTCACTCCCACTGAACTTTTGGTACACACAATCCTCCACTAAATTTATTTGAAAACCTTATAAGACATGAGAAATTTGTGGTAACATGTTCGAGATGCTTGCTTAAGTCCATAAATAGATTTCTTCAATTTGTATTAAAAATGGTATTTACATCCATTTGATATAGAGCAATATCAAAATGTACAACTAATTTCATGATTGTCCAAAGAGAATCTTTCAATAAAGTCGGAGAAAAACTTTATTTAAATCCAATCCATTCACGTTGAGTAAAACCCTTTGCTACAAGTCATGCTCTACACATGTCCACCTTAACCCCAAAATCTTGTTTGGTTTTAAAAATCCACATGCAACCAATCAATTTCTTTCTTTCAGATAACGGGACAAGCTCTCTTACTATATTATCTTGCCTTGATTTAAACTCTTCATTCATTGCGTTAATCCACTTCTGAGAATCATAACTTTTCATGTCTCCACCGAAACTTAAAGGGTTATTTTACATTGTATCACAAAATTTCTCATGTTCTTTAATAGAACACTTTTATTTCTCATATAATATGGAGATATAACACTTTTATTTTCTTTAATAGATCTCTGCAACAGTATAATTTCTTCATTTTACACTTGAACTTTTTGAGAAGGTGAAGTTTGATCTTCTTGAACAACTTCATTTTGATCCATAGGAATAACTTTATGTTGTTCAATTTTGAAAATATTCATAGGTGGAAGATCAACATCATCTTGAGTATTTATATGTTCTAACAAATATGAAGTGGTGATTGGCCTTCTAAATATCATATCATCGTTTGATATCGAAGTATTATTGTTAGGACCTTTATGAAGTTATACTGATTCTTCTTTAAAATAAATGTTTGTTACTAAATTATTCCTCCTAATATCTATATCCTCAAAGAATTTCATTGTTCCTATCTAAATATATTCTTAGTGGAAGGAACATAAAACTTAAAACCCTATTGTGCTAGAGATATCCAATGAGATAACTACTAATAATTTTGGAGTCTAATATCTTTTCATTCGGCATATAAGGCTTCGCTCCAGCTGGACTTCCCAAACATATAAATGTTTTAGATAGTTTTTTGTCCAATCCAAAGTTCATACGATGTCTTAGTAGTTGGTTTCGTTGGAACTCTATTAAGAAGGTAGGTTGCACATTTCATTTCTACACCCTAGAGTGATATAGGTAATATTGAATAAATAATCATAATTCTTACCATATCCTTCGTGTACAGTTTCATATTTTAGATACTACATCCATGTTGTGCGAACCCGGTATCGTATAATAAGGGCTTATCCCGCTCTCTTCTATGAACGTCTTAAACGGCTTATGAAGTTGTTAACCTGAATCGTCGTATATTTCGTAGTATTCACCACCACGGTTTGATATGGCACACTTAATGTCTCTACCAAGTTTTTTTTTCAACCTCGGTCTTAAAAACTTTGAACTTTTTAATGGCATCTGTTTTTTTGTGAATAAGATATGGATACACGTAACGTGAAAATCGTCAATGAACGATATAAAATATCATTGGTCATTCCATGATGTCGTAAGGAACGGTTTGCATATGTATGTATGTATGTATGTATGTATGTATGTATGTATGTATGTATGTATGTATGTATGTATGTATGTATGTATGTATGTATGTATGTATGTATGTATGTATGTATGTATGTATGTATGTATGTATGTATGTATGTATGTATGTATGTATGTATGTATGTATGTATGTATGTATGTATGTATGTATGTATGTATGTATGTATGTATGTATGTATGTATGTATGTATGTATGTATGTATGTATGTATGTATGTATGTATGTATGTATGTATGTATGTATGTATGTATATATGTATGTATGTATGTATGTATGTATGTATGTATGTATGTATGTATGTATGTGTGTATGTATGTATGTATGTATGTATGTATGTATGTATGTATGTATGTATGTATCAAGTCCAAGACCCGTTTTGCTCTATATGCATCTAATATTTTCATCTTGGTCTCTAATTTTAATAAATTTAATGCAAACATTAAAGTTCAAAAAATCCAGTCTACTTAATAAACCTTCTGAAACAAGCTTTCAATTATATTTATAGAAATGTGTCATATTCGATTGTGTCAAAATTCCACTGTATTTTTATTTTACAAATTAGTTTTAGGGATACATTTACATTCATTATCTCTTTGTAATCATTTATAATATTTAACAAATACAAATTGTCATTCGTTATTAACTTTCCAGAACTAATAACATTATAATGTATATAAAAACATAATAAATTAGATTCATTCTGAAAGAGGTACATGATGAGTCCGAATTCAGAATACTCCCCGGAAGGGCAGATCGGTGTAAATCTCTCCGGAAACCGGACAGACATTAAGGACTTAAATCGGACAGAACTTTTAGACCGGACAGATCACTTTGAACACTGTGAGCCTAAGGCTGTTCGAAATGCCTTGTTCCAAATGGAGCCTCCTCGAAACATTAAAGAAGTACAGCGATTAACGGGGAGATTAGCTGCCTTGAACAGATTCATCTCCAGGTCTTCGGACAGGTGTGCTCCTTTCTTTCAAACCTTGAAGGGTGCAAAGGGGTTTGAATGGACACCGCAGTGTGATGAAGCGTTCAATGAAATCAAGAAACATCTTTCCTCTCCCAAAACTTTGTTCAAACCAGTTGATGGGGAGACTCTTTTTGTGTACCTGGCTGTTTCAAGTCGTGCCATCAGTGCTGTGCTAGTAAGAGAGGTTGATGGGCATCCTCACCCAGTGTACTACATCAGCAAAAGCTTGATTGATGCTGAGAGGCGTTACTTGAAACTTGAGAAACTGGCATTGGCTTTGGTGATAGCTGCAAGAAAAATGAGGCCCTATTTCCAGGCTCATCCTATCGTCGTCCGGACATCTTTCCCTTTAAAGAATGTCCTTCAAAAAGCAGACATTTCAAGCAGAATGACAAAGTGGTCAGTAGATTTGGGGGACTTCGACATAGACTTTGCTCCCCGGACAGCGGTAAAAGCCGAAGTTGTGGCTGATTTTCTGGTTGAATTCCACTCTGATAAGGATTCAGAGCAGCCTACTGATTCAAAAGACAAGAAAGTGTGGATTGTCCGAACAGACGGAGGGTCTAGTACCATGGGATCTGGGGCAGGAATATGTCTCACTTCCCCCTACGGGGACAACATGTACCAAGCTATTTGTTTTGCTTTCAGGGCGTCCAATAATGAGTCTGAGTACGAAGCAGCCATAGCTGGGTTAAAGTTGGCCTATATCTGTGGAGCTAAAAGGGTCAAGCTACTAAGTGACTCCCAGTTGCTTGTCCACCATGCCTTGGGCCTATCAGAGGCTAGAAAAGAGCAATTGGTCAAGTATTTACTCCTCCTCAAAAATGAAGCGTTAAAGTTTAAAGTTGTTGTCTATGAGCACATCCCCCGGGCAGAAAATGAGCTAGCAGATTCATTGGCAACGATAGCATATACGGAGTCCTACCCATGGATCCATGTGCTTGAAAGCCCTTCTATTGAACTTGGTGAGGGTGGAAAAGAGGAAGTCTTTGAAATACAGGTAAATCGGCCTCAAGATTGGAGGTCTCCTCTTATACAATATATGTCTGGTGGTATCGTGCCCTTGGATAAATCACAAGCCAGAACATTGAAGCACAAGGCTCGTGGTTTCGTCATATTAAGAGAAGTGTTGTACAAAAAATCCTATAGCAAACCTCTCCTACGTTGTTTAGGGGATCATGAGTCACAAATGGTTCTCTCTGAATTGCATGATGGTGAGGGATCAGCCCATTGTGGATTTAGAGCTTTAACAAGAAGAGTACTTCTCTCCGGATACTATTGGCCATCGATCATGAAAGATGCTAAGGAGTTGGTGAGAAGGTGTGACCCATGCCAGAGGTACATCAATGAAATTCATGTACCAGCTATTCCTTTGGAATCAATTTCTGAGCCCATCCCTTTTGCTCGATGGGGATTGGACTTAGTTGGGCCTCTCCCTGTGGCGTCCGGAGGGCGCAAAACTATAATTGTGGTCATTGACTATTTCTCAAAATGGGTAGAAGCAGCTCCCTTGGCAGGGACAACCTCGAAAGCTGTCATAAAATTCATTTTGTCCAACATATGTTGCAGATTTGGCGTCCCCCAGAAAATAACAACAGATAATGGGCCACAGTTTGACAACAGAGAGATGGAAAGCTTCTGTGCCTCAAGGGGTATTCAGCACTGCTTTTCTTCACCTTTCCACCCACAAGCCAATGGGCAAGTTGAAGTAGCCAATAGAACAATACTGTCCGGTTTAAAGAAAAATTTGGAAGGGGCTGTTGGGAAGTGGTCTAGTTATCTGTAAGAAGTCTTGTGGGCCTACCGGACAACACCTGGGGCTGCAACGCAAGAATCCCCCTTTGCCTTGGTCTATGGAATGGATGCAGTAGCTCCCATAGAGAAGACACTCCCTTCCTTTCGTGTTCATAACTTCTTCGGACATGCTAATGAGATGGCAATTAGAAATCAGCTCGATTTGATCGAAGAAAGATGGGTTAAAGCTCATCTTAGAATTGCACACTATCAGGGCTTGATGAGAAGCAGGTTTGCTTCTAAAGTTAAAAGGAGAGATTTTCAACCAGCAGATAAAGTATTAAGGAAAGTTTTCTTGCATACTAAGGAAAAGCTCTTCGGAAAGCTGGCCCCAACCTGGGAGGGTCCGTATACTGTGGTTGAAAGAATCAAGCCTGGGACTTATTGGTTGGAAGATAAAGATGGCAGGGTTTTAACTCACCCTTGGAATATTGAACACCTTCGAATGTACTTGGAATAACACCTGTGTAAATATTTACTTGTTTAAACATCCATGTAAATATTTGGGGGCATACCTTCCCCTCTTCGGTGGCACGGAGAGTTTTCAATAAATTTGGTGCCTTCTTCGAAATTCTCTAAGTATTTTCAAAATTTTATCTCTTATCATACTACCCGGACTAAAAGATCTAAGGGCTATTTAAATTCTAGCCGGAGAGTCTTAACACTCTCACAATACAATAAAACTACTTAAACTTCATCTATTTAAAACTAATAATGAAAGAAGAGGATGGTTGAGCAAAATAAAAGCATTCATTCAACAACTTAAAATTTCCTTGGCCTTCCAAGGACTTTTTGAACAAGTTTGGGCATAGTACAAAAAATCTGTCCGAATAACACGGACACCATCACAAAAAGAGTGCCTTGGCCTTCCAAGGACTTTAGTTTTGAAGATGGCTCGCCCTCATCTGCTTTCTTGACCTTGATGTCACTCCTCTCTTCGACTATCTTCTTGCCCTTGGGATCAATCTCTTCTTCACCTGGGCTCTCTCCGGTTTCTTCTTCATTATCAGATGAGGACTCACTAGAATATCCCTCGTCAACCATAGTATAAAAGGGAAGATCATCATCATCCACATAGCGCCATAATCCCCCCAGTCTCCTCTTCGGGAATTTTTCGTGAAATAGGAGAACCATATCAGACTTCACCCTTTGAATCATTAGCTCTTCGCTTTGTATCATCTCCCTAGCATAGGCGTTGATCTTGGCCTTGATTGTGGCCTCTTGGTCCCTCACCAAAGCAGCCTTCTCTTCACCAGCCTGAGTCACCTTGATTCTTCTTGCTTTCATCTTGATTCTTCTTTAACTGATCATTTGCCTCCTTGAGCAAATCAACCTTAGTAGCAGCAGTCCGGAGGTCCTCGGACAGTTTTTCCTTCTCAGACTTGAGGTCTTTGATGGTGTCTGCCTGACTTCGGACTTGCCTTTCCAAAGTGAGCACTGGCTGTACATTGCTAAGAAGAGAATGGGCTATAATATCTTTCTCGCTAGAAACCATGAAAGTCTTACCGTTAAAATTGACTGTGTTGGAGCTGCTCGGAGGAATATAGGGCCCTGCGAACTCGTCTCGGGGCAGGCCAAGAAAATATTCACCAAGTCCACCCAGACCGGTGATGTCCATTTCATCCAAGTTAAGCTCTCCCCCCTCAACTTCATCTGTATGGAATTCCTTTGGAATCTCTTCTTGAAAGTCCCTTGGGATCTCTTCGGCCAATGTTGGGTCAGTAGGGAAAGAGGGCTCCGGATCCCGGAGAGCAATCTCATCTCCTTGGGAAGTCTTTTTCTTCTTGGCCTCCCTATCAGCACCTTCACTTGTTTGCTTGCGAGTCCTCTTGGAAGCCCTTAGAGGTTTTGGAAGGTTCACTTCCTGCTTCTCGCTCTCTTGCTCCACCACTTGTAAAAGGGCTGCATCAATTTGAGCCTGGGCCAGTCCATCTGTTTCTGTTGGGGTTTCCTTCTCACTGTCGCCTGCCACCTTCCTGCCTTTCTTCTTCTTGCCCTTCATTTTGCTTGGGGCTTTAGCCCGGGCAGGCAGAAAGAGAGTCTCATCCAATTCGTGGGACCTTCTCAGCACGATGTCTTCATCAGGTTGGGTGGTGAACTCCTCCCAAGTTAGGTCTCTTCGACCTGTGGTGTTCCACAGGTGAGACCTTGCTAGGTTTCCAGGAGTGAAGGCCTTGTGGAACCGATTCTCCCAGTTCTCTGCGGCCCAAGCGTTAATTTTGCCACAGGTAGTCTGTCCGGCCTTCAGGTAGTCCCCGAACTCCTTTGGCAGCTCTGTTAGAACAAAAAGAAAACTGATTAGCATAAACTTAAAGAAAAGGGAAAATCGGACAGAGACTTAAGATGAGAAGCTTACGGTCACTCCTCCATCTACTCCTGAGGAGGCTCGGATTCTCTCCGGTCTTGATTTTCTTGCCGTTTTCCCACGAGCCGCTGACAAACAAGAATTGGCTCCTCCATTTGCTCTCCGACTCCAGGAGATCATCAACAGCTTTGAGATCGTTCCCCATGTTGAAATGGTAGAAGGGGAACTGATGATGCTTGCACAGGTTGGCCACTGCAGCTAACTCTTCCATAGGAAGAGGGATCCCGGATATCCTGGATGCCATTATGCATGACATCAAGGTGAACCAACCATTGGGGCTTAACTGTGATGGGCAGAGTTTGACCAAGTGAAAGTAGCGCACTATCTCCGGGTCCAGTGGGAACCTGAGTCCCCGGTTGAATAGCTCCGTAAAGAAGACTATTTCATTCTTTTTACAATCCATCGGGGTCTCCGCATCGATGGGAATCCTTATCTTTACGTTCTCAGGGATCCCCCACTTTGTGTGCAATCTACCCAGATCTGAAGTATGGATGAACGCATACTTGGTCTTCAGCAAGGCCAAAAGATACTTGAACTCAACTTTATGAAAGCATGGCCCCACTCTCCCTTCAAGGCTCTCCGGCAGGTCCGGACGCCTCAGATATAAGTTCTCTTTGCCCTTCTTGGCAACAACAATAGCAGTATCAGCCTGTCCGGAGGACTCGGACTCAAAACGGACCTCCTCAGTAGAGTCCTCCATCCTCTCCTCCATAATTGTTGGGGGAGCTTCTGTAGAAGTAGTCCGGGGAGGATTGAAGCTTGGCATAGCTGACCCTCCGGACTGTTGACTGCCCGTATTTACTCGACTTCTCACCTCAATTTGAGTTTCTGAGGCAGAAGATTCTTTGGGGGGTAGTGGGCTGCTGGTCTCTAGTCCTGACGGCCTCTCTCGGGGAGCTCTAATAGTTGCCTCAGACTCAGATTCACTGTTTTTTGCCCCCGATTTCGAGGGAGTGTTTTTAGAGGATAGCCCTTTGACCAACCGGCTTGGCCTTTTGATGACTAGCTTATCCGGGGAGTGGTCAGAGTCAGACCCCATGGCAATAAAAGACGATTTTTTCCTAACACTGGTAGCAGTAACTCCTGGTTCAACAGCAGGGATTGACTCCTGAACTGAGGAGCCAGAAACTATGGGAGAAAGGGTGGATTGAAAGAGCTTTTTAGGCTTGGTACCTTTGGAAGAAGATGAACCTCTATCAGATTCTGCGACAGAAGAGGTTGGTTTCTCAACAGGCGACGATGGAAGCCCTGCTGCAAGTCTTTTTTCCTTCTCGACCCTTTGTGCTTTCTCCAACTCCGAGAGGTTAAGCCAGCCGCCTTTGATCAGTGATGTTCTTGCTGTAAACATAAACAGCCAATGAAGTTTCGAGTTCTAGAGAGATAAAGCTCTGGGTAAAATTGCAGAGGTTGAGCAATGATCAAAAGACGGCGCTGATGTCATTATTTGCAATTAAAGAGGTAACTTGTTCGAGAAAGTGGTGCGAAATTCAAGGTGAAAAAACGGCTGGAGTGACCAATCAGAGAGTGACACGTGTCCCATTAACTCTGGCAAAAACCGTTTGGAATTCGTAACGTTCAATCTGTCCGGGTATACCCACAACTCTCTCCGAATTGAAAACCACCTCCTATAATCGGACTGTTTTCAGTTCTTTGACAAGGACACTTGTTCAAACATCTAAAAAAGGGGCTCCTGATGAGTCCGAATTCAGAATACTCCCCGGAAGGGCAGATCGGTGTAAATCTCTCCGGAAACCGGACAGACATTAAGGACTTAAATCGGACAGAACTTTTGGACCGGACAGATCACTTTGAACACTGTGAGCCTAAGGCTGTTCGAACTATGACTAAAGTACTAAAAAACCTAAACACTTCCTGACTAAGCTACCTGTCCTCCTGCTTAGAACTCATGGGTCTTTAAACATGACCCGAGTCCATTAAACTTGACCCGAAAGCCCATAAGGGCCCAAGCATCACACTATAAATACTGAACCACCAGCATTAACTTCTGGTAACAAAAATTAACTGTTGCCAAGCTGCTTAATTCTCTCTCCACCTTGAAACACCCTTACACCACCTTGAAACACCCTTACACCACCCTGAAACTCTACTTGAAATTACCAGCCTACCCTCAAGCTATTTTTATCATCACCAAATTGGCGACCACAGTGGGAGGCGACGGTGCCTGAATCAAGTATTCAAAACCAAGCAAAGAAATTCTGTCCGAATGAATCCGGATAATCCAGAGCTTCCACCAGCCTTGCTCGAAGTGGTGGAAGAAAACGATGAGTATACTGTCCAAGAACGCGACAGGTTAAAGCTTGAGATAGAAGCTCTGAGGGCTGAAAAAGCTAAAATGGGCGTGAAAGAAAAATCCAAGGCATCGGTTGTTCATCACACCGACAACCCTAGAGAGCCTGAGGCTTCGAAAACTCATGTGAGTACCAAAAAGACACATGCTAGTTCTAAAAAGTCTCACCGGTCCAAGCCTGTGGAGAGCTCTGACTCAAGTTCAGAATCTTCGGGCAGCTCTTCGGACAGTGAGGGAAATGAAAAATCCTTGTCCTCTAGCAGTGATGAGGGTCGAACCAAGAAAAAGCAAAAGCGGGTTAAGAAATATTCGAGAAAAAGAGATCACCATGGAAGAATGAAAAGGCATATTGGAAAGGGGTCATCTCACCACCGGAGGTATACGGACAAGATGTTGATGGATCCCTTTGCTTTCCACGATGAGCCAGGTATCTTTGCAACTCCTAATGAGGATACCATGTTCAGTCGTGGAAGGAATTGGAGGCAGTCTTCACTGTCTTCTAAAATCCTGTCCGGAAACCTCCCCAAGAGGTTTGACAGTACTAAGATGGAGAAGTACGATGGCAGTACTGATCCGGACAATCATCTGGAGCAATTCAAGAACTTCATGATGAACTTTGATGATGATGATAAACTACTCTGTAGGGCATTCTCCCAATCCTTTACGGGGAGTGCTCTGAAATGGTACAACAGCCTGCCTCAGGGTTGTATTAAAGACTTTGATACTTTTTGGGTGGCCTTTCGAAGGCAGTTTGTGGGGAGTAAGGAGCTGAAGGGAAATGGAGACATAATAATCCATTGCGCCCAAGAACCAAATGAGTCATTAAAGGAGTACATAAGTCGTTTTGTGAACACAAAGAATGGGTTGGCTGATTGCTTCGAGCAGGTGGCAATAGCATCCCTAAGACAAGGTTTGAACCCAGGAAACCTGGCTGATTCGATGACCAGGAAGAAAGCCATGACCTGGGGAGGATTGTTAAATCAAGTTGGCAAGCAAATAAACGTTGATGAAACAAAAAAGACCAGGGTGCACAGACAGGTGAGATCCACCCCGGTGGCACCAACTCCAAATCAAAACCAATCCGGGAATAAAGCCAGAGAAACCGGACAGGGGCATGGTAGGGCAAAAGCTCAGTCTCAGCCAGCAGCTCCTGCTCAAAGTCAGCAATCAAGAAACAAAAGGGGACCATGGGTCCAACCGGAGTGATTTGCAGAACTCAAAGAAAGTGTGGCAACCATTTTTGATAAAACAAAAGATGAGGTACACTACCGGAGACCAGCAACCTTGCAGTCTCCCCGAGAGCATCGTAACAACTCCTTTTGCCAATACCACAATGATATTGGCCATACCACTGATGATTGCATAGCACTGAAACAAGAGGTACAAAACTTGATTGAAAGGGGAAAGTTGGGCGCATTCGTTAAAAGAAGAGGAGGCAACAGACCTGACAACATTCACCGGGTTGGTCCAAGTAATGCTGCCCCAGAGGGGGCCATGGTAATAGTTGAAAGGTTTGATGTGGAATCTGAATACTTGGATCCTAATCCAACACGAAATAAGGTGGGTGCCATAGAGGAGCATTCTAAGACAGTATCCGGGCTCATTAAATTCTTCGAGTCACTGACGATTTTCGGAGGGGACACAATGACTGCTCCTACTGCTTATTCAAGAAAGAGGCATGTTCATAATTTAGCCTCCCAGCTAAATTAACTGCTGCCAAGCTGCTTAATTCTCTCTCCACCTTGAAACACCCTTACACCACCTTGAAACACCTTTACACCACCTTGAAACACCCTTACACCACCCTGAAACTCTACTTGAAATTACCAGCCTACCCTCAGGCTATTTTTATCATCACCAGTACATACAATACGTTTGTTAAGTACATAAAATGTCCACTAGTAAGTAATAAATGAAAATCACATATAGATTCATTTAAACACAAATTGAATCTATAAATGAATTACCATTAATTGTATAGATGAGTGTTTTTCCATCATTAATGCTTTGATTTCTGATCGTACCTTGTAAATAAATACAAATATGAGTGATTACAGCTATATCAACCTACCAAGTATTTCTCGTTACCGAAACAAAATTGATTGCAAAAGAGACCATATAAGTGAAACTACATTTAGCTTTCATCACAACTCTCTATTTTTCACAATCTTTCTTAAACTTCCCCTGGTTTTTTGCAATAGAAGCAACATCATTTACCGGGCGAACCCTTATGCTTCTTCTGTCCCGAATAGGATGTGTGTGCATATGAATCTTTATTCTTTCTCTTATTTCCCTTATACATCTGAGCATTCACTATATACACCTACAAACGTTCATGCTTGTTAAAATTCAATTTCTTGCACTGACAGTTCTAAGAAGTTTGGAAGTTCTTATACTGAAGAGGAAAATAATGAAACATAAAATTACCACAACATATTCAAAAAGGTCAATCTTAAGTTCTTTCAAATTAGAAGCGATATTTGACATTTCCAAGATGTGTTCACAAACAATCCTTTGCCACGATACTTGATAAATGATAACTTGATAAGTTACATATTATTATCAACTTTAACAAGCTTGGTACATCATTTCTCTACCTCATCGAGAAATATTTTGAAATTGGTGATCATGGTTGGAAATGCACCATAAAATTCTAATATAAATATTTTTCTTCATTATTAGCACACTTAACTTGTTAAACTTTTCCCAAGCCTCCGATTTTTTCTTTTATGTGGGAGAACTCTCCTCAGTCGGAGGTTTAGGCTCATTGACCCTTAATTCCAAGTCATAATCGTGACATATTAAATGTAACAATATGTCTTCCTTCTATAGCTCAAGGTTGGTCCAATCAAGAATGGGTGCGTTGTTTCTAAAAAATAATTTGATTCACCAACATGGATCAATTTGGTGATATATTGGATCCTTGAGTATTTATCTAGGTTTGGAGGATTTAAAATATCATAAACATATTATCAAATATCATACAACCACGTATACACTTTAGGTCCAAAAAATCATGGGTGCGTAGTGATTTGACTCACGAACCAAACCTTGGCGCGACCAGGCTTTGGTTTCCGGTGCCAAACTAAAGTATTTTAGTACATGCCTCGGGTTTGCCACAATCATGCTATTCGTGTTCGTAACAAACTAAGATAATATGGTTTTTTTTCTTGGGTTTGTCGTGATCAGGCTACTCGTGGTTATGACAACAAATATAATAGAATTTTGTAAAAAACATTGCCTACTTTGGCACGACTACGAGTGTGATGGTCACTACGAACGGTGGGTTACTTTAGTTCGCCGCAACTAGCACTCCCTTGGTCATGACAAGAAAGCCTTGGATCAGGCTTCTGAAATTTTTATTAGTGTTTTTCGCGATCATGCACTATATTATTGCGGTAAACACTCACTAGAGACCCTAGACTGCACTGAAATCCTCTGAAAAAACATGATTTCTTCACCCTAAAGTTTGAAACATGGTTTACTCATGTAAACCAATCAAGACAAGAATTCATATCCCTATATTCTTATATTCATACTTCTAATCAACCAAAAAAATGATAAATCCCAAAAGTGTGTACCACTCACGCAATTTAAATTAATCATACTTTATTAGCCTTCTTAAAATATGAAAGCTAAGAGATATACTATATGGGGGCTCTGATACTACTTGTTATATTTCTTTTATTATTAGACTTAAAACACCCATAAGTATAGTAATCATATAATCAGAGTCATAAATGCTTGCAAGATGAAAAAAAGTCATTCTTAAGTTCCATTTTTTTTTCTTTGATCACAATGATTGATATTGATCTTTACTTATAGTTAGGGATGGCAATGGGCAGTCCGCGGGTCAGGTTCGGGCCGGCCAGTCTAAGCCCATTTTTGGACACTTGAAGTCGAACCCGGCCCGACCTGCTTCCTGGCTTATATTTTCAAACCTGAGCCTGTCCGTTCATGTCCGTCAGTCAATCCGGTCCGACCCACAGATATTAATTTTAATAATTTTTAATTTATTTTGAATATATTAATTTATTTTAAATATATATTATTTTTATTATATATATTATAATTTTCGGACCGGAACGGACCGAGTAAATTAAAAATCCGGCCCGTTTTATGTTAGGGTCGGATAAAACCCAATCGGACCGGATCGGGTCTGACCGGACAACACCTGAATTGTGATCCCTACTTGTAGTTGATGTTGTTATACTTAGTTATGTTTTCTTTCAAGATATGACCATCAATCTTTGTATTGACCTCGAATGATGAAAATCAATAGAATCTCTTAGATCTTTTCTCTCAAAGTTACTATTCGTGTTTCTCAATTATGAAACCTATTGTTCTCACACTTTACTTTAAACTACGAGTAACATAATTATTTAATTTAATTCATAATAATAATAATGAGTTAATATTATAATATATTATACACTAAATAATCAACACTATCTTATTAAATTTTGAGTGATTCCGAATTTATTTTGTATTTAAAAAATAATCACAATTCATTAAATTTTGTTTGAATTGTTTATTTCTGAATCTAAGACTTTATAGTATTCAGATTAAATTTCTTATCTATATAATTACTTCCATGATACATATTTTATATGCTAATCAATTAGTTTATATGTGATTATTTTATCTGAGTAATATTCACAATACCGATAAAACATGCGATAATCCATCTTAATGAATAGATTTTAACATAAACATGTTGGTCGTTGATATGAACTCGGTTAAATATACTAACAACAAGTTTAAATTTCATTTCTAATTATATATAATTAAAATCAAGCATCTTTTATTTATATATATATATATATATATATATATATAATTTTAACTTACGGTAAGTTATCATTCAAAATCCAAAAAAAATCTAATTATATATTAATATTTGAAAAAAATTAACTTAAAAAATATTAACCCATATCTGTATCATATATTTTTTTAACAAATCGATCAACCTATTTATTATATATATATATATATATATATATATATATATATATATATATATATATATATATATATATATATATATATATATATATATAATTTTAGTAAACTAAGCTTATAAACTACATTTTTGTTCCAAAATACTCTATATTGATATTAGTTATTAAATGGTTAAAATAGTGGAAGAAAAATATATATTGAAAAAACTAGTATTTTAAAATTTTAAGTTTTAAAAATCAAATTATATATTAAACAAGATAAAAAAAACTGGAAAATACTTGTACAATTCAAATATTTTATAACTACCACTAATAAATACAATTATTGAAATTAAAATATATAAATATGAGAGGGTTTGTATACGTGAAAACATTTTTTCATATATTTTTTTCGGAGGGAACCCGCAGCCGTTACTCAGAGTGCAATGAGTGCGCACAGGGTAAACCCTCAGTCTGACGCGATATCCTGCAAACCAACGCCAGAAGGTAAACCTAATGAGTGCGCACATGGTAAACCCTTAGTCTGACGCGATAGCCTGCAAACCAACGCCAGAAGGTAAACCACACAAGGTGACAGGCTCAGCCGAGAAAGCGTATATAGAGGGACTCGAACTCATAACCTTTGATCACAAGTACACCATACTCAACCAACTCGGCTACCCCTTTGGGGGCCACTCCTTTTTTTCATTTCATATATAATATCTATGTTTACATATCTAGTTCCAAACTAATAATAAAATACTTTTGCCTTTATGAAAAATATATTTTCTTTATAGTCCATATTTTTCAAAGTTTATGTTCAACTAAAATTCAATGTACTGTTTAAATATACTCTGAACTCGGCGTCAATACATCGGTCATAAAACCACCCGGAAAAAAAAATTATAAACATTTGGGATATCTAAAAACGATTAAGTATTAAATAATGGCTAACGGAATTTTTTGTATGTTAGGTAATAATATATTGTATTCCATTTCAAAGTTATTTCTTTTTTCAGCTAAATTCATGTTATGACTAATCTACATGCTCGTATATCAGATTGGTTTCGTCTATGATTATAATTTTACCTTCTTTAATCAAATATAAACAAAATCTACTAACCTTTATAAATATTGGTAGATTTTAATGTTCATTAAAAAACTCCAAAATATATTCTATTGTTTTTAATATATAAAAATGTTTTATAACAACTCATTGACATAGTTGCAATCAAATGTACTTTGTGTACTAAAGAAGCGTAAATTTATTAGCTTACAAAAGAGATCTTTTTATACAACAATTAAGATTTTCAATTGAGATATTTATATTAAAATTTGTTACGATGATGAGCAAGAGTTTGTATTTGTTGAAAAGTTAACTTCATCTCATATTTGGTCTCCCATATTCCTAGCATTGAAAGAATATAATGTATATAAGTGTGCATGGTACCTCAACTAGTAAGAGGCTTTTTGGGGTGTTCCAAAAGCAAACCCGTGAGGCCTTCGGGCTTAAAGCAGTCAATATCTCGCTAGTATGTGAGGCACACTTATATATTCTAACATGGTATCAGAGCCGGAATAAAGGATTCGTGCTCTAGCGTGATTGAGTGATGTTTATTCCGTCGATTAATGGGATCACGTTTAAGAACTTCATCACATACTTGGTCCAGAGTCCCACATTGCTAACATTGAAAAACATAGAGTGTATATAAGTGTGAGGGATACCTCAACTAGTAAGAGACCTTTTTTTAGGTGTATAAAAAGCGAACCCGTGAGGACCTTCGGGCTTACCGATTGTTTTCTTATTTGATGTTCAATTTTCGTATAGTTGGCGATATTGAACCTCGTTCATTATAGAAGTAACCAACTCAGATCATGAGGATCATTTATTTCGTATGTATGTTTATGTTTAGCATGTTAATATTAATCACATATATTTAGAATTACAATATGTTTGTTTATTCGGTTGTAAACATGTTTCAAACAATCACGTTTAAGGTGATTCAATTTCTATGATATGTTTGTGTGTTGTGTTATATGTTTGATGGTTTACAATTATATAACACTATTACATGCATATTAAAAAACTTCTAGTATTCATGAATGTATGCCCTTCGGGGTGGAACATGATTACCTATTATCGTTAGTACTTGGACTATGTGATGCATGTGGTGATATCATTCATACCTATGGATTATTTATTTCATGTTATGAAGTTTGATTAACATTCATCTCCCTTCCGATATCTAAGAGCTAAAGGGGATATTTTACATCCCTCAACTTCTTCATATGCTCAAAGAGTATTAAAATACAATCCATTAAGGTATGATTTCTTAAGATAGACGATTTAGTAGCGTTTGTTTAAATTACAATATCAACATGTCAAGTTCTCATTCTCTCGAAGTGATTGGCAGACCTGCTATTCCATATGCGTTGGCAATGTCAGGTGGCATCAAAAGAATATTATTTAGAGCCTTACAGCTAAAGAAACAGTTGTTGTGAGTGTAAGTTGGGCCCAATAGAAGACTATCTTACATATTTCTTGATAGTGAGCAACTGTTGCATGATGTTGCTGTGCGTTCACACGCACCATACTTATGCATAACTGGTTTTTCAATGTTGAATGTTGCATTCAGATTACCATGAATCAGACAAGTATAGCCTCAATGAAAGGTTTGGGTGACTTCAGAGATGGACTAGAGCCAACATTTTTTACCTTAAAGTACTCACTTTAAAGGTAATTTATAGTGTATTGGCGTCAAACATCTCTGCCAATGGTCACATCCCCAACTTATCAGGGGGAAACTTTAAGTATTAGAAAAAGATAAATGTCACCTCTATTGGGATTAAATTAAATTTATCATTGGTTTAAAGGGAACTAACCACCCGTTCTTATGGATAAGAGCACTTATAAAAAAATATGCTCTAAGTGATGTGAATGATCTAATCGTGTTAGTAGATATGTCTTACAGATTCGATATCTACAGGTATTTATAAGTTCTGATATCGCAGACAAGAAACCGGTTAAAGATGGGTTTTCCATTTTAGAGAAAAGACTTTTTAAGTCTCCACAAGTTGAAATCACCTGATTGTAAAGCTCTTTACCTTGAACAAGGACAATGGTAAAGTCTGTGATTATATCCTCGATATGGCCAATTTTATGGAAAAATTAAGGCACTAGTCGTTGAGCTCCCTAAGACTATCATCATGTCTTAAATTTTCCCATCTCTTTTTTTCAGATTCAATGTTCTAATAGCAACTTATGATTCCTTAGAGAATAAGTGCAACATGAGCTCTCTTATTGTAAATCTAAAAAATTATGAAAATAATCATTGTGAAGGAAATATAGAGGTCAATATGGTTAAATTCGTCAAGAGCGCTCCTTGGAACAAAAATAAGTACCCATATATTGTTGTTAAAACAATGCAACTTCAACATTCAGCCATTGAGGGGGAAACCAAAGAAGGATTTGGTGTAACATGCTTCCATTTCAAATACATAGAAAATGGATTACCCCAAATTTAAGGCTTGGATGTAAAAGAAAGTTAGGTAATCTTTTTTTTAATAACTTCATAAGCTAATTTAATTCTGGTATCAAAGTAAACGTGGTGGGGTGATACAACACTCATAAATAATGTGTGTATTTCCTTACATGGCTCAAGTCAAAGCAAACCTCTTAATAAAGGAGATATATATATTCACTATTGGTGATGAGGCTTGCCCAATTGAAGTCATTGGTGAATTTTAATGAATTTTAATTTTAGGACATATATTGTATCTAAGAGATATTTTGCATGTTCGCTCCTTTAAGAGGAATTTACTATATTTTTCATTATTGGACATCCAATTATACTTGTCGGCATGGAAATAAAAAGTTACAACTATTTTATGTCAATTGTTTAATTGGATAATGTGTTCTTCATTGTAATAATAATTTGTATAAGTTAAATGATATCACTGATTTTCCAATTTAGGTCACATATTTAGAAATATAATAGCAAATCTTATCCTTGAAGGTCTATTAAGCCATCCACACTGCACCAATTTAGATAAAATGTGTTGGGTGTGTCAATGGAAAATCTACCAAGTAGATAAGGTTTGAAGCCTCTTGTGTTAAAGATGTCTTGGAGTTAGTCCATACACATATCTGCGTACAATTCCCTAAAACATCATGGAATGTCCAAAGAGACTTCAATTATTTTATATACGAGTTTTCTTGATACAATTATTTATACTTCGTTCATGATAAATTATAAGCCATTATGGAAAATGGATTACATTCATAAAAAAGATACATTAAAATATATGATTATGAGTATAATTGATTATACATTACTACCATATTCACTCTCAGTGGGAAGCTCTTAGGTGTGGAACATATATCCTTAATAGGATGCCTACTTAAATAATAACTAAAACACCACAAATTATTTAGAGGGCGTAAGACTAGCTTTTTAGCACATTTATGTATAGGTGTGTATACTGATATGAAGCCTTACAAGACTAGTGAACAAAAGATGGATTCCAAAAAAAATTAGTTGTAATTTTATAGGGTACCCCGACCACTTTAACGGTTATAAATTTTACTCATTAAGCATTCGATATTTCAGACTGGAACTGCGTTGTTTCTTGAGGATGTAAATTTCAGAGGGAATTATTCAAAGAATAACACTTTTTGAAGGAAAAAATTGAACTAATTCATCCACTCTCTGACATTGATGATATGACTACAATTAGTTTATCGATCATCAACTTTATGACAAAGCTTTTAGTTCTTCTTACTGATGTTGTACTTCTGTCTCGAGTAGAAAATGTTGATATTTTTCCTGATGAACAAACTCAACAACTTCAAGAAATAGAACAATACAATGAGCCAAAATTGCACAAAATGCACTTGAGAGATGAATAATGTCATATCTTTAGATATGTAGCATTCATTAAAACTTCAAATATTCTAGAAGAGGACTCAATCACCTTTCAAGATGTTGGGAAGAGTTCATACTCTTAACTTTAGATTGAACAAATGGATGAAGATTAAAAATCAATGTAGAATAATTCAGTTTGGAATCTTTTCACATTACCTGAAAGGAAGAAAGCACGCTGTTGCAAATTGATATTAAACACAAATGTGATTTTAAGGAAAATGAAAAGATGCAAATCTCATCTTATAATGAAAGAATAGAACCAAATTAAAGATATTGACTATTTTGAGACATTTTTATCCAGTATCATCAAAGGACTCATTTAAGACAATCATGACTCTGGTTGCTCGTTTTGGCCTTGAGCTTCATTAGATGGATTTTGAGACAATATTAATCAATAGAGACATAGTTAAAAAGATTTAAATGAATCAACTTAAAAACTTTATAACTAGAGGATCTAAACTCAATGGTGCGTAAACTAAAGAAATCGATCGATGAACTCAAACATGAGTCTTGTCAGTGGTACCGCAAGTTCCTAGATATTGTCACTTCATTTGGTTTCGAGGTAAACCATTTCAAATATTTTTTATGTCACAATATTAGTGGGACTAAAATGATATATTTAGTGTTCTATGTCGATTACACACTCTTAGCCACTAACGATCTCGGTTTACTACATGCTATCAAGGAATTCATGTCAAATAAATTTGATATGAAAGACATTGGTGAAGTATCCTAGGTGTTGGAGATCCATATAGTAAAGAGTCATCATAGGGGAATCTTGGGTCTCTCATAAGAGGCATACATTAAAAGTATATTTATCATTATGGCATAGGAAACAATAAAAACATGAATATCCTATTGCAAAATATGACTAGTTCTCACTCCATCAATGTCGTAAAACAGATTTGAAAATTCAGTTTATGTATATAATATTATATTCCTCGACAGTTGGTACTCTCATGGATGCTCACGTATGTACTAAACCAGACATATCATTCATTATTAGAATATTGGGAACATACTTGAGCAACTCAAGAGTTTCCAATTTGAATGTTGTGAAGAGGGTGCTCGGGTACTTAAATAATACAAACAGTTTAGATTGACATACAACAGATAGGATAACCTAGATATTGATGAATCAAAAAATATCTGAGGGTCTAAATTTTCAAATATATTCAAATTTGAGCCACATAGATGTAAGAGAGAGAAAGTAAAGTAATAATTTTAGAGCAAGAGAATCTGTTAAAAGTGATTAATAGTAAATAGTTTCATCTACATATTAGAAAAAGTAAGTAGCTTTATATAGTTATGATAATGAGCATTGGACTTATATGGTTAGCCCACTTTTGGATATTCCACTCCATTAACTTACTAACATTAAATATATTTATTTTTTATTATATAAAATACTCTCAATATTACACACTTATTAGATAGGTACTACAAAGCCAATTCTAGTCCAGTATTTTATCGGTCTGATGTGCGGGTCGGATAATTTTTTATTTATCAGTTACCCCCTAGTCCTTGAGGATGTTCTTCTAAAGGACTAATTTTGGCACCACTTTGGACTTTATTCATACTTTTCCTTCTAATTATAACCAATACCAGTTGATCCAAATCAATTCTGGATGGGTAGTCTTGCTTCTGATTATCATTGCTTTGGAGATTGACAATCTCGTATATATCAAGCGTGGTTTTACTCTTGTGTATATATCAAAAAAGTATTCAAACCATGCACTAGGATTTTAATGGTGAAGTGTGATGAAGTGGTGAAGAGATCGTTAAACTTCCTCGCAACTATCTGTTTAGGGTGTGAGAAGACAGATGTGAGACATTTTGACTCATTGACGCACGTATCTATTCGGCCTAAGAAAGGTCTCTGTTGGGCTTCCAAATTTTCCACTATAAAAATACACCTCTCTCCCCACATTTTCACTTATTACTAATTCTATAGAGAGAAAAAGAGAAAAAAATACATGTAAATCCTAGTTTCCAGCTATTGTAAGTCCTTGTTTCCAGCCTCATCACCACCATAAAAATCTTTCCGGTCGTAACTATAGTATTTTCCCACTCTCTAATGCTATATATCATCTTCAAAGTTATATGTTTCACCTTGATCATACTGCAGACGAGTGGTTGTAAATCTCTAAAAAATAGAAGCGAGAAGATTTGTTGGAATCCTAGATGAATGGGGCATTCGTGTTGTTCAAGTATTTGATTAGGGAGGTAACATTTACTAGGAAAAGACAATTTGAAACACCTACCCCTCCAAACCAACTTAATTTCAAAGAAACAAGCATAACAAAGATCGACCACGTTTTATTCTAATGGGTTATTCAGATACTGAATAAACTTCTCCCTTGAAGAAATCCTTTGTGCCTCCATAGAAAATGTGACGTCCTCCCGGCCATCAAGAAAATTAAAAGAACAACCTAAGAGGGGTTCATGCACCCCAGGTCACAAACGCATACGAACTGACTGGGTGCGCTGTTGATGCTTCTATTAAATCCCAATGGATTCATGCACCCCAATTCACACTTTTAGAGGGATCTCAAAGAAGACTACCGTTTTCCGACGATAATTCTATGTATTTGATCGATGAACCGAAAAAAGGAGAAGATGATCGTACCAACTTGGGATCAGAGGTTGGTATCTCAAACGAGATATGAGGTAACATTAAGAATGAGACATAAATCATAAAAGAGAATCAAGGGAATATTATGAAGCTCAAGAGAGGCAAGAGGAAAGAAGTAGAAGTTAAACTTTCTTTTACAAAAATAAAGGTACAAGGGCTCAACCTTCGTGAAGTCGAAAATAAATACTTGATTGCTCTTCACGAAATTAAGTATAACTACTACTTTGAAGAGGAAGAATAAAATATCTGAATGCGTCGGGGAATTTCAATCTCATTGAATATACACTTCCCAAAGGTAGGAGAGGCGTCACTCTCTGTAAAAAAAATAATAAGTTAGTGGTCTACTCTGATGTATTGAAATGGGGGCTTCGGTTCCCGGTACACCCTTTAATAATTTGGTATTTTGAGTTGGTGAACCTGTTCCAATTGAAGCAACTCTGAACACTTGGTTAATTCTAATTGTGTGTATCATTGTGTCGAGACTGTCTAAGATTAAGATTCTTATGAATTAGTTCGTGGCAATCATTTCCTTGTCAAGGAACCCTCGTATCCTCTTTTACTTTATCACTTTAGATAACGAGTATAAAATTAGTCGGCCTTCTTGAAGCTGCAAAAACTTAGAAGCAACAATTCTTATTCACCAGTGGTTGTTGGGAGAATGGAAATGAGATCTCGAGGAAGACTAATCTGATCCAAGTTTAGAGAGAACGGAAAAAGATAGTTAAGTTTTTTTTTTCTGCCGATTTTTACCGCGATTGTCATTAATTTTTTAATATTCAAAATACTTGTGCTTCCAGTTTTTTTGCAGTTATCTCTAAGCTCCAACAATATTATTTTGTCAAGATGTTAAAATACCTTTTCGGAAGCTAAATCAATGGATAAAAAAATGGTCAAACAAGTTGCACAAGTGCTTCATGCCAACCAACTTGATTTAAAGTTATCTTTGGCGCACAACATCAGAGTGTGCCCTCTCCTAGGAACAATTGATGACTTTTCCTATTCCAATGGAGGTTCATAAGGGACTAAACTTTTGATGCCTATATTTTTCTTCCAACCAGGAAAAAGGCCCCCAAGTTATATAATTAAGAAAGGTGAAGTTGGTTGCTCGGTCCCAAGAAACATGTGACAAGCACTACGTAAGAAAAACGAGTTGAAGATCCAACATGTGTGGTCGTCGGCCTATCAGCGACTCAAACACAATAAAAAGGCCTCGCTGCTAAAAAGAAAGAAATCATTACACGCATCAGAGGATAAAAGAGATAAAAATAAGTCCAAGACCGGCTAGGAAGTTGTTATTGGTGCGGACCAATCCAATATCCCTTCAATGTTCGACCGGTACGATGCTCAAGCACTAGAAAACCATTCCACGTAGTGGTCACCAAGTTAAGGATATTGGTCACCTATTTTTCTAGAGGAAAATCCACAAAAGCTTGACATTCATACTCAAAGAGACCATTCTCTAGTTTTAGAGGGCTTTGCTAGTTCAAGATCCTTTCAGCATGTTGAAAAGGACTCCTATGTCGTTTCTTTAGACTAGATTGGCAAGACCATTGCTAGATTGGAAAGGGAAGCGGCAAGGCATAAAGATATTGTAACGTTTCTTCGAGGAAAATATGAGCGTCATAGGAAATCCACCTCGGACCAAAGATCGTTTGTGTCGATCCAGACGTTTTTCTAAGGTCAAATGTTCTTGCTTCTCTTCGTACTAATGTTGGGGTTCAGCGCCCCAAGCCAACTGATCAAAAACTTCACCAACTATGATTCCTTTGGTAACTAAAGCATGATCCACTTGCATATCAGAATTCATCTCTCACTATAATCCATATACAAGCCTATCACGCATATAGCCTCTGAATTTTACACACAAAAAGATCGTCTCTTTTGAATAACAGGCTTTATCCTCGAATTTATAGCTAGGATACGACATATTATTTCATATGGAACTCCTATTACATCCTCTGTTTTCCAAGCAAAAAATCCAAATTATCAAACAAAAATTATAGCAATTGATCACGCAAAGTAGAGGAAAACAACGTTCTTATTCGTAAAGTCTTCCCATTATAAAAAAATATATGCACTTCGATCTCCTCACTCACTATTAAAAATTCCGGGGTTTCTCTCGGATCATCCATTCCTTCTTCATCTGAAATCAACCCCTTTGGTTGTTATTCAGCCATTTGATCCTCAGAATTAGAACCTCGAACCCTCAGTGTTGTTGCATAACAATCGCTTGATACTTTTTTGTCACTTCGAACCACACCAACACCCTCTCCAATAACATAGTTCAAACATTGATGAACAATAGAATTGACAACGTTCCTTTTTTGGAACTATTAGTATTTCCAGATATAGAATCTCCCCCAAATATTGTTAAGGATTTCAAATACTCACATAAGCTTCGAACCCGTCTCCGCTCTACTGGCTCATCCACAGCCATCAAAATTAATTGATCTGGATCAGTATTAAAATATTCCAATGTTGTCGTCAAAATCATCATATTTAGAATCTAAGATTATCAATGAACTTTCTTCTTTTGAATCTGGGTTTGTAGTTTGTTGTGTCGATGTGCTCGGAATTTTTGATCCACTGTTTTATCCTTTAACGAAATCAACCAACTTACCAGGTTCCATTAAAAATTGTATCTCATTCTTTAAATCTATACAGTCTGGAGCGTCGTGCCCAATATCATTATGATACTTGCAAAATCTATTGTTGCACTCTTCTCTTGGTCCGTTTATAGAAGTTGGCTTTTAAAAGCTTACAAACCTTTGGACTTTTTGTACATTGCAGAAACATTCTCAATTAAATCAACATAATACTATGTTTTTATCCACTGATTTGGCCTTGGTCTTTGAAACTGATAACCAGTAACTTGAGTTGGAAACCCTCTAGTTCGAGGAGGCAAATTGTTATAATTCATTGGACGAGGTGGCTGATAATTTGAAGAGTGTCCTTGATTATTTGACACCTGCCTTGAATTAATTTGACAAGGTCTAACCCCTCGTCAAACCCTAGTTGATTCTTCAACTTTAATTTGGTCCTCGACTTGATTCATAAATGCTCCAAAAGTTAATGATTTCATTTTTTTGTTTCATTTGCCAAATCACCTGGTAATAATCCTTGTCGAAATGCATCCATAGCAACCAGCTCTTCACAATTATCCAATCCTGACACAAAACGCTTCATATAGTCCTTCAATTTCTCTCTCGCAGCTTAGTTGCATTGTATTATCGTATCTCCATTTCCACGTATTTATTTGCTTCTCACAAACTGTCGTCAGAAAGCTGTATATAAATCCGTAAAATTGGTAATTGATCCTCTCGGACCCATTATACCACTTCAGTGTTGTGCCCTTGAATGTCTGAGAAAAAGCTTTGTATACCATCCTGTCATCATCTTCGAAGTTCATCATATAGTTCTTGAATTATTTGATGTGATCATCAGGATCATGTATCCTATAAATTTTTTGACCTTAAAGATATCAAAATGCTTTGAAAGAGTAATGGACCTTATCTCAGTATTTAAAGAAACATTTATCCAGTCTACTCCTTGTACATACTGGTAATCACCTCATGTTCCCATAACATCATATTCCGATCACCTATATCTGTGTATTGGCTAGATGTATTCCCTTCACATCATTCGATTTCCCTCAAACAGTGAGGCACGTTGTCTCTTTTCGGTTTATACTCCTTACGCGATTTTCGAGGTCGATCTTTTTCTTCTTTCAAAGATCCTCAATACCTCTTTTGCTTAGATGATCCTTCCTCAGATCCTGATCTATCAAATTCATCATCACTAGATGTAATATACATGTGTTTGTCTTTCTTTTCTTTTCATGAAGTATGATGTTCTTTATCAGACTCAAAATATGTTTTCTTTCGATCACTTCGAATCTGATGAGCTGTATAAGATCGATCAGATCGATTTCCATCTTGTATTTCTCTTCCACTTGTTGTACCTCGGATTTTAGCATTGCTAACTAAATATGTTGCTCTCTTTGAACGTACTTGTCATTTAGTGTCGTTATTTTATCTAGCAACTGATTCATCCAAACTTCAATGTATGAATGACTTTGTTGCACTAGAATTTAATCATCTACTTTACTTTATTCCCTACGTAAATCAGATCTCAAGTTTCAATTTCTTATCGAACTATTGGATCAGCCTCGTTTCCTAATTTCATATTGATCTAGAGCGATATAAGTGCGCATGAACTCTATAATTTCTTGTTTTTATGTGAAATCAAGGTACCAATCTAATAGAGCTCCCACTATGGTCGTTAATTTTTTAATTATGAATCTCGTTTCTTGAGAGAGAAAATATAGAGATAGTTTAATTATAGAGAGAGAAAGTAAATTCAGTTTAATGAAAAAGTGTCATCTTTATTCATTGTCTCAGCCTCTATTTATAGGCATGTCTGACTCTGTTTAATTGAATTAGTTATACAAATGGATAAATGGCACTTCAACCCCTTATATTTACAAGTAGTTCAAACACCCTCTTTCAAGTATACAACTTATCATATACAAACTTAATTGAATTACATTTAAGCCCTCAACATTTCATATCCTTATCAGGCACATGTTCATACTATACATGTTTAAACCTGGTTGATATTTCTTTAACACCTTTAAATACTTCACCAAATAATATTTTTTTGTTTTAAATTGCCTTTGTGCTTGATGAATGGCTAATTGTGAATCACTTAATAATTGGACCCTTTTAGCACCACATATTTGAGCCAATCTTAACCCCGCTATTGGTGTCTCATATTTTGATTCGCTGTTTTATGCTCTAAAACCAAAACTTATTGGTTGGTATATTAAATCATTGAAGGGGAAATTAGTAAAATCCCAGCTCCACATCCTATTGTACTACATCCACCATCAGTTCGAGCCACCATTCATTATCATGCTTATTGGGTTGAGCTTCCTCATGAGGCCTTTTGAGTGAAACTCAACTAGAAAATCAGCCACATCTTGAGATTTGATTTCAGTTTGAGGTGCGAAGTCAATATCATAATCTCCGAACTCAACTGACCACTTAGTCATTCATCCCGATATATCTGATTTTTGTAACACATTCTTTAGGGGGAAAGAGGTTCGAACTATGATGGATTGCGCTTGAAAATATGGCCTCATTTCTATGGTGTTTATAACCAATGTCAAAGCTAATTTTTCCAATTTCAAGTATCTTTTTTCAGCTTCTAATAAGCTCTTACTAATATAGTAAACAGGGCGAGGATAGTTATCAACTTCTCGTACCAATAGTACACTCGCAGCGTAATCTGACGATGCTAAGTACATATAAAGTCTTTCTCCATCAACAGGTTTGAATAATGTTTTGGGTGAAGATATGTGTCATTTAATTTTAAGGAACGCTTTGTCACAATTTGGGGACCAGTTGATTCTTATGCATTTCTCAAGAGTTGGAAAACTGAACACACTAATCATATGACCTCGAAATAAACCTGTTTAATGTTGCTAACCTCCCAGTTAATATCTGAAGTTATTTAGTAGTCTAAGGTGGATTCATGGCCAACAAAGTATTCAATTAGTCTAAGGCATCTTGGATCCCTTTCTCACTTATAATGTAGCCTAAATATTTACTGGATTGGACACTGAAAGTACATTTTTCAGGATTCAATTTCAGGTTGATGGCTTTCAGGTTAGAAAAATTTTCTTGGAGGTTGGAGATGTCCTCTTTAGGGATTTTAACCATCATGTCATCAATATAAACTTCTACATTTCTTCCAAATTTTTTGGCAAATGCTTTATTAATTAATCGTTGATAACTAGCTCCAACATTCTTCAACCCAAAAGGCATTATTTTATAAAAATGGAGCCCCATATATGTGATGAAAACAGTGTGATCCTAATTGTTCAGATCCATCTGTATCCGATTATACGCGGAAAAAACATACATGACGCATAATAACTTATTCCCGATGTAGAATCTACGAGTTGATCTAGCCGCGACATTGGAAAATAATCCTTGGTTAAACTTTGTTAAGATCTGTAAAACCAGTACACATACGCCACTTCTCATATTTCTTCTTGACTAGGACTGGATTGGAAGTCCAAAGAGGATATTGGAATTTTTTAATGTGCCCTACCTTGGTTAACCGATCCACGTCTTGGAATATAGCTTCTTATTTTTCTTTAGAAAAGCTCTCATTCTATGCACCACCGGACCCGCATCAAATTTAACAAAACGTTTGTGGTTGATAACACTTACTGGTACTCCGGTTACATCCTCATTGCACCAAGAAAACACATGTAAATTCTTGGATAAAAAGAATAATAATTTTTCCTTTAATTCTAAACGGTAATTTGGATCTGAACTTGACGTTTTTCCCTTCAGTCAGACTATAAATTTCAACCTCTTCGATTGTGATTGCAGCATCAGGAGCCTTCCTTTGATCATCTATCTGGTTTGATACGGTAGAAGACTCTACTAACTGCTATCATTTTATAGTTTCTATTGCTTCCAATAATTTTGGAGGGAGTGCAATGACATAATATTCCCTCGCCACCTTTTGGCTGCTTCGGACCACCCCTACTTGACCTCCAATGGCATATTACAAGCATTGGTGAACAGTGGATGTTACTGCATGCATCCTAGATCACTAAGATCTACCAAATAATTTCCCACCTTAAATCAATGTTTCCACCATTTTCTTTAGAGAAATACAATCTTAGATATCATGGCCCACATCATTGTGGCACATAAAAAAGCGTGTGTTTCGATTTTCTTTAGGGGATTGAATTGGTGTTGGCCTTCGGAAATTTATAGCATTCTTAGATTTATCATTTATGGTGGCTACATTTTCACCTAATTCTGCAAACCATTCAGGTTGAACCCACTGATTTCTTAATAGTCTAGATTGTTGGCCCTGATTTGATTGACTTTGTCTAGGCCGATGTGAATCTTGTCCGGATTCCTTAGGAAGGTAATTGATTGTAGCTTGAGATTGAGTACTAGCTTGTAGGATAGAAATTACGGGAACAGATTTATTATGATGTGGTAATCTTGACTTCTTGGTTTCCTCCACTATGATTCGTTTTCTGACCTGGTTCAATAATCATCCCTAAGTCATCATTGTCTTCCGAGTAACTAAATCAGTCAAATCGCCTAGCAGTAAGCCCTGCCTTAGAGAGGCGATAGCTACTTACTCAAAACAATCAGTCAATCCATTCTTTATATTCACAAAACGGCTAATGTAATCTTTCAAAGACTCATTTGGTTCTTATGCGCGGTGAAGTATAATGTCACTATTTCCTTTGAGCTCTTTACTCCCTACAAACTACCTTCGGAACGCCATCCACAACATGTCAAAAGTTTTTTATAGATATTTGTGGTAATCATTTATACCATTTCAAGGAACTTCCTTTTGAAATTTTGCGAAAAGGCCTGACATAACAGCTAATCATCGTCATTAAAATTCATCATAAAAAATTTAAACTGCTCGAATTGATTATCAACTTGACTTCCATCATATTTCTTCATTTTCGAGCTATCAAAACGCCTTGGTGGATGCACATAAAGAATTTTTGAAGACAAAGGTGATTGCCTCCAATAATGACCTTGGTTAAACATATGATCCTCATCGAGAGTGGCAAATATACCTAGTTCGGACTGGACAGCGAACTGATCACTTAGCATGTGATCAATATTATGGTCTGCCGACCCTTTCACTTTGCCTCGATAACCTTTCTTTTTCCCTTTTCCTTTTCTATCGATTTTTCCCCTCCAAATCCCCTTTACTTGATCTTTTCTTAGAATGATTAGTTAATCTTTATTTCTTATTTTGGCATCCATGATCACTACTTGAAGAGGAAGAAGAGATATCATAGTCTGATTTTGTGGTTGAGTTTCTAATAGAATCCGATGTGTTTGATAATTGCTTAGTCTGTTGTTATTTTTTCGTTCCTTTAAGAGCCTTTAGAGATTAATCACATTCATCTTGTTTGTGGTTGTTATCGGGCTCATTGAAACCGAGAGATCCAAATGTATTCTTCCCTTTTAACTCTTTTTTCAGCCTACCTTTGGCCTTTCAAAGCTTTGATCTCTGCCCTCAGCTGATCACGCTTTTCCTACATGATATGTCTTCTTTTTGTATTGTGATTTACATGAGATGCGTTAGCGTGCTCATTATCACCTCTTATCCCTCATTCTTAAGAGGGGAATCAATTTTCATGTCGGGATTCATGCCTCAAATAAATCTAAAGCATGATTCATAATTTAGGTTTTGAATAAAGATATTCGGGCACCTCACACTCCCACTGTGGTCGCCAATTTGTTGATGGTAAATACTTATGAGAGGGTAGTTTTGAAAGTTATTTAACTTATGTAGTATTAAATTTAGGGTGGAGAGTAGAGAGAGAATAGTGGTTCTTGTATTTAATATCTAGAGAGAGAATGCCCAACCTATTTAATGTTGTTTGTCAAACTATTTATAGTCTTTTTTGGATCCATGGACCACTCGGATTAGGTCATATATTTGAGTCATTTGTGAGGCCACATGCCCAAAAGTAAGTGAACTAGGCACTTAGCTGAGTCACTAGGCATACTGCTTACTCATCATGATTTAGTTTTTAGGCCCGAATTGTCCTTCTAAGAAAAATTCGACCCTTTTTATCGTTTTTATTCCAACATAATCCAAACCTATGAAATATCATCATTTGTAATGATCAAATCATCTACATATATGGATAAAATAATTCTTCTTGCACTCATACATTTGATAAATAAGGCCAAATTGTGGTTACTATCAAGGAAACCAAGTGAAGTAATAACCGTAGAAAATTTCTCAAACCAAAAACGAGGAGCTTGTTTAAGGCATATAAAGCTATCCTAAGTCGACAGACTTCACCTGGTTGGTGATCAAAACCTTGGGGAGGATTCATGTAAACCTCCTCGTGAAGATTACCATTCAGAATCGCATTTCTAACATCCAGTTGGAAGATCTTCCACTAACGAACAGATAAAACTACAATAAGAGTACGAACTGATGTCATTTTTTCCACTGGGGCAAAGGTCTCCTCATAAACCATACCATACTTGTGTGAGTACCCTTTTGCTACAAGATGAGCCTTATATCAACGGACCCATCATACTTTGTTTTAATTTCAAAAACCCAACGAGAACCGATAATATGCTTACGGAGTGGAGGTTCAACTATATCCCATGAAATGAGTTTGCTAATGAGCAGTAGGTTCTTCGACAATATCATTTTGCCAACGAGGATCCCAAACAGCTTCTTTAAACGAATGAGGTTCATATAAATCATGTATGTTTGCTATGAAAGAAGAAGAAAAAACCGAATAAGAAGAATATGTGAATTTGACAGACTTACTTGTACGAGTAGATCTCGTGCGAGATTGATGATCTGTAATTCTACCATAGGAAGGAATTGGTTCAATCATTGATGAAACTCAAGTAATATCAGCTATTATAAATATCTCTTGAGCTGGTATATCAGGATCATAAATATCTTTTGAGCTGGTATATCAGGATCAAAAGATGTATCGCTATCAGTTTCAAAAAAATCAATAACCTAACAAACTATTTTTGTTACATTACGTGATTTTGTCGGAATCAAATAAAATGAGATATACTCAAAAATTATGACACGACAAGGTAGGAATAACTTCTTACAAATGCGATCATAAAAGATAAATTCACTTTTTCTTCCTCCAAATTACCGCACGTCAGATAAATATTTCAATACTCCAAATTTCAATACGGTCCCATCAAATAAATATTTCTTCTCTAACATGTGATTAACGTGTTTATTACTGAAAAAAGCAGTATTCCGTAAAATACAGTTTGAAACTGTTATATTTCCTTTTAAAATAAAAATAAAAAGTATTTGTTATATAAAACTCATTTAACAAAACTTTTCTAACAAATATCATTAGAACATAATATCATATTAGCTACACGTATTTTTAATCCGTGAAGTGAGCAATAGATTTACAGCATAACAACCACCCCTTATAAACTATTGTTTATTTTCTCAACCAAACCAAATGAAATATTGTTTAAAAGCAAAATTTCAACAATAATTAAGCCCATCATTGGTAATCTTTTGGTATTGAAAATGACATGTGTGAAGGTAGGCCATTTGTCGGTACTACCTTTTTTCTACTTCCCTCTTTATAATGCTCTCTCTCCAGCTCAGGACATATTACAGTAAGACAGAACATGGGATCCGAGCATGAGCATGAACAAGAACAAGAGAAAAGCTATAGACAAAATCTGCCCCTATTGAAACCATACATTAGATCCAAGCATTCACACCGACACCGTAAGCCAAGCATGGCTACCACACCAATCCACAGTTTAGCCTCAGTTCCATTTAGTTGGGAAGATAAGCCAGGCAAGCCTAAACACAAGACCACTGTCGCCGTTCATTTCGACAGCTGCCTACAACTCCCTCCAACTCGCTTATTTGCTACCACTTCTAATGCAATTAGAACAAAACCGAGAAAACCGAGAAAGCTCGACTGTGGCAGCTATTATGTTTACCCTGAATACAATACTGTGAGGATCACAGCCAAGAGAACCAACTTCTGGGTAACTTCTATTGTGCTTTTTTTATATCTTAACTAAACAAGTTTATTTACTACCTTTATATGTTGCCACTTGCCACTATGAAGTACCATCACCACACAATGATACTAACAAACTCTGTTTGCTTTGGTTTTGGGCAATTCAGGAGACTGTTCTGGAAGGCTTGAAGCGACTTGTTCCGTGGAAGAGAGATGCGATGGGTTCATGAGTTAACTATCTTTTGTGTAATCATAAGCAGGCAGGCCCTAAATAAAAGTTCCACTTTCAACTACATTACTATCACCTGTAAAACCTAATTTTCCAATAATATTTTTATTGACTCTATTAAATAATATTTTATATGAACGGAAAAAGGACCGACCCAACACACGCCAACACGGGACGCCATTTGAAACCATGGTCCAAGCAAAACAATTTTCAAAGGGAGAAAATAAAGATCTATCATTTATCTTTAAAATATATCTCAGATGCTTAAATGCAACGCGAAAATAATACATCATATCCATACACAAAACAGGATGAAGTTCAATATGCAGTGATTCCATACATTCAACAACTAAACAACCATGTTTATTTTATTTTTAAATAGAACACAGAAGAGGGGTATTAAGCAGGCCTGATTCATCGAATAAGAATAATCATTGTTTCTTGCCAGTTACACCAGCAACCACCTGAAAATGGAAACAAAAATTAAACTTCATCAATATCTCAAAACAGTAACACATTCGTCCGGAAAACCCTTAATAGTATTTGATACTATGCCAGAACAACTTTTAACAATATTTGATAATTGATAATAGGGACCCTTTTCAAAGCTTCACCTTCATCTTCCATACGTGTACTGACTCAATCCAACGAGATAGAGCATGCTATACTAGTATTGTTAATGCAGTTGGTTTACATAGTAGTGTTGGGAGTTGGGACCTCAACTATAATTAATATTACAGGTTAAAGTTAGCATGTATAAACGTTAATCTTTATTCCTTTTAGTACAGAGTCTACAGAAAATGTTATTCCCTCTTCTAATTTGCGGATGAGGGAGCAAGTTACAATTTTGAGACACCACAATATTGCAGCATTCAAGCCACCAATGTCATTACAAACAGATCAACTTCGACCACCTTCAGGGGATTGTCTTTTAATGCAACTAAAATGTATTAGCTCGGAAAAATCAGAATCAGACTAAAATCGGAGTGCAAATCTGTATACTTACTTCGCTTAAAGCAGGTTGGGAGACCTGTTTGGATGATTCCATTGAATCCAATATCGGCCTCACTACAGCAGGAAGGAAAAGACCTGTACAATACAGAAAACGATAGCAATGATGTTAGGAAGATTAGATTTCTTTTAGGAAGGAAAACTCTTGACCAGAGTGAATTACAATACGAACAGTAATCAGAGAGAAATCAAAACTCTTGACCATAGTGAATTACATTATGAACCGTAATCAAAACGCAACTTTAACTTTAACGAAGGTAAAAGTAGAATGCACCAGAAGTTACCATATACATAGACTTGCCTCATCTATATAAACAATCATAATAGACAAACAAGTTAACCAATGATACGCCACTCGTGACCAGAGCTACAATTATTCATATCACAGGTCTGCCAAGATAGAATTTAGGTTCACTATCTTAAATGTAGGTGGTAAGTAACTCAAGTCATATTCTGAGCTTGATTGGCACACTTACAATCTGGTTTTCCAGATAGACTCACTAAAAAGGTTTTGACGTAAATCAGAACATTTAAACTCCGGAACCCATCTTACAAACATTCAGAATTAAGATAGGTTTCTCTATCTTAGTTCCATCCAACGGTACACACTCTAAACAAGCAATTCCATAAACCATTAAGTCTTAAACTTCCACTTATTCAATCTACTTCAGAGTTGTATTCTAACAGAAGAAAGCAGGAAAAAACATGAAGGCCAAGAACCATATGTCAACAAAAACCTTGACCTTCAGAACTCCAAACCAAATAGATTCATCCATCGATGAACACTTTCAATCACTCGTCAACAACATCTATTGGCATTTGTTATAAGTATTAATGTTGCTAATAAAATCTATGAGACACAAGGATTTACAGACTACACAACCACAATTAACTCCAGAAATGGATTCCTTAACCTAGACACGATTTAAATCCAAACACCCAAATAAATTACATATTCAAATCTCGAAAACCCGAACGCCTATAGCACAAATCACTAGCTTTTCCTCCAGAAAATCCACATAAAGAACTTGAGCTGGATACATCGATTGAATAATAAAACTGATAATACAAAGATCGATTTCGATTATCGAAGAAATTGAAGAACATACCAATACCGGCGAGGATACAAGAAACTGCGACCACCGGTTCTTGTGCCACCAACATCCTTAGCTTCTCCATTACAGCCATTTAGTCTACAACTATTTGTCTTCGAGCTTCTTCTCCTGAGTGATCGAACAGATGCAAAATCAACTGTAAGTAGTCTTCCGACTTTTGAATAAGTACAAACGGGCTGGTTTGGGCCCTTCGACCCGAAAACTCCAATGTATTATCATCATACCGATCCTTTTTCTTTCATTTATTTTGTTTTGTTTACCAATATTTAAATATAATAATATAACTGCTAACAATTTATATTTGGTTTTCTTTTGAACTTAGTCCAATTTTTATTATTAAGCTTTATGGTGAAGTCACACCAAACCGAAAGATAACATCTAGGTCTATTAGGTTTATTTATTTTTTAATTTGTTTCTCATTTATTTTCATCCCATTATCTTTTCTTTAAAACCTAGTATATAAATAAGAGTCAAGTTAGATTTCATCGATAACCTATCTTATTTTTTTTTCTAAGTTTGTTATTATGTTGTAATATACTTTAACAAGTTTTGTTTTGTGTGATATATATAAAAAACAACAATGAGCAACAAGAAAAGAACGAGATTGATTTTTTTTTGTAAATCGGTAAATGTTTGTTTATTGTGGTTTGTTTTTCTCTTATTTTAAATTGATTCAAAGCAATAAAGAATATTTGAAACCTAAATTTAGGGTTTATGAAGAGATCACATAGGGTTTAATCAACTTGTACCTCTATAAAAGTCTTGTGTATTTTTCTTCTTTTATGCTTTTGTAATTTTCAGATCTATAAAATTGTGTTTGAATCTGAAATTGAAGGCACTTACATAGCGTTTCTAACTTAAGAATTCGTCACAGATACTGGGGAAACCACTTCAATTGAAGGTGAACGTTAGTTTTAAAGAGAGAAATGTGTTGGAATGTCTCCATTAAGTTGGACCGTCACATGTCGTATCGATGTATCGAACTATCGTTAATATTAGTCCAATAAAAGTAATCATAAAGAAAAGAACGGACTAGTAGATAAAATATGTAGTGTGAAGCTATTTCCCCATAAAATTTATTATTTCCTCCATTATTCCTAAAAAAACCCATCTTGTTATTTCCTCCATAAAGGAAAATCCTAATTTATCCTTGTTTTAATTTTACACCAAAAACCCAAATTTCTCCTGTAACTATCCACCTTGACCTCTTCTCTTCTAACCCTGAAAAACCCTAGTTACCAAACAATTTTGAAGTAGTTTATGGAGTTCAAAAATAAAAATCTATCGTTAATCTTATTTTTATTTTAAATATATGGGTTGACATATTGAATAAAATCTCTTTTTAAATCTATGATTTTTTTTGTATAATGAGTTACAGGAACTCTATATGCTGAAAAAAAAAATCATCATTTAATCGAGTTCATGCATATCGAGTTACTAGTTTAATCGTTTTTTAATATCATTTCTGGTTTAATTGTTTCTTTCCTCTATATTGAGTTTAAAGTGTAGATTTTTTGTGGTTTGATTAATGTCTGTTTATTGGTTTCTTTTTTTAAAATATTATATGTTTTTAAAAAACATGTTATTCGGAGTGGTTGTCTTAGAAGTACATGTTTTCTTTTAAAAAAACATGTAATTTTGTGACTAATCTTAAAAATAATTGACTGTTATGTTTTTTAGGGTTTAATTTTATAAGTTAAATCATATATGCTGGCTTAATTTATCTTAATGATGTGTTTGTTGTAATAAGAATTTGATATTGGATATTGGCATGAAATTATAAATTAGAAAGTAAATAAAGGGCAAGAAGGTAAAAACAAGTGTTTAGTGTTTTATTAAAAATTTGAAATGGAGGAAATAATAGATCTTATGGAAGAAATAGCTCCACCCAAATATGTATCATGGAGGTAATTGTATAGATACCAGGTTTAATTCCGAATATTGTGAAGGATTGGATTCGGAAATAAACAACTTAAGAAAAACGTAAATTTTTGGGGTTATTTTGTAAAACAAAATAATACCGGGTTATGGTCCCTAAGAGTGGCAATTTAATAAGGACTGGTCTTCATTAAGTAACTGTTTGGAAGTTACAGACAATTAAGAGAGAAGAACCGTTACTGGTCTTCATTAAGTAACTTCATTAAGTAACTGTCTGGAAGTTACAGACAATTAAGAGAGAAGAACTGTTAATGGTCTTCGTTAAGTAAATGTCTGGAAGTTACAGACAATTACTTAATGAAGAACCGTTTTCTCACTTCAGTTCTATATAAGAATGAGTTTCTCATTCTTGAAAGGAACGAAAGGAAATACAGAGAGAAAATCCTTTAAGAAAAACAAATTGATTCTTCCTTCGAATCAATTACAAAAGTGTGTTTTGGTTGCCATCTCTTAGAAGAATCAATAACCTAGCAAAGGATCGCCGATCATCTGCTCTAAGTTCCGCATTATTCTAGCCGATCATCTGCTCTAAGTTCCGCATTATTCTAGGATGATTTAACTTTATGGTTCAATAAGTTAGATTAGGAATCCGTATAGTATTTCTATCAAGTGGTATAGATTATAAAATTAGATTATATATATTAGATCTATATATTAGATATGATGTCGGATATCGGAAATTACACAAACAATTAAACAAAATTACTGTGGTATAATTATATTAAAATCTGAAATTATTAATTTAGTAACTGTCCTTTCGCCTAAAGAATAGGCAAAATATACGTGACCACCGATAAATGTGTAATTAAGTTTGCTTATATATGAATTATTACGAGAATTATATTATATCATTGAAGTTTAGTTTATTATATATATAAATATATATTATAGTATATATATGAATAAGTTTTATATATATAAATAAATACTATATTATAATATATATTAAGAATTATATTATAATATAATTAAAGATATATTACAATATAATTAAAGATATATTATAATATATTAAATTTAAGGTGTAAATTTAATTTAATTAAAGATATATTATAATATATTAAATTCAAGGTGTAAATTTAATTTAATTAAAGATATATTATAATTAAAGATATATTACAATATAATTAAAGATATATTACAATATAATTAAAGATATATTATAATATATTAAATTTAAGGTGTAAATTTAATTTAATTAAAGATATATTACAATATAATTAAAGATATATTATAATATATTAAATTTAAGGTGTAAATTTAATTTAATTAAAGATATATTATAATTAAAGATATATTACAATATAATTAAAGATATATTATAATATATTAAATTTAAGGTGTAAATTTAATTTGATTAAATTATACATAGACTACGAAATAGTTTGGACATTAAGTAAGGTAGTCGTATAGTATTTTTCGAAATAATTAGCATGACTTAAATAATTAATGATTCAATATATCGCCAAAGTGATCCCTATTGCTGAATTAATTATTTTATAATTTTAGAGTTTTGACAAGTCTAGACAAGTATGTAAATTTTAATCGGCCCAAAGGAAGGTTAATGTTTTACATAGTTAATCTTAGACACGAGATAGTTATTTGTGAATTGATCATTAAGAAAATTAAACTAAAAAAATCGGAAGGATCAACATTAATTATGCTCAAACTCATACATATACAAATTAATATGCTTGCCCAAAGGTATCTTATTGATGTTGTAAGAGTATGTTTTATTATGCTATGTTTATTTGTTAAATACTATGGAGGTTATATGTTAAGTGATGTTTTTGGCTATTTATTGTTTGTTGTTTGTTATGTTAGCAAATTCGTATTTCTATAACCTGAAAGGCAAAAAGGCAACCATACTTAATGGGAGAAACTTTGAGCTGTGGAAAGAAGATATGTTGCTGCACTTGATGTGCCATGATTACGACTTAGCATTAAGGGTCGATGAACCTAAACCTCTGACTGATGACAGTTCTCCTACGGAGAAGAAAGAGTCAGAGGCGTGGGAAAAGTCAAACAGGATAAGTCTAGGGATCATGAAGCAAGCAATTCCATTAGCATTCCGTGGTGCAGTTTCACCTGAGATCACTAATGCGAAAATATTTCTCGACGAGGTAGAGAAATATTTTGCCAAGAACGATAAAGTAGAGATTAAGACGCTGCTTATTAAGCTAGCCTCTATGAAATATCGTGGCAAAGGGACTGTTCGTGAGCACATCTTGGAAATGTCAAACATCGCTTCCAAACTGAAAGCACTTAAGATTGACCTTCCCGAAGATGTTGTGGTAAGCTTTGCTTTTCACTCTTTCCCTCCTCAGTATAAGAACTTCGAAACTTCTTATAACTGTCAGCGCGAGAAATGGACTCTCAACGAGCTCATCTCTCAGGCAGCGCAAGAGGAGGAAAAGATGAAGCAAGAACATCCAGAAGTGCAAATGGTGAAAGCTCAGGTGGATAAAGGAATTAAGAGAACGTATGAAGGTTCAGGTGCACATGCATCCGGTTCGGGACAAAAGAAGCATAAGGGTACGTCTGGTAAAGGGCGTTGCTTCCATTGTAAGAAACCGGGGCACTTTAAGAAAGAATGTGAAAATGGAGGGCTATGATGAAAGCCAAAGGTATTTTCACTTCTATGGTCTGTTCTCAGATCAATTTAGTTTCAGTGCCAAGAAATACTTGGTGGGTTGATACAGCAGCAATAACTCATGTTTGTATTTCTTTGCAGGGTATGATAAGAAACCGAAGCTTGAGTGATGGTGAAACATCCATCTATACAGCTGATGTCAGTTCGTGTTTAGTTCATTTTATCTGTGATTTTCGTTTGTTGCTTACCAGTGGACATTTTTTGTATTTAAAAGACGTATTGTATGTACCTTCTTTTCGAAGGAACCTAATTTCTTTTCCGTTGTTGGACAAATTAAGTTATTCTTGTCTATTTGGAAATGAAAGTTTATGTCTTTATTTACATAGTAATGTTGTTGGTTCTGGAAAGTTAATAGCAAATGATAACTTGTATTTATTGGATACTATAAAGGATCACAAAGAGATAATGAATGTAGATGTACCTGGAAAACTAAATTGTAAAATGGAAAAATCAGCAAAACTTTGGCACAAGCGATTAGGTCACATTTCTAGAAATAGAATTGAAAAGCTTGTTTTAGAAGGTTTATTAAGTGAACTGGATTTTTCGGACTTCAACGTTTGCGTTGAATGTATAAAAGGAAAACAGACCAAAGTGAAACGATTAGATGCATACAGAGCGAAAGGGGTCTTGGATTTGATACATACAGACATTTGCGGTCCGTTCCCTACAGCATCATGGAACGGCCAACGATATTTTGTATCTTTCATTGACGACTTTTCACGATATGGGTATCTATATCTCATTCACGAAAAATCAGAGGCCATTGACAAGTTCAAAGTCTTTAAGACTGAAGTTGAAAAACAACTTGGTAAAGACATTAAGTGCGTCAGATCGGACCGTGGTGGTGAATACTACGGGAGATATGATGGTTCACGTGAACAACGTCATGGACCGTTTGCAAAGTTCCTAGAAGAGTGTGGTATAGTCCCTCAGTATACGATGCCGGGTTCGCCCAACATGAATGGAGTATCTGAGAGACGAAACCGTACATTAAAGGATATGGTAAGAAGTATGATTAGTCATTCAACATTACCTATATCACTCTGGGGAGAAGCAATAAAATGTGCGACCTACCTACTTAATAGAGTTCCGACGAAAGCAACTACTAAGACACCGTATGAACTTTGGACTGGGCGTAAACCTAGTTTAAAACATTTACATGTTTGGGGATGTCCAGTTGAAGCGAAGCCTTATAGGTCGAATGAAAAGAAATTGGACTCCAAAACGGTTAGTAGTTATTTCATCGGATATCCCGAGCACAGTAGGGGTTTTAAGTTTTATGATCCTTCCACAAAGAATATATTTGAGACGGGTACAGCGAAATTCTTTGAGGATATAGAGTTTGGGGGGAAGAATTTAGTAACGAACATTCATTTTGAGGAAGAATCAATAGAGATTCATGAAGGTTCTAACAATGATACTATAGTGTCAGATGATGATATGGTAATTAGAAGGCCAATCATCACTTCAGATTCGTTAGAAAATATAGATACTCAAGATGATGTTAATCTTCCTCCTATGGATGTTGTTCCAATGGAGCAAAATGAAGTTGTTCAAGAAGAACAAACTCTATCTCCTCAAGAAGTTCAAGTACAAAATGAAGAAATTATGCCTTTGCGTAGATCTACTAGAGAAAGAAAGAGCGCTATATCTTCAGACTATATAGTGTATCTTCAAGAACATGAAGAATTTTATGGTTCAACAGAAAACGATCCTTTAAGTGTTCGTGAAGCCATGAAAAGTTCTGATTCTCACTTCTGGATTAAAGCAATGAACGAAGAGTTTAAATCAATGCAAGATAACGCGGTATGGGAGCTTGTTCCATTACCTGAAGGAAAGAAGCCGATTGGTTGTAAATGGATTTTTAAAACCAAACGGGATTCTAAGGGTAATGTGGAGAGGCATAAAGCGCGACTTGTAGCTAAGGGTTTTACTCAACGTGAAGGGATTGACTTTAAAGAAACCTTCTCTCCAGTTTCTTCGAAGGATTCTTTTCGGACAATCATGGCATTAGTTGCACACTTCGACCTTGAGCTCCATCAAATGGATGTAAAGACCGCCTTTCTTAATGGAGACATTGAGGAAACGATCTATATGTTACAACCTGAAAACTTTGTCTCTGGTGATCCAAAGTCGACGGTATGTAAACTGAAGAAATCTATTTATGGTCTCAAGCAAGCGTCTCGACAGTGGTATCACAAATTCCTTAAAGTTATTGTCTCATTTGGTTTCGAGATAAATTCGGTAGAGGATTGTGTGTATCAAAAATTCAGTGGGAGTAAATTCATATTTCTAGTGCTGTATGTTGATGACATACTATTGGCCACGAACGATAAGGAATTGTTACATACGACCAAGAAATTTCTTTCGGACAAATTCGATATGAAAGATCTTGGTGATGCATCATTTGTGTTAGGAATTCAAATTCACAGGAATCGATCCCATGGAATTTTGAGTTTATCACAAAAAGGCGTATATTGAAAGTATGTTACAACGTTACGGGATGGCTAACAGCAAAGGAAAGGAAACCCCTATATCAAAAGGTGAAAAGTTTAGCCTTAAGCAATGCCCAAAGACAAAACTTGAGATTGAGGAAATACAAAAGGTTTCATATGCTTCGGCTGTTGGAAGTCTGATGTATGCTCAAGTTTGTACACGGCCAGACATTGCTTTTGTGGTGGGTGTGTTAGGGAGATACGTAAGTAATCCGGGGATGGAACACTAGAAAGCAGTCAAAAGAGTTCTCCGGTATTTGCAACAAACAAAACATCACAGGTTAACATATAAGAAGTCGGATAAACTGGAGGTCATAGGGTATTCCGACTCGGATTTCGCCGGATGTGAGGATTCTCGTCGTTCAAACTCAGGCATTATATTACTTTAGCGGGAGGTGCAATATCATGGAAAAGTGTTAAACAAACACTCATTGCATCTTCCACTATGGCTGCGGAATTTGTTGCTTGTTTCGAGGCATCCAATCAGGCGCTTTGGCTGCGAAATTTTGTCACGGGACTGCGAATCGTAGAAGGGATAGAAAAAACCCCTTAGATTATATTCTGACAATAACTCGGCAGTTCAGTATTCTAACAGTAACAGGAGCTCGGTTAAGTCCAAACATGTAGATATCAAGTTCCTGTCTGTTAAAGAGAGAGTACAGAGTGGTCAAATTAGTGTGGAGCACATAGGGACAAACTCAATGTTAGCAGATCCTCTTACGAAGGCATTAGTACCTAAAGTTTTTATTGAACACACCATTAACATGGGTGTTGTGTACTTAGAGGATTATTAGTTTCAGTGGGAGTTTGTATTAAGCTATTAAATTTGTTTGTATTATGATATTCGCGAACTTAAGGTCATTAATGCAAACATATTTATATACAAGTTTTCAGTGTGCTCTTGTATTTGATTATTCGTACTCTTCTGTAAGTAGACCTCCAATTAAGTGGGACTAGTTAAGAATAGATATGTAAGATTACATTTCATATTATTCTTATGCTATGCACCATGATAGATCCATGTAGTTGATTGTTGCGATATCGTGATTACTGATGCATTTATTTGCGGCTTGAAATGCATTGATGATGACTTTAGTCCTATGTCGTTAATAGTCATTTACGAGATTGTTAAGGTTATCTATGTGACGATAGAAATTTAGAACGTTCATTAAGTGGATGCATCTTATAGTAGCATATGATGATCCAAGTGGGAGATTGTTGGAATTTCTCCATTAAGTTGGACCGTCACATGTCGTATCGATGTATCGAACTATCGTTAATATTAGTCCAATAAAAGTAATCATAAAGAAAAGAACGGAGTAGTAGATAAAATATGTATCATGGAGGTAATTGTATAGATGTCAGGTTTAATTCCGAATACTGTGAAGGATTGGATTCGGAAATAAACAACTTAAGCAAAACGTAAAGTTTTGGGGTTATTTTGTAAAACAAAATAATACCGGGTTATGGTCCTTAAGAGTGGCAATTTAATAAGGACTGGTCTTCATTAAGTAACAGTCTGGAAGTTACAGACAATTAAGAGAGAAGAACCGTTACTGGTCTTCATTAAGTAACTGTCTGGAAGTTACAGACAATTAAGAGAGAAGAACCGTTACTGGTCTTTGTTAAGTAAATTTCTGGAAGTTACAGACAATTACTTAATGAAGAACCGTTTTCTCATTTCAGTTCTATATAAGAATGAGTTTCTCATTCTTGAAAGGAACGAAAGGAAATACAGAGAGAAAATCCTTTAAGAAAAACAAATTGATTCTTCCTTCGAATCAATTACAAAAGTGTGTTTTGGTTGCCATCTCTTAGAAGAATCAATAACCTAGCAAAGGATCGCCGATCATCTGCTCTAAGTCAGGAATCTGAAGATCAAAGAATGTCTACATCCTGTAAGTATTTATTCCGCATTATTCTAGGATGATTTAACTTCATGGTTCAATAAGTTAGATTAGAAATCCGTATAGTATTTCTATCAAGATGTTCATAATCAAACACAACTCTATAGATCTAGAAATTACAAAAACATAAAAGAAGAAATATACACAAGATTTTTTATAGAGGTTCATTTTGATTAAACCTTACGTCTTTTTTTCTTAAACCCCAAATTTAGGTTTCGAGTATTATTTATTGTTTTGAATCAAATTACAATAAGAGAAAAATAAACAACAACAAACAAATGTTTACCGATTTACAAAAGAAATAATCAGTTTTGTTCTCTTCTCCTTGCTTTTTTTGTTTTATCTCTATCTCTTACATCACATTTTTTATATATCTCACAAAACAAGATTTGTTAAGGTTTGAAATTTAACTTAACCCTTACTTTTATACCGAAGTCTTAAAAAAGAGGACCGATAACAAACAAGACCCAAAAAAATTAAATATATATATATATATAACAAATTCCACTTGCCCCAAGTGGATAACCGAGTTGGTTGAGTAAGACATACTTGTGACCAAATGTCATGAGTTTGAGTCTCTCTGCATACATTTTTTCGGCTGAGTTTGTCACCTTGTGTGGTTTACCTTCTGACGTAAATGCAAATGTCAACCAAGGACCCACCGGGATTACTTTGTCCCCATATCAATGGGGTTGTCATTAGTGTGGACTTTCGTCACAAAGACAACCCCCTCGGAAATTGCATCATGAATAAAATGATGTCATATTTCTATGTGTTTTGATTGTTCATGAAAAATCAAGTTTTTACATAGATTGAGAGCACTTTTGCTATCTGTCAAAATCAAAGCCTTTTTATTTAAATCATTTATTTACTTTAAATTCTTTGAATCCAAATGGCTTCTTTAATGGTCTCGGTGGCAACAATATATTTTGCCTCAATAGTGGATAGTGCCACTACAGACTGTAGTTGGCTTTTCCAACTTATGCAACATCCACCAAGGGTAAAACAAATAAGCAATAGTTGATCTGCACCTATCCTTATCACCAGCATAATCTGAGTTTACAAAACCGTTCAATTTAAAATCTTTTTCATGTTTAAACACAAAACCAGTTAACACAGTTGAACACAAATATTGAAGACATTATATTATAGGATTCCAATGACTTTTTCCAGGGTAGGACATATAAAAGGACAACACACTAATAAAATATGCTAAGTATGGTCTATTACATAACATTGCATACATAATAGAACATACGGAACTAGCATAAGGGATAGACTTCATAAACTTCGCATCATATCGATATATCTTTAATATTTAAAACTATATTTATTTATCGATATATATTAAAAAAATTATTCATTATTATTTACTATCTGTTTGAATTATTTATTATTTTCCAATATCTTAAAAATACTTACATTGTCATATATATATATATATATAATATTTAAAAAATATTTTTATTATTATTTGAACATATTTTTAGAGTTTTATGTATCGTTTTTTTCGTCTGTTACTCGTTTTTATTTTTGGTGGTAAAATCGTCGAGCTCAATCTATTGGGATCCACTATTTGAATTATTTATTTCAGTTTTTTTCGGTTCATTTTTTGATTGCATCTTGTGTTTTGATTTCAATTCTTTTGTTCTACTCACATGAAAAGAGAAAGTGTGCAAAAAACTTGTTGTTCATTATACGAATTTTATTTCCTTTTTTAATTTTATATTTCATTGGTTGGAAAAAAAATTCAAAATTATATCGGTAAGAATGCATAAAACATAAAAATTATTTCATTCGTGCAGAATAAACGGTAAGAATGCATAAAAACATCAATTCTTTTCGAATAAAAAAGAATTCTTATATCTGATAAACTTGTTTCTCTCTGTGCACGATTCCTATCATATCGGGACGTATACGAGAGAATCATATTTATTAGATTGATATATCTCTTTCGTGTCTACTAATACATTATAGTATAATTTTCTTAGTTTTTTTACTCGTCTTTTTTTTACTTCGCTAATGTTATTTGGTCATGTAATGCATTATAGAATCAGTTTATGTCACTCAACTTGATAAGACTATATTACAGAGATGGAATATACTCCTTATTAAGACAAGGTAAATTGAGTCAAATCAAATATTATAATCATAATTATGACGAGACTCTATGCTAAAAGGATTGAGACAATGTGAAGATCATAATTATGAAGAATGTTGTGCGCAAGATTATAACGAGGGTAAAGATTCTGATTATGAATAGGGTTGTTTTATAATTATAAATCGTGAAGGTAAAAACTGATTTAAGGGTACTTCTGGAATTTATTTAGGTAGTAAATTTAAGGTGGGTAGTTTATAGAGAAAAGAGGTGCTTTATTTAATATTTTAAGATAGAGAGTTCAACCAACCTATTAAATGCTATTTTTTACCCTATATGTAAAATTTTGAAGAATCATAGACTACACGGGTCGGGTCATTTGTTCGTGTTAATTAGGTGGGCTAAATTACTTTAATTAAAAGTCTAAATTGTCCTCTGAGGGAAATTATCCTCTAAATTACTTAATTATGGTCATTTGAAGATCCATAGGTGAAGTAAACACTCAGCTTACGATACTAAGCATACAACTTACTCATTATTACTTTTATTAAAAGTCTAAATTGTCCTCTAAGAGAAATCTGAACTGTTCTCTACATTCCATTTCCAATATAATCCGACCTATCAACGGCGTAGGTTTATTTTAGAGTTATAACAAGGGTTTAATTCAAAATAATGATGAGAGTTGTTTGCAAATTTATGACGAGGGTAAAATTTAGAGTTATGGCTTTGGTCACATTCAAGATTATGATGAGGGTTAATTTCAAAGTCAAGCCAGACGCCTACAGTTACACGTGTCATTCTATAAGAGGTTGTCAAGAAGACACACGCATATTTACATATGTCATTTCATAAGAGGTTGTCAATAAATTTTGTTAGACGGTTATAACAAAATAACACATGCAATTTAGTATTTGGACACACATGTAATATAATGATTGGTAAAATATATTATGTAAATCTTATAAATAGGGAATAAGTCTTCATTTGGAGACTTGTCACATTTTTTTAATAAAAAGGTTTCATAAAATTTTTATTTTCTTTTTGGATTTTAGTTCCTCATTTTGGTTAAGTCTTTCAATAAAATTTCTCTTAACAAATTTGGCAACGTTTGTGGGAATTATTTATTTTCGAAGTTTATTATTATGTTACCAAATATGATTACGCGATCAGAAATAGAAAGAACTTCCCATATAATTTGTTTGATTCAACTTAGTTCAGTGGTAATTTTAAGAATAATGCTAAATACTTATGTTGATGAAGAAAATTTGATTCCTAGGAATCAAGTTTTAGTGCAGTTGGTTTAGAGTATATAAAATTTGATATTTTAAGAATATTTGAGGCGAATATAATACTAGTTAGGTTTCTCCAATTGTTTGGTGTCAGTTAAGATGGGTGAATCCCAACATTCTTAAAAAATTAGTTATTAAAGATGGAGTTGAAATCTTAGCCTCCAATTAAAAAAATAATAGAAGCAGCACTCTCATGTAATGAAAAAGCTCTCTATTTTTGGGAAGTCTAACGCAAAAAGACTCAGAAATATGCGAGTTATAAAGCACTTATTCCTCTTCAAGTTCCTCAAGGTATATAATTGGATTGCCTAACGATGAGAACCATTTATCTAAGTTACAACATTTTCACTTACACCGTCAATATCTTTCGTTGATAGACATAGTATTATAGGTTGATTAAAAGACGAGGTTGCAATTGTATTAAGAATTTCAAGATAGACAACATCAGTAATCTCCTTATAAAGTACTAATTTATCTAGTTAAGATGGGAAATGAATATATTTTTTGTTATAATATTTTGTTTTGGTTTTTACATGTTGTCTTTTAATAGAGGCACTGTCATGATCAGACAAACGAACACTACTAGAGTTTAACTTACCAAATGATTCATTTTGATGGACATTTTTAGCGTCTAATTAACATATACTATTAACATTATGTATGAATCTCGAAGTGTTTATAAAGAATCATGATTCTTACCACCAACTATACACAAGAAAATAAGTAAGCCGGTGATAAATATGAAATTATACCTTTGATTTTTGAAAGATGGGAAAATACGACTAAAATTTTATATGAAGTGAGTAAGAAAGTGATAGAAGTTAGTCTCATAAAGGATAATTATCAGAGAGAAAACGTTTTAAAGAGATAAAGTCTGAAAAATGAATTAAGGAAAATTTTAGGACCTTTATATAGATAATATACGTAAATGTGAACCATTAGATGAGGTTAATAATTAATGGCTGAGAATCTACGTTCACACAAAATAAGGTGGGAAAATGAATAGTTAGAATTGTTACTTCTTTAAAATAAATTTAAAAGTTACATATAAGTTTTATAAGTTAATATTTTTCATTTTTGAAAATGAAATTTACCTTGTCAAGTAGTTATTAAACAACAAAAGAAATATACTTAAAAACTATGGAGAGTCATAAAAAGTTTATAGTCCATTAGAGGTCTTATATAATTATATAAAAGGTAAAGTTCTTTGTTAGAGATAAAGACATGTTAACAAATATGGTTGTATTGTGAAGGACGACCCAATGCGGATAAATGAAGCCAAATCAAACAATGAAGAAGACGAAGTAAGTAAAAAATATGACCTAAAAGAAGAATAAGTAAATATTTTAAAATATTATTAGTAAGGTAAAATACGATTTGAATATAGAAAAAATAAAAAAATTCGAACAAAACTAATAAAACAATAAAACAATCCACAAGTAAAACAAAGCTGAGCAAAGCAAACATAAAAATATTAAACAAGGAAATCTACGACCCGAACACGGTAATCAAGCTAGATGAGATAATTCCATTAAAATGGAAGAACATAAGCTTAAATGGTAAAGGAAACACTCAAGATCCTTCTAAGATATTTTTTAATATTACTAAAACACCCTAGAAAGTTAGAGGATAATCTTGTATTGTTTGTAACAAACTATTCAATATGTAAATACTACGCGGTCATAAAGACACGTGTCATTCATCCATAGGATCAAAAATAACATAATATAAATAGAGGTATGGACCTTATTTATAAGGGGTCTAATTTTGTAAACTTGAGAGTGAAATAATATTTTGAGAGCTCATTTTTCTAAGTTGTATAGCCTATTTCCATTGGAAGTGATTTGTTAAATATTTATTTTGATCATATCCAACACTATCAAGGTTTATTCTTGCTTAGAAACCACCAATGGCGTTTAATTTCTAAGATAATCAGATCTAGGTTATGCCATCTTCGACTCTACTCTAGTATCCTTTCGAATGGATCTTGTCTAGGCCTTAACAAACTCGATAAACTTTGCATCATCAATCATAATTTAAATGTTTTTATTAACTGACCAACATCATTGTGGTACTTACAAAATTTATTCGAATGTATCTTTTCTCATAATTTTACCGTATGAAAGAAATTTATGAATGTTACAAAGTATTTAAGATTTTCATAAATTGTTGCTACACTTTTAGTTAGTTCGGTGAAATTTCAGTTACAACTCCACCTATTATTTTTATCGTTGCACCTTTTACTTAAAGAAGATGTTTGCGAATGAACATTATGATCATGCTTCGGTTTGGCTGCAACAATTAAAGGTTTTGGCTAAGAGGAAGCTTAAAGGTAGAACGATTATTGTTGTTGAGGTGTAAAAGGTGCCTGATAGGTTCCCACAGTTGATATGAGAGTTGATTTTGGTATTGTTGGGGTTGTAAATTAGGCATCACTCTTAGACGAATCGTCTCAACAACTTTGATTTGAGACTTAACGTGAGCAGAAAAAATGACGAAAGTTATTATTTTTTCTTTTTTATATCTTGTACCAGTAAATCGTAGAGGATATATCGTCGGTAAGAGATGTAATGTACTACTTTATATCGATCTTTTGAGATGCTCTTTGTTTGAACAAAGCATCGGGTACAATCCTTCGTACTCTCATTGATCTCCTATTTACAATGAATTATGTAATTGATATCATATTTATTCATATTACTCCCAATATACTTATCTTTAAACAAAATTCATGGCATATCAAAGCTTTGGATGGACACAAAAGGAGTTGGTTGAACTGGACTAAAGTATTTATTCTAAAGGTCATTAAAAAAATCAAACAAATAATTTTATAATCCCCTAAAAATCATAGCATATTATTTATCAATTACTCAACATAATGGTACGAGTCCTTTGAACCGTCATACTTCTCCATCTTGTATTGATTGAATTTAAGTGTCAAATCTTCACCTAAGAATTTTTTGGCGAAAGACGGCATGACAAAATCATACATTGGATTTTAATAACGTTACTTTGCACCATCTTTTACAACCTTTGAACGACTCAGAGGAGCTCAAATGAGGATTAAGGCTACAAGGGAAAAAGGGTTTGAATCAAAGAAGTTCAGAATGTATCATCTGAAACCTACTGGAAGTCGGAGAATAAGGGTAATTGAGTTTAAAAAAATTGGGAAGGTGAGCTTGTGGTTGTTGAGCAGACTGTTGGGGTGGTTGGAGATGTTGTTGGGGCTCAATACATGGTTTAGGAGCAAAAACTCAAACAAGATCGATCTCCCTTATTATAGTTGAGCTTTGGCGGTGAGGCCTAGCCTTAAAATAGCCCTAACATCTCAAATGTGTTTTGTTTCGACAATGGCGCTACTTTTCAGGTGAGGACAACATTTCTCCACTATCCAACTTTCACTAAAAGAGGGAGAACAATGTCAATGCGGATGTCAAGTGAGGACAACATTTCCCCACTATCCAACTTTCACTAAAAAAGGGAGAACAATGTCAATATCAATGCCGATGTCGAGACTAACGTTTTATCCTTGTAGACACATGACTCATTACAAATATTTTGGAATGAGACTACGACATCTCTTTTGATGGTCTCAATCTTTACGCCTATCTGTTTCACATTTCACTTCAAATTTGAGGTTTATGATCAACATTAGATATCATTCCACATAGACTAACTAGGTCGTATGTATAAACACGACACACCTCTTCAAATTGATCTTGAAGCACTAATAGAGATAGGTTATATGTATGAGCACGACGCACCTCTTCAATTTGATTTTAAAACACTAACGAATACTAAATGTATTTATACGTTAAAAGCATATGACAATCCCTCTTTACAAATAATACCACTAATGTGATCCCGATTTGGTTGGACATACGAGAAATGGGAATGATTTAAAAAAAATATTGATAAATATAAATAAAATAATAATTGTCTACCCCTCTCTCTCCTAATCACAAACTGTATATTTAAAGTGTATGTCTTGTTTTTTCCCCTCCGCGCGAGATGCTAAAAAATTAGCCCTGATATAATTTTTAGCTTGAGATGCAAATTATTCAGCTCGGTTTCTTTCCATCTTAATAACAATTATTATGTTTATGTACAAACACATATAATTCCAATTTTGAATGTTCCCTACAAAGTTACCAAAAGATATGGAGACGGGAGCATTTTTTGAGATGGATACAAAGAAAGAAAAGACTAGAGAAAATGGAAGAGGGTCCTCAGCTCGAGAACACCCTCTCCTGATATACAGAAAGGAACACATCAATGTACATAAACAAACTACAGAACAAGTTACATACATAACATCAAGCAGAACACAAATTAATCCAAACTCAACTGAGTAGTCTAGAAACCCAGCATCCATCCCACTGTCCATCCCAAGAGCAAGCCAGCACCGACAAGACTCATTCCCAACGCAAAAGCCACCGCAAAATGGCATCTTGGTTGGTAACGTTTACTACGTTTATCTTTTCCGGGTTTATGCCAGTTTTTCCTCACTCTCTTCCCTTTAAATGGCATCCAAGGAAGGGATGGTTCGTTGTTTCTTAACTGGAGGTAAAGGGTTTCGAGCTGCAGTAACTGGAACCACTGTTTATAGGCAAATAATTGCGAGGCTTGTTTGAAGAAGAGCTTGGTGATGTGCTCTTTCTCGGCATAGGCTTCTTTTGTTGCCTTTTCGGCTTCTCTGGCGCGTGATTGAGAATGCCGTAGTGCTTCCAACAGCTCAGTCTTGCTTAAGTCCTTCTCACAAGGTGACCCTTCTGTGCTGTTATCGTGGTTTATGCTACAACTGCAAGTGCAATTAAAACCGAGATAAAGCGCTATTGAAGGAAGTTAACACAACTATGTAAGAAGAATGTCTTTAGCACGGGTAATTTGGTGCGATTTTTGGATTATAAGCGAAAAACTTATTTGTTTGGTGGATTTTCATTTGGGGCCAAGAAAAGTTAGTTTTCTCTAGCTTAAAAAAGGAAATATAAGCTGTTAAAAAATAGATTTTTTGGCTTTTTTAACAAATTGGACTTGTGAAAAAATACTCACCGCCTGATTTTTTTTTTCAACTTTTGCTTACCTCCTACACTTATAACATCAAAAAGCTGTAGTTTTATCATTTACCACGCAGCCTGTGAATTCTAAAAATTAACTCTTTTCTAGCATTTAGCTGACAGAGGCACCAAACAACCGCTTGCTTGTAGTGAAGGAGTACACAGCCGTAGACTACAATACCACGCTTGAAATTCATGGGTTGAAACTTACGCAAGCATGTACTGAGCTATTAATTTATAGTCTTCCTTACATAGAGATCCACATATTCATATTACTCGGAATATATAGATGCAGTCTTACCAAATTGACTGACTTCGGTTCCTAACATTTCAAAGCGGTGAAGGTTGATAAAAAATTGGAATAAAAAGGGATACCTGGATGTTTTTTCGGAACAGAACTTTGCATTGGCATCCTCAACAGAGTCATTTGGTTTTCCTTGTCTTTTAACAGAAGCAGGCGAACACCTTGCATTTCCAAAAGAGCATCTACTGATCTGAGGTGGTGGAAGATCACAGTTTACGATATAATCGAGCGATTTCCGTGCAACAAAGGATGCCAATTCCTCTTTATCCGTAGTCCGCCACCACGGCCCACTCTTCTCAGTAGAAATCCAAGGGGACTCTGGATCAAAACAACATTCACTAATCTTTTTGCTTTCAACAGAATCCATCTCCCTAAATCCATACCTTTCTCTCATTTCCATAAACTCAGTGAAACTCTGCATTTTCACTTTATCTTCGCGATCACTCTTTGAAGGATTATTACCATCCTTCTTACCATCAACCCAATTTATGTCTTCATTATCTCCTGCTCGCAACTTTTTAGAATCTTTAAAAGGCGAGTTAAGAAAATCGGCTTTTAGACTTTCTATCTCGGCCTCCAACCCGTTTACTAAACCCTTCTGGTATCCGTAACTAGGTTGCATCTGAAGCCACCATCTAGCATCGGACGGCAAATCGGGATACGAAGGATTTCTGTTAAAAGGCATAAAACCAGTTGCAGAAGTATCCTGAGCTTCAGCTGCACCAGCTGGTCCAGGATCGACCTGTTTAGCCGCGGTGGCTGATTGCTGGCAACAAGCTAATTTAGGAGCTCTTTTTGCATCTTCTTGGACAAAGCAGCGATTGGCTGTTCTCTGCCACGCAGTTCTCGCTTCGGCTACTGCCATTACTCTACCATTCTTATACCAACTTTACTATACAAAAAAAGCAAAAATAAACTTCATCGGAATCCAATCCGAAACCAATATTCAATAAAAACACAATCACAATTTGATTTTTTTTATAGACATCAACCCCTGAAAAACATTATCATACAAATATATACACATCAGTATAAACACAGCTTGAAAAAATTCGATTTGGTACCACCAGTATTACATAATAAGCATATCGAATCCAGAGGAGATTCAGACAGGAAACAAAATAAAATTAAGGTAATAAGAATATATAGCAAACTTACACACAACCAAAAAAGATCAACCCTGATAGCAATTCGAACAGCAACACAAACAGATAAAGAACACAAACAAGAACAATAACAAAAGTAGAACAAAAACAGAGTTTGAATACAAACCAGTACGACCCGGAAAGCAAAACCAATCCAATCCAATCCACAATCCAATCCTCAAGATTAACTGGAATATGTTATTATTACTGTCAGAATTTTTCTTTACTTGTTTGTTGTCTCTCTCTTTTCGTTTCCATTCTCTGTGTCTTTTTGCAAGTTACAGATCACGAAGTTTTTCTGGACTGGAAGTAGTTAATACGTTGCCGTTTGGGGCCGTCTGGTCGTTTTCGCGTGTCAGTCTTTGCCCATAGAAAGTCCGAAGAGAGATTTTGTTTCATTTACGAGATCGCCCTTGGATTTTGTTTTGGGACGTGTGGTTATAGCCGTACACGTGGAGGCATCGACGATTGTAAGTATGAGCTTACTTACTTTATAGGATAAGGACTTGTAGTTGTAGTTTTTTATCTGTGAATGATTGAGGGGAAATTCGTCGGACTGCGCCACGTAAAATAACCGCTGCATAATCTTTTACATCTACCTTTTCCAGTCATGGCCTACCGCAAGATAAGTAAAAGTAAATAAAATTTACCTAATCGAATCAAATAAATCAAAATTAGGGTAGGGTTAACGGCTATCTAATGTAAAAATTAAGGAGGACAAAAGTAACAATAAAATCGTCTAAGTTCAATTCTTTTTTTTCCATTCAATTAATATATTTTTACAATTATCGATAGTCGTATTGTTTTTGTATTTTTTTTTTATAATTATCCACTGTTCATTGATTCTGTTCATTGATTCGGATGTTATTTTCGTTTTTTATTTTTGTTATTTGTGATTTGTATCGAGTTGTTATGTTGTTATTTTTATAGTTATATGATTGTTGTGGTTATGCTGGTCTTTTAATTTCATATATTTAAGTAAATGCTTTGACAATTATTTGAAAATAGTGTTTTTATATGTGGTTGCGTAAAAGGGTTGTGAAATTACGTTGTTATAGCTAGTTGTTAAAAGAGTTGTAAAATTATGTTGTATAAGGCACTGCATTGGACGGTGAAATTAATAACATTTATGGTTACGTAATTCGGAAGTGCATTTGGTTGTGAAATTACTTATACTTGGGTGCATAATAACTATTTCTTCTTTTACTTGGGTTGCATAATAACTATTTCTTCTTTTGGGTTTAGGTTGCGAGCTTATGTGAAAGTTGATTGTGAAAAAGAATAAAAAAATTATAGTTGACACATAAAAACTTTAACAAATAACAACAAAAACATACAAAAACTCAAAACAAACTTTAAAGTTATTTTTTTTTCAAATTTCAGAAAAATAGTCTTTTTCTTCACACTTATTTTCTTCTTCCTCTTCATACTCTTCTTTTACTTGACTAAATTTTCTTCTTCTTTTCTTCCACAAGCATGACAAGGGTCTTCATTTGGGTTATATTCATCTCCAAAATATTCAAAATATTCTAGAGAATAATCTTCATTAGTAAAAGATGAAATTTCATCACGAGAAAAACATAAAGAGTATTCTTATGTAGTTGTCATTTTCCAGTTTTCGTGTCATTCTCGTGAGCTATCTAATAAAAATTATTTTATTGGGGCATGAACGGGTAGGCAAGTTCGAGGTGTTTTGGTCTTAATACATAAGTCTATAGTAGAAAATGGTAAAGTAAATCATGTTGATGGTTTATCTTGTAATAATGAATGTATGAGTAGTTTTATTGTAATAAAGTGGTAGAATATACTAAAGTGGGTCACCGATTTGGGTTCAGGCCCACCACCTTTACTATATAAAGAAAGATTCTCTTTTTGAGGAAGGGTTAACAATTAATATATTACAACTATTTTTTGGCACTTTCACTTTTATTTCTCATGTTTCTCTCTATAGACTATATTCCAACATTATCTTTAGTGAAATTGGATACAGATATTTCTGGAGTGATTATTAGCGATCTCAGTGGGAGAAAATTGATACCCTGGGCTATTTTATCTTAAATTACTACTCTAAGTTACAAATTTATTAAGCATGATAAATACATATTTTCAAGAGGAGCTTACAACTAGGGTAGAGGGCGTTGGATTCGGGTTTTTCTTTGAGAACTATCCATTCAAAGAACAACAAATCAAAGAACAACACTATGACGACCAATATGTCAAGAAGCAGTTCAAACGATCTACTATGGTCATGACAAAAAATCAATTGTTGGAAGATATTGCGAAGCTAGATGGCAAAAAAGAGGCAGTGTTAGTTGAAAAAAGACTTAGGTTAGAAATCTGAAGAGAGTGATCTCTAAAAGATATTGAAATGGAAGACAAGCATCTGGCTCGAGATAACGACGATGAAAGGCATCAGAGTCTTTACTCACCAAGGAAAAAGAGAAAATCAGGCTATAGTACAATTCAACGGAGGTCAGTGATTCTTCTGTTTATGATTCTTATGAGTCTTCTTCCACGAACAAAGAATACCGACACAGGAGAAAGGTAAAAAATAAAAGTTTAAGGAAGCGGGTAAACCGACTTCTAACTTCTCATCGATCTATAAATTCAACGAAGTAGAAGAACAATAATGATAAAATATACCTTGTCTCAGTGGATAAAGACAGCGGTAGCTATCAGCAGACGAGAGAAAGCAGCTCCTCATGTCCAGTTACCCTCGGGAAGTTAAAGCTTTAGATATCAAATGAGCAGTCAGTTTGTAAATCCATTAGATGAAGGATTATACACTGACCCCACTAAAGGTCTTGGGGTATTATCTTTAAAACCAGGCATAACTGAAGGTCATCTCCGTTGTTTGATGAAATATTTTTGAGGCATCTACATAAGCGATTTGATATTTCCAAATTATAGAAGTTCGATTGGAAGAAAGGGCTAATTAGTCATTTATAATTTTTTAAGAATTTCATGATAAATTTTGATAACGATGACAAGTTGTTATGTCGAGCATTTTCAAATACATTCAAGGATGGGGCCTCGAAATTGTATCACCGTTTACCGCAAGGCTACATCAAGAACTTCGACATATTGTAGAACATATTCATGCAACAGTTTGTAGAAATCAAGAAGTTTCGAGCCAATGAGGATACTATTATTAACTGTCGGTAGAGGGTCGGGAAAATCCTGAGGGATTATACCAGGTTATTTGTTGAGGAAAAAAACAAGCTTAAAACCTACGAATAGACCGTGGCGTTAACTGGATTCAGGTTGGATTTGTTGCCCTATGTTATGAATGACAAAGTCACAAAGAAGTAAGCTTTCACATTTTGACCGCTCTTATGCCAGGTTGAAAAGCATATTTTAGTGGAGGAAACTCAAGTATCAAAGTTGGTTTCTCAACAACAGCAATATTTGCAGTCTTTGATTATGATTTACTAATAGAAACTTGCATAAATCCCTCAACCATAACCGATCTGAGCATACCAGTCACCTCAGTACCAACCAAGAGCGTCGAACCACTTACCACATCGGTCAAGGATGGTTCAGCAGGTAACCAACGCTCAAATAATGGTCAGACCCATGTCCAAAAAATGGGTTCGACCTCATCACTTCACCGAGTTGACTAAGTGTGTAGCAAGTATATTTGACAAAGCAAGGAATCACAGATATTTCTAGAATCCTTTCTCGATCCAAATTCCATGAGGAAATCGTAGTGACAGGCAATGCAAGTATCACGATGACATCAGATATGATACAAAATATTGTATAGAGTTAAAGAGGATATACATGTGTTGATTGAGAACATAAAAATTGACGATGTTCGTGAAAAATAATCACAACAGAACCCTACAGAAAAAGAGGTCATTATAGCTCGGAAGCTAGAAAATACTATGGTTATTTTAGAGCCTATCAATTCATTTGATATAGCCTCAGAGTATTTGGATCATAAGCGGGATCGGGAGATAATCAACATCACGAGGAAGCGTTGTCTGGGCCTAATAAAAAGGTCAGGGATCTATATAGATTTTTTAAATCACTACCTATTTCTGGTTGGGATACCATGGCAGGGGTCACAAAAAATTTCCGCAAAAGGTGTATCGTTAGTTTGTCCACGTAGTTGGAGTTTGAGGCCTCACCAAACCTTTACATGAATTTTTCTCTGCTATTATACTTCGACAATCATGATATGATAGAAGTTGTTGGGCCACACGAAGATGTAATGGTTATTGTGGCAGAAATTACAAGAGATGAGGTTCAGAGGGTGTTTATAGACATTGATTGTTCCCCTAATATATTGTTCATGAAGACTTACGAACAAATAGATACTCTACTGGTCATCTTATGATATGAGAGGATAATTATGGATTTTACCAGAGTGACCACAAAAGTTGTATGAGAATTTGAAAGAATGGTGATTTGGATCAATGACCCGTCATATAGGAAGTTTTGGTGCTCTTTATTGTGGTAGATGCTCTGACATCATATAACGTAATCTTTGGTAGATCTTGGTTATCTCGAATGCACACGGTGGCTTCGGTGATCCCCTATGGCTTAAAATATATTATGAGAAATGACGTGGGTACTGTGTGAAGTAGTAAAAACACTAAAGGAATATTACCAAACAGCTTTAACTTCCACGAACGGTAAAACAATTGAGTCCAAAAAGGACTAGTAATTACCAAGGCCGACTTCGGGGTCCGATCTGATAGATTATTCAATGGAGGCCCCTGGTTTTTTTGGTTTCTCATGAAAACTGTGAGAACTACACTTTTCTTGGAGGATAAGTTTTGAAATTTAGGAGTATTTTATCGCCAGAAGTGCGAGAACTGTTGGTCTTTTTTCTACAAGGTTACATATGTCTATATGGTGCACAAGAGATGTTATAGAAGTTTCTAAAGAGGTAATTTTTCATACTCTACAGATCGAGAGAAATGTTCGACTAGTTGTTTGAAAAAGAAAGTATTTCTCTCACGAGAAGTCTGAGGCCATCATTGCTGAAGTGGATAGGTTGTCAAAGGTAGGACATATTTGTGAGTCTTGATACCTCTTGTGGACAACTAACCCAGTCTTCGTGAAGAAAAAATGGTTAGTGGAGGATGTGTGTGGATTTTACTGATCTAACAGATAGTGTCATAAGAATTTATTCTTAATTTCTCGAATCGATCAGTTGGTGGACTCTGAATTGGGAAACAATTTTTTGTTGTTCATGGACACATATGTAGGGTGCAATTAAATCAGATTAGCTAATAAAAATTAGGATAGCACTTCGTTTATAACAGGAAGAGTGTTGCATTGTTATAAAGTCATGTCTTTTGGGTTGAAGAACACGCTAGAAACTTACCAAAGGTTGATGAACAAAGCATTTGAAGGGCAGAGCAAACATAATATCGTGGTATATATTTATGATATATTGGTAAAAAATGCTAGGTATGATGATCATTTTTCAGACTTAGAAGAAACGTTCAACAACTTGAAAAAAATAAATTTACAACTATATCCTAATAAGTGCACATTTAGAGTCCGATCTGGAAAATTCTTAGGTTATATGATTAATACAAAAGGAATATAGGTTGATCAAGTACAATTAAGTGCTTTAAACACTATGGATCCACCTTAGACTATTAAGGAAGTGCAGATCTTGACCTAAAGATTGACAGCTCTGAGCAAGTTTATATCCATGTCATTGAACAAATGTGCCCGTTTTTTATAAGTACTTGGAGAGGCCAAAGAATTTAATTGGACCCCAAAATTCATTGAGGCTTTCCTTGGTTTGAAAAAATATTTGTCTTTTGCCGTATTTTTTACCAAGCTGATCCCTATAGAAAAATTATTCGTCTATATCGTAGTATCAAACTACGCGGTAAGCGTGACACTCACTCGTGAAGTAGACAATTGTCCTAGACCTGTCTATTATGTGAGTAAAATCCTTTTAGAGATGGAAAATATGTACTTAAAACTAGAGAATCTCGCCCTTGCGTTGGTAATTACGACACGATAAATACGACCTTATATCCAGGCACATTCCATAGTGGTTCGGATATCATTTCCTTTTAAGAATGTTCTTCAATTACCTGACGTCTCGGGTCGAATAACTAAGTGTTTTATGAAGTTGGGTGATTTTAAACCCCAAACCGTGATTAAAGGCCAAGTATTGGCGGATGTTTTGGTTGAATTTCACTTTGAGTGACCAGACATGGAGGATGAAAATATGAAATGGGTTATCTGAAGCGATAGGGGGTCGAACATTACTAGTTGTGGGGCAAGAGTTCAAATACCACTCCAATGGGGGTAGAAATGCATCATGCCATACATTTCGATTTCCCATCCTCGAATAATGAAGCATAGTATGAGGCTGCATTAGCAGGATTACGAGTCACACACATTTGTGAGGCTAAGCGAGTTCGATTTTTAAGTGACTCACAACTGTTGGTCGATCATCCTACATGACATTCTGAGGCCAGAAAATATCATTTGGTCAAGTATTTAACACCTTTGAAAGCATTGGCAGTCGTTTGGATAAGTTGAATACAAACATATCCACTGGGCGAAAAACACAGTAGCAGACTCTTTAGCAACCACGACATATACTGGCGACTAACCCTAGATCTTAATACAAGCGAGTCGGGCGATAATAAAGAGTTCGGAACATATCTTCTATTCAGATGTGACCTACCATATATCGATGAATACCGATAAAAATTGGAGGCATGGTGTCAAATAATTTTAGTTAATAAAATTTTACCCGGGGAGAAGAAAATGGCTAAAAAGTGTGTTTCAAAGCCCACGACTTCACAATCCTTATCGGAATACTTTATAAGCAATCTCCAAGCAAACTTTTGTTGTGTTACCTCAGGAAAAATGAATCACAAATGGTGTTATCTAAACTATATGGCTGGGAATAATCGATGTATTTTAGATTCAAAGCTCTTACTAGAAGAGTGTTGCTGGCATGATTTGATTGCCATATTATTATAACCGATGCAAGCAGCTAGTCAAAAGATGTGATACATATCAGTGATTTGTTACTTCAATCTATATGCATGCAGTATAGCTCGAGTCTGTTACCGAGGCGTTACCATTTGATTGATGGGGGGATTGATTTAATATGCCCATTATCAATGACCTCAGGTGGAAGACGGATGATAGTAGTTGCGGTGGACTATTTCTCTAAATTAGTCGAAGCAGAGCCGTTATCGGGGATAAGAACGAAAGATGTGATAAAAATTATCTTGTCAAATATTTTTTATTGTTTTGGCGTTCCAAAGAGGTCGACCATGGATAATGGCGCGTAGTTTGATAATAGATAAATTAGGGCTTTCTTCTCTTCCCGAAAAATTCAACAATGTTTTTCGGTATTTTTTAACCCACAAACTAACGGTCAGGTCGAATTAACTAATCGAATGATCCTCGATGCCCTTAAGAAAAAATTGGAGGGTAAAGCTAGGAATTGGTTGAATTACTTGCAAGAAGTTTTATGGGCATATCGAACCACTCCTCGCACCGCGACTTAAGAATCATCTTATGGTCTGGTTTATGGGATACATATCGTGACTCCATCGGAGACCATGTTCCTCTCTTATCGAATAAAAAATTATTCCAAAGAGGATAATGATGAGGGTATATGAGTCGCACTCGATTTGATTGAAGAAAAGAGAAATAAAGCACAATTAAATTCGTTTCACTATCAGACCTTGATGTGCAGCAGGTATGCGTCAAAAGTCCAACAAAAAAAGTTTAACGTTGATGATAAGGTTTTGCGAGAATTTCTTTTACATACCAAAGAGAAAAGTCTCTAGAAATTGGCTCCGAACTAGAAAGGCTCGTGCGTCATGATAAAATGGGTAAAGGCAGGGACATACCGATTAAGAGATAAAGAAAATAGACCACTTTGGAATCCTTGGAACATCGAGCATCTTAAATTTTATTTAGAATAAATATGAATATGTTATACGTTTTTTCCCTATTGTACATGTATTAATTGGTGGCACACTCTTTCTAACCTTGATGGCGCAGAAAGGTTTTAATGAGGTGTTCGTATACGTCGATCGATTGATACAAATATTTTCCTTTATGATGTGTTTTGCAAGATTCGAGGTTAACACGTAACAAGTTTGGACATGTGGGGTCATCCAACTTCAATTGATCAACATTTAATTTTTAACAAGTTTGGACCTGTAGGGTCTTCCAACTTCGGTTGGTCAACATTTAATTTTTAATAAGTTTAGACCTGTAAGGTCTTCCAACTTTGGTTGGTGAACATTTAATTTTTAACAAATTTGGGCATGTGGGGTCTTTTAATTTTGGGTGGTCAATATTTAGTTTTCAAAAAGGTTGGACTTGTGGGGTCTTCTAATTCAACAGTTAATGTTTATCATTTCGGATAATAACTAGGCTTACATTGATTTCAGGAATTGACCACTTCTGATTAAAGATTAAAACTTGATTGTTAAATAGACAAGAAAAAAAACTGAGTCAAGATATTAATATAATGACCGCAGTGTTTCGGAAACAAAAAAGTGGGCGCGATCACAAAAACTACATGGCCTGAACGACAAAAAATCCCTTATAACAAAATGTAAAAATAATAAAACAACAAAAACACTCTCCAAATCCTCCATGCATCCTCACTGCTACTGTAAATCTAGCGGGACAATCCTTCTTAGGTACCAATAGTCAGTGAGACCTAAGTTTCGGGTCCATGAACCTTTCCTGAATCTCCAAAATCAGTTTCACTTTGGCATTGGCTTCCTGAGTTGTCATTGTCTCGAGATATTACGAGGCGAAAGTATTGAATATGACTTTATTCTCTTTCACCAATTTAACTCAGAGAGTTTCAAGAGCTTTGGCCTTGCCCTTTTGAGCTTGGATTTTAAAAGAAGCCAACACTTGGATACCCTGATCTATTTTCTTTTCGACCGCTTTTTTTGCCGACCAACACGCATTGACACGTTTTTCGTGTTTCACCATCCCTATTTACCAAGTTTTCTTTTTTTCCTTGACCTCGATGAAAAAAAATGTTTGCCCATGGGTTAAAACGGTCAACCCACTCTTGCATGTAGACATCCCTCTCCATTACGTAAATGTCATTATACTTAAGATACTCTTCCAATTCAGATGTCCGAAGCTTTTCCTATGACAACTTTCTCCTTAATCTTTTCGTTTTCCTATCTGTCTTGATAATAGGCGCTAACATGTGGTACAATAAACAAGCGTATGTATCTGATCGACTCAGTATAAATGACCCAACATGCAAAGAATCATTTGATCATTCTCGGTCGTTCGGGCTGCCATCTTGGAGATGGGAAGCATGGATAATTGATTATATGGTAACACAAGAGGTTCCGCGGGATATCACTTCATTTGTGTGCTCTGGTTGATCAACAAGCTGCTCCCGATATGGATTTTGAGCCACTATAGCGGTGTGTGATTCCTTTAAGTTCACCTTGGAATTTCTCTCTTCAATTTGTTTGGTCTCGGGTTGGTTAAGAATTTGGTCATCCTTTTCTTTGACACCGTCTTTACCCTTTATCGACCCTGCGTCTAATGAATTTTTATTTCTTTACATGAGGATCTGAGCCTCTATATTGTTCCAACAAAGTAGGAATGGTTTCTTGCTCGTTTGTGGGGGTCGCGGACGGAGGAGTGACTTCAACTTTGGATTTTCTCTTCTTAGCCACCTGTGTCTTTGTTGCTGCTCTTTCGCCTGTCAATATCACCTTCATCTTCTCCTACCGAGGTTCGTTCTTCTTGGTAGCCTCGCCCACTTTAGAACCCCCAATTTCAGCAACATTAACATTTGTAACTATTGTTTTAGGATCAACAATTTAGACGACTATTTTAGTTGGTTCGAGATCCTCTGTAGAAATTATTTTTGGTCGTTGATTGGGCGCTCATTTTCTCTTGGGAAGTAAAACTCACACATCAGGAGAGTGTAATCTATTAATCAAAGTGGCGGGTTTAGGAGGAATCATCGGCTGCTCTTCACTTTAGTCATCTTCTGCGGAGCGCCAAAGATGTTTGTTGATGAGGTTCACAAGAATGAAGCACTGATGAAACTCATTCGGCCAGTTTTAGCACGTCGATGAACAATACCAGCTTTATCTCTTTCACCGACAACAACATCTCTCATTGGGTTGGGAAATAGATATCGACACAAGATACAATTCCTCAACTCCTCTTCAAGTCCGACATCCTACATGTGTAAAATACAGGTACTTGCCAATATACATAATGGTTATGTGTTGTCTTGCCAAACCACTCTAATAGCTTTCCAAGACCGCGACTACTTCTGAGGTTAAGGCTTCTTCATGCTCGCAAACCTCATGTATTTCGGTTAGGTCGGTAATTAATTCTTTACCTTTCATGCGATGCTAAAATTTTGCACGCGTGAGTCGGCTCTGGTATCGCAGGGAGTGTCGGGGGTTGGTTTTTGCTTTTTGGAGATCGAGGCTTTAGTCTTTGTAGTACATTTGGAGACAACCAATTCTTTGATGGAGGTTGTAGTAGCAACGCGAATGGTACCCACCTCAGTTGGGGTTTTTATAGTAATTAATATATCTCCAGTTTGAGAAAAAATAGAAGCACTAGCAATGGTAATAGTTTAAGTGCTAGCTTCGGTTGACCTGTTCGTCGCGATGGTCTGGTCTTCGGGCTGAGATGCCCTGCATTGTGCTACCCATTTTATAGTGGTAGCGGTGTTAACACTAGTTGAGACACTACTCATGTTTGAATTTATCCTTACGTACTCGAATTCGTATTTGTGTGATGATTTAGAGCTAGAATCCCCCATGGTTATGAAGCGTGACTTCAAGGCGAATTCCTAGAGACTTGGCGGGTTAGTGTTGGTGATTGTTTGAGTTCTGAAGTCCTTTCAGTGGTTGAAGTCTGGGTTTGCATAGGATGTGTGTTTTACTTGGACCGACGTGTGGTTGCATGAATGGATGAGGTCGGAATAAAGACAAAAGAAAGGTTTCTTTAAATAAACATTTTTTGTTAGGGTCAAAGTCCCCGTATGAAATGGTTTGGAAAGATTCATTTGGGGAATTATCAATCACTCTTGTTGCTCGGTATTCTTCGGCTCTATTAGTGTTAGAAAACCAATCAAGAGCACTGAATATTTTCTCATAAACTAAGGCAAGGATACGCTCTATCTCTAGGAAAGTCGAGGCACTAGACTCTTTCTCTAGAAATTGTTTCAAAGTTATTTATAAGGCGATGAGGAGTATTTATAAAGGATTTCTTTATCCAATAGATATATACATGAAAGTGGAAATGATTCTGCTTCAGGAAGGTTAAGAGTCGTTTTTCAAACGTTTGAATGACATGCTCTAGATAACCAGAGGACACGTAAGATTAAGAGACGAGTAGTATAAAAATGATAGGGTCAGAAATCTTCACGGATGGTTGCTTTGAGAGGGTTAGAAATCTTCGAGGGTCACTTCTCACCAAATACAAATACCTTATTTTTACCTTTGACTTAGCTGTTTTAACATAAATATATTTATTACTTTTTTATTTATTAATTTGTATTGAATTTGTTAATTTATAATGGTTAATGGGTTAAATAGGCTTTTTGGTCTTTGGGCTTGGCCCATGATAATGATTGGGCCAGTGAGGCCCATTAACCCAAAATCAATCGATAAAGACTTTTTAAGATGGTATTTAATTTAGATGGAACTTTATCTCTCTAAACAATAACTAAAACAACTCTATTTTCACTCTACTTTTTATCCTATATTTATTACATCTTTATCATATTACCTAAATACCCTCTGAACTATATTTATCCATATCATATTTGCGACCACAGTAGGAGAATAAGTACCAGAATAGTCGAATCCAAAACCTAGCATAAAAAGATTTGCCTTTGGAACTCTTTAAATGATGGATTATGAGGTGCAAATAGACCATCTTTTAGAGAATGGGGGAGTTAGGATCGAAGAAGAGCATGTTCACACATCACATGTAAATAACAAAACTGAAGAAATGCTTTTCTTGTAAGAGGAGCGAGATCAGTTGCCAGGAGAAATCGAGGCTTTGAGAGCCCAGAGATAAGCCGAGAAAGATCTGACGTGAAGGATTCTATTAGAGTATAAAACATTTGATGAGCCAAATGATAATCCACAGCTCAATCTGGGTGCCAAGATGACCAATCCCTTAAAGCCTATCAAGCTTCTAAAAAATCACCAAGCCAAACATTATTCTAACACTTTGGAGTGTACGAAGGGTTTTACGACAGAGTCATAAATTTCCTCATCCTCTTCGAGCAGTAATCATTATCATAAGAAATAGAAAGAAATCCACCGATAGAAATATCGATCTAAGGAGAATTTGAAAAAATACCACAAATATAGTAAGCATGATTCTTCAGGAAAGAAAATGAACCGAAAGGGTAAAGATAAAAAGAAAGAATATCAGGGAAAAATGAAGAGGTTAGCCAATCATAGCATATATCGATTATTGAGTGATCAATTCGTTGTTCAGTCTGGACCATGGATTTTTTCCACTTCTAATGAGGCACAATTGGAGGCAATTGTCTTTATCAGCGAAAATCATGTCGGAACATTTACATATGCTCTCTCATATCTAAAAAATGATGGGAGCCAAGATCCAGATAACCATCTTGAGCACTTTAAGAATTTTATTATGAGTTTTGATGATGATGACAAGTTACTATGTATAGATTAATGTCAAACCTTCAAGGATAGTGCCTTGAAGTGGTATAATAGGATTACCCCAAGGGCCGATCAAGAACTTTGATATGTTCAAGATGGCATTCCAAATACATCTTGTAGGAATAAAAGAGCTTAGAGCAAATGGAGACACTATAATTCATTATTGGCAATACCCCACTAAAACTTTAAAAGATTATACTCAATGTTTTATGCATACCAAAGATAGCAAGGCGGGCTACTTCCAATAAATAGTTATCGTTTCATTTAGACAAGGGTTGTTAGCTCGTGGGTTAGCCAACGCAGTTACCCGCGAAACTTGGGGTGGTTTATTAAACCAAGTGGGAAATAAAATCATAATATAAGAAATTAATAGATTAAGAAAGTCACATCAACCTAGACTTTCCCCTTCCAACTCTATTTATACTAGTGGCCAATCACTAGCTACCGTTAGTAATATTTCGAAGAATTCTGAACAATGTTCTTATCAACCTAGATCAAGTCAATATATGAAAGAACCACATTTCATACCTAAAGGAAATCAATTAATTCAACCTAGCCATTTTACAGAACTAATAAAAAATGTTGCGATAATTTATATCATATTAAAGAATTTTGTGCAATTCCAAAGTCCTCCACCCATTCAGAATCCGATGGAAAATCGAAACACACAATTCTCTAAATATCACAATGATGTGGGACATGATACCAAGGATTACTTTGAAGTAATAAATACAATCATTAATCGAGAATGGGAAGCTAGCGACTTTTGTTAAATCACAAGTTGGTAATAGATTGCAGCCAAGCACAAGTGTGGTGCATGCAACTTTACCTATTGTCCGAAGACAAGCCATATAAGCTCCCAAATAGGAAAATACAATGCTAATTATTGAGAAGTTCGATGTGATGAGGGCGGAATTCGCCGATCCAAGCAATAGGGGTAAAAATGCAGTAGATAATAGTTAATGAGGTTAATCGAGTGTTTAAAGTCCTTCAAGGACTAATTTGCAACAATGTAATACTAAGAAGGGCTTCATTGAAATACAATGAACGGCCCACTAATAGGTTAAATGGGTCCACCTTATTTTACTATAAAAGGATGACCCACTTGCCCAAAAAAGGGGTATTGAATATTACTTTCTCAGATTCTACTTTATCTCTCTACACTTTCTCTCTCTAGTCGTATCAGGTCCTAGATCCGAAATATATTCCTTCGACAGCTATTTACTCATCATTGGCGCCGTCTGTGGGAACAGTGATACCGAAAAGGAATCTTCTGTCCTTTGAAAATCACATTGTACGGGATGAATAGCGAAGCGGCGACAGAGAGGGACGGTAGGGAGGTCGTCCGAGCCGCTGCTGGGTCGGAAGACACGGGAGCTCCTGGTCGGGAGTGGAACGGCGGTCGGGATAAGCGTTCGACCTTGATTATGACCCGAAAGCAGCTGCTCGAAGATATTGCCCGGTTAGAAGAGGAGCGAGAGCGGGCACTGGACGAGAAAAGGATTCGTGAAGGGAAGGGCAAAGAGCCCGCCTTGGACGATCGGGGAGCGGTTGGTCGCGCCCAAGCCTCGCGGATGGAGGTCCGACCTGTCAGGTATTACCGAGATTCACCTCCCGATGATGAAGAGGCTGTCAAGATTCGTCGGAACTCGGACGCCCATCGGGCCATGACGTCGGACTATCCCTCAGGCGATTCGTCCGACGAGGAGTACCGGCGTCGGGAGAGAGCCCAAAGGACGCGAAAGACTCGGTCCCAGCGCATTCGAGGGTCCAGGGCAGACCCTTCGCGGTACAAAAAGGGCGGCACCGATAAGCCGACCCCTGTGTCCTTTGAAAAGGAAGGAACGCACGTCGCCAGCCGCGGAGAGCGAGAAATGTTGCCACCAATTCCGTGGCAACCGACGAACAGCCAAAACCTTGGATACCGAACGAGCAGCCAGTTCGTCGGCCCAAGAGCCGAGGGGCTCTATGAAATCAGGACCGAGGGTCTTGGGGGAGGAGCTTTTGAGCTCGGAGTCAACTGGAGAGCCTCCCCGTTATCTGATGAGATATTAGCGGGACCGCTCCCGAGGCGCTTTGACATTTCTAAACTGGAAAAATACGACGGGAAGACGGATCCGGACAACCATTTGGAAGCCTTTAAGAACTTTATGCTGAGTTTCGATAACGATGATAAGCTCTTATGTAGGGCTTTTTCTATGACATTCAAAGATAGGGCTTCGAAATGGTACAACCGATTGCCGCAGGGGTGCATCAGAAACTTCGGGACTTTCTGGGCAATGTTTAGGCAGCACTTCGTGGGAAGTAAGAGTTTCCGTGCTAATGGAGACACTATAATGAACTGTCGACAGAAGCTAGGGGAGAGCCTAAAAAACTATACCAGGCGTTTCATTGATGCGAAGACCGATCTGGACCATTGTGAAGAGAACGTGGCCCTAACGGCGTTTCGGTTAGGCCTGCTCCCGGGGCCAATGAAGCAGGCGGTCACGAAGAAGCAGGCGTTCACTTTTTCTGCGTTGTTGGCACAAATAGAAAAACAGATACTGATCGAAGAAACGGAGGCTTCCGAAGTGGCGGCGCAGATCCAACAGAGCGCCCAGGCATCGGTCGTAATAAAGCAGGGTTCCCGACTTGACCAGGCTAGAACGGCCCAGCCGATTAGCACAATACCCCCGAGCTCGCCAGCAGTAACTAAACCTTCCGCCCCGACCGGTTTTAGGCCGAAACAAAACGGACAGGCAACGTCCCGACCCATGTCCAACAAATGGATACGACCGGCCTACTTCGCGGATCTCACGGAGTGTGTATCCTCAATCTACGAAAAAACCAAGAGAAGCGGGATGTACCGAAAGCCTTTCCCTATCCCGACGCCTCGGGAACAAAGGAATAACCGCTATTGTCGTTACCACGAGGACGTCGGCCATGACACGAAAGATTGCATAGCCTTAAAGAAGGAAATACAGATGCTCATTGAGCACGGTAACCTTTTAGAGTATGTCAAGAAGGCCCAACATGCCGCACCCTCGAAAGAAGTGGTCATAGTTCCAAAGCCAGAAACCACCATGGCAATTTCGGAAGTTACGGATCAGTTCGACGTATCGGTTGAGTACCTTGATCCCGAGGTCGGTCGGAATATCATCGGGGTCATCGAGGAAGAGGCGGAAGTTAGCGTGCGTGGCCTTTGTCAACTGTTTGATTCATCAACAGACCTCGGAGAAGGATCTGCGACGGGAACCAGAACTTGCTTCCAAACCAGAACTTGCTTCAAAACCAGACGTACCTTTTCCCCAACTCTACACCCCGACAATATCAGAGCTGTTGATGAAAAAATTGGCGACCGCGACGATATCAGAGTTGTTGATGAGAAAATTGGCGGGCTCGTCGGTAAGGTACAAGGCCTGCGCGATCTATTCGAATCCATGACCATCTTCGGAGGGGATTCGATGGCGGGAATAACGCATTCCTCCAGGAAGAGACACATCGTTAACTTAACCACCCAGCTGGAAGCCAGAACTTGCTTCCAAACCCGAAGCACCCCTTCGCCAATTTTGCACTTTGACGATGATGATATGAGGGACTTAGCCGGGCCTCATGAGGATGCCGTTGTGATCGGGGCAGCGATCGCAGGAGAAGAGGTTCGGCGAATCTTGATAGATACCGGGAGCTCGGCTAATATCATCTTTGCTTCAACTTTCGCCAAATTCCGAACACGGCCGGTACTCGAGCGATCCGACCGTACCATTGTTGGGTTTACGGGAACAGCAGCAGACGTCGTTGGAGAGTTCGAAGGTGTGGTACAATTAGGCCGCGGCCCGTTTAAAAAAGAGGTCACTGTGCTGTTCATAGTGGTCGACGCGCCGGCGTCGCACAATGCTATTCTGGGACGATCTTGGATATCGCGCATGCATGCAGTGACTTCAACTATTCATCAGTGTGTAAAGTATGTGGTTGGAAATAACATCGGAGTCGTGCGAAGCAGCCAGAAGACGGCCCGGGAGTGTTACCGAGCTGCGTTGGCACCCAAGACAGACCAAGAGATGTTCCCATCCCATGCATAGCAATTAAGGGGGAGCTCCCCAGGATCGCAGCCGGTGGACGACCCTCGGGAGACCCCAAGCCTTTTGACAACCGACGAAGAATGTGAGCTGCATCATTTTGCAGATGGAAAAGGGTTGCGGGTCGGGATGAATATTTTACCGACTTTAAGAGAACAGATGCTAGCTTTGCTCCGGGAGAATCTTGATTTATTCGCCTGGTGTTCTGGGGACGTCACGGGAGTACCCGAATCATTTGCAATTCATAAGTTGACCATAAATAGGAATGTTAGACCAATAATTCAGAAGCGACGAGCTTTCTCTCCCGAGAAAGCGGAGGTAATTTTGCGGGAAGTCGAAAGGATGACTGGCGTCGGACATATCATAGAAGCGCGATACCCTTTATGGATATCCAACCCCGTTCTGGTAAAAAAGAAAAGCGGGAAATGGAGGATGTGTGTAGACTTTACCGATCTCAATCGGGCGTGCCCGAAGGACCCTTTCCCAATGCCGCGGATCGATCATCTGGTAGATTCAACATCGGGCAATAAGCTACTGTCTTTTATGGACGCCTATGCCGGTTACAATCAAATTAAACTGCACCCCGCGGATCAGGAGAATACCACATTCATCACGGGCCGAGGGCTATACTGCTACAAAGTAATGCCCTTCGGACTAAAGAACGCGGGAGCGACATACCAAAGACTGGTTAACCGAACGTTTGAAGACCAGATCGGGAGAAACATGGAGGTGTACATCGATGACATGTTGGTCAAAAGTGGGACCGACGTGGATCACCTTACCGACCTCAGAGAGGCGTTTGATAACTTGCGAAGGGTAAACCTTAAGCTAAACCCAGAGAAGTGTTCTTTTGGTGTTCGGTCAGGGAAATTTTTGGGGTTCCTTGTCAGCGAAAAGGGCATTGAAGCCGACCCTGTTCAACTCCGAGCCCTAGCAGACATGACTCCTCCTCGGTCCTTCGACAGGTAAAACACTTCGTTTGGACTGACGAATGTGACAAGGCATTTTCGGGGATCAAAGAGTATCTATCGTCCCCGAACCGACTGACCAAGCCCACGGCGCACGAAACTTTGTTCCTCTACGTGGCAGTTACGGATTATGCGGTCAGTGCGGCACTGATTAGCGAGTCCGGGCCAGTTCCGACAGCTGTTTACTATATAAGCAAAAGTCTGCTTGACGCCGAAACTCGATACTTAAAGCTCAAAAAAGTGGCGTTGGCTCTGGTAACGGCTGCAAGAAAGATGCGCCCTTACTTCCAGGCGCACCACATTGTCGTCCGCACCTCGTTTCCACTAAAATACGTTTTCCAACGACCAGATATGTCCGGAAGAATAGCCAAGTGGTCGGTAGAGCTGGGGGATTTCGACATTGAATTCGAGCCCCGAACCGCGATTAAGGGACAAGCCTTGGCAGATTTTTTGGTCGAATTCCATTCCGAGCGACCCGAACAAGAAACACCCCTACAAGAGGCTGCGGGGGGCGAATGGACTATCCACACTGATGGAGGAGCCAACGTTAGTGGTTGTGGGGCGGGAGTTCAGATCATTACTCCTTCGGGTTTGAGCATGTTTCAGGCCATCCGCTTTGGTTTTCACACGTCAAACAATGAAGCAGAATATGAAGCGGCTTTGGCTGGATTGCGATTGGCACAAGTCTGCGGGGCGAGGCAAGTGCGCCTTGTGAGCGACTCCCAACTTTTGATAAACCAGGCCTCGGGGAATGCAGAGGCACGGAAAGAACACCTGGTGCAGTACTTAGCGGCCTTGAGAATTCTGGCCGCCTCTTTTGACAAAATCACGTACGAACATGTCCCCCGAAGTGAGAATATGACGGCAGATTCTTTGGCAACGGTTTCTTGCTCGACCAGTTATCCTTGGGTGATAGAACAAGAGAGTCCGTCCATTTTTAAACGACATGAGCTCAATAACCGACCCGAAATCGCGTGTCAGATCTCTTCAGTTGCGAATTCTGATTGGCGGCGGAATATAATCACGTTTCTAGCTGGAGGGCAGCTCCCCGACGACGCGGCCTCGGCTCGCAAATTACGTAACAAAGCGAGGGGGTACGTTCTTTTGGGGGATGTGCTGTACAAAAAATCCTTTAGCCGACCTCTGCTTCGATGTCTAGGTTTTAATGAATCCCAAGTAATTTTGTCCGAGCTACACGACGGGGAGGGCGCGGCTCACTGCGGGTACAAGTCTTTGATTAGAAGAGTGTTTCTCGCCGGATTCTATTGGCCGACCATAACAACAGACGCGAAACTCATGGTGAAAACTTGTGATACGTGTCAACGGTTTGGGAATGCAATCAACATGCCCGCAACTCATCTGGAATCTATATCTGAGGGGTTACCCTTTGATCGATGGGGAATCGACTTGGTCGGGCCGTTACCCATGGCATCGGGGGGAAGACAAACGATCGTCGTCGCGGTCGACTATTTTTCAAAATGGATCGAGGCTGAGCCCTTATCTGCTACAAAAACTAAGGACATTATCAAATTTATCTGGGCGAACATTTGTTGTAGGTTCGGGGTGCCCCAACGGTTAACCATGGACAACGGACCACAATTTGATAGCGCGGAAATGCAAGCATTCTGCACAACGCATAATATCCGACAGTGTTTCTCCGCCCCTTTTCACCCGCAAGCGAACGGCCAGGTCGAAGTCACGAATCGAACCATTCTGGATGGCCTCAGGAAGAATCTCGAAGGAAAAGCTGGCAAGTGGCCTGACTACTTACAGGAAGTGTTATGGGCTTACCGAACGACACCCCGTACGGCGACCCAGGAATCACCCTTTGCCTTGGTGTATGGTATGGACGCGGTAACCCCCGCGGAATCCATTTTTCCCTCTTTCAGGGTCGGCACTTATCAGCCAGAGACGAATGATGATACCCGACGGCTAGAGCTTGACCTCATTGACGAAAAGCGCCACCGTGCCCACTTAAACACTTTACACTACCAGACTTTAATGAGAAGTCGGTATAGCACCAAGGTCCGTCGTCGGGAGTTTAAGGTCGGAGATAAGGTTTTGCGACGGGTTTTTCTACACACAAAAGACAAGAGCCTCGGGAAACTCGCACCAAACTGGGAGGGACCTTATGAAATAATCGAAAGAATCAGAAGCGGGACGTACCGTCTACAGAACCGACGCGGGCAACTTCTCAGGCTACCGTGGAATATTGAGCATCTGAAGTTATATCTTGAATAGTTTTTAATTGTTTGAATTTCATAGTCTTTTATGTTTTTAGTCAACTTTGTAATGATCGGGGGTGCACTCTTTCCTACCTTGGTGGCTCGAGGAGGTTTTAACGAGGCATCGATCAAAACCCGAACCACATTATTGATTATAAAAATTCTCTGCCTTTTAAAACTCGATTCGTTATGGCGGTGGACAGCTGACGAGCTGGGCACCAACGTTGCTATTTGAAATCGATCTACAGAACTTGAAAAAGTTTTTCGGTTTTACCGATCTACATTTTGGCTCTCCAGACCCTCTGGATTGACCTTCGATGATAAATCGATCTACAGAACTTGAAAAGAGTTTTTCGGTTTTACCGATCTACATTTTGGCTCTCCAGACCCTCTGGATTGACCTTCGATGATAAATCGATCTACAGAACTTGAAAAGAGTTTTTCGGTTTTACCGATCTACATTTTGGCTCTCCAGACCCTCTGGATTGACCTTCGATGATAAATCGATCTACAGAACTTGAAAAGAGTTTTTCGGTTTTACCGATCTACATTGTGACTTTTCAGCACCAATATTACACTATTATAAAACTCTTTTCAGCACCAATGTCCACAATCAATATTACTGAGACAAAGACAGACAATATTACACTATTATAAAACACGGTACTTAGCCAAATAAACCACCATCCATACAGGGAGCCCCGTGGCTCCCAAAGTCAAATAAGTATAGTACAAAATATGGGGGGCCGCGGCAGCCGCTGCGTCTTCCGCGGTTTGTGCGGTTCTCTGCGCTGACTCCATCGCCTGCTTCGCTGTTTCCGCGGCCGTCTTAGCTTCGTTGGCCAGCCTCTCAACCTCGACGATCCGACCTTCCGCCGCCACCAGAGCCTCTTCGGTAGTCTTCACCTGCGCGGTCAGACGAGAAATCTTAGCCTCCGCCACGGATAGCTTTTTACCAAGTTCCTTAGCCCGGCGCTCTTTCAAGGCAGCTGGTACCAGTAAGCTGTAGAGCGACAACGCTAGCCCATCCGTGCTCCGAAGCGGAAAAGGGTGCGGGCTTCCCATTGTCGTCAGCACCGGGAATTTGGGACCACTCGACGACGAAGCATCAGGTCCTGCAGCCTCCGGGGTCTCAGTGTCGTCGGCGATAGGGATAACGTCGGCTGTAGTGCGACCCCCGCTTTCAACATGATCCAAGAGAGCAGGCCTTGGAACAATCACCTCTGGACGGACGGCCACCCGATCCGTCTCTGCAGCTTTGGCCTTCTTTGGCTTTGATCCCTCCGTTTCTGCACGAGTCTTCCTCTTCGGTGCTACCGTCGGATGTTGATTCGCCTCCGATGCCGCCGTCCTGGTCGGGTCGCCCCCTGCCTCGGTTCTAGCTTCTGTTTCCCCCCCTTCATCATCTGACTTGGGGCGTTTGCTGGGCGCCTTATTGCGCTTGGGGAGGTACAGTATGTACCCGGGACGACCACTGCGAGCCATCACTTCGTCTAAGTTTGGAGGTGTCCGCAGCTGTTCGATAGACAGAGCCTCGGATGAGCACCGCCAAAGGTTGCTCATAAACAGGTTCTTGTCCATGAAAGTGCGATGCATGCCCCGACCCCAATTCCGGCGGGCGTAGTTTTTCAGCACCTCGAATGTATCTTCCGCGGATGTCGAATGATCCTTCTTCACCCCCTGCAGCCAGTCCTTTGACACTACGCAAAGACCGCACACATTATAAACAAAAAAAAAAAAAAAAAAAAAAAATCGGCAGCAGTACCATCATGAACCCAGGTCCGCAGCAGTTGCCTCGGGTTCTCCTTGGTGTACGGAAGCCCGTTCTCCCAGCACCCGCTCAAGAATACGAACCGATGCTTCCATCCCTTGTCCCCCTCTAAAAAGTCGTTGACAATTTTCCATTTATTGCCAAGAGAGGAATAGAAGAACGGTGACTTCGGGGATTTTGACAGTCCCGACATGGCGATATACTCCTCCATCGGCATAGCTCGGCCAGAGAGGCGGGAAGCCATGATGCAGGACATCAGGGTGTACCATGCATTTGGAGTCAGCTGCGATGGGCAGATTTGAAGAGTGCGGAAGTAGAGTACAATCTCGGGGTCCAGAGGAAAGCGCAGACCCCAGTTGAACAATTCAGTGAACACCACAATCTCTCTGGGTCTGACGTGAACGGGCGTCTCCCCCGGGGTCGGGAATCGAACGGTGACACACTCAGGGATTCCCCAGCGGATTAGCATCTCCTGATGATCGGACTCAGGGAAGTAGAGGTACTTCCCCTCGAAGAGAGAGACCACGTCCCTAGTCAAAAGCCAGTCAAAGTACTTAGTCGAAATAGCAGCTTTGACCTCCTCGGGCCAGGGATCGTCCTGGTTATTAGCCGCGTGACAAGCGGCGGCAGCACACTCCCCCGCGGGAGCAACATCGATTTCGGGCTCTCCAGCTTCATGGGTCGGAACTGGGTCAGAGCAGCGGTCGGCAGCGGCGTTGGTATCAGATGGCCGGACCTGGGAGGAAGAAGCATCGGGAATACCGCGAGCCATGGCTTTATGAGCCTCCTCAACCTGCTTGGGTGTTAGCTGCATCTTGGGCAGACCTAAAAAAGTGACCGCAGTGTTAATACCGGTCCGAAACCCTCTAATCGAGGGCGTAAGCTGAACCATTTCAGGACTATTACCTCCTTCCGTGTACTGGAGTAATTTGTCTTCCCCCATAGTCAGAAAAGTGGATTTACGAGCACGTCGGGGTACAGGCAGGTTTGTGGAAAATTGGGTCGGATTTCCCGGACGAACTGCCGGGGAATGAGAAGAGCTGTCGCTTGAGGAAAGGACGATGGGCTCTGGAGATTGACCTGCTTCGGGAGTTGTAGAAGCGGGAAGATCGGAAGCAAGGAAAACTTCTGCGGGAACCGGGGTGCGTAGCACAGGGTCGTGAGGAAGTGGAGCGGGAACGAAAGGTTTGGAGTTGGACCCCCAGATCAGACCGGCGCGTCGGTATTCCTCTGCTCTGTCACCAATACTAGACCACTGTTCGAAGCTCCACTCAGATCCTTTTTTCTTGGTTGGTTTTTTCGGTGAACGTCCGGGTTTCATACAACAAGGGCCAAGACAAGGAAGGGTCGGGCAAATGTTCTCTCTCTCTCTAGAAATGCTCTGGCAGTGTTTTCTCTCTCTAAAAAGCTTCTGAGAGACACAGAAGGTTTTGGGGTATTTATAGGGAGGCTTGGAAGAGCAGGGGATATCAATCGACAGAAACACAGCGGGAAGACGAAGAGTCCCTCTAGGGGTTTAGCCTGGCAGGAGGATGGCCTATTGGCTTATGACGCGTGTCAACCCGGTTCTGACGGAATTCGACGTAAGCACACGCCGACACAGCAAAGAGGTGGGCCGTCGCAGCCGGGCTCAGACAAAAGGACCGGGCCCATCAAGAGAGGTTTAGGATTAGAAACCCGCAAAACGAGAAGATGAGGCGCGGGAAAACGTCAGAGGAAGTAACCCCGAGCATCGGGAAGTAGAAGCCGACAGGATCTGATTTGGTTGGTGAGGTCGGACGATCGGCAATAGCCTTTTCACAAGTCTCCGCTCCTGAAAGTTCCCGAAGACTGGGGGGCTACTGATGAGGGCGGAATTCGCCGATCCAAGCAATAGGGGTAAAAATGCAGTAGATAATAGTTAATGAGGTTAATCGAGTGTTTAAAGTCCTTAAAGGACTAATTTGCAACAATGTAATACTAAGAAGGGCTTCATTGAAATACAATGAACGGCCCACTAATAGGTTAAATGGGTCCACCTTATTTTACTATAAAAGGATGACCCACTTGCCCAAAAAAGGGGTATTGAATATTACTTTCTCAGATTCTACTTTATCTCTCTACACTTTCTCTCTCTAGTCGTATCAGGTCCTAGATCCGAAATATATTCCTTCGACAGCTATTTACTCATCACGATGTACATTCAGAATATTTGAATCTTGAATCCTGATCGGGGTCGAGTGAATATGGTGTGTGAGAATGGTGGAAGGCTTTCCAAGTTTTATCATTTCTTTGAGTCATTGACTACTTTCAGATGGGATACGGTGACAACTTCGTCAAGTGGTTAGCCTAACCGCATAGTTAAATGGGAAGATATCTGTATATTTGTATCAAAATCCAAATTCATTCATAGTTATCGGTGAAGATATAGTTAAAAAATATTATTAGGTCACATGAGGATGTTGTGGTGATTGGGGTAACTACTGATGGAACAGAAATCCAAAGGAGTTTGATTGATACATGTAGCTCAGCTAATATTTTATTTTTTCCACCTATAGTTTAATGAAGAACCCGTTGCTATCCTCTGATTGAACAGAACCATACTGGGGTTATACGAAATTCTGCTGAAGTTATTGGGGAATTCGAAGAAGAAAGTTTCCTTGCCAATGGGCCATTCAAAAAGATTGTGAGAGTTTTGTTTGTGGTGGTTGATTGTTCGGCCTCTTATACTGCTATTTTTGCCAACTTGGCTATCAATGATGCATGATATTGCATCAACGGTTCACTAGTGCTTGAAATACGTTGTTGGAGGGCATTTAGGATTTTCCGGAGTAGTCAAGCTAGATGATTCAAGAGAGACTCCTAGTGCAGTTTTTCTAATTAAGAAGATTGAATTGAACAATTTTATAGATGGAAAAAGCGTTGGAATTGGAACTAAATTACCATCGGAATTGAAAGAGATGTTGTTGTCCGTCTTATCTAAGAATTCGCATGTATTCACCTGATATAATGAAGATGTAACAGGCGTACCAGCTAGCATCATGCTCCATAAGTTATTGTGTGATCCGACGTGGGCCTGGTGATACAGAGAAGAAAAGATTTTTCTAAATAAAAATCTGAAGATATTGTTAAAGAGGTAGACGGACTAACAAAAGTGAGGCATATTCGGGAATCTCAATTTCCATTGTGGACTGCAAATCCAATACTTGTAAAAAAGAAAAAATGGAAAATGGCGAATGTGTATTGATTTCACAGACCTCAACATGGCCTGTCCAAAGGATCCTTTCCTTGTCCTTTGAATAGAGGAGTTAATAGATTTCACTTATGGCAATAAGTTGTTATCTTTTATGGATGCATTTGCTAGGTACAATCAGATAAAAATAGATCTAAAGGACCAGAATCATACTACATTTATCACTGACAACGGGATGCATTGTTATAAGGTAAATCCTTTTAGTTTGAAGAATGTTGGGGCTACTTACCAACCTTTAGTGAACAAAGCGTTTGCCAATCAGATTGGGAGAAATGCACAAGTTTATATTAATGATATGATGATAATGAGTGTAAGGGAGGAGGATCACTTGCTTGATCTCAAAGAAACTTTCTCCAATTCAGAAACAATAAATTTAAAGTTGAATCTGGAGAAACGCACTTTTGGCGTACGATCATGGATCACTTGTTTGATCTCAAAGTAACTTTCTCCAATTTGAAAGCAATAACTTTAAAGTTGAATCTGGAGATACACACTTTTGGCATACGATCATGGATCACTTGTTTGATCTCAAAGAAACTTTCTCCAATTTGGAAGCAATAAATTTAAAGTTGAATTTAGAAAAACGTACTTTTAACGTATGATCCTGATTTTTGTAGGGTATGTCATAAATGAGAAATGAATTCAAGCTGAACCATCATAATTGGATGCATTGTTGGTATGGAGCATCTCAGATCCACAAAAAAGGTCCAGGTGTTGACTGGCATGCTGCCGGATTTAAAAAGGTTTATATTAAGGTCATCATATAATTGTGCATAGTTCTTTCAAGTGTTAAGAAATTATAAAGATTTCAATTGATCCCCAACTTGTGATGAGGCTTTCCTCAAAATCAAGAAACATCTATCTTCAACCAAAAAATTATTTATTCAGTGATGAGAGAAAGTATTTATGTTTATTTGACAGTATCAAACTATGTAATAAGAGCATTGCTGGTTCGGGAAGTTGATAATTATCCTCGCCCTGTTTATTATGTTAGTAAGAGTGTGGTGGATGCAGAAAAGAGATATATAAAGTTCGAATAATTAGCTTTAGCCTTAGTAACAACAGCGAGAATGATGAGACCCTACTTTCGAGCACATTATATAATTGTTCGAATTTCTTTTCCACTCAAAAGTTTGCTATAAAAACCTGATGTATCTGGTCGAATGACCAAGTGGTTTGTAGAACTGAGAGATTATGATATCGATTTCGCTCCTCAAATTGCAATCAAGGCAGGAGTTGTGGTAGATTTCCTAGTTGATTTTCATTATGTGCGAATGAAATATTTTATAGATAAGCATGAGAAAGAATGGCTAGTCCAAACAGAATGAGGATTTAGTTTAATGGGTTGCTGGGTCGAAGTTTGTTTATTTTCCCTTTTTGGAGACTCAATGTACCAAGCACTACGTTTTGGTGTCAAAGATTCAAACAACAAGACGGAGTAAAAGCAGAAATAGCTAGGCTAAGACTTACCAAATATGTGGTTCCAAAACAATTCGATTAATAAGTGACTCCCAACTGCTCATATACCAAGCTCAAGGGAAATCTCAAACGAGAAAAGAACAGTTTATGAAATTTTTGCAAGTATTTAAAAGAATTTTTTGCCTTCTTTAAATGTGTAAAGTATGAGCATATGCCAAGTGCTGAAAATCCGATGGGTGACTCTTTAGCTACTATTGCATAAACAGAAGCATATCCTTGGATTTTGATACAAGAATGCCCTTCCATAACATCAATATGTTTTGGTTTCAAGGATTCAAGCAGCAAAACGAACTAGAAGTGGAAATAACTAGGCTAAGACTTGCCAAATATGTGGTTCCAAAAAAGTTCGATTAATAAGTGACTCCCAGGTGCTCATACACCAAGCTCAGGGGAAATCTGAAACGAGAAAAGAATAGTTTATGAAATATTTGTAAGTATTTAAAAGATATTTATGCCTTATTTAAATTTGTAAAGTATGAGCATATTCCAAGGGCTGAAAATTCGATGGGTGACTCTTTAGCTACTATTGCATACACAAAAGCATATCATTGGATTTTGATACAAGAATCCCCTTCCAAAACAGCAACCTCAAAAGTTAGGTTTGGGATTGAGGAATTTTTTAAAGTGTCTACTATAACAAACCATGATTGGAGGCATGAAATCCAAGAATTTATTATTAAAGGAAGTCTTCCCAATGACAAAAGTGTAGCTAAGAAATTGAAATTTAAAGCATATATTTTTTTGGTTTTAAGGTAGGTCTTTTATAACAAATCTATTAGTATGCATCTATTACGTTACCTCAGATCCAATGAGTCCAAAGTAATCTTATTTGAATTACATTATGGAGAAGGCTCTACCCATTGTGGCTACAAATATTTGACTTGAAGGGTCTTGCTAGCAGGATATAATTGGTCATTCATCATGATGGCTACTAAAAAGCTAGTTAAAAATGTGATCCATGCCAAAGATTTGAAAAGGCAATACATGTACCAATAGTTCCTACAATATCAATATTTGAAGTAATGTCATTTGATAGATGAGGGCTTGATCTGGTGGGACCTCTGTCAATGGAATCCGGAGGGTGTGGAACCATTATATTAGAGTTGAATTATTTTTCTAAATGTGTAGAAGTTGTGCCTATTTCCGGAACTACCTCTAAATAAGTAATCAAGTTTATCATTTTCAACATATGTTATATTTTTGGAATTTCGAGAAGTATTACAACATATAATGGTCCTCAATTTGATAATAGAGACATTAGTTTTTTTACTTCTATAAGAATTCAACATTATTTCTCTTTACCAAGACAGACGTTATATTTTTCAACCTTTAAAAATAAAAGGGAGACTTACATAACGGGGCTGATATGTGTTTCCATTTACCCAGTCCTATCTAAAAAGACTCATTTTACAAATAAATCCAACAACGTAATTGCCCCAAAACAAAAAAAAAATCTGCCCCAAATAAAAAACATTAAGCCTTAATTTCTCACTCTTTAGCCTCACACTCTCTCTTCTTCCCAAACACTGAAACACGTTTCTCTCAATTGAAATTTCTCTCACAACAACATCGACATAACGTTCTTAATAACATCGAAATTTCTCTTTCAACCGAATCTTCCAATAGTGAAATCTGCTCTGTCGCCGCCGATAGACTCTCTCCATCGACGAAAACACAAATGGGTAAGTTTGCTCCTTTTAAATTGGTAATTGGATTTTCTATTGGTTTTATGTTTACTCGGTGTTTACGGTCAATTTTTAATTCATTAGGGTCAATAGGGTTAGGAATTTTTCTCTTATGTGTCAAAGATCCATTTAACGAACCTCTTCTCCTTCTGATATAGTGCTTGAAGAGTTAAACCAAAGAATTCTTGGTTCATGCCCCTTTTATCCTAAAATAGGGTACGTGGTACTTTGCTAGGGCTTATTTCTATCAAAATTACCCTTAATTAGGGTGTAAATAAGTCCGATTTAGTTACTATGATCATGACATTTGCTGTTATATGCTAAATCTCTATTTTACTTACTTTTTTTTAGTTCTCAAACCAGGATTAAACTGCTTTGGAATTCTGGATGACTATTTATGACTAATTTCTATAGAACTATGCTTACTTACGGTTTAGAAAAGTGACTTATTAGCTATATAGGGTGAGCAGGCTGTTGTAAAGCTAATTTGGGTTTAAAAAGGTAGCTTTTTATTTAGGTATTAACTTCATTGTTCTATGTTAAAGCTACATTTGAATTGTCTCTTTCTCTCTTTAGAACTAACTAGAAGAAGCTACAATTTCTGTACTATAGAAGCAAATAAATCCACAACAAAAGCTAGATTCTGTTGACTGCGGGGTTATGGTTTGTGCATTCATAAAGTATTTCTACAATGTTGGAGGCCCACCTTCTTCATACGAGGAAGACAAAGCTTGTTTGAGCCAAAATATTTCACACAATATTAAATAATGAATATAGTTGTTTGTAAAAATATATGAATGTAGTTGTTTGAAATATTACTTTGAAGAAATATACTTTGTGTTTGTATACGGTTTGTAAATTCACGGGAAGATAAATCACAAGAACAAAAATCACATGAGTAAATTTCTCAGGAACTAAAGACCTTAAAAATAAGTGAAATAAGTTGTATTGTCTTTCTCTTTGTGTTTATTTCATTACTTAGTATTGGAAAAGTCTTTTAGCCTTTTTAATATTACAAATTGGAGATCTTAATTTGTTTTTTAAGTTTGATTGAGATTGTTTCATTTGATGAAACTTTGGTGGTTTTTTTTCTAATTGTTTATCATTATGATAAACAACACCCGCCACCCTCTTCTTCTATTGTTCTATATTACTGATTTGATTTTGAAAGTTAATGGATAATTGTTTATCAAGGAGAGATTTTAATTAAATAAATTAAAAAGAAAGAGAAAATGAAGAATATAAATTAAAAAAGACGAAGATTTTAATTAAATAAATTAAACAAGATTGATAAAAAGAGGAATACGAAGATTTTCATAAAATAAATTAAAAATTGTGGAGATTGTAATTAAATAAATTAAATCATGTGGACAAAATGAAGAACAAGATGTTAAATAAATATTACCCAAAAAAAGGATGTTAAATAAATAAATAAATAACATTATAACTCAAATTCAAAGTTACATATATAAAAATTTACATATATTATTGAGTACATTTACTTATTTTTTTTATCAAGTTTGTATTTACTTCAATCGTATCTTTTAAAATATTTTTTAAAGTATATTTTAAATAACAATTTTCACTTTATTCTTTTATATTTATTATAATATTTTTTTAATTATCAATATATTGTGATTTGCATTTATAAAATAATTAATTTTATTTTTGAATATGATATGTTTCAAATTATTTCAATAAAATAATTTATTTATATTGTTCATTTTGTTTGATACAATTTTGATTTTATTTCCATATTTTTTATATAAAAAAGCGATTTTATTTCCATATTTAAAAAAAAAATCTTTTACATTTGATTTTATTTCATCAATTTCAAAAACACATTTTTTGATTTTGTTATATTTTATTTATAAAATATTATTTAAAATAATATATTAAGAAATATTAAGATTATTGTTAAATATTATTTTTATATGTAATAAATAATATATATTGGAAATACCTTAAAGTAGTTGTATATAGTGAGAGAAACAATTTTTTAAATGATACTTTAAAATTGATAATAAAACAATTTTACGATGAATGAATCATATCGAATATATATATATATAATCCTTTAATAATTTCAATATTTTAATACGTTTCTATTCCGTCTCGCGATTCAATTAAATTAAACTTCCTTTTTATTAATTTGAAAAAGGAAAATCAATCTAGAAAAATTACTAGTAAAGCTAATAATAATAATAATAATAATAATTATAATAATAATAAAACTCTTTTTAAATAACTGTCTTAATTACTACTTACTAACATTATCGAATCTATATATAAAATCTATATTATTGTATTATATATATATATATATAAATATATAATAAAAAATCAATTCCAAATTAAGTATATATAAATAAATATATAATAAAAAATAAATTCCAAATTAAGTGTAGCCCGATTTGTTGTTAAAACTTAAAAATAAGGTATTTTAGAATACCTCTTTCATAATATTATTGATTTAAATACCTCCTCTTTCATAATATTATTGATTTAATAATTCTAATACTAATACTAATACTTTTCATGTCATGTCATGGAGACTCGATCTAGCGACCCAGATGAGAGTATTATTTATCCAGACCATCAAGCCAAACGTTATATTTTTCAACTTTTAATAATAAAAGAGAGATTTGTGGGCTGATATGTGTTTCTATCTACCCAGTTCTATCCAAAAAGACCCATTGTACAATTAAATACAATTAAATCCAGCCCTTTTGATAAAAATCGTAATTGTCCTAAAACAAAAAAATTCCGCACCAAAATTTCTCACTCTTTAGCCTCACACTCTCTCTTCTTCCGAAACATTAGGTTAGTTTTTAATTAAAGTTAGTTTAATTCATTATTTTAGTATGTATTAGTTTTAATCGAGTTTATTAGTCTATTTTATCGTTTTTTAAAAACAAAACTATATTAGTTTTAATTGGGTTTATTAGTCTTTTTAAGGGTTTTTTAAAGATAAAATTGTAAAATAAAATGAACTTTATGGAATATTTTTTATTTTTTATTTTATGCCACTTCAAAGAGTGAAAAAACTTTTTAATCTAAAAATAAGGTATTTTAGAATACCTCTAGGTTAGTTTTTAATTAAAGTTAGTTTAATTAATTATTTTAGTAAGTATTAGTTTTAATTGAGTTTATTAGTCTATTTTAGAGTTTTTTTAAAAACAAAACTATATTAGTTTTAATTGGGTTTATTAGTCTTTTTAAGGTTTTTAAAGATAAAATTGTAAATTTTTTTTAACTTTATGGAATAGTTTTAATTTTTTATTTTATGCGACTTCAAAGAGTGAAAAAACTTTTTTCATCTAAAAATAAGGTATTTTAGAATACCTCTAGGTTAGTTTCTAATTAAAGTTAGTTTAATTAATTATTTTAGTAAGTATTAGTTTTAATCGAGTTTATTAGTCTATTTTAGAGTTTTTTAAAAACAAAACTATATTAGTTTTAATTGGGTTTATTAGTCTTTTTAAAGATTTTTTAAAGATAAAATTGTAAAACTATATTAGTTTTAATTGGATTTATTAGTCTTTTTAAAGATTTTTTAAAGATAAAATTGTAAAACTATATTAGTTTTAATTGGGTTTATTAGTCTTTTTTAAAGATTTTTTAAAGATAAAATTGTAAAAACAATTTAACTTTATGGAATAATTTTAATTTTTTATTTTATGCGACTTTAAAGAGTGAAAAAACTTTTTTAATCTAAAAATAAGGTATTTTAGAATACCTCTTTTCATAATTTGATTTAACAATTTTGCTGATCCTTTTGATGTCATGTCGTTGGATCGATCTAGTGACCTGGATCAGAGTTCTATTCTATCCAGACCATCAAGCGAAACCAACGGACGGTTACATAATGGGCTGATATGTGTTTTTATTTATCCTACCCTATAAAAAAGACTCCACCTCCCATAAAACAAAACAATTCCTCCTGAATCAAAAACATTAAACCCTAATTCCTCACTCTTTAGCCTCACATTCCTCACTCTTTAGCCTCACACTCCTTCGAAACACATTTCTCTCAACTGAAATTTCTCTCAACTGAAATTTCTAGCCTCACACTCCCTTTTCTTCCGAAACACATTTCTCTCTCAACCGAATTTTCCGACAATGAAATCTGCTCCGTCGCCGCCGATAGACTCGATCAACGAAAACACAAATGGATAAGTTTGTTGCTTTTAATTTGGTAATTGGACTTTCTATTGGTTTTATGCTTACTCGGTGTTTACGGTCAATTTTTAATTCATTAGGGTCAATAGGGGTCAATTTAGGGTCAATAGGGGTCAATTTTTAATTATTAGGGTCAATAGGGTTAGGAAGTTTGCTCTTATGTTCTATCAAACTTACCCTTAATTAGGGTTTCCCTTAATTAGGGTTTAAAGAAGTCAAATTTAGTTACTATGATTATGATCATGACATTTGCTGTTATATGCTAAATCTCTATTTTACTTACTTCTTCTTTTTTGTTTTTTAGTTCTCAAACGAGAATTAAACTGCTTACTTAGGGTTTTGAAAAGTGACTTATTAACTATATAGGGTGAGTAGGTTGTTGGAAAGCTAATTTGGGTTTGAAAGGGTAACTTTTTTTTTATTTAGGTATTAACTTCATTGTTCCTTCTCTCTCTAGAACTAACTCGGAGAAGCTACAATTTCTGTACTAAATCCACAACTTATTATCTCAATTTACTGCAGGTGCATTCATAAAAGACTTCTACAATGTCGAATGTTAGAGGCCCACCTTCCTCATACGAGGAAGACAAAGCTTGCAAACAGAGAGCCTAGTTGTTTATATATATATATATATATATATATATATATATATATATATATGAGTGTATGGGATGGGTTGTAAATCGGTGATTATATTTGGTTTGTAAAATCACAAGAAGAAAAGTCTTTTAGCTTTTGTTAATATTACAAATTGGAGATCTTAATTTGTTAATTTTTCACTTTGATATAGTACATGGTTTAATTATATATACACATGACCATTGTATATGGGTTAATTTATATAGTTTATTTTGGGATATTATGTATTTTTAAGAGAATCTTAATTAAAAAATATGACATAATAGTTAGTTTTAATTAAAATTTTAAATTAAAATATTGGATAATAGTGGTTTTTAAGGCAAATTTTAAGTTAAAATATTTAATTCGGCATTTTTTATTCAAATTTTTTCAATAATTTGTTTGGATATTATTTGGTTTAATCTTTCTCTCTTAAAATTTAATTTTTAAAGAAGACAAAGATTTTAATTAAATAAATTAAACTAGATTGATAAAATAAAAAAATACGAAGATTTTAATAAAATAAATTAAAAATTATGGAGATTGTAATTAAATAAATTAAACCATATGAACAAAAACAGGATGTTAAATAAATTTCCCCCAAGGGGGTAGCAGAGTTGATTGAGTATGACATTCTTATAACTAAAAGGTCATGAGTTCGAGTCCCTCTACATACGCTTTCTCGGCTGAGCATGTCACCTTGTGTGGTTTACCTTCACCTTGTGTGACCTTGTGTGGTTTACCTTCACCTTGTGTGGTTTACCTTGTGGCGTTTTGCAGGCTATCGCGTCAGACTGAGGGTTTACCCTGTGCGCACTCATTGCACTCTGAGTAGCGGCTGCGGGTTCCCTCCGAAAAAAAGATGTTAAATAAATAAATTACATTATAACTCAAATTCAAAATTACGTATATAAAAACTTACATATATTATTAGTTACATATATTATTATAGTGAGTACATTTATTTATTTATTTTAGTTATCAAATTTGTTAAACGAATATATATATAAACATATGTTTTAATTTATTTCAATAGAATAATTTATTTATATTATAAATTATGTTTGATACAATTTTGATTTTATTTCCATAATTTTTTATATAAATATTGATTTTTTTTTCCATATTTAGAAAAAAAAATACAGATTTGATTTTATTTCATCTATTTTCAAAAATATATATTACATAATAAATTTAATTTTGTTATATTTAATTTTTTTAAATATTATTTAAGATAATATATTAAAAAATATTAAGATTATTGTTAAATTTTATTTTTATATGTAATAAATAATATATTAAGATATATTACAAATGAATGACTATAAATGTATATAGTGAGACAAACATTTTTCTAAACGATAATTTAAAATTGATAATGAAACCATTTTACAACGAATGAATCACATCGAATGAATTTTATAAAATTTTGTTTCGCCCGTTTATTTTGATTGCTGGATTCGATAGGTACTTGTATGAACATTTTTATTTTATTTAATTTAAATATATATATATATATATATATATATATATATATATATATATATATATAATTATTATAAATAAAATAAAGTTTGATTTTTATCGAACATGAAGTTTTATTTAGATTCCTTTTTAAATAATCTACGATGAATACTAAATCATCTGATTCATACATCAAGTTCATATTAGATGTTATTTAAGAGCATAATTTTTTTTTCTTTTAACTTCGTGTCATATTAAACTGATTAGGGTTTCTAAATATAAAATATCAAGTATTAGTAAAATAAAAATGGGAAAATGTTATTTATGTTTGTGTTATTTATATTTGAATCGACAATTCTTTTTAATAAAAACAACACAAGAACTACAAATTTTAAAATCTGTTGAATCCGATCATAACCTCGACATCAATTGTAAAAGAAATCAAATTCAAGACTACAAAATAATTAAACTTCAACATGATCCTAAAAATGTTTTAATGAAAAAAATATATTTCAAAATTCAACCATAATTTTGAAAAAAAAAACAAAAGGATTTAAAAAGTTAAAAAATATTTAATATTAATTATAATTTAAAATTTCATATTAACTATCCTAATTACTACTTACTAACATTATCTTATATATATTCAATCAATGTATTATTTATATTATATATATCTAAAAATAAATTATATATATATATATATATGATATAAATGAATATATAATTCTATATTATTGTCTTTTAAAATTAATATTATATATATAATTATATATATATATATATTACTTCATAATTTCCTTAATAATTTAAATTTTAATAATAAAAAAATCAATTCCAAATTAAGAGTTCGCTGAGTGTTCCCGATACCATATTAAATAATACCATATTAAATAATATTAAGTATCCCTGACCAATTAAATTCATTTGTTGTTTTCTTTTTATAAAACAAATATAGAGTACATCTTTTTATAATATTATTTATCAAATAATGCTGATACTTTCCATGTGATGTTATAGAGGCTCGATGTAGCGACCCGATGCGAGTGATATTTATCGAGACCACATTATATTTTTGAACTTTTGATAATAAAAGGGAGACTTACATAACAGGGCTAATATGTGTTTCTGTTTACCCAGTCCTATCCAAAAAGACCCATTTTACAAATAAATCAAGCCATTTTGAAAAAAATGTAGTTGCCCTAAAACCAAAAAATTCCGCATCAAATCAAAAATATTAAGCCCTAATTTCTCACTCTTTAGCCTCACACTCTCTCTTCTTCCAAAACACTAAAACACAAGTTTCTCTCTGAAATTTCTCTCACAACAACATTGACATAACATTCTCAACAACATTGGCATTTCTCTCTCAACCGAATCTTCCGACAGTGAAATCTGCTCTGTCGTCGCCGATATACTCTCTCCATCGACGAAAACACAAATGGGTAAGTTTGCTGCTTTTAAATTGGTAACTGGATTTTCTATTGGTTTTATGCTTATTCGGTGTTTACGGTCAATTTTTAATTCATTAGGGTTAATAGGGTTAGAAAGTTTGCTCTTATGTGTCAAAGATCCATTTAACGAACCTGTTCTCCCTCTCATATAGTGCTTGAACAGTTCATGCCCCTTTTATCCTAAAATCGAGTACTTGGTACTTTGCTAGGGCTTATTTCTATCAAACTTTTATTTCTATCAAACTTACCCTAATTGATTTAGTTAGTATGATTATGACATTTGCTTTTATATGCTAAAGATTTATTTTACTTACTTCTTTTTTGTTTGTTCTCAAACCAGATTAAACTGATTTGGAATTCTGGATGACTATTTATGACTAATTTCTATATAACTATGCTTACTTAGGGTTTATAAAAGTGACTTATTAGCTATATAGGGTGAAGCTAATTTGGTTTAAAAAGGTAACTTTCTTTTTATTTAGGATGGGTTGACTTTAGTGTAGGTTTCACATCTATTCCTTTTAAAAAATACTTTTGGTTGTTGGTTGGATACTTTTGCTCATTGTAGCCACTCAAATCCATAGTATGGGTTGATTTAAGTTGATTTAAACTGTTTTTGGGTTTTTATGTATTGGATTTATAGTTGATTTTTTTTGTATTTTTGGGTATTTAGGTTTATGGGATTTTAGATTTTTCTTGAATGTTAGAGTGAAAAGTGATAGGGAGAGAGAGGGAAGTAGAAAATGAGGTTGTTGAAAAAATTAAGGCTTTTATATCTAGGGGCATTTTCGTAATCACAAAATCAATGAAAAAATGAGAATTGGTGTCTCACTATAAAATAACGGGGTCTTGATTCAACCGTGTCCTAACAAAATTGATCTTTCACATCCCAATTACAAGTAATTTTACACTTGGAACATAACCCATTTTTTTTAAAACAAGTTTATTCAACACAAAAATGCACATAAATTCGCAATAACAAAAAAATAGTGCTTCGCACCCCATCAACACTTATTTTCACAAAAACAAGTTGTACTTTTTTTCTCACACAATCGGACTTATTTCACAACCCGATTATACATAATTATACAACAAAAAAATCTAAAAAATATTTCATAGATCTAATTTTATTTATCTTAAAAAATAAAACAAATACTATTTTTAATTTTTTAATAAATAAATAGTTAAAAATATAATAATAAAAATAAGAAGAAAGAGAAAACCGTAAAAATATATATAATTTTGTATCGAAGTTCTAGAGCATATGATCAATATGTTCTCAAATCCAATAGGTTATTGCCATGGCCCAATGATACATATTTTTGTCATTATGGACGTGTGTGTATATATATATATACATATACGTACTTCTTGCAAATAAGTTAACTAGCGAATCCCGTTCAAAACTAAATACTGATTAATCTTTTTGGAATCCACCTATCTGCTGTTTTGAACCTATTTTGTGATGCTACGATAGTGTAGAGGTATCAAATTGAAAACTGAGTACAATTTTGAGTTGGACAATATTTAGTTTCTTAACTATTTATACTGATTATAAATAGTTTTTCATGATTTTTTTATTATTTATTTTGGATACCGTTTAGTTCATTCTTTATTTATTTTTGATAAAATTAATTTTTTAAATTAATAAGATAGAGTGGCAGATTTTGAAAAGGGAGACTTACCTATAAAGATCTGTTACACAAACCTATTACCAATAAAAACCTAAAATAATTCACAAATTTCCTTCTAAAATTATCCCCGATATAAATATCAGTTTTGAAATACCTATAACGTTTTTCTCCCTCTCCCTCTCCAATCTCTAACTTTCTCTCCCTCCTGACTCTCTAACATTCCGACGACAAATTCATTCCGATTACAACTACGATCAGAATTTCAACAACGACAAATCAGTAAGTTTTATACTGTTTTCTTAAAAAAAAAAAAGTTTGATTCTAGCCATTCTAGAAACCTAGGGTTTTATTAAAACGATTTAGTGATAAAGTTTATGTTCTATGTGAATTCATCCGTTTGTGATGTTAAATCTTCTTCACCTGTTTCCAGTTTGTTTTTCAGTGACCGTAATTCAGTAACTTCACTCGTTTCCAGTTTGTTTTTCCAGTGATAAACACTGCTTACTCATGTCTCGCTTTCACGAGACACGAGACGCTGTAGAAACTGCTTAAACAAATTGCAATTTCGTATACAGATAGCCTTACTAATGTTACTGCAATTCAGACCTGTTTTTGTGACATTTGTATAGGTTTCGCAGCTATTATTGGCTATAATTGCAGGTATTTATATAGGTTCCGCGTCTACCAGTGTTTTTTGGTTATAGATCTCCTTAGGTTTCGCATCTATTAGTGTTTCAGTCCATTGACATTAACATAGGTTTTGCAGCTATCATTTCCCATAATTGCAGGTTGTTATAGGGTTTCACATCTATGAGTGTAACTGCTTAATATTTTACCAGTATATTTTGGTTATAGATCTCCTTAGGTTTCACACCTATCAGTATTTCAGTGAATATTTATTAACATAGGTTTCACATCTATCTATTTAACACAAGTGTTAACATTCTCAAAGATTGCGCATCTATCACGTTTATAATGGTTTCAAATTTTCATACGTTTTGCATCTATCACTTATCTAACTTCCATAATTTTTGCATCTATCACAGTTGATCTATTTTTCTCATTTATTGCTTTTACAAGTAAAATGGCACCAAAAACATGTTTCTACAAGTCCAGCCTCTTTGCACTGTTAAAACAGATGGAAGAGACAAAAGTGAGGCAAGAACATATAGAAGCAGCAAAGAAGATACCCTTTTACTCACTTTTAAAGGCAGCCTATGATCTTCGAACAAAGACGACTGCATACAAAACGCACTAGGATGTAATTGAACAGATAACAATGACATATAATGACAAAAAGAACATTTAAATTGAGGGAAAAGTTTTTACAACTTACAAACCATTACATAAAGATCATATTTGGTTTAAAACATGGAAATGAAATTATGCCACTACAAGCCAAGAGTTTTGAACCTACGTTTTTTTAAATTATAAGACGAAGAAAAATCAAGGATAACAAAGAAGTATTTTTCTCATAAGACCTCAAGAAAATTTGATGAAAGCCGAGCAAAACCAGTCACTAACAAACTGATAAAGGTTTGCGATTCAAACTTTCTTATATTTTTGCACTCTTTTCATATTGCATAGGTTTCTCATCTACTACTTTTTCTTTACTTTAAAATTTGCATAAGGTTCTGCATTTATCTCTTTAATCTGCTTCACATTAAACTAGGTTTCGCATCTACAAAGTTAGACCTGTTTAAAATGTGTTACGCATCTACTTATATTAACACATATTTCGCTTATTGTTTTACCATTTACATGGGTTCCGCATCTATCTTTTTAACTCTCCTTTCACATTTAATAGGTTTCGCAACTATAACTTAAATGTGTTTGACTTTAGCGTAGGTTTCACATCGATTGATACAAATATTTTCCTTTATGATGTGTTTTGCAAGATTCGAGGTTAACACGTAACAAGTTTGGACATGTGGGGTCATCCAACTTCAGTTGATCAACATTTAATTTTTAACAAGTTTGGACCTGTAGGGTCTTCCAACTTCGGTTGGTCAACATTAAATTTTTAATAAGTTTAGACCTGTAAGGTCTTCCAACTTTGGTTGGTGAACATTTAATTTTTAACAAATTTGGGCATGTGGGGTCTTTTAACTTTGGGTGGTCAATATTTAGTTTTCAAAAAGGTTGGACTTGTGGGGTCTTCTAATTCAACAGTTAATGTTTATCAGTTCGGATAATAACTAGGCTTACATTGATTTCAGAAATTGACCACTTCTGATTAAAGATTAAAACTTGATTGTTAAATAGACAAGAAAAAAAACTGAGTCAAGATATTAATATAATGACCGCAGTGTTTCAGAAACAAAAAAGTGGGCGCGATCACAAAAACTACATGGCCTGAACGACAAAAAATCCCTTATAACAAAATGTAAAAATAATAAAATAACAGAAACACTCTCCAAATCCTCCATGCATCCTCACTGCTACTGTAACTCTAGCGGGACAATCCTTCTTAGGTACCAATAGTCAGTGAGAACTAAGTTTCGGGTCCATGAACCTTTCCTGAATCTCCAAAATCATTGTCACTTTGGCATTGGCTTCCTCAGTTGTCATTGTCTCGAGATATTACGAGGTGAAAGTATTGAATATGACTTTATTCTCTTTCACCAGTTTAACTCAGAGAGTTTCAAGAGCTTTGGCCTTGCCCTTTTGAGCTTGGATTTTAAAAGAAGCCAACTCTTGGATAGCCTGATCTATTTTCTTTTGGACCGCCTTTTTGCCGACCAACACACATTGACACGTTTTTCGTGTTTCACCATTCCTATTTACCAAGTTTTCTCTTTTTCCTCGACCTCGGTGAAAAACAATGTTTGCCCATGGGTTAACACGGTCAACCCGCTCTTGCATGTAGACATCCTTCTCCAATACGTAAATGTCATTATACTTAAGATAATCTTCCAATTCAGATGTCCGAAGCTTTTCCTAGGACAACTTTCTCCTTAATCTTTTCGCTTTCCTATTTGTCTTGATAATATGCGCTAACATGTGGTACAATAAACAAGCGTATGTATCTGATCGACTCGATATAAATGACCCAACATGCAAAGAATCATTTGATCAGTCTCGGTCGTTCGGGCTGCCATCTTGGAGATGGGAAGCATAGATAATTGATTATATGGTAACACAAGAGGTTCCGCGGGATATCACTTCATTTGTGTGCTCTGGTTGATCAACAAGCTGCTCCCGATATGGATTTTGAGCCACTATAGCGGTGTGTGATTCCTTTAAGTTCACCTTGGAATTTCTCTCTTCAATTTGTTTGGTCTCAGGTTGGTTAAGAATTTGGTCATCCTTTTCTTTGACACCGTCTTTACCCTTTATCAACCCTGCGTCTAATGAATTGTTTTTCTTTACATGAGGATCTGAGCCTCTATATTGTTCCAACAAAGTAGGAATGGTTTCTTGCTTGTTTGTGGGGGTCTCGGACAGAGGAGTGACTTCAACTTTGGATTTTCTCTTCTTAGCCACATGTGTCTTTGTTGCTGCTCTTTCGTCTGCCAATATCACCTTCATCTTCTCCTACCGAGGTTCGTTCTTCTTGGTAGCCTCGCCCACTTTATAACCCCCAATTTCAGCAACATCAACATTTGTAACTATTGTTTTAGGATCAACAATTTAGACGACTATTTTAGTTGGTTCGAGATCCTCTGTAGAAATTATTTTTGGTCGTTGATTGGGCGCTCATTTTCTCTTGGGAAGTAAAACTCGCACATCAGGAGAGTGTAATTTATTAATCAAAGTGGCGGGTTTAGGAGGAATCATCGGCTGCTCTTCACTTTAGTCATCTTCTGCGGAGCGCCAAAGATGTTTGTTGATGAGGTTCACAAGAATGAAGCACTGATGAAACTCATTCGGCCAGTTTTAGCACGTCGGTGAACAATACCAGCTTTATCTCTTTCACCGACAACGACGTCTCTCATTGGGTTGGGAAATAGATATCGACACAAGATATAATTCCTCAACTCCTCTTCAAGTCCGACATCTCACATGGGTAAAATACAGGTACTTGCCAATATACATAATGGTTATGTGTTGTCTTGCCAAACCACTCTAATAGCTTTCCAAGACCGCGACTACTTCTGAGGTTAAGGCTTCTTCATGCTCGCAAACCTCATGAATTTCGGTTGGGTCGGTAATTAATTCTTTACCTTTCATGCGATGCCAAAATTTTGCACGCGTGAGTCAGCTCTGGTATCGCAGGGAGTGTCGGGGGTTGGTTTTTGCGTTTTGGAGATCGAGGCTTTAGTCTTTGTAGTACATTTGGAGACAGCCAATTCTTTGATGGAGGTTGTAGTAGTAACGCGAATAGTACCCACCTCAGTTGGGGTTTTTATAGTAATTAATATATCTCCAGTTTGAGAAAAAATAGAAGCACTAACAATGGTAATAGTTTAAGTGCTAGCTTCGGTTGACCTGTTCGTCGCGATGGTCTGGTCTTCGGGCTGAGATGCCCTGCATTGTGCTACCCATTTTATAGTGGTAGCGGTGTTAACACTAGTTGAGACACTACTCATGTTTGAATTTATCCTTACGTACTCGAATTCGTCTTTGTGTGATGATTTAGAGCTAGAATCCCCCATGGTTATGAAGCGTGACTTCAAGGCGAATTCCTAGAGACTTGGCGGGTTAGTGTTGGTGATTGTTTGAGTTCTGAAGTCCTTTCAGTGGTTGAAGTCTGGGTTTGCATAGGATGTGTGTTTTACTTGGACTGACGTGTGGTTGCATGAATGGATGAGGTCGGAATAAAGACAAAAGAAAGGTTTCTTTAAATAAACATTTTTTGTTAGGGTCAAAGTCCCCGTATGAAATGGTTTGGAAAGATTCATTTGGGGAATTATCAATCACTCTTGTTGCTCGGTATTCTTCGGCTCTATTAGTGTTAGAAAACCAATCAAGAGCACTGAATATTTTCTCATAAACTAAGGCAAGGATACGCTCTATCTCTAGGAAAGTCGAGGCACTAGACTCTTTCTCTAGAAATTGTTTCAAAGTTATTTATAAGGCGATGAGGAGTATTTATAAAGGATTTCTTTATCCAATAGATATATACATGAAAGTGGAAATGATTCTGCTTCAGGAAGGTTAAGAGTCGTTTTTCAAACGTTTGAATGACATGCTCTAGATAACCAGAGGACACGTAAGATTAAGAGACGAGTAGTATAAAAATGATAGGGTCAGAAATCTTCACGGATGGTTGCTTTGAGAGGGTTAGAAATCTTCGAGGGTCACTTCTGACCAAATACAAATACCTTATTTTTACCTTTGACTTAGATGTTTTAACATAAATATATTTATTACTTTTTTATTTATTAATTTGTATTGAATTTGTTAATTTATAATGGTTAATGGGTTAAATAGGCTTTTCGGTCTTTGGGCTTGGCCCGTGATAATGATTGGGCCAGTGAGGCCCATTAACCCAAAATCAATCGATAAAGACTTTTTAAGATGGTATTTAATTTAGATGGGACTTTATCTCTCTAAACAATAACTAAAGCAACTCTATTTTCACTCTACTTTTTATCCTATATTTATTACACCTTTATCATATTACCTAAATACCCTCTGAACTATATTTATCCATATCATATTTGCGACCACAGTAGGAGAATAAGTACCAGAATAGTCGAATCCAAAACCTAGCATAAAAAGATTTGCCTTTGGAACTCTTTAAATGATGGATTATGAGGTGCAAATAGACCATCTTTTAGAGAATGGGGGAGTTAGGATCGAAGAAGAGCATGTTCACACATCACATGTAAATAACAAAACTGAAGAAATGCTTTTCTTGTAAGAGGAGCGAGATCAGTTGCCAGGAGAAATCGAGGCTTTGAGAGCCCATAGATAAGCCGAGAAAGATCTGGCGTGAAGGATTCTGTTAGAGTATAAAACATTTGATGAGCCAAATGATAATCCACAGCTCAATCTGGGTGCCAAGATGACCAATCCCTTAAAGCATATCAAGCTTCTAAAAAATCACCAAGCCAAACATTATTCTAGCACTTTGGAGTGTACGAAGGGTTTTACGACAGAGTCGTAAATTTCCTCATCCTCTTCGAGCAGTAATCATTATCATAAGAAATAAAAAGAAATCCACCGATAGAAATATCGATCTAAGGAGAATTTGAAAAAATACCACAAATATAGTAAGCATGATTCTTCAGGAAAGAAAATGAACCGAAAGGGTAAAGATAAAAAGAAAGAATATCAGGGAAAAATGAAGAGGTTAGCCAATCATAGCATATATCGATTATTGAGTGATCAATTCGTTGTTCAGTCTGAACCATGGATTTTTTCCACTTCTAATGAGGCACAATTGGAGGCAATCGTCTTTATCAGCGAAAATCATGTCCGAACATTTACATATGCTCTCTCATATCTAAAAAATGATGGGAGCCAAGATCCAGATAACCATCTTGAGCACTTTAAGAATTTTATTATGAGTTTTGATGATGATGACAAGTTACTATGTATAGATTAATGTCAAACCTTCAAGGATAGTGTCTTGAAGTGGTATAATAGGATTACCCCAAGGGCCGATCAAGAACTTTGATATGTTCAAGATGGCATTCCAAATACATCTTGTAGGAATAAAAGAGCTTAGAGCAAATGGAGACACTATAATTCATTATTGGCAATACCCCACTAAAACTTTAAAAGATTATACTCAATGTTTTATGCATACCAAAGATAGCAAGGCGGACTACTTCCAATAAATAGTTATCGTTTCATTTAGACAAGGGTTGTTAGCTCGTCGGTTGGCCAATGAAGTTACCCGCAGAACTTGGGGTGGTTTATTAAACCAAGTGGAAAATAAAATCATAATTGAAGAAATTAATAGATTAAGAAAGTCACATCAACCTAGACTTGCCCCTTCCAACTCTATTTATACTAGTGGCCAATCACTAGCTACCGTTAGTAATATTTCGAAGAATTCTGAACAATGTTCTTATCAACCTAGATCAAGTCAATATATGAAAGAACCACATTTCATACCTAAAGGAAATCAATTAATTCAACCTAGCCATTTTACAGAACTAATAAAAAATGTTGCGATAATAAATATCATATTAAAGAATTTTGTGCAATTTCAAAGTCCTCCACCCATTCAGACTCCGATGGAAAATCGAAACACACAATTATCTAAATATCACAATGATGTGGGACATGATACCAAGGATTACTTTGAAGCAATAAATACAATCATTAATCGAGAATGGGAAGCTAGCGACTTTTGTTAAATCACAAGTTGGTAATAGATTGTAGCCAAGCACAAGTGTGGTGCATGCAACTTTACCTATTGTCCGAAGACAAGCCATATAAGCTCCCAAATAGGAAAATACAATGCTAATTATTGAGAAGTTCGATGTACATTCAGAATATTTGAATCTTGAATCCTGATCGGGGTCGAGTGAATATGGTGTGTGAGAATGGTGGAAGGCTTTCCAAGTTTTATCATTTCTTTGAGTCATTGACTACTTTCAGATGGGATACGGTGACAACTCTGTCAAGTGGTTAGCCTAACCGCATAGTTAAATGGGAAGATATCCGTATATTTGTATCAAAATCCAAATTCATTCATAGTTATCGGTGAAGATATAGTTAAAAAATATTATTAGGTCACATGAGGACGTTGTGGTGATTGGGGTAACTACTGAGGGAACAGAAATCCAAAGGATTTTGATTGATACATGTAGCTCAGCTAATATTTTATTTTTTCCACCTATAGTTTAATGAAGAACCCGTTGCTATCCTCTGATTGAATAGAACCATACTGGGGTTATAGGAAATTCTGCTGAAGTTATTGGGGAATTCGAAGAAGAAAGTTTCCTTGCCAATGGGCCATTCAAAAAGATTGTGAGAGTTTTGTTTGTGGTGGTTGATTGTTCGACCTTTTTACTGCTATTTTTGCCAACTTGGCTATCAATGATGCATGATATTGCATCAACGGTTCACTAGTGCTTGAAATACGTTGTTGGAGGGCATTTAGGATTTTCCGGAGTAGTCAAGCTAGATGATTCAAGAGAGACTCCTAGTGCAGTTTTTCTAATTAAGAAGATTGAATTGAACAATTTTATAGATGGAAAAGGCGTTGGAATTGGAACTAAATTATCATCGGAATTGAACGAGATGTTGTTGTCCGTCTTATCTAAGAATTCGCATGTATTCAACTGATATAATGAAGATGTAACAGGCGTACCAGCTAGCATCATGCTCCATAAGTTATTGTGTGATCCGACGTGGGCCTGGTGATACAGAGAAGAAAAGATTTTTCTAAATAAAAATCTGAAGATATTGTTAAAGAGGTAGACTGACTAACAAAAGTGAGGCATATTCGGGAATCTCAATTTCCATTGTGGACTGCAAATCTAATACTTGTAAAAAAATAAAAATAGAAAATGGTGAATGTGTATTGATTTCACAGACCTCAACATGGCCTGTCCAAAGGATCCTTTCCTTGTCCCTTGAATATATGAGTTAATAGATTTCACTTATGGCAATAAGTTGTTATCTTTTATGGATGCATTTGCTAGGTACGATCATATAAAAATAGATCTGAAGGACCAGAATCATACTACATTTATCACTGACAACGGGATGCATTGTTATAAGGTAAATCCTTTTAGTTTGAAGAATGTTGGGGCTACTTACCAACCTTTAGTGAACAAAGCGTTTGCCAATCAGATTGGGAGAAATGCACAAGTTTATATTAATGATATGATGATAACGAGTTTAAGGGAGGAGGATCACTTGCTTGATCTCAAAGAAACTTTCTCCAATTCAGAAACAATAAATTTAAAGTTGAATCTGGAGAAACGCACTTTTGGCGTACGATCCTGGATCACTTGTTTGATCTCAAAGAAACTTTCTCCAATTTGAAAGCAATAACTTTAAAGTTGAATCTAGAGAAACACACTTTTGGCATACGATCCTGGATCACTTGTTTGATCTCAAAGAAACTTTCTCCAATTTGGAAGCAATAAATTTAAAGTTGAATTTAGAAAAACGTACTTTTGGCGTATGATCCTGATTTTTTTAGGGTATGTCATAAATGAGAAATGAATTCAAGCTGACCCATCATAATTGGATGCATTGTTGGTATGGAGCATCTCAGATCCACAAAAAAGGTCCAGGTGTTGACTGGCATGCTGCCGGATTTAAAAAGGTTTATATTAAGGTCATTATATAATTGTGCATAGTTCTTTCAAGTGTTAACAAATTATAAAGATTTCAATTGATCCCCAACTTGTGATGAGGCTTTCCTCAAAATCAAGAAACATCTATCTTCAACCAAAAAATTATTTATTCAGTGATGAGAGAAAGTATTTATGTTTATTTGACAGTATCAAACTATGTAATAAGAGCAGTGCTGGTTCGGGAAGTTGATAATTATCATCGCCCCATTTATTATGTTAGTAAGAGTGTGTTGGATGCAGAAAAGAGATATATAAAGTTCGAATAATTAGCTTTAGCCTTAGTAACAGCAGCGAGAATGATGAGACCCTACTTTCGAGCACATTATATAACTGTTCGAATTTCTTTTCCACTCAAAAGTTTGCTATAAAAACCTGATGTATCTGGTCGAATGACCAAGTGGTTTGTAGAACTGAGAGATTATGATATCGATTTCGCTCCTCAAATTGCAATCAATGCAGGAGTTGTGGTAGATTTCCTAGTTGATTTTCATTCTGAGCGAATGAAATCTTTTATAGATAAGCATGAGAAAGAATGGTTAGTCCAAACAGAATGAGGATTTAGTTTAATGGGTTGCGGGGTCGAAGTTTGTTTATTTTCCCCTTTTGGAGACTCAATGTACCAAGCACTACGTTTTAGTGTCAAAGATTCAAACAACAAGACGGAGTAAAAGCATAAATAGCTAGGCTAAAACTTACCAAATATGTGGTTCCAAAAAAGTTCGATTAATAAGTGACTCCCAACTGCTCATATACCAAGATCAAGGGAAATCTGAAACGAGAAAAGAACAGTTTATGAAATTTTTGCAAGTATTTAAAAGAATTTTTTGCCTTCTTTAAATGTGTAAAGTATGAGCATATGCCAAGTGCTGAAAATCCGATTGGTGACTCTTTAGCTACTATTGCATAAACAGAAGCATATCCTTGGATTTTGATACAAGAATGCCCTTCCATAACATCAATATGTTTTGGTTTCAAGGATTCAAGCAGCAAAACGAACTAGAAGTGGAAATAACTAGGCTAAGACTTGCCATATATGTGGTTCCAAAAAAGTTCGATTAATAAGTGAGTCCCAGGTGCTCATACACCAAGCTCAGGGGAAATCTGAAACGAGAAAAGAATAGTTTATGAAATATTTGTAAGTATTTAAAAGATATTTATGCCTTATTTAAATTTGTAAAGTATGAGCATATTCCAAGGGCTGAAAATTTGATGGGTGACTTTTTAGCTACTATTGCATACACAAAAGCATATCATTGGATTTTGATACAAGAATCCCCTTTCATAACAGCAACCTCAAAAGTTAGGTTTGGGATTGAGGAATTTTTAAAAGTTTCTACTATAACAAACCATGATTGGATGCATGAAATCCAAGAATTTATTATTAAAGGAAGTCTTCCCAATGACAAAAGTGTAGCTAAGAAATTGAAATTTAAAGCATATAATTTTTTGGTTTTAAGGTAGGTCTTTTATAACAAATCTATTAGTATGCATCTATTACGTTACCTCAGATCCAATGAGTCCAAAGTAATCTTATTTGAATTACATTATGGAGAAGGCTCTACCCATTGTGGCTACAAATATTTGACTAGAAGGGTCTTGCTAGCAGGAGATAATTGTTCATTCATCATGATGGCTACTAAAAAGCTAGTTAAAAATGTGATCCATGCCAAAGATTTGAAAAGGCAATACATGTACCAATAGTTCCTACAAAATCAATATTTGAAGTAATGTCATTTGATAGATGAGGGCTTGATCTGGTGGGACCTCTGTCAATGGAATCCGGAGGGTGTGGAACCATTATATTAGAGTTGAATTGTTTTTCTAAATGTGTAGAAGTTGTGCCTATTTCCGAAACTACCTCTAAATAAGTAATCAAGTTTATCATTTTCAACATATGTTATATTTTTGAAATTTCGAGAAGTATTACAACATATAATGGTCCTCAATTTGATAATAGAGACATTTTTTTTTTACTTCTATAAGAATTCAACATTATTTCTCTTTACCAAGACTGACGTTATATTTTTCAACCTTTAAAAATAAAAGGGAGACTTACATAACGGGGCTGATATGTGTTTCCATTTACCCAGTCCTATCCAAAAAGACTCATTTTACAAATAAATCCAGCAAAGTAATTGCCCAAAAACAAAAAAAATTTGCCCCAAATCAAAAACATTAAGCCTTAATTTCTCACTCTTTAGCCTCACACTGTCTCTTCTTCCGAAACACTGAAACACGTTTCTCCCAATTGAAATTTCTCTCACAACAACATCGACATAACGTTCTCAACAACATCGAAATTTCTTTTTCAACCGAATCTTCCAATAGTGAAATCTGCTCCGTCGCCGCCGATAGACTCTCTCCATCGACGAAAACACAAATGGGTAAGTTTGCTCCTTTTAAATTGGTAATTGGATTTTCTATTGGTTTTATGCTTACTCGGTGTTTACGGTCAATTTTTAATTCATTAGGGTCAATAGGGTTAGGAATTTTTCTCTTATGTGTTAAAGATCCATTTAACGAACCTCTTCTCCCTCTGATATAGTGCTTGAAAAGTTAAACCAAAGAATTCTTGGTTCATGCCCCTTTTATCCTAAAATAGGGTACGTGGTACTTTCCTAGGGCTTATTTCTATCAAACTTACCCTTAATTAGGGTGTAAAGAAGTCCGATTTAGTTACTATGATCATGACATTTGCTGTTATATGCTAAATCTCTATTTTACTTACTTTTTTTTAGTTCTCAAACCAGGATTAAACTGCTTTGGAATTCTGGATGACTATTTATGACTAATTTCTATAGAACTATGCTTACTTACGGTTTAGAAAAGTGACTTATTAACTATATAGGGTGAGCAGGCTGTTGTAAAGCTAATTTGGGTTTAAAAGGGTAGCTTTTTATTTAGGTATTAACTTCATTGTTCTATGTTAAAGCTACATTTGAATTGTCCCTTTCTCTCTCCAAAACTAACTAGAAGAAGCTACAATTTCTGTACTATAGAAGCAAATAAATCCACAACAAAAGCTAGATTCTGTTGTCTGCGGGGTTATGGTTTGTGCATTCATAAAATATTTCTACAATGTTGGAGGCCCACCTTCTTCATACGAGGAAGACAAAGCTTGTTTGAGCCAAAATATTTCACACAATATTAAATAATGAATATAGTTGTTTGTAAAAATATATGAATGTAGTTGTTTGAAATATTACTTTGAAGAAATATACTTTGTGTTTGTATACGGTTTGTAAATTCACGGGAAGATAAATCACAAGAATAAAAATCACATGAGTAAATTTCTAAGGAACTAAAGACCTTAAAAATAAGTGAAATAAGTTGTATTGTCTTTCTCTTTGTGTTTATTTCATTACTTAGTATTGGAAAAGTCTTTTAGCCTTTTTAATATTACAAATTGGAGATCTTAATTTGTTTTTTAAGTTTGATTGAGATTGTTTCATTTGATGAAACTTTGGTGGTTTTTTTTTCTAATTGTTTATCATTATGATAAACAACACCCGCCACCCCTATTTGTCTTCTTCTATTGTTCTATATTACTGATTTGATTTTAAAAGTTAATGGATAATTGTTTATCAAGGAGAGATTTTAATTAAATAAATTAAAAAGAAAGAGAAAATGAAGAATAGAAATTAAAAAAGACGAAGATTTTAATTAAATAAATTAAACAAGATTGATAAAAAGAGGAATACGAAGATTTTAATAAAATAAATTAAAAATTATGGAGATTGTAATTAAATAAATTAAATCATGTGGACAAAATGAAGAACAAGATGTTAAATAAATATTACCAAAAAAAGGATATTAAATAAATAAATAATATTATAACTCAAATTCAAAGTTACATATATAAAAATTTACATATATTATTGAGTACATTTACTTATTTTTTTTATCAAATTTGTATTTAATTCAATCATATCTTTTAAAATATTTTTAAAGTATATTTTAAATAACAATTTTCACTTTATTCTTTTATATTTATTATAATATTTTTTTAATTACCAATATATTGTGATTTGCATTTATAAAATAATTAATTTTATTTTTAAATATGATATGTTTCAAATTATTTCAATAAAATAATTTATTTATATTATTCATTTTGTTTGATACAATTTTGATTTTATTTCCATATTTTTTTTAATATAAAAAAGCGATTTTATTTCCATATTTTAAAAAAATCTTTTACATTTGATTTTATTTCATCAATTTCAAAAACACATTTTTTGATTTTGTTATATTTTATTTATAAAATATTATTTAAAATAATATATTAAGAAATATTAAGATTATTGTTAAATATTATTTTTATATGTAATAAATAATATATATTGGAAATACCTTAAAGTAGTTTTATATAGTGAGAGAAACAAATTTTTAAATGATACTATAAAATTGATAATAAAACAATTTTACGATGAATGAATCATATCGAATATATATATATAATCCTTTAATAATTTCAGTATTTTAATATGTTTCTATTCAGTCTCGCGATTCAATTAAAGTAAAGTTCCTTTTTATTAATTTGAAAAAGGAAAATCAATCTAGAAAAATTACGAGTAAAATATCGTAGATTGAAGCTAATAATAATAATAATTATTATTATTATAATTATAATAATAATAAAATTCTTTTTAAATAACTGTCTTAATTACTACTTACTAACATTATTGAATCTATATATAAAATCTATATTATTGTATTATATATATATATATATTCAATCAATGTATTATTTATATTATATCTATCTAAAAAGAAATTATATATATATATATAAATAAATATATAATAAAAAATCAATTCCAAATTAAGTCTCGCTGAGTATTCCCAATTTGTTGTTAAAAATAAGGTATTTTAGAATACCTCTTTTATAATATTATTGATTTAATAATGCTAATACTATCCAGCCAAACGTTATATTTTTCAACTTTTAATAATAAAAGAGAGATTTGTGGGCTGATATGTGTTTCTATTTACCCAGTTCTATCCAAAAAGACTCATTGTACAATTAAATCCAGCCCTTTTGATAAAAAACGTAATTGCCCTAAAACAAAAAAATTCCGCTCCAAATCAAAAACATCAAACCCTAATTTCTCACTCTTTAGCCTCACACCTCACACTCTCTCTTCTTCCGAAATATTATGTTAGTTTTTAATTAAAGTTAGTTTAATTAATTATTTTAGTAAGTATTAGTTTTAATTGAGTTTATTAGTCTATTTTAGCGTTTTTTAAAAACAAAACTATATTAGTTTTAATTGGGTTTATTAGTTTTTTTAAGGGGTTTTTAAAGATAAAATTGTTAAAAAAATTTAACTTTATGGAATAATTTTTATTTTTTATTTTATGCCACTTCAAAGAGTGAAAAAACTTTTTTAATCTAAAAATAAGGTATTTTAGAATACCTCTAGGTTAGTTTTTAATTAAAATTAGTTTAATTAAATTATTTTAGTAAGTATTAGTTTTAATTGAGTTTATTAGTCTATTTTAGAGTTTTTTTTTAAAAACAAAACTATATTAGTTTTAATTGGGTTTATTAGTCTTTTTAAGTTTTTTTAAAGATAAAATTGTAAAAAAAAAATTAACTTTATGGAATAATTTTAATTTTTTATTTTATGCGACTTCAAAGAGTGAAAAAAACTTTTTTCATCTAAAAATAAGGTATTTTAGAATACCTCTAGGTTAGTTTCTAATTAAAGTTAGTTTAATTAATTATTTTAGTAAGTATTAGTTTTAATCGAGTTTATTAGTTTATTTTAGAGTTTTTTAAAAAACAAAACTATATTAGTTTTAATTGGGTTTATTAGTCTTTTTAAGGATTTTTTAAAGATAAAATTGTAAAAACAATTTAACTTTATGGAATAATTTTAATTTTTTATTTTATGCGACTTTAGAGAGTGAAAAAACTTTTTTAATCTAAAAATAAGGTATTTTAGAGTACCTCTTTTCATAATTTGATTTATCAATTTTGCTGATTTTTTTATGACATGTCGTTGGATCGATCTAGTGACCTTGATTAGAGTTCTATTCTATCCAGACCATCAAGCCAAACCAACGGACGGTTACATAATGGGCTGATAAGTGTTTTTATTTATCATGCCCTATAAAAAAGACTCCGCCCAAAACAATTCCTCCCGAACCAAAAACATTAAACCCTAATTCCTCACTCTTTCACTCTTTAGCCTCACACTCCTTCTTCTTCCGAAACACATTTTTCTCAACTCAAATTTCTAGCCTCACACTCTCTCTTCTTGCGAAACACATTTCTCTCTCAACCAAATTTTCCGACAGTGAAATCTGCTCCGTCGCCGCCGATAGACTCAACGAAAACACAAATGGATAAGTTTGTTGCTTTTAATTTGGTAATTGGATTTTCTATTGGTTTTATGCTTACTCGATGTTTACGGTCAATTTTTAGGTCAATTTTTAATTTATTAGGGTCAATAGGGGTCAATTTTTAATTCATTAGGGTCAATAGGGTTAGGAAGTTTGCTCTTATGTTCTATCAAACTTACCCTTAATTAGAGTTTCCCTTAATTAGGGTTTAAAGAAGTCTGATTTAGTTACTATGATCATGACATTATATGCTAAATCTCTATTTTACTTCTTCTTTTTTGTTTTTTTAGTTCTCAAACGAGGATTAAACTGCTTACTTAGGGTTTTGAAAAGTGACTTATTAACTATATAGGGTGAGTAGGTTGTTAGAAAGCTAATTTGGGTTTGAAAGGGTAACTTTCTTTTTATTTAGGTATTAACTTCATTGTTCCTTCTCTCTCTAGAACTAACTCGGAGAAGCTACAATTTCTGTACTAAATCCACAACTTATTATCTCAATTTACTGCAAGTGCATTCATAAAAGACTTCTACAATTACTACAATGTCGAATGTCAGAGGCCCACCTTCCTCATACGAGGAAGACAAAGCTTGCAAACAAAGAGCCTAATTCTTTTCTTTATATAAGAGAGCCTAGTTGATTATATATATGAGTGTATGGGATGGGTTGTAAATCAGTGATTATATTTAAAATCACAAGAAGAAAAGTCTTTTAGCTTTGTTAATATTACAAATTGGAGATTTTAATTTGTCAATTTGATATAGTACATGGTTTAATTATATATACATATGACCAATGTATATGAGTTAATTTATATAGTTTATTTTCGGATATTATGTATTTTTAAGAGAATCTTAATTAAAAAATATGACATAATAGTTAGTTTTAATTAAAATTTTAAATTAAAATATTGGATAATAGTGGTTTTTAAGGCAAATTTTAAGTTAAAATATTTAATTTGAAAATGTAGTCGGCATTGTTTATTCAAATTTTTGTAATAATTTGTTTGGATATTATTTGGTTTAATCTTTCTCTCTTAAAATTTAATTTTTAAAGAAGACAAAGATTTTAATTAAATAATTTAAGATTGATAAAATAAAAAATACGAAGATTTTAATAAAATATATTAAAAATTATGGAGATTGTAATTAAATAAACTAAACCATATGAACAAAAACAGGATGTTAAATAAATTTCCCCCAAGGGGTTAGCTGGTTGAGTATGGCATTCTTATGACTAAAAGGTCATGAATTCGAGTCCCTCCACATACGCTTTCTCGGCTGAGCCTGTCACCTTGTGTGGTTTACCTTCACCTTGTGTGACCTTGTGTGGTTTACCTTCACCTTGTGTGACTGGCGTTGGTTTGCAGGCTATCGCGTCAGACTGAGGGTTTACCCTGTGCGCACTCATTGCACTCTGAGTAGCGGCTGCGGGTTCCCTCCGAAAAAAAAGAAAAAAAAAGATGTTAAATAAATAAATAACATTATAACTCAAATTCAAAATTACATACTCCCTCCGTCCCAAAATACTTGTCATTCTAGGAAATATTTTTTGTCCCACAATACTTCTCATTCACCAATGTAAATTTTAATATTATTTTTATCCTTAAACATAACCTTAAAACGAAATGTATTTTGGGACAGAGGGAGTATATAAAAACTTACATATATTATTAGTTACATATATTATTAGTGAGTACATTTATTTATTTATTTTAGTTATCAAATTTGTTAAACGATATATATATATATATTAATTTATTTCAATAGAATAATTTATTTATATTATAAATTATGTTTGATATAATTTTGATTTTATTTCCATATTTTTTTATATAAATATTGATTTTATTTCCATATTTAGAAAAAAAAAATACAGATTTGATTTTATTTCATCTATTTTCAAAAATATATATTACATAATAAATTTAATTTTGTTATATTTAATTTTATAAAATATTATTTAAAATAATATATTAAAAAATATTAAGATTATTGTTAAATTTTATTTTTATATGTAATAAATAATATATTAAGATATATTACAAATGAATGACTATAGATGTATATAGTGAGACAAACATTTTTCTAAACGATAATTTAAAATTGATAATGAAACCATTTTACAACGAATGAATCACATCGAATGAATTTTATAAAATTTCCTTTGGCCCGTTTATTTTGATTGCTGGATCTTGTATGAACATTTTTATTTTATTTAATTTTTTTAAAAAATATATATATAATTATTATAAATAAAATAAAGTTTGATTTTTATCGAACATGAAGTTTTATTTAGATTACTTTTTAAATAATCTACGATGAATACTAAATCATCTGATTCATACATCAAGTTCATATTAGATGATATTTAAGAGCATAATTTTTTTTCTTTTAACTTCGTGCCATATTAAACTGATTAGGTTTTCTAAATATAAAATGATCAAGTATTAGTAAAATAAAAATGGGAAAATGTTATTTATGTTTGTGTTATTTATATTTGAATCGACAATTCTTTTTAATAAAAACAACACAAGAACAACAAATTTTAAAACTTTTGAATCCGATCATTGATGAGTCTATAATTGTTTGGAAGAATATTTTGGATCTTTTGCTTGATGTGACCAGAGAGAGAAAGTATAGAGAGAGAAAGAGAATGTAATAAAATAATATTCCATGTCCCACCTACCAAGAAAGTGGGTCACCTTTTATACTAAAATAAAGTGGACCCGCTTGAATCCTTAGTGGGCTTTTTACATATTTGATCAGGCCCCGTAACAAGTACTATATTTACACATTGGTCCCCGAGAAATCCTAAATTCCTTAATAATTACATCAAGTAACTCTTATTCACAATTAAATCCTCATTGTTTACATTTGGCGAATTCTACCCTCATCAGTAGCCCCCCCAGTCTTCGGGAGTATCAGGAGCGAAGACTCACTGCCGAACCTACACCTGTCGTCCACAGTCTCCTGTGCTTCGGGCCAATGACCTATCTTTGAACTAATTATTCTTTTTCCTCTTGCGTCAGATGTCACACGACGCTGTTTTTCCCGACCCGACCTTCGGTCGTTCGATGGCACTCCTGCAGCATTGTTTTATCTTTGCCCGAAGGCAATACTCAGGCTCTGTTGGATTTTTCTTACCCGATGTTCGTAGTTCTGATAAGTTGATTCCCGCGTTCTTTTGAGCTCCTGACCCGGGCCTACCTGTGATGGGCCGGCTATTCTTCTGTTCCGGGCCTCTCTGCGGTTGGCCGGTTTTTCACAATGGATACAGTTGCGAAGGCCCATTTCGTCAGTTGGCTCGAAGGGGGGTAGCCTAGGTAAGCCTTCGTCAGAGGGTGGTTGACACGTGTCATCGTCTTATAGGACTCATCTTTGCCAGACTAGGTTCTTAGGGAGACTCTTCGTCTTCCCGCTGTGCTTTTGTTGATTGGTATCCCCCGATCATTCAACCTTGCCTATAAATACTCCACAATTCTTGATTTCTCTCGGAGGCATTCTAGAGAGAGAAAGTGTTGTCAGATCGTTTTCTAGAGAGAGAAATTGCTGCCAGACCATTTATGAAAAGGGAGAGTGCTGTCAGACCATTCTTGAGAAGGGAATGTTTGTTTGAAACCCAGATACCCGAAGTCTTCATCAGCTAAGAAAAAGAAAAAGCCTGTGTGGAGTTTCCAAGAGTGGGCTAGCATCGGAGATCGAGCTGAAGAATACCGACGTGCCGACTTGATTTGGGGATCTAACTCAAAACCTTTTACTCCCGTCCCGCATCCTCACGATCCTGTTTTAGCCACCCCGATCCCTGCTGAATCCTTCGTTTTGCCCGACCTTCCCAGCTCTCCATCTCCTCATATCAGCCTATCTCCGGAGACCGTTGTCCTTTCCTCCAGTAGCAACTCCTCTCGTTCCCCTGCAATTCGGTCGGAGAATCCGACCCCTCCGTCTGTTAACTCGTTCGTCCCGTCATCTCTGTTCCCGCCCCGACGCGCTCGCAAAACTAAATTCTTGACCATGGGCGAAGACAGTCCCTCTACATCTCCCGCAGGAGGTAACTATCTTGAAATGGTTCAGCTTACGCCCTCAATTTGAGGGTATCGGACCGGTACTAACAATGCGGTAACTTTTTTAGGTTTTCCCAAGCGCCAGTTGACGCCAGAGGAGTTGGAAGCGGCTCATCGAGATTTTTCGGCTAATACGGTTGAACCCTCCACCTCTCGGGTACGGTCATCGGACCCGAATGCTGCAACTACCCGAAGCTCTGACCAAGCTCCGGACCCCGAAGTGGGAGAATCAAAGGTGGACATTGCATCCGCGGAGGTCTGCGTTGCTGCTGTTGGTAATGCAGATAATCCTCCTGACGATCCTCTGCCCGAAGAAGTCGAGGCTGCAATCACTACTACCTATTTCAGTTGGCTTCGGTCGAAGGATGTCGGCTCTCTCTATGAGGGGAAGTACCTCTACTTCCATGAGTCTGAATATAAAGATCTGCTGATCCGCTGGGGAATTCCCGAATGCGTCAATGTTCGGTTCCCGGTTCCCGGGGAGACCCCCGTTCACGTCCGATCTCGGGAAATCGTAGTATTCATTGAGCTGTTCAAGTGGGGTCTGCGCTTCCCCTTAGATCCCGAGATCGCGCTATACTTCCGGACCCTTCAGATCTGCCCGTCGCAGCTGACGCCGAATGCTTGGTATACTTTAATGTCCTGCATAATGGCTTCCCGTCTTTCAGGTCGGGTTATGCCTATGGAGGAGTATATTTCTATGTCAGGTCTGTCCAAAGCTCCGAAGTCCCCGTTCTTCTACTCTTCCTTAGGAAAAAAGTGGAAGATAGTTAATGACTTCTTGAAGGGGGACAAAGGCTGGAAGCATCGATTTGTATTTCTGAGCGGGTGCTGGGAGAACGGTCTTCCCTATACCTCGGAGAACAAGAGGCAGCTGCTTCGGACTTGGGTCCATGACGGTACCGCTCTTCTCCCCGTTTTTTTTTATATATACCAATCCTTCGTGCAGTGTCGAAGGAGTGGTTGCAAGGGTTGAAGAAAGACCACTCGAAGGCCGTTGAGGCCACGTTCGAGGTGCTGAAAGGCTACGCTCGGGCGCATTGGGGTCGGGCTATGCATCAGACCTTCAAAGATACAAACTTAATCATGAGTAACCTCTGGCGTTGCTCGTCCGAGGTGCTCACCATCGAGCAGTTGCGACAGCCCCCGAGCTTGGAGGACGTGATCGCGAAAACCGGCGCCCCCGGGTCACAGGTGTATCTGCCAAAGCGCAACAAGGCGCCCAGCAAGCGCCCGAAGTCAGATGACAAGGCCGGGGAGAACGAAACTGGGGTTGCGGTGGCGGGTGTGCTGATTCGGGAAGACGCGCCCGTTCGTGAAGGTGTAGAGGCGAACCAGGACCAGGCTCCTGTGCAGAAGAGGAAAGGTCGCGCCGATGCGGAGGGGGCTAAGGCAAAGAAATCCAAGCACTCCAAGGCAGTGAGTAGACCTGTCGACGGTGCGGGGGATGGCCCCATAGGACCGAAGCTGTCTGATCAGGACAGTTCTGCGAAAGGTATCCTAACGGCAGACCTTGTGGAGATTCCTGATGATGTCGAGCCCCCACAAGCGTCGGACCCAGCTGCAGCCTCGTCGAGCGGTCCGAATTATCCGGTGCTGACGATGCTTGGCAGTCCGCACACGTTCCCGCTGCGGGGATCGGATGGTCTGGCTTTATCCCTGTACAACTTGCTCATATCAGCGGCCTTGAAAGAGCATCGGTCGATCGAGCTAGGTCAGCAGCTAGTGGGCGCGGAGGCAAAAATTGTCAGCCTGACCGGGGTGGTGGAAAAAGCCAAGGCGGGTCAGGTGTCAGCGGAGGGTCGGATCGCGGAAGCCGAACGCGTCGCGGAAGAGACGAAGGCTGCCATGGAGGAGGCGAGGAAGGCTGCGGAGGAGACGACAAAGGCCGCGGAGGAGGCGAATAAAGCCGCGGAAGACCGTGCTGCTGCCTTGACCCAGGAGGTTCAGAAGCTGAGGTTTTTGAACGTTGCCTTCGCAAACCGGTGTAGGAAGTGGTCGGAGAAAGAAACTGTCGATGCCAAAGCCGTGTATGTGCTGTCGTTCCACAACCGCTTCCCAGATCTTCACCTCGGGACAATGTGGTTGGATGTGCCAGAGGGGGACCGCCCCGAGGGGGTCGACTCTAGAGATGAGGAAGAATCTGATGATGCTGAAGAGGAGGAAGAGGAAGAGGACGAGTGACTCAGAAATCGCGCTCGTTTTTTTTGTTTAGTTGTTTTTGTTACTCTTTGGGGGCCGCAGGGTCCCCTATCAATATTGCTTATAAACATGTTTAACTATGTTTTGGGGGCCGCGGGGTCCCCTATTAATATATTGACTTTTCTGGTTATGTCCTTTCACATATTATTGCCTGGGAAAAATAAAGTAGTTCTGTGAAAAATTCTAAGTACAAGCGTAATATTGGAAATTCCTAATAGGATCGGGAAACTTTTTCCCAAAGGGTCGGGAGAATTAAACATGTAGATCAGTTGTGAAAACTGAAAAACCTATTAAGGTTCTGTAGATCAATATAAGATTGAAACTTTTCCCAAAGGGTCGGGAAGATTAAACATGTAGATCAGTTGTAAAAACTGAAAAACCTATTAAGGTTCTGTAGATCAACACAAGATTGAAACTTTTCCCAAAGGGTCGGGAAAATTAAACATGTAGATCAGTTGTAAAAACTGAAAAACCTATTAAGGTTCTGTAGATCAACACAAGATTGAAACTTTTCCCAAAGGGTCGGGAAAATTAAACATGTAGATCAGTTGTAAAAACTAAAAAACATATTAAGGTTCTGTACATCAACACAAGATTGAAACTTTTCCGAAAGGGTCGGGAAAATTAAACATGTAGATCAGTTGTAAAAACTGAAAAACCTATTAAGGTTCTGTAGATCAACACAAGATTGAAACTTTTCCCAAAGGGTCGGGAAAATTAAATATGTAGATCCATTAATATTAGTAAGAAAAGACGTAGACCAGCTCGTCAGCTGACCAAGGTCGTAACACTTTAATATTTGGAAGGCAAAGAAAAAATTTGATTAATGTAATCAGGTGATCGGGTATTCATGATGCCTCGTTAAAACCTTCTCGCGCCACCGAGGTAGGAAAGAGTGCATCCCCGATAAATAAGTTTTTACAGACTACATCGAACGAATTACAAACATTTTGCCGTTATTCTAAATACAATTTTAGGTGTTCGATATTCCACGGTAGCCTCAAATGGTGCCCGAGCCTGTTTTGCAGGCGGTATGTCCCGCTCTTGATTTTTTCCATGACTTCGTAGGGCCCTTCCCAATTCGGGGCGAGTTTACCGAGGCTCTTGTCCTTGGTGTGAAGAAAGACGCGCCTCAAAACCTTATCACCGACCTTAAATTCCCGGCTTCTGACTCTAGAAGCGTATCGACTTCTCATCAGGGTCTGATAGTGTAAAGCGTTTAATTGGGCGCGGTTGCGCTTTTCTTCTATAAGGTCGAGCTCGAGGCGTCGGCTGTCATCATTCGTTTCCTCCGCATATGTTCTGATCCTGAAAGACGAAAAGATGGATTCCGCATGGGTTACCGCATCCATACCATATACCAAAGCGTAAGGCGATTCCTGAGTAGCCGTCCGGGGGGTGGTTCGGTAAGCCCATAGTACCTCTTGCAGGTAGTCGGTATTGGGAAAGGTCTTCGATACATCCCGCTCTTCTTAGTTTTCTCGTAGATCGACGCTACACATTCGGTAAGATCTGCGCAATATGCAGGTCGGATCCACTTGTTTGACATGGAACGTGAAGTTGTCTGTCCTGTTTGCTTCGGTCTCGGGCTTGTCAGGACCGAGGGTTTGGCTGATACAAGAGGGTTCGGGTGTATCGTGCTGACCGGCTGTGCTGCCCTAGCGTAATCCGACCGAGTGCCTTGCCTTATTACTACCGATGCTTGGGCACTTTGCTGAATTTGCGCTGCCAACTCAAACGCTTCGGCCTCTTCGATCAATATCTGTTTTTCTATCTGAGCTAGAAGTGCGGAAAACGTGAATGCTTGTTTTTTCGTCACTGCCTGCTTCATTGGTCCAAGGAGCAGACCCAAGCGAAACGCGGTTAGGGCCACGTTCTCTTTGCAGTGGTCTAGGTCGGTCTTTGCGTCGATGAATCGCCTGGTATATTCTCTGAGGCTCTCCCCTAATTTCTGCCGGCAATTCATAATGGTGTCTCTGTTGGTCCGAAAGCTTTTACTTCCCACAAAGTGTTGTCTAAACATTATCCAAAACATCCCGAAGTTCTGGATGCAGCCCTGCGGTAAACGGTTGTACCACTTAGATGCTCGGTCCCTCAAGGTCATGGAAAAAGCTCTACACAGGAGTTTGTCATCGTTGTCGAAGCTCAGCATGAAGTTTTTGAAGGCTTCGAGATGATTATCTAGGTCCTTCTTCCCATCGTACTTTTCTAGTTTAGAAATGTCAAATCGTTTCGGGAGCGGTCCCGCTAATATCTCGTCGGACAATGGGGATGCCCTCCAATTGATACCGAACCCATACGTTCCTCCTCCAAGTCCTTCCGTCTGAACTCCGTAAGCTCCCTCATCTCCTGGGCCGACAAACTGGCTACTGGTTCGGTAACCTTGGTTCTGGCTGTTCGACGGTTGCCATGACACCGGAGGCAGCGCTGCCCGCTCTTCACGGCTAGCGGTAGGCATTTCTTCCTTCTCAAAGGATATCGGGGTCCGCTTCTCGGCGCTACCCTTCTTGTATTTTGGGGAGTCCGCCCGGGGCCCTCGGAGGCGTCGGAAACGGGTCTTTTGTGTCCGCTGGGCCCTTTCCCGTCGCCGATACTCTCTGCCCGACGAATCGCCCGAGGTGTAGTCAATTGTTGCGCCGCGATGGTCGTCTGGGTACCGCCGAGTCCTGGTATCTCGCCCTTCCTCGGGATGCGGCTCTCGATAATATCTCACAGGTCGGGCTTCGAGGCGCGGCCCAACATCTTGGTCGGCCATCTCCCGATCCTCCAAGAGGGGTCCCTTGCCTTTTCCTTCCCGGAGCCTTTTCTCGTCCAGTGCCCGCTCCCTTTCTGCGTTTAGCCTGGCAATGTCTTCAAGGAGCTGTTTTCGGGTCATTATCAGGGTTGACAGCTTGTCCCGACCTTGGTCGCGGTGCTCCCGACCAGGCGCTTCTTCGCCCTCTGACACCGAGACGGCTCGGATCACCTCTCTACCGACCCTCTCTATCACAACTTCGTTGCTCATTTCGCAAAACGTGATTTTCAAAGAACAAAGATTCCTTTTTGGTATCACTCGTTCCCACAGACGGCGCCAATGATGAGTCTATAATTGTTTGGAAGAATATTTTGGATCTTGTGCTTGATGTGACTAGAGAGAGAAAGTATAGAGACAGAAAGAGAATGTAATAGAATAATATTCCATGTCCCACTTACCAAGAAAGTGGGTCACCTTTTATACTAAAATAAAGTGGACCCGCTTGAATCCTTAGTGGGCTTTTTACATATTTGATCAGGCCCCTTAACAAGTACTATATTTACACATTGGTCCCCGAGAAATCCTAAATTCCTTAATAATTACATCAAGTAACTCTTATTCACAATTAAATCCTCATTGTTTACATTTAGCGAATTCTACCCTCATCAATCATAACCTCGACATCAATTGTAAAAGAAATCAAATTCAAGACCACAAAATAATTAAACTTCAACATGATCCTAAACATGTTTTAATGAAAAAAATATATTTCAAAATTCAACTATAATTTTGAAAAAAACAAAAGGATTTAAAAAGTTAAAAAATATTTAATATTAATTATAATTTAAAATTTCATATTAACTATCCTAATTACTACTTACTAACATTATCGAATCTATATATAAATCTATATTATTGTATTATATATATTCAATCAATGTATTATTTATATTATATATATCTAAAAATAAATTATATATATATGATATAAATGAATATATAATTCTATATTATTGTCTTTTAAAATTAATATTATATATATATAATTATATATATATATATATATATTACTTCATAATTTCCTTAATAATTTAAATTTTAATAAAAAAATAAATACTAAATTAAGAGTCGCTGAGTGTTCCCGATACCATATTAAATAATATTAAGTATCCCTGACCAATTAAATTCATTTGTTATTTTCTTTTTATAAAACAAATATAAAGTACATATTTTTATAATATTATTTATCAAATAATAATGTTGATACTTTTCATGTCATGTTATGGAGGCTCGATGTAGCGATCCGATGCGAGTGATAGATATTTTATCCAGACCATGTTATATTTTTGAACTTTTAATAATAAAAGGGAGACTTACATAACGGGCTAATATGTGTTTTCATTTACCCAGTCCTATCCAAAAAGACACATTTTACAAATAAATCAAACCATTTTGAAAAAAATGTAATTGCCGTAAAACCAAAAAATTCCGCATCAAACCAAAAATATTAAGCTTTAATTTCTCACTCTTTAGCCTCACACTCTCTCTTCTTCCGAAAAACACACACGTTTCTCTCAACTGAAATTTCTCTCACAACAACATTGACATAACATTCTCAACAACATTGGCATTTCTCTCTCAACCGAATCTTCCGACAGTGAAATCTGCTCCGTCGTCGCCGATATACTCTCTCCATCGACGAAAACACAAATGGGTAAGTTTGCTGCTTTTAAATTAGTAACTGGATTTTCTATTGGTTTTATGCTTATTCGGTGTTTACGGTCAATTTTTAATTCATTAGGGTCAATAGGGTTAGAAAGTTTGCTCATATGTGTCAAAGATCCATTTAACGAACCTGTTCTCCCTCTCATATAGTGCTTGAACAGTTCATGCCCCTTTTATCCTAAAATCGAGTACTTGGTACTTTGCTAGGGCTTATTTCTATCAAACTTTTATTTCTATCAAACTTACCCCAATTGATTTAATTAGTATGATTATAACATTTGCTTTTATATGCTAAAGCTCAATTTTACTTACTTCTTTTTTGTTTGTTCTCAAACCATGATTAAACTGCTTTGGAATTCTGGATGACTATTTATGACTAATTTCTATAGAACTATGCTTACTTAGGGTTTAGAAAAGTGACTTATTAGCTATATAGGGTGAGCAGGTTGTTGTAAAGCTAATTGTTGGATAATAAACTTGATCCACTTAAAGGGCCCAACCCACTCAAAGGGTCCAACCCACTTAATAAGGCCCATCTAGAAAGAATATTCTAGAAATATTTAAAATTAATATTTAGTAGTTTAAGTTGAGTGCAAGACACACTTTGATGTTGAGTGTAAGAAACACTTTTACCTTGAGTGTAGACTTGAGGTTGAGTGTTTAACTATCCGTAAGATCTTAGATGGTGGATCCTTGTCTCCACTATGGTTCTATAAATAGTGGAGCTCTCCCACCATCTAGAGTATCACACAAACACACCAAGAATCAAAGTTAGAGAGAAAATTAGAGTGAGAGAAAAGAGAGACAAGAATACACCCTTGAGTGTTAGAAAAATATTTTCTCTTCTTGTGTGAGGTTTAAGAGTGTCTTGTAATATTTCTCTTTTTCTATCAATATCAAAGTTGTTTGTTTGTTTTAAAGAGAGTGTTGTTTTATATTTTCCGCCAACAAAGTGGTATCAGAGCCACAAGCTCTATCCAAAATTTGTTTTCAAATTTTCAACACATTTAAAAATATGGCAAATGGTGTATCATCATTCCAAGTTCCAACACTTAAACACAACAACTACGACAATTGGAGTATCAAGATGAAAGCTCTCCTTGGAGCACATGATGTGTGGGATACCGTAGATAAAGGGTTTGACGAACCCGAAGATGAAGCAAGCCTTTCTCAAGAGGAGAAAACAACTTTGAAGGATTCAAGAAAGAGAGACAAAAAAGCTCTCTTCCTCATCTATCAAGCATTAGATGATGATGGCTTCGAAAAAATTTCAAGCGCATCTTCCGCCAAGCAAGCGTGGGATAAATTACAAATCTCTTACAAAGGAGTCGAAAAGGTGAAAAAGGTACGTCTCCAAACATTAAGAGGTGAATTTGAATCCTTACATATGAAAGCGTCAGAATCTATATCAGAATATTTCTCAAGAGTAGCAACCGTTTCTAATCAATTAAAAAGAAATGGTGAGAAGTTAGAAGATGTGAGAGTAATCGAAAAAAATACTCCGCTCGTTAGATCCTAAATTTGAGCACATCGTCGTGACGATTGAAAAAACTAAAGACTTGGAGAAAATAATGATCGAAGAACTCCAAGGATCATTACAAGCCTATGAAGAAAAGCACAAGAAGAAGCAAGAGATCACCGAGCAACTCCTCAAAGTAGAATTGAAGGACATGCATGCAAATCAAGGAGATGATAGAAACCAACGTAGCCGAGGCAGAGACAGAGGCCGCAGACGAGGTGGTTATCACGGCAGTGGACGTGGCTGGAACTACAACAACAATAATTCCAACTACAACTACGAGAAACGAGAAAGCTCAACACAAGGTCGTGGAAGAAGAAATCCGAACTCGAGGTATGATAAATCTCAAATCAAATGCTATAAATATCAGAGGTTTGGACATTATGCTTCCGAATGCAGAGGCCTCAACAATAGAGTTGAGGAGAGGGCCAACTATGTGGAGGAGAAGGAGGAAAAAGATATGTTACTACTAACATACAAAAACACTAATGAAGGTCAAGAGAACACTTGGTATCTTGACAGTGGTGCAAGCAACCACATGTGTGGGAAAAGAAGCATGTTCGTAGAGATCAATGAAGAAGTGAGTGGAAATGTCTCTTTTGGAGATGATAGCAAAATATCGGTGAAAGGAAAAGGTAACATTCTTATTCGTGCAAAAGATGGTAGTCACCAAATAATCTCAAATGTCTATTACGTACCTAGCATGAAAAACAACATCTTATGCTTGGGACAACTACTAGAAAAAGGCTATAATATTCATATGAAAAATTATAGTCTTTTTCTAAGAGACGACAAAGGAGACTTAATTGCTAAAGTCCAAATGTCAAAGAATAGAATGTTTCCTTTGAATATTCAAAATGATGTTGCAAAGTTTCTTAAGGCGTGTTACAAAGATTCGTCATGGCTATGGCATGTTCGATTTGGGCATCTAAACTTTACAAGCTTAGAGTTATTGTCCAAGAAGGAAATGGTGAGAGGGTTACCATGTATCAATCATCCTGATCAACTATGTGAAGGATGTTTACTTGGAAAGCAATTCAGAAAAAGCTTTCCAAAGGAGTCAGAGTCAAGAGCCAATAAACCTCTCGAGCTTATTCATACCGATGTGTGTGGTCCAATCAAGCCGAGCTCTTTAGGTAAAAGTAACTACTTCCTTCTCTTCATTGATGATTTTTCAAGAAAAGCTTGGGTATATGTCTTGAAACAGAAATCCAAAGTCTTTGGAATATTTAAGAAGTTCAAAGCAGTTGTGGAAAAGGAAAGCGGAAATAAGATCAAAGCCATGAGATCTGATCGAGGAGGGGAGTTCACATCCAATGAATTTCTAGAGTTTTGTAAAGCACATGGAATTCATCGCCGCTTGACAGTTCCTAGATCACCTCAACAAAATGGTGTGGCAGAACGGAAGAACAGAACAATCCTTGATATGGCGCGAAGCATGCTCAAAAGTAAGAAACTGCCTAAGGATTTTTGGGCGGAAGCAGTGGCATGTGCGGTTTACTTGTCCAACCGATCTCCAACAAGAAGTGTTTGGGGAAAGACACCACAAGAAGCGTGGAGTGGAAGAAAGCCCGGAATTTCCCACTTGAGAGTATTTGGAAGCGTAGCTCATGTCCATGTACCATACGAACAACGAACCAAACTCGATGATAAAAGCAAGAGTTTTATCTTCATCGGTTACGACTCAAGTTCCAAAGGCTACAAGTTATACAACCCAAACAACAAGAAGGTTGTGATAAGACGAGACGTGATAGTTGATGAAGAAAGCGAATGGGATTTTGGGTTTCATGCAAATGAGTTCACATTTTTCCCCCAAATTGAAGAAGACGAGCAAACACCGAATGAGCAATCACAAGATGTTGCAACCCCACATGCTTCACCAACAACAACTACTCATGAAGACTCACCACCTTCATCATTGTCAAATGGTAGTCAAAATGAGAGAGTTGTGGAACGTATAAGAAGCCTTAGTGATCTTTATGAGGTAACTGAACCAATGGATAACATTACACTCTTTTGTCTCTTTTCTGATTGTGAGCCAGTGACATTTCAAGAAGCTGCACAAGAGAAACAATGGAGAGACGCGATGGATGAAGAAATTAGATCCATCAAGAAGAATGACACATGGGAACTCACCTCACTTCCCAAAGGGTGCAAGACAATAGGCGTCAGATGGTTATACAAAACTAAGAGAAATGCTAAGGGGGAGATTGAAAAACACAAAGCAAGGCTTGTTGCAAAAGGCTATAGTCATAAGGCGGGAATTGACTATGATGAGGTATTCGCCCCCGTTGCCCGATTAGAAACTATTAGACTAATAATTTCTTTGGCAGCTGAAAACAAGTGGAAGATACAACAAATGGATGTGAAGTCAACATTTCTCAATGTCGTCCTTGAAGAAGAAGTCTACATTCAACAACCATTAGGCTATGAGATCAAAGGCCACGAAGATAAGGTGTTGAAGCTAAAGAAGGCTCTTTACGGGCTAAAGCAAGCACCAAGGGCCTGGAACAGTAGAATCGACAAGTATTTCCAAGAGAACGGCTTCAACAAATGTCCGTACGAGCACGCTATTTACACCAAGATCAAAGATGGAGATATTTTAATTGTGTGTCTCTATGTGGACGATTTGATCTTCACCGGAAGCAGCCCGAGCATGTTCAATAAATTCAAGGAAGTAATGACGAAGGAATTCGAGATGACAGATTTGGGGCTCATGGCGTACTACCTTGGCATTGAAGTTAAGCAACAAAAAGATGAAATTTTCATCTCACAAGAAAGCTATGCTAAAGATATCCTGAAGAAGTTTAAGATGGAGAATTGTAGCCCAATAAGCACACCCATGGAGTTTGGAGTCAAAATCTCAAAGCATGAAGAAGGCGAAAGTGTGGATCCGACATTATTCAAAAGTTTGGTAGGAAGTCTACGCTATCTAACTTGCACGAGACCGGATATTCTTCATGCAGTTGGATTGGTTAGTCGCTACATGGAATCTCCAACAACTACTCATTTCAAAGCTGCAAAGAGAATCCTTCGCTATCTGAAAGGTACAATTGATTTTGGATTACTGTATTCCATTTCTAATAATTACAAACTTGTTGGGTATAGCGATAGTGATTGGGGTGGAGACATAGACAATCGAAGGAGTACAACTGGATTTGTATTCTTTATGGGAAATATTGCTTTCACGTGGATGTCAAAGAAACAACCGATTGTCACGTTGTCCACTTGTGAGGCGGAATACGTTGCTGCTACTACATGTGTTAGTCATGCGATTTGGCTTAGAAATCTATTGAAGGAGATAGACCTAACACAGAATGAGCCAACTAAAGTGTATGTCGACAATAAGTCAGCCATTGCCTTAGCCAAGAATCCAGTTTTCCATGATCGAAGCAAGCATATCGATGTTCGCTACCACTACATAAGGGAGTGTATTCCAAGAAAGGATGTGCAAGTAGAATATGTGAAGACACAAGATCAAGCTGCTGATATTTTCACCAAGCCACTGAAAAGCGAAGACTTCAAAAGATTAAGGAAACTACTAGGGGTCACGAGATCAAGTTTAAGGGGGAGTGTTGGATCATAAACTTGATCCACTTAAAGGGCCCAACCCACTTAATAAGGCCCATCTAGAAAGAATATTCTAGAAACATTTAAAATTAATATTTAGTAGTTTAGGTTGAGTGCAAGACACACTTTGATGTTGAGTGTAAGAAACACTTTTACCTTGAGTGTAGAGTTGAGGTTGAGTGTTTAACTATCCATAAGATCTTAGATGGTGGATCCTTGTCTCCACTATGGTTCTATAAATAGTGGAGCTCTCCCACCATCTAGAGTATCACACAAACACACCAAGAATCAAAGTTATAGAGAAAATTAGAGTGAGAGAAAAGAGAGACAAGAATGCTCTCTTGAGTGTTAGAAAAATATTTTCTCTTCTAGTGTGAGTTGTAAGAGTGTTTTGTAATATTTCTCCTTTTTCTATCTATATCAAAGTTGTTTGTTTGTTTGTTTTAAAGTGAGTGTTGTTTTATATTTTCCGCCAACACTAATTTGGGTTTAAAAGGGTAGCTTTTTTTATTTAGGTATTAACTTCATTGTTCTATGTTAAAGCTACATTTGAATTGTCCCTTTCTCTCTCTAGAACTAACTAGGAGAAGCTACCATTTCTGTACTATAGAAGCAAATAAATCCACAACAAAAGCTAGATTCTGTTGACTGCGGGGTTATGGTTTGTGCATTCATAAAAGATTTCTACAATGTTGGAGGCCCACCTTCTTCATACGAGGAAGACAAAGCTTGTTTGAGCCAAAATATTTCACACAATATTAAAAAAATAATTATAAAATTCAACCATAATTTTGAAAAAAAAAAGGCAAAAGGATTTACAAATTTAAAAAATATTTAATATTAATTATAGTTTAAAATTTCATTTCAGAAATGGATTTAAATATTCATATATGATCTATAGTTTTTATGTATAGATGAGTGAAATTTTGGCACACTCATTGCATTTAAATATTCATCGCATTTAACTATTAATTTTTATTCATATTTTATCAAATAATATTTATTATAAATAAATCTCTCTAATTAATAAATAATAATAAAAATTATAAAATTTTAATTTTAAATAAAACAAATATATTATGTTTTGTTTCTTTTAATATTTTATTTATTACCAATTATTTTGAAATATAATCGATATATATACTTTTTTTAATATAATTTAGTTAAGTATTTTTTTCGATGGATACGATTTAGTGCGCGATTTAGCCCAAATTACCCATCCAGAGAATGCGTGATTTAACCATTAATTAATTTTTAATTAAATGTGAATATATTGTTATAATTTATTATTTCGTTACTTATATTCAAATAAGTGTGATTTGTATTAGTCTATTAATTACTATATTAAACAGATTTATTTTTTATTTTTTTCACGGATGGTTTGGTCTAGTTTTTTTTTTAATCAAAGGAAACAAATCTATGAAGAGCAACAAAATTTAAGGATAAAAAGGTTATTAGACCCAAAATTTAAGACATGAAAAATTGGAGCCAAAATTCTCCCGCCAAACTTAAAATGAAAAATGATAGACAACCGCCTTAAACTAATCAACTTCGAAAATCAAAACTTCAAACACTAGTATCCAAATCATCTTCTTCCTCTTTAGCCAAGTCTCCAAAGCAACCCTACAAGAAGAACAAGACTAACAGTACCATAGTTCAAACTAATCACATTGAAGGTAACCTAACCCTAAGCTTTCAAGGAATGAAATTGCTAGTAGATTAGAAAAATGAAGCTTTAGCTTGCACTTAAGGGTCCATTTGGCAATCCGAACCAGGTTTTGGACCCTTGAAATGTGCTTAAGACTCATACTTTTATCAATAAGATTTCTACAGTAGCTTAAATTAGGGTCTTCAAATTCGCTTGATCAGAACTAAAGAGTCAGACTCAATGTCTACACGGGTCCAATTGTTTTGAAGCAAATAGTGAGGCCCTAAAGCATAACCATAGTTTTTTTTCTTTATTACTTCAATAAATCTGATATATTCTTTGAATATTTTAAATTACAATGAAAAGATTTAGAAATTAAATATTACATAATAAATATTCAATATATTTTTTTACTATTTTTTATTAACTTAAATATGCGATATATCTATTTGAGTTTCTTAAACTATAATAAAAAGACTTCGAAAATAAATATATATATATATGTTTGACTTTCTTAAACTAGAATAAAAAACTTAAAATATCACATAATAAACATGCAATATATTTATTTGACTCTCTTAAACTAGAATGAAAATATTTAAAAAACTTAAAATATCACATAATAAACATGTAATATATTTATTTGACTCTCTTAAACTATAATGAAAAAATTTAAAAAATAAATATTACATAATAAAAATGCAATATATATTTTGACTAGCTTAAACTATAATAAAAGGATTTAGAAAATAAGCTTAAACTATAATAAAAAGATTTAGAAAATAAATATCAAATAATAAATATATAATTTTTTTTACTATTTTAAACTAGAATAAAAAAATTCAAAAAATAAATATTGGATAATAAATATGCAATATATTTCTTTAAATATTTTTAAAAATTAAAAAAATAATAAAAAAATATTACATAATAAATATGCATTATATTTATTTGACTAATTTAAACTAAATATTACATAATAAATAAACAATATAAAAAGAATGGTCACTAATAAATAATCGATATAAAAAGAATGGTCACTCTTTAATGATATATTCCTCCTATAATAAAAACGGCAAATATATTAAAATATATTTAATTTTAATATACTTAATTATATAAACTACCCATTAAATGTCAAAATCGCACAGAGTTCGGTAATTTTGTCCAAATCACGAAGAAAAAAAAACATGCAAATTTTGGCTTCGTAGTTCGTCACTTTTATAGCGAAATGAGTTCGAGAATCGCACTGAAAGTTGAAAAATCGAGAATCGCAAGGAAAGTTGAAAAATCTCAAAAAATACTTGAGCTTGGGGTTTCGAGTTGAAAAATCTCAAAAAATACTTCAGCTTGGGGTTTTGACATGGTCCACGAACCAATTTCATTGATATTATTACAGCTAAAATCATCATTCAAGTCGTTCAAATCCATAAATTTTAGTTTTTTTTAGAATTTTTGTATGTTAGAAAGAAAAGGCTTTAGAGAGAAGGAGAAGAATTGTTTTTTTAGTAAAAATGGGTATTATATATAAAGGATATATTAATCATAAAAAAAAAATTAAATTTGGAACCTCATTATAGCCAAATACAGATAAAGTCTCAATATAGCCTTGTCCAAAAACAAATTTATCTTCAAGTCTATCCACAGACGTGTCAACTCCTTCATTAATCGAATAACTGTCGTTATTCCAGAGTCCTTTCATATGACTATACTTAATTCTGGGTCTTAAAAAGATTCGTAAATTGTTGATACGCGGAAAGCTGAAGCAGAGGTCGGCCCTTCCAAAGCTTACACCAAATTATCCTGGCCTCAAATGAGCAGTGGGTGGCGAGAAGTTAATAAATAACATGTCTTCAAATTCTGTCTTCTGTGGCACCTTGGGATCTGCTATGACTGCCGGAAAAAGGCGGACTTACGTGTTCCATTGTCACCTTGGTGTCGGAAAGTGCTCTCCCAGACAACCAGAAAATTAAGAACCAAAGAGAGAAATTGAAAGAGCATCCAATAAAACTAAGTTATTAATACTAATTTACACTTTTTTGTATGTGATTCTGATATTCAATTAATATTTTTTTATTTGTTAATTGATATATAACTGAAAAAACATCGTAGTTTTGATAAACATTGTTTATATTTTACAACAAAAAAGAACATTGATTATATGGAATTTACTGTTTTTACCTTTTATTGAAAGAAAAAAAAAACCATATGCTACCATTTTTATATATTGAATAATTAATTTTGTTGTTATACTTTATTTAAATTGAAATATGATTATAAAATGTAAATATATCATAGTTTAAGAATATTAATTTTATTGAAACTAAAATATTTTTCCTTTCAATAAATATTTATTTTTCTAAAAATAAAAGAGAACAACAATCTAAAAGCCTTATTTAAACCAAACCCAGTAGCATCTAAAGCCCAGCTAGTTGTATCATCTCTCATCACATCTCAATCGGGTCATTTTTGACCTGTTAAAAACATTTTCTATCAATAAAAAAACAAAACCCTAAGAACCACGACCATTCTCTATCTACTCCGGCGAGATTCTCCGGCGACAATAGCCTGGCAGAGAAAATTCTATCTAAATCTTCAAGACAAGAAGGTAAGATTGAACTGAAACCATTGAAATTTGGTTAACTCTATGTTTTCTCGTAATATATATATTGTGTACTGATTTGTGTTATGCCAATAAGATACTTTTGATTCGTGATCTATGAATTTCTCGAATGTGTTAACTAATGTAAAATTATAATGTCCAATTGAATGTGTACTATTTCATGTTATTGGGTTTTGATGATTGGGTGACTACTTTATGAACTAGAGCTTTAGCTGTATGATTCTAATTTTACTGAAACTACAATGTAAAATGAAGTTATAGTAGGTAGGGGGCACTAGGCAGTGATGGCAAGTGCAGAACCAAGGGACCCTTTTAAGGGTTTTGATTGGAAGGCTGTTGGTACTGAACAACAGAAAGACCCGAGTTCCTCCGCCACTGCAAAATCTGTAAAGAAACGAGCTACAAAAAGGATCAGGCAAATTCCAGAATACTATTTTCTTCCTCGGTGGTCTCTACCTAAGACCATTGGCTTCTATGGATCATTTATAGCCGGTGGCATTGGTGCCGGGATGCTTGTAGAGTTGTGGATCAAGAAGAAAATTAAAGGTGATATCTTCTTCTCTTTTAATTTTTTGGAGACTTGGACAGTTTCTTGTGGCCGATGACAATGTTGTATTTGATACTGGTTTTCATGTTGGTACTTCTAGTTTCATAATGTGTGAGATCTTTACGAGATTGAAGTCGATAAGGCTGTCGAATCGATTGGCGGACAAAGCTAATATATTAGGGTTCTAATCGATGAACGTTTTGTTTTAACTTTTAGTGTATTCAGGCGATCCCGATTGTAAGGTATAAGTTCTAAGTGGTTTGCTGCTGTACTTCAACTGCTACCTATGGATTGAAATTATTAATCTTTGAAAATCAAGGTACAATAAGTGTAAGTAAGAAAGGGAACTACTTGTAGAAATCGGCGACAACACTTCACTTAACTGAATCCTCGTGTACAATTGTGGTCAATATCCGAGTGATAAACAACTGTAACCTAATGTGTTGTTACTACCGGTTCTGGCTAGTTAGCATATAAATGTAGGCAATATTAGGTCGTTACCGGTTCTGGCTAGTTAGCATATATAATGTAGGCAACATTAGGTCGTTACAGGATATGGAGACAAAAAGTCCAGTTTTTTCATTTGATAACTATTTTGTGACAAGCTTATTTATATTTGAGTATTCGTTGTTTCAGAGGATGGAGACACAGTCCTATGGGAATTCGGAAAATAGAGCAAGAAATCTATCTTCAAAATGATCGTCCATGACTTTGTTTATGCCGAAGTTGAGACAAGAACTATATAGCTTTTGTAATAATCCCAACGCTGAGATTGTATTCATGTTAGAAACAATTATGTCTGTGCTTTACCAGTTTCAACTGGTTATGTTTTGTTCTCGTATACTAAACGAGTTTTGCTGCGCTGCTATTATTGATGGGCCATGTTTGGATCACATAAAGTAGGGCTAAAAACCCTCTCAAGTCACTCGTCTATGACACCTGTTGCATTCGTGCCACTATCTTTCAATTGTCTCCAAAACGAGTCATTTGTGTTTCAGATAGTTGCATTTTTGCCACTTGCGCGTGCAAAAGCATAGAAAGCTGACACGTGACACCTCCAATGTACACAATTCTGTTGCATATACGGTCATTCTTATTTCTCTTCTAGAATAATCCCTTTCAGTTTGACCCCTTTCCATTTATCTTTTTACTTTTTTACTCTTTAACTTTTTACTGTCTCTTTTAATTTTTTACTGCTTCTTTTAATTTTTTACCTATACTAATTTATTAACCCACTCTTAAACCCATTTGCCTATCATTTACCCAATATATTTTCTACTTCGCCTAGTCACAACAGGGTTCGCCTAGTCACCAAACCGATCGGTTACAACCTCTCCTACAACTCCACAGAGCTCATGCATGGTTCAAAGAAGTCACCAAATCTCCACAGAGCTCATGCATGGTTCAAAAGAGTCACCAAATCGATCGGTTACAACCTCTCCTACAACTCCACAGAGCTCATGCATCTCGTCCGAGAATAGTGCTAATCACCTTCCGTTCATCTTAATGTTTTGAATCAAGTTTATGCGTAATAGAAAACTGGACCGAGAATAGCACTGGCTTTCGGGTTTTTCTATTTCGTCCTTGTTTAGGATATATAGTCTATGCTAGTATAGACAAGTGGTGTTTTTTTTTTCTTTGCTATGGTAAAAAGGTTTACTCATTTCGAATCCAATCCTGCGAACACATCACTGCTTGAACAGTACTAGGCTGTAACGAATGCCAGTAACGATTAAGAACATTACCTCCGGTGTTAAATGCTGATTCAGTCGCAACTTTCGACATGGGAGTCCCGAGAATATTACGTGCCATCGTAGACAAGATAGGATACATTGGAGCATGAAACTTCCACCAATTCAACACATTGAAATCAGAAGACCGAGGAAAAAGAGGTTCTGCTAAGTATTTGTCCGATTTAGAGGCGTGAGCCTGAGTAGTCTCATCGACGAAATTATCAAATCCCATTAGTCTGTCCTCGCTGTCCTTTACTCCACTGCTGCCTGCATGCCGTGCCGATCGGGAGACAAGAGAATGCTGGTGATGAAGATCCCTTATACACTGGAAAACATTACCAATAAGCTCCGAAGCACTATCACCGTACAATCGAGGATAGTAATATTCTATTAGCTTCATTTTGAACCGAGGATCTAACATAGCAGCAACTGCTAGAGCGAGGCTGCACTTGTTCCAATACTCGTCAAACCTCTTTCCCATATTAACAGCTATAGTGCTTATAAAGTCGTCCGGGACCATTCAATAAGTTGAAAGTGAATATGACAGATCTCGGGGAATTATATATTTGCAGTCGAATACTTACTCTGAGTGAAAACATTAGTGACTTGGACGAAAAGTTTTAAGTAGCTTGTAACAGCGCTCAGCCTTTCCCACTCCAAATCGGATGGGCAGGTTACGTAGTTCAAGTCGTTTTCTTTTAAAAGATAAAAGATGGCCTTGTGTTCCAAGGCAATATCGAGCATATCAAATGTGGTGTTCCACTTCGTCCTATCGAGCATATCAAGAGTGAAGTTTGCAAACTTTTCACATAACGAACAGTCTCTAATCTTGTGAATGACTTCGTGGAATGCTTCCAATGCATCCCTAACCATCAGATTGAGAACGTTCACTGCACACTGGACATCAAACAGTTGTCCCGTACACTTAAGAACACTGTTCCGGACCAGCCGGTCTCTAATTTTCTTTTCATCAAAAGGAAAGGAATGATCCACTGTCATGGAAGAATTTAGGGTCAATATCCCACTCCATTAAACATGTCATGATAACTTCTGCATGTGTTTCGCACCCATGTGAATCATCAACCAGAAAGAAGTTCAAAATTTTTCTTTTCAGCTGCCAAGATTGGTCGATGTAGTATGCCGTGAGGCATAAGTATTCAGCACCCTCCAATGCGGACCACACATTGGCGCAAAGATTAATTCTTCCAGGTAACTTATCCAGTACGTCATACACCTTTTATTTCTCCTTCACATAGATTTCCATACAGTCAGACTCAACTGTATCGAAGGACACATGTTCGAACATTGGTTGCAGACTCTTGAGGAATGCCGGGAACTCATAATCCTCAACCATAGTCAGCGGATAACCATGTGAAATTATCATACGAGCCAGTTCAAAACGACAGCGTCTTTGATCTAAGTTAGCATTAAATTTTGGTTCTTGATCTATATTTTCGCTTGCAGAAGATAGTGAAGCCATGCCGTGATCGGAGATAGGTCTCCTCCTACACGCAATCAAATGGTTTCTTAAGTGTGATGTTCCATTTGATCCATTAAATTTCTTTGTACAGTGGCTGCAGATGACCACATAGAGATCACCCTTCTTGACCCTATCGAAATCATTCCATACTCCAGATTTCATTCTGTTGGATTTGACCATGACAGCACCCGCTAAGTCTATCCCATCCAATTCCATGCTTTATGAATACTTGTTAACTTCTGCAAGATTCGACCTTTTCGTCCTCACCGGAGGGATGGAAGAAGTAGAAGTGACCGGACGTTTCTTGGTAGGGCTTGGTGATGGAGAGAGTGAAGAGCGTTTCTTGGTGGTTTTGTCAATGTTGCAAATTTCGTGGCTTGAAAGCTTTCTCCAAGCGTGGCAGTTTGAGCGGTAAATTTTACCTCAAGATTTGATCAACAATCTCACGGCAATTATTGGTTATTTTCCTTTTTTGGTTTTAGCTTACAAACAAGACACTTGCAAGTTCCGGTTCAAACATGTCACGATTAGCACAAGGCAAAGCTTCGTTCTACTTAGACAGGAACTATAAATTATGGAAAACTTACTTAATGAGTTTAAAATTTTTCTTTATTTACCAAGCATATCCCAACAGATCCATTTTCTCCTCAAACTTTCTTTGTCATATTATCAAATTTATTAAGGGTAAAATTGTACTTAAGATTTAAGTTTGGACTTATAGATAAATAAAATCATATTTTGATAGATATTGGTAAAATCTATTTGAGAGTGGACTTATTAGTAAATTGGATACGTTTTTGTACCCAATTGGTATAAATCCCATAAATGATTGGTTTGTCATGGAATATAGAACTAGATTTCTAAGAAAAGCAGATCTAGGGAAGATGACGTGGTCCCACACTTAAAGCTCAGCTAGGAAATATTTTACTAAACTCCGGCGAGAAGTGTTCAAGGAGGCCACAGAGAAGTTGGGAAATTAGGGTTTCAAAGCAAGTGAAGAAGATATATTGGGTAAATGATGGGTAAATGGGTTTAACAGTGGGCAAATGAGTTTAACAGTGGGTTGATATATTAGTATGGGTAAAAAATTAAAAGATGCAGTAAAAAATTAAAAGGGACAGTAAAAAGTTCGAGTAAAAAAGTAAAAAAGTTAAATGGAAAGGGATCAAACTGAATGGGGGTATTTATGGAAGAGAAATAAGAGTGACCGTATATGCAACAGAGTTGTGTACATTGAGGGTTCCACGTGTCAGTTTTCTGTGCTTTTGCACGCGCCAGTGGCAAGAATGCAACTATCTGAAACACAAATGTCTCGTTTTGGGACACTTGAAAGATAGTGACACGAATGCAACAGGTGTCATAAACCAGTGACTTGACAGAGTTTTCAACCCATAAAATAGTATATATACATGTTTAGTAGAACGGAAGAAAATAGAGAAAGATATGGATACGTTACCGGTGTAAATTGTGCAAGTTACTGATGGGTAAGATGGAAAGTTATCATTTTTAAACATGAAAAACACAATTTTCACAATTATTTATTTTAAACTTTCAAAATTCGGCATATTTTAAATCTTAATTTATTTTTTTAAAACACATTTTTTTTTTCTAAAGACCGAACAAAATGAAATCTATGATTTTTTTAAATCGACTAATTTTATATTTTAATTACACGTATTTTCGCAACGTAAATATAGTCTATATTTTTTTTATACAAATAAAAAAAATCTCAACACAAAATTACATATTTTAACGGCTTTGTTTCACATTCAATTAACATTTATTTTCACAAAAAACAAGTTTTATTTTTTGTAACCGGTATTATTTCACAACCAAAAATACTATATAAGCAACAATTTCCTTTTATTTTTGCAACATATTTACACTTAATTACATGATTAGAACAAAAGTGTTTTTAACGCTCTAATTACACTTAATTCGCCTCCGGAACACATAACACAATTTTTTTTTATATATAATAAGAAGTTTTTCAACAAAATAATGTACATATTTTAACAACTACAAAAAGTTAGTTGTTTCAAACCCAATTAACACTTTTGCAAAAAATAAGTTGGATTTTGTTTTACACAATCACACTTATTTCACGACCAAAAGTCTTATATATGAAACTATTTCCTAGCAACACATTTGCACCTAATTACCCAACTATAACAAAATGGGCTAGGCTAGTTCAAGACCCGTTTTTTTCTATAACGAGACCCGGTTATAGTGAGACCCAGCTTGGCTATAACGAGACCCCTCTTAATTACAAAATTTCCACCCGTATAAAAAATCCTAAATTTCACAATTTTTCTCCTTCAAAACCCTAAACCTCTTTAAACCCGCGATTTTGAAAGTGAAGTTTTTTCAAATCCAACACCTAATACTTGTTAAGGTAAGCATTCTCTACATGGTGTAATTTTTATTTAATTTCCATGTTTTGTTTTAGAGATATTTAGAGTTTAAGTTTCAGAGAAAAAAATCAAATTTTCATGTAATTATAGTTGTTTTCTTGATGTTTGAATTCATGTAGGTGTTTAGTTAGACGAATAGGTTCGATTTGAGGTGATTTTTTTTAGATTTGGAGTAGTTTAGGGTAGATTTAGGATTTTGGAGTGGTTTTCGGATCTTGGTATTTTCTGGCACGAAACAGTGCCAGGCAATACCCAATCCACGCGCGAAATCGTACCAGGATTTCCCCAATCCACATAACGTGGATTAGGTAAACCCATGCAATTGAATGCGTGGATTAATATTTTCTAATTTTTAACCCCGTTTTTAATTCCGATGAATTGTGTTGCGTGTTCCGATGCATTTTTTTTATCCTACATCGATGATTTTGTAATTTTTTTATTAATTTTAGATTCATTTTAGTAAATTATGCTTGTTTAATGGAAAATATTGATTAATTTGTTTGTGTGATTGAAGGATGCCTACACGCTCTCGTTCTCCCAATATGGTGGAGCAAGATACCGATGATGATATAGAGACGATGGTAGTATGCGAGACATCTCAGAGCGCACGTGTTCGTGCTAGACGGGACAATATAAAATTTCAAATTCACTTTAACCGAATCAGATTTTAGTTTACATACCGCTGTAACAAGTAATTGATTTATTTATTTATATACTAATACACTAAGGGTTAGATTATTGTTATTATAACTATTCTGGTTTATAAGAAACTTGTGAGAATATGGTGCAGATAATTATAAATCAATTTTAATCCAATAAATTTAATCACAATAAAATAATAATAAAATTATAATATATATATTTTTAATAAAAATAAATAATTTATTTATGATGAGTCCGAATTCTGCATGCTCTCCGGAAAAGGACAGATCGGTCCAAGGCCTCCGGACTGGACAGACCACTTCGGACACTCAGACCATAGGACTGTTCGAACAATGACAAAAGTACTAAAAAACCTAAACACTTCTTGACTAAGCTACTTGCTCTCTTACTTAGAGCTCATGGGTCTTTGAACATGACCCGGGTCCATTAAACATGACCCGAAAGCCCATAAGGGCCCAAACATCAGGGTATAAATACCCAACCACCTGCATTAAGTGTGGGTAATGAAAATTAAATGCTACTAGCCGGCTTAATTATCTCTCTACTCTCTACACTAAATACATAACACCCACATACTACTGCTAAACTCCAACCAAATTACAAGCCTACCCTCAGGCGATAATTATCCACACCAATTTATAGAGTTAAAGGATCTTTTTTTTATAATTTTTTTTTTCAAACAACCTATATAAACGATGATAATTTATATTGATCCGTTTGATAAGTTTATTACGACAATTAATTGTTTTTTTTTCATCTATCCGTCATATTATTAGAAATTAAATATATAATAAATTTCTCAGTGAGCTGTTCCTCTGAACAATGACTTAATTATTCTAAAAATAGTTTTCTTATTCATGTTCTTGATCATGTCCGGTTGAGACAGTTTAATCTACTGATAGATTGAGTATATTTTGTTACGTGCTAAGAATTTTTATTCAATTTTCAATTTTTATAATTGATTGATCTATAAGTAAAACCTTCGTAAAAGAGAAGACAAGATTTGGCTATAACCGGCCATATTACATGGTGCTTCTCCTGGTTCCTACACAAAGCAATGTCATTTAAATTAATACAATATCACTATTAATTCAAAAACCTACTAAAATAACTCATTTTATAACTAAGTAACTCATTCAATTGTAAACACATGTATTTAGACTTTAAAATGCGATCACAAACGCACAATTCGACAATAAACGGACATCTAAAACAAATAAAAACATAAATCGCGCATATTGGTGCCAAGACGTGCCAAGATTTGTCAGTTCTTGGCACAAAATCATGCCAAGATTTGACAAAATCACGCAATTTTGTATCTTCCACGCATGAAGTGTACAATTCGAAGCACAATTTCGTGTGAGGATATGTTCAGCTAAAAAAAATTAAACTTTGACCTCGAACCCGTTATCCATAGGGTTAGTAAGCGGTTCATCCTCGTCCGAAAGAAAAACCAGCAATATTGCAGCTGAATTCGTCGTTGTAGCCACTCAAATCCATAGTATGGTTTGATTTAAGTTGATTTAAACTGTTTTTAGGTTTTTATGTCTTGGATTTAGAGTTGATTTTTTTTTTTGTATTTTTGGGTATTTGGGTTTATGGGATTTTGGGTTTTTGGGTTTTTCTTGAATGTTAGAGAGAAAAGTGGTAGGGAGAGAGGGGGAAGTATAAAATGAGGTTGTTGAAAAAAGTAAAGCTTTTATATCTAGAGGTATTTTCGTAATTACAAAATCAATGAAAAAAAATGAGAATTGGTGTCTCACTATAAAAAAACGGGGTTTTGATTTAGCCGTGCTCTAACAAAATTGATCTTTGACACAAAAAAATAGTGGTTTCGCACCAATTAACACTTATTTTCACAAAAATAAGTTGTACTTTTTCTCTTACACAATCAGACTTATTTCACAACCCAATAATACATAATTATACAACAAAAAAAATCTAAAAAAATCTTTCATAGATCTAGTTTTATTTATCTTAAAAATAAAACAAATGCTATTTTTATTTTTTTTAAATAATAATTTAAAAATATAATGAAAAAAAAATAAAAAATAGAAAACCGTTAAAATATATATTTCCAATAACAAAAAAAAGATCCAAAATTATAGGTATCGAAGTTCTAGAACAGAATGATCATCTATATGTTCTCAAATTCAATAGGTTATTGCCATGGCCCAATGCTACATATTTTTATCATTATGGACGTGTATATATATATATATATATATACTTCTTGAAAATAAGTTAACTAGCGAATCCGGTTCAAAACTAAATATTGATTAATCTTTTTGGAATCCACCTATCTGCTGTTTTGAACCTATTTTGTGATGCTACGATAGTTTAGAGGTATCAAATTGAAAACTGAGTACAATTTTTGAGTTGGATAATAATTAGTTTCTTAACTATTTATACTATTTATAAATAGTTTCTCATAACTTTTTTATTATTTATTTTTATACCGTTTAGGTCATTTATTATTTATTTTTGATAAAATTAATTTTTTAAATTAACAAGATAGAGTGGCAGATTTTAAGAAGGGAGGCTTACCTATAAAAACCTGTTACACAAATCTATTACCAATAAAAGCCCAATTTTTTTAACAAATTTCCTTCCAAAATTATCCCTGATATAAATATCAGTTTTGAAATGCATGTAACGTTTTTCTCCCTCTCCTTCTCCTTCTCCCTCTCCCTCTCCAATCTTTAACTTTCTCTCCCTCCCGACTCTCTAACATTCCGACGACAAATTCTTTCCGATTACAACTCCGATCAGAGTTTAAACAACTTCAACAACTTCAACAACTTCAACAACTTCAACAACGGTAAATCAGTAAGTTTTATACTATTTTCTTCAGAAACACGGTTTGATTCTAACCATTCTGGAAACCTAGGGTTTCACTGAAACAATTTAGTGATAAAGCTTATGTTCTATGTGAATTCATCTGTTTGTGATGTTAAATCTTCTTCACCTGTTTCCAGTTTGTTTTTCAGTGACCGTAATTCAGTAACTTCACCTGTTTCCAGTTTGTTATTCCAGTGATAAACCATGCTTACTCGTGTCTCGCTATAGCGAGACACGAGACGTTGTAGAAACTGCTTAAACAAATTGCAATTTCGTATACAGATAGCCTTACTGATGTTACTGCAATTCAGACCTGCTTTTGTGACATTTGTATAGGTTTCATAGCTATTATAGGCTATAATTACAGGTTTTTATATAGGTTCCGCGTCTACTCGTGTTTTTTGGTTATATATCTCTTTAGGTTTCACATCTATCAGTGTTTCAGTCCATTGACATTAACATAGGTTTTGCAGCTATCATTTTCCCATAATTGCAGGTTGTTATAGGGTTTTACATCTATCAGTGTGTACTGCTTAATATTTAACATAGGTTTTGCATCTACCAGTATATTTTGGTTATAGATCTCCTTAGGTTTCGCATCTATCAATATTTCAGTGAATATTTATTAACATAGGTTTCACAACTATCTATTTAAGACATGTGTTAACATTTTCAAAGGTTGCGTATCTATCACGTTTATAATGGTTTCAAATTTGCATACGTTTTGCATCTATCACTTATCTAACTTCCACAACTTTTGCATCTATCACAATTGATCTATTTTTCTCACTTATTGCTTTTACAGGTAAAATGACACCAAAAACATGTTTTTATAGGTCCAACATCTTTACATTATTAAAACAGATGGAAGAGACAAAAGTGAGGCAAGAACATATAGAAGCAGCAAAGAAGACACCCTTTTACTCACTTTTAAAGGCAGCCTATGATCTTCGAACGAAAAAAACTGCATACAAAAAGCACTAGGATGTAATTGAGCAGATAACAATGACATATGATGACAAAAAGAACATTTAAATTGAGGGAAAAGTTTTTACAACTTACAAACCATTACACAAAGATCATCTTTGGTTTAAAACATGGAAATGAAATTATGCTACTACAAGCCAAGAATTTTGAACCTAAGTTTTTAGAATTAGAAGACGAAGAAAAATCAAGGATAACAAAGAAGTATTTTTCTAATAAGACATCAAGAAAAGTTGATGAAAGCCGAGCAAGACCAATCACTAACAAACTGATAAAGGTTTACGATTCCAACTTTCTTACATTTTTGCACTGTTTTCATATTGCATAGGTTTCTCATCTAGTACTTTTGCTTTACTTTAAAATTTGCATAAGGTTCTGCATTTATCTCTTTAATCTGCTTCACATTAAACTAGGTTTCGCATCTACAAAGTTAGACCTGTTTCACATTAAAATGTGTTACGCATCTACTTATATTAATACATGTTTCGCATCGATTGTTTTACCATTTACATAGGTTCTGCATCTATATTTTTAACTCCACTTTCACATTTCAATAGGTTTCGCAACTATCACTTAAATGTGTTTGACTTTAGCATAGGTTTCACATCTATTCCTTTTAAAAAATGCTTTTGCTTGTTGGTAGGATACTATAAATAAAGCAACAAAAACACCTGGACAAGAGGCAATATAAGATGTTGTGATACTCTTTATAATGTTAGCCTGTTCTACTTTATATTTCTCTACATATGGAGATATACTAGCTTCTATTATGGTGTATTATGTAGAACACCTTGACAAAATAAACAACTACAATTGGGGTGAAGAAATCCGGGAAAAGTTGATGAATTCAATAATAGTTTGTTCGAAACCTAGATGAGTAATTGGCTGTGTTGCCCTTTTACTGGTTAGTATTTTTCTTTGTTCTATTTCATATATAATATTTAGTCAATAAATGGTATCTAAAGTATTGTTAATATATAGCCATTCATCATGGAACACACAACATTTTGTCAACATATTGAAATTGAAGACAAGATACCTAGATGCTTCAAATGGCTGGGTATTGAGTGCAAAATAGATTTAGATTTGGATGAAGCCATAAAAAAATATAACAAATGAATAGATATCTCTTTACTATAAAATTTTAACATTTATACATTCTGGAAGAAGAATTGAAACTAACAGAAGAAGAAGAATTTGGAGGAGAATTCCAAATACAAGAAGAAAATAATGATGCTCCTCAAGAAAATGATATTATTCCACCAATCGATTATGAACAAGTAAACCTCAACGAAGATGAAGATGGTTTGCATTGGGATACGTTCCAAGAACCAGGTGCACAAAATTCTATTGATAACAAAAACAATACTTGACCAATACATTGTTCAACCATGTCAAAAAGCTCTAAGAATTAAAACGATTGCAGCACGACGAAGAAAACTAGTAAAGAACGTGAAAGAGAAAACTTTACCGGTAGAAATTTGTCCTCTGAATAAAAAAAAAGCCAGTACATATAGCTCACGCGCCTATTTCAAGAAAGGAGAATTTAACATCACAAATTTTTAGGAATCTCAAGAGACCTGAAAAGACAATAAAAAAGAAGTCTAAAACTAACATTTATGACAGATAATACCATCTCAAAACAGAAAATAGAAGGTTGAAAAAATTACTAGCAAGAGAAAAGGTAAAAATCTCCTATTTTATCATATTTACTATACATTCCGCATCTAGCATCAATAGTATCCTAACATGTTTCACATCTAACATCGTGATTACTGAAGGTTCAACATCTATCATTTTAATTAACATTTCACATCTATCATTTTTGTTTAGGTTCCGCATCTATCCTTTCTGTTTAGGTTCCGCATCAACCCTTTCTATTTATGTTCTGAATCTATCATTTCTATTTATGTTCCACATCTATCATTTAGATTTGATTTGAAGGTTTCGCATCTATTTCTATGGATGTTAAGGTTGCACATATATCATGCATTTTCTTATATAAAAAGTTTTACATCTATCTTTGACATTGCTTATTATTTTGTAGAAAATTAACACAATATACCCAGCCCCAGCCACAGCCCCACACCCAGATCCAGCCCTAACAACAGCCCCAGCCCTAGATGCAGCCAAAGCACCAACATACCCAGTCTCTAGCCAGAGTTTTGACTTAAAAAGAAACTCGAGGAAAAGAAGAAGATCATTACACAAATGAAAGCTCATGCAGAGATGAACATTGAGGTTGACCTACAAAACACACTTAAACTGCCTATGTTGAAGCCAAACATAGAAACAAATGTACAACAGCCAAAAACTTATTCAAGAAGAAAGAGATTGAATGATCAATGCCACCAATCATCGAATAAAATCAAAAAAACACCTAATACTGTAGTCGAAAACCCTGTTTTTTATGAAGAAAACCAAAATAAAACACCTAATACTTTTTGGAAGACAAGGTTCCACCTCCACAACAAGAAAAAAGTGAAGATGTTGTAGAAAAAGCAGGATCCTAATGTTGTTGTTGCTGTTGAAGATGACCATGTTGGTGAAGTTGAGCTTCATGATGCTGTAACATCTGAGGGTATTTTTGTTGTTGAAAACGAGAATATTACTCCAACAGATGTTGAGATTAAAAAACAAAATGATCCCTTATTAATGTTGATATTGTTACTTCTGAACTTATTGCTGCTGTAGAAAATGAGAATTTTACTCCTATTGAAGTTGGGGTGGAAAAACAAGGTGATTCCCTTGTTAATAGTGATGTCGGATTTGAAAAGAAAGACGATCATTCGGTTGTAACTCCTACTGAAGTTGGGTTTGAAAAGAAAGATGATCCCTCAGTTAATGTTAATGTTACAGAAGAGCAAAATCCCAATATTACTGCTGGTGTAAATACTGGTATGGAAGAACATGATAAAAATACTAATGTTGCTGTCTCGATTGCTAAAGAATCAGTTACTGAAGTATCTAAAGGGACAAACAGTGTAGTTGAAGTACTTAAAGGGAACAAAAGTGTTGCTGAAGTATCTGGTGTGACAAAGGATGTTCCTGAAGAATCTAAAGTGACCAAAGAAGATGTTGTGGACAAAGAGGTGATACAGATAACCCAAAATTAATAAAACATGTTTAAAAAAAATTGTATTTAAAGATATATACTGTTGTGTAATATCTTCTTTTTTTGGCTTAAATACTGTAATATTATCTGTATCTAAATGTTTATTTGCATATGGTGTTTAACTGAATACTGGTTTTGTATAATAGCATGTTTCGCATCTATCCTTTATTATGCATTATATTTACACATGTTTCACATCTAATGTCTAGTTTTATGTTTTGTTAAGGAAAATGCCTCAGAAGTCCAAGAAAACCAAACCCCACAAGTCAGTGACTTAGACCCAGCAATTGAGAAAGAAATTATAAGAATTGAAATGGATATCCAAAAGAAAAAAGTAAGTGATTGAACAACTTTCCCATTTATCAAATTTTTACATGTTTTGCATCTAGCATAGTTTTACTAGTTTCTTATTTACCATAATTGCAAAAGGTTTCACATCTATTATATTTCCATAGGTTTCGCATCTAGTTTAGTTTTAGTGGTTTCTCATATATGAGAGTTACATAAGTTTCGCATCTATACGAACTACAAAGGTTTCTCATCTATCAATATTACATAGGTTTCGCATCTATCTTGGTTTCCCTTGTTTCTCATCTATTATATTTCTAAATGTTTTGCATTTATCTCCTCTTACAATTTCAATTGTTTCTCATTTGTGCAGAAAGATTTGGATGAAGGTCCTTCATTTGAACTAAATTTAGATCTTACTCAACATCAAATCTCTAAAGAACTACCTAACATGGGAATTACCAGAAAAGAATGGTCATTTACAAACAAAATAACAGCTGCAATTGACATAGAGGAATACTACAAATTAGAACTGATTGAAAAGTAGAAAAAAATTATGATCCAACAATATGGTCATGTCTAGATGTAGCAGAATCTAATATTTTTGTTAGTACTTTGATGGAGATAGTGGATGAAGATGAAATTGAATCTACGGTAAAAGTTAAATTTAGATTTAGTTTGTTTCCCTTGCTTCTCAATACATATATTAACAAACTGTTGGTTTCAACTTTTGACAACACATGTTATCGACGGTTATATGTATATCAACCTTAAACAACACAATTTTCAAATACCAGTTGCTAGTAGTCCAGGAGAATTTATACCAGTAACACACTTAATATTACTTCTCCAATATGTGTTAATTTATAAGCAAAAACATTTCTAAATATTACTTCTCCAATGTAGCATATGCTGAACCAAAATATGGATGCAACATTATATGTTGACGATAAGCTACGAGGCATCACAAAAGGTTACATCTTCGTTTCACTTTTAACAAAAGCCCAACCCGGGAACGTTAACCATTGGACATTATTGGTAATAGATGTTGAACATGAAAAAACAGTAAATCTAAACCCAATACCCAAACGTCCAGATCCAACAAGAAAAACTGCAGAAAGATTAGTAAATGGCTCTCTTTTATAACAATTTCATAGCATATATATATATATCATCTGATTTATTTTATATGTCTATTAAATCACAGATTGCATACCTCCATCACAAAAATATTATACAAGCAGAAAAACCAATAAAGATATATTGTCCAGTAAAAATTCCTAAATAAAGACATAGATCACTTAATTGCGGAGTAATGGTCTGCGATTACTTCAAAGATTATGTTTTGCATGGGAAAATTAAATTACATAAAACTTCTTATATTGCACCATTAAGAAAAGAAAAAATGTTTCACATGTTTCTTAATGACATCAACACTAACAAATATGGGGACCATGTTTTGTAATATTTGTTGTAATTATTTTTGTGATGTTTGTGATAATTTTTTGTTGTAATAAATATATATCAATGAAAAAATAATCTATCTTTGGATTTCGCATCTATCTTTGGGTTTCACATCTATCAAGTGATTTATGCTCCTTGAAACTCTTTCCCATCTTTTGGTCTAATTATTTTTCATCCAATTATCATTTACAAAAGTAATATGTTATTGTAGTTAATGTACTCTACCAATCTCGCACATATAAAATTCAATTCAAAATTCAAATTAGTAACTTTAATTTAATTTGATATTTACTTACATGACTTGACAAGTCTTAGATACTCATCATTACATTGCATTAATTACAAAAGCTCACGAATATCAACCAAGATATTATTTCTGTCAAAGCTTCTAATCTTTTCACCTTCTTAATATTTTTACCTATAAAAAATTTAAATACAGCGTCCCACATCTAGCATATCATATGTACCTCTATTTGACATATTATTTCGCATCTACCAGAGAAATATAAATAACACGCTTTGCATATATCATTTAGTTTTCACACAAGGTTTCACATCTATCTTTTTTTCTCTGATGGGTGTTTCGCATCTATTTTTTTCTTTGATCGATGTTTCACATCTATCAAGGATTATTTCTCTTGGAAACTCTTTCCCATCTTCTGGGAAGATAACTCAAACGAAAAAGACTCTGAAGACGGCGAAGAAAACTCTGACTGATGGTTAGGTGAAGGGTCTGCTTTTATTTATTTTGGTTTTAACTAATGGTATGAAGAAGTTTATCTTTTTTGTTTTTTGATGACCAAAATCAACAAAGAGACTAAGGGTCTGCTCAATCAGAGTTTGAACATGAAGACTCTGCGTTTAAATTTGTTTAAGCTTGTATTTGGTTTATTGAACTTACCATGTATTGCACTTGTTTCATAATGAACTTAATCCTTTTATTTATTTGTTTGTATTCATATTTTAATATATACATAAAAAAATGTATTTTATGAGTTGGTTCAGCAACTGTCAAAAGAATGTACTTAAATCCAACGTTTCGCATCTATCACAGTATAATATATTTGATTAGCCAAGGTTGCATATCTATAAAAAATTATTGAGTATTTGATTATCCAAGGTTCTACATCTATCAAATTAGTATTTGGTGTAAGTTGTTTCGCATCTAACATAAATAAAATAACTTTTTATCAAACATTACACATCCAGTTCAGTAAATCTTCTAAAATTTGTTTCGCATCTAGCAAGTCCATCTTTGTTGGTTATTACAGATTTTGCATCTATCAGGTGAATATATAATAAAAGGTTTCTCATTTATGATCCATTGAAATGTTCCAATCTATTTTCATTATGACAAAACAACTCTGAAAACAAAAAATATCAAAAATTACATTCATCTTACAAAATGTCTACACATTTTTGTCTATTATGACCAGATTTACGACGACAAGAACACATTATAGAATGAATACTTAATTCTCCTATAGATGGAATTCTTTTCTTCTTAGGTCGTCCAACTCTCCTTTTTAAAACTGGAGGAAGTACATTTGAAGAAGTTGTTGAAGTAGATGCTTGACCAAAAATAGTAAATGCAGCTATACCATATGAATATGTTGCCTTATAAGAGCTTACAAAATATCATGGCTCAACATATTTTATAGGATCTGCATCTATATAAAATATCGCAGTTAAAGCATGAGAATAAGAGAAACACTCATGTTGCCACAAACCATAAGAACAACTACGTACACTAAGATCAACAGCCATAACAGGATCACAAAACACTTTATGCAAAAGAGGAGTAGACGAATAAACTATCTGATAAGGAAGAATAAAAGATAAGGAGAAAATTGTGAAGAAGAAGTACGATAGGAGGAAAATGCAAAGAGGAAATTATGTGAGGGGAAAATTATATAAACTATCAAAGAAATAGCTAGAATAGGAAGAAAATAAGATGTAGGGACTAAAAATATAATAAATGGGAATTAAAGCGTGTGGGGTCCGCAATTGTACTATAAAAGGACCACACACGCTTCACAGAGCCCGAGATGAATAATATAATACTTTCTCTCTCTACGTAAGCTAAGCTCTCACTTTCTCTCTCTAAAAACAGCTCCTAAACAAAGTGAATTTACCTATATTGACACTAAGAGATTCTCGTATCGCATAATCACCCCCAGACTTTCTCAAAACTCTTCACTATCCATGGACGACCTTCTTCCACATTAGCTATAAATTTTTTTATCAAATTCATGACACAAATCGCTAGTCCAACGTTCAGCATCACCAAAACGTCTAGAAATTTGACTCATTTCTAAAACTCTAATCTTATCAATTAAATCCAGTATAGGTAAACCACAAAATTGTTTGACTTGATTGTTAAGACTCAGTTGTAGTAAATGCCATGGAACCATACCTCTTGCCTTTATAAAAGCACAAATATATTTGTCAGGAGATAAAATATCCACAAAAACTTTCAACCTTCTCACCTCCCTGCTTAAGAAATTCATCCATATATTGATTAAACAAATTATGATTAGCAACATATGCACATATTTTAAACAGTTTAACCATAATATCTCTAAATGTCGTCAATGTAGCCCTTACACAATGCCTCAAATTATTCATAAGATGATAAAGAAAATATCCATGATGGAAATCTGGAAATATAGCAGATACAACAGTAACAATACCTAAACGAAGATCACTAATAAATGTGATTTCCCGATCCAAAAAATAAGGTTTCAACATCTCCAAAACCATAACCAATTCTCAGTATCTTTAGACGCAATAATACTAAATGCAACAGGGAAAATACCTGCAACAAATATATTAGGAAAAATATAGTATAAATGACTCATTATAAGAGGTTTCGTAAGTATCACTTTACTGATATAGAAATGTTTCACATCTATCATATTTACTATAGGTGTTTCACATCTATCTCGTTAATCATACATTACACGTGTCACATCTATCACGTTATTTATTCAGAAGGTTTCACATCTTTAATATTCTACTTCAAGCCTCTTTTTTTTGCAGATTTAGATATAACATAGTTAAAGATAACATCTTTTCCAACATAAAATAATTGATAACAAAAACTTACATTGTTACCATCTTTGGCTATAGCAGATAGCAAAACCCCATTATATTTTCTCATTAAAAAAGTCTCATCACAAATAAAACTTGACGACAAGAATTGAAACCGTAGAGACAAGACCCAAATGCTACGAAACAACGCTTGAACACATTAGTTTCCAAAGAATACTCTAGTATATAATCACTCCTGCTATCAAGAACCTTCAATGTTTTAAAATAATTCTTAAGGAGTTTATAAGAAGTAGAACTATCTCCATATACAAGCCTCTTAGCTCTCTCTAAAGCAAGCCATGAAACACGGTAAGAAATATCTAAACCATAGTCATTTAAAAAAAAATATCACACTTGTAGCTGTAGCATCAACTCTTCCCCTCACACAATCACGTAGTTAATTTCCAATCAAATCAGATGACAAATGCTTTTTATTTTCTTTGCTAAAACGAGTCTCACATGTATGAGTTTGGACATACTTCTTAATAATAATAAAACCAGTAGACCTCTCTTGTTTAGCATAAAGTCTCCAAGGACAACCTTTTGAATATTTTTTCATGCAATAAATAGTTACTCTTTGTTTATTGTTATGCAAATATTTTAAAAAAAAACTTTTTGTAAAGCCAACCGACTAACAGCTAATCTTAAACCTACTGCTCAATCTTGAAACATCTACCCAACACCACTAATTTCATCAACCCAACCAACGGTAGCAAGTGCTTTGTGCTTGTGACTAATAACATTAACGGCATAAGTTTCATCAATTTCTCCACAACAAATATCCTCATTTGAAACTTCAAATATTCTTTGGGCAGTTTCTCTAATATTATCACCAACAACACCATCACTTTCAACTTTAATAGTAACACTTGAAACACCCAAACTATCAACAATTGATACCAAAAAAATTAAATCACCATCACAACCTAAAATCACAATTTCTAGATCACCACAAGAGTATCTTAATTTGAATTTACCCTGAACCAACGTATCATATCTACTTAAGACAAATTTAACAATAGCTTCAAACTCAGCAAACAAACCAAGATCACAATTGCAAGTTCTCTATTTAGTTTAAAAATACACATTCTAATACTAGACATCGCGTGCGTGCATTAGACAGAAAAATAAAAAGGGTTTTGAATCTATCATTACAGTAAAAAATACATATGTTTCGTAGCTATCAGTAAATAAAAATACAAATACTTCGTAGTTGTCTGTAAATATATTTAAGATATATCAGTACGAGGATTACATATGTTTCACATCTATTATTAGTAAACAATACAAGAGTTTCACATCTATCTGTAAAACACGTTTCACATCTTTACAAACAAAAAACATTAACGTTTCGCATCTTGTAAAAAGATATTTTTCATCAACCGTTCCAGAAAAACTTACACGTTTCGTAACTATCACTACGTACATAACAAAATGTTTCACATATCCTACGTAGAAACCCAGAACAATTTTACGCACATACTAAAATTCATAAAAAACCAACACACAGACTTAAACTCGATGAAAAACTAACAATAATGACACAAATATACTACATTATCAACGTAAAATAACAAATGAATACTAAAAAAACAGATCGACTATTCTGATACATAGAAATCAAAATTCGAGTAAGCTGGTTTTACTAAACATCGAATTCTACACATATATAAAAAATTTAACTCCAAAATCAATTAAAACACAATCAAAATAAAAAAAAAACAATAAAAATACAAGAAATCGAGTAAAAAATAGAAAATCACCTACAATGGTAAGTAATGTTCAATTCACTTAGCAAAAAAAAATTAGGGAGAAAAAGACTCAAATATGGATATTAAAGCTTTTATAAAAGTGAGTAGAAGTATAAAAAGTATTAGTGAGTCTTAAATGGTAAATATCTAAAAAACAGATTTTTTTAAAGAAATATATAAAAATATAAATCTTAAATGGATAATTGTTTGGATATTGGATCTTAAATGATACTTTAATTTTTATGAAAGATAGATAGTTAAGGATTGGGAAAAGGGTTCGTGTTTGGGAAGCTCAACCCTTTTCAGGCCGAATGCAAAGCTGTTGTAGAAGGGCTCCTCATTTGCAAGCGCAATGGTTGGGAGAATGTCGATTTAGAGTCAGATTGTCTGGCTCTAATCAACATGTTTGCAAGTGGTCTTTCTGTTCCTTCTCTTGAGCCATTGGGTATTATTTGTAGAAGCTTAATCCGACTAAAAATGACTCTCCGTCACGTATCCAGAACTCAGAATCAAGCTGCGGACTGGATCGCAAAGAGAGCCATTATTGCTCGTCAAAACTTTTCATTTGAGGGTTTAAATGCACCTTCTCATCTTCTAGCCATTACAACTCTAGAGAGTTTGGGTTTGGGCTATATCGATTTTGGTTAGAGTTTTGGTGCGGTTTGGTGATTTGGTAGGGCTATGGCGATTCTGGTTCGAGGTAGTGTAGAAGAAGTCTGAGGCAATGGAGAGATCATAACCAAGAAGAAGTTGAAGAGGATCTGGGTCTTCTGTTCTCTGGTGCACTGCACCCAGTTCCAGACCTTTCTCCTCTAATCAGAAGAGAAAGGGTACTTTGGGTAAGCGTCGACCACGAAGTATCAGAAGATTTGCTTCGAAGAGATTCGAATTGTTGAAGAATGGTGTTTTGGGCGGAGCTGCTGAAGAATGGAGTTGGAGTCGAAAGGTTGAAGATGAAGAGGCTGTGGCTTCTGTTTGATTTGTTCGATCAGGGTTAGGCTGACTTGATTTTGACCACAATTCTTAAGTCTTATTTTGGCTTTATTTCTTATAGGGCCGGTATTTTGTAAACGTTACTTTCAGTCCTTTAATAATAAAGGTGATTTTTGCTTAAAAAAAAAAGTAGTTAGTTAAGGAACTTTCCGGAATACCTTTTGAATCCAAACACTTCCTAGGAATAAATTAGATAGTAAAATAATTTTTTTTTTTTATAAAGGAACTATCTCCGCTAAAATGGATAATCAAAATATTCTTTACTGTTTGAAGCCTTGAGGCTAATATCCAATATTTAAAATAAAATAAAATTGAACAGATTAGGAAAATAAGAAAACTACTCCCCAAATACTTTTATCTGCAAAATTATAAACTTAAAGAATAAATAGTATTCCATTTAAATCAATTTTGAACATAAGAATGAATACGTTTCCTGTTGCGATACGCCCAATATTGTTATAAAGCTTAATAAAGATATACTACCCAATATGAATGACGAAAAGCTAGATTTACTCCAATATTATATATATTCTACTTTCTCTTTCTGTAACCGTCAATTTATTTTCTTCCGTGTCTCTCCTCCTTCAAAAATCAAGAACCCTAATCCGCATCAAAGATTTCTTTCTCAAAACAATGGAAACTAGCAATTCCAGCTCCATGTCCTGCGACAAGCTAGATCGCATGGCGAATTGGGTTGCCACCAATCTTGCTTCCGCTTTTTTCGCATCTCTAGAACGATGTTCCTGCATCAACCTCAGTACCACCGATCCCGACGAAGATGACGAGGAAGCTAACGATCGTCCCCTCATTCTCACCAACCTTGCCGTACATGTTGGGACCGAACCCACCACCACAGCTGGCGTCGCTAATGGTACCGAGCCCAACACCACCTCTCATATAGCTGTTTGATAAACCCATACCCATAGGCCCATAGATAATCATATAAAAAAAGTGTAACCTAGGGTTTGTTTGATTTCTGGAGTTGGTAATGGCAATATACTTTGTTGAACAAAATATGTCTATCTTATGATCTTCATGATTAGGCTTGTTTGTGTAATTTTTTTAAATGTTTTGATATGATTGATTTTTTTTATCAATAACGTCAAATTTTGAATGAATGTAAATTTGTCTTCTTTTTTCTATCATTGTCTACTATTATCTATCAAGAAAACAAAGTTGTATAACATAATTTTGTTTACAAATCTCATTTCAATTTAAGAACAAAAAGCTACAATTGTTCTCTTTCTTTGTTGCCTGTACAAGAATAAATCTAAGATTGTTCGCTTGTCATTCATAGATGAATGAATAAGTAGAATAGCATAGCAGCACTAACGTTACCGTACAAATCCTCATCCTCGGCTGCTCTTGCGTTGATATGCAGAACACATCCTACCTTGATATCTGCTATCAGATCAAAGGAGGCCTATGAAGAAACTCACTTATCTGCATTGATGCCAAAGATTCGAACTTTATGCATGTGAGGGAATTTGGCAACTACAAGCACGATGACCGCAAGAGTGTTAAAGAAGAGCATTGGATGTTGGTAATCAGTTGTATGAGAGGCTATCAAAAACCTGTTTCAACAAAAAGTTATCATTTTTATATGTATAGAAACAATCAATAGGCGTATGTATAAGAATTCGATATACTCTTACAGCATGAGGGGAACAATGGTGAGAAACTTTCTGTTCCAAGTAAGCTGCTTTCCATTTTCCATCTGCTCCCACCAGGTCAACCTGTTATAGATTCCCTGGTCCTCTGCAAATGGAGTACCTTTCTTCCAGTGGAAGAAGTGATAAGTTACCTGAAACACTCAAAATTAACTTCAAATCACCTAACTTGCTAACCCTGTCTTTCAATCTTGCAAAAGGCAGAGAACAATTTGAACGGAAACAGAACTCTCTGCCATACTCTTAGCCTTAGGGGCTGCCATTCAGTGCTAGTCTTAGCAAATTTAAAAAATAAATTATATTTCCATAGAGCCTAAGTAATAAAGGAAAGTACAAATCGTCGACACTCATGGGAATATTCAGGACACAACCATTTGTCGAAAAGGGAACTAGTGCTCAGATTATCTTACGAGATGCATGTACCTGAGTATACACAAACTCACCACTCTATAGCAGACCACTGTCTACCGAAATCTACATTCTAGATAGAACCTAAGTAACAAAGGAAAGCACAAATCAACTGCACTCATGGGAATATTCAGGACAACCATTTGCCAGAAAGGGACCTCAGATTCTCTTATGAGATGCATGTACCTGGGTATACGTAAACCCTACTCAGGAAGAGTTATACATATTCACCACTTTACAGAAGAACACTGTCTACCAAAATCTACACTCTAGAGTAACTCTTTAGCTGATTATCGAGCACAACTTCCTACATCACTATCAGGGCTAGTGCAAACATATTAGTAAGATAATTATGACGACTAATTGAAGGTAAGTCCTGGGTTCAAGCTGGTAATAGTTTTCATATCTAATTGATTTCAGATCAAATAGCTGAACTTGAGAGGTAAGAACTCAAAAGCTTCCTTTTTTGGACATAAAATGATTTAGGGAAAGAACCGGGAATGGGAAATTCTAGCTAAATGAAGGTTAAGTTATCTACTTGGAAAGCTAACTCCGAAGAAACTTAATTCATAAACAATAAAAAAAGCAAACCCTAAGAAGTCATGAAACACTAAGCAGCTAGCAAAAACACTAAAATTCCTTATAAAGATTTGTTTATCACTAACACCAACCATTGAATCCCGTAAAACCAGTCAAAAGCAACAAATACAAACGGATAGATGGACAGATAGAAGGCGTACAGCGAAGTGACCAAGATTGACGGCGGTCCAGGCGAAACCAGGAGAGCAACCGAAAATAGAGAGGACGAGCCAAGAGAAAAAGAGAATGAGGATGTAGCTTGTCCAAACACCTGGGTACATGAACCACTCTGTGTTCCTGTTCAGATCTGTAGTTCGCGTCGCCGTCACATACAAATTCGCCATGGTCTCGATCTAGATCTTCCTTTCGATCGATATTTCTCGCTTTCAATCGAATTTGGATGAGTCTTACTCCTATATACTTTGCGTTTGCGTGGTCGTTTGCTATTCGCGAGGCTTTTCCAAAACCCAGACCTCAAAGACTTTTTCTCTCTAAACAAACAGAGCAGAGGTATTCGGAGGAAAGATGTGTCTAACCCCTGACTTTGAAGGCTAGTTTCAATTTGGTCCCTCAACTAGCACTTGAGATCAATTGGTACGTTTAAATCATTAAAAAGTTACATTCTAAGTTTGTCTAGGTTTAAATCGCTATCTAGTCTCTCGACTATCACGTTTTCTTTCATTTAGTCCATCGACTAAAAAATCATCGGTGAGGGTCCTAGAAATACCCAAATAAGTATTTCATCACCACTTAATACCCAAAAAATTACAAACTATATTAAAACATCTATAAACTAATACTCTATAAATTAATAACTTCGATAAAGCTAATGATTTGTCTAGTTCCAACTTGTGACCAATACCAAATTGGACCACAATCTATAAAATAATAAGATAACAACTTTTTTGAAATCCTAGCGTATATATATATTGGTCCCAACAAAAGTATAAATTAATAAATACTAAAAGATCCTAATGAACTTTACAAAAACAATAATTTGTATTAAAAATGAATCTATACTCATTTTTTTTTTTTTTGAACTTCAAATCTATATTTAGTTCATCTTTAAATCTCATCATTGCACTTAAGAGTTGAGGCATTGTCTTCTCGTATTGCAACAAAAGATTGTGAAGAGTTGTTGCCGTTTGTAATGCCCCTTATACTCGCATAACAATTTTTGTTGTTGATTGGTCATGGTTGATTTTTTGACACCTTTTAGTTTAAGAGCTATAGTTGATGTGCTTTAAAAAAAATCAATGGATATTTTACAGTATTCAATATCTAATATGTTTAATGTAATGCATTGGTAATGTGCACCAACTTTTTGGTACCATAGACCAACTTTTTGGTACCATTAACTAATTTTTTATTTATTCAAAAAACAATAAAATTGACAAATTCAATTAATTTGTAAATGTACATTCATAAAATATGCCTTGGAACTTGTGTTTGTAATTTGTTTTCCATTTATAACTAATATACATTATAACTAGTACATTAGAGTTGGAAATTTAAAAGTCATGCGTAAAACTTATTATATTGATAAATTATTAATTTATCGATATAGTTAAATATTTCACTACATTAATAAAATATCTCAGTCCCAACATTATTAATTTATAGAGGTTTTATTGTACCAATAGATATCTTGACCATAAAAATAGACAAAAATACCCCCATTAGTACAATAGGGTATTTTAAGTTGAAAATATTTTTTCTTTCTATTAAACGAAAACATTTTAGTATCCATTCTTCCTTCTTAAAATTTAAACCCAGAAAACCTATATACCCAGGCACCCTAGAAACCGTCGACGTACTCCTACGAACCCTCACTTAGACTCTAACGAACCCTAACACATATAACTAAGAATACCGATTTTAAGCTAAAATCTGTGTTTGACCTCCATTAAAAGCAATGGACTGTAGAATCCTGAAATCACAAGTAAGAACTAGGTACTAGTAATATATTTTTCTTTTTAGTTGTATGGTTTTGGTTTAGTTAACTAAGTTTGGAAGTGTTAAATTAACATGGAATAGGTTATTAGTCAAACTCAGGGTAAAGACAGGGTATTGTTGATCAAAACTCACCTTAATACTTTAGTTTTGGGTAAGCAGAGGTTTTCAAAGTATAGAAGGTCGCAATATTTGCATATGATATGTTACATTTTAGTAATTATGCTGTAATATATTATATAATGTCCCAGTTTGATGTTTTGAGACTTAATTTTTAGTTTCTTTCAACGTGAAGGTGAAAACGAACCACGTCTCGTATCTTCTTTATTTGTCCTACACAGGAATCACGTAGTTGTACTTATGGTTGTGAATTGCATGTTTATTTGTCAAACGTCTTCCATATTACAGAAATCTAATATGTTTGGTCTCGCAATAGTTATGCTACCTAAATCTACGTTGTGGATTGTTTCATCAACCTGTATTGCATGTTGTCTTTTACAGGAAAAATGTCTCTTAAATCTTGATTTTACAAATCAAGTTACCTAGCATACTGAATTTAATGAAAGAGAAAAGTCAAATTGTCACAAATTAACATATAGAAGCTACCCTGGGACATTTTTCTATACAATATTAAAGGCTTTTTATGAGCTCCAAAATGAGAGGAAATTAATAAAAAAACATTATCAGATTATAACTGAGATCATAAATACATACTTGATGGAAGAAGACGATTTCAGAATTGGGTCTAAATTGGCCAAACTAACGACCAATGACATGAAAATTGTTTTTATGTTAAAACATAGCGATGATGAAATTCCTTAAACTTATCCAGAGGATTCAAAATTCGACACATCGATGGTTATGAAACATAGTCGAGGATCGTGAGAACATATTTTATAGAAAAAAGTTCCTAAAAAGTTGGAAAACATAAATCAAAACTAATATCAAATAATTTGATAAAGGTATATCTTTCTCATTAGTAGCGCATGTTTGAAGAAAGGCATGTAATTTCTCCATCAAGATTATATGGTCAATCTGAACTAGAGTTACATTTAGTTTTATCAGCAGGATCACATGTTGTATTGCACCAAGATCACATCGTCTGTTTGATATAGAATTTCATGTAGTCTTTTCAGCAGGATCACATGTTTAGATGCACATATATTACATGGTTAATATGTACAAGACTTGCATGTAGTGTTCACCAGGATCACATATTCATATGCACAAATATTGTATGGTTAATATGCACCGGTATTGCATGTAGTTATGTTACCAGGATCACATGTTTTTTGCACCAGGATCACATGATCAACATGATTGCAAATTTAATTGTGTTGTGTTTTATAGGAAGTAATAGACAAATTCATTAATACAGAAGGGGATCATGTTGTAAAAGATGTGGTTATTTTATTGATTATGTTTCAAGTGGTGGGTTATTTAAGTCAAAATCATCAACCGTGGATATAATTAAAAAGATAAACCAGCTCAAAGATGATGAGGTATTAAATATTTTAGTCTTAAATATTATTTTTTTAGTAGAAATGTATAGTCAGAATTATTAGTCTCGTATGATGTTTATTGCATTAGAATCGCATGGTTGGTATCCCTAGAATCGCATTGTCGGTGGCACTAGAATTGCATGGTTAGTAACAATCGCATGGTCAGTACTAGTAGACTAGCATGGTCATCAGCACTAAAATCACATGGTTAGTAACAAGCACATGGTCAATATCCCTATAATTGTATGGTCAGTAGTATAAGAATCGCATGATTTGTTGTAAACTTGCATGTTCAGTTGTATTAATCTTCCATATTGACTTAAACTAGTGACAATTTTTTTACTGAGTTGTTTATCATTGCATATGTTTTGGAAGGTGACTTAACACTGACAATGACTAAAATAAGAGTATTTGGTGGGGATAGTGGAAACCTAGATCTTGTACCAGACTAAAGGTCTAAGAATATGACTAGAACTTTAAGAATAAAACCAAGCATGAGGTCATCACACCCTAGACAACCATCAACCATCTAAACTCGAACACACTAGCCCACAACTAGAAACGGAACACCAATCCAAACATTCCCAACTAAAATTGGGAGGTTCAGAGATGGATTTGGTATTGGTTGCACCCTGGGTGTGCTCATGCAGCAATAAAAGAAGACTTTAACATCCTACAAGAAGATTTTAACCCCCTCAAAGAGCGTTGCAACCACCTATAAGAACAATACAATGGTATAGACGCTCGAACCAACTCCAAAATGAAGAATATGACCATCTTCAAAAAGAGTTCTCTTTTACATCAAAGACCGAAACATAAAATACGAAGTCATATGCACATGGGGTCTGTTGAGTTCTACCGTATGAAGCGTTCGCTTGAAAGGCATAAGAAAAAATTAAGTATATGTCTCTCATATGGGCTGTTTGTTATATATACTCTAATTGTTACAGCCTCACACATCTCATATCAATATGTTTGACATTATTATAAAAGGTTGAAGAGCAAACAAAAATGATAATTGAGTTACATCGGAAGCTAGCACTTCGAGACCTTGACTTAATATTTTCTCTACCTATTCATGAAGATGTAAGCGAGTCTTAATTAGATTCAGATTCAGATTTGAATATACATTATCATATACTGTAGCTTTGTAAAATAATATATTTTATATTATTAATAATGTGCCTCACCTGTTTATTATACTTAGAATTTCCTATTTATTATTCTTAAATGTGAAGGTTTATTATACTTGGAATCACACGTGTAATATAATTGGAATCACACGTTTGATATACCTGGAATTGCATGTTTAATAGAATCGTACATTTAATATACTTGGAATCACATGTTTAATATACTTGGAATAATACATTATTATACTTGGAATCACATGTTTAGTATACTTGGAATCACATAATAATACGTGTCGATGTGTCATATGGTCACCATGTGAGCCCAACCGCCTAACAAGTAAACCAAGAAGACCAACTAAACCATTCACGCACCACTGATAAGTATTATGTAAAAGTCTTGTATCGTTGTTTTATAAATGGTCTATCCAAACATGTATCAGAATACGAGAGCTCGAATGTTTTATTTTTCATAAATGATGAAAATATTAACGTTCATTGGTAGCTCTTTTGATATAGTATTTTTATGTTACCTATTTTGTAAGTAACATATTTTGTAAGTAATATATTTTAAGTAAATAATAGAATAGTTTTCATGTAAACTACTACTACTACTAGAATCGCATGGCGAGTAACACTGGAATCACATGTTTAGTATCCCTAGAATCGCATGGTGAGCAATACTAGAATCGCATGTTTAGTTATACTAGAGTCACATGTTTAGTTACATTAGAGTCACATGTTCAGTAACATTGAAGTCGTATATATACATACTACACAAATCACATGTTTGAATCCACACAGTCTTGCATATAATCCATCTGGCCGTGCCTATGTTTTAAAGTAAAACATTTAGTGGTCTCAATGGTATTTGATGATAATCATCATATTCAACCAATTTAGTCATATAAATATTTAAGCTTGCCAATCATTTCCCATTGGGTTACTTTTTTTTATTTGACAATAGTAGATAAATAATGATAAATAAAGCAATAATTACAAAACGACTATCACAAATGGGTTATAGCATCAATAAAAAATGGATCATTTCATTAATTGTTTTGCATATAAATTTGGTATACACTTTCACTAGGGTTTAAAAAAAACTCATAGACTATTTAGAAATTGATAAGGGAAAGAAAATATAGGTATTTGGCATGTTATTTAGCCCACTAATAAGGTTAAGGCCAATGTATTTAATGGCTAAGGCCCAAAGTAAAGCACACATAAGAAATGAGGGACTTGAATGATAGTCCCCTAGAACTTGTTTGTAAATAGTAAAATAGTGGGGTAAGAAATCCATTCTCATAATGGTAAACATGTAATTTCACCCTCTACCCCTTTTCCTATATAAAGGACATTCCCTTTTGGTAAAAGAGCCAATGATTGAGTAATAATTACAAAACTTATTCCTTTTGTCTTTTCTATTTCTAGTAATTCATTATTCACAGTCACGTCATACGAACATTCTCTAGTCCAACCCCTTCATACGAACATCTTCGTTTCTAAGCCTCACTAAAGAATCTCTGAGCGCATCAGTGGCGCCGTCTGTGGGAACTATTTGGTACCCAGAATTAATTTTTTAAAACCTTAAAAACTAAAAACAAAAAAACATGGATACAGAAATGCGTGAAGAGATTGAGGCTAACCCAACCAAAGACTTAGTTGGTGTTGAGTCTGGAGATTATTTGATGGAGGAATAGGTTACGATCGAGAGCAATGCTCCAGATCTGTGTGCGAAGGAACTTTTAGAGGAATTAGTTTTGGTTGCCAGGCGGAAAGAGTTGTTGGAAGACATCAAGAGACTAAATGCTGAGAGGGACGCTATGGCGGCGAGCACGAGAAGGGTCAGATCAGAAGTCCGACAAGAAAAGTTCGAGGCCGAACACCTTCAAAATGCTGTTGTACCCAAAGAAAACCGACATCGGAAGGGCCACCGGCGTTCCAAAAGACGTGCTAGATCCGGGCAAAAATATCAGCCGTCCGAGTCGAGTGAATATACTTCGTTGAGTTCCGATAATTCTTCGTTTTCGGAGGCTGACTCAAGGTATAAGATGGATCGAAAGCATAAAGATCTGAGGAAGCATAAGCACACTCATCGGGCCAGCATGAAAAGGAGTGATTCGATGAGGAAAGACGATGCTGGTAAAAGAAAAATGCACCCCGAAGACCCTGCCACTACTCGGAGGCATACTCAGTCCGACAGCTATCAACAAGATTTTAGAGTCAGTAACCATTTTACTTCTCTAACCGAGGAGAGATTATACCCAACCACAAATGACGGTCCAGGGGGGAGCACTTACAATGTGGGACATAATTGGAGGTCGTCACCTCTCTCTCCGGAAATTCTTTCTGGACACCTTCCGAAATGGTTCGATATTTCTAAGCTAGAGAAGTTCGATGGGACCCAGGATCCAGACAACCACATCGAACAGTTCAAGAACTTCATGATCAACTATGATGATGACTATGCAGAGCTTTCTCTCAGACATTCAAGAACGTTGTTTCTACTTGGTACAACCGACTGCCTTAAGGGTGTATACAGAATTTTGATATGTTCTGGAGCATGTTCCGACAATATTTCGTCAGAAGCAAGAAGTTTCGTGCTAACGGAGACACCATCATTTACTGTCGATAAAAGATCGGAGAGAGTCTGAAAGAGTACACCAAGCGATTCATCAAGTCAAGATGGACATGGAGTATTGCGAGGACAAAGTAGCTTTGACTGCCTTCCGGATGGGTCTTCTTCCGAGGATGATGAAAGATAATGCGGAATAAACACAAGCAATGACGTTTGGAGCTCTATTAGATGAGATAGAAAAAGGAATTTTAGTTGAAGAAACCAGGGTCTCAGAGATAGAGTCCATGTCTCAATTCTATTAGGATCCGAATCTAGCCAGAGCAAGTACAACAACGGTGAATGCCCGACCCCAAGCTGCTCAACCAATTGCGACTGTCCGACCGCATGCTCAGACAGTTCAAGCAACAAATCAAACCCTTCAGCGGGTGGCTCAGAACCAACAGTACCATCAAGCGGGTCCAGCAGCTCTGCAGTATTCGCGACCATCCTCGAATAGATGGGTCCGACCCGCTCACTATGATGAGTTAACCGAATGTGTTTCTACAATCTTCAAGAAAGCACGGGCAAACGTACACTTCCGTAAACCCTTCCCTCTTCAGACTCCAAGGGAACATAGAAAGAAAAAGTACTGCCAGTTCCATGACGACATTGGGCATCACACTAAGGATTGTGTGGCTTGAAGAAAGAGGTCCAATACTTGATAGAAAACGAAAAATTGGTCGACTTTGTAAAAAAGAATACCGCAGTGGTGCCTAAACAAGAAATTGCTCCGAGACAAGATGGTACCATGATAATTTCCGATGCAATCGAAGAAGAATTTCTAGATGCTTTTGATGTGGCAACAAAGTATGTTGATCCAAAGCCATGTAGGAATAGCGTAAACATGGTAGAGGAAATGATCCCTCGAGGGAAGGTCAGTGACTTATGTTCATTTTTTGAATCACTAACCATTTTTTGGGAGATACAATGGCAGGAATATCAAACTACTCAAGGAAGAGACATATCGTTAGCCTAGCAACACAGTTGGAAGCGGGAGCCTCATCACACCTTTATCGGAACCCGTCACCAATCATTTGTTTCGAGGATGACAACATGAGGGAGATTGCTGGCCCACATGAAGACGTTGTGGTGATCGGAGTGGAGATAGCCGGAAACGAGATAATAAAGATTCTGATTGACGCGGGCAGTTCCGCCAATATCATGTTCATGACCACCTACAATAAGATAACCAATCCTCCAACTATCCAACGATCCAACAAGACGATAGTAGGATTCACCGGTGCGACCGCGAACGTCGTCGGAGAATTCGAAGGCATGGTGGAGCTATGCAGGGGACCATTCAAGAAAATAGTGAGAGTAGTGTTCATTGTAGTGGATGAACCCACATCGTACAATGCCATCTTTGGAAGATCTTGGCTTCTAAAATGCATGATGTACCATCCACGATCCAGCAATGCTTGAAATACGTAGTGGGAAGCAACATCGGAACTGTAAGATCAAGTCAGAAAATGGCTAGAGAGTGCTACAAGGCAGCGTTGGGCCCTAAGCAGTTGATGGGGGTCGGATGCAGAAAAGAATAGCAGTCAGAGGGGCCTCATTCAGATTCCGATCTTGTTGATGATCCGAGGGAGTCCCCTAGATTCATGGTCCCCGATGAAGGTTTTGAGGATCATGTGTTTGTCCCTGGTAAGAGTCTCAAGATAGGAACAAGGTTATCGCCTGAGGTAAAAGAAAGCTTAGTCAGATTTCTTTCGACCAAATTACATTTGTTTGCGCGGTGTACAGAGGATGTTACAGGAGTACCAGAAGAGGTCATTTGTCACAGATTAGCTATTCGGAATAGCATACGCCCAATCATTCAGAAGTGAAGATCTTTTTCCCAAGAAAAAACTAAAGCAATAATGGCAGAGGTAGACCGTCTAATAAAAGTTGGCCACATCCGCGAATCACAATATCTGTTATGGACCACTAACCCAGTCTTGGTAAAAAAGAAAAATGGCAAATGACGGATGTGTGTAGACTTCACTGATTTAAATAGAGCCTGCCCTAAGGATCCTTTCCCGGTCCCGCGAATAAATCAGCTTGTGGATTCGACGTCCGGAATTTTTTTACTGTCTTTTATGGATGCATATGCTGGATACAATCAAATCCGGATGGATCCAAGGGATCAGGAGAGCGCGACTTTCATAACTGGAAGAGGTCTACATTGCTACCGAGTTATGCAATTCAGACTAAACAATGCGGGGGTGACATACCAGCGGCTAGTGAACAAGGCATTCGAAAGTCAAATTTGCAGAAACGTGGAAGTTTATATTGACGATATGTTAGTCAAAAGCTTAAGAGAGGAAGATCACTTCGCTGACCTAGAGGAAACTTTTGTTAATCTGGCTAAAATAAATCTCAAGTTGAACCCGGAAAAGTGCACATTTGGAGTAAGATCTGGAAAGTTTTTTGGTTACATAGTTAGTGAGTAGGGCATCGAAGCAGACCCTCTACACTTAAATGCCTTATGTACTACGGATCCACCTAGAACCATCAAGAAATTAAAAATTTTAACTGGAAGGTTGGCTGCTTTAAACAGATTCATATCCAGGTCGTCGGACAAGTGTGCTCCTTTCTTCCAGGTGTTGAGGAAAGCAAACCGATTCGACGAGACTCAAGAATGTTTTGAAGCCTTCAATGAAATCAAGCAACATCTTTCGTCACGGGATACTGACGAAGCCAAAGCCAGGGGAAAAGTTATTTCTATACTTGGCAGTGTCCGGCTGTGCAGTCAGATCGGTTTTAATCCGAGAAGAAGTAGGCCTTCCTAAACCAGTTTATTATGTAAGCAAAAGCCTTCTAGATGCAGAAAAAAGATACCTTAAGTTGGAAAAGCTAGCCCTCGCCCTAGTAACATCGGCTCGAAAAATGAGGCAATACTTCGAAGCTCATACAATAGTGGTGCAAACATCTTTTCCTTTTAAAGTATGCTACAAAGACCCGACGTATCTGGAAGGATGACCAAGTGGTCGGTAGAACTGGGGGATTTCGATATTGAGTTCGAGCCACGAACAACAATCAAAGCGCAGACGCTAGCAGATGTTTTAGTGGTATTTCATTCAGACAGAGACATTGTGGATATGGAAGAAGAAAAATCCGACTCTAAGTGGCTAGTCCGAACCGGTGGGGGTTCTAGCTCATTGGGATGTGGAGCAGGTGTGCAATTAACGTCACCGGATGGCATCGTAATGTATCATGCAATTTGACTCGGTTTCCAAGCGTCAAATAATGAGGCAGAGTATGAAGCAGCCCTGGCCGGATTGCGACTAACAAAGATTTGTGGGGCTAAACGGGTTAAATTGATCAGTGATTCTCAACTCCTAGTGAACCACGCCCTCGGACGTTCGGAGGCAAGAAAAGATCATTTGGTAAAGTATATGGGAGTGTTGAAAGAGCTGACTTTGGAGTTCGAAGACATCCGATTTGAGCATGTCCACAAGGCAGGAAACTCAGTGGCTGATTCATTGGCCAAGGCATCTTACTCGGAGGGGTACCCGTGGATAGTGACCCAAGAAAATCCGTCTATAGTCAAGGGATCTGAAGCAAGGGAAGATAGCATTGAAGCATTCCAGATTTCCACGACTTTAACGAAATACTGGAGAAGCGAAATACAAGATTTTCTAGTCCATGACATGCTGCCTGTTGACAAAGTCAGAGCCAAGAGAATACACTTCAAGGCTTACGGATACATCGTCCTCGGAGATGTCCTGTATAAACGATCTTTTAGTCGACCCTTACTTCGTTGTTTAGGGAAGGATGAGTCGCAACTGATACTCTTCGAGTTACACGACGGGGAAGGCTCTGCTCATTATGGATACAAGACACTGATACGAAGAGTTTTTCTAGCAGGATACTATTGGCATACCCTCTTGGCGGACGCCAAAGAGCTAGTACAGAAATGTGACACTTGTCAACGATTTGCGAATTCGATCCACCTACATGGGGTACCTCTAAAGTCAATATCAGAATCTCTCCCTTTCGACCGATGGGGAATAGATCTGGTCGGACCGCTTCCGATGGCTTCAGGGGGACGTCAAACAAATATCGTTGTTGTGGACTACTTTTCCAAATGGGTGGAAGCAGAACCGTTAGCAAGAACAAGGGAAAAAGATGTAATCAAATTTATCATTTCTAATATCTGTTGTCGTTTTGGCATACCTAAGAAAATTACGATGTATAATGGCCCCCAATTCGATAACAATGAAATGAGAGCTTTATGCGTCTCTACGGGGATACAATAATGTTTTTCGACACCTTTCCACCCCCAAGTGAACGTCAGGTCGAAGTAACCAATCGAACGATCTGGGACGGTCTAAGAAAAAATTTAGAGGGCAAAGCAGGGAAGTGGCCAGACTACTTACAAGAAGTGTTATGGGCATATAGAACCACGCCCCGGACAGAAACACATGAGTCACCTTTCGTGCTCGTATACGGAATGGACGCAGTGGTGCCATTGGAAACCATGTTCCCATCTTTCCGATTGAGTGAATATTCCGAGGAGGGAAATGACAAAGGAAAACGCACAGAAGTTGATCTGATAGAAGAAAAGAGAAGAAAGGCTCAACTACATTCCTTGCACTATCAAACTTTGATGAGAAGCCGTTATTCCTCGCAGGTCAGAAGAAGAGAGTTCGAGGTGGAGGACAGGGTACTAAGAAAAGTATTCCTGCACACAAAAGACAAGAAACTCGGGAAAATCGCCCCATATTGGGAAGGGCCATACACAATCACAAGGAAGTTGAAACCGGGGACATATAGATTGAAAAATAAAGAAGGAAGAGATCTTCCCCATCCATGGAACATTGACCATCTAAAGGCTTATCTAGTTTGATTAAGTGATGTGTAAATATTTTCGTTAACAGTTTATGTAAGTTCCGGTGGCATACTCTTTCCTACCCTGGTGGCGCGGGAAGGTTTTAATGAGGTGCCTAAATAGCCGGCTTAATATCAAATTTTATTGCCTTCTTTAAAAACATGACTAAGTTCATCCTCTTTGAACTCAAAACACAATCCAAAGAAGTTTAAAGAAGCAAGTTCATCTTTTTTGAACTCAAAACATATTCCAAAGAAATTTGGACTAAAAAGTTCATCTTTTTGAACTCAAAACACACTCCAAAGAAGTTTGGACAAGCAAGTTCATCTTTTTGAACTCAAAACACACTTCAAAGAAGTTTGGACCAGAAAGTTCGTCTTTTTGAACTCAAAACACATCTCAAGAATATTTAAACTCAACAATTAAATCAAAGTAAAAAGAATATGAGTAAAATACCATATTAAGAAAGCATCGCTAAAAGTTCTAATAACAAAAGGAAGTATTATACTAAAGGTTTTTTGTCACAACAATCATACAACAAAAAGTTAACAAGATAAATACTACCCAACACAGGCTACTCGGAAGCTGAATTTCTTTTGCTACCGGCAGGAGAATCCGAGTCCGACGAGGAACTCTCCGAGTCTTCACTAGATTTGGGGTCTTCCATGAATAATCCAAGAGGACGATACTGTTCGATGACTCGAGTCGAAAGGCTGCCAAGGTGTAAGTTTGGGAATTTCTCATGCATATCCATTACCATGGCTGATATTAGTTTGGCATCTCGCTCCTCCAGATGAACACCAACATTGGCAGCATACTAATCGAGACTTTCCTTCTTCTTAGCCTCGAAGTTTGTCTTCAAACTCTCATGGGCTGCAGATAGTTTTTCAAGGTCTTGAACACAATTCTCGAAGTATACCTTGATTTTGCAATAACCTTCGAGAAGACCATCAACGGTAGTATCGCGCTTGGCATCTTTAACGACAAACTTCTCCCTTTCATCGTCAAACTTTGTTTTCTCCTCGGAAAGCTAAGCCTCAAGGGAAGTAATAGTATTCAAACGCTCATCGGAGGTTTTTTTCATCTTAGTCAATTCATCAGTTAGCTCTTTGACTCTTTTCTTCAGCTCTTCGGACTCGGAAGATAAGGACTGCACCTTGGAGGTAACTTCCGATGTTTTGGCTAACTCCTCATTTAGCTCCTTGACTTCTTTTTTCAGATCGTCGAACTCAGCAACTAAGCCTTCTAACTTAGAAGATATCTCGGTTTGTTCAGTCACTTGATCGGTCAAGTCATTTACTTTCCCTTTAACTCATAAACCTCCGATGCTAAAGCTGTTACTTCTGCCCTCCTCGCAATAACTTCTTCTTTATAGCGATCCTTCCGATTTTATTTACGTTCGAGTAGAGCAGTAGTGTGCAGTAGCTTATTTAGCTCATTCTCCACGTAGTCATTGCCATAAACGTCGAAGTAAGGAGAGTCCAAAGAACAATACCCTTCTACATCAGAACCACCCTCTTGACCTCTCCCCCGGGTGGAAACAAACTCTTTACCAGAGTCGGAATCGATAATCACAAGTTTTCGGGATGGTGGCTGACTCGGACGATTGGTGTTGTCACTCTCCCCCCCCCCCACTCTCAGTAATCTTTTTCTTCTTCTCCTCAGCAGTAAACTTTTGTGGTCGGGTGGCACCAGCACGACCTTGAGGCCTAACCTCAACCCGGTTATCAGCATCATCTAGTTGGTTGTCAGGCTGAGAGGAGAGAGAAAATACCTGAGGATCGAGGGGGGCTGGCGGTTGAGGATCCGATGGCATCATACCCGGAGGTAAGCTTACTTGGGCATCATCATGATCACCCATAATTCCTAAAGGAGGACTGACCTGCACCCTCTTTTGGAAATCACCCTGAGCGTTGGGTGCATCGTCGTCGGACTCAGCATCATCCTCAGTGTCTGCTTCTGCACCTTCCTCGAGTTGGTCTGCATCTTGATGACTCAGAGCTCGAGCTCGAGTAGGGAGGTAGACTGCGTTATCCAAACGTTCCAACCTTGCAAGGACGTCATCACTTAGAGTAGCCAACATAAGCTCCGAGGGAGTCTTCTTTTCACTAAGGTCGAATTGCCATGGGTTACTCTTAGCAAAGTTTATCGGCATAAAGCTTTGATGGAACTTGTGGTCCCAGTGTTCACCAGCCTAGAGGCTCAGTTTCTCAAAAATAGCTTTACCGGATTTAGCATGACGTTTAAAAGACTTGGCGATTCCTTTCATAGCTGAAAAACCTAACAGTCAGAATTTACCGAAGGTAGTGGGTCGGAAACTATTTAGGTGAAAGTACTTACCTCGTCCAGTCCACTACATGGTAAGTCAATGAGGAAGGTCCTCAGAATTTTTGAACTCGGTCTCCCACAACCTGGAGATGGACATAAATTGTTACTTCCATTTTTTGTCAGTCTCTAAAAAATCTTTTATCACTTTAAGGTTTCTAGCAAAACCGAGTGAGTAAAAGGGGTAGTGAGAGTTCTTAGCTACTCCAGAAACATTGATAAGTTGCTGCATGGTAAAAGCATGTCCGGAGAGACGTGACGCCATGATGCAAGCCATTAGGATGTACCACATGTTGGCCCCAGCTTGAGAAGGACAAAGGTTGACCAAGTGAAAGTAATCGGCCAGAAGAGGGTCAAGGGGCAGTCGGAGACCCCAGTTCATCAACTCTATGTAAAGCACCAACTCATTAGAGCGGACCGACAAAGGAGTCTCTCCGACAGTAAGGAATCAGATTGTAATATTGGTGGGGATACCCCATCGGTCCCTTAGCTTGATCTCCTCGGTTGGGTGGAAATATTTGTACTTCACCTTGTACAAAGCTAAGAAGTGCTTGGTTTCGAGGTTGCGAAGATGATCGCTCAGGATATCTTCCACATTCGAGGGTAGGCCCGACGAACGTGTCTTTTTCTTCTTTTTCTGTTTTACCAGGGAAGTTTCACCTGGATGAATGGAAGGGTCAGCTATAGGTTCCGAGGGGTTGGCGTTGGTAAGAACGACCCGAAGAGGCTCTGCCTCAATCACTGCAACATTTCCAGGGTCATCGGACAAAGATTTTTCCCGGGCTTCTGGAATGGAAGAAAAAAACGGTTCCACCCGAATCCCCTTAGACAAAGTTTTTTGAGGACTAACATCTGGCATCGTTTGAGGAGAGCTTTGAGGAGTGGTAAAGGGAGTTGGATCTGAGGAAGGAATCCTCATTCAAACCGGTTTAACAGCCGGATCCGGTGATAACATCGAATTCTTCAGAAAAATGTATGTGAACTTCAAATATACAAGAGCTCGCGCACTAGCGATATCCTTGTTTGATTGGCCGGAAAAACCAATATCCCCTAAGAATTCCTAGAAATATTGAGTTTCCGAATGTCGCCTATAGTACATCATCCCACGTATGGTCCTCGACAGTCTCTTCCCTCTGTAAGATACAGAAGGACGAAGAGACTCACTTTCAGATCTCAGTTGCATGCTACTAACAGTAACACTACCTTTTACTGCCCGCTTTATAGACCTTTTAGAGTACCCAACTTCTATATTACGAGTATCATCCAATAACTTTTCAAATATATTACCATAACAAGATTCTATGTCTTCTGGTCAGAGCTAGGCCGTTAGAAGGGTTAATTGCAACATCTATGCCCAATTTATGTTTTCTTCTTTTTCTAGTTCGTTTTTCCGATCCACACTTCCCTATTTTGAACCAAATCAACATGTTTAATCTGTGTTGATAATTTAGTGCACCTTATATATTTTTGGTTGAGAACCTTAACTTTCTCCGGTGCTGATCTTAGATTATACTGAGTATTTTGAGGATTTCTATCAATGGTATGTACAGTGGCGGAACCAGGAATCCACGTCAGGAGGGGCTGAAGTATTTCATAAACTAGACATGTTTTAATATATTTTTTTCATTCACCTCGTATTTTTAATTGATTTTTTAATAATTTGTCTGGAAATATTTAAAAAAATTAATCCTGATATTTTTATTGATTAAGAAAATCATGAATATTTATTGAAATTGAATATATATAAAAAATTCTACATTTGATTTATGGGGCATATGTCTAAATAATCTTAAGTTTATATATGAGTTAGTACGAGTTATAGCTTTTATGAACAAAATCAAAAGGCTTCATACTAGTTGAGATATGTTCTTACTTATTTGTCATTCATCATTCTCATACCTATCCGATGTGGAAATATGGTCGCACATAACAAATTCTACCACTTTTACCTCCCCTCAATTGACTTACCCAATGCTCACTCTAATTAGGTTGCTTCATGATTCATATATAAGTCATAAATGTTTACAATGGATATATTTGTTCACTCTTATTAGAGCATCTTAGAAGTTCCTTAGCGTCACTTCAATTAATCAAGTCACACTATCTTTATACATTCTAATAAAGTCACTCCATTTGATGAGCATGACTAATGGTTCATCATCTTCGACATCCAATAATTTCATCCATATCACATTTTCGTCTGGGTATGGAGCTCTAATATCAACTATTAGACCCAAATAATAGTATATCAACAACACGCGAGATCAATTTCAAAACAACCAACCAAATAATAAAACAACCGATTTATTAACAAAATAAAACCACAAACTTAATCACTGAAAAATAATCAACGGTAAAATAAATCAACAACCAAAACATTTATATGAAAATACCACTTCATTGTGAAGAGTAAAAGACCACGAGACTTATGAAGATTCCACCAAAAACACTTCTACTATTATGATAAGTTGAAGGTAAAAATATATCCAATTCAATACAATAAATATCTACAACCCACCAACAATTTTAAACATAATAAACTAACAAAAAAAGAAACAAAAATGAATAATATTACAAAACATACTCCACTATTCCAAAAGTTATTTCTCCCGAACCGTAGCATCAAATAACAATCCAACCGGTCATATTGAAGCTTTATATGTCCCAAACATGCTATCCAAATTTCAGCCAAAACCGACACCGTTTGACCATTGATCAAACATTTTAAACATGACTTCTTTAAAAATTCCGAAAATAAAAATTTCCCCAATACTAATCTACCTTGAGGCTAGGGGGGCTCGCGCCCCCCTAGCCCCATAGTAAATCCGCCCCTGGGTATGTATAATGACAATATTTATCTCCACCAATTTAATTGTAGGAAAAGGATTTTTACCCACTACTCTCGATGGAATATTTGATTTCGAAATTCCTTCTTTTTCTTTTGATGAAAACATTGGTTTCAAAAAATTTAATTTTTTTCTGAGGTTTTTAATTTTTTATCATCAACGTTTTTTTCTTCAAACTCATCATCATACTTGTCGTAGATCGGTTTGTCAAACATGGGCTTAATCACAGTTTTAGCATCACAACTAAGATCGGTAGCTGGTGCAGTATGAGCATGAAACTCCTTAATTGGTGGTGGTTTTGGATAAACTACTCTAGATGGAACCAATATAAACTTGCAACCATCTTTCACAAAACTGTATCGATTCATTCTAGTATCATAAGTAGAATTTATCTTAAATCGCCATAGATATCTGAATCAATTACAAACTTGTAAATTCTTCCTCCAATTGTGTAGGTAGACTGGAAGATGTCGTTTTCTATTGTAGCCTTCAAATCAAGAGGTACCCAGAACATGATTCTTGTATCTGTGTAGTAGGAATTGCTGGTCTCTGCTACCAACTGATGGCGTGACCGAATATTAGAAGAAGAAACAATAAATATTACCCTAACAAAATTTTATAAATCAAAGTCTAAAAACAAAAGTAAGATTTGAGACGCCTTAAATAGAAATCACCCAAATCCCTAATACAAAATATGGAAACAAAAGTAAACATAATAAAATAATATCCTATTAAATTTGAATCTAATCACATTTAATTTGCCCTAAATAAATTCTTAAAGTATAAAAATAAAATAAAATAAAATAAAATAAAATACTAAAAGTTGAATTTAAATATTGGGCTATATCACAATTACATGAACTGATATATGACCACGAACAAAGGATCCAATGTGATAATGGACTTTTTTTTCTGCACAACTAGCATACATAAATTTATCCCAAAGATGATCATCTGAGTGCTTTCATGGATAGTACATATAAAACTATTAGATACATGATGTTTTTGTTTGAAATAATAAGGATTACTTCCACCAATATGAGGCTAAATAAGGCACAAGGGCTGCTAATGCAACTGGCGAACGGGGTCGCTATGAACTGATAACTTAACAAGTACCATGAAAACTGGATTCGGATGTCCAGTATTAGTTGAATTTATATAGCATGGAACCCAGATTAGACTCAATCCTCGGGGGTATAATTCTACTGAGCATCAACACGCATTCCTCGAATAGAGCCCCGTCTATAAAATCAAGTATGCATATTTACCGTGGAATCTCTTTATCGAGTAAACTCTTGTTCAGCTCTGGGTGACAAACTACCAAATATTTTTATACCCAAGAGTATAGAAGGAATATATCCCATATGATCCTAGATATCATGACGATCGAGCTACCACAAAGGTTCGACGTCTACAAAATGGACAAGTATGATAAGATTGGTGATCCATAACACCATATAGATCAATTAACAAATATATTAATGATCTTTTCCAAGGATGACCAGGTCTAGTGTCGAGCATTCTCGATGACTTCCAGAAGGAACTCTTTAACATGGTTCAACGGGTTGTCTCTAAGGTCTATCACAAGCTTTGATCATATATGGAATTTGTTTTACATCAGTTTGTGAAGAGAAAGGTAACCAAAGGTCACGAGAACCATGTAATATAATGCAAGAAGATGTAATAGGCAATTTTAAGAGAATACACGCTGCATTTTGTGCACACCAAAAAACAACTTGGGTGATTGTCGGCATGAGGTATCAATCACCTCGTACCAATAGGGATTACTTTAGGAACTAATCTCGCGGATGATGTTATGAGAGAGAAATATATAACTTGAGAACTTTTGGATCAAGTTGAGTCCCTGATGTGGATTAAGAAGACTAAGAGTCTTTGTTTGATTTTGGATGATATATTCAGACACTATTATCCGACTCCCACCTTAGCCATATACAATTCATAGCATACAGTCCATCAACGATAGGTTTTGTATCTTTTCATTTTCCCTCTGAAGATCTAGTATAGAAACGACCAATTCAAGTCCAGAGTTTAAGGCAACCTCATACATCAGCCATGTATAAAGCCTCTTCAGATTAGGGGGTGACGACCGAATGAATAAATAATTAAGGCATGATAACTATACCAAGATAATGGAAATATGACACAAATTTACCAAAAGGCTAAGGGTTAAGCATATTTCAGTCCACTTCATTCAATTACCAAACCTCGAGAGGATAAAAGCAGAAAGCATTGTTGATATCATAATGATATTGGTCATTTGACAAAGGACTGCATAACCCTTAGGAAATACATTCTAAGTTCGGTTGACAATGATAAAGTACTTCAGTAAGCAAAATATAATAATGGAATACAATGAAATTCTGCTAACGGAACATGCTCTACAAGAGCGAGTGGCTCGGGAAACCAGGTGGCAGTTCTAAAAAAAAGAACAACAAAAATGTGTGTTATTTAGTTAATGACTACCTATACCTCAATGCAGGCCGTTATATTGTAAAACCTATCTTTAGGGGAGAGTATGTTGACTCGGGCCAAGGCATCATAGGTTCACGACAAATTCTCGGGAGGACACGGTCTAAGTACTGCTATAGGGCTCCTAACTATAGCCGGGGGAGTACCATTTCAAGAGTTACCACTTCATCTAGCAAAAGGCATGCGAGGAATATCGAAGCACAATTACGCGATAAAAAATATATGTACCTCGACCGAGCTTCCTATCATTAACGAAGATAACAATATGTGAGGCATTATTGGCCCACATGAGCACACTGTTCTAATAAATAATTTTATGGGAGAAGAGGAAATCTCCAGGTCTTAATAGACACATGCAACTCGACTAACATCTTATTCAACATATCATAAAATCGTATAAAAAGTCCTCATTATACACCGCTCGTGTTGAACCGTTGTTGGGTTTACTGGAGTAAGTGTCATAGTAATCGGGGAACTAAAAAAATATATTATTCTAGGGAAAACTAAGTTTAGGAATTAGGTCAGAGTTCTCTTCATGGTGGTAGATCATGTGTCCTCTTACAACATGATCTTTGACACATTGTGGTTGTATCGAATGCATGCAATAGCTTCCACCATCTACCAATGCATGAAGTATGTAATATGACATATGGTAGGCGTTGTTCAAAGTAATCAAAAGTTTTCAAGGGAGGATTGTTCCACTTTGTTAGCACCAAAGAAGAAACAAAAGAAGGAGATCAAAGTTTTGGGTAGGAAAAAAAAGAAACTGCTGGAGGAATAAAAATTTTCAGGGCCTTTAGTTAGGGTCGAGATTGTTGATGACCCGAGAGAGGCCTCTATTTTTATTGTACCGGGGAAGGTATCTAAGGTGCATTGGTTTAAGGATGAAAAACAAATAAAATTTGGTAGAAGTTTTTCAGAGTCGTAGAAGAGAAATATTTTGGTTTTTTATCAAAACATTTAGATGTATTTTCTTGGTCAAGCAAGAATGTTACCAGGGTACCAAAAAAAACAATCTGCCATTAGCTGTCAGTTAACCCAAATATGAATCTTATTTCACAAAAGAGACAATGTTTCTCTGTTGATAAGTCTGCAATCATCGTTTCTAAAGTGAATAGACTATCCAGCCTATGACACATACGGGAGTCCTAATATGCAACATAAACTGCCAAACCGGTTCTGTTCAATAATAAAAACGATAGTTGACACATATGCGTCGACTTCATCGACTCAAATACACCATATCTTTAAATATTTGTTCCCCGTGCCTAATGTTGACAAATTGGTAAAGTCCACGTCGGGTAACAATCTCTTATCGTTCATGAATTCTTATTAAGGGTAAAACCAGATCATGATGTAATCCATTAAACTAAGAGAATACGAATTTCATGACAGATCGGTGACTTGATTACTATAAAGTAATGCCATTTGGATTGAAAAGTTCAAGGGAGACCGACCAGAGATTGGTCAACAAGGTTTTTAGCTTCCAAATTGGAATGAATATTTAGGTGTACATTGATGACATGATTGTAAAGAGCGTGGAATACTCAAGGAATATATCTGATATGGTGGAGACTTTTCCAAAAACCCGAGGGACATAAATTTTAAACTTAATCCTAAGAAGTGTACATTCAGAGTCATGTTGGGAAAGTTCTTGGGGTATCTGCTAAGAAAAAATTAAAAATAAGCAGATTCAGTGTAATTGAAGGCTTTGGCTTCCATGTACCCACCTTGGTACCTTAAAAGGTCCATATACTAACGGGAATGGTCGTGACATTGAACATGTTCATTTCTCAATTTTTTTATAAGTGTGTTCTATTTTTCCAAGTGCTCTGAAAGAACACTAACTTTCAATAAACCGATCAGTGTGATGAGGTGCTTAGTAAGATAAAACGGAACCTAACCTCTCTGAAGACTTTTTCAAAGCATATCCTAGAGGAAACATTATACATTTACTTAGAGGTACCTGAATACGCCATGAGTACAGTTTTCATCTGAGAAAAGGAGAATTTTCCCAAACCAGTCTACTATATAAGAAAGAGCTTGCTCCCCATAGAGACGAGGTACTTGCAACTGGAAAAAACTAACATTGAACTTGATCATTACAACTAGAAAAATGAGGCATTACTTCCAGGCCTATTTGATTGTGGTTTGAGCTTCTTTTCCACTCCATAATATCTTGCAAAAGCTCGATATGTCAAGGAGGAAAACCCAATGGTCGGTGGAGTTGGGAGATATTAACATTTCTTATGAACCAACGAAAGTTATTAAATCAAAATATTTGGTAGATTCTCTCACGAAATTCCATGCGGAAAGGCCTGAGGCGGTAAGCGAGTCAACAAAGTTACAGTGAATAGTCTGCACAGATGAAGATTCAAATACCTCAGGATATGGGGCAGGTGTATAACTTATGGCCTCAACCGAGAAGGTTTGAATCAGGTCATTTGCTTTAGTTTCCAAGATTCGTATAAAGAGGCTTAGTGTAAGGTAACAATCATTTCCCTAAAAATGGCCCTCGTATGTGGAGCAAAAAAATTATGATTGATAATTGATCCCCAACTCCTGATAAATAATGTTTTTGGGCAGACTGATGCATGCAAATATCACTTGATAATGGATGGTGCATCGAATATGCACAATCGGTGCAACACAACATGCACAGTTTATGCATGGACATTGTACCAATGGTGCGACTGTCATGCACCATGGGTGCACAGTTGTCGCACCCATGGTGCTTCCAATTGTGATTTGGTGTCGAAATTAGAATCGTAAAAAAATTACTACCGTTTAAATGTACATGCCTAATACAATATCCCGCCTATTTGTTATCTGCCAATAATGGTTCCCGCCTAATTTGTTGCCGCCAATTTTATCATTGACTTATCTATATCGTGTTATGTATGTTTTTGTGAATTGATGATGAAATAACATAATTCAAATACATTAAGAAAATAAGTTTGCATTAAATTTTCAATACAATAACATAAAACGAGTACATTACTGATGAGTCCGAATTCTGCATGCTCCCCGGACAAGGACAGATCGGTCCAAGGCCTTCGGACCGGACAGGTCACTTCGAACACTTAGCCCAAAGGACTGTTCGAACTATGACAAAAGTACTAAAAAACCTAAACACTACTTGACTAAGCTATACACTACTTGACTAAGCTACTTGCTCTCCTACTTAGAGCTCATGGGTCTTTGAACATGACCCGGGTCCATCAAACATGACTCGAAAGCCCATAAGGGCCTAAAAATTAGGGTATAAATACCCAACCACCTGCATTAAGTGTGGGTAATGAGAATTAACTGCTACCAGCCATCTTAATTATCTCTCTACTCTCTACACTAAATATATAACGCCCACATACTACTATTAAATACAAAACAAATTACAAACCTACCCTCAGACGATAATTATCCTCACCAATTACTACACTAATTCATCTAAATTGATTACTTATGGGTTGACGATGATAGGTTTTTTATCTTTAAGATCATCATATCTTTTGTAGCGACTTAGTAATGGTAATTATTAAGTTTCTGCGTCATCATTACACAATATTGTCTAGATATAATGTATTATGCATATGGTGAGTCAACAACAATGGAAGCTATGTACACAAATAAAACTAAATGAGGATGCCAATGACTAATCAATATAAAAACTTCAAATTTTGATGAAATAATTACATTGACAATATGATCCTTATTAACAAAATCAAATCCAATTTTCATCCTTTTAGACACCGGAATGGGTGTACCTCGAAGTAGTAGAAAAATAAAATTGCAATTCATCGACCCTCATTGTGATAAAAAAAATGCACAGTACACTCAAACCTTGATGAGCTGGCTATCCTCATCTCCAACATTGTCATCAGATAAGATATACCATCAGGTGCTTCGTAATAGTGTATGATGAACTCATATTATTCTTAGATAAGTTCAGATGCGGAAATGTTCGTAGGAGAGCATCTGTCTAAGAAATGTTCGTATCAAATACTTTTAGTAAGATAATCAGTATTTAGTAGAGAGAGAACGAGACAAAATGAATAAATGTAGCAATAATTGACTAATCATTGCCCATTTTCCCCAAAAGGGAATGTTCTTTATATGCTATATGAGATGAATATTAAAATTACATGATTACATTGTTAAAGTGGAATTCTCACCCCACTCCTTTACTCTTTACAAACAAGTTTTAAGGGTATATCATTTAGCCCCCTTATCCATTATGTTTGCTTTAGTTTAGTCTTTGATCACTAAATACATGAATTTAGCCTTTATATTTTATATAATAAACCTTGTTATTATTTATATTTTCCTTCTCTTATTAGTAGCCCCCCGTCCTTTTGAAGATATCTGAATGATGATTGACTGATGCAAACGACTATTCCTTCCTTTCGAGCCTCCTCAGACTGTATGACTTCCGAGCTTCTTTGGATGACCTCTTGTAATTATCCTTGAATCAATATTGTCTCATACTTTGATTGGACGACTTTGTTACTTATGCTCTACAAATAAATACCTTCATGAAAAACCCATTGGGTTACGTGGTATTAGACTTGTTCAAATTTATGACCTCACCTCTTGTCATAGTGAACTCGCATAAGCCATCATTATTTTTAATATCGTGTTCCTTTGCCTTGCCTTTATAATGTCATAGATAGAATAAGAAATGGAGTCACTTCTGGCCACGTGTCGGGTATCTACCACTACGTGCCGGCGCGTTATTTGAAGTGGTTTGTAAGAAAGGTAATGTGTCGAAGAGATTTCTCCTTCTGCCCATTAACACCCATTGCTTCACTATAAATACTTGTATATTTCTCTAGTTCTTAGTTTACATATTTTATTTATGCTTACCCTAGTGTAGATAGATCCTGTTCTAGAGAGAAAGAAAAGCAAATTTTAAACCGAATTATTTTTCAGTCTTTCATGCTTGAAGAGTTTATCAATCTCGAAAGATATAAACTTTGGAGGTGGTTCAATATCTCAAACAAAGCTGTTGAACATAGAGCTTCTGGTGGCAAAGGGTATCCGAAGCTTGTAGACATTTTCGAGGAAAACTTTCGCAACAATTGGTCCCATCTCAGGAAGCGCATTTCTCTTGCTACTTAGCCCCCCGGTCAAGTTTGTTCGAGAAATAACAAAGGTGACCCATCTTCATCTGAAACTACTCGCAAATATTCTCATTTCCTAACGATGGGCATTGAAAAAGAGAAGTTTCCTGAAGTAAATAAAGGAGATCATAATAAGAGGAAAAGATCTCCAGAACTACACACAAGGTCTATCAGAGTTAAGATTTCTTCTTCTGCTACAACCCCTCAGGTAACTCCTCAAGATTCCCCTCAAACAACTCCAGAAGTCAGCCCCCAGAGACATTCTTCAAGGAATATTTCACTGGAACAATTTTTGAAATCCATCTCTGAGATTTAAGAGAAAAACCTGATTGATGAAGGTGCGTGTGCAACCCCTACAAGATGTCCCAACGATGATTCTTCCCCCGGACCTTCTATGCCAAATTAGGGAATTTTCTCCTTCCCCAAAAGTTACAACTGACCCCCTCCTCAGTGAGGAGAAAATTCCTTGGTGAAAATGGACAAGTAGAAGAAAAAAAAAGAGAAGTGCCTCAAATTTGTTCTCGAATATAGAAGATATTTTGGGCAAAAATCTTTATGATATTGAGGCTAACCATCTGCTTGCCCTCTTCAAGGTAAAATACAAATACTTCCACCCGATTGAGGAGGTGAAACTCAGAGACCGATGGGAAATTCCTGGAAATGTTACTATTTGATTTTCTACTGTTGGAGAGACGCAATTATCCGTTCGTAATCATGAGTTAGTTCTTTACAACAAACTTATGAATTGGGGTCTTCTCTTGCCTCTTGATCCTGATTTAGTGGAGTACTTCAATTTTATTGGGCTTTGCCCATCTCAAGCTGGTCCTAACATGTGGTATACACTTATGGCCTGCATCGCGGCCTCTAGGAATTCTGAGATAACATTCTCTATAGAGCAACTCGTCTCAATATCAGGTGTAGCTAAAAACTCTCATTACCCATTTTATTCTCTTTGTCTTGCAAGGCAATACAAGGTGATCAATGATTTTTTAGAAGCCGACAAAAAATGGAAGTAACAATTTGTTTTTATCTTAGGGCTGTGGGAGACTGGCTTTGAAGACTCTCAGGAACTTCCCCATCAGTTGACTCTGAAGTGGTCTAGGCGAGGTATGTATCTACATATTTTATTCTGTTTTACTTATTAAAATTAGTCAGCTTAAAATATCTCTTTTTGAATAGCCCTGAAAGGAATTGCTAAACTTTTAAAGATTACGTTGCATTCGCGAAAAAATCTTCGAGAAGCTAAGTATTTGGGCGGGTGCTAACTGGAGCTACAAATTTCACCGGAGCTTCGCACCAATGAATTTAGATTTTAGTCATCTTTGGAGATACGATCTAGGTTAGAAGAAATCATTATTCGAGCTCTTGGTACCCCCGGAATATATTATTCTCAAGCGTTTAGAAGGCTTGGACAATATGGTTTTTCTTCCCACCCGTGCTCGGGCTCCCAGTCATCAAGATGTTGAGAAATTCGAAGGGGAGGATGAACAGACCAAGTAAGACGTTGGCTCAGAGAATGATGTCCTAGAAGAGCAGAGAACTTAAGTCCAAGGAGACCAACAGAATTAAATCCAAGAGGAGCGACTATCAGGAGTCCAACAAGAGAAACAAGTTAATATCTGGGGAGGCCCTCAGGCTATTTTCGGAAAGAAAACCAGATGAATGTTGACAACAAAACTTCAGTCTAAGTAAGACCGACCGAAAGAGCAGGGGATGTGATGCCGAAGAGGCTCACTGCTGAAGAGAAACAAAAGAAGATAGTCGATAGCGAAGAGGAAAGTGACTATACAACTTGTCCGAGCTTACCCCCTATAAAGAAAATTGTTATAGTCGATTTGGATTTGGAGGAGAATTTTTCCGATAGAAAAAGAAAACTACTGGTCAAGAGGAAATTCTTGAGGAATGTGAACATCTCTCCCCTGCCTTAACTTATTTTGATGTTTATGAAAACGACTTTGTTGCCAACGAGTTGAATAAGTCACTTCGTGTTGCTACTCTCCTCGAAAGGAAAGCTAATCGCAAAGATTGTTATAAGAGTGAAGTCATCCAAAGAAGAGGTGAAGTAAAAAAAAACTGACCACTGAGGTAACCAACTTGAAAAATGAAGTGGAAAGCTTGAAGGATGAGTTTGCCAAGGAGAAAAGGGATCTTCCGATTTGAAGACGGTTGAGGACGAGCTTACTCAAGAGAAAAAATTGTCCGCTGATCGCTTATCCAGAATCACTTCCTTAGAGACTAAACTCTCCGAGGAAAAAGAAAAGTTCAACGATGAGAGGGAGCGTTTTATTACTAGAGACATTGAAATGAACACCACTATTGACGGTTTTTATGATTCTTTTCTGATGACTAAGTTATATTTTGAATGAGCTATCACAGACATTGAAAATATTTTTAAAGCACACGAATCTTTGAAGAAGAACTTTGAAACTGAGAAGAAGAAAAGTTTGGATGAGTATGCTGCCAGTATCACGTCTCATCTTGAAGAAAGAGATGCTAACATGAAGTTTTCCCTGATGTTAGAGATGCATGAAAAGTTTCCTGATTTGAAGTTAGGTAGTCTTTGGTATCATGTTATTGAGAGATACCATCCGATAGGTATTTCTATAGAATATTTGGAAACTAGCAGGGACTCAGAAAGTTCTTCCTCTGCAATTGTCTCTTCAGAGGACATAAACAAAATACCGCATCCGAATAGTGTTGTTAACCGTGACAATCCTTGTTTTGTTGATCACTTGTGAACATAAACATGTGGGGCTTGTTTTGTATGATGATCCTCATATTGTAAGGACTTTTGATGAAATATCTTTTCTTTCAAATATTTTCCCACACTTCTCTTCTTAATGCAAAGTTTTTCATATGAAAATGTTATACTTGAAAATGTTTTACCCATATTTCCACCCGATTAAATAGTTTTCTAATATGATTTTTTTCCAATTCAGATTCAGTAAAAAATCTTTCATGTTAAAAAGTTTTATTTCAACTTGTTTCTTCGGTAAAAGATGTTTTATGCGAAAATATTTTACCCAGGTTTAAAGCGATGAAAAATATGGCTTATTACTTATTGGGTTACCTTAGTTCAAAATAATGAACATTACCATCCATATTCGTTAGAAATTTCTTGGTTCAAAATAATGAACACTTTTTTCGGAGTGTCTTTTGAGTCCAAAAAGATGGATATTACCGTCCAAATATTTTTGGAATGTCTTTTGAGTTAAAAAAGATGAAAGTTATTATCCAAACTTTTTGGTAATGTCTTTTGAGTTCAAAAATATGAATATTATCGTCCAAATTGTTTTGGAATGTCTTTTGAGTTAAAAATATAACATTTATGAGAGTCATTTTAAGATGGGAAAAGAATCTTATATATAAGTCGGTTATTGAGACACCTCATTAAAACCTTCCTGCGCCACTAAGATAGGAAAAAGTATGCCACTGATGCTTACATAAACTGATAAAGAAAATATTTACATATTTACACATTCACTCTGAATAAATTTTGAGGTGCTCAATGTTCCAGTGGTGGGGAAGATCTCTTCTTTCTTTATATTTGAGTCTGTATATCCCCGACTTGATCTTCTTTGTAACCGTGTACAGACTCTCCCATTTATTAGCCAATTTTCCCAGCTTTTTTTCTTTCATATGAAAGAAAACTTTCCTCAAAAATTTGTCCCCAACTTTGAATTCTCGTCTTCTAACTTTTGAAGCGTATCGACTTCTCATCAAAGTCTGATATGTAAAGAATTTAGTTGTACCCTTCTTCTCTTTTCCTCTACCAGATCCAACTCTGTGCGCTTTCCATTGTCATTTGTTTTCTCAGAATATTCACTGAGCCTAAATGAAGGGAAAATTGTTTCTGAATCACTGCAACATCCATCCCATAAACGAGCGCGAATGGTGACTATTGCGTTGTAGTCTGAGGAGTTGTTCTATAAGCCCACAAAACTTCTTGTAGATAACTTGGCCAATTTCCAGCCTTAGCCTCCAAATTCTTCTTTAGTCATCTAGAATTATCCGATTAGTCACCTAGACTTTACCATTTGTTTGGGGGTGAAAAGGTGTTGAGAAGTATTGTTGTATCCACTTAGATACACAAAAGGATTTCATCTCTTTGTTATCAAACTGTGGTCCGTTATCCATTGTAATTTTCCTCGGAACCCCAAAGCGACAGCAGATGTTAAATACAATTAATATGATCACATCCTTAGCTCTTGTCCGTACCAAAGGCTCAATTCCACCCACTTAGAAAAATAACCGACTACAATAATGATTGACTGTCGACCTCCAGATGCCATCGGTAAAAGTCTGACCAGGTCAATGTCTCATCGGTCAAATAATAAAGATCAAGTATCGATTCGAGGGGCATACCCGATGCATGGGTTGCATTAGTAAACTTTTGGCAGGTATCACATTTCTAAACTAATTCCTTAGCATCCAGGGAGAGGGTCGATTAGTAATACCCAACAAGAAGGATTCTTCGTATCAATGTTTTGTAGGCACAATACGCTGATTCTTCCCTATCATGTAACTCTGAAAGTATCCTCTGTGACTCATCCTTCATAAACATCAGAGTAAAGGCTGACTAAAAAATTACTTATATAGTATATCTTAGAGTACAACATATCTGTATGCCTTGAATCATATTATTTTAGCCATCACCTTATTAACTGGCAATGTGTCCTTCACCAAAAATTCTTGTATCTTGCTCCTCCAGTCCTTTTCTATACATGTAGAAATTTGGAAAGCTTCAACACATCCTTCAACTGATTTTGACCCCTTGGCAATTGAAGGGTTTTCTTATATGATTATCCAAGGGTACTCCTCTGAGTAAGATGCGTTAGCCAAAGAATCAGCCACTGAATTTCCACCTTTTGGACATGTTCGTATCTGACGCCTTAAAAAATCAAAGTTAAAACCTTCAAAGCCCCTAAATATTTCACTAAGTGATCTTTTTCTGCCTCCGACGGGCCAGATGCATTGTTTACGAGAAATTGTGAATCACTTATGAGCCTTACTCTTTTAGCTCCACAAATTTTAGCAAGTCTTAAGCCTTCCAAAGTAGTTTCGTACTCGACTTTATTATTTGATACCTTAAACCCGAATCGGATGGTTTGATACATTGTGATTCCCTCTGGAGACACCAATTGCACACCTGCTCCACAACGAGACGAGCTTGAACCCCCATCAGTTTGGACTGTCCACTCTGCTCCAAGATCTTCTTTATCAACTTCCATATCATTCCGATTAGAGTGAAATTCGACTAAGAAATCAGCTAATGCTTGTGCTTTAATAACAGCTCTTGGTTCAAATTCAATATCAAAATCCTCAAGCTCAACTGAATACTTGGCTATTATCCCCGGCACATCAGGCCTTTGTAACATATTCTTCATTGAACTGTTCAATGTGACTATCTGAATCTTTTGTCCCATAAAAAATTTCCAGTTTGGATATGTCAAACCAATTTGGAAGATAGTCGGGAAATTTTTTTAGAGAGAGTGGAGATGACCTCCAATTATGTCCGACCTTATAGGCATTTCCCCCCAGTATTTATTTCGCGCCCATATAGAGTCTCTCCTCGGACGGAAAAGTAAATTGATTACTGACTCGATTATCTTGATTGTAGGTGTTAGATTGAAGTTGTCGCTGAGGATGCCAATGACTAATCACTTTATGATGGAATAATTACTTTGAGAATATGGTCCTTATTAACAAAACCAAATCCGATTTTCATCCTTTTAGACACCGGAAGAGAGGTACCTCGAAGTAGTAGAAAAATGTAATTAGAATTCATCGACCCTGATTGTGATAAAAAATGTACAGTACACTGAAACCTTGATGCGCTGGCTATCCTCATCTCTAACATTGGCATCAATAAGATATACCATAAGGTACTTAGTAATAATGTATGATCAACTCAGATAATTCTTAGATAAGTTCAGATGCGAAATTTTTGTTGGAGAGCGTTTATCTAAGACATGTTCGTATCAAATACTGTTAGTGAGAGAATCAATATTTAGTAGAGAGAGAAAGAGACAAAAGGAACAAATGTAGCAATAATTGACTAATCATTGGTCCTTTTACCCAAAAGAGAATGTCTTTTATATATTACATGAGGTGAATTGTAAAATTACATGATTACCACTGTTAAAGTGAATTTCTCACCCCCACTCTTTTACTCTTTACAAACAAGTTTTAAGGGTATATCATTTAGCCCCCTTATCCATTATGTTTTCTTTAGTTTAATCCATGATCACTAAATACATAAATTTAGCCTTTATATTTTATATAATAAACCTCGTTATTATTTATATTTTCCTTCTATTATCAGTGTATACTTTCAAATAACTTTATATACTCTTATTTATAGTTATATATATATTTTGTAAACTTATAATTATCCATAAGTTTGCCAGAAATGCCAACCCATATGATACTGAATGACACCTACAACGCCCATTGGATCTAATATCATTTACGGAAGTTATAAAAGGTTTAAATTGAAATGGAAACCATTGCAAGTAAAATTTTAGATTATTGATTTTTTAGAACCAATATTAAAGCTAGGTACGTTATAACTAGATAATGACACTATCGAAGGAGTTTGAACTACCACAGGTTTATCTTCCCGAACGGTATGACTACTACCGTTTGTTGGTAGTTCAAAATTAACAGGTTTTGTTTGGGGTAAAATTCATTTTCTTTAAAAAAATGTAACCCTATGAGTTTTAAAAGGGTTTAGAACCAAAGGTTCATTGGTTTTTTAAATCTTTCACATGTTCCCAATAGAATTTATCTTATTTAGTAGAAAATGCATCAACAAATATTTTTTGTTTGGCATGTCAACGACCATGTTGTTTATGTTTCTCTTAGGGTTCTAAAAGGATGGATGTTTCTGGATAAACATCTTCAAATTATTTCATGTAAATATGTTATATGCGTCTTTTGTCGTTGGTTAACATGATATCACTTACAAGTTTATCCATTTTTTTCTTTCAAAATTTCTATCGTGGTAGGTTTGTCAGTAACCTTATATCTAAAATCTTCCATTATATAGCCACTCACGACTCTGGTGCCAACACGATATATCATGCATAGATCACATCACACAAATATAAATTTATCCTCCGTCTCAATTTAAACTACCATCCCAATGTTATCGGGTTTCTCATGAATTTTAACACTTTCGAATTCTAAAAGAAGAGTTCGAAAGCAGTGTTAGAGGCCTTACCTCTGATTTGATCGGACACCTTGTCTCCAAATTTATGTTATGTTATATAACAACTCTTTTTAAATAAGGATTGAATTGCATAATATTTCAGTTTAACCACTGAATGCACCCTACCCCGAAATAACTCAAAATAAAGCATGCTCGTATTATATAATTATTTAGTTTAGAATGAATTCTCTCCACCCAGTTTGTGGTCGTATCTCCAAAATGCATGAATTTGTTAGTTTTCCAAACCATAAATGTATCAGTGTACATAGATAAACATGATGTTTTAGTGTATTTGATTGCTTCAAGATAGTTTTTGTAATCATGATGTATTTCAATCCTAGCAGATCTAATTATTTTACCATGCAGATAAAAAAAGTCATGATCTATTTTCTCATTAAAGTACTTCTTCGTATTTAGTTAATTTTTCATCGATATAACATGTATGTTATTTTTTAGAACATTTGTTCTAGAGCATTCAATAACATCAAATATTTATCCGTCAAAACCACAGACGGTTCTTCAATTTCGTAAGATACAATTAACAATTCCAAATAATCTAATACCCACTTGAAATTGTTTACTTTCTGTCCGGACATAAAAAAAATACAATATTTTAAACCAGTAAATGTTATACTGATGATCTCAAACAATGGCTTCTCGTACCTTAGTGTCTTGTAAGTGCTATATATTATTAGTATTATTGGAAATTTATGTAACAAGACCACACTAATTGGATGCATAAACAAAATATCAGTAATAATACAACCTTCATTATTATCCATTTATTATTTTTGTTATTATATATTTTTAGCGAACGCTCATTTAACTTTCATATTTACCATCTAATACCCAACTATTTTTTTTATTACATCTTAAATATTTCTAATGAATTATACAAGGCTATTTGTTTACCAAGTAAGTTATATTCATTAAAACCTTTATATCTCCTTTTTGAATTGTTATTGTCGTTAAAGACTATTTCTTCTTGTTCTTCACTGTATATTTTCATTAAAATCCCTATCTCGTTTTTTTTCTTCTTCATGGTTTTTTATTTATTTTCTCTCTCTAAATCTCTATTTTCTTTGTCATCTCTCCATCCTTATTTTTTTTTCTCTTTGCGATTCGATATTCATTAACGTCTTCGATCAATATTATTGTTGAAATCGTTATTGGAACTATAATTAGAATGAGAATATGTTTTTAGATTTAGTATTAGTGATTATTTGGAGATAGAAAATGATTATATACTTTCAGTTAAGATTTATTACATTTTTTATTTTTTCAGGTAAGTTTCTCATGTGTCCAGTGTCTCGCATCTATCATCTAGCGTTGCTATACGCGAGATTAATGTATACTATTTTTAGATGGTAGATGTGAGACCAGTTGCTAGATGCGAGACCAACATAAAATAACCTTTAGATAAATGCGAAAGTAATGTAAAATAACTTTAGATGATAGATGCAAGCCAATTGGTATCGTTTAAACATGAGAAAGATCAATGATATGTAATTAAGAACATATCTCAACTAATATGAGATATTTTAGAAAGGGACCAAAAGTAAAGTTGTGCGGGCCTAAAGCAGACAATACCCTACTAGTGCCGAGATCGGGTTGTTTATAGTTATATATTGAAGTGGAATACGCGGTACCCATATTCCCAACAAATAGTATCAGAGCTTCATGCCTCGACGGAACGTGACATGGGTGAAATTCTTAGATGTAGAACACGATAAACCAATAGTCATGCTCAAGATGAATGATTTACTCTATAGATCACTAGTGTGACTTAATTTGGAATGCTCGTGGCTCATCAAGCGGTGTGACTGAATTGAAGTGTATCAAGACAATGGTACTTTATAAGCGTGAGTGGTTACATCTATAATGCCTTTATGGTTCAGGTAGTCTTCGACCTGCTTAGAATGGGCGGATGAAAGTCAATCGAGATGAGGCTAAAGTAATATTTTGTTCGAGAAGAGGATTTGTTAAGGTGCAACCAAAGTCTCATATCTTACATCGGTTAAACATCGGAAGGATAAATGGTATATAAGTAAGAACATATCTTAACTAGTATAAGATCTTTTAGAAGTGAACCAAAAGCAAAGCCGTGTGGGCTTTCGAGTTCAGAGTGGACATACTAGAACTAAAATAATTTTTTATAATTTTTTTAACTTTCCTAATCAATTTTATTTTTTAAAATTAAATTATAATTATTATTTTCTATAATTTTTTTAAATTATTTATATCTTGTTTCTAGAGCATACAATTTTAGTATTTTATTTTTTGAATTTGTTTTGAGGGAACTGTTTCTTTTTACATTTTAATTTATTTCTGAAACTCTTTGTTTTTAAAAATATTAAATAATTAAAATAATATTTGTTTTTCCCTTAAAAGATATGTTTTTATAATTAAAACACATAATGGTTTATTTTATTAATATTTTTTATAACAAAACCAAATCCCTGTTTTTGTAACTTATACACGGGCTAAAATTTACCGTTGGTCCCCCATGTATAGCCAGTGTATCATAGTAGTATTTGATCTTCACTTTTTTCTCCCACTCATCCTTCATATTTTAGAAATTTGCATGATCAGTCCCCTGTACATACTGGGGGACCAAAAGTGACACAAAACTTGGAATTTTGGAACCAAGAGTGATACAAAACTTGGGATCTGGATGCCACGTGTCAGTTTTTAAATGAGGGGGGACTAATTATGCAAAATTCTAAAACATGAACGATGGGTGAGAGACAAAGTAAAGATCAAGGATTACTTTGATACACGGGCTATACATGGGGACGAACAATGATTTTTAGCTTTATACATGTCACTTCTTATGTTTTCAATCATGCATGCAAATAATTTTTTATTAAATTTGATTTTTTAGGATATTAATAACGAGGTGTTTTAAAACATAGTTAATAAATATTTTATTTTTTCGTGTGATTTTTTTACCATCAAACGTTTAGATTTGATTTAGAATGACTGCCTGGAAAACTACCGAAATAAGTTAAATATAAATATATAATGTCAAATGGGATCAAAATCAGTTTTAAGTATCAATTATATAAATAATTACTGTAATATCTTTACTAAACATAAAATAAATTTTCTTTACCCACTTTCTGATTTCCACAAACTAAATCTCAAATCTCTAAAACACTCTAATTTTCACCATTTTTTTCGAATTTCTCCTTGATCCTTAAAATTGTTTGTTTTCCACATTTTTCTTTTGATCTTAGCATCCTCATGTAAAGATTTTTTTTTAATTTTGATTTTTATGTTTTCTCTTTCCACATTTTATCCTCCCTTCTTTAAAATTGGTTGTTTTTTTTACATTTTCTCTTTCATTTTCGCATCTTCATATAATGTTACAATTTCTCCTTCAATTTTAGGATCATGTTTAGATTTCTAGATTCACTTCTATTTTATTCAATTTTAGTATTTTAATTTTATGCTTTAATCATTTCAAGATTTCAAGTAAATTGGTTCATCCGTTCATGTAACGATTTCCAATATTATATAAGGTTTAACAATTGTTGTATGTTTTGTATTTTGATTTTTTGAATCAATGCTGTTGGGTATGGTTTTGTTTGCGGTAAATGTTTAATTAGTAAGTATTTAAAAATATTAAGGATTCTGGATCTGAGTTGTTTTAGAGTTTTTTGTTGTTTTTTAAGTAAAATTTATTCTAACTACGTTTTTGCTTTACATGTTTTTGTAGTGTTTTTTTTGCTTAACAATATCTTGTTTAATAACTTATTTTGGTTTCACTACTCTCCTAAATCCCTTTTGAATATGTATTTATCAAATAATATGCCGAAGGAGTTTTACTTTATTGTTAAAATATATACTCTCATTAGATTAGTAATTGAAAACTTGTGCTGCTAATTTGATTATTTGTGATTACATAACTTCTAATTGATCAATAGTTTGTATGGTAGCTTGTGACATAGTTTTAAATTTATTAATTGATGAAGAGTAACATGTAACACATATCTGATAAGGGAATAATTCGCCGGTAATAAGAACAAGGAGCCAATTGTTAATAAAAGGATACTAATGTATTTATTTGAGTATTTATTATTAGTTAGAGAATGATTTGTAAATAATAAAAACAATAAGGGACTAAAGAGGCAATAAAGCAAGCCCACCAAGAACATAAAATGGGTCCACCTTCCAACATTATAAAATGGGGATTCTTTATTCTTGGTAGGTGAGACATTGATTATTATTCTATTCTTTTTGCACCTTCTCTCTCTACACTCTCTCTAGTCACATCAGATTCAAGATCCGAAATATTCCTTAAGTCATTTATTCACTCATCAATATCCATATGTAAACGGAAAATATTTTCTCAACATTAAATAAATAGTTAAAGAACTAATAATTTTGGACATAAGATGATGTTATCAATAAAAAAAATTGATAAGAGAAAAACTTGTTTGGGATTAAGAAGGTTATGGGGATCTTAAAACCCATCGGTAACACTGTTAACATGTTTTTGGATTTTTTTGTTTGATTAATATTGACTTTTTATTTAAAATATTTATGTTTAATAATGATAATATGTTTTTGGATGTCTTAGGTTGTATTTGAGCCCTTCAATGTTTGAAAAGTTGTTTGTTCTGGTTTAACAACACTAAACATAGTTTGAAAATCTATACTTAATATTGATATTATGTCTTTTAAGTATGTTTAGTTTAATTAAAATACTAACAATGTTAATGGTCATATTTAAAGGTGTGTTTGGATGGTTTCACACAGTTAAGTTTGTTTTGAAAAATGTTATTATGGTTTAAAATTTGTTGGATACTTTAAAATTTATTTTCTCTGGTTTAATTGTGCCAAAAGTAGTTTTTTGGTTTAATCATGCTAAAAGTAGTTTTTATGGTTTAATAAGCTAAGAGTAGTTCAGAAATGCATACTTAGGATTTGTTTGCTTTGGTTTAATATCTTATTTAGAAGAAACTGTTAAAGTTTACTCTTCAACATCCCCCCTTAAATTTGATCCCATTAAGGGGTAGAATAAACGTCACCGGGTGGAGTGAACGTCACTAAATCACAACGGAATCAACATCAATGGATAATATCCCATATTGCTTCGAACACAACGGAGGGCATGGTCCCATCACGCTCTCCATATATAACACGGGTAATTTATTCCGGCTATGATATCATGTTAAATAAAGAACAAAAGAGAGAAAAGAGAGCGACTAAGACTTTTTATTATTTAGAAAGTATATATATTACATATAACATATGCTTATATTTATAGATAAAATAAAAGACTAATATGCTTGGACCCTTATATCTCTAACAGATGCTTATAACTGAATTTGGAATAGACATCGTATGACATCATTAATGATAAAAAAAAGTATGTGGATGGTTGATAAATGGTTTGATAAGTTTTTTAACCAATGATGAGCCTTGTAACGACTTGACTCAAAATTTCTATAAAACAAGTTATAGAAGATTAAAACAATATTGTTGTTAGCAATTTCTATTGTGGGCACACCATTTTCATCTTCAATATATATAATAGTATTATCTAAGTATCGACAAAACAACTTGACTTGAAATTTATATAAATGGCTTGCTTTTTATTCTTTAACGATAAAATTGTGCTGATATTGATGATCGTTTTTTAGTTCTATTTTTCAAAATATAATTTTTGTATCATAAAATCACAACTCTTATATATTTTTATATTTTTAATGGTTACTAGACATTAGATATAAACTTATTTAAGTGTTAAATATTTATAACACTGTTAAAAGTACTTACTTTGAAACTCTTAGACGTTTGTAATACTGCTATTACATAAAACTATTAAACATCTCTAACATTGCTATAACATAAAACTGTTGAATATTTATAACAACGTTAAAACTATACACCCTACAATTGTTAATCGTCTAAAATACATGTTAAAACTACATCTACTAAAACTGTTAAGATTAACTAATCTGGAACTGTTAAACGTCTATAATATTGTTATAACATAAAACTATTAAACGTTTGTAACATTGCTACAATATAAAACTATTAACGTTTATAATAATATCAAAATTATCTACCCTACAATTTTTAATTGTTTATAACACTGTTAAAACTACATATCCTAGAATTGTTAAATGTTTATAACATAGACAAAACTACAAACTTTAGAACTGTTTAACATGTATAGTAGTGATAAAACTACATAACTAAGACTTTTAAACATCAATAATAGAACTATAACATAAAACTCTTAAATGTCTATGACATTGTTAAAGCTATTAATCAAAGAAGTGTTAAACAACTGTAACACTGTTAAAACTATCTACCCTAGAACTGTCAATGACTATAACACTATTAATATTATCTACCCTAGAGCTGTTAAACGCCTCTAAAATTGCTTAACCTACTTACCTTAAAACTGTTAGTTGTCTATAATACTATTAAGTCTATTGTGTGACATAATTCCTTGTTAAATTGGGTTAATAACTAGAGATTAAACATCATTTTCCCAAATGGATTTTATATCATACAAGAACAAAAAGAAGTGATTTTTAGATATCCAATATAGTTTAGAATCAAAGTATGATTTTTTTTTCATTATCGCAAAAGTTGGGATTGTAACTTTTTATAAATTTATTGTTAAATCCAGTGATTGATCTTATTTTTTGTAGAATAGTTCAAATATATTTCAAATAAATAATTAACTGGTAATTAACTATCTAAAAGTGTTTATCCACCGTTGTATTTAGTTCGGTTAATCGTTGAAAATATATATAAGTAAAATCATATAAAGAAAAAACATCAAACTAAAAAAAATTAAATTCCATAGAGGATCATTGTGATCCAAAAGGATAGGTAAAAGGATGGGAAAAGCAATCAGAAGTAATAGTACCAAACTTTACATCACCCACAATTACACCATCTAGGGTTACATTAGTTCAAAAATTATTTCATCACAATGAACTTTCTTCATTTGTTATGCTTTCATGTTTTCTATAGTAACATGATAATCATGAAAATAAAAACTGATCTATGAGAACATGTAAAAGACAAAATAACAACCAAATCCGCAATTAATATGTTTGCAATAATGGTGTAATACCTCATCACCGTATTTGGCATTATATTTTATTTTCCTCTCATCTTTCCGTTCTCTATTCCTTTTTTTATTTCTATGTTAGTATAAGATACAACCAAGGCATTTATCTTTACTCAAACAAGCCATTTTTAATGAATATGAAGAAGAATGACACATGAGATCCAGATAGCCATTAACAAGGTTTGCTGGTTCAATGGTTAATATAACTATGATATTTTAGTCGTAATGGATCTCACTATCCAAGATGAGTTTGACATCCTCTCGCTCTCACTTGGCAATTTTCTAATGTTGATATTGCAATTGGTAGTTCCAAGTAATGGAGCATGGATCCTCAGTTTTCTGTGCTACATGAAATAACGGTCCTATCCAGAGCTCAATTGCCAATAATGCACCTTTAGTTACTATTATAGGTGCAAGTATTCTTGATAAACAAAAATCCATTGTTGTATCTTTAGGTGATGGAACAATGCTATGTGGAGAATCCTTATACCCAGGAACCCTTACAAGGAAATATAAGTGAAATTGAACTATATACGTGACATGCACAGAGAATGAAATCGAGTTATTCTTAACGGGATATATCTCAAAATAAAAATCGTGAGGCAATATAGTTGTTTGTGACAGAGGTCTCAATGGGAGAGTAGAGAAAGGACAAACGATGAAGGAAAGTCAAACGGTGGAGGTGGAATGACTTTGGCAAATACAACAGGCCAATTTACTAAAGAAATCGTAGCAACTGTAATTTAAAACAACAACAAAATATCTAAAACTCCTAGTCTAATAGAAAGATGAAGACACCGTCACCTCTGTACGAAAATACTTACTTCAAAACCAGAAGAACAAAAACCTAAATGAACTTCAACCACCATCACCTTCATACGAAAATACTAACTTTAAAGCGAGAAAAACAAAAACCTAAATAAACTTTAACCGATAAAATCATAAAATCATGAGATTCCAATTTCTATCTTTATAAAAAATTCAAATCAAATTTAAAACTAAATTTACCAATAAAAATAATAAAACTCTATATTAGATACAAGATCGAAAGAATTATAGTCGAGTTTTTTACCGGAAAGACAACCTAGACAATAGTAGATAGAATATATTATCCTTAAAGGACAAAAACAACGGGGAATTAAAATTTAGATCGCTAAAAGCAATAAGGATAAATTTGGTATATTTAAATATTTGATACTAAATAGTTTGAAAAGCAATATGTCAGGTTAGGTAATAGCAATATGAAAAGGACTAACAACACATTACCTAATTATTTTGGTATATTATGAAAATAATCATTTAATTTAATTATTTTAAATTATTATTTAAATAAAATACTTATTAACCAATAATCATAGACATCCATTAACGAAACCTTTCTTTTTATCTAAAAAAAGAATATAGGTATATTAAATCAATTTTTTATTTACGTCGGTTTTCGTATTAGCTATAGGTCATATAGAGTATATTTAAGAGAGGCCCAATCTTGTAATTGCATCCCAGCTCTATATGCCTGCGTGTTGTTACTTTTTAACGTGTTAAGAGAAAGTCGTCCAAGCAACTCTTTAACGTGTTACAAAGAGAAATGTCTAACCCTAGCTCCACAACCACCTAAGACACTATAATTATAAATGTCATTTTGGTTGATTGCTCGTTATGTATCTGCTTTTTCATTCAAGAAAAAACGCATTCCATTACATTAATTAGTATTCTTTTGATTGCCAAAACTATGCCAGTACTCGAAAGCTTTTATACTGATCAGAAATAAAATATAAAAAAGCTAAAGATAGAAAATAATAAGAAAAATAATTACAGTAAGATTTTAGAAAAAAATGTGAAATGATAGAATTGGATGAATGATTAAATTACGCTTTTAAAATATAAGATTCGCTTTTTAAAAATTAAATAACCAAATCGTTATTACGTGATAAATTGACCGTATTTAAATGTTTTTAATAGATTAAGTTTGGATTGCAATAAATATATCAATATTTATCCGAATTTATGATAGTTTTATTAGATACATTACACGTCAAACTATAATTCAGATAAGCTATATTATTAATTTATTTATTTATAATTCAGATAAGCTATATTATTAATTTATTTATTTTCAGTCGCATCCATTTTTTTTTTCCGAATCGAATGAAATAAGAGTTCAGTTCAAATGTATTTTTGTTGTTGTCTTGCATGATTTTTATGTAACCAGTCCATAAGGTATTGGTTTAGAGTTCGTTCAAATGACTAGGCTTCAAATTTGAGGTATACCGAACCCCAGTGGCTTAGCTAAGAAATTGATATTATACGTTTGATTTTTTCTAAGCTAAAAGGTGAGTTTGGAGAACTTTTGACGTGAGCGGATGTCACAGTGTGATGTTTTTGTCTTATATCGAGCCTAGTTTCCTCTGTTCGAACGGCCAGGACTCCGTAAAGCTCTGTTTCTTATAAGATGTTTTTGCTTCGTTAAAATCTTTCGTCGGACAAAACCTCCCTTAGGATAACAAATTAAATTTTGCCGAAGGAAAACGAGTATAAAACCAGGTAACAAACTATTAGAGTCTCTGATACATTTTTCTTAATCGAAAATAATTTGTTGTTAATTATTCTTAAGTGAACAGGAGTAGTAAATAAAATTTACAAAGAAAAGTGGTTCATACCAGTATATTAGAATTTTCCTGAATCCATATACACAAATCATGAGAGAACTGAGGCATTGGTTTTGATAATTTTGAGTTGATTGGACGACCCGAAGTGGCGTGATGCAATGATTATGCGTGGGGAAGCAAGAATAAAGCATATAACCGATAACGTTATAGAACATATGCAATATATGTGTCCGTACGAAGAACCATTTCTTGAGTGATCACGTTTACTATTAACGAATTGCAGTAACCGTTGTATCACTACAGTCGTTGAAAATTAGATTATTGTTGACCTGATATAAAGTGTAGTCTTGAGCATTTGTGTATTTTTTTTCCAATCGATTCCTGAATTTTAGCCTCAAGTGTTTATTCAATATTCGTAGCAATAAGTTTTTCGAAGTGTTTTAATTCTATAAAAACATGAGTATACTATCAACCGAATTGTCAATTCAGACACAGAGAACTCTAATTCCGGAAAGCTTACACGAAGATAAGAAGATAATGGGCGACGGTGGTCGTGCTAAAAGAGCAAAATCTAGAGGTAAATCTTGCGACGACATGCGTAACATCACTTAATATATTTCCAATGTTCATTTTACCAATGATATAATAATCATGACTGGTTATTATAAAGTCATTGTTTGTGCCAGTTTCAGATTTATTCCCACAACAAGTGCATAATACATTAACATTTTTGTAAGAACAATGAGGGATGAACACTATCTTAGGAAAGCAGTGTAATCTTTCAAAAGAAGATGGATTGCACCGTCAATGAGAGCGTCAAAAGTAGTGAGAATTTCGCGAATTCATGAATATAAGGGTCTGTACATAGGGTGAAATATCCGTATATTTCTAAGAATATGAGATATTATTCTATAATGCAGTTTTAATATGGATTCGTTTTTTCCGGCTATCAGGATTATGTCCCAATCAGATAACATTGAATAGTTGGAGACTGTTATTGCCTCAATAAGAGCTACAAATCATGTGGCCTACTGATCTACTGACAATAACCACATCGAGTTATGAGAATAATGTTTAGTATTTTTGTTGTTCGTGTTAAGACAATACAAGGTTGTGGAGAACTTACATGAACAATAAAAAAACTCATAATAAAAAGTTTGTATTTATGAGGGGGATTGAGAAACCAAGATGCCGCATTATCAACTATTGCTCGCTATGAGTTTGATAAACAAGAATAAGTTATTCTATCTAGATTTACCCATTATTGTGCAACTTCCAATATTATGACATTACATATTATTATTTTGATTTAGCATAACATCATTTTTTAATTCATGAGGAAGTGAAGGAAGACCATACAAAATTTATGTACTTGGACAAAGTTTCGAGAAAAATTACGAAAAATTGTACCATGTTTTACTATGTTATGAGTTTTTCAAATCGCTCAGATTTTGGCCAGTGCAAGATGGGTTGTTCAGGTGCAAGCCCTCATATATGAGTATAATGATGGATGAGGCATGATTCATCCATTGGCCGTAGTTTTCTCCAAATATGATAGTTTCAAAAGTGTTAACCTATCGAGGAGGGTTATTATTTTAAAATGTTCTTTATGCCGAGACCCGTCGTGTTCCGTTAAAAAAAACGTATCACGCAAGGCACAAGTTGGGTGAATTTACAACTATAATTAATTGTTTATATAATAAATGACTAAACTAACAAAAAATCATAGAGGTTTGAGTAGCGGATCATCTGGTAAAATGCATAAGTCGAAGAAGTGTATTGACATTGTGATGGACTTGGGAACGGCCACTGTTTATCCTCACAAACATTTGGCCCAAAAATAGGCTATCGGTGTGGCCATATACGTGAAAGGGGTACTCGTATCTATTGGTTCCAATCTGAAAGGATTTTATATTTTATATGAAGAATATACTGTCCCAAATGATGGATTATTTTAAGGACCATACCATGGGGTCAGATGGATATGTGTTGATCTTGTCACCTGAAAGATAAAGTTGGGTATTGAGGTATGTCGTATACAATTTCATTATTAGTAGTATTTATGATGTCTTCTAGGCTAGTTTTATTTGCATTGTTTATGTAAATCATTTTCAAATCTTACGATTGTTGATAAATATATATGAGCTTGCAAGATTAAAAATACATGATCTCAAGACACTATTTCATATGAAGGACAATGTCCCAGAGGACCATATAGGCAAAAAAAACTCAAGTTTAAGTGGAATTTAACCTGAAGAAAGAAGAATTATAGAATGTTGAGAAGCTAGTCAAGAGACGAATGGCCATATAGGCCAAAACGAGAAATAAAGCGGAGGTCTTGGTAACTGAATTGCAAGAAGTAAGAGCATGATGAGAAATAAAAATGAGAATCTGCTGAAAATGACTAAGAGATCGCTTTAACTATGACGTAAGAGCATGTGAGCCAGGAAAATGCCAGCTTGATTATGAAAATTCTCCTTAGTTGAATTTAGAATACTTTTGGGATTTATACCTTAAAGTTTGAGGACGGTACCTTACTGAGGGAAGGGGAAACTATGGCTAAAACAGGCCACCCAGTTCTACACGAGGTGGGAAATATTGAGACGAGACCCAACGAGGATTTTCTATTTGCAATGATTCCAAAAAAATAATTTTCATGCCTGAGGGCGTACTCTGTAGTAGTCCAATGGTAGAAGATTGCTCGAGGCAGACAAGAAATGGAAGCAACACTTTTTTTTTCTCAGGCCTTTGGGAGACTGGATCTGAGGAAGCCACTGATAATCACCACAAGCTGTCATTCATATAAACTAATAGAGGTACGCTTCCCTTTTATATTCCTTTGATTTTTTATCATGTATTTTTCTTTTTAATCATGAATAACAATGACCTGGCATATCTAAGATATACGTCAAATTCGTGTCTAAAGAAATAACCATCTTTACTGAATTAAGTTTGTGGGCTAAGACTTCCTGGTCGAACAAATTCGGAGTTTGCTTTACGCCTACCAATCTTGCTAAAAGTCACTTATGGAGGTTGAATCCATCATATATATTTGGAAGAGCTCATGGTTCCTTATACTCAACAAGATGTTTTAGACCGATTCGAAACAAATGATGTCGTAGTCTTTCTTCCAACAAGAGATAGAGACAAGAGTCATCTAAACAAAAACTCAGATAATTCTTTGGACAAATAAGAGGATTCTAGTGCCGACACTCACGGGTTGAAGGGAATGCTGAAAATTACAAAGCTGAAAAACCAGAAGGGTCTAAAAATCTCTCTATTCAAGCTCATGAAAAACTTCTCAGTCAAGCTCCTCCCATTAAAAATGCCAACGAAAATTTAAATACATTCTAGAAGAAATCCCAGAAACTTCCGGAGCAGTTGGTTCCTTGGAAAATATAGTAATTGAGCCCACTAAAAGTTCACCAGAAAGGATAATCATTGAAACTGACTCTTCCCAACTTCCACCAATCGATATAACCATTCAAGACCTTTAAGATGATATTTAACATACTGATTTCCCACTTTGGTTCCATTTGAGGCGGGTTCCTTAGATAGTTCGTTTGAGATTCCTCGAGAAGATGAATTTTCTCTTCGCCTTCACAAGCTGCTTTATTCCTCTATTACTATTGAAAGAAAGATGAAGCAGTTGAAGGATCACAAAAGTATATACAAATTTGAATCCTTGTCAGCCAAAGCACGAGTCAAGGAGCTTGGACAACAATATTCAACTCTTGAGAAACAAGTTGATGTAATTAATGAAAAGTTGTTCTTAACTAAAGATTATGTCATGCTTCTCAAACAGTTTTGCGAAGAAGAGATGGATTTTTACGCAAAACAAAACATCGTTAACGAGATGTTCATTGCTGCTTACAAAGAAGGAAACGACATGGCCTCAGACGTCTTTAATAAGTGCTTCAAGGATTTTGAGAGGGTAGTAAAAGAGAAGTAGCTTATCTTAGATCATACTAAAAAAGATAATGAGGATGATGTTGAAGCTTATGCTACTAAGTGCGTAGAAAATTAAATACTAGGGACACATCAGTTTGGTCTGAGTTGATCATGGAAAATTAAGAGCGCTACCCTAATTTGAACTTGGGTAGTTTCTGGGAACATGTCCCAGACGAGTATCGTCCACTTGGGATATCTTTAAGTGATAGTGAAGATATGGAATCTGATGAAGGCGATTCTCTCGAGCCTTCTGAATAACAAAAATTGTAAAAGTCCTCATAATCTACGAGGTAAATTTGTAAAATTCCTCATAATTTTCAAGGAATTTTTTTGTAAAGTCCTCATGATCTTTGAGGAAACATTTTGTAAATTCCTCATGATTTTCGAGGAAACGTTTTGTAAAGTGCTCATGATCTTCGAGGCAACTTTTTGTAAAGTCCTCATGATTTTCGAGGCAGTTGTTTCTACCAACTTAATGACTTAAGAAGTACATTGGATTTTTAGTTATATTTTTATTGTACTTAGAATAATTAAGACCAAGTTTCAGTGAAAGACCTTTCAGGTCCAAATTAAATGGTTTGAGACCAACTTTCGTTGGAAGACCTTATTGGTCCAAAATTAAATAGTTTGAGACCAAATTTCGTTGGAAGACCTTTTAGGTCCAAAATTAAATAATTTGAGACCAACTTTTGTTGGAAGACCTTTTAAGTCCAAAATTAAATAGTTTGAGACCAACTTTGGTTAGAAGACCTCTCAGGTCCAGAATCATGAGAATAATTTTATGGTAAAAGCTTATATATATATAAATCGGCTAATATGGCACCTCATTAACACCTTTATGTGCCCTCAGGGTAGGAAAGAGTGTCCCACCGATACTTTACACCAAAGCATATATTTTTTTTACATAAAATCCAAATAACTTAAGATGCTCTATATTCAATGGGTGTTTCAGACTTCTTCCTTCTTTATCTTTGCTTCGATACGTGCTAGGCTTCACTATCTCTGTTATCTCATATGGGCCTTCCCAATTAGGACCTAACTTTTTGAAGGGTTCTTTTCCTTGGTATGAAGAAAAATATTTCATAACACTAGATAACACACTTTAAATTCTTTTCGTTTTACTTTGGAGGCATATTTAGTTCTCATCAATGTGTGATAATGTAGCAATTTTATTTGTGCTTGCATTCTTTTTTCTTCAATCAAGTCTAGCTCCAATGCTTTATTTACATCATTAGAATATTTAGATTATGTTATGATAATATATGACATAAAAACTACCTCATATGGTATTATTGTATTCATTCTATATACAAATGCAAATAGAGACTCTAACGTTGTTGTTCGATACGCCCACAGAACTTCATGAAGATAATCCGACCATTTTTCTTCCTTTCCTTCCAATTTCTTCTTTAGCCCATCAAGAATTGTTTCATTGGTGACTTCTACTTGCCTATTTTCATGTGAGTGAAAATAAGCTGAAAAATATTGTTGTATCCCTCGAGAGCCACAATAATTTTAATAAATATTTATTGTCAAATTGAGGTCCGTTATCCCTTGTGATTTTCTGCCAAAGAGTTTTCTTCTCTTCGGATATGTTCATAACCGACCTTTGCGAAGGCTACAATCAAATATTTTAGCACCTGCAAATATTTTACTAAATGATCATTTTGAGCTTCGGATTATCCAGATCCATGATTACCGAGGAGCTATGAATCAGTGACTAACATAACGTTTTTATCCCAACAGATCTGCGCAAGTCTTGAGCCGGCTAAAACCGCCTCGTATTTTGCTTCTTATTTGTTTTTTTAAACCCAAAATGGATGGCTTGATACATAGTTATTCCTTCAGAAGAAATTAACTGTACCCCAACCCAACTGCCTAATACACTCGAACCTCTATCTGGCTGGATTACCCACTCTGCTTCGAAATTATTCTCATCAATTTTCATATCCGACCACTTATAATCAAATTCCACTAACAAGTATACTAAGGCTTGTTCTTTGATCGCAGTCCTAGGCTTAAACTCAATATCAAAATCTCCTAATTCAACCGACCACTTGGTCATTCTTCTCGAAATGTCAGGTATTTGAAACAAGTTTTTAAGAGAAAAAACATTTGTACCACAATAGAATGAGCTTGAAAATATGGTCTAATTTTTCAAGCAGCAATTATTAACACAATGCCAATTTTTCTAACTTCATACCGGTTATCTGCATCCAACAAAATTTTAGTGATGTAGTATACTGGTCTTGGAACATTTTCTTCTTCTCGGACTAACACGACACTCATAACATAATATGAAACTGCAATATAAACAAATGATCTTTCCCCTAGAACAGGCTTTCTGAGAATTTCTAGTGAAGAAATATATTCTTTAATCCGATGGAAAGCCTCTGATCACTCTTTTGTCCAGTTGAAACAATTTTCATGCCTTAATACCTGGAAAAAAAAGTGCATTTATCCGAAAAGCGAGATATAAATCTATTCAGTCTTACCAACCTGCCTGTTAATATTTGAACATCTTTTATATTTCGAGGGGGAGTCATAGACGTCAAAGCTTTTAACTGTGTTGGGTCGGTTTTAATCCATTTTTCACTTACTATATATCCGAAGAAATTTCCTGATCGAACCCCAAATGTGCATTTTACTGGGTTTAATTTTAAGTCGACCCTTTTAAGTTAATAAAAGTTTACTCTATATCATCATCCTTAGGACGTTTTACCAGTATATCATCGATATATACTTCAACATTTTTCCCAATTTGTGCCTGATAAGTTTCCCCTGCATTCTTTAACCCAAAAGGCATTACTTTGTAACAGTGCAATCCCCTTCCAGTGATAAACGAAGTATTCTTTTCATCCCTTAGATCCATCTTGATCTAATTATACCTACATAAGCATCCATAAAAGAAAGTAATCTATTTTATGACGTGGAATCTACCAACTGATCTCTCTGTGGGACAGAGAAATGATCTTTTGGACAAACCCTATTTAAGTCTATGAAATCTACGCACATTTGTCATTTGCCATTTTTATTATTGACCAATACCGGATTTTCTGCCCACAAAGGTTATTTTGATTCTCGAATGTGCCCTACTTTGGATAAATGTTCTACCTCCACCACTATTGCCTTGGATTTTTCTTGATAAAAACGCCCTTTTTTATTATTATATACCTTACGTTATTATTGATTGATAGCTTATGGAAATTTATTTCAGAAGGAACCCCAATCTTCAAAATTTTACCATTTCATCAAAAACCAAAAGACCGGGGACTCCCTCGGATCATCAATAGGGTTTGGCTCCGAAAAAGTCCCTACTAATTGCTATACTTTTTCTGATTCATTCCCCCGAACTTTATTGGAACACAAGGCAATACGGTAGCACGCCATTTTTTACTACTTCTAATTGTCCCAATATTATTCCCCACAACATATTTTAAACATTGATGAACATTAGAGGTTACCGCATGCATCTTGGATAGCAAAGAACTCCCAAAAATAGCATTGTATGATGTTGGCGCATCTACTACAATAAACAAAATTTCAACTTCTTTTCTATACGTCCCTCAGCCCAGTTCAGACACACTTTGAAACTCTCCAACCACTTCAGCTGTCACCCCTGTGAATCCCACAATAGTTAGATCTAACCTTCGGATTACAAGAGGGTCAATAATTTATTATAAGTACTCATGAATAAGATATTGGTGGAGCTGCATGTGGCAATTAAAACTCGTTATACTTGATCATCAGCTATCCCTACTGCAATTATTATTGCATCTTCATGTGGCCCTGCCACATTTCTCATATCATCATATTCAAAAACAATTATTGGGGAATGACTTCGATGCAGATGTACCGAGGTACCCATTTCAAGCTAAGTAGTCAGGATGACTATGTGTTTTTCCCGCGAGTTGTTCAAATTTCCTTCAACAGTATCACCCCCAAAAATTGCCAAATATTCAAAAATTCACATACATCACTAACCTTTTTCCTCGGGATGATTTCTTCCACAATAATAATTTCATTACTTCCCTTATTTGGATTCAAGTACTCTGTTGTAATGCAGAAAAATAAATCTCCTTGGAGATAACTAGAGCATTCTCCTCTTTCGATGCTTCTTTAGTTGTCCAATTTTTCCAGAGAGTGTTTATGTACAAAGTTGGTCAACTTCCCATTTTCTATCAATGCTTGTATTTATTTTTTCAATGCTATGAATTCTTTTATGGCATGCCCTAAGTCTTCATGATATTTTCAATATCTACTGTTTCTACTTTCCCTCAGAGTTTGTATACGGAAAGGCTAGCAAAATTGCAATTGACTTCGAGTTTTATCAAATATTGTGGCCATACACTCAGTCAAATATGTGAAATGATCTGGACGAATCCATTTATTAGACATTGGCCTAGCTCCTTGTTGTGTGTTATATGCTTGTTGGTTTACCTTGGGCCTCGGAGAATCTGATTCACTACTTCGGGTTGTACATTTCTCCGAGGTGGCTGGACTGTAACAAGAGATCTTTGGAATTGGTTATGCTCCAACTGATCACAAGAACCCATTTCTGAAGCCTGAGTTTCTTCCATAAATATTATATTTTCAACCTGATCAAGCAGATCCCCAAACGTCATTGCTTGACTTTCACCCACAATATCTTTCAATATTCTTGGGAGAAGTCCCATTTGACAAGCTGCCAAAGCCACAGATTCTTTACAATATTCCATATCAGTTTCTGCTTTAACAAAACGGTTGGTATAATGTTTCAAACTTTCTCCAATGTTTTGCCTACAGTATAGTTTAGTATCACTATTAGCTCGAAATTTCTTACTTTCCACAAAATATTGTCGGAAAATGTTCCAAAACATGTCAAAGTTTTTGATATAACCCTGCGGAAGTTGGTTATACCATTTTCAAGCCACACTCTTAAATTTTTGGGAGAAAGCCCTGCAGAGTAACTTGTCATCGTCATCAAAATTGAATATAAAGTTTTTAAATTGTTCAATGTGGTTATCGAGATCTTGTATTCCATCAAACTTTTCCAACTTGGAAATATAAAAATATTTTAGGAGGTTGCTAGAGAGTATTTCCGACGACAGGGGAGAGGACCTCCAATTATGGCATACTCTTTAAACATTGGTTCTAGGACCCTCGTATTCCATTGCATAGAGACCCTCCTCGGAAGGAGTTGCGTACTAGTTACTTACTCGATATTCAAAATTTTGAATTCCTGACGTATTTTGAGTGTATACAATGTTTTCTTTCCTAGCATGATCCTCAGAGCCTTGTACTTTTCTCTTACATCTTTAATCCGATGTTCCATTCGATATTTTTTCTTTGTCTCCATATATATTTCATATTTATGCTTTTCTTCCTACGATAACCCTTTTACGGAGAAGATATACTTGAATCATAGAGTGAATAGTCACTTAACTTGGATGACTCATACCACTACCTTGTCTTTAGTTTCTTCCTCGAAAAATAACGACTATGCCTTAGGTATTTATATTTCCTACTATTAGTCTGATAGTGGTTATCCAATTCATCTTCCTCGATTTTATTTTTTCTTCAAACCTCTGATTGAATTTTCTTAAAATCCATCGCAACTTCTCTTTCAGAATTCAACTTTTCAATTTCTTCTAACAATTCTTTTCTTCGAGCCACCAAGATGGACTCCTCTAATATCTCACTAGCATGTTGATCAATCTCCATGTTATTTCCGACGAAGTTCTCTTCGAATTCCTTTTAAACCATCAAATCATTATTCAAGTATAATTCTCCTCGGATTTCCATAATTTTTCTTTAGAGCTTTTAACAAGGTTTTGCAAGATGATTCCGGGTACCAAACTATTTCCTACACACGATGCCAATAATAGTTTCAGAAATCTTTCGAGAGAATATTGGAGTAAAACTATGTTTGAAAGGACAAATTCATTATACAACTTAGTAAATGTTTTATAGAGATAAGCTCCACATTTTAGAGAGAGAAAATCATAACCAATAATTGTCTAATCATTAATCAATCACCCTTCCCCAAAAGGAGTGAGGTACTTTTATAGTACATTTGTTGGGCCCCATATATCTAAACAAATTGCTTATTGTGATCACTTCCTCAAGTTTGTTGTTTGCTACAAATTGGTCATTTTGTGTTACATAATTGCAAATTACTCCCACAAGACTTTCTTTATATCAAATTCTATCCCTAACTTTCTAAACTCTTCTAGTTGATTTATTATTCCCTCATCAATAACAACCATCCATGTTATTTTTTTGTAAGAATGAAACGTTTGGTGTAATCTTTTCAAACTTTCCCCAACCAACTGGCGTACTATATTATTATTTCTTCATTCCTCTGCATCTCCTTACTCCTAAAAACTATCATTTAAAAATATTGTCCATAATATAATAAGAGTTTTGATGGAACCTTATGTAAGCCAGTTGTACCATTTTAGAGTATTGTCTTTAAAAGTTTGAGAGAAAGCTCAACATAAAAACTTATCATCATCGTCGTAATTTTATCATAAAGTTATTAAACTGCTCTAGATGATTATCAGTATCTTTATTCCCATCAAATTTTTCTATTTTGGATATGTCAAACTACTTTGGTATATGTCCGATGAGAATTGTAGTAGATACTGAAGATTGTTTCCAGTTATCCTCCGAACTATAATGGTGGCCATCATTAGCTATTGCATAAATAATTTGTTCAGACGGAACCACAAATTTACTGTTTGCTTAATAATCAAAACTATGGTTCCCCAAGCCCTCTTGTAACAAAGCTGTAATTTCCCAGCTTTATACTATATTTTGCTGTTGTCTAACCCTCCCCTCAACTACCATTTTATCCTTACCAGTAGGAGGCTCTTGTTTATATAAGGATTTACTTCGTTCTTTTGACTCTCGCTCCCGCTCCAAGCTTTGATACTGATTGGTTTATCTCTTCTAATAACACTTACCACCATAACTTATTTTCTTATTGTGATGTCGATCTCTATTCAAAGAGGAAGAAAATCTATTGGAATCAGAAATATAATATTCACTAGATTCTAAGAACTATAATGATACATTTTCCTTCGTTCACTTTTCAAGAAATGATGGATTTTTTTTCAACCAAAACTACTTTCTTCGGTATTTTTCTTGGTTTCATAAATAAACGGACATAAATTCTTCTCCCTTAGAACCTTCTTCTTCCTTAAGCTTTTCGATTTCTGAACGGAACTTTCTTGGTTGAATCATCATTGTTTAATTTTGTGATTTTAAAGCAACGATTTCCTCATACAATCGATCACGACACTCTTCCACGATCAACCATTCTTGCTTCTCTTTGTATTGATGTTGTAGTTTAGCTCCACGAGTCAGCTGATCAAACTTTTCTCCAATCGTGAATGATTCAGTAACTATCACAGGATCCACATGCATCTCATAATCTATCCCTCCCTAGATCCACATAATGTTTTGGATGTTTGTATCAGGGTACCTGTCTAGACTATTGTTGTAATTTCCACTGATGTAACCAGAATTTTTTCGAGGGGTAACTATGTAATATTAGTTTTGAGTAAATTAACAGAGGTTAGAGAAATAAGTATAATGTAATTAGAGGAGATAAAGTTTTAGTATAAAATTGGTTGGATTCATTTAGTTCCTCTTCACCTAACTTAGCCCAAACGCTTTATATAGTAAATGATAATGAGCTTTTGGGCCCATATGGTTAATAGGATTATATGGATAACCCATAATGGGTCATTCTACCTTATTAGTTTGCTAATGATAAACATACTTATTCTTTATTACATAAAGTGCCCTCATTGTTAGATATTCATCAAATTGGTACTACGTCAGTCCAGTTGCTTATCAGTCTGACTCGCAATGATTTTAGAAACTTACATCACGTATAGTCTGAATATATTAAATATTCTTCAAACTTATTTATCCATGATAATAACCAACATATGTCACACATCACATATGAAACTTAAGTTTGTATATTGAATCATTTCAAACACAACTTGTTATTATCCCATTACACTTTTATGTTTAGGTTCTCTATAATATAATTTGTTATAAAAATATCAATTTAAGATTTTTTAGTCAAATGCTTCTAGATTTTGGATCAATTTTCTGATTTTCTCATGTCTTAAAAGTATAGGTATACTAGATTTCCCTATTGTTGATTACGTTGTAAGATTTACAAATAATTTCTTGATTATAACAATTTATTTAGATTGTCATCGCTTCCCTTTGATATAAATAGTATTTCCATCAATATGTTTTTCAACTATTCAGCTTCATTTTCCATTGTAACCAATGTTATGAACTCCCAAGCATAGTTTAATGCGGTATATACATATGCTTCTTTGGTCCCCAAGAACAATACATGTTGCAAAAGTAAGCAACCATCTTGTAGAAAATTGTTATCGGTTAGTTTCGATCCAATTTACTTATGTGTATCTATCTAATATCCAAGAAAAATTAGAATATTAAATGCACATATATTGGTATTTTGACGTACCCAAGAACCATTTTAATAAGATTCCAATGTTTTATACCTGGATTACTAGTAAATGTACTTAATTTACCCATTTAAGTATAATATTTGGCATCGCCCATAAAGCTACATACATGAGATTTCCTAAAGCATCAGCATATTCTAACTGGACCACTTCTCATCCCAAATTCTTTCCAAGTTTCAAACTAGGGTCAAAAGACGTACGTGTTATATTGAATTTTATAGGTTTCAGTTTATCAAGCATATTTTCACTGTAACTCGATTTATTAAATGTAAAACCTCCATTATTTTTTAATATTTGTGTTCCCAAAATAATTTACACATCTTAAAGGCCAAATATAGAAAAATATTTATTTTAAAAATCTCTTTTATATCATTTTTAAAAATAAATAAATCATCTATGCACAGACACAATGACTAACGTTTCAACACGAACCTTTGTATATAATATTTTGTATCATATCAGTATAAACCCATTAGTTATAATAAAGTGATCAAACGTTTCATGAATTTTTGATGTTCTAGCTTATGATACTATAATGATTTAATAAGTCTATATAAATTTGATCAATTTCACATAAATATAAAGCTTTTGGCTATTCTATGTGGTCATTATCGTCAAAATCTATATTTCACAAAGTTTTTTTGTCATTCTATTTGATGAATTTAAAATTATATACTAATGTAGTTGCAAAAAACATTGTTATGATCTTCGTTCTCGCAACTAGATCATATGTCTCAGAGTAATATATCCTTATATTTTTCCAAAATATTTGGTAACCACTCTTGCCTTAAATGCTTGAATGATATCATGTGTGTGATTTGTTTTTTCTAAATACCCAGTTTCGGCTTATTGGTCATGATACCAAAGTTAAATTCACTTATTATCATTTGTGTTTTGAAATAATTAAATCAATTTCATTATTTATAACCTATTTTGGAAATGCAGAATCGCTGAAGATACTTATTCCTTACAAGATTTAAGGTCGTCTATTTTTACAACGTTATTATACCAAGATGATTTTGTTATAGAATATATATCATCAGATCCTAGATATTTAGATACTTATTGTTGTGTGCTCGTACGAGATACATGAAGTTGTTCTTCAACCATTGATGCTTATTGCAAAACCCTTTTCTAAATTTGCGTAGCGGTTTTGGTTATATTATTATCAAATAACATGGATTTAATCAATACCACTTCTTTTGATTCGAATACACCATTAGACTCCAAGTCTAATAACCTATAAACTTTACTATTAGATGTATAGTAAAAAAAACACATCTTATAACTTCTGGATTACTATTTGGAAATATTTAATATTTGGTCCCTTTCATTTTACAATTCATACGAAGATATTTTAATTTTCATAAGGGGAATACGATTGATAGTATAACATGTCGTTAAAATGACATCACCTCATAAATTTATATTCAATCTAATATTATATAATACGATATTGGTAACCTTAATTAATTTTCAATTTTGGCATTCAACCATTATATTTTCTTTATTTATGTAAGAAGTTGAGCACTGGTTGATTTTTCCATAATTTTGTTAAACCTAAAATATTATTATGAGAGATATTACATTTTTGTAATTTCTAGTTTGGTGCTGTACTTCTCCTCTAGGGCTTAACAAATTTTTAGTGTATGAGTCTCATTGGTGTATAAGTAAAGGAAAATAAAACGGTTAGAAATGTGGTAAAAATATATCATTGATATATAAGATCATCATCTTCTTGCTTCCATCTTTTCACTTTGATTTCTTTGCTATCTTTATTGGTAGACTCAAAAACATTATCCAAGTCAGGATCAAAGATATATGAACTTTAGAACGCCAATTTGTTTTGCTAATAGTTGAATGTAGTTCTATCGAAATAGTCCAACCGAATGAAACCTTAGTTCATGATCTAATAATGGTCATTATTGTTTCTGCCATTATAGATGATATTTTTTTATTGTTAGAAATATAGTATATATATTATCACCAAATGGTTGTTGTAAAATCGTCAGAAAATTACCATAAAATCGTTAGAATAATCACTAGAAAATATGAGACTTGATACATATATTACATAAATTTCTTAAAAAGAGTTATTTCAGTATCGTTATTGCTTAAAACTTTTTAAACAATTTTATCGTAATATAGAAACCTTTAGACTTTCGATAAAAATCAATTGAAAAAAAAAATAGATTTAACAAACTCTAATCAATGATGAATGTAAACTGTTTATATCATTTAACCTAAACATATAAAATGATGTATATAATAAAAACTTACAATTTTGGAGAAACGAGAGTTTCCAAATATTGTATTACTTTCGTACTGATGAAAAAGGCTCGTCATGGTAAACAACGATTAATGGCCATTGTTTAACCAATATGTGATTTATCATGGAAGAATGTCTACATTACGGAAAATGTCAAAGTGACACAACATGCTACACGCTAGTCGCAAGAAATTACATTTTGATTTTTTCAATAGGTAGTCTAGTTTTATGTGTTACGACGAGAGTTACACTATTGGATATTATCTTTTACGACAGACTGAAAAATGTAGAATTCATCACTAATACGTTTCTATAGGTATTTTACAATGGATTTGTAATCATAATTACTTGTTGCATCCGCATGGTCACTAACTAAAAAATATTTACAACCGGATGCCAGTTGCAATGAGAATTCGTAGCTAAGTTGAGTCGATTGAAAACGAGTCATGTTATTGCAAACCCCATTTTAAATTCGTCTCAAAATATTAGGCAAATATTTAGGTCAGATAACTTTTAATTTTATTGCTAATAAATAGAATTCTGTTGTAAACTCGTTTCAAACCCGTTTGCGAATTTATTGCAAATCTATTACTAAATTCAATCGAAATACAATTTTTTAAAATGTTATGTAACCCCTAAATAACACTTTCAGTCCTTTTTTCATAATTTTAATATATATTATATAATTTTATACAAAACTGCAATTGGCCAAAGAAAAGAAAATGAAGAGATTACTTTTTGAGTCAAATATTTCCAAGTAGATATTGACTAGTGTAAAATCTTGGGTAGATATTGACTTATTATTCCCATAATTATTAAAATAATAAGTCAACGTGATATGGATAAATAACAATAGACAACAATGCTAAATAATCCAACAACTCTAAGCAATAATCAAATATTCAGGAGCAACAGAGCCATAAGTTCCCATGACTCTGGTGGTTACATGAGTTTTCTCATCGTTGGAATCATCTTTTCAAAGTTTAAATAGAGAGTTCCACAGTATAGTCCTAAAAAATGAAATGAAAATGAAAATATTATATATGTACATGGACAATAACTTGAAACAAACAAAAGTTTCAGTCACACACCACATACCACATACTATTATCCATTTTGAAGTCATAATATATAACTGATCTTTTAGATTGCTCGTGAAGAAAATCTAGACCTTTAAACACCAATATTTTCTATGCAAATATTCAGATTTAAATATTTGTATTCCTATGATTAAAATTTTGTGACAAATTATGCATGTATTTATTCATTAAAAATAATAATTAAATAGTTCATTTTATTTTTATACAACGTCAGAATTATATAAATCAATAATAACTTGATTTGTTCTTTCAATGCTAAAATTAGTTGGAAACACATAATGTTTTGCGATTGGAACTATCAATTGTGTATATGTATAAGACAACATATGTTGAGGCATGTCATATGTTGATCATAAAATCCTTCTTTATGTAAGGACATACAAAATTTGGCAAAGTAATTTTTTTTCATTTTATAATAAAAACAATGACATATCTTCGAACTAAATTTTATTTGGAAAATAGTCCTGAATTCACCTTGCTCAAGTTAAGTTTTAATCCTAATTTACCTTTTAAGAATATTTTTATAGTCTTAAGAAAAAAATATGTTTGAAAATGACATAATAAACAAAACCCCAATCACCCAAAGAAACACTATATGAAGACATAGTAATTTCTCTAACTTTATGTCAAATATTTTCAGGTAGATATTGACTCGTTTACAACCTTATGTGTAAGTTAGAAGTCTAGTCTAAATATCAAACTTGAAAGATAAGAAAATGATGATATCCATTTTAAGCTCCAAAATAAATGTACTTAAACCACTTTCATTGAACATAAATCTTAGGTAGGATCTTGTATTTAAAAAACATTACCTTGGAATATGATTCCTTAGGCATTTAACATAGCCAGAAAGCTGGGGAAGTGATAAGAAAAAGTTCACCACTTGGGGAAGCATGATAATCAGGATAGTTTCACTACAATCTGTTAATAGAAACGACCAAATATAATCATTAGCTAATAGACTTCCAAAAGTAGCACAATATCACCGTGAAGAAAACAATTCATTAATTTGGTTCAATGCTATAATGAAGAAACTAATCTAACTCTCAAGGAAAAATCGCACATAAGAAAAATAAATGAATACGAGAATAACCATTCTTTTTTATTGACTTCTAATTAGTAACAGACGGTCATGCAAAAACGATCTACAGTAAGCAAATGACTCATGGAAAATTCAAATGTGATGTCAAAATATTTATGCAGCTGTAACTTTCTGCATATTTGAAAAGACAAATAATTTAGTCAAAATTAAATAAATAGCACCAACAATAGTGATAGTACATTACTAGAGTGCAACTACATAACATTTTAATAGCATAGTTGCATTGCTTTACTTGTTCATCCATTCATGTGATGTGAGTGATACCTTTTCATTCATTAATGAGAATTTGCTACCGACAGAGTGAGATATCAAGGAGAGTTTTTCAAAAATTTCATTTTTACTCGTATTCGGACCAACGATTCTCGTATTGTTGAAGCCCTTGATTGAGAATATCATTTTCTTTTTTACATCTCTTCAAGTGCAGTCTTAATTTTTAGAAATTTGTGTTACAATTCAAAAAATATTGATGTCTTCACTTGAATCTCCTCTGACTAATTCCTATGTATAAGATGTGATGAGTACCATATACATAATGACTAAACAAAATAATATAACATCTAACTTTAATATTCGAGCTTCAACCAAGACTTTAACTTATGGAAAACTAATGAAATTTGGTCATGCTTCTTTAAAATAATATACGTAAACTCAAATTTCAAAGAGAAATTTGAAATATAATTTTTTCACAAGTAAAAAATTGAAGACATACATGTAAAATTTAAGAAATAAAACATACATTCATGAAAGTTCTTAAATTATACCGTGATAAACACCAAAAATCAAAAGATAAAAACATATGACTAGAAATGTCAAAGAAAAGTTCTCCATCAATAAAAGAGAAAATATTATCTATTGAGAATACAACCATGATAAAATAGTAGGGAAGAGAGAGACAATATGTAATAACTTGGTGGTATTGGAACCCAATAATCCAATATTTTTCGAGCATTTTTGTACCAACCAGTCATGAATAATTATCAAATATGAAAATGCAGTAGCTATATATGATAGTAATATTCAAGATTATAACCAAACCCGTATCCAAATTGGCTTAGTTGTGTTTAATCTAAAATATTATGAGTGTAATTTCTTTTGTACTTGATTCACTTGCCATATATTTGTGATTAATTAAACCGTATAACAATACTATTTTGCATTACCAAGTACATCAAACAAAGGAAAATTAACTTGATTGTGTTGCAACTGATGCGACATTTATATTTGTGATATTTCTCTTTAAAACATTTATTTTGACTTGACTATATATAAGAGAAGCCCAATATATAAGAATAGTTACAACTTGAACTTTAAGGGAAACCCAACATATAACTGGGTCATAAAGAATATTATCAATAATATTAAGATATAAAGTACCCTTTGGTTCTGTGGTATCACATCAATATACTATGGTCCTGAATGTCACCATAGAGATCCAACAATGAAAATAGTGCTTCAACCTTTGAAAGTAACTTAGATTTAATATCTTATAATGCAAAAGAAAAAAACTTAAACCTCAAACAAAATTGAAAATGGTTTTTGGTACATATAATTCTCATCCAACGACTAATAAAAATATCATACTTGAGAAACTCTAGAACTCTTATATATGAAATTTGAAATTTAATCTTGATGAGAGTAGGATTTATTCGACTCGCAACTCAAAATGATGAAATATTAAACAAATATTTACTTTGTAACATTGACCCAAAAAGTTGTAACATTGAAGGTATTTTGTTTAATATGGAGTAAATTTATTTTACTTAGCAAATGAATGGAGTAGATTAACCTTAAACAGAATAACTTACGTAGGCTCAAAGATCCACCACCATTTCTATTTAAAGCACCGTACCACTTTATGAAAGAAGGATGAAACATTTTTGTGACTAGGGTTTGAGAGTAATTTTATTATCTTGTTGTCTCTTGATTTTTTCTACTCTTTTCCTATCTTTGAGAAAAATCTAAACATATATTTATAATATTTTACTATTTTATATTTTTACTCATTAAATGACAACAAAAGTAGGAGTTTTTTAATGTATAAACAGATAATAGAAGAATCACAAATTGATGAAATCTATTATGGAAATTAATGATCGAACTTTTCATATGTAAATGATGCATTGTTCCATTTTTCATTTACTAGTTTATAAGGTACTTGAAGATTTCCTTTTATCTTGTTTTCTTTACCATCGAACTAGATTAAAAAAACTATTATATATACCGGAAAAGCTATGTCTACTGAGCTTTCGTATAATGTTATGTTTTTTCTTATATGTTTTTTAGTTTATATACCAAACGATACCACTATAAAAACCAAGGAAATAAGGACAACTAAGCGGATACCATATGATCAAGGTGACTTGGTAACTTAATGCAATATAGCTACCATATAGTTGTTCTTTAATGCTGTCGCTGAAAGCGAAATCTATAATGTTACTAAATATCCAATTTTTGCATATATGAACTTATGAATTGACTTTAACATTTATCATATACATGCTTAAATATTGATAGATGATCAGTCGCATCAACGATTTGTCGTTTGTTGTAGTTTTTAACTTTGACAAGCACATATATAATATTCATGGATTTAGAAGGTAACCAAAGAAACGTTTCTAGGTTTGGGCATGGACTTTAACCAGAGGTGAATTAGCTATTGATGTCTTTAAAAAAGCTCGAGGACCTTGTGGTCATATGTCCAACGAAGTATATGCAAGTTATACAATACTGTATATTTATAAGCTAAATTTCCTATAACATATAAACAACTATATGTTTGATATTCCATAATATAAATTCTATTTATTTTCTCAAAACTTGTACTTTCAATTCTTTTAGGGCGTTTTGATAAACAATAATATCTTTATTCAGTTTCAAAACAACTTTATTATTTCGTTATTCCAAAGAAGTCTCCATATTTATCTATTTTTATAATAGGAATCGACAATCATACAACATTGTGTTAATCCATATTGATCAATGTAGCTTCCGTTGTTGGTGTCAAATTATCTTTGAGTAAATTTGTCTTTGACGCGTAAGTATTTTAATTAAATTTTCATAAGTTCGTTTGAAGTTTTTAACTGATTCAATGTGAAAATAAAAGATCGTTTGAAAACTAAAAAATGAAGGATATTACGTAGAGATTTAGTTGATCTTTTCTTATTCCATCTTCGGTGTTTAGATGAAATTTAACCCGTTTCATTTAGTTGAAATTTTATATTTTGAAATTATATTTCGAATTGGTGCGACCTTGAGTTGATAAATGATATTAGAATCAGGTTTGTTTTTCACTAAACAATTTGGTATGGATAATAATCGCCTGAGGGTAGGCTAGTAATTTGGTTGGTGTTTTATAGTAGTGTGTGGGTGTTATGTATTTAGTGTAGAGAGTAGAGAGATAATTAAGCTGGCTAGTAGCAGTTAATTCTCATTACCCACACTTAATGCAGGTGGTTGGGTGTTTATACCCTGATGTTTGGGCCTATATGGGCTTTCGGGTCATGTTTAATGGACCCGAGTCATGTTTAAAGACCCATGAGCTCTAAGTAGGAGAGCAAGTAGCTTAGTCAAGTAGTGTTTAGGTTTTTTAATACTTTTGTCATAGTTCGAACAGTCCTATAGTCTGAGTGTTCGAAGTGATCTGTCCGGTCCGGAGGCATTGGACCGAACTGTCCTTGTCCGGGGAGCATGCGGAATTCGGACTCATCAGGAGCCCCTTTTTTAGGTGTTTGTGCAAATACTTTTGTCAAAGACCTGAAAAACAGTCCGACATCAGGGGTAGTTTTTATCCGGACAGGTCTATCAATTCGGGCTATAAGTTTATCCGGACATATAAAGTTTCACGAATTCAAAACGGTTTTTGCCAGAGTTCGTGGGACACGTGTCACTCTCTGATTGGTTGCTTCAGCCATTTTTTCACCTTGAATTTCGAACCCACCTTCTTCGAAAAGCAACCTCTTAATTAAAAGTGGTGACATCAGCGTCGTCTTTTAATCATTGCCAAACGTTTCGAATTCTCCTAGGAATCAACTTCCTTTTTCAGATTTTACTATAAATACAAACTCACTTTCTATTGTTTTACCATCTCCTTCAAATTTACTCTGTAAAATCTCTCAAAGCTTTCTCTCTCTAAAGCCAAAACTTTGTTTGATAGTTTATGTTTACAGCGAGGAACGCTCTTGTCAAAGGCGGGTGGCTCAACCTTTCTGAGTTAGAGAAGGCTCAAAAAGTCGAAAGAGATAGACGGATCGCAGCAGGGTTACCCACCTCGCCTGTTGATAGACCAAACACCTCTGTTTCTGAGTCAGATCGAGGCTCTTCTTCTTCCAAAGGCACTAAGCCTAGAAAACTATTTCAAACCAACCTCTCCCCCATAATCTCTGGTTCCTCAGTTCAGGAATCGGAGCCTGCTGTCGAGCCAGGAGTTACAGCCACTAGCCTCAGAAAACCTTCTCCTTTATTGCAATGGGATCGGATACGGAGCACTCTCCTGAGAAGCTGGTCGACAGGAGGAAAGGCCGGTTGGTTAAAGGCCAGGGGACTAAAAACACTCCCTCAAGGTCGGGGTCAAAGGACAGTAGCACCGGATCAGAGGTGTCTATTAAATCCCCCAAGGACAGGCTGTCCGGACCGGAGGGCCCCAATCCAAATCTCCAACCAGAAACTTCTGCTCCAGACACTCTACCGGAGAGCAGAAATCAAAGGGGCACTGAGGCCCATCAGTCCAGAGACAAGGCTGAGTCAAGTTTGAAGCCTCCCCCACTGCAGCTGCTGAAATCCCTTCAACAATCATGGAGGAAGTGATGGAGGACTCTGTTGAAGAGGCCCCATTTGAGTCTGAGCCCTCCGGTCAGACCAGTAAAGAGATAGTTGCCAAGAAGGACAAGGGCAAGGAGAAGCTGTACCTGAGGCATCCGGATCTGCCGGAGAGCCTAGAAGGAAAAGTAGGGCCTTGTTTTCACAAGGTCAACGTTAATTACCTCCTCTCCTTACAAAAAATCAACTACGCATTCATCCACACTGCTGAGCTGGGCAGGATGCGTACGAAGTGGGGCATCCTAGAAAATGTAAAGATCAGGATTCCTATACACCCGGAGACCCCCATGGACTGCAAGTTAAGTGAAGTGGTCATGTTCACGGAGTTGTTCAACTGGGGGATCAGGTTCCCAGTAGACCCAGATATTGTTAGATACTTCCATCTGATCAAACTCTGTCCGAGCCAGCTGAGCCTCAACGCTTGGTATACTCTTATGTCATGTATCATGGCATCAAGGCTGTCCGGGATCCCTCTGCCAATGGAGGAGTTTGCTGCAGTGGCCAGCCTGTGCAAAAACCACCACATCCCCTTTTACCATTTCAATATGGGGGATGGTTTCAAGGCTGTGGATGATCTGCTGGAGGCGGAGAGGAACTGGAGGACTCAGTTCCTATTTGTTAGTGGTGCCTGGGAGAACGGCAGGAAGATAAAATCCGGAGAGAACCCAAGTCTCCTCAGAAGCAGATGGAGGAGTGACCGTAAGTATCTTGCCTTTATATTTTTGTCTCTCTTCTCTTTTGTTTTTAGACTTAGTTTATACTAATTTGTCTTACTTTTGTCTTAGCAGAATTGCCCAAGGAGTTCAGTGACTATCAGAAAGCCGGGCAGGTTACTTGTGGCAAGATTAATGCCAGGGCTGCTGAGGAATGGGGGAACCGATTCCACGCTGCTTTCACCAGTGGAAACTTGGCAAGGTCTCACCTGCGGAACACCACAAGTCGGAGAGACTTGACATGGGAGGAGCTCACCACCCAGCCTTCTCCGGACGTTGTACTTAAGAGGACCCATGAACCAGATGGGACACTCTTCCTGCCAGGCCGGGCCAAAGCCCCGAGCAAGATGAAAGGCAAGAAGAAGAAGGGAAAAAAGGTGGTGGGTGATGCTAACCCTCCTGTTGTAGAGAAGGATGCTCCAACAGATCCGGAGGGGCCAGCCCAGGGCCAAATTGATGCTGCTCTCCTGGAAGTGGTGGAGCAAGAGACTAAGAAACAAGAAGCGAACCTCCCAAAACCTCCAAAGGCTTCTAAGAGGAATCGTAAACAGGGAAGCGAAGGTACAGACCGGGAGGCCAAGAAGAAGAAAACGTCTAAGGGAGACGAGCTTTCTCTCCGGACTTCGGAGCCTTCTGTCCATGCTGACCCTGCTGACCCAACGCATGCCGATGACATTCCGGGCTACTTTCATACTGATGAGGTTGAGGGGGGAGATATCAACATCGATGGAGTAGACATCACCGGTCTTGGTGAGCTTGGTGAATACTTCCTCAATCTCCCCAGAGATGACTTTGTCGGGCCTTACCTTCCTCCAAGCACCTCCAACACGGTCACTTTTAATGGTAAGACTTTTAGTGTTTCTAGTGAAAGTGATGCTATAGCCCACTCCTTGTTAAGCAATGTGCAGCCTGTACTTGCATTGGAGAGACAAGTTCGGAGCCAAGCTGATATCATCAAAGATCTCAAGTCTGACAAAGAGAAGCTGTCTGACGACCTTCGTACTGCCACTTACAATGCTGACATGTTAAAGGAAGAAAACGAGGAGTTGAAGAGAGACGAGAAGGAAAGCACTACAAAAGTCACCACTTTAGAGGAAACCATTAGAGATCTCCGGGAGAAGCTGTCCGGTCTGGAGAAAGACCTTAACACCTCAAAGGGAGAATCCAAAGCCAAGGATCAAATCATCACCAACCTGACCAATGATAAGATTGCCCTTGAAAATACAGTGTCCAAGGCTGCCGAGGAGAAAAATACTTTGTTACAGGAGCAGGAGGCCAAAATCCAAGCCAAGATCAATGCCTATGCCAACCAGATGATCAAAAGCGAAGAGCTACTGCTTGCCAAGGTGAGGTCTGACATGGTTCTACTTTTCCATGAAACGTTTCCGAAGAAGAACCTAGGGGACTTATGGCTTCATGTTGAGCCTGAAGACCTCCCCTACCATACGATGGCCGAATGCGACAGGTATGGTTAGTCTAGTGATTCCTCAAATGATGAAGAACACTCCGGGGAGAAAATTGGCGAAGAGAAAGACGATCCTAAGGGAAAGAAGGTAGATGAAGGTGAGCCATCTTCAAAGGCTCAACCTTAACTTATGATTTACTTTGTGTACTTTTTATTCAAACTAAATTTTCTTGGAAGGCCAAGGCATTCTTTTTGTAATTGTGTCCGGTATCTGACCGGACAGGTTTTTTGTTCTTACTTTGACTATTCAAAAGTCCTTGGAAGGCCAAGGCACTTTAAGTTATTTCAATGAATGTTTCTGTTTTGCACAAATTTCATCTTCTTTCATCGTTTGCTCCAATTTCGATGGCTAGAGTTTAAATAGCCTTTAATTATTTCATAGTGAGAGTGTTTAAGTTCTCCGGCTAGAGTTTAAATAGCCCTTAGTTATTTCAATCCGGATAGTGTGACAAAAGACAAAACTTAAAACACTTGTAGTTAAGAAGGTATCAAATTTCATTCAAAAGCCCGGACACCTCATTAAAACCTCCCCGTGCCACCAGGGAGGAAAGAGTATGCCCCCAAATATTTACATGGATGTTTAAACAAGTAAATATTTACATAAATGCTACTCCAAGTACATCCGGAGATGCTCAATATTCCAAGGATGAGTCAAAACCTTTCCATATTTGTCTTCCAACCAATATGTTCGAGGTTTAATTCTTTCAACAACTATGTAGGGACCTTCCCAAGTTGGGGCCAACTTTCCGAACAGCTTTTCTTTAGTGTGTAAGAAGACTTTCCTTAATACCTTGTCCCCCGGTTGGAAATCTCTTCTTTTAACTTTGGAAGCAAACCTGCTTCTCATCAAGCCCTGATAGTGTGCAACTCTAAGGTGAGCTATAACTCGTTTTTCTTCTATCAGATTAAGTTGACCTCTGATTGCCACCTCGTTAGCGTGTTCGTAGAAGTTGTGAACACGAAAGGAGTGGAGACTTGCTTCTATGGGAGCTACTGCATCCATCCCATAAACCAAAGCAAAGGGTGATTCTTGTGTTGCAGCCCCAGGTGTTGTCCGGTAGGCCCACAAGACCTCTTGTAGATAACTAGGCCACTTCCCAGCAGCCCCTTCCAAATTCTTCTTTAAACCAGACAGTATAGTCCTATTAGCCACTTCAACTTGCCCATTTTCTTGTGGGTGGAAAGGTGAAGAAAAACAATGTTGTATAACCCTTGAGGCACAGAAGCTCTCCATTTCCCTATTGTCGAACTGTGGCCCATTGTCTGTTGTTATCTTTTGTGGGACACCAAATCTGCAACAGATGTTGGATAAAATGAACTTTATAACAGCTTTTGATGTTGTCCCTGCTAGAGGGGCTGCTTCAATCCACTTCGAGAAGTAGTCTATGGCCACAATTATAGTTTTGCGTCCTCCGGACGCCACAGGGAGAGGCCCTACTAAATCCAACCCCCATCGAGCAAAAGAAATAGGCTCAGAAATTGATTCCAAAGGAATAGCTGGGACATGAATCTCATTGTTGTACCTCTGGCATGGGTCACACCTTCTTACCAATTCCTTAGCATCTTTCATGATTGATGGCCAATAGTAACCGGAGAGTAAAACTCTTCTTGTTAAAGCTCTAAACCCACAATGGGCTGATCCCTCACCATCATGCAATTCGGAGAGGACTACTTGAGACTCTTCATCCCCCAAACAGCGCATGAGAGGTTTACTGTAAGATTTCTTGTACAACACGTCTCTCAATATGATAAAACCACGAGCCTTGTGTTTCAATGTTCTGGCTAGTGACTTATCCGGAGGCACGATACCGTCGGAGAGATATTGCAGGAGAGGAAACCTCCAGTCTTGAGGTTGTTTCACTTGTACTTCAAAACTTTCCTCTTATTTACCCTTACTAAGTTGAATGGAGGGGATTTCCATCACATGGATCCATGGAAATGACTCCGTATATGCTATGGTTGCTAATGAGTCTGCTAGCTCATTTTCTGCCCGGGGTATGTGCTCATAAACAACACTTTTAAACTTGAGTGCTTCATTTTTAAGGAGGAGTAATTATTTCACAAGCTGCTCCTTCTTAGCCTCAGATTGGCCTTGGGTATGGTGGATAAGAAGTTGGGAGTCACTTAGTAGCTTGACCCTCTTAGCCCCCACAAATGTAGGCTAACTTTAAACCAGCTATAGCTGCTTCGTATTCGGACTCATTATTAGATGCCCTGAAAGCAAAACAAATAGCCTGGTACATTTTGTCTCCATACGGGGAAGTCAAACACACCCCTGCACCACACCCCATAGTGCTAGACCCACCATCTGTTCGGACGACCCATACATTTTTATCTTTTATATCAGTAGTTTGCTCCGAATCCCTGTCGGAGTGGAATTCAACCAAAAAGTCTGCCACAGTTTGGGCCTTGATTGCTGTTCGGGGAGCAAAATCTATGTCGAAGTCCCCCAACTCTACTGACCACTTAGTCATCCTGCTTGAAATGTCTGACTTTTGGAGGACATTCTTCAGGGGAAAAGAAGTCCGGACGGTGATGGGATGAGCCTGGAAATAAGGCCTCATCTTCCTGGCAGCTATCACCAGGGCCAATGCTAACTTTTCGAGTTTCAAGTAACGCCTTTCTGCATCCATCAAACTTTTGTTGATGTAGTATATTAGATGGGGATGTCCATCAACCTCTGTTACCAATACAGCACTAATGACACAACTTGAAACTGCCAAATATACGAAGAGTGTCTCCCTATCAACTGGCTTAAACAAAGTTTTGGGGGAGGACAGGTGCTTTTTGATCTCATTGAAAGCCTCATCACACTGTGGAGTCCAATTGAATCCCTTTGCACCCTTCAAGGTTTGAAAGAAAGGAGCACACCTGTCCGAAGACCTTGAGATAAATCTGTTTAAGGCAGCTAATCTCCCCGTTAACCGCTGTACTTATTTAATGTTTCGAGAGGCTCCATCTGAAATAGGGCGTTAAGATGGTCCGGGTCAGGTTGTATTCCATGCTCACTTATAATATAGCCTAGAAACTTCCCGGACTGCACTCCGAACACACACTTTTCTGGGTTTAATTTCAAATTCACTTTTACCAAGTTGGTAAAAGTTTCTTCGAGATCGGACAAGTGCAATTGCTCATCCACACTCTTCACCATCATGTCATCAATGTACACTTCTATATTTCTTCCAATTTGATCAGCAAATGCCTTGTTGACTAATCTCTGATAAGTAGCCCTAGCATTTTTCAAACCAAATGGCATTACTTTGTAGCAATGAAGACCTCTGTCAGTGACAAATGTGGTATGATCTTGATCCTTTGGATCTACTTGAATCTGATTGTATCCGGAGAAGGCATCCATAAAGGAAAGCAGCTTGTTCCCAGAGGTAGAGTCTACTAACTGATCAATCCGGGGAACTGGATACAAATCTTTTGGGCAAGCTCTATTGAGATCTGTGAAGTCAATGCACATGCGCCACTTGCCATTTTTCTTTTTTACCAGAACCGGATTGGCAGTCCACAAAGGATATTGAGATTCCTTGATGTGCCCCATCTTTGTGAGCATGTCAACTTCTTGCATAATGACATCAGCCTTCTCTTTAGAAAAATCTTTTCTTTTTCGAACCACTGGTGCTACGTCTCTCCGGACAGATAGGTGATGTGATATCACTTCTGATGGAACCCCAGTAACATCAGCATTGCACCAAGCAAAAACGTGCTGATGGTTCTTCAAAAACTTCAACATTTCATCTTTCAAAATGGGTGACATCTTAGACCCTATCTTGACACTTTTTCCTTCTTCCAGACAGTGTGTTTCTACCTCTTCGATTGGTATCAATAATCCAGGGGTCTCTCTGGGGTCATCAGTTTCACCCTTACCTCCAGAAAGGCCCTCAAACTGCTATTGTTTATTAATAAGGACTGCCCCCAGCATTCGAGGAGCCAGGGCAGTGGCATAACATTCTCTCGCAATCTTCTGGCTGCTCCGGACGACTCCAACCTGTCACTGAACAGCATATTTCAAGCACTGGTGGACTGTTGAAGCCACTGCATGCATCCTAGAGAGCCAAGACCTCCCTAGAATAGCATTATAGCAAGTGGGACAATCCACCACAATAAATAGTATTCTAACCATTTTCTTGAAAGGGCCCTTGCCCAATAGAACTTCTTCTTCGAACTCTCCGATCACATCTGCTGAGCTGCCTGTAAAGCCCACAATTGATCTGTCCGAACTCTGAATTACAGCTGGATTCTTCATTCTCTTGTATGTGGTTAAGAAAAGGATATTGGCTGAGCTTCCAGTATCCATCAGAATTCGCCTTATGTCGTTTCCCCCAATAGATGCTCCTATGACAACAGCATCCTCACGAGGGCCAGCAATGTCTCTTAAATCATATTCATCGAAAACAATGAAGGGGAATGAGTTTGGTGACTGATAGGAAGTCATGCCTCCTTCTAGCTGGGAGGCTAAAGTATGCACGTGCCTCTTACTCGAAGAAGCAGTAGGAGTTGTCATAGTGTCCCCTCCGAAAATTGTAAGTGACTCAAAAAACTTAATGAGTCCGGAGACCGACCTAGAACATTCCTCAATTGTACCCACTTTGTTTCGAGTTGGATCAGGATCCAAGTACTCAGATTCCACGTCAAACCTTTCAATTATAACCATGGCTCCCTCCGGAGCCGCATTACTTGGACCAACCCGGTGAGTGTTATCAGGCCTGTTACCCCCTCTTCTTTTCACGTAAGCCCCCAGCTTTCCCCTCTCAATCAAGTTCTGAACTTCATGTTTCAATGCTATGCAATCATCAGTGGTATGACCAATATCGTTGTGATACTGGCAAAAAGAGTTATTACGATGCTCTCTGGGAGACTGCAGTGTAGCCGGTCTCCGGTAATGCACCTCTTCCTTTGTTTTTTCAAAAATAGTGGACACACTTTCTTTCAATTCTGCGAACCACTCTGGTTGCACCCATGGCCCTCTCTTGGTTCTGGATTGCTGACTTTGAGCAGGAGCAGCTGGATGAGACTCAGCTTTTGCCCTGCCATGGCCCTGTCCGGTCTCTCTTGTTTTAATTCCGGACTGATTCTGATTGGGTTTTAGTGCCACTGGAGTAGACCTCACCTGCATGTGCACCCTGGTTTTCGTTGTTTCATCGACGTTTATTTGTTTTCCAACCTGATTCAGCAACCCTCCCCATGTCATGGCCTTCTTCCTGGTCACTGAATCAGCTAGATTGCCTGGGTTCAAACCCTGCCTTAGGGATGCTATTGCCACCTGTTCGAAGCAATCAGCCAACCCATTCTTGGTGTTCACAAAACGGCTTATATATTCTTTCAAGGACTCATTTGGTTCCTGGGCACAATGGATTATTGTGTCTCCATTGCCCTTTAGCTCTTTACTCCCTACGAACTTCCTTCGAAAGGCTACCCAAAAAGTATCGAAGTCTTTAATACAACCCTGAGGTAGGTTGTTGTACCATTTTAGAGCACTCCCCGTAAATGATTGGGAGAATTCCCTACAAAGTAGTTTATCGTCGTCGTCAAAGTTTATCATGAAGTTTTTAAATTGCTCCAGATGGTTGTCCGGATCAGTACTGCCATCGTACTTCTCTATTTTGGTGTTGTCAAACCTCTTGGGGAGGTTTCCGGACAGAATTTTAGAAGACAATGGAGATTGCCTCCAGTTTCTTCCACGACTGAACACAGTACCCTCATTGGGAGTTGCAAAGATACCTGGTTCATCGTGAAAAGCGAAGGGATCCATCAGCATTCGGTCCACATGCTTCCGGCTATGAGATGATCCTTTACCAATATGCCTCTTTATCTTTCCTTGTCTGTCCCTTTTTCTTGAATATTTTTTAATCTGCTTTTGCTTCTTTCTAGTTCGACCCTCATCGCTGCTAGAGGATAAGGACTTTTCAACTCCCTCACTGTCCAAAGAGCTATCAGAATATTCTGAGCTTGAGTCAGAACTCTCCACTGGCTTAGACCAGTGAGATTTTTTGGAACTGGCATGAGTCTTTTTCGTGCTCACATGAGTCTTCGAAGACTCATGCTCTCTGCGGTTATCGGTGTGATGAGCAGCTGACGCTTTAGACTTTTCTTTCAGGCCCATCTTAGCCTTTTCGGCCCTCAGAGCTTCTATTTCACCCTTTAGCCTATCACGCTCTTCGATAGTGTATTCATCGTTCTCTCCCACCACTTCGAGCAAAGCTGGTGGTACTTCTGGATTGTCCGGATTCATTCAGACAGATTTTCTTAGCTGGTTTTGAATGCTTGATTCAGGCACCTTCTCCTCCCACTGTGGTCGCCAAACAATTAGGTGTGGATAATAATCGCCCGAGGGTAGGCTAGTAATTTGGTTGGTGTTTTATAGTAGTGTGTGGGTGTTATGTATTTAGTGTAGAGAGTAGAGAGATAATTAAGCTGGCTAGTAGCAGTTAATTCTCATTACCCACACTTAATGCAGGTGGTTTGGTATTTATACCCTGATGTTTGGGCCCTTATGGGCTTTCGGGTCATGTTTAATGGACCCGGGTCATGTTTAAAGACCCATGAGCTCTAAGTAGGAGAGCAAGTAGCTTAGTCAAGTAGTGTTTAGGTTTTTTAATACTTTTGTCATAGTTCGAACAGTCCTATAGTCTGAGTGTTCGAAGTGATCTGTCCGGTCCGAAGGCATTGGACCGAACTGTCCTTGTCCGGGGAGCATGCGGAATTCGGACTCATCACAACTAACGTTTTTTGTTAAAATGAAACCTTAAATTCTTTTTGTATTGACGTCTTCTTACCTACAACTATTTTCATAAAATTTTGATATCCTAGCTGTATATTTGGTTTGTGTATGTCCCGTTATCAATTGTATATGTCCATTTCTATTTTTTTTCTCTTCATGATGTGTTTTCTGTTATCTGTTATAGTTTTTATATATAATACATTTGATTCAGTAACTACTAAATATTTAGGACACATTTTTTTGTTTATTAAAAATGTAAAATATTTTGTCATTATGTAATTAATCCTCATTTTTGTTCCCCAATAAATCTATTGCGTAAATCCTTTATTTTCAATGTTCCATATATTTACTTGTCACCTTTTATTTTATATTTTTCACTATAAAAAAAGTCTTCAACTTAGAAGAAAAAAGGGTCTTCGGCTTAGAATAAAAATGAAAGAAAAAAGGTCATCCACCTATAAATACAAAATAAAAAAGGGACGTCGACCTAGAAAGAAAAGTTATTGACCTAGAAAAAAAGGGTCCTCGACCTAAAAAAATGAAAAAAAAGGTTCCGACTTAGAAAAAAAAGATCCTCAACTTAGAAGAAAAATAAATATTCGACCTAAAAAAAGTAAAAAACAGATCTTCGACCAAGATCTAACACTATGTAACTTCAAAACTAGTCCTCCCGGAGAATTCTTCGCAAGAACTAGAGGGCTACTTGACAAATTGAGTCCACCAGGAGTTGAAACTAAGACAACATTACCAATAATAATCACTTAAACCACTGTGCTACAAATCGGTTGGCCATATGAGTAAAAGCAATATTATTTGAACCAAGGCATTTTAGACCACATAGTTGGGTGTAGTCTGGGGCAGTAGTACAAATAAATTTTGAAGCAGCGGCTGAACTAATCCTTTTTATTCTTCGGGGGGCTACTGATGATGGTGATTTATTTGACCCGCAAGGCGAACTGGTAAAACATTGAACCAATATTTATTTTATAATACAAATATATAAAATTGATATATTTTGTGTAATAAGGAGTAAAAATGATTTTACTTGACAAATGAATGAGATGAATTAGGGTTTCAGAACAATTGCCTCTTTTTACCGTCTTTTTAATTTTTCTACTATTTTGATATACTTGAGAAAACCCTAAATACATAATCATTGTCTTTTACTTATTTATATTTTAATAATCAAATTGAAAATAATAAATTAGTTGAAAAAAGAGGGAAAATAAATGCGAGTAGTTTTCAATCTCGTAAAATAATGAAATATGTAGAGAAAAAGAAAAGTCAAAAAAATAAAATAGAAAAAACAAAAATAAAGAATAATAACGCAAATGAGAGAAGATAGTGCAAACGAACAACATTTGCAACGAAATCGTTAATGTGTTGCAAATCCGTTGTAATAACCAATCTGTAATTGATATCATGGGTAAAAAATTATCTTTTTGCAAATTTGTTATAAACATGTTATTACCAACAGTCGATTGACAACGGTTTCAATTACATGCTGTAAAAGTGTTTTTTTTATTGTTATCCAAATTTCAAACTGATCCGTATATAAATAAAATCAACCCAATTTCTAAACTAGTATAATATTTTTTGTTTTAGATCCGAAAATCCGTACTATTCTATTCTTCCCATTTAAAAAAAAGTTCATATTAATTAAGATATATTTTTACATATGAGTAATCTCTAGCCAATTACATATCTAACCGATTACATAGAGAACTTTAAATGCATCTAACAATTTTCAATTAATTTCTAACTATCAAAATTCCTCCTCCCAATCCATTCCAATCTCTTTAATAACCCAATATTTCAATGTTAACTATGTATACAAGAATCGTGCAATTTCATAACATATACTATAACATAAATATTATACTATAATAGTCTATATTTAAAAAACTTACAACTTTACGAGTATTTAATCTACTTTACGAGACATCAGATTGATATTCTACTTTCTCTCTATATTTGGATTTTATCGATATTTCAGAAGACTTCAACTTAGATTGAGGATGCTTTGTTTTCTTCTCCAAAAAACTAAGTCTTTTTCTCTTCTAATCCAGCTAACTTCTAGGCTTTATTCAATCCTCTCCTAAGGATTAATCTCCCATCACTAGGATCTTTAACCAGTGAAAAGTTATTAATCCTTACCAACATCAACTACTCCATTTCAAGATGATTTCAACAAATAGAACTTACTTACAAGTTGTGGCAAAATCTGTTCCCGACAATAACTTAAAACCAGAATAAAAAAAGTTCAAGAAATATCATGTGGATCTTCAATTCAATGAATTGGTTCTGGAAAAGTTACAAAATTCTACTACTTATACTCTGATAAGGAAGTTCGCAAAGGGTCTTCCAAAAAAGCAGGTTCTTGATAAGTTCTTCGAGGAAAGGAAGTTTGATGGTCCCTTCTTTTATTCAAACTAGGATTTTCGTCACTTCTTCCTTGAATTCTCTTTGACATATGACATCTCCAAGATATAGAGTCCAAGCTATTGGATTGTTGGTCATCTCTCCATACGTGTCCTTAAGTGGCTTCCATCTTTCAACCCCAAGATTGAGTGCCCAGTAGTTCCAATCTGGGTAAAAATTGAAAAGCTTCCTGAGAACATGTATAATAAGGAAACAGTTTACTTTATGGCTTCTTCTTTGGACAATACAATAAAGTGTTGGATACCTAAAAAAGGCATTATACAATGCCTGCTTTGTTTGGATAGAGGTTGACATATCAAGAAAACTACATCATAGTATGTGGCTTGGCTTTGGTGAAAAATTTGGTACCTGGATCAGTCTTAGTTACAATAATGTCCCAGCATACTGTAACTCTTGCTATCATGTTCTTCATGATAGCTTCTCCTGCAAAAAGACTAAACCACCTCAACCAGAAGAGGCTCAAGAACAAGCTTAAACCACCCCAGTTATGGGTCAAGTTCAGCCAGACAATACAACAAAACTGACTCAGCAAAGTGTCCAACAAACAATAATTGAAGTTTCCAAATCACCAGAAGTTCAAGAAAATGAAACATGCCCTATAATACATCATGGTCTTAACTCAAAAACAAGTTACTTACTTGCATCTTTGAAGAACCCTGAAGAAGAAATGCCAAATTCAGATATAGATGAAGCAATAAAGTCCTTAGATGATGAGCAATACTCCTCCTCTTCTAATGACTCAACTAGTTATACTACTTCAAATAAAAACAATACAGACAGTCTCCCTAACACACCAACATTTAGCAAAATAAATACAGATTCAAGCTTTCAAAAAGTCCTCAACATGAAGCTTAAATTATCAAGACCAAAGATGAAAACCTTACAGTCCAATCTCTTCCTTGTAAAGAGACAAGAAGGTCTGCCATAATTAACCATAAATGATCAAAGCTCTATGTTGGAACCTGAGATGTGCTGGCAACATAAGCACTATCCGAAGGCTAAGACCAATTATAAAGAAAGATAAAATCTCACTATTATGCATTCAAGAGCCAATGATAGCAAGCAACAAAATTGAGTCACTTTCTTTAAAGGTATCAAAGCTCTATGTTGGAACCTGAGATGTGTTGGCAACATAAGCACTATCAGAAGGCTAAGACCAATTATAAATAAAGATAAAATCTCACTATTATGCATTCAAGAGCCAATGATAGCAAGCAACAAAATTGAGTCACTTTATTTAAAGGTAAGTTACCCGAATTTCTTTTCAAATGTATCAAATAAAATATGGCTTTTCTGGTCTTCTAAATTACAAATTGATATTATCTTTGATAGTGTACAATGCATATATTCTAATGTTACTCATTATCTACTAGTTAAGCCTTTCTCTATTATTTACATATATGTTAAATGTCAAACATCTAATAGAAAACATCTTTGGGAGTCACTTAGAAACATAGCCATTTCAGTTAAAGAATGGCTTTTGATTGGGGATTTTAATACTGTGTTATCACCTATTGAACAAGAAGGTTGTGTAAAATTTTGTTATCAAAGCTCTTCTCATTTTAGTGATGTCATTAAATATATTTTTTATTGAAGATGCAGGGTTTTCAGGAACAAAATTCATTTGGACAAATAAAACAAGATGGAAGCGTCTTGATAGGGTGTTGATCAATCAAGCCTGGGTTGATTATTTTATTGAGACTAGAGTCATCCAGCTTGCTCGAACGCGTTCCGACCATACACCATTATGTATATCGTTAACTAAAGAAAGAAACAATGTCATAAAGAGCTATAATTTCATCAATGCTTGAACATTGGATGAAGAATTTCTGAACACAATTGAAGCTAGTTGGAATGAACAGATGAATGACAACCCTTTATTCATCTTCTAGAACAAATTGAAAAGGCTAAAGGAAGCCTTGAAAAGGTGGAACAAGTCTCATTTTAAGAACATATTTGAGAAGGTGCCTTAAGAAACCTGAACATTAAGGAGTTGGAGTTCCTTAGTTCTAAAAATCAAGAATAAAAATACCTTTTGCTAAAGCTAATTCAGAACACCTTCTTGCACTATCGATGGAAGAAGATTATTAGAAGCAGAAATGCTATTCCAATTGGCTCCATGATGGTGATAGAAACACAAAGTTATACCACAACTTTATTAACAGGAAAAGAAGAAAATCTAGAATAGCTGGTATCAAACTCAACAACAAATGGTGTTATGAAAATGACATCATTAAAGCATCTGCAGAAGAATACTTTAAAAGTATTATCTCCTCTCCTTCTTATACTAACAAAGAACAACAAGACATTTATATGAATAGTGAGATATTTAATGTCATACCTAAACTTATTGACAACTCTGATAATGTTTTCATGCTAGCTGCTCCCACTGAATAAAAGATATGGAGCTCTATATAAAGTCTAAAATCTGAAGGAGCTGCATGTGTGGATGGTTTCAACAAACGTTTCTTTACCAAATGCTGGTATATCATTAAGGAGGACCTCACTAATGCACTAACATCCTTCTTCAAAGGACATACTATACCTAAAAGAATTCTCGCAACTGGAGTTTTCTTAATACGTAAAGTAGATACTCCTTATTTCTGGAATCAATTCAGACCAATTAGCTTTTGCACGATGCTAAACAAGATTATATGTAAACTTCTTAACAACAGGTTATCTCTTCTCTGGCCTAAGCTGATTTCTGAATTTCAAGGTGCATATGTGAAAGGTAGACTTGTCCATGAAAACATACTCATTACAAAGGAGTTGGCTCATGACATTAACAAGAAAATAAAAGCTGGAAACATCATTATAAAGGTCGACATGTCAAAATAATTTGATAACCTATCTCATTGCTTCATACTAAAGGTTCTTCAGTGCTATGGCTTTAACAATAACTTTATATCTTTAATTTCTAACATTATCAAGTCATTGCATGTTTTTATATTTATAAATGGTGCATCAATTAGCTTCTTCAAAAGGAAAAGAGGTATAAGGCAATGTGACCCTCTATCCCCTAGCATGTTTATACTCTTTGAAGAAGTCCTATTAAGAGGCATATACGAGATGTTTATAAAAGATAAATCTCTTAAGTATTCAAACATGAGTAAACTTACAATCCATGTGCTTTCTCTAATGGATCATCCGCTTCTTTTGAACATATTGGCAACTTTTTACAGACTTACCAAAATGTTACCGGTCAATCTCTTAACAAGGAGAAAACCACTATAATCACTGTTGTAAGTCTTTCTTTAGACAGAAGGAATTCCCTGAGTACACAAAAAAGCTTCAACATAAGAAACCTGCCTACAACATATTTGGGTGTCACCCTCAGCCCCCATAACAAAGCTTAAAACTTTATTCCCCTGTTAGAAAAAATCAAAACTAAAATTGAGAGCTGGAATGACAAAGCTCATTCATTTGGAGGAAGATTAACCTTGATCAGCTCTGTATTGATGCCTATCCCTCGGTATTGGATTCAAAGCTAATGTTTTCCTAATACCGTTATCATAAACATAAAAAGGATGCTAAACAAATTCTTATGGGATTCATCTAATGAAGCATCAAGCATACACTGGTCATCTTGGAAGAAAGTATGCAAGTCTTTTGGAAATGATGGTCTTAATATATAAAGGTTGTAAGACATCCAGAGAACACATCATTGTAGGCAAAACTGATGCAAAGTATATATTGCAAAAGACAACATCCTCTCCAAATCAGCTACTCCAAAAAAGGTTCTTTAACTTGGAAAAGGTCAGCTGATATTAAAGAATTTGCAAAAGGTAACATTAAATGGAAACTTGTGGAAGGTCAGGTGGACTTATGGTTGGATAATTGGTTTGGTAAGGATCCTTTAATAAAACTGGACCATAATACAAATGACAGTTGGTTTAAAGGTGTTAAGTCTAGGTTATTTTGGGATGCTAATAGCTAGAATGTTAGCAAATTAAAAGGTACCTGACTGACTCAAATGTTAATCTTGTTCTGAAAAATAATATTAAGAAGAACCTTAAAGATAGAATAGTCTGGAGCCTCTCTAGTAATGGTTTCTTTAACATTAAAGACACATTAAAATACATAAGACCAGCTTCATTCAACTCTTCATTATTCAAAAACTTGTGGAACAATATAACCCCAAGAAAGTTCTCTTTCTTTGCATGGAGACTCTTACTGAAAAAGCTTCCTATTGACTCAGTTATGAAAGCTAGACAAATACAGTTAGCTTCTAAATGTCAATTATGTTTGAATGAAGAATATATTGACCACTTATTTGTATCATGTCAATTTGCTTGGAGTATATGGTTACATTTTGCAGGTATTCTTAAGGTAGATATAAGAAGACATATGACACTAAAGCATCTACTCAGAACTTGGTTATGGTCTACTCCTGCTAGTATTCATATTAAAACAATCCTCACACCTATCATTGGCTGGGTCATTTGGCAAAAACGCAACAAAAACAAAAATGAATGGAGAAAGCTTTTATCCAAGATCATCTATCAACTATATCATGCACATGATCACTCATTTAGACCAAGCTAAGATGCTCAAAAGGAGACACTGGAAAGCAAATGAAGATGCAGCAATTATTTTGGGCAGTGTTCAACACATTACACCAAAACAGAATGCCACATACCTTAAATGGGAACTTCCTCGACCAGGGAGATTCAAGATTAATACAGACGCGTGTTGCTTAGCATCTGGTGAAGCAAGTGGTGGAATTCTTGTAAGACATAGTAATGGAACAATCATCTGTGGTTACGACAATACCTATGGAAAAATGAATCTATTAAAAGCTGAAGCCTGCGCAATGCTTGATGATCCGCTAATCTGCAAAATCAAGGGATTAAGGGAAGTGACATAGAATCTGACTGTAAAATGATCACCTCTCTTATCTCTCTCTGTTAAACCACCAAATCACTTAGAGTCAATAATTAACAGAATCAAATTACTTATTACTAATAACATGTCAGTTCATTTTATCTTCAGGGAACAGAATCGAGCATCATATTGGCTTGCTCGATGGACCCTGAAGTGTAAAATGAAACTGGACTACATGAATTTCAAACCTCCTAATCAACTTGAAGCCATTTCAAAACTAGAAAGTTTAGGAATAGGCTACATCATAATAGAAGTGTAATTACTTGTTCTGTTTTGTAGTTTGAAAGTCCATTTATCTCGATGGAGATGTCAATAGCAAGGAGATGTTGAATTGGACAAGATGGAGCCAGGAGCAGGCCATGATGGATATTTTTAAAGAAAGCATACCATTAGCCAGGAAAAGATCTTGAAGGAACCAAAACATCATCTAGGAAGCAGAGTCTTGCAATTGATCGACTAGCTAGAGCTATTAAGCCATTAAAGTTTGATATCTGCTCGAATATAAAAAAAAAAGAACCTCATTCAGAATCAAGAGTTGAAAAAAATTTGGTATTAGGCAAGGAGGGAAAACAAGGTGCAGAACTAATTTTGAAACTTTCAATTAGCTCTTTAGTTTTACATCTTCTTTAATTTTAGTCCTCAAAGTTGTAAAACTCTCTATTTTACCTTTTAAATACCATTTCTAATTCCGAAAAAAAAAAAAAAAACTGCATTTTCAATAGTTGATGTGAACATTAAATGTTCATGTTTAACCGCGTCATCTCCCGTTGCTAACCTAACCGGTGCTCTCAATCATTAAAAAGGTGAGAGTACATGTAAACAGAATCTACTTAAATATGGAGTAGACTCGTATATCCCATTACAGCTTGACACAACCGAATTGAAAGCACCAATTAAATTTAAAACAAAAATACAAAATAGTATAGTAACGTAGAGACTTGAGACTTGAGAGAATAACAACAAAGTGATAGTTGCAACAACTTATTATGGGGTTGGTGCTGATGTAGGTGCCTTTCTAATCCCACTTATATCGCAACACCCACTACCATTAATTTATCAAGTACGAATCAAGTACAAGATAAGACCTTGTCAAATTAATGAATTCTATTACTATTATATAGGGGTGGTAAACGGTGTGAACCGCGAACCATTGGAACCGTTTAAATCAGAACCACGGGTTGCGGTCCTGCCGGTTTGCGGTCCTGTCGGTTTGTTTCTTATGCGGTCCTGCCGGTTTCAGTTCTAATGGGCGAGTTTCGCAGTTAAACCGTCAGTTCAAACCACTAGACAAACTATTTAAGAACCGTTTATTAGAATATTTTATAATTTTATTTAAAATTAATTTGTAAGTGTTACTTGAATCTAATTTCAATAATTGAGATATGTACCATATACCCGAGTTAATTGTGCTATTTCATGTATTTTAATTTAAATATGTTATCATTTTAATCGAAATTTTATAATCAAACAATTACATTCTAAAAAAATAATTGTAATTTGATTTTGATACGTTTGATTATATTTATGTATTTAAGATATTTTATTTAATATTAGGTAGATATTAAATAAAATATATACATCTACTTGTATTTCGATTACAACATTTGAAGTATAAATTTAATATTTGAAGTATTCAATATTTGAAGTATAAATTTAAAGTTTTTAAAATTGTATAAATTTGGATTATGTTCCAATTGCGTAAACACATGTAATTTGGTTGTGAAATAAATTCAAAAATATCAACTCAACTGTGTTCAATTAACTACGTGTAATTTGGTTCCTAAAAAGGAATTATATTCTTATGGCATAATTAAATATAATTAATTAAATATATTTATTTAGGAGATTAACATCATCAACAATATAAACTATCTATTATGTACCATTATGTGAAAATAACGGCGCTCCGGACATCCGGACAAATGTCCAAATTAACTTGTTAATAATATAAAATTTCTTTCAATAAACTAGAAAAAAAAGGGTTAATAATATAAAATTTCTTTCAATAATCTAGAGAATTTAATATATATTTTTTCATAAAAGTACTAAAATTATTAAAAAACTAATAGTTCGAAAAATCTATTTATAGAGTTATATTTTTTTAAATAATAGTTCGAATTTCCTATTTACATAATTTTATTTTTATTTTTTTAAAATATTAGTGCGCAATCCTATATATAGAGTTTTGATTTTTTTTTAAATAGTTTAAAGTGCATAACTTATAAAAAAATTAATTTTTTTATAAAAAATATTTTTTTTAAAAAAAAAATCAGACACGGATGACGTCAGCAAGTGACGTCCTCCGTGACGTCACCCGTGCGGATGGTCCGCACGCTCAAACGCAACGGCTAGTTAATTTAAATAGCTGTTGCGCAGCAGGTCCGGGCCATCCGAATTCCACATTCGGACATCCGGACAGTTCCATTTTTTCAAAATTTTCAAAAAAAAAAAATTGGGTCTCCCCTATAAATAGAGGAGACCCCAACTCCAACCTCACACACTCTCTAAATCTACTATAAACTCTCTAAATCTCTCTACTTGTAAAAGATTTTTTATTAAGCTTAACTTTCTTATTTTACATATCGTACTTCTATTTTCGAAATAGTTAGATTTTTTTTTCGAAAAAAAATTGTTATAAGTTCGTATTAGTTATTATTTGTGCTTATTTCAAATTTCCAATGTCGTTTTGTGGCTTGAACAACAGGTTAGGACAAGCAACTCCAAAAACTGATTTTTCGGAATTTTCTTCTTTTATGATGTCTCCTCCACCCGAGAGGGATCCGATCACACGACGCATCAAATGTGCCACTGAACCTACGAGTATGAGTAAGACCGTCAAACAAACTTTTAGTTTGAAAATTTCCGATAAGGAGAGACGAAGCGTCAAACTTGTTAGTACTACGCGTACGACTGTGAGTAAGACCGCCAAACCAAATTTTAGTTCTAAAATGGTCGACAAAGTGAGACAAAGTGTCAAACACCCAACTATAACTAAGAGTAAGACCGTTGTTCCTAAACAAAGTCTTAGTACGAAGACGAAGATGGTCGATTTGATTGCTGCTGCGTTAAGTAAGGTTCATTGCGAGACTTGAGGACAAGTTTTGGTAGATCCATTAGAGATTGTAGTTACTGTTGAGAACGTTTTGCGACTTAAAAAAGTGGTTAGCGACAATAGACTAAAAAATGTATTTTAGCAATTGTAATATTAAATATTTTAATATAACTTGTAATATTTTAGCATGATAAAATATGATTTTGGTTTATAAAATAATAAATAACATTTGTAATATTTAAAACCAAATCACAATAATAAAATTCAAAATGTAATATTAAAATTATAACAATATAACTTAAAAATAATAAATAACACTTGTTATATTTAAAACCAAATCACAATAATAAAATTCAAAATGAAATATTAAAATTATAACAATATAACTTAAAAATAATAAATAACACTTGTAAAATTTAAAACCTAATCACAATAATAAAATTCAAAATGTAATATTAAAATTATAACAATATAACTTAAAAATAATAAATAACACTTGTAATATTTAAAACCTAATCACAATAATAAAATTCAAAATGTAATATTAAAATTATAACAATATAACTTAAAAATAATAAATAACACTTGTAATATTTAAAACCTAATCACAATAATAAAATTCAAAATGTCATATTAAAATTATAACAATATAACTTGTAATATTTTTCATGATAAAATATGATTTTGGTTTAAAAAATAATAACAAACACTTGTAATATTTAAAACCAAATCACAATAGTAATCAAAATGTAATATTAAAATTAATATTTCAACATGATAAGATATAGTTTTGGTTTGTAATATTAAAATCAACACTACTAATATTAGATCTAAAAACATAATAATAATATTCAAAATGTGATAATAACATAAGTAATATTTAAAATTTTGGACTCTATAATAATTACAACACTTAAAATATTAATAACCAAAACAAATTAATACTAACCAAAATGTAATAATAATTTTATAATAATATACAATATCTCAATATTTTTTAAATATAACATTTTGGTTATAAAATAAATAAAACATTTATAATATTTATAAATAAACCGCTGTTTTTTACAAATAAACCGTGGTTTCGCAGTTCTGCCGGTTTGCGGTCCTAATGGTTTGCGGTCCTGCCGGTTTGCGGTCCTAATTGATCAGTTTCGCAGTTAAACCGCTAGTTCATAAACTGATTGTCAGCTTTGAACCGCGGTTCGAGAACCATTTGCCACCACTGCTATTATATATATATAAAAGGATAACTCTATAGTTATCTGATCGGCCAGTTCATAAAAATGCGAAAATATTTGTAGAATAAACGTGACACGAGGTCAAAATTCCAAATGAAAAATATAGATTGAAATTCGATAAATAATTAATCTTAAAATAATAAAAAATATGATGATGACCTAATTTAACATAGATATTGTGATAAGTAGACAAGGCAGTTGTCATACTCCAACACTCAAAACAGAGTAGCTGGTGCCTAGGCTAGTGGTATTCATACATTACAAGATTTGCTTCTTATATTAAAAGTGTGGTGTCCACTTAATGTATTTAAATCCCCTCTATTTCTAGGGCTGCTATCTAATACACAGATTGGACCTAAATTAGGTCCTTAAAGAGTTTAACTAGAGTATTAACTCTTTTTTGTATAAGTTAGTAGATCCTGTTAGAATGTAACACGAGAGTATTGGCGAGTACTCCGCACCATGTTTATTTTATTTTTTATAATTTGAAAATGAATTAACATTGAAGAAGAATAATTGTGATGTAAATAAATCACCGAATCAGGATAATTGTGTGGTTTGTTTTTATAGATCGTCAAGTGATCGTATTTTAAATTATGATTACAAGATTGAACTTGTGTATTGTTTTTTTATTTGAAATTTATAAAAAATTGTTTAGTTTATCTAATTCTATTATACTTAATTGTATTAAAATTATTTCAGAAACCCAATTTATAGTAATGTATGTGTTGTTTGAATCTAGTAGTTAAATATATTAAACTATTTATATAATATATAATATATTAAAATTATATTAATTAAATAATGTTAAATATATCTCATTTATTTTCATAATGGTGTAATTAATCAGTTCCAATCCAAAGCAATTTGATTATAATTCAATTCATCATGGCAAGTAGGAAATTTTTATTTTTCTGTCATTGAGAAACAATTTGTTGGACAATATTCAACGCATGTATCACAAAATATACAAATTTAAAAGACAAATATGTGGGAGACATAAAAAACTTGAACAATATTATACAAAATTAATTAAATAATTACATATTAGATTGAAACATATTAAACAAATAAATTAAAAATTTAAACAAATAAATCCAAACAATTAACATATTTTAAATGTTATAGTATTTTTAAGTCCAAAAGAAGATCAGTTGGTATATAAAAGGTTTCGCACCATATCCAAAGGAAGATCAGTTAGAATATAAGAGGCCTTTTAACAACCTCCGTATATTGATCCACATCATTTGATCATTGAATCTTTTTGGGTTCATGGTTGCAAAGTTATCCCTACCCCATTTCAGAGTGTCGATTCTAGAAGGTTCTTATCACCTTCTAAATTTGTCCTGCCAGGAGCGGGTCCAAAACTAAAACTAAGGATAAAAAAACATTTATAGATAAAAAAAAATTAACAAAAAATAAATGTACAAGTATTACGATAAAAAAAATTGTAATAAAATTGTGTATTTGTGCTAAACTTGTGGATATTATAGACCAGTTTGCATATCTGCTGGTTCCCATTTAATCTAACGAAGTTTGACTGTTTAATTTACGACCACAGTTATATACATGTCCGGTTTTATCAAAGATAAGATTTAGTATTTTGTAACATACCAAGGAGTCTTCTGCCCCCTTTGAATTAAGCACGCACTTGTAGCCACCCGTTTTCTCGCCACATATATCTTCGGTAACCATTGAATGTTTTTGGTCTTTAAAGTACTTAGTTACACAACCTGCATTTTATTTTTTATCATAATTTAGTTTGATGTTTGATATTGCTTGTGATCCAAAACATAAAAAAACGTCTAAATATGATAAAATTATGTTATATTTGGGCTAAACTTGTGCTATGTTTATACTACATCTGTGCTAATTTTACATGAAACCTGCAAAATATTGTGCCAAATTTGCACAGATCACGGAAATACTATAACACATTAATATATACCTAACTACATGGTTTAAGCATCAATTTATACCAAATTATATACTTTAAATATAAAACAGAAGTTAATTAAATGGTGAGCACATAAAATATTTAATTTCTTGATCAATTTAGACATAACTAGATGGTTTAAGCAGCAAACAAAAGTTAAAAAGTAGTAAGCACAACAAACATTTAGCTACATGATGAAACTAAACATATATATATTGGGGTATGCCATAACATATATGACCTAAACATATATATATTGGGGTATGCCATAACATATATGACTATCCTTCTAAATCTGCCATGCCACGATGTTTATGATATATCCTCTATTTATAATATGAATACCACTGAAAAAGAATAATTGGGATATATCTTACATCACCATATAATGTCAATTGTGTGATTTGTTTTTATAAATCTTCAATAATAGCATCCTAAACTGTGATCATAAAGTGAAAAATCGTTTTATTTTTCTAATTCTATTATATTTAAATTTATTAAAATTATTTCAAAACCCCAGCATATAGTAATTCCAGTGTTGTTTCAAGTTAATAGCTAAATATACTAAACTTGTTTATATAATATATATATAATATATAAATATTATATTCATTAAAATAAAATTAAATATATCTCATTTGTTTTATAATGGTGACCTAAAGAACTTTAACAATAGTAAAAAAATTAATTAAATAATTACATATTTGATTGAAATATATTAAGTAAACGAATTAAACAATTTAAAAAAATCAATTAAAATAATTCAAACAAATCAAACAAATCAAATAAATAATCCAAACAAATCAAGCAAATAAATTCAAACATACTCAAAACAATCAGTTAAACAGATTCAAACAAATTAAACAAATTTAAAATAATTAAATAAACTCAAAAAAAATCAATTAACAAATTCAATAAAATAAATTAAACAAATTCAAAAATTCCAAACAAATCAATGGATACAAATAAATTAAAAAAAATCTGAAAAATTAATTAAACTAATTCAAATAAATCAATTAAATAGATTCAATAAATTCAAATGATTTTTTTAAAACAAAAGTTAAACAAATTCAAAACAAATATTCAAACAAAAATCATTTTCTTCTGACATATCAAAATCAAGCAAATCAATTAGATAAATTCAAATAATCAATACAAGTCCAACTAATCAAACAAACCAAACAATTTGGTTAAACAAATTCAAATTTATTCAATCAAACCAAACAAGTCAATTAAACAAATTCAAATGCATCAATTAAACCAATTAAACAAGTGAATTAAAATCAATTAATAAATTTAAATAAAACCAAACAAACCATTTAAATATAATCAACAAATAAATTTAAGAGCAAACAAATCAATTTATATCATTTGTAAGATATGAAAAAAAAAAGATATGAACTTCGTATATTTTTTAATTAAAATAATATTATTTGTATATTTTAGGGTTGTCTATGGCATACACAAATATTTTCTAGATCCGCCTCTACTCATGAGACGTGCGAAGGCGGACCTCTTAGCTAAGACTCATCTAAATTTAAATCTCGAGCTTAAATTTTTTAAACAATACAAATTTGTTAAACTATTCTATAGCAACTAAAACTAAACTCAATATCTATTTAATATCCAACTATCAATAATACCTATCTAACAATTAATTTTAGTATTTAACTTCCACTTATTATTTATTTTTTTGATAATACTATAGATATTCTTAACAACATATATAATTGTTTCTTACATAACCCTTCTTTAAGAGAGAGAAAGCTCATGTTGTTGTTTTGAAAAAAAACAAAGAAAAAGGTTGAGAGGTGGAAAAGAACGAAGATAAAAAAAAGTTGAGAGATAAAAATTAATATTTGATTTCCGGTTGATTTCTAGTTGAGATATTGAAATCGGATTTCAAATACAATTTCTGGGTTTAGAGAAAGGTGAGAGGTTTCTCAATAGTTTCAGTTGCTTTTCTTTTGCTAATTAGTTATAAAGTCACAATTTTCTTGGTATTCTTGAGTTATGAGTTATTTTAGGTTGTAGAATCTTTATGAAGTTGATTTTACAGGTTACATGTGTTAAATTCTTTATGCATACGAGAGACGTGCATAATGATTGATGATGGGAGACAAGGCTTGCTACAGTCGAGAGATGCGAGACAATGTATAATGTAATAAATAAGTGAGAGACATACACTAATGTATGATGCAAGATGCGATACATGTCTCTCGTCTCTCATATTTCTCCTTTCGTCTCTTGTCTCGCATAATCCACTAATACATGTCTTGCGTCTCTCTGTTACATCATGCCATGTCGCATATCTCTCAATTGTAGCAAGAATTGTATCACATCTCGTTTAGTTCATCAGAATATGTTTTGCATCTTACATAATCCAGTAGTATATCTCCCACATCTCTCTATTACATCATGCTTTATCTCACATTTCCCAATTGTAGAAAGAATTGTCTCGCATCTCGTCTCATCCATCTATACATTTTTACATATCATGTTCCAATGGATGACATGAGATGAAAGCCACCACTTGCTATAATTAAGAGATGAGAGACAAAACATGATGTAATAAAGAGATGCAAGACATGTATTAGTGGAGATGAGAGACGAGAGACGAGAGACGAAAGAAGAGAGACGAGAGACGCGAGATGATAGAAGAGAGATAAGAGAAAAAAAGAGGAGAGACGAGAAATGAAAGATGATTGACAAAAAATTGAGAAATGAGAGACCATAGACTCGTGGGTTTAGCCAGGTTGTTGTTTTTAGGAAAAGAACAGAGAGAGAAGTTGAGAGATAAAAATCGTTGGTTGAATTCTAATTGAGATATTGATAACAGGGATCAATTTGATTTTTAGGTTCAAATGCAATTTTTGGTTTTAGAGAAAGAGGTTCGAGATTTCTAGATAGAGATAGAAGAATAAAGGTTTTAGGAAGAAGAAAATGTCTTGTTCATTTGAAAGCTCTTTATTCATAGTTGATGAATATTTTTGTATGGTATTATGGTTCAAATAATTATTAGTGACCTCTAATTTTTTGATGCTAGTTGGTAATGAGATTGTTGTATGAGTATTAAGTGGTAACTCACCCTAAAAGTTTAACAAATTTTTAATTTTTTTATTATATGTTTTAAATTTTAAATTTCAAATTCTAAATTGAGTTATATATAAAGCCCGTCATGACGTGATCATATTATACTAGTATTGTGTGATATAATTTAAAGTACTTAATTATAAATAAATATGATACTTTTACTAAATCGTTTCTTTTTATTGATTATTTTTTATAATTATTTTTATGATATTTATTTATTAAAAATATATAAATGTTTCTGGTTGAAATACATAAACTAGAGTAACGCGTTTATTAAAATTTTGGTTTTTATAAAAGAAATAGAGAGATAACAAAAGGATAATAGATTGTATCTGATATAAAAGTGTGTTTCTAAACTATTAGTTTGAAGTTTATTTATGAAGTTATGTTACATGACGCATAATTTTTGAATCAGAGGAGAAAAATGTGAATTCCATATTCAATGCTCATAAAACCTTAGATTGACTCAATTTTTCTTTATCTCTCGGAGGAAAAAAAATCTTCTTCATGATTGAATCATATACTTAAATGATACCACTAAGCACTATTAACTAACCTTACTCTTTATTGATTACAATTCAATTAGATTACAAATTTTACTTATATTATTAGTCACATAGTTCATGTAAACTAAGTGAGTGAGACTTACAAAACTATATCTAACAGTTATCATGTAGCCAAACTACCGCTTGTAAGATCATATTGTTTGGATCGTGTTGTTGAGCGAGGTACTTTTAGCTTTTGTTGTGCCAAAGGAATATAGTTTAGGAGTTTGCTTGTATGACCATACCTTTGATTTTTAGATCAAATAAATATAATTACTAAGCTTTCGAGACCCATGGTAGAAAATAAGATGATATTGTAAAGTTTTTTGAATTTTTTAGCATGACCGACCGCTATTGTGATTTTTTATTTAAGTGAATATTTACGCTTTGTTAGGTTTAACTTTTTGAACGTGGTAAATGTTCAATTTTTTTAGTGTAGTTTATAAAGAGAACCTTATGGATATTAGTCGATTCCCACATACATTGTCAATGAAGAGGTATACAAGTTGGAATAATAGGTTTTAAGAGATCAATGGTTTTATATAGAATAAAAGAATAACAAGAATACAATAGTTGGTGTAGAATAGTAAAAGTGTGATCTCGGACGTCTAGGTTGGAGTTATTAGTATATAGTTAGGTTAAAGGAGGTCTTAATCCTTGAATCAGAGAATAAACATATGAATTATATAATCAATGCTTATAATACCCTAGTTTAACTAAATATTTCCTTAAATATCGGAGGATAAATATATTCTTTTTTATTGAAACTCGTCAACACAAAAAAATAATATCTTTGGATAAATTAGCCGAGGAAAATGACACACAATAAACATCCAACCAATATAACTAAAAAAGTCTCACAAACACCACATTTGGTAATCCAAACCGGTTAACGACATGAGACCCCAAGATACTACACTTCTCGGTCCGAAAACGAAGTATCATCAGACTCACTAGTGAGGAAAATTCATTTTACTTACCTTAATCCATCTTTGGCTAGCAACCTAATAAAAAGATGCAATATGTGACTACTAGGTAATTGATCAACCCAAAACAAAACACCAAAGTTATCCGAAAGTTAGGACTGATGGCATGCATAACTACCACAAAAAGATCCAAATGGCTAAGAAGGTCACCAAGTCAAAGATCTTTTTAATATATTATAAGCAATCAACATGATGAATATGAATAGTAGAGAAAAAACTATACTAGCAACATATATACCACCAAGAGCTTGTACGAATTAAATATTGAACTACAACCAAAGATGATATATATAATCCCAACAAGAAATTGATATACAAGACGTTCGTACCTTAAATATAACTCAGACAACATATCAAGACCTTACGATACAATGTCCACGAACAAGAATAACATATATGTTTTAACATCGAAGATGTCAAGATCATCCAAATAATATCTGAAGAAAATATATGCCGACTAATATGTAGTCAATGACGATGTCGTAAAAAACAGCAATGCATGTCTCTAGTAGAGTATAGACTTCTTCTCATCATACCAATCACAAAACTAAGTGACGAGAAACCTCAAAAGGACATTAGAAAAAAATCAAAAATATAGTCATCAAACAACCGCAATAACGAGATAAATATATAAATCTAACCCACCATATGAAATAGATAAACGTAACAAATTAGATAAATAACTCATATGCTATAGAGATAGCACGATGGTCCATCAAAAGAAGAAATAAAATAATGTATAATCTATTTTTGTGTTCATTATGTCATTATGGCGCTTTCTTGTAAATTTATAAAAGTAATGAGAAAGTGGTTCAAGAAATGAACTTCTAAATTCTTAAAAAAATTCTTCAAATTAAAGATACAACTTCTGTGATACTTCGTAAGAAATATAAAATAAATTGGAAAAAACATAAACTATATACTCTTGTTAAAGCAAAAAAAGAAATTGAAAACGTGTTATTATACATTGAGAGGTATAATATGTTGAAATTGTATCCTCTCTTATAATTAATATTTTAATAGTTTATTATATGACACGTTCTTTAATTATTAGTGAGAGATATAACCAATGCATGTTATATTCAATAAAATAAGAGGTTGTCTTAGTGAGATAAAACCAAAAATAATCGAGAGAAAGTTACATAACAACATTTAGTTAGGCCTAGTAACCACATATCAAATACCTCGTTGAAAATAACAACCATGTAGAATATTTACAAGATTCATAAAGTTTGGTCAAGCCAACCAAACAATGAGAGGAAAATATATGGATGGTACACAAATAAAATCCGTACGAGTAGTAGTCACATTACTAAAGTATGAGAAAATTAACCCGATAAACTTCATAACATTAAATATCAATATTTTCGCATGTAATATTTTAGTAAATCACTTGCATTAGACTAATGGTAATAACCTATAAGGTTATGGTAATAAAAATGCAAAGTTATTTTAACAATAATGGAGAATATTTACCTCAGATTGAATCTGTGTAATCAACCATGATGTGGAAAATCTACTCAAACTTAGCCATACGATTCCACATTAGCTAGCAAATTTAGTCCTCGTTAAAAATAAAATTTTAAGTTGAGTATCTGCATAGATTCACAAGTATAAATAAAGAACTTTTCAAAGCCTTGTTTCACTATCACAGATTGACAAGCTCGTCGACTCTACCTCATAAAACTAGTTATTTTCGTTATGAATGTCTAATATGGTCAGAGTCAATCTAGATGGATAAGCATACACACAATATGTGTGACATAAAAATACTATACTATTACAAGATAATATTATTTAACGTTAAAAATATCAGAATAACATAAAAGACATTCAAAAATTTGTTTCACAACTAGGTTGGAAACAAAGGTGCATATAAATTATATAATACTTAAATTACTCAACTGTAAATTCTATGTTATGGACTTTGACAAGGCATTCCCGGGCATGAGATCCTTAACCCCAAAAATATTTTGCCATAAAATTTAGATTTTGTTTTCTAAAATTATATGTACATCAAAATGGAAATGAAGCAGACCATACATAGCTTAAGATCTTGTAAGACATAACTCTGTAAAAAACGTAGAAGTTTAATAATTTATAAGAAAAATAACATAAATCAACGATTTTATCTTTAAAACATTATAAAAGTGTCTTATATTCTTTAGAGTATTCTGGGGAGCCAAAATGTTTGAATGCGTAAAAAGTTACGAAAATATATTCTAACAAATAAATCATATATTACATCTACCAAAATGCACTCTAAACATGAACCAAAATAAACTTTACACATATACCTTGTAGTTTCCGACCACACCATCGATAGCGCATTGGTACATACCAAGTAAAATAGTCGAAGATGCAAAATCCCAATTTTAGGACTAATAAAATTTTCCATAGTTATTGGCATCTTCGTATAGGAAAAATGAGTCCATATTTTCAAATTACCCTATTACACACTTATTGAATATCTTTTGTAATAGACACTTCATAAAACAAAAGCATCAGGAAGACTAATGAAGTGTGAAATAGAACTCGGAGAGAATGATATTTATTTTGAACTAATGTGTATAATAAAAGGTTAAACCTTGATAGACTTTATCGTTGAATTTTCCTTTAGCAAGCTAACTCTCGAGGAGCCTATGACGAAACTATAAGAAAAAAATTGAACGATTTCACAAAGTAAATTTTAAACACTAAACGAAATGACATACAAATCTTACTTATCTTTCCAAATTTTACATACGATGTTTTAAAACTAGACTCACAACTCTTAATAATGTTTTCATAAGACTAGTAGGGCACATATTATTATTGACTGGAAAATTATTTATAGATACAAAATAAGTTATGACAATAAAAAAAGTGAAGTATTATACACACAAGTCCTTAGAGAATTAAATAAAAGTTAAAGAAGTTTTAATTTCATATGTTGTCGTAATAAAGTATAACCTAATTATCCTATACAAAAACATTAAATTACTGGTACAAACCTTGATGGAAATATTAATAACAAAATAAAAATATATGATCATAAAAATAATTGATATTTGGAAATTTAAGTTTTAATATCACTTAGTCGATGACACCTAACTCGAGAAGAACAAAATCGTACATAAGATAAAATATAAATAATCCCGTTACGACATATAAAATGTCATACTGTACTGATTCACTCAATCCTAATGACAACGCGTTATGATGTCTGATACATATACAATTTTAAAATAAATTTGGAAAAAAGTATGTGAATCTAATATAGGATCGCGTAAGCTAGACAATAAGATCCTCACGTTATGATTTGGTTAGACGACTATATGAGAAGATAATGTCAAGATATTAAATCGATGTGATAAGTTTCATAGGTTCGATAACCTCATACATATCCTAATTGAGCAAACCACTTTACTAGTATACTCATTTCTAATTTACATACAAGGTATCAACAAACTTGGAGAACTAAAACCAAGCCCATTAAGAGTCAAATACTTGATTATATTAGTACATTATTTCGCCAAATGAGTTGGCACTCAAGCAACAAAACGCACATAAAAAAACATAAACATCTTCATTCATAGCCATGTTGTATGTATATCGAGTCTATAAAAAATTATTGTCTTATAAAAAATAAAGTTCTCATAACAGAACGTAACAACCCTGAAAAAAAAACCTTAATTTTTTTGTACCTTAAAAACGTGCAAACTAATTTATGTACAACATATTTTTACCGTATAAAATGAAAAAGGGAAGCACATATAAAGAAATATCTTTATTATATACCTATGAAATGCAAACAATAATCATAAGTGAAACTAGCGTAACGTCTTTCATGTGAATTATACAACGATATAAATAACGACAAAATAAAGTCTATTAGCAATACGTTTTGAAAAATATAAAGAGAAAAAAAGTTAAGGGAAATACACTACATGAATCTAATTGTTAAAACTTTTAACAAAATATTTAAGCTAATAGAGGAGACCTCATCTTACGCAGCGTCCTCCAACATATGTAAATTCATAAGAAAAGTTTAATTTTATCAAATATATATATATATATATATATATATATATATATATCAAATTTATGTCAGTATATAAATTTTCAACCAAATGTTCATCGTTTCTCCTAAAAACTAATGGAACCGTAATGAAAGCTCTAAGAAATATGTCCAAACATGTGGTCATGTTTTTTATTCACGTATTAGTCGTTAAAAAAATAAGCATTGAGCTTCAAACATGATAAACACACATAACATGTTTATCATTGACTAATAAAATGGAAAAATACCGATCTTTTATAATATAAATTATGATGTTAATAAGACGTAGAACTAAAACACAAAACTTCCATCACACAGGGATGGTTACTCTTGTAACCCATGTAGGTTGACAATCCTGACAACCCATCCGTATATAAAATTAATTTATGACCTCATACTTACCAAAAGGTAATCAAGAGACATTTAACATATATAAAAAGTCTTCAATCAAATACGACCGCGACCATTAGTAAAAATAAACATTAAATACAAGTACCTCAATGCCCAACAAACGATGAGTCTAACAAAGATTACAATAACAGCTTCCATCCAAGAGAGCTTGACACGCCAAATACCAACACCAAAAGTACCAACTAACGTTATAATAAACCACAAGAACACACCCCATACTTTACCAATACCAGATAAGATATAATGCTGAAAGTGCATACTAAGGATGAAAAACATCAAAGATGTGGGAATAACAATGAAAAACTTAGATAATTGTAGAACTAAATTTGCATAAGCATATCAGAATAATATATAACTTCAATTTATTATTTTACCCATATATGTATAAGTTAGGATGTAAATTGATACAAATTTTATTTTTTATTTTTATTAATTTAACTCAAAACTAACAAGTAATAATAAGAACAAAAATAACACAAACAAAATAACAATGGAAAAATAAGACAATAAAGAATACAAATATAAGTCATGTAAAAACAACCGAACTTAAACACAAAAGTAATAAAATAAAAATAACTAAAAATATTATAAAAGGCTGAAACGCAGAGTATCAATGCATAATAGAAAAATAAAATTAATATTAGGTCACTGACTCAAGCCATACAAAAACACTAACAAAATGGTCAAAGAACAAATAAAGGAAATCAACGACACTTGAAATTTTTTATCCCATAATTTTTTTCATAAATGTTACTTGAAGTACCAAAGACCAAAATAGTCAATATTCGATTACTCTTACTTTTTATATAAGACACACATTTTCCCACACTTTTATATTTGGTCGACATAAGAACTCCAATGAAAAAAGATGAATTATCCTCAAAGTCAAGTTTCTTTAAAACCAATCTTGACAAAGAAGCCTAAGTAACAAAAACTTTAGACTGAATTAAAATAGTAGGTGGGAGAGAGATATCAGCATTCCTCAAACCAAATTCATAATCAACACGTACATTTTCAAGATACCTTTAAAAGTGACCAAGAATTAGCCCAAGTTATTGTTAGGTAGTATTTAAATGAGCTTCACGAGAATGCAGAAAATCTTAAGAAATTCATATTTCAAATTATTGAAAGTCATATCAGATTTAAAATCACAGTACACATGACTGATATAATCTACATTGCTAATATACAGCCTAGAGAAAAGGCCATGGAAACCTTAAAAATGAGAATGCAAGTTTCTCTTTCCCCTACTTCCACTAACATATGACACTTACTGTTCAACCATAACCATCATAATAGTATTGATCAATTTACCACACTTCAACGTTCATTTTCATGCACCAACTACTACATCAAGAAATATTAGAACCTCACCACCCAATATCATCCTTTAAGGAACCAACAAGTACATCAACGTTTCGATATTTCCATCGCTTACCTCGCCATATGTCTCATAAGACTTCTTTAACATATATAAAAAAACTTAACCTATAAAGAATCTAGTTTTAAACATGTTGTGAATAATCTAAATAGACTCCAAACACGCTTAATTGGGATCGTCAAGCAATTATATTTTTAATATTTAATCTTAACCTCGTGAGAAAACATCATCAACAAATAAACGATTTTAAAAAAAAGTAAAACATAACAAAATGAGCAATCTCATGAGAAATCAATAAATTATGTAAAATATAAAAATTACTCGTCATAATGATATGTTTAGTAAATGGCACGCAACTAAGAATAAAATTATCATCCACTACCTCTCATAAATGTTTTTGTTTATAATCCTGCATTGACGTCGACAGTCTTTGACAAAGATGAAAGTTAGCAAATATTCTTAAAAAATAATACACTTTCGATTGATATTTTTGAGTAATATCATTTAAAAAGAATTCATTTGATGATATCTTGATGTTCTTCATCCTCTTAAGTATAATAAACACAATGATCATAACCCATAAATTAACCATAATTTGTGAGAGACATATGCGTAATTATAAAGTGATTACCTTGACCAACGAGACGTGAAGAGCCAATCGTATCCCAATATACAAATACTCGGAAACCAAACAAATCTCCCATCGGCCAAAAGATGTAAGCTCGTATTTTTCATAAAATCAGATGGTTATATTATGAGGCCCGAAATAATGCTTTCGAAAGTTTTTCAACCATTTTTGGTCATTTTACATCTATTGATTTTCTCAACTCAACATTTATAGAATCATCAAATGCTATTTTTTTGGAGGACCAATGAGAGTCATTTTTAATATTCAGAATCAATAACTTATGATGGGACAACGTTTGTATCCACTTTGTCATTATCATTATTAGAATTTCACTCATGTGACTAACAAAATTCTATCAAACACCAGCCTCATTAAAAACATTTGCATCATCGATATCGCTACCCCTTTGACTCTCAGCATATCACAACTAACATTGGGCCTTCTCGTTGTGAAGTTTAATTTGTAGTCACATAGAAAACGACCAAGGTCATCATGAACACCAACTTTTCAAACTTTTACCTTCCTATCTTTATCACTCCATAGGTGTAACTACGACTAGTACCACTTACATTATTCTCATATGTCATTTTATACAAAGGACGAACACTAAAAGGTAAAGTGGAAAATATCATGGAATTTATGAATATTACATCCTCTATATCGTTACAAATAATGATCATACCAAACACATATTATCCTTATAGCTCATTGGTCTTTGATTTGCAAGATACAAAAACTAAGTTATGGAAAAACCCGTAAGAGTTTAGTGAAAATATGACATTAGTAAGCCAGAGAAAACTCAATTTTCCAAAATAGACGACATCAAAGACAACCCTAAAATTAAACAGCAAACAAGAAAAAAAACATGAATAAAAAGAAAACATAATATCAATGGATAAAAAATCCTACATATTAACAAACTCAAAAATTTCAGTGGTCTCATTCAAGAAATTAAGAACAACAACCATAAATATAATAACAAAATAATATAATATAAGTGAAGCACTATGAAAAACTAAGCTAGTGAAACTATTGACGAAAATTAACTAGAAGTATAAATAGTAAACGATAAACATATATGTGTAACGCGAACTAAAAAACATAACACAATAGAAAACGATGATCAAGGGATTTATAAATTTTAGCAAAAATTCATATTGGACGATCTAAATTAACAACACAAACTCTATAACAAAACTCATAGACAAAATCAATAACATACTAACAGAAATCTCCAAAAATCAACAAACCAAGATAAAAGAAATAAAATAAAATACACCTTCTTGGAAAATAGGATACTATAAAAAAAACATAAAATTTACAAAAAAAACAAACAAAATCCACTTCTAAACTCATAAAAAAATTATTTTGTCCTAGTTTGCCTCGACCAACTAATAAATAAATAAAAACAAATGCACTACCATCTCATTAATTTGACATACCGTAATATTATCATCTCTATGCAATTTGACATCATCTCCTTTGTAAATCCTCATAGACCTCATAAACCAAATTTTGCGGAAATATATTTGACAAATTAGAATAAATAAACCTCGATACACCTTCATCATCCATAATTAGAATCGAAAAATTAAATAGTGAAAATCCAAATCCAACAATGACAACAACTAGTTAACTACTCCTAGTGGTTTGTTTTGTAAACAAAATGAGTAGATATGGTAGCTAAATCTTAGCAATATGATCTATAAAAGCAACATCAATATTTTTGTAACGGAAGAAAAAAATACTAAAAAACATGAGATATCAAAATAACAGATTTTTCAAAACAAAAAACTTGTATGTTTGATGTGCATAACTAAAGAATGATTGTGAAATATAGCTATTAATATTGAAGTATATTTACATAAATTATATCTGCACTTGAAAAGTCATGAATCGAAGGTATATCGATTAGTGGTTTAAAAATTACCTAAATCAAAATCGCGCCCTTCAAATAACCAAACCAACCAAAAATATAAAATTTTAGTATATTTTTTAAATAAATTTATCTGTGATGACCTATTAAATTGATAAATGTGAATATATTTAAAAAGATCACATTTTATTTCAAATGGTATAAAGTTTTGATTTTTTATAATAATTAACGTTTTTTAAGTTCAATTTTTTTTAATGTATTTGTAATTTTATAATATCAACTGGTGTGACCTCTACGATAAGATAATGATTTTAAATACTTGTGTTTGAATACAAGAATAGCTTTTATTATATATAATAATATAATTAATGTTTCTTATTGATTAAAACAAAATATAAATAATTTTTATTAATTTTTTTTATAATTTTCTTTGATGTTATAGATACGTAAAGTAAAATTGCATGTGAGAATTACTATGAGGATTCCCAGTCATAGTGCACTAATAAAATCTAATGAAAATATTTTAACATGTATTATTTTATAGTCAAGATACACAAAAAGTAAGAGTAGGGTACAACCCTAGTGTCAGAAAAACTAGAAGATAAGTGAAAACGTGAGTCTCTGAATTGTGAAGGGGTATGTCAAGTGAGGTTGAGTCAGAAAAGATCCTTATGTTTCTCTCCAACTACAGTGATAAACCACGACATATAAAGAAGTATGCCAAGCGTGCCCAAGACCCGTACGGACGGGGGTCGAAGATCTACTAGTGTGAACCCAATTGGGTCAGTTAGAAGCAGAGTATAGAAGTTGAGCTTTGCGCATCCCTCGCAAACAAGGCGGGATAAGGGAATTTCACTAGCAAGTGATTTATGTATTCCATGGAAAGTTCACAGAGGATACAGTCAGAGACCGTGTTGTAATCCCAGGTGATGAGCTTGTCATGTGTGGTAAGTTTTCCATGGATGGCAAGACACACGAGAATTTTTTTTTAAGAATGTTGTACTTGTTCCAAACGAGGTTGGTCAAAAGGACCTTAGGTCGTGCGTGCCTAATATGTTGATAGGTGTTGGTTATCTTAAAAGAGTTTAGGTCATAATTATAAATCCAGATTTTGACATGATAGGACGGGGAGAAGAAAATTTATAGCGTTACCGTATGAGCAAGCGAGCTTGGTGATATCGCCTGTCCAAACGGATCTGGTTAGGCCAGTTCCACAAGTCGTTGTTGATAATGTCAGATACAATATTTTTTCTGTGCATTCTAGCATATCGAATTACACTATGACCATAACGGTCGACAGGGGAGTTAGAGAATTGTCAATGTTCGTACTAGATAGATGTGGAAAGTTTGTTACCAACCAACGCTTTGTAACGTTTGGAGGCAAAAGACCTAAGATTAAAAAAAAATCACCCCAACTATTAGAAGAATCAGGAGGAAGAGTCTATATGCTTTTTTCCTTAACCTTTTCGGTTATACTCCAGTTACGCCAGATTAAAAAAGAGTTGTCGTTTAAATAAACCGTAAATACTTGAAAGAAGTCATCTTATTCCATTCTCCAAAATAAATAAATAAATTAATAAAAATTTGCATAATCAACTTGAAGAGGAAAATGAGAAAAGAGGTCTTTTGAACCTCTCTTATCACAAAAAAAAATTAAGAAAAACTCTCATCGATATTAATTTAGTAAGAAAAGACGGAGATGCATTAAACGATTTAACCCATCATTTTAGTAACCTTCCCTTTTTTATATCCTCCTTAATTTTTACCGTAAAAGAACCTAGTGTCTTTTGTTCGGATCTTATAAATAATAAAATTGTTTATAGAATTGAAATTGAACGCAGTATTAATAAAATCACCACTACAAACAATATTATAATGACAATGCGAATGATGAATGTTTTGGTTTGACCAATTGATAAAATATTGATGAACCATGAATTGACCTTGGCCTAAATACTCTATCATTAGCAGGTTTACATTGTTGATGATCACTTATAAAAATTGCTTAATTTGAACAATCTCAACATGGAATTGTCTTTTTACTTGTCCCCATCAAGAACTATAATGAATTGACATCCTCTCAATCTTGAATTTCCACTCACTAAAGATTAACTTTATATATGGTGAATTTTTTTATCATTATCATTGTGAAAGATATCATTGACTACTGCGATCATACATTGCATTTATTATCTTACAGTTTTGTTTATAAACAACATATCGTATAGTATAGCAGTGCCGCCCACTACACGTATAAATTATAACTCACCCGACATTATACGCAAACAATATACACACGATTTATACTTTTTTAGTAGCATTAAATTTAGAATACTATAACCTCATAGTATAGCAGTGCCACCCACTAGCAACAACAAGGATAGTGTGGCACATTCCTTAAATATGGTACGTAGGAATAATATTAGTCTAAGAAAAAGCCATCATCAAATGCCATTTAGCCTAAAAGTTGGAACTAATTTTATTAGGCCATTTTATCACACTTTTGCATGCTTGTTCCTTCTCTAAATTTAAGCCACTATATATAGTGCTGTTAGACACAAAGAACTACAAACCATCACAAGTGTTAAGACATAAAATCAAAATCTGAAAGATGGTGAATGCTAAGGAAGAGGCAGGGAAACTAGAGTGGAGGATTAACGTGGGTGATGGTAATACTAATAAGACTTTGGAGCCGGAAACCGGATTAATTCGGAGAGTTTTATTATGTGTAAAGGGTTTTGTAGAAAGATTAGTAATGAAGATATGGAGGATTTTGAAAACAGGATGGACCATTGGTGTCAATGAGCCAAAGAAGGTGATAAATGGAATGAAAGTAGGCCTTGCATTGACAATAGTCTCAATGTTTTACTATACTCGCCCTTTATATGATGGCTTTGGAAATAATGGCATGTGGGCAATTATGACCGTTGTTGTTGTTTTCGACTCCAATGCGGGTAAGTTTATTTCCTCGTAAATCTTTTCGGTGTTTTCAAATCTTGTTACAAGATATATACGTTTTAATGGCGGATGAACAATAGTTAGAGTTTGGTTCGAAGATAGCTTGGCTCAGCTTTGATAGTTTTAAGTTATTCTTTATATCTTTCACCAAAATGAACGAACATTTTGATAATAGAACTTGCTGGTTTTGATTGCAGGAGCAACTTGTTACAAAGGTCTAAACAGAGTGGCTGCAACATTTCTGGCTGGATTACTTGGTATGGCTATTCACTGGATTGCATATCAATCAGGCGACAAATTCGAACTGGTTATTCTTGGAATCTCAGTTTTCCTTTTTGGTATGTTCTGAACAGAAAGACAATACAAATTACATGTATCTATATTTGTCACACAATTAAAGTCATAGTGTAAATTTGATTATGTAGGTTCGGCAACGTCTTTTTCGCGGTTTATACCGTCAATCAAAGCAACTTTCGACTACGGAGCAATGATCTTCATTCTCACCTTTGCCTTGGTAACAGTTTCCAGCTACCGCGTAGATAAACTAATGGACTTGGCTCAACAAAGATTATCTACCATTGTTATCGGCAGTTTTCTATGTATTGTCGTTAGCATGGTATTCTGGCCTATTTGGGCCGGTGACGAGCTTCATCGTCTTGTTCATCGTAACCTTGAAAAGCTAGCTGATTCGTTGAATGGTGCGTTGTTTTATCATATATAAACATTTTGCTTTCTTCGATGACAAGCAATATCAACCATCAAACTAAATTATGATAAAAATAAACTGCAGGATGTGTAACTGAGTACTTCAAAGACCAAAAAACTTCGATGGTTACCAAAGATACATGTAGCGAGAAAATGCGTGGCTACAAGTGCGTGCTTAATTCAAAGGGGGCAGAAGACTCCTTGGTAAGTTAGCAAAATACTAGATCTTATCTTTCGATAAAACTAGACATGTATATAACTGTGGTGGTAAATTGAACAGGCAAACTTTGCTAGATGGGAACCAGCACACGGACGCTTTGGTTTCAGACATCCATGGAAACAATACCTCAAGATTGGAGCCTCAATCCGCAGATCTGCCTGTTGCATTGAGACTCTCAATAGCTGCGCTAATGCGGATATTCAGGTATGATTTAATGTTCGAAGCCTTATTAAGACCAGAACATGTCAGTGTTGCAAACTTAGACTGATATGAGTCCATGAATGATAACAGGCACCTACTCACCTAAAACAGCATATGCAAGACACCTGCATGAAACTGAGCTCCATCTCTTCAACTATTCTGAAAGAACTGGCAACTACAATGAAGAGGCTCACCAAATCATCCAAAATCGATATCTTAGTCGTCGAACTGAATTTTGCAGTCAAAGAACTCCAAAACGCATTAAAACTGATGCCTTACCAGGTTATTGCGGTCCCTGAAGATGTAAAGCCAGAGCAAGACAGCAAACCCACAGCTGTGCCTCTCCTCGAAGTTATTCCGCTAGCAACTCTTGTGTCGCTGCTGATTGACAATGCTGTTAGAATTCAGGAAATCGTCCATGTGGTGGATGAGCTAGCAGTTCTTGCAGATTTCAGGCCAGAACCCGAAACAAAGTGAATGTCAACAACAATAAGAAAAATTCAGATTACGGAAGTCATATATCACAGTCATTGATGCATTAAAAACAGAGATAAAAGGAGACAATATGATAAACCAACTTAAGCATAATTCAGATACTATAACAAGAGTGTGAAGCTCTTAGACAGCGTTACCGTATGTCATGTCATGATTAGAAAAAATATTAATATGTTGTTTGTGTTCCTTAGTCATTTGTAGATTTTTCAAGTTGATATTTTAAAAAATGGTATAAAAACACAAACATTCTCCATTTTAGACAATGGTACACAAATCAATATACGGAGACGCATAAGCTTTAAATATGAAGAAGAACATATAATTTGATGAGTTTATTTGTATTGAATTATTTTCGACCTATTCTCTGTATCTTACAAATCAAATATGTTTTTATTATCGGAGTGAAGGGGTGTGTACGAATAAATAGAGAAGATAAAAGATACTAACAATAAATAAGTGTAAAATAATGTCAGATAAATACATAACATGAAATAATTAAATATAGGAAATTGCTATAAAAAAAAACCAAAATTACTCGTCAAAGGCATTTTTAATTAATTATTTTTTAAAACTACTCCGCGAAGTTATTTTGTTTGACTATTTTACTTTTACGAAATCGTATAAATAGTCCAATCTACTCCGCGAAGTTACCATAATTTTCAAAAAAAAATCCAATTCTCTACCTTCTCTATCTTCTCTTTAAAAAATCAAAAAATTTAAAACTAAAATTAAAACTACATTAAATCTAAACTAATACTAAAAACCAAACCGCAAAATTAAAACTAAACTGCATTTAATCTACAATTAAATTTATATCTCTCCTATCCTCTCTCCTTTACTTTTTCTTTCTGTTCCCAACAGCCGAGACCACTCAAACAGCCGACACCTTCACCGGAAAACCGTATTCGAATAAAAAATCAGAATGGTATCGACACCGACGGCGAACAAATCCACTGAATCAGAATAAAAAAATCTACTATAAGTTGATTTCGTTGCTGTTACTTTAGTTAGGTTTAGTTAACCTACTATAGTATATTTAGGGATGTTTATTTGTTGGAACGATCTGGCAGAAGCTTCAAGCTTCTGCCATGGCGATAGTGTTCTTCGTCACACATGGGTGAACAACACTGTCTCTACGCCATCGTGTGGCGTGGGTTGATTTTTAACGCCATAACGATGACTATTCATCAAGGCTAGTTCACGATCCGTAACTATAACACAAGGTAATTCACAATCATTCTCATCCATTACCGTTTTCAAGCATACCAATGACCATTCATAGTTGTCTTGTTTTTCACTCACCATAAACGTGAAACCAATGCAAAATATTTTGTTGGTCAATGTTACCCTGACTACTTGGAACAAAGACATCCCGTAACGAATAACTTTATATGTGATATCCATGATTAGCAAGCGTGGAAAGGTCCGTAGTAAACCAATACTAAGTGGATGTGCGAAAAACAAATCGGTTATAACGTTAGAGTCGTCATTGTCCGTCCATACCCAATACTTGTACTTGTGCAATTGTAATTTAACAAACAAGTATTGCATTTGTGATCGACCACCATTTTCAACCATCCTCGTTCTTTGAAGATGATTGTAAACGTGAATAAATATTTGAAGCATTCTCCGGATCGGCCTTCTACAAAGCACCAAATATTTGTCGCGGACTTGTTTCCATTCACTGTTAAAAGATCAACGAGCTCTTTTTCCTTCCGTTTTAACTTGGATGATTGCAAATGTCCTTGGGCATAATTAATCGGTTCGTGGTTGTGCATCCCTGAAAGGACACTAAGGGCCCACTTATCGTCTCCTCTTACCGGATTGCCTACCAAATGAAAATGACAAATTATTTTTTTGCTACCTGTAGCCTTACAATTACGGTCACACTCTTTAACGGCCGACTTACAAATTCCGGATTGCTCGCACCGATAATCTACTCTCGGTGTTCTCCCTCTTTTCCCTACCTCCTTAGATGCTACGTTAATCGAAAAACCCAACGACTTCCCCGTACTTTTTACCCACTCGGTCATCGAGTCTAAGCTATACTCGTTGTGGGTGGTGAAATGGTGAGCATAGTCCGAGACAAGCAAAATATCGCATTGGGTCACCTCCTGCAATATATAAGAAGTAGATAAACCAATTAAACCAGCATTCCGAATTAATTTAAGCCATTTCTCCGACGTACTGGCGTAGAACACTATCTCCACGCCAAAGGACGGCGTATAACACCCTCCACACGCCACACGTATGGCGTCTGAAAGGACCCTACGCCATTTGTTAGCGTGGGTGATTGACATACGCCATTATTTTGGCGTAGTCACTACTGCTCACGCCAATGGATGGCGACGAACAACAAATACGAGTTTTATATAAAAATCAGGTTTTTCGCAAAAATGAGAGAGGGGAATGCAATGTACCTCCTCAGCGTCTATGCTGCTCTGTATGAGAAATGGTTCCGACTATTTTCTGGCCATATTATAAAGGTTTTGAAGTTTTTGAGAAAATGAGTTTTGTTGGTTGTTGAGTTTCTATTTTTAGTAGTTTTGAGAAGATAAAGTGTAATTGTTGTTTCAAAATTGTGTTTGCAACTTCATAGAGTTGTTTGAAGTTCCCAATGGCATGGATCGTAAATTATTTAAGTTTCAAGGATTTTTTGGGGGTTTTTACCATAGTGGTAATTTTGTAAATATTGAAAAATAGAAATAAGCGACTTCGGAGTAGTTTTGGCTTTTTTTAGTAATTCCCTTAAATAAATATATATATATATATATATATATATATATATATATATATATATATTAACATTTTTTCCAATTTGGTAGAGTGAGAAGTATCGAGAGTTTGTCAAGAACATCGTGGGTCCTTTCAAGAGATCTCCGTGATATTTTTAATTTTTAAATTGATTTTTTTTAAGTAGCTTTCAATCTATTTCTTTACCTATTTTCACGTTTTTTTTAAAACATTCATCCATATTTTTCATGCATTTTCCCATATCTTCCATTTCAATTCCAAAATTCAAGAAATCCCCAAAATCAAAAATCCAAATCTAAACCCAAATCGCAAAACCAAATTCCAAAAACCAAACCAAATTCCCAAAACAAAATACCAAAATACCAAAAACCAAACTAAAATCCCAATACTAATAAAAAATGAAAAATCGAATCAATATACTAAATCAAAATCAAAATCAAAATCCACATATTAATTCATATCAAAATCCAACCAAAACCTAAGCAAAAACAAATCCAAAAATCAAATCGAAAAACTAAATTAAAATCCAAATCCAAACCCAAATCCAAATACTAATTCAAACCCAAATCTCAAAATCTCAAATCTATTTTATTATTATAATGAAACACCTATATATTGCAATGATATTAAAACTTTAAACACCAACAACAATCGTAATTACAAGCAATACTACCCAAAAATAATTAATACAAAGCCCAATTAAAAACATAAAACAATCACAATTGTAAATAATACTCCTAATACAACCAACAATACTAATTTAACGTATAGAAAATCAAACTAACATACCATAACTTCACCACACCGTAATAAATCAGAGTTAACATCATCATCTTCATCATAATCACCTATATTATCATCTTTCAGGATATCTAATCATACTATCTTTGAACAATCTAAAATCGCTTCATTTTCAGTCTAAAAAAGTGGAATATGAGTTTATTTTCTCTTCCGACGGACAACAAAAAAGCTACCTGTTGGTGCAATAGAAGATAAAAGAATCTAAACTTACGCTCTCATACCATGTAGAAATCAAATATGTTTTATTATTGGATTGAAATGTGTGTATAATAGATAAAAAGTTCTTTATATATAGATAAAGACACTAAGAATATATATAAAAGAATAACAATAAAGGATAAATGCATATTATACAAAGACTTGCTAACATGCATTACATTTCATGTGTTTAAATCGAAGTTGTAAGAGAATTTATATTAAGAATCGACATTTTGTTACCTTATATTTTAAAATGTTGGTATAATATTATTATTTTTCCCTTTTATTAGCTGTTTTTTAAATTTGAGACATTTGTGTTAAATTGGGCTTGTATGTTGGTGTGTGGCCTATTTAGAAAGAATTGGGTTGAGTCCAAGTGGTGCGCCCAAACTTTTACATTGTTCGAATGATCCACCTTAGTGATACTGCGTTGTTTTCACATATAAGTACTTTTGACCTCACGACTTCTCTTCCTTTCAGTAACCCTAGATCGTTTATCTTATTCACTTGAAATTTCTTATTCTTTCTAATAGCAGTCTTTCATGATTTTGTTCTTCTCGTTTGTTAAATGAGTTTCTATAATATCTCTTCCCACCCAAACGAAGGGTAAAAATCATAGGCCAGGTTTATCTCAGAAGAAGACGAATCGTGAGTCAGACAATGCCTTTGTTACAGTATATTCGATTTGGCTATACGAAACACAAATCGGATATCCAAAGAGCCTTATAGGACTTGGTCGCGAATAAAATGGATATTATTTTTATATGCTCCATACGGGCTTGGAAGACAAGGTTCGAGGCTAAAGAACTCGCGCTAGTATTGTCACATTGTATAACTACAACACATGGAAGAGAAAGCTTAGTTAAGTGAGAATATACCTGAGTCATATGAATTCCATGGATATATGAGTTAATACCTCATACTATGATTTAATATTAGAAAGAGTAATTACTTGTCTCTTCTTGGAAGACCAATTAATAAGAGAATCACTAAAGAAAACATAGTACCCTCCTAAAGAGTGTTTGTCATCGAGAGAGCTAGCCCAGTCAGCAATAGAGAATCCAGTTAGATGAATATCAAGGCTTGTTTTGATGTCAAGACCGAGTATATGATTTCCATATAAGTATCCCACAATATATTTTACATATTTCCAATAGACTATAGTAGGATTTTGTTGGAACTGACTGAGCTTGTTAACATCAAAAAATGTAACTGGCAGAGTGTGCAATAAGTATTGTTGAAAACCTAATATGCTTATGTATTATGTAGGGTTTTTTAAAAGAGTAACATTGTTAATGGAAGGAGGAAGACCAACTACCATGGGAGTAACACAAGGCTTGGAATTGGATAATCCCTTACACATCAGTTAGTCATTAATATACTTAGTTTGAGTTAGGTGGAACCCATTTTTATCTCTTTAAACCTTAGTTCCTATAAAGAGATGAATTTGACTCATGTCTTTTAGTGGAATAGTAGCATGTAGGTGTTGAATAAATGTTTATATATTTTTTGTGTTGTTAACCATTATAATAATACATCTAAGTACACTAGGATGACTATAGCACTGGATTTGAATTTTAATTGAACATAGAGAATTATCACTTAGATTTTAGAGCTTCTAGTAGAGTAAAATGTGCATGAGCTAATCATACTAGGCTCTGTATGCTTGTTTTAACCATACAAAGCTTTTTTATGTTTATTAATGTAGAAGTTCTTAGTAAGGTAGATGAAACGTTTAGACTGAGTCATAAAAACTGTTTCAACTATGTCTTCATTAAGGAAGGCATTGTTGATGCCAATTTGTCAAATATCTCATCCTTCTGTACCAGCAAGATCCAAAATAATTCTTATGATAGAGACCTTGATAACATGGATTTAAATTTGAGCAAAATTAACTCCATCAGTTTGGTTAAACCTCTTAGTCATTAATCTGGCCTTATAGCACTGTAGTGACCCATCTAAGTTGTATTTTAGTTTAAAAATCCATTTACAACCTACAACATTCATAGTAGGTGTCCAAGACACTAGGGTCTAGGTGTGCTTAAGTTGTAATGTATTGTATTCTTCCTGCTTTGTCTTAGACCATCTATGATCATTCAAAGCTGCAGATGATTTTGTAAGGATTGTGGGTAGGTTTGAATAGGTTGTGGTTAAGTATGTTTCCCAAACATCCTATGTATGAATGTTGTAACTAGAAATTCCTTCAACTATTTGGGACCCAGTTATAGAAAACCAAGATAAAATAAGAATATTGAAAAACTCTTGAAAGCTTCTATTGGGTACGAATGTCGAAGTAAAATGATAATCATTTTCATGAAAAAACAAATTTCATGAAATATAGAATATTATATTAAGGATAAAACATTTATATTATTTATGTGAATCACTGTAACCTAAAATATATATTCGATAAAATGAAATTGAAATTTTTTAGATTGATAGGGTCTGAGACAGGAGAAGCATACACAACCAAATATTTTTAAAATAGGTAGTTAGGTTTTTTGTAATTTACTTATTAAAAGGTGTGATGTTATTTAAATTTGTAGTATGTATTTGTTTATCAGAAAAACTTCAGTTAGAAAAGCTACAGTCCAAAACTTGTAAGGTAATTTAGTATGAGCTAACAAACTCAAGCTTATACCAACTATGTATCGATGTTTTCTTCATGCCCTCCTATTTTGTGCTCAGATGTGAGCATATGAAATTATGTGGGGAATTCCATATATTTTTGTAATATGAGTGAAAGCTTTATATTCTCAACCCTAGTTTAACTGTATTGTTTTGATTTTTCTTTCAAAAATGTTTTCAACAAGTTGTTTAAACTGAGTGAAAGCAGATAATGGTTTATTCTTTAACTTTTAAATGGTAGATATATGTTTATATGGTAAAGTTGAATGTAATATTTCAAGCCTAGATAAGATTAAATAGGATAGTTTCCTTATAAAATTAGTGTGTATTAATTTTGTAATATTAGATGTTTAAAATTTAAGCATAATGTATGATAGAGAATGAGACTTTCAAGTTTAACAAGAATCATAAAACTACATATATTTGTTTTAAATATTTGAAAGGTTACATTGTTTTATGTTTAAATAAAAAAACTCTACTAAAGAGATGGAGAGCCTCACATGTCAACCCTATTTAAGTGAATTGGAAATAACTGATTCTGAAACACTAAAATTTGACCCAACATACGGATAGGAACCTATAGACTTTTAAACTGGTGACTAATACTCTGAAGGTTCTTCAATCTTATACAAGCCATTTTTAGACCTCTCATTGAAAGGTAATTTCACTGTGACCTTATCCTACACAAAGCAATCATAAGCATGAAATTCCACAGAACCAAATTTTTGATTAGATATTCGAGAAATAAATAATAAAATTTTAGTAACTATTTGAAAGATTCTGAAACTTTGAGATCCCGCATGTATGTTAGCTAACTTTTCACCACTTTCTACAATAATAATTTTTTTACTTGTGTATTCTAAATTTTGATTCATCAGACTTGTATTACATATGACCTACGTGGTTCCACTATCAACATACCAAGACCGATCATTTTCTGGTCCCGAACCACCATATAGACTCCTTGTTCTGTATCATTTTTTGGTTGGTTTGTTATCATCTTTAAAAAGTAAAAGACTACAATATGGCCATACCTACCACATATATGTCTGGTTGGATTATTTGAGGTATACCTTTCACCGATTCCACCATTGTAACATCTACTTTTGTAATTGTCTGAAAAATATTTCTTTATTGGAATTGCGTGTGTAGTTGTTTATGTTTTTTCCTCTATAATTGTTGCTCTGTCCTCAATTAGCATTGTTATTTTGAAACCTATTTTCAGTCTTGTTCCAACATAGTTTTCTAAAACAAGGTTCAAGTTTAACATGACATTTTTTATGTTGTTTAGTTGTTCAAGTCAAAATAAAAAAATATGACTATAAAATTTTGGTAGTAAAATATATGACTGAAGTCAATACCACTAATTTTAGATAGGACATTATTGTCGGGCAATGAAAGCTTCTATTATAAAATAATTGTAAGTAATTCAACTTCAACATGAACTACAATTGAATGACATAAATAGTTTTAAAAATGTATAATATACAAAGTAAGAATATGAGGCTAATAAATTATATATATATATATATATATATATATGAATTCTTATTATGATTTATTATACAAGTATACTATGTAATTGTAAGAAGTTAATAAAGTTATTTTTCCTAACTAAGTAAATGATAAAAAAATATGATAGGGCCTACATGTATGATTTATTTTTGTAATATCGATATGAAAAGAAGAAATTATAAATATTATGAAAAATAGGTACTAAAATCAAACACCAAGTTAAAAAAACTTAGAAAATATTAACAACCATACGGTACCCGATAAACATCCTTAACGGTTCAAAAAAGAACATAGTAAGTAAATAATTCTTCAATGACTATAAAGACAGTTAATTATCTATATATAATCATGTTGGTTTCTTTATTCGCTAAGGTAGCATATCTTGTTGATAAACTATCATTCTCATACTCTTTGTGAGGGAGAAACATTTTTTTGATCCTGCAATAAAATGAAGTTTTTAATATCCATAGTTTGAAGTACTTCGTTATTTTCTTTATTGAAAGGTTCATTATCATCTTTTGATTTTTCATCTTATAAGTAATTATGTTTTTTTTAAATATAATGGTATTATTGTACAAGAATATGATTTATAAGATTACCCAATTTAAGTTTATGATTCTCTTGCCAAATAGAGAGTATGATTTCTTTTATATATTTTTTAAGAGAAATATCGGTTAACTTGCAGGTATTTTTATTTAACTTGGCGAACCTCTTTATTCTTAACCATGTCACCGTTAGTAAGACTTGTTTCCAACTCGATCCTCCTAGGATAGTACTGTTGTTGTTGTTCAACATAATTGTCGTAATGTCGGTTTTTTCTTTGATCAAATCATCATAAGACTTCTTTAGTTCTGTATAATTATCTTCAGACTTCTTAACTTCTTACTTTAAATAGAATGAACGATCACCAAAGAAAATTGACGAGATAGGTCATGCATTAAATAAGCGAAGATCAAAAGGTGATATAGACTTTCCGACAACAAGTATGCAGTTGTAATATATCTTTGATAAATAAAAATAAGATAAATGTTATTATTAGTTCAAGAATAAAACATAATTTTAAATAAAACTAAAGAAATGAACGTTACCACAAGACAAATCTCAACTTGCAATTGAAGAATATTTACTACGGGTTTTTGAATATTTGAATGGTCGAGTAGGGTATAAAGAGAGTTAGCGGCTCAATATAAAATTAAGATCTATGGTGGATGACGACCTAATAGAATCTTTTGAAGATGGGGTTGTTCTAAAATTATTAGTAGTGATAGGAAGGTCTTTCTTTGATTTACCACATAATTTTATATTTTTATGAGGGCTTTTTAGATTGAATTGATGATAGCAATACTTGTTTCAAGCGACATGAGAATTTTTTCTATGAGAAGCTTCAGGAGTGGTTTTGTTTTTTTTCAGCGACAACGTCTTAGCTTTCTTTGTCGACCCTAGCACGTGATCCTCAATGTTTCATTTTTTGGAATATTTATTTTTATTGGGTATTTAATGTTGGAATATATTTATTTAATATATTTATTTAATATATTTATAGACTAACAATAATTTGGACCGACATGCTAAATAAACATATTCGATTATTGTCTTAAGGAAGTCCAAATTAAAAGTAGTCGAGTTAATTAATAAATTAACTAAATTGGACCTATGGGTAAAAAGGCGTTATGGGCTCAAGTGTGGTAACCGGGTTGAATTTGGGCACTGTGATGAAGAGAGCCCAAATCTCAACACTTAAGCCTGAATTAATAAATCAGGGATATAAATTGAATTATCAATTTATTGGGTTATGGTCCCGGACACAAGGAAGTAACAAAGGATGGGCTTTACAATGTTGGGCTTCACATTGTAAAATCTATAAATAAGGGGCTAGGTTTAGGTATTTCATCACTCTAAACCCTAATCAGAAATACGGCCGCTTCTTTAGTGTCTGAAAACTTTTCCCTCTTATCTAATCTGATTCTGCAGGTCTCTTAGTTTCATAAACGGAATCGCCGGAGAACGTGGAATCGCTAAAGAACGCTAGAGAATACTAGATGGATAGCAGTAGGCAAACCCGTAAGTATTCTTAATTTTCTGTTTCTTCTATTGATGAATCTAGCGAAGGGTTTTATTATTTTTCCGTGATTTGTTATATATTATTTGATGCGATTTCGGATAATATATATCAATTGGTATCAGAGCCAAATAAACCCTTTTTGGATTGAGTAGAATAATCAAATTGAGTATTGATAGACAAAGATGCATATTTTTCTTAATCGTAAAGAATCCATGTCATTGGGATTATGTGTTAATTGAATTGGTAGGGCATGGATTTAGGGATTGTATGAAAAGCATGTTATGTGATTTATTGTATTGAAATACATGTTTTATTATCAGGAAATTGCAATTTTTATAGTTTGGGGATTTTTTTTTATTTCGGGTAAAATTAGGGTTTATTGATGTCTGGAATTTTTATCCCAAAATTAGCATCAAATCAACCCTGAAATAACGAATAAAATCAAAATTATTGGGACAGTGGCTCATCGACAGCTTAACCCCTGATGTTAACGCTGACCGAAGGCTGTCCGGCGATAAACACAGTAACCGCCAAAAGAATAGAGACAAAAAAAAATACCAAAACGATAATAACAGCATGATGAATACAGGCTGGACCCACCCAAAACAATTGGTGGGCCCGTTTAGGACCTGCAGCCTACTGCAAATTGCAGCAGGCAGGTAAGCTGCTGCAATTTGCAGCAGCGATAGACTGCTGCGATAGCCTGCTGCAAATTGCAGCAGGGCTTAATATTTGCAGCAGCCTGCTGCACGTGCAGGCTGCTGCAAATATTAAGTTAAATAATAAAAAAAAATTAAAAAAAAAGTTATTAATTTGAAAATATTTGAACAATATATTTCACAAAAATGATACTTTGATATTTTTTTTGTATGTTTATTTGTGAATTAAATTGTATGTGTGTGAATGATTAAATGACGATGCATGACTAAGGTTTCGTAGCCGGTAGGTGAAATTAAGAAATTAATTTAATCGGCCCTCCGGAAGGTTAAAATTAATTTTCTTAAGGATCCTAGGCTTCGAAAGGTTCGAGGATTAATTTAAATTCAAATATTATCGGCCCTCCGGAAGGTTCACGTTTGGGTTTAAATTAATCATGAACAGGAGAAAATAACAGAAAATAGTTGTTGTGTTGATTTTAATTTTAAGTAAATGACATCGGCCCTCCGGAAGGTCTCATTGGTACTTAGAAAATTAAAATAATGATCATGCTATTTTTTTTCTCAAACTAATAAAATTGCATGTTAGTATGATTTTCCCTCCGGTATCTATTATCAATGAATTTTATGTTTTACATGTATTTGTCATATTCATGCATATGTTTTCAGATATATGTCAATATGCTAAATGTGTTTTGTGTTGATTGTTCTTATTATAGTATCCATGGGTTACAATTTTTTGGGGAATCGTCCACCGACGTTGGATTGTTCGGACTTCCAATTGTGGAAGGAAGAAATGTTGTTGTTTTTATCTGTACATGATTACGACTATGCACTGATAACTCCCAAACCATCTCCCCTTAGTCCGGAAAGTACACCGGATGAAACTAAGGCTGATGAAAAGTGGGAAAGGTCAAATAAGTTATGTATGGCGCTCTTGTTACAGGGAATACCAGTAGCATTGCGTGGGGCTGTCCCTAAAGGTGTAACCACTGCCTCGGTCTTTCTCACGGAGATTGAGAAAGCCTTTGCCAAAAATGAAAAGGTAGAGATGCAGCGTTTGCTCATCGAGCTAGCTACCAAAAAGTATAATGGCAAAGGTAAAATCCGGGAGCACATTCTGGGAATGTTGATGATTGGCCAAAAGTTAAAGGCAATCGATTTAGACTTACCTGAGGAATGCATAGTGGGATTCATATTTCATTCGCTGCCAGACCGGTTTAAGTATTTCCAGTCCACCTATAACTGCATGCGAGAAAAGTGGAATATCAATGAATTGATTACCCACGCTGCACATGAGGAGGAAAGACTTAAAGGCACAGCGCTTGAGGCTAATGTGATTACATCACCAAATAAGGCAGGACCTAAGCGGAAGGCATATGGCAAAGGACCGGGTCAAGGTTCGGTCAACAAGAAAGGTATAAGGCCCTGGACAAGTTCATAACTTTTAAGACCGAGATTGAGAAACAACTTGGTAAAAGCATTAAGACCATTAGATCTGACCGTGGTGGTGAATACTATGGTAGATATGACGGATCGGGTGAACAACGTCCAGGTTCCTTTGCACAGTACCTAGAGAAGTGTGGAATAGTCCCTCAATACACTATGCCTGGTTCACCTCGCATGAACGGTGTATCTGAGAGACGGAACCGAACACTAAAAGATATGGTTAGAAGCATGATAAGTCACTCATCTCTACCATTATCTCTCTGGGGGAAGCCATCAAATGTGCCGCTTATATACTCAATCGAGTACCCACAAAGGCTACTGTTAGGACTCCATATGAGCTTTGGAACGGGCGTAAACCTAATTTAAAGCATTTGCATGAGTGGGGTTGTCCAGCTGGGGCGAGGCCTTACAAACCTCAAGAAAAGAAACTGGACCCAAAAAAAACAGTTAGTTGTTTCTTCATAGGTTATTCCGAACATTCTAGAGGGTTTAAGTTTTATGATTCTCTCACTAGTACAATATTTGAGACAGGAACGGCCAAGTTTCTAGAGGATGCTGAGTTTGGGGGAAGAATAAGGGAACATATGTTGATTTTGAGGAAGAATCCATAAAGATTCATGAAGGTTTTAATAGGGATACTGAGATATCTGAAGATTGGACGGTAATGCCAATCATTTCGATCCCATTAGAACAAGGTAATCCTCAGATTAACACTGATGCTCCACTTGAGGGTTCTAACCAGGATACAGAGATTCAGGTAGAACAAGAGGAACCTTAAGATAATCTTCCACAAGGGAATCAAAATGACATCGTTCATAATGATCAAACTCTACCTCCTCAAGAAGTGCAACAAGAGGAAATAGTGCCATTAAGAAGGTCCACTAGAGAAAGGAAGAGTACTATAGGTCCAGAATTTATAGTATATCTTCAGGAGCATGATGAGTTATGTGCTGGAACTGTAGATGATCCCTCATCCTACAAACAGGCCATGGCAAGCTCTGAATCTCAAAAGTGGATTGACGCTATGAAAGAAGAGTATAAATCAATGCAGGATAATGCGGTATGGGATCTTGTCCCATTACCTGAAGGGAAAAAGGCAATTGGTTGTAAATGGGTTTACAAAACCAAGCGCGATTCCCTGGGTAATGTGGAAAGACATAAAGCACGTCTTGTAGCAAAAGGTTATACTCAGCGTGAAGGGATTGATTTAAAGAAACTTTCGCTCCAGTATCGACGAAGGATTCCTTTAGAATAATCATGGCATTAGTTGCACATTTTGACCTTGAGCTTCATTAGATGGATGTTAAGAGCGCTTTTCTCAATGGTAATATTGAGGAAACGATCTACATGATGCAACCAGAACACTTTGTAGAAAGTAACTCAAAAGATCTGGTTTGCAGACTTAAGAAATCCATTTATGGGCTTAAACAAGCTTCTCGTCAATGGTATCACAAATTCCTTGAGGTGATAGTCGGTTATGACTTTGAGATCAACTCAGTTGAGGATTGTGTTTATCACAAGTTCAGTGGGAGTAATGTCATATTTCTTATATTATATGTGGATGACATATTGCTTACCTCGAACAATAAGGAATTGTTACACACTACAAAAAGATTTCTATCAGACAAGTTTGATATGAAGGATCTTGGTGATGCCAGTTTTGTGTTAGGAATCCAGATACATCGAGATTGTTCTCGTGGTATTCTTGGATTATCACAAAAAGCATACACTAAAAGTGTGTTACAACGTTACGGATTGGCAGATTGCAAACCCCTAAGTACCCCTATAGCAAAGGGTGACAGACTTAGTCCGAGTCAATGTCCTAAGACAAAACTTGAGATTAAGGAAATGAAAACGGTCCCTTATGCTTCTGCAGTTGGGAGTTTAATGTATGCTCAAGTTTGTACTAGGCCGGACATTGACTTTTCTATAAACATGTTGGGGAGATATGTTAGTAACCCAGGAATGGATTACTGGAAAGCAGTTAAAAGAGTACTCCGATATCTGCAAAGAACAAAGGGGCACATGTTGACATATAGGAAGTCGGATAAACTGGAGATCATCGGGTATTCCGACTCGGATTTTGGTGGATGCGCAGACACATTAAAAAGCATGTCAGGCAACATATTCTTATTGGCTGAAGGTGCAATATCCTGGAAAAGTGTAAAGCAAACACTTATTGCATCGTCCACCATGGCAGCAGAATTTGTTGCATGCTTTGAGGCATCAAACCATGCACTATGGCTGCGGAATTTTGTTACTGGATTACCCATTGTACAAGGGATAGAAATCCCTATGAGGTTATATTGCGATAACAATTCCGCAGTGCAGTACTCTAACATCAACAAGAGCGCGTCTAAATCCAAACATATAGACATAAAGTTTCTGTCTGTTAAAGAAAGAGTACAGATGGGTCAGATAAGTATAGAGCACATCGGTACAAACTCCATGATAACAGATCCCCTAAAAAAGGCGGTTTTGCCTAAGGTTTTCCAGGGACACACCATCAATATGGGTGTAGTTGATTTAGAGGATTGTTAGTTTCAGTGGGAGAGTTTGTAATAGGATCTGATGTTATATTTTGCAGTATTGTGCACATTAAAGTTTATTGCAATATATATATGCTTGGAAATATTTATTGATATTTGTACTGTATTGGATCTCCAAAAGTAGGAACCATTTAAGAGTAGATATGTACGATTACAAGCCATATTACTCTTATGCCACGCTCCATAATTGGCCCAAGTAATTGATTGATAATGGTAATGTGATTACTGTTGCATCCTATTGTTCACATTACGAGAAAGAGGTCTTTAGTCCTTTATTGTTATCAATCATGTACGGGGTTGTACCGTTTGCCCATTGACAATGAATATAGGGATCCCATGAAAGTTGAATATGTATTCTTGAGTAGCATATGACGGTCCAAGTGGGAGATTGTTGGAATATATTTATTTAATATATTTATTTAATATATTTATAGACTAACAATAATTTGGACCGACATGCTAAATAAACATATTCGATTATTGTCTTAAGGAAGTCCAAATTAAAAGTAGTCGAGTTAATTATTTAATTAACTAAATTGGACCTATGGGTAAAAAGGCGTTATGGGCTCAAGTGTGGTAACCGGGTTGAATTTGGGCACTGTGATGAAGAGGGCCCAAATCTCAACACTTAAGCCTGAATTAATAATTCAGGGATATAAATTGAATTATCAATTTATTGGGTTATGGTCCCGGACACAAGGAAGTAACAAAGGATGGGCTTTACAATGTTGGGCTTCACATTGTAAAATCTATAAATAAGGGGCTAGGTTTAGGTATTTCATCACTCTAAACCCTAATCAGAAATACGGCCGCTTCCTTAGTGTCTGGAAACTTTTCCCTCTTATCTAATCTGATTCTGCAGGTCTCTTAGTTTCATAAACGGAATCGCCGGAGAACGTGGAATCGCTAAAGAACGCTAGAGAATACTAGATGGATAGCAGTAGGCAAACCCGTAAGTATTCTTAATTTTCTGTTTCTTCTATTGATGAATCTAGCGAAGGGTTTTATTATTTTTCCGTGATTTGTTATATATTATTTGATGCGATTTCGAATAATATATATCATTTAAAAACCCAATCTTATTAAGTCGCCCCATCCATTTGGGAAAAAATGCTTCACCGAAATCGTATTATGTGGCCATAATTTATGTTGCATCGATAACTACATTTTTTTAGTAGACATTCTGAATCATTTGAACGGAAGAAAAAGGACAAGATAAGATTAACTTTCTTAAAAATGAGTAGTATTTATATCTCCAATGAATATAAATCGTTTTTGATAATATTTCGAGACAAATCATCACAAGCAAGCATTGGAAAATGATTTGAGGTATTGGTAACAAATGTATAGTAAAACAAAAGGCAATAATAATTAATATATTTCTACGACAAAAGATAAAAAAAATATTGGAAGTAGAATTGTTTAAGATATTATCGCCTCTTCTTACATATTTTCATCTAATTTTTTCAATTTTACCATATTCATATTTTGAATAGGATTCATAGCGGGAACTAACGAAAATAAATTTTGCCTTCCAATCATGATTAGAGTCTAGAAGTTTGACGATGTATTCAAATGTTTCAAGAGTAAGAGAATATATATGATTTTTTATATATTTTTTGAAATTTACAGTAGATAAAGATATCTTTAATGTAATATAGATTTTCAGGATACTTGATCTAACTATAATATTGATCAAGTTTATCTATCCAATAAGAGCAAGTTGGGAAAGACGGATTCTAAAAAATTAGAAGAGTTAGGATATCAAAGGGTGGAGAGGAAACCTAAGTCTCGAATTCATAAGATTGTAAAAAACAAATTTTGTCTTATTTCACTTGATGTGAGATATCTTTTTTTTTAGGTAAAAGAATGGTAACATAATCAAGGATAAGCCAACTATAATAAATTTTATCTTCTTCGGTTTTTAAAGATTTATAATAGGTTTATTCACCAATGAAAAAAAGTAATCCAAAAAGTCAACTTCTTTTACTACATTATCAAGATCTACATTTAACGGATATTGTATGTCGGGTTGATTGGAAGATGATATAATATTAGCTTTATAATTTTGAAAGGGAAGAGTATTAACCCTTTTTTAATTTTTAATTGGTTGTCAAAACTAATAAAAGACTTCTTCTTAGCAGGTTTAGATTTATGTATGAACGGATCTTTTTATGAGAATTTTTTAAGAAATCGAAAAAGGCAAAGTCATGTTTAGACGACATATTATTTTTTGGACTTAAATCACCAAATGAACCACTACGAAGATCATTTTGGTATTTGTATTGACATATAATCTCATATATGATATATGACTCCTGAAGTATTTTTAAATAACTACGACTTTTACCGCCAACAATACACTAGAATTCAAAAATCAAGTGAAATAATAAGAGGATTGTACCTTCCTTGAAAATATGGTTGGCAAACAAGACAAAACGATGAACAAGTAAAAGGAGGATGATTAAGTGACTCATTTGCTTTAAAACAAAAATAGAGAGAGAATGTTTAAAAGGGAAAAATTCCAAAAAAGTAAATAGTTGAGAAAATTGGCTTCAAAGAAGTTTTCCATTATACAGGTTGTTAATTTGGATATGAGTCGTTTAATTTGAAAGAAAACCGGTGGTGCTTAAGTTACCTAGTAAAGCTACTATAGGTAATAAAAGGAGTGTACCTTTCTTGATTTATGGTTTGAAGAACGAGGCAAGACAATAGCTAAGTAAAAAAATGATGATTAAGTGTCTTATTTACTTTAAGACAAAATTAGAGAGAGATTATTTTACAAAGAAACAATTCCAAAAGATTAAATAACCATAGAAAGTTACTCCACCAAATTTTTCCGCTATATAGATTATTAATTTCAATATAAGTCGTTAAATTTAAAAGCAAATCGACGGTGCGTAAGTTACCTATTTAAGCTACTATAGGTGAGAAAGCAACTCGACACGAGGTCAAATCAATAATAATATGTATTTTAAATAATATGATTTGTAAGTTACATATTCAAGCTACTATAGGTGAGAAAGAAACTCGACACGAGATCAAATCAATAATAATATGTATTTTAAATAATATGATTTGTAAGTTACCTATTCAAGCTACTATAGATGAGAAAGCAACTCGACACGAGGTCAAATCAATAATAATATATACTTTAAACAATATGAGTTGTAAGTTTATCTAATGGTGGAAAACAAATAGCAATTTATAGTCATGAATTTTATATATATATATATATATATAACCGACAAACCATATAAGACAGCAAAAATTTAAATGAAATAATATAATTGTTTTATAAGATAAAATTTAACTCGTTAAGTAATCTTTAAACATACTACATTTACTTTAAGAACTATGGAGAGCCATGATAAGGTCATTATATACTCTTATTTACGAGGTAAATGTTTTTAATTAGAATATTTAAAATATGATAATAAGTTATATAAGTGTAAGACCCGGTATTGAGGACGACCTAGAAGGATGAAGCATATTTTGACAAACTTAAAAAGATATGTAAACCGGTTAAGCTGAATAATAGTAGTAAACAACTTTCAAGTTGACGACCCATGAAGAAAAATAAAGTATATGAAGAAATGTACGTCGAGCCAAACAAGAAAATAACAAAGCACAAAGAATGGATGAACTACACTGCAGTAGACAACCCATACACAGGGATCAGTGTGGATAATGTAAGGTGAAATAGATGATAAAACAATAATAGTTTATATGGCCAAAAGATTGTTCAATAATCTTCTTATTAACTATTTGATATTACCCAAATACCCTGAGGTTATAGGGCATTTTAGTAATATTTTTAATAACCTTTGTAATAAATGAATGTCACACAACTAGAAATACACATGGCATTTATCCCTGGATTTGAGGCTTATTTATAGTATAAAGAAGAGAATACCCTTAGCTTTGTTGGGAGAATAATATTTTGACTAGATAGAGAATTAATACAATTGAGACTGTTTTTTATTTTTGGGTTGTGTATTCATATATATCATTAGGACTCATTTGACGATGTTATTTCCGTATAAAAATACACAAAATACATTCAATCTTACATGTCTACTTTTAACCCGACCTTCACAGATTTAATAGCAACGAGTGTATCTTTTATCGTCATGTAAATGAGATCTTTGGACGTTCGTGACTGTATTATATTACGTTGATGTATTCCGTTTACCACCAAATTTTAAACTATGTTGAGTTATCACCTTAAAAGATGACAAAATTAGCTCATGTAATTATTTGGTGACTGTATTTCAGACCAAAAACATCCAATGGAATATTGCAGATGCCTTATAACAATTACATATACTATCATTCTAATAAGAAGAAATAAAAAAATAAGATAAAATTCTAAGTTTTCAAGCAGGTGGTGGTGTAGATGATCCACGAGAAGCAAAAATATTATTTCATATGTGGATAATTAAGAGGAAATAATTTTCCACCAAAAAATGCAATGTTGGTCAGAAGAGAACAGTTGATTCCTAACAAAATGGTACAGTTGAATGTGTGTGGATTTTACAAACCTTCACGAAGCATAATTATGTCATAATGTGTAAACATAGAGAATAATCATATGGCTTTGTGTAAAACTAAAATATACAAATATATGATAAAATTTCTCAAATCAAGCATGTATTGCTTGCGTAAATTTTGCAGACATCATAAGAAAGTAGTCATACCATAGGAAATATTCATATAAATATTTTCTTAGAGGTCATTATAAAGAAAAAATTATTCACATCCAATTTATGCAGCTGCCACGACTTTGAAACGAAATAACTAAGACGTTTTGAATTGTGGTCATTTAGAATCGGGAACAAACATGTCCTCATGATGAACCCCATATTCGTATTTGTTACCCAAAGCTATAATGCGAGATTTATATCAATTCAAAGAGCCATAAAAACAAAGTTTATATAGAAAACTCACATACTTCTAATAGGTTTTATTATAGAAGAATAGTGAACAATATCTCATGTGTGGTTCTCCTCAAGTTATTAAACTTTTACATGCATTTTATTTTGCTAACACTAATATTACATGGCTTGTTTGTATTTAGAGAGAATTAAAATAATTGATAAATTTGTGACAAGAGAGACATGCGAGAAGATGTCAAACAATAAAGAGGTCTAGAATGACGAGTAGATCGTAAATTAATAGTGAACACATGAGCAGGATCACCTACCGAGTCAAGATTAAAAGGGTCACAAAAGAAGTGAGACTAGACTCATGTCGACTACGTCTTCTATATAAAAACACTAGATCTAAACATTTCAACAATTTTTAAAATATCAGAATAATTAGGTATAAGAGATAATAATAGATTAGATGATCAACATGAGATGAAATAATTTTTTTTTTAAATGTCATATTTATAGTTACCGAATACGACGAGCGTAAGGAGCGTAACAAAATATAACCATTATGAGATATAGCATAACTAAATAAAGAACATTTAACACATTGAGTAGTAAGTTTATGATGTTCATGAGTAAAAAGGTGCACAAAACAAACACAACCAAAATTAAAAAGATCATAATACGAAGAATGACCAAATAACTTTTAAAAAATAAACATTATTTAAATTAGGATAATGTATGTGATTAATAAAAAATATACCAGTTAAAATTACTTCACAGAAAAAGTGAAGAGAAACAGATTATTCACGTAAAATAGTTCTTACTACATCAAGAAAGTGATGGATTTTCTTCTCAGTAACATCATTTTTATTGTGTCGAAAGATAAAGACGCTAATATAAAATCCTTTCTTTTGAAGAGAGTGTTGAAACTCATAAGACGTGTTCACCGTCACAATCAAATCACGAAAATTCGATATTGTCAGCGTAACAAATACTTGCAATGTGCATGACAAGCAATATGTGTGATCCCCCAAACATCATTACGGATAACATCAAAATAATATTGGTCATGATATGAATAATGAGGAAAATGTTAAACTTTACTTTTAGCAAGTTTTGCAGGATGTATAATAAAGAATAATTAAGAGAATAACATGCTTTATTTTTCAATAATTTATAACTAAACAAAATACGAAGTACCTTAGAGTGTGGATGACATATACGTCTATGTGATATCTCATTTCCATAAACAACAACATTATTTGCATACGTAAGTAAATTAAAATAGAAATAATAGAGGAATGAGAAATATAAACTAGAAAGAGTTATCCCACTTTAGACCCATTCGTGATCATCTTTCTTGACACTTGATCCTACACAATGCAATCAGAACACGAGAAATGGATATAACAATTATTATCGACCAATTGAAAAACGAAAAAAAGATTTTGGGAGAGGTCAAATGAAATAATATCAGTTCAAACGGAGGGAATATCACTAACAACACTTATATGCATACGACTACCATCAATAATGTTAATTTTCAAATTTTTATCATAATTTCTAACATTGAAAAAAGGAACATTAATATTGATCATGTCGTTAGAGGTTTCATAGCCCAAAAGTATAAACAGTAGAAATGATTATTCGTTGTACCATTTTAGGATTGATTGTGTTTGATTTTTCTGTAGTAAAATAAATATGAACAGCCATCGAGGCAACATATAATGTAGTAAATAGATAGACATTGCTAGACTTATGATAGAAGTCTATCACTGTTGGGGTTGAATATGACAACATAGATGATATAAACCTATTTTTTGTAATAGTCAAATATTTTTTCGGAACAATCCCGATCAATATGATCAACAGCATTGCAATTATAGCATTGGACAATACACATGATTCTACTTTTATTCTTTCCTTATGGCGTATAAGCCACATAAATAGGTGAAATATTAGTTTGATGTTTCATGGAAGCCAAAGTTATCATTCGTTATTCCTCACACAAAAATTCACTCAAACTTGCATCAATATGTGATACTAGGATGATGGTTAATGAAATTAGACCGTGCAATTTCAAAAATCGATCGTAGCTTCATCAAAAGTCGACCACGCTTGCTGGTTACATGTGTTACCTGGTCAGCAGAAAGAGGTACAACATGAATATCAACTTAAATAATATCGGTATAACCAATCGAAAAAAATATTCCTCGAATTAAATATATATATATAGTCATATCATACTTTAATTAAATCTCATGAAAAATGGTTTTGATCTTAAATTATATTTAGACAACTACATAGAGCATTAATGCAATTTTCTAAGATTATATTTAAAGAAAAAAAAAAACTCAACCTATCTAAAAAATCACCGACAAAACATCATCATCTAGAAGTGCATTAGGATCCTTCTAATCAATGACTCAACTTTTTTGTTTTCATGTAATATCTCAAATTTTAAAAAAAAAAAATTCTTTAAAGTTGTGGTTCTTAATATAGTTAAGAATTAATTAGACTTAACTTAAATTAAAATTCTCACAAACGCGATGTAACCAAAAAATAAATACACACTTCAAATACAACAAAAAGAAAAGTAAAAATATTTACATACTCAGACCACGTGATAATAAAAATCTTATATCAAACCAATTCAACTACTTAACAAAAATAAATTCCCAAATATGGATGTGTAGGGAATATTTGTGAAATAAATTATTTTTCATTTATCATCATTAGTCATTACCACGAATAATATAAATATATTAATTAGACTGCTGAATCGGATCAATGATGAATTTGCCTTTCATTCTTAAGAATCTATGACCATCTTACGGATGCCTTGTGAACGCACCATAAAAGTGTATCCCTCGGGCAGCATAAAATTTTACACTTTACATGGACCACGTGGACGCAGCATAAAAAAGACATGCTCCTTACCAGTGTTTTATTTGGATTTAGTTCGTTGGGCGCATTAATCAGCAGGATAGAAACAATGTTGAATTATTAAATATGAAAACTCGATGAAGCAGTGGCTAGTTGCCCTTATGTTAAACTCCTTGTTTCCCGCAATCAATGTCATCCATGTAATGAAAAACAATATTAACAATCATGCTTATCCTAATTAGCAAACTACAATAGTAGAATGGAAAGTCAGGCAAAAGACTAGTGGTATTTCAACTGAATAAGAACTACAACCAACAAAATAAGGCAAACTTACCTATTGTTCCATCCGCATTAATACATACACAACCAACAAAATGAAGCGAAGTTGCCTATTGTTCCATTTGCATTTATACAAACGCAACCAACAAAAATGAAGCCAAGTTACCTATTGCTTATATGCACTGTCTTCTTGCCTGAAACAGTTGATGAGGATGGGTTTCCCTGCCGCGTGTCTTAGCCAAATCTTCCACTGCCACTTTGATAACACCTTTACGGACACCTATATCAGTTGCGTATCTGCTGAAACAGTACGTCCCTACAGAAACAGTTGCTGCAGTAACAGGGTTTGTAATCAGCGGTATCATGCAAGAAGCAACACTAGCAGCACCTAATGCAGAAGCTTGACCACTCATGGAGCTCCTGTGAAGCTTGTTCTTATCAACAAGACCCGTTTTGCAGTACAAAGCAAAATCCTCGCAGTTGTTGAAGCATACGTCATACTTGCCGAACCCATGCTGGAGAAGATATGTAGCTCGATGGATAACTGTCTCTGGTGAGTCAGATATCGCAGTTGTGCAACCACCTCTTATTTTGGCAAGGAAAACCCATGTACTTTCACCATAATTGTAGCGATAAAGGGATCCGGATTGAAGGAAACAGTTAAGGCATGAGATGACAACATCACTATTTGGTTGCCGGGCTCCACATTCAGGGTATCCTAAGCAAGAAGACACAGATCGTGTCATTGAAGACGCAGATCTTGACATTGAAGATTCACATCTTGACGTTGAATACACAGATCTCGACATTGAAGAGTTACATCTTGACACCGAAGACACAGATCTTGACATTGAAGAGTCAGATCTTGACATTGAAGAAACAGATCTTGACATTGAATAATCTGAACTGGTAGAGAACCTGCTAGTACTCAAATTTGGGTCCTCTTCGGGACTAAAGTGAATCACCTTGCTTCCTCCAACGATGATACCTACATTGTTCTAGCTTCATTACATATAAGTTTGATTACATTGTGAAAATAAAAATGAGACCCTTCTTTACTCAAAAGAATCTTCATAACACTTCGTTTGCTCCTATTAGTAAACTACTAGATTCTAAGCTAATACCAAAAATAAAAAAAAGAACTCTAAACCCAAGAATCAATAACCAATTCTACATTGTGTAAAGAATAGTAAACAATGTCAGGTTAAAACTATTTTGGTGGTTCTATAAAATTAGAGTTTTCTTTTTTGAAAATAAAAATAAAAATTGTTATAGTTTTCTCTTCCGAACCATGCATTTCAATACCTATTTTGTTGGAGGAAGCAAACTTATGTGCAATGAAGCTAGCACCATGACTACGACTAGTCAATCCAGCTACACTAAAATATCTAACCGATGGTTAGATACACCTAATTATGTAAAATCCTAACATAAACACATGCAACATCCCCATCGATTCCTAAAAATGTAAGATTTCGCAACCTAGAGTTACGGAAAACAGTTGTGAAAACAACGAAACGAAGTCAAAATCGAAGTACTAAACAAAAAGAACATAAATGAAACTACTAATATGCATGCGAAGCAGAGAGAAAGAGAGAGAGAGCGCAACCATGGTGAGAATAGGTGTAGAGAGATCGATAAGTGTAGATGTGATCTCCAGGTTTGAGTTCATCTCTGCCAACCTTGTTCGTGAGTAGACCCATCCCCTCTATAACCCTCCCTGTCTCTATGCTTCAGCTTTGGCTACGGATACTGAGAAGACTGAGAGTACTTAACTCGGAAGTGGAAGAGGGAAAACCAAAAGTCTTTATTTTGAATTAATGGTATAGTTAATCGCGTGTCAAGACAAAACACATTGCATTGAACTACGTGTAATCTGTGTATAATCTTGAGCAAGTGAGTCACCACCAGTTTCATCCGACTCTAATATTATTATAGTGTTACATCCAAGTATATAAAGGGATAGAGAATAGAAAAGTAAGAGGAAAATAAAAAAATTACTTTCAATATCATCTATATTCTTCAGTATATTTCTTTTATTTATATAATTTCTTTCACTTTTTTATTATTTCATATCTAAAAGTAGATAATTATTTTGCCTAAAATTTAATAATTTAAAGCATATATAAGACTATTGAAAACATAAATTATATAAATACAAAAAATATATATAAAAAAGTTCGAACTTGAATTCTAAGATCATAAATACATAAATACATGAAAGACACTTCCGAAAATATACAAAAATAAACACTTCGAAAAAAATAAACAATTACAACTTGAAACATCAGGAAAAAAAATATTTTGTAGTGAATTAAATGAACATTAAAATTTTACATAATTATAAAAAGCAACGAAAAATAAAAATAAGAGAAAAGTACGAGTAAATACCTTCTCAACTATGTAATTATCCAGTGGTACCCGCTTTTTGGATAGTGTCACTTGGTACCTCGAATTGAAATTTGGATAAAAATACCCCGACCAAATATACGCGCTGGTAAAAAAAACGCGCTGGTACAATTCTCATGATAGGATGCAACTGTCAGGATTTCTGAACGATTCTCATGATAAGATGCGAATTGCTTGCAACTCTCGGGATTTCTGAACGATTCTCATGATAAGATGTGAATTGCTTGCAACTCTCAGGATTTCTGAACGATTCTCATGATAAGATGCGAATTACTTGCAACTCTCAAGATTTTTGAACGATTCTCATGATAAGATGCGAATTGTTTGCAACTCTGTGTTTCCTGAACAATTCTCATGATATGATGCGAATTGTTTGCAACTCTCGAGATTTTCTGAACAATTCTCATGATATGATGCGAATTGTTTGCAACTCTGGGTTTCCTGAACAAGTCTCATGATATGATGCGAATTGTTTGCAATTCTCAGGATTTCCTCAACAATTCTTATGATATGATGCGAATTGTTACTCGTGAAATTTTATTTTAAAAAAAATCAAAAAATATCATCAATGGATCTAGTTTTGTTCATTTTTTAAAAACAAAAAGTGATGGTACTTTCATTTTTTTTTGAGCTCCGGTTCGAAAAATACGAATCTTTTAAAAATAAAATAAAAAGAAAAAGTAGGAAAAATAAATTTTGGTTACGTGGTTCTTCATGAGTGGTGAGAGTAGTTAGGGTATTAAAATAAAGTTATGTACTATGTGATAATTAGGTAGTTGAGTTGGGTATTAAGTGACAATTGATCAAACCTCCGATATTAGATGACAATAAAATAGTTTAGTAGGTACCTTAGAGGTAATTTCCCTAAAAATAATTACCTTCTGCATTCAAAAACCCAAAATCTTTCCAAAAAATTATAAACATCTAGATAGCACCATAAACAAAATTATTGTTGGTTAAATGAGAAAAATTCCAACTTATTTATCTACTAAAAGTTTAATCATAATTTTCAATAATATAAGAAAATAGGGGTATGAAATTAAACACTATTATTTCGGTTTTAATCATAAACTTTTCCACCATTAACTATTACCATCAATGCAATAAATATGATATGTCTAAAAAGTAAACGAAAATTATCCAAAAAATATATCTTCAAATAGTATATTTTTTAAATCGTCAACTTCTTGAAACAGCATTTTCGGCAAAGAAATACTGACAATATTTTGTAAAAGAAATACCGACAATTATTTCATCTTTTTTCTTTTAAGACATAAGAACCATTGAAAGACATCTGAAATTTAAATTGACTCTTATTAATCTGAAATTAAATAAGATTGATGTCTCAATTTTAGAATTTTATAAGCGTTATTTGATTATAATTTGGTGGTTCGCGTTCTATAACAGCATAAAGTATCGCGTCGGATTAAGTACCAACATACATTAGGCATCTATTCAAAAGTGTCTTGTTATCTTATAACAAAACTTCGCATCAAATTGAAAAAAAATTAGGCACCTGCGGTAGATTGGATCGCCAAACAAACCCTTAAAGATAGAACCTTTATGAATTTCAATCCATATATGTGGAGTTATCGTATTGTTGGAGAGCCTTGGTTTTGGGTATTTAAGATCAAATCCATATATGTGGAGTCAAGCATAATCAAAATCTTCCCCCAATTTGATGGGTCTTGTAACAAAGATTCTCTCTTTATTAGTATTCTACTTCAATTCAATCGGTTTCATAAAATAATGTTTATGGTGGTTCATCTCCAATTCGGTTTTATTGTCCTTTCATGGCGCTTGGTTAAATTTTTGGGTTCAATTGTAATCACTCCTCTTAAATCCTACTTTTTTTATTAGGTCGTTGTATTTTTAAAAGTTATCAATAAAGCAATGAAAGTTAATAAACAAAAAGGAATTTTATTACAATTAAAAAATGTCTATTTAGGGATATCTTCTTAAGTTTTAATCTAATAAAATATCAAAATGAAAAAAAAATAGTCAAATATACAACTATTTTTATTTTTGAAATTTTTAGCTTCTAAAATTTCATATGGTTGAAACTCTATTTCAATTTCATTTATATATATTTTTCAAAGGAAATTCATGAGTGACATTTTCTTAGAATTATATTTTCATATTTTCGCAACCAAATTACATGTAATTCTGCAACTCAAACGTATTTGTTTATTAGCAACCAGATTACACGTAATTCCGCAACTAGAACGTTGTTGTTATTTTCATCTTTATTTTGCATCCGGATTGCATGTATTTTCAAAATTAGAATACAATTCATTTTTTTCACAAAAAAAAAGTTTTCCATCACAAAAATGTACATCTTTTTGGAACTACAAAAAATGTTAGTTGTTTTACACCAAGTTAATACTTATTTTCATAAAACAAGTTTGTATTTTATATTTTCACACAACCATACTTATTTACCAACTAAAGTCCTATTTTCATAACTATTCTAGACTTATTTTCTAACTAAAAAAGATCATGGATTTAGTTTTGTTCATCGTAAAAAAATAAAAAATAAATAAATATGAATTTAATTGATCTAATTTTATTTGTCTTAAAAAAACTAATAGTATATTTGGAGTTATGGTAAAAATAAATATGAATTTAATGGATCTAATTTTATTTGTCTTAAAAAACCAATAGTATATTTGGAGTTATGGTTTGAAAGATATGACATTTTAAAAAATAAAAAAGAGAAAAGAGAAAAGAGAAAACAATTAGAGGTATTTTGGACTACCAAATGGTTATATGTAAATACTAATTTAGAACTGTATGGTTATCCTGCTCATATATAAAATTCATAACTCATAATACTTACCAAATAAACTTATAATTAAAAAACCTATAAACTTAATGATAGTTAATAACAACAAAAAATTTGAATCATAACTGAATAAATAAATAAATATATATTAGTAAGCACAACAATTACTTCAAGTGGGTACTTTCAAATTAAAAAGAAAAAAAAATTAATTAAAAGGCAAAGATTTTAAAAGAAAACAAACTCACTGGTCTAATTTTGTTACCTTAGATGAAACCCCAGAAATATAATCCTAATACGGAGAGAGAAAAGTACAACCGAAAATTCATACCTACCGTCGTTTAAAAAACATGCAATAAAGAAGTTATCGTCTAACAACTTTGATTTTTTTTCTAGTTTCTAATTATCGACAAAATTGTTTATAATTCATCAATTTTTGTTAATTTTGAAGAGTTTGAATTTGATTTTAAACATCTCTCACAAATTCATACAAATATTTTGAAAATATAAAAACTCAAATCTAAAAATAACTCTATTATTATTCTCTCTAAAAAAATCTTGGGTCTAGTCTCACAAAAACATCGTATTTTTCTTTCACTTCACAACTTTAAAAAAAATATTTGTTTAAATAGTAGATTTTAATTTGTTAAACTAAAAAAAATTACTTATTACAAACATAGAAAAACACCACATATTTTTTAATATATTATATTAAAAGTTAACTTAAATTTCTAAACCATGTCCAAAATATTTTTAATTTAGTAAATTAAAGTTTAAAATGGGCACGTGTTAGACGTTAACTACACATCTAAATCACGTCAAAAGCTAATATGGAGTAATATATAATCTTTATATAACATAAATGAATAAATAAAAAATTAAAGTAGTATGATAGACCATTTTAAGGCAGTAGATAGTTTCAGAATAAGGCTTACTAATGTTTTAAGCGGATTATTGTGTATAAATGAATGTGTTTTTATAGAAGATATTGTATGTAAAAGATGGAGTTTAGAAGAAGAATATGAACATTTTTAGACTAGAATGTATCTCAATGGATAACATTTTACAGGTGCGATCATGTAAGCATCCTCTGTAGTTTTAGTAAGTATAAAATACAAGATATTTTATTCAGATTTCATATATAGAATAATCATCTAGCTCTTTTTTATCTACAAGTGTAGTTTAATTTATAGGAGTTATTTTGCATAACTAACATAATAAAGGAAGACACAACTCTCGTGAAAATTAATCTAGATTAGTTGCTTCAACTGACAAAGAAATTAGTCTTATTATAAATATTATATTATATTATTAAATTGACTAAACATAACTATCTTTTTTAATTTAATCTTAATTAGTCGAATCTTTGATAGAATAAGGTACGGCTAAGTTACAATATGACAATATTACATGCTCGGTTTTGGCTGGATTATGATTTGATTTCATCGTTAGCTTGAGATCGCATATAGAATTTAGTTGAGCCCTTTATTAGCTCGGGTTTGACGATGATAATTTTTGCCTTCATCAAAGGTACTCTACCAAATAAAATTGTATTAACTGCATGTTGACCAATTTATTAATATTAACTTACGATAAAGGAATTATGTAATGCGGTATGACAAATTATTAAGAACAACAACCACGTTACTTGGTTTAAAATTTCTCCAACCACTTGTTACATACACGAAGCAACGTCTGCTCTACTTCTTTGAACGAGTGAGATCTGTGAGCATTTTTACAACCAATGTATCAAAGATATTAATACAAGTTTTCTTTCTAAACTTAAATATTGGCCACTGATAATAGTAGATCCATTGCAAACATGAGCTTTATGCAATTCACAATCATTACCACCGTAAAAAGTAATCTTCAAATGTTTGGTAATAATTGAATCTGATACATCCTTGTCAATCGGAAGAAGTTGCACAGTACCGGATGCAAGGATAGACATATTTCAACATCCAATACATTAAAAAAAACTTATGCTTCATCATTCTAACAATCCTATAGCGTTTCCCCTTGATAGATAATTTGATTCCACCAAATCTGGAATAAGATACTTTGAGAAAAAATTGTGATAGATTGGTGAGTAATATCACATGATTCGTGTACTACCTCCACATGCAAGAGACCCTCTATATCCATACAGATCACCCCCTCTAGAGCATATCACCTACAGGAATATCACACGTAGTAATAACCATCAATATATTCAAATGAATATGAAAGCCACTTTCCTAATATAGTTTCTCAGACTGAGATGACCAGTCTTTCATCACCATGCGTAAATCCTCTCATGGATATGATAGTGCTTGTAGCATGATGTATTGACGTGATATATTGCGGAAGAATACGAAAGGAATTTTTCATTGTGTATTCTTCCAAAAATGTTGGTTTAAGTCTCAGTACATAAAAATAAAAGTCCATAAAAATAAAGGAATTAATATTACACTAAAAAATATATTTTTCTTATTTAGACGTAATAGCCCGCATCGTGACAGTTCAAAAGAAGGGTTATATCAATGGTTGGAAACATTCGCCTACCGATATTGGTTTTGATAACTTAACCATTAATTATGTGCAAACACCACGGGTCACATGCCCCTTACGTGGTCGTCAATTAAATTGTGACTATGTATATTTCTCTAGACGACTAGCTATACAAGGAAATCTTTAATGATTCATCGAGCAATATACTTGTAATCATATTCAGGGTCATAGTTTTCTCCCGATAATGGCTAAGATCAGGCATAAGTAGGATCATGATTCCCTCTTGGTAATGTCTACGGGTTCGGGTAGACTCTCGTAGAATAAGAGTCGTGATTCATTTCTATTAACCCCTACAAGCTCGAGTACATTCAAGGTCATGACATCCTACTGATTTTGCCTAGGGGTTCGGAAAACCTATAGGATTTGAATCTTTATATGTTTCTTTATGTAGGTTTTGCATATACGTATGGTCTCATTATCCTTTTATGATTTTTTCACAAGTCTGGGGAACTATATGGAGACATTTTTCTCTTGACTTTAACTATCGTCTCTAGTTTCTCCTTATGTTCTAGTAAGACATATTTTCCTTATATCTAGTTTTTATAGTCAAAATTACTCATATTTTATTTACCTAAAGTACTATAAAGGTTACAGACTTATGAAGAATTGACAACAACCAACCGAATATTTTCACTTTGGAAAAGCGTCCAACGAAATCTAGCAACCTGTTACATGTTAGTTGTACTCTTTTCTCTTTGGAAAAATAGAGTTTGTTTCCTCAATGGTGGGTTGGCAGACGAATAGTTTTTAATGAGGCATGAACATGGTCCGCATGAACTAATCTATGTTGATAGAGGAAAGTTTATCTAGAGTAAATTGGGCTCATCAGCGGGTGATAGCAGCACGACACGTGTGAACCAATCAACTAAAAGGATATTCAAAATAATGACTCGACCCAAAAAAATCAACGAGAAATAGTAACTTCACATCATGAGCTAAGGGGGCTCAGCTAACTAAAGTATCTAATGCCTACTCACATATCTCACACACTTGGGCTTGAAAAATTCAAATCACGCAAGACGACAACAAATCACTCATTTTACTTTAACTTCTCCTTCATGTTATCTTGCAATGATTATGGGGTATACTGATACATGTTAGATTTGTACAATGCATGAACCTGAGCATTTGTAGAGCTCGTCATGTAACTCCTCGAGCCTTAGAATTATAAAGGAACTCAGAAAAGTACATTTGTATGTACTATGACTGAGCCTTGATTTATAAATGGCTTGGGAACGAGCTTGGGCAACAAAACATTGTAACCGCCAGTCTACATGTGATTTTATGACCATATATTTATTGAATAAATGTATATTATAACAAAAGTTATGAATATATTATGATCTATAGATAAAATCCACATGAGGACCTCAGGATGCTTGCATGATTATGCCCATAGTTAATATTATTCACTTAGATACAATATAGTATAAAATTATTCATATTATGTCTCCCATATACTATATCCTCTACAAACACTATCTTCTACAAACACTTCTATTTTTATATAAAAATTAGGTTAAAACGTTAGTAATCCTTTTCCAAAATATAATCCATTAGCCCGGACAAAATCCAAGCACATCAATCATCAAATATGATTTGAGAGTAAAGGGCTTGGTAAAAGAGGGTGGAAGTCGGCTTTTTGTATAGAAACTCGAGATTTTCAGCATGCCTCAATCTAGAGGTCTTGGTCATTTCGTACAATGAATCTTCTCTAACAATAATATCTACAATAAGTCTGTTAGGATCGAGGTCGAGATATTTATTGTAAAGAATAGAAAATTTATTAGAGTGGTCAATGACCAATATGATTCGCTCTTTATTTTAGACCACTGCACGAGCATCGATTCTAAGTGCTCTGGATATCGCTTCGAGCTACTTTGGTTCAAAGATAAAGTACATTTGGTCAAGAGAAAACCGAGCATTGAAAAATTAAAAAAAAATCATCAGTTAAACTCTTAACTTCTTGCTTCAAAATACAACCACTAATCAAATTCCCGATACCATTGTGATATTTGCATAATTAATATTTATATTTTCCCTAGATCTTATTATGGTTAAGGATCCAGGCTGCACAACACCTTTTTTTTCTCATATATCATTTCAATACTTTCAGTTACCTCAGTAAAATTGTAATGACATATTCATTTGTTTCTTTGGTCGTCTTGGCCTCTGCATATAGGATCAAACTGGTCAAGGGTAGTGTGGCTTTGTTTTTTGCTTGACCAAAGTATGTGAATGTCTTAGATGAGGTGAAGGTAGAGGATAATTAATTTAGTTTTGTATGGAGAAAGACTTGATAGCCTTAACCTCATTGTTTCTTCAACTTTAAACTGAGACTCAACTTGGGCCAAAAGTGTCCCGAAGGTTAAACCTTTCTTTTTCATAATAGTTTTACCAATAGTCCTGAGAGGATTTCATATCAAGGAGAACCATAAGTGATAGCATCATGACAATCCTTTAGGCTATTCTTTGTCTTAACAAAACGTCGCGTATATTTTAAACTTTTACTAGGCCCTTGCTTGCAATTCACTATGTAATCATCATCACCCTTGATTTTTTTTACTCATAAGAATTTGGTCCCTAAACAAATTCCATAAAGCGTCAAAGCTTCGGATAGAACCCAGAGGTAGCCAGTTGAACTAAATCACGGTACATTAGTCTATCATCTCCACCAAATCTTAACATCACGTTTTCGAATTACTTAATATAATGCTTTGGATCGTCCGAGTCATCATACTTGTCCATTTTATATTGATAAAAATTTGGTGGCAACTCACCAGATTAGATCTTAAGATCCAGTGATGACCTAATTAAGTTATACTTTTGACTATAAGAAATTTCATATGTCCTATCATTCCAACTTGGGTATTGATTTGTTCCTAAAACACCTCTATGTTTTGAAAGAAATTGTTAAAGTAAGGATAAGGCCAATAAATAACAAAGGGATCATTACTAAAGTAATGGTACAAACAGTCTGGACTAAATAAACTTCCTCTTAAGAGAATTGGTTCGAACGGTGTCTAGCTCCCCTGTGGGGGCATAGCTTCGATAGTCGCTCTTAGATCTCAGAAGTTATCAATGTCCAGTGTGAGTATTGATTTGTTGATTTTGTAATCTTTTGGAGGACAATAACGACACGTCGCTCGATACTCTCTCATAAGAGACCTATGGCTTCCACCTAGGCGGAAGGGTTGTAGAGATTTTGAATCTCTACCGTCTCCCATAATGAGTTGTATGGTTTATAAAGCCCATAAATACGTTAAAAGGCAAATATAATCACTCATGTATACCAACTGTCGCACTACAGTGTTAGTGTTATGTGTTTATTTTTTATTAAATGAGTTATTCATATTTTACTTTTGTATTAAATGGATCATCAAATTTAGTCACAGTTACAATAAGGTATACTACGATCATATATTACATTAAACATGTCTTCGTGTTCTAAAATAATTGCATTTTTAGTCTAAATAAGCAGTTCCTATTTAAATATGAGCACCTATTTAACACAAATATGAATATAAAAAATGGAAATTACACCTAAGGTACCTACTCAAATATTTTATTGTCATCTAGTACCCAAAGTTTGATCAATTATCTCTTAATACCCATCTCAACTACCTAATTACCACATAGTACCTAACATTATTTTAATACCCTAACTACCAACACCATTCATGAACAACCACGTAACCAAAATTTATATTTCCTACTTTTTATTTTATTTTTTTTAAAAGATCTGTGTCTTTCAAACCGGAGCTCGAAAAAAATAAATGAAAGCACCATCGCTTTTGTTTTTTAAAAATGAACAAAACTAGATCCATTGATGATATTTTTTAAAAATAAAATTGTTCAGGAAACCCAGAGTTGCGTACAATTCGCATCATATCATGAGAATTGTTCATGAAACCCAGAGTTGCGTACAATTCGCATCATATCATGAGAATTGTTCAGGAAATCCTGAGAGTTGCAAAGTTCATGAAACCCAAAGTTGCAAACAATTCGCATCATATCATGAGAATTATTCAGGAAATCCTGAGAGTCGCAAACACTCGCATCATATCATTACAACTGCAAACACCTCGAAGTACCAGCGGATATATTTGGTCGGGGGTATTTTTGTCCAAATTTCAATTCGAGATACCAAGTTACAATATAAAAAAACGGGTACCACTGGATAATTAGTTAGTTAAGAAGGTATTTATTGACACTTTTCTCTATAAAAAAATCATATTGAGATTTTGACCTGGAGAAAAACTAATATTAAACCTAATTTAAATGTTAAATCAATATACCTCAATTATCCTATATAAAACCGGATCTTACGACATAATAAAACTACCTGCTGCGTAGGCCGAAAAGGAAAGGATGAATCTCTCTTCCACAGATCCTCCGTCCATACAAATCGCGTCTGTTTGTGTCTTTTAGTGGTTTGTTCGCTCTCATCTTTACCCAAAGAAGTCTAGCATCAATACGAAAAGTCGGTCTTTATGAAGAATATTTCATACCAACCATTTTCTGTTTTCAACTACGAACCATAAAATATACTTATGTTTAACGTAGTAAAAACGAATAAAAAGGATATGATTACTGCACAAGAACTAAAGGATCAGTGGAATATTATTATGGACATAATACAGTTCAAATTAATTATGAACTTAATTAGTTTATCGAACCTAATTGTAGCGTTTATCCTTCTGGTAGGAAGATTTAGTACCAAGATTGTTGTTAATGCATTTACGAGACCACAAAATGTTAATTTTGTCTTAGACTAATAAGCGTCCGTGAATATAAGCGGCTCTTACTCACCCAAAGTGAACACTTGCATGAACCTGAGCTCTGTATCTTCAGGTATTCCGAAAGAAAAGAATTGATACTACAATAAAGAACCTTAATAAATTACCAAATATCGATTTCTTTTGAAGTGAAGAACTTCAACCTAAAACAGATGCCTAACCGGCTTGCTTCTGTTTCTGAAGATGTTAAACCACAGCACATGTCCTTTTCCTCAACGTTATTCAACTGGCCAGTCTTGTGTAGAATTCAGGTCTCACAACCAGTGGCGTAGCCAGGATCGGAACACCGTGGTGTCCTGGACTTTATTATTGAAGAAGTATATATATATATATATATATATATATATATCAAAATAAATTATAGTAACAAATGGTTTATATTCAAATTTCAAATATTGAATTGTCGGTGTCATGACATAATATATGTTACATAAATAACTAAAATGTAATTAGGCAAAACTAAAATCAAAACATAAATCTAAGTTAATTCTACTTCTACTTTCCTCTTACTCATAGTTTGAAAATGTTGAAGGATGGTTGTGTTACTAATCGTGGTAAATACATATTTTTCCACAAATGTTACCAGACAATCATTAAACCATGGATCACTCATTATATTAAAAAAATATTATCTATATTAAACTAATATATAGGATATATTAGGTATATGATAAAATCTTTAAAATTTTTTTGATAATATATAGAATAAGAATAAACGGGTAGGATAAGATCTTTAAAAAGAAAATATAATATATAGGATAAGAATAAAAGGGTAGGATAAGATCTTTAAAAAGAAAATATATTAATAATATATAGGATAAGAATAAACGGATATACAAATGAGAAAATATAGGAAAAATAGGTGGGTTTAAAAAGAAAATATATAGGATAAAAATAAAAAAAATGAGAAAATATAGGGTAGGTTTAAAAAGAAAATATATAGGATAAAAATAAAAGAAAAATGAGAAAAAAAATGAGAAAATATAGGATGAGTTTAAAAAGAAAATATATAGATAAGAATAAAAACGAAAATATATAGATAACAATAGAAAAAGAAGAGAAAATATATAAGATAAAAAAAAAATACTCTACCTAGGTATCGAAATTTGATTTTTTAGCGATACGAAAACATCTACTTTAGGAATTGGATGGGTTCCTAGGACCCCACAGGCACCCACCCAGCTCCGCCTGTGCTCACAACCCGCAACAAAGTCAATGTCAACAATAACAATAAGGTTTCAGATTACAAGGGTCACATATTATAGTCATCCACTGGTTCACTAACTAATAACTAGTGTTACAAGTCAAGCATAAATCAGTTGTGTGCCAAGCTTTACGGAAAGAACGTAAACAAACCAAGCAAGTAACAAGTGTCTGAAATTCTTACCTAGTGACATCAAATCTTATGTCTATGTATGATATCATAACTAGCAAGAGCTTTATTTGTTCCTTGGCCATAGCTCGTAGACTTTCCAGTGGTGAGGATAAAATATGCAAAATCTGCTGTTTAAGAGAATCGATTACACAGTAAAATTGAAAGCTAACCATCGCTGACTTGCATATCAGTTGGACGATAATTTTGGATCAACATTTACATGTACACAACCAGCAAAATAAAGAAAAATTACCTAATTCTGTGAAAGTTCACAGGTTTGTAATGAAAAAGGTTATCTATCCGGATTGGTTATATGCCCTAAATTGTTGGCCTTCATGAATCACTTAATGATGATTGGTTTCCCATCCATAGTTCAGAGCCAAATCTTCAACTGGCACTTTAATAACATCAGTACGAACACCAATATCAGTTGCGTACCTACCCATATAGTACATTCCTGTTGAAATAGTTGCCGCGGCAACCTGGCTTGAAATCAACAGCTTCACGGAAATAGAAACTATAGCAGCAAGTGGAGCAGCAACTACCGAAGAAGCTTGACCACTCCCACCACCTCCTTGATTGTCGGTTACAAGAAGACCGGTTTTGCAATAGATAGCAAAATCCTCACAGTTGTTCCGGAACATGTGATAATTGCCGAATCCGTTCTGCAGAAGGTACATAGCTCGATGGATAATATTCACTGGTGAGTCAGATACCGCAGTTGTGGAAGTACCACCCCTTTTGGCAAGGAAAAGTGATGCACGTTCACCGTAACTGAAGCGATAAAGGGATCCACCTCGAAGGAAACAATCTAGGCACGAGAGGACAACATTACTATTTGGTTGCCGGAATCCACAGTCGGGGTATGCTAAGCAAGAAGCTACTGATCTTGAATTTGAATCATGTGAACTGGAGAAGAACGCGCTAGTACTCGAATTTGGGTTTTGTTCCGGACTAAAGTGAACCACCTTGCTTCCTCGAACGTAGATACCTGCATTGTTCTAACTAGTTACATATTTAGCTAACACCATTCACAGATAAATAATGCTACAGCTAAGGATGATAACAAAATACAAGTGAGCTAACAAATGAAAACGAGGGTTTGTGCCGAGTAAGACCCATCAAAGTTAATTCGGCAATTGGTCTTGCAGCCTCTCGTTACTCACAAGTATCTTCACAACAGTCCTATAGTAACCTACAAGATACTAAGCTAATAACAAAAAGAAAAAGCTCTGAAAGCAAGAATCGATAACTAAACGTACATTGTGACATAAACCTAATTGGGTAAATCCTAGCAAGAATCAAAATCGCAGTACAAACAAAAAGAAGAAAGAGCAATGAAATTAAGAATGTACATTGTGAAAGAGAAGAGAGGTTAACCATGATGAGAATAGGTGAAGAGAGATCGATAAGTGTAGATGTGATCTCCAGGATTGATTTCATCTCTGCCAATCTTGTGTGACAGCAGACCCATCTTTCTCTCTATCTTCGTCAGATTCCGCTACTGTGATTATTTGACTCCGAAGTGCACTAAAAGTAGATACTAAAAGCCCATTGCTAAAGAAAAAGAGTTCTAACAAGTGGTAAACATATTCAATGACAACCAAAAAACGGTCAAAATATGATCTTGAATAATAGCACTCGATTTTTGGGTGAATTACCAAAGTCCGAAGTTATGAATTAGGGAGGGCACCGGTAACCAAACGAATATTGTTTTGGGTATTACTATACATATTCAAATTGGTTTAAGTTTATCCAAAAAATTTGTTGATTTTTTTTATTTTTTTGAACGAAAATATTTTTAATGTTCCTTTTAATTACCGAATTGTCATTAAGTAAAAAAAAACACTGAGTATATCTCAAGTATATTGGTTATACGTAACCTATTTGGTTATCTATACCCAAACAAACACAACTCCTTACTAGATCAAACACCATATTGGTCTTATTTTTTGAAAATCTTCAAAATCAACTTTAAAATTCAAAGTATTCTCAATAACATTCAACCGATTGGCTTGCAAAATGGACCCTAAAGTGGTGCGTGCACATCTTGAAAAAGAAAAAAAAGTTTTTAACCCCTTTTTTTATCGTACCTAATTGCGAGTTGTGTTTTGTTGTTGTTAAACAGGAAACGGATGTTGCGCATGACTCTGACGAAGCTTTCGCTACCGACTACTGTCATGTGTTCTTCACCACTGAGTTCTATACACAAGAAGCATTGATTAAGTGGGTCACGAAGACCGGAAAACACCATAGTTTGGTTATCAACCTAAGTCGGCGCGATAAAGTACAGAGTAGAAAAAGTCTTAGGATATTTTTCCAGTGTGAGAGGTTGGGAAAGTATGTTCCAAAAATGGCCGAGAAAGACCGTAAACGAAACTCGACAGGAACCAAAAAAATTGGTTACCCATTTGAGCTTATCGGGTTAATGGTGGAACCGGATCAATGGAATTTAGAAGTGAAATGTGGGATTCACAACCACGAGAGTTCAAAATAGTTAGACGGTCATTCTTTCGCAGGCTGTTTGAAAGACGAGAAATAAAATATGTTGAACGAGCGACCTATATTGGAACAAACCCTAGAGATATACTAAATGGTGTTAAGAAGCTAAATGAAGATAATGTTTCTTGTATGCGTACTATCTACAATGCACGACAAAAAAGCCGGGTTTTGAAGAAGGCGGGTAGGTCACAACGATGGACAAGTCATTACGGATATATTTTTTGCGCATCCAGTTAGTGTTGACTTTTTGCGGATATTTCCAATAGTGTTGATCATGGATAGTACGTATAAAGTCATAAGATATGGTATGTTGTTGTTTGAGATAGTGGGTCTGGCATGTATTGGTTTGACGTACTATGCGGTTTTTGCTTTCATGTCCGGTGAGAAGTTAAACAACTTCAAATGGGTTTTGGAGTGTTTGAAGTTGTTGAGTTTTGTTCACGGGATCAAAAAACCGCGTGTGATTTTGACCAATAGAGATTTAGTGTTGATGAACGCCATGAAGTGGTATTCCCAGAGACAATGCATATGTTATGCCGCTGGAACATAAACCAAAATGTTCGGGTGCAAACAAGGAAGTATTTCCCTGAGAAAAATGATCATGTGAAGTTTGTTTGTGCTTGGAAGAATATTATGTATGCATCATCAGAGATTGAATTCGATCACGTCAGACGAGACATGATATTGGAGTATAAAGACTATCCTCTTGCAATTGAGTACACTGAAAAGTCGTGGTTTCATAAATACACGGACAAATTCGTTGTTTCGAAGACGAACAAGTACATGTATTTAGGACATTGCACGACTAACTGCATCGAGAGTGCTCATTCAAATTTAAACCGTTACCTACGTACAAGAAAATTAAACTTTGAATGCATTGTTCATTTCGCGTCACTTGTGAGATCTCACAACTGCAGCCAAAAGTTTGTACCTCTGCGCGGTGAACCACCTATAATGTCCAAAATACGTGAAATTGGGTTTGGATTCGTTGATACTAATCACTTATTCAATGTAAGTCATTTGAATCATACTTTTTATATTCAGTACGCTTGTATTAAACAAGATTTTGTTCTAATTCTTGTTTGATTTAACAGCTAGCAATCAAGCCTCTATGTCCTTGCGCACGTATACATCCTACATGGTATGCGTTGAAGAGTGGGGAGGCTTCAACTTGGGAGCTACCAATAGTTGGTCGTTGTAAAACATATACGGAGCTCGAAGGTAGAAAGCCGGTTTGTTCATTCCCAGAAGTAGCCGATCTTGATGAATTTGTTTAGTCGGTTTATGTTATTTGGTCGGTTTAAAACTGTTAAGTTCTTTATATACTCTTTCGTTATAACGTTTTTGTACTTCATTTCTTAGTGGTTTGTGTTTTAGTACTTTATTTTTATGTTGATGATAAATCAGTAAACTGTCTGACCAAGCATTACACAACTTATCATTTCATAACTTAAAATTAAACATAATTTAAATGATAATAACTTGTCAATGAAATAGTCGTTACATAGGATACAAAACGACGATACATAACTTGAGATTAAACATAGCTTTAGTCAAAGTCGTATCCTCGTTGTCGGTGAGGACACGCAGTCTTTCCTCCTTCAAGGTGATTTGAGCCTGAACATATTCTATTATTTCTTTAGATAAGTACCATGTTGTTATTAAACCAAAGGATTCAAATGCCTTATTTCTAATATTGGGTGGTTGGTTGAACACCAAAAGCATCGGTCCACTAGTTATACACCTATACCTAGTGGCTACATCTTCACGAATGCGAGATGGAGGCATTTGTGTAGACGTAGGCATGCGGCCGTACATGAAATACATCATACACAAAACGTCATAAAAAAAAACTCATCGGTATTATCATCCGGCCTAGTAAAATTCACATGTTTTGCATCCTTGATTAGATGAGCGTCGTCAAACACGCTTCACTCCATAAAGAAATAAATGAGGTTGATTACAGGAAGAAATTTGTGTGTTTGGTGTATCCAACTTAGACATCCTTATATAAAAAAGTAGAATTTTAGTTTGACGGGAATTATAGAGCGGGAAAGAAATTTAGCAGGAATTACAAGGTGGGAAGAGATTGATGACAAAAATATGTGCACCATAGGTACAACCTGTTGTGTACCTACAGTGCACAGAAGGGTGTACCGATGGTGCCTAGTCGACATCACCATCGGTTCTTTACCATGTGCATCGATGGTGCATAAATGGTGCACTATCGGTGCGTAAGGTGAGGCACAACCGGTCCCAATGATTGAGCACCAATGGCGCCTAGCACTGGTCAGTACAACGTGTACCGATCGGTGTATTCTACCATCGGTACATGGGGCTTTTCCCGATGGTACAGGCCCCATGTAGAGCTGGTACAATACACCATCGGTATGTCTTACGTTGTACCAATGGTGCACACTCATCTGTACCATGAGTACAAAGTGGTGTACATCATAGGTTCGCATGACTGCGTACCAATAGTGCATGGGTACTTGTACTTTTTTTTGTTTTTTTTTGGCAATATTTTATTCAGGGATTCTTTGTCAATAGTACTGATAGAACGTTTAATGTTACGTTTTTGTGAAGCAGCTTCTCTCACAGTTTTAAGATTGCATTTGTATATATATTATCGAGTAAAATTTGCAAGCGATCCAAAGAGTACAATTAAGCATAAAATTGATTGTTGTTTCAATACTTATAATTTGTCATTTGAAGTGGATGTGCATTGTTCCAATATGTATAATTTGGGTGAATTTATAGTGGATGCCAATAGTTGAATGTAATTAGTAAACATAAAGATGAAACGAAAAGACTAGTAAACATAAAGAAATAAAACAGTCATAGTACTAACATACAATAAAAGTTCCAAAGCGATAACAAACATAAACATGAAGACGAAGAAAGATCAACCTAGCATAGCCAAAACAAGTCCAATAATGAGGACAACTAGCCCAAGAAAATAGAGCTACAACCCTCGTTCTCTCCACTGAAGCGCAACCTCTAAATCTCGACGTATAGTCAATGTAACAACTGATCGAACGACCTCCAACAATATATCGTCTGTGGTACACGGGGGTGGACTAATCGTATGCCAACCATACTCAGCTAAGTACCTCCAATACGTGTTCGTCGCCAACTCTCTATAAGTATCGACGGTAACAGTCAACCGATCCTTTGGAAGTAAATGCTGACGCCAATCCATCCATGCACTCTCACGCCATGTGTCTCTAGCCAAATATCCTTTTTTTAACCCGGTGTGAGTACAAGTGGGAGTTCGGGTTCATCCTGAACCCGTCCAAACTAATGAATAACGTTATTGGGCATGCAACCCTCAACTGTGCTCATCATCCGCAAAGGATAACAAAATACAAAAAAAGTTAATATTATGATAAAACATACAACACAATCCGTAAAACCAAAAACAAATCTACAAACTAAACCTAAACCTCCATATAAAATACATTTCATAGTTTTAAAATTTGGATAAAAAAAATTAACATAATTTAAAAAAAAACAAGTTTTGAAGCTATGCACCATAGGTGCAACACCCATATACCTAGTGGCACATTCTCCTCTATCGCTCGGTACAAACCCAACGCACCGATGGGGATTCCTGGCGCACCCCACCGGTGACACTGGCGGGCATTTTCTAGCCGGAAATCGGCCTAGAAAATGGCCTCATAAACCTACCATAATTTCTAATTTCTCACCTAAATCTATCAAAATTCTACCCTAATTCTAGCAAAACTCAAAAACCTAACAAAATTCACAAAATTCAATCTTAAATATAATAACCTATAAATTTAAAATAGGGAAAACTTACTTTGTTGGTGGTGGATTTTTGTGCTTCACCATGACGGAGGAGGAGAAGGGGAGGAAGAGGTGGAGGTGTGGTGGTCCGCCGGAAAACTTAGAGAGAGGTGGGAGGTTTTGAGAGAAGTGAGGTTTAAGGTTGTAGAGTGAAGTGAGAGGAGTGAGGGAAGTGAGAGAGTGTTGTAGGAAAAAAGTGATGGGTGAAGGTTAGTAAACAAAAAGGGCTTATATACCCCTAAAAGGGTATTTTTGTCAAACATTGGGTAAACTTATACCACCGTTCGGTGAACTCAAAATTGGGTAAACTTAAACCACATTTGGGTATATATAGCTTGACCCTATTTTTCTCACATCTGAAGCCTTCGGTTCTCATATCAGTCTGCAGGTCACCACTTAAACTATAATTTATTTTTAAAAATAATAATAATAATAATATTAGACCAAAAATATATATAATAAACAAAGGTTGAAAAATTAAATTTAATATTTAAATATACAATAATATTTTTTTTAAAGTATTGTATTTAGTGATAATTAGTAAATATTTTGTTATGTTGTTTATCATTAATATATGGTTTCGGTATATGTTTGTATTTTTTTAATTTAAATAATAGTAATATTATTATTAGACTAGTTGATATCTTGAATAAAAAAATATTTATAAAAATTTAAAAATCAAATTTGGTATCTAAATATAGAGTAATATTTTTCAAAAAATATATTTTATATATTAGCAAATAATATATAGATTTGATATTACATATACTAATATTAATAAATTTATTTTAAAGTTTGTTAAATAGTATTAAATATTTGATTATTTTATATAATATTAATTTAACCGGTGTCCTTTGGGTATTATCCGGTGGTTGAGCTTCGGGTTGGGTACTCGTGAGAATTTTTTTTAACCCATAATCCATCGCAAACCCGGCGAGTAGTAATTTTTTGAAATCCACAACATATTTGTGGAAAAGAATTTAAACCCAAAATTCATCACATCAAGTCTGCTCAAGTCGGGTACCCGCAGGTTCGGAAAAAATTATCATTCCTAGTCTGAATCAACTATTCTATTAAAAACAATTTTTTTAGTTTTTTTTTTAAGTTTTATATTTTTTTAAAGTTTGTATATTTCAAATAGAAGTTTGAGAAAAAAATTGAAAGTATCATCAATTTTATTTTTTTAAACGAACAAAATTAGATCCACGAACAATACTTTTTGAATATTTATTTTATTAGACTCATTTAGACATGGCTCACACAACATTTTGTCTCAACTTGCATCTCGTACTTTGTTTTATCACTGATCTTGCATATCGTGTTTTGTTTTGCCCTGGTCTCACATCTCGCATCTCACACTTCATTTTGTTATAATCTCGCACTTAATTTTTACTTTGATCTCGCATTTAAGGTGAAAATAAAAATAAAATTTAACTATGGTCTCACATCTCGCATTACATGTAAGCCTCGTCTCGCACCTCGCACTTAGACAAAAAAATCAATTTTAACCCTGGCCTCCCACTTAAGGGACATACAAATTAAATTTAACCATAATCTCACACCTTTCATCTCGCATCTCACATTTCCTGTAAGTATGGTCTCGCACTTCCAATTTAGGAAAAAAATCAATTTTAACCATAGTCTCGCACTGAAAGAAAAAAAATTAACCTTTATATCGCATTTCGAATCTCACATTCTTGTAAGCCTAGTCTTGTACCTCGCACTTAGGAAAAAATTAATATTAACCCTTGTCTCGCACTTAATGAAAAAAAATCAAATTTAACCCTGGTTTCTCATCTCGTATCTCGCATCTCGCATTTCCTATAAGCATAGTTTTATCCCTCTCACTTAAGGAAAAAAATATAATTTAACATTTGTCTCACATCTCGTATTCTTAGTAAGTCTGATCTTACACCTCACACTTAGGGAAAAAATCTAATTTTAACACTGGTTTCACATCTTTATATTACATAATATATTTTTTACATCTCTTTATCACATCATGCGAGACCATAATATGTCTAAGTGCGAGATTCGGGACTATGGAGACATAGTGTGACCATCCTAAATGGTTCTAGCAAAAAAATATTAAAAACAATATCATTCATAGACTACCAAGGGGTTATCCGTACTTTATCAAAATTTGGGTTGTTATTGGTAAATAAGTTTAATATTTGGTGGTTATTGGTACATTACTCATTGTAAATTCAAATTTTGAAAATCTAATTAGGTTTTGTCAAATCTCATAAAGTGAAAAATCTATTGTTTTATTATTAGGTTATTTCTTTTTATATAAAAGAAATCGTAAATATCTAATATTTAAAAATATTGTATTTATTACAATTTTTTCTTATAATCTTTGGATAGTTACAACTTGTAACTCTCAAATGCTTATAAGTTTTTAAACGTTGAAGGTTATAAAAAAATCAATATTAATGTGTTGTTGTTTATTACGATATTTTAATACTTTTATTATTATTTATTCTTTTTATCCATTTTATAATTTATTAATTTTTTATGATTTAATCTTCGTTCGAACGATTCTTTGTGTTTTTCATTTGGACGCACTTTAAATGTTCAATGAATCAGATCACCATAAAAATTTCACCCTTATTAATAGCTCCATAGTTATTTATAAATAATTGAGGAATGACTATATTGTTGTGAATGAGTCGAATAGTGCCTTGACAGTGTACCGTGTTCGGAGGTACAGTTTTGTGTCTCTCATAGTGTCATTATGCCTTGACTGTGTACCGTGTTCGGCGGTACAGTTTTGTGTCATTGATAGTGAAGCTAAAATGGGTAATTTCATCTTTGGTCACATGTATACGAGCCCATTAGGACTATTATCTAGTAAGTCTATTTATTCCATATAAATATATTACTCGGACTACACAAAAAGACAATCTGAAATCTGTAACATTTTCTATCATAGTGAAACTCTTTTCTCTAGCGGCGCTCGTGGACGTAGACAATTGTCGAACCACGTTAAATCTTGTGTTCATTTATGTTTTTCCTTCACATATGTTCTGTGCTTAATCCATTCTGTGATAATTGCACAGAAATTTAATAACAAAATTGGTATAAGAGCCACGTGGTGAAATTAAGGCTTTTGCAATTAGGGTTTCACGATGGCATCTACAGCAACAAAATAAGGGATGTGGAAGACTAAACTGAAATATTCATTGGTACTGTAAGGGATGTGGAAGACTGTGCAGAATAAGTTACCAGAAGAAATGAAAGAAGAGAAGAAACAAGATCTTCAAGAAAGGGCTTTGTGCTGGATTTTATTGAGTGTGAAAGACAATGTGCTTCGCGAGATTAGTGGTGAGAAGATTGCTTCCTGCGCATGGAAGAAACTAGGAGATCTTTGCTCAGAGAAATCAGTAGTAAACCGATTATACTTGAAGAAGCGTTTGTATGATTTCAGATTGAAAGAAGGTATGTTCATAACAGTGCACTTAGATAATTTTAAATCAATTATAATGGACTTGGAGAACATAGATATCAATAGTAAGGATGAGGATCAAGATTTGTTTGTATTGAGATTGTTACCAGCTCCCTATAAAAACTTCGTAGATACCATTATGTATGGTAAGGGTAAGTTATTGCTAGCATATGTCAAAGGGGTACTGAAATCAAAGGAGATGGGATAGTTGCAACCAGACAATCAAGTTGAAGGGGAAGATCTTATGACTAGGGGAAGATCTAGAAGCAAAACGAGTTCTTTAAGAAGGAAGAACTGGAGGTCCAAGTCAAAGTAAAGCACTCAAACTGTTATGAATGCGGTGAGCAGGGTCATTATAGGAGAGATTGTCCGAAACTGAATGGTAAAAAGGGAAATCAAAAGGAAAATGCAGCCAACATTGTTGAAGGTGTGAACGATTCCGAAGATAGTGAAAAAAGTGGTAGAAGAGATGTATTGTCCGTGAGTTCAGACTTTGGTGAAAATTCTTGGGTACTCGATACTGGTGCTGCATATCACATGTGTCAGTTCAAGCAGTGGTTCGATACTTACAAGCCAATGGAGGAAACTGTCTATTTAGGGAACAATCATTCGTTGACTGTTGGTGGTATTGGTAACGTCAGAATCAGAATGTTTGACGGGGTTGTTAGAATCTTAACGTGCTGGTATGTTTTTGGGTTAAAGAGAAACCTGATTTCTCTTGGGACTCTAGACTCTCGGGGTTACAAGTACCGTGCAGAAGACGGTGTAATCAAAGAAACAAAAGGCTCAATGGTATGCGTTAAAGGCAGTTTGCAGAAGGGTCTTTACATTCTCCATGGGAGTGTTGTTCTGGGAGATACTGCAGTAACATCATGAGGGAGTAATAACTAAAGTAGTCAGGATAAAAATAAGTTGTCGCATTGGTATCTTGGTCACATGAGTGACAGAGGATTAGCTGTTTTGGGAAAGAGAGATTTGTTTAACGGGTATAAAGCAGAATCATTGGGATTTTGTGAGCACTGTGTGTTTGGTAAACAAACTAGAGTCAAATTCAGAAAATCGGCTATAAAAAAACTAAAGGGGCAGTAGACTACATTCACTCAGATCTTTAGGGTCCAAACAGAATTCCATCCAAGAGCGGAGCCAGATACTACATGAGTTTGATTGATGTTTATTCAGGGATGGTGTGGGTTTACTTTCTGAAAAAAGATGAGGCATATTCAAGCTTTGTCAAATGGAAGACGATGATTGAGAAGCAAATATGAAGAAAAATAAAACATATTAGGACAGATAATGGGTTAGAATATTGCAGTTGGGAGCTCAACGATTTTTGTGAAGTTGGGGGAATAGTGCAACATCGCACTTGTTCTAGAACACCACAACAGATTGGAGTCGCAGAAAGAATAAACAAAACACTTTGTGACAAGGCACGAAGTATGCTCTCGCATTCTAGTGTGGGAAAGGTTTTTTGGGCTGAAGCTATCAATACAGCTTGTTACTTGGTGAATCGGTCTCCATCAACGACTATTGATTGTAAAACTTTTTTTGATATTTGATCTGGATTGTCGGTTGATTATGAACATTAGAGGGTGTTCGGTTGTCCTCCGTATGCTCATGTGAGAGATGGTAAGCTTGAGCCGAGGGCAAAGAGGTGCATATTTCTAGGATATGCTACTGGAATGAAGGGATATATGTTATGGTGTACCTATCCAAAGTCTCCAGGTTTTCTCATCAGTAGGGACGTTACTTTTAATGAGTTTGCTTCGATAGAGAGTCAGAAAGAAGTAGGAAAATGGTCGAATCAGGATCGGTTGTGAGTAAATAGGTGAAGCTTGAAGTAGAATCAGTTCCTAGCATGTCCAATAATTCAAGTGGTTCTGAGGTGGATCTAGAATCAGGAGGTGAAGCGTCAGCATCGGAAAAGGTATGAGAATCCAGTTGCATATGCTCTGTCAGTTGCAGAAGAAGTTGAGATGCAGAAACATAGTAGCTACAGAGAAGCTATAGCGAGTTCAGAGGCAGATCGATGGATTGGTGCTATAGGGGAATAGATTGAATCTCTTCATAAGAATCAAACATGTAAGCTTGTTGACTTGCCTAAAGGACAGTAGGCAGTAAATTGGTGTTCAAGAAAAAGGAAGGTAATCCACGGGTTGAGGCATCTCAATTCAAAGCAAGACTGGTCGCTAAGGATTTTACTCAAAGGGAAGGAATCGACTTCAATGAAGTGTTTTCTCCAGTGGTGAAGCATAATTCGATTCGAGTTTTGTTAGCCATAGTATTTTTGGAAGATTTAGAGCTTGAGCAGTTGGATGTGAAGACTGCATTTCTATATGGTGAATTGGAGGAGCAAATCAACATGAGACAAACAAAGGGATTTATCGAACCTAATATGGAGGACAAATTTTATCTGCTGAAAAAGTCATTGTATGGTTTGAAACAGTCACCTAGGCAATGGTACAAATGTTTTGATACATTCATGGTGTCAAAAGGGTTCACGAGAAGTCCATATAATAGTTTTGTGTATCATCAAAAGATATCAGATGATTCTTATGTTTACTTGTTATTGTATATGGATGATATGCTTATTGCTGCTTGTAGTATGTCACACATTGTTCAGTTAGAGAAGAAGCTTAGTGCCAAGTTTGAGATGAAGAATCTGGGTAAAGCAAAGAAAATTCTTGGTATGAAGATTATCAGGAACAGAAGTTTAGGATCATTACACTTGTCTCAACGAAGCTATATTGAGAAAGTGTTACAACGATTCAACATGTTTGATGCTAAAGCAGTTATCATTCCATTTCTACTCATTTCAAGTTGTCTGTAGTAGGAGCGGCCAATGATGATGCTGAGTTGGAACAAATGTCGAAGGTTCCATATGCAAGTGCAGTTGGTAGTATCATGTATGCTATGGTATGCACACGTCCTGATATTTCACATGCGGTTAGTGTAGTTAGCAGGTACATGGATGTCATGGGAAATAACACTGGCAGACACTGAAATGGATACTTCGGTATCTTAAGAATACTGTGAACGTTGGTTCAACTTTCTACAAGACCGATATTGGTAAATCGATGAATGATGTTGTAGGATCATTGGTTGGTTTTGTTGATTATGATTTTACAGGTGATATGGATAAAAGAAGATCTCTGGCAAGATATGTATTTACTCAAGCTGGGAGTGCGATCAGTTGGAAAGCACAGTTGCAAGCTACTGTAACTTTGTCTACAACAGAGGCAGAGTACATGGCGGTAACAGAAGCAGTTAAAGAGGAAATATGGTTGCAAGGTTTGGTGGCATATTTGGGCTTAGATAGAACTACTACAAAAGTGTTTTGTAACAATCAAAGCGCCATATACCTTACATGGAACCAGATGTATCATGAGCATACAAAGCACATATATGTCAGGTATCATTTTATTCGTGATATAATATCAAAGGGAACTGTTGATGTGAAGAAAGTGTCTACACACGATAATCCAGCAGATATAATGACCAAGGCAGTATCAGTTTGAAAGTTTAGGGAGTGCCTAAACTGGATCGGTGTTCGCAGTATAGAGTGAATGCCTTAGGGGAATTTGGTGAGTCAAAAGAAGAGAAGTTTCTTTATTGATAGTGAAGAAAAAATATTCTCCTTAAGGGGAAGATTTGTTGTGAATGAGTCAAATAGTGCCTTGACAGTGTACCGTGTTCGGAGGTACAGTTTTGTGTCTCTCATAGTGTCATTATGCCTTGACTGTGTACCGTGTTCGGCGGTAAAGTTTTGTGTCATAGACAGTGAAGCTAAAATGGGTAATGTCATATTTGGTCTTATGTATACGAGCCCATTAGGACTATTATCTAGTAAGTCTATTTATTTCATATAAATAGATTACTAGGACTACACAAAAAGACAATCTGAAATCTGTAACCTTTTCTATCATAGTGAAAGTCTTTTCTCTGGCGGCGCCCGTGGACGTAGACAATTGTCGAACCACGTTAAATCCTGTGTTCATATAAGTTTTTCCTTCACATATGTTCTGTCTTGAGCCATTTTGTGATAATTTCATAGAAATTTAATAACATATATAATTGGTGATGATCATTTTGTTGTATTTGTTCATGAATGTCTTTCTAATCTTGTTAAGTGCCTATCGAAGTATGTACAATGATGCAGAATATCCAGTTTGGAAATATATCAAAATACATTGTAACCTCTCTTGTTTGGACTTTTAGTATTTAAATACATGTATAGATTGATTTTCCACTCTAGTCGAACTAACCTTAAAGACATATTTGTACATGAAGAAATAGTAGACTGCTAAAGTGATTTCGAGGCTACCTCAAAAATATTCTTCTTTGCGTCAATTTTTCTTTGGATTGCTTAAAATTACTTCGACTTAATTTCAAGTGATTTGGATTGCTTTTGGATATAAGACAATAGCCCCTCTAGTTCTTTCAAAACATGCAGGAAGGACTATTATTTTTTTTGGATAAAAATAGAGAAGCAATTCGTGTCATTAGTATTTGGTTGGTTGAGTAGCAATCATATTATTTGAAATATCTCGGTGTTCTTCTATATGGGGTTGAGTCGCATTCTAATCCTTTTTATAAGTATAAATGAATGACTACAAACCTTTTTTTTTATTTGTAGATGTTCAAAATTACTTGTGTTTTTTTGTACTTTGGGTGCTTGATACTAGTGGTGATTATTGGATGATTCGGACTATTTAAAATCATCCACTCATACTTATCATCGTTGTTGATTTGTACGAGGAATGTTTAAACTCCTTTAAATACAAATGACTACTTCTGAAATTATCCATGCATATATATATATATATATATATATATATATATATATTCCTTGTTGTTTGTAATTTTTGTTGTGTGTCAGAATCCAAATATTGTTGACTGAGGTTCATCACTCTTAACATGTTAAAGATTTGTGTTTATTAAAAAAATCTATTTCTCCAGCTCTATGAACATCATTGTCCAAATATATTTATTTTGTTAATATCCTCATTAGATAATTTTAATTAAAATTAAATTTCATCAAATTAGATAAAATAAAATAAAATATTGTTTTATCACTATATATTTAAAATTTTAAAATAAATTTTTTTGATTTAAATTTGAAAAAGGTTATAATTTTAAAATATCAAATAACATATATTTTAAAAACACAAAACCATATACTTGAAAATATACGTAAAAACAAATTTTACAATAAAATGTCCAAAATATTAATTTTTCATGTCTAATAAAATGATAAAATATTGTTATGTGGATTCATTTTTATCAAACATCACACTGTAAAACCCAAAAAAAAACTTAAAGCCTTATTTGTTTTATGTTTGATTGTTGAAAACTCATCCAATATGATATTTGAAGGATTTGGAAACACAAACATATCATCACATTTTTACTTAAATTAAATATTGGTTTGTTACTATACCTAAAATTTATGAATTCAATCAAAAGTATAAAGTTAAAAGTAATATTTTTTTTGTTTAATATGAGAGATTGATTGCATATTTCAAGTATGGTAATGTTATTGGATTGGAATCGTAGCATTTTGTTGCAAAAATAAATATATATCTTATAATATCATATTTATAAAAAACTCGAGTTTGATTTTCATCATAGTTACAAATATTAGTTACAATATTTTCAAAACTTACCTATATGTAAAGTTGGTTCCCATTATTTTGAAGAATAAAATTGTGCATCATTTTTTTGTTAGTTTGTGTGAAAGTTTTATCTATTTTGTCAAACAAAATCAATTACGATGTAGATTTAATATATCCAAATTGTTATAATTATAAGTCAAATTTATTATTTGTAATCAGCATTCAGTTTATTGGATCAACGGGTAATTAAGTGAGCCTCGTGAAATGTATAGTGTAGATATTAGTTGGACTAATATATGATCGTGATGATCCATCAATCTAACACAATAGATATTGGGTTCTAAGAGCTTAATAAGGTTATACTAGTCCAACCCAACTAATATGTGATTCTACATTTAAATCCACTGTTGCAATGCAACACTGGTATATTTTACCTTGAAGTACAGGTCACGTTCGTAAGGTAGCGTCATCATTTCCCTTACATTCAGCAAAAGTCTATAAGAGAGTTGTGATAATGGTAAATACCATAGTTCTGCATCTTTTTGTTCTTCTGTTTTTTGTACTTAAGGATTTTGTGGTATTCACTAACCTCTGCGTTGTTGCTATACTCTTTTCCAAATCAGGGAAATTAACCTCTTCCTCTTCTATCTCACTGATTTAATCTCAATGAGGCCACACATTATTATCTTCCACTGATTCTTTGGTATGAGGAATGGCTTGCCACAAACGATCTCCTTCATAGTAGATGCCGCCGTCACCCTTCCAATGGTAATAACTAGTCGCCATTTTGATAGCTTTCAAACGCAAGTTTGGAAACTCATATAAGAGAAAAACTTAAACCTAAAAATGGAGAATAAAAATGAACTTGAACATCAGTATCCGTGAAGAGTCACTCTTTTGATATAATATTCTTACTATAACACCTATGCGCTATCCTGAAACAATCCAACCAATGCAACTTTCCTCCGAACCCTAGAAACTTTTCTGACCTTGATTTGCAACAAAGTCATCGATCATTCGGGAAATTAATCGAACACTTGATTGGTCGATTAGTGAGAAATAACAATATAAAGGTCAGTTGAGCTATAAGATGCACGTGACGCAACTGGTTTCATCGTTGATTCTGAACTTAATGAATTTTATGGGTTTCAAATCATGAAACCATCAGATTATAGTTGCAATAACAATTTGGGTTAAGTTAGTAGAGAACCGTTTATATTAAGAATATACAGATGAATATTTCCATTATTCAGTTTAAATACATTCACAATTATTTCGATATAAATATGGATAAGAGAGATGAAATAATATAATTGAATTTTTTTCCTCACATATTACTTTTATAATATTTATCTTCTCTTATAAAGAAACTCTAACACACGGTCTCTAATTTTCTACTACAGACTCCATGAGAGCATATAGCCATTGTTCATTCATGTGACTATTTGAAAATGATACCTGTATACTTCTGGAAGATTATATTCTTCAGCATTAATCATTACAATGAGTAATACAATTTGTATGCATATTTTGTTGAGTGCTAGAGATTAAACTTTTAAACTCTACAATTTGTATCATATTTTGTTTGTTGATTTATGAATATTGAACTGAATCTAACGTATCTGTCGCAAAATGAATTTATACTATTGATTCAGTTGTTGGAAAAATAAATCCTTCATGATATAGATTATGATGTTGAAAATGTAATATTTATATTTTAGATTAAATACTATAGAACAACATGTTTTATAGTTTATATTTTATATATCAATTACATGATTATATGATTAACAAAGTATGAATAAAATTTTCATGCCCTAATTTTAAATTTTTTGGAAAACTCTAATTAAGTAAAAAAATAGGTTTATTGGATATTAGAAATCTAAGATTTATTGCGTTGAGCCGATTCAGTGTTACAGCGATAGTGTTGTAGAATCAAAAGTACCATGGCGCTCATATATGTTGCCGCAATGACAGGCTTCTAGTGTCCACATCGCCATGACACTTATATGCATCTTTACGGTGATAATTTTGTAGTTGTCACAACACCGTGGCACTAATTTGCATCATCGTGACAATACTCATACATTAATTGTAGCATGACGTCACTTTGTATCGTCACCATGATGAAGGATTCTTCATTGTATCTTGTCTTCAGTATTATATTGTTATTGTGATGAATTTGTGCTTGTTTCCTTAAGCCTTTTTGTAAACCATTAAGTTTTAATGTGTTAGTTTAATTAATCTAGTATGTGTATCATTGGATGTTTATATAGGATTTCATGTATATGTCTTGTTCTAAGTGTAGGGATATATATATTCCTCTATTATGTGTATGTTACATGTAGTGCTGTGAATGTCAAATATTCAGTATGTGAGAGTGATGATCGACAATCATTGAAAAATTTCACTTTGTGATGTAAGGGATGATATGATGCATGCATATATACTATTTGTTTTCAGATTTGAAGTTTGAGTCATTTATATCTCTTTAAATATATGAGCTCTATAAGGGATATAGCATAACCTAGAGAATGCTTTGGATATTTATGGTGAAATAAAATTGAAAACACAAAGGTACTTTCAGTTAAAAAGAATGTTGTATGGCATGATTTTCCATAAATGATTCATAACATACTGGTCTTCCCACCTGAGTGGCCTGTATCTATACAAGTCTTACAATGAAGAGTTTAAGTGTTTTTTTAATACCAATAGTTGTGTGTGTAGGTTGATCCATAAGAAGATTATATATATATCTGATGGTGCCAACCAGTGCTTGATTTCGCTGTTACATTCACACGTCGTATACACATGTACAACTATATTTTAATGTTGAATGGTTTTAGTTAAATATGCCATGAAATAGTAAAATTGGCCCATTTTAAGGTTTGATTGTTTTTATATATGTTCGTGAACTAATACAGTCATTTTTAAAGAGCTGACATCTAAAAATAATGTCTAGCGTGGTGGCACCTAATGTCTTCGTTAAAGTTTACGATGACTTATTCCAAATGAATGTATTTTAGAACTTAAGACCTAAGAAATTTTTAGTTTGTATGTCAGAGTATGTTTGGAATTAATCTACCTATTTAGTCAAGTCGAATGAGTGACTATGTAACATTCTCCAAAGGAGATTAATCCTCTCCCGAGTCAGTCCAGTCGGAACGGGGGACTCCATTGTCTAGACTACATTTTGGGAGTTTGAACACCATCCCATTTTTCAAATTATTTCATTAATATATTATATTACTTGATTTTTCAACTATTTACACTCACTTAGAAAATATTAATCAGGTTTCATTGGGCAGGTTTAACGAATAAAAAGTATGAATTATGCTTTTGTTGGAATTTAATGACATGAAACTTTTTGGACTATGGAAAATAACCCACAATTTCAACTAGAAAATAATGCTCACGATTGATGGTGTGCTTTGAGATGTGGGAACATTCCAACCGTCTTAGTCAATTGTGTTATAGTAATAATTCGAACAAGTGTTTTAGGTTCTCAACTCATTGCGATAGAATTTGTTAAAGACGTGCTAGCCTACCTTGAGGAAATATTTATGAAGTATCCTAGAGTTTAAATTAAGATAATGATAGGGAAAATATCCATAATGAAATACGTAGAGCATGGAAAAGCTATAAATCATATCATATAAATGACTTATATTCATGGTAAGCTAAAGATACTCATGGTAGAATCTCCAGAGGCAGTTGTTGTGTCATACATATTTGTGTAATTCTCCCCAATGATTTAAACAGCCTACGACCTCCAATATATGAAATAATACACTAACGCATTGATCATCAATCTTGTACAGAAGAAAGTAAAATATAATCAGGAGATTAAAGAGGCTAACATGATAGCCTCTGTAAAGGTGGTGTTAAAAAATGGAAGAGGACTTTAATTATAGTTATACAAGATATAAGTTCTAGTTCCGAATCATAAGACATTGGACCTAAAATACTAAGAAAAATGGAAAGGTTCAGTTAATGTTTCCATTGCAACAGTTTGGATCATATGAAGAATGACTGCAAAGCCTGGCCTGGATGGCTATGTAAGGTAAACTCACTTCTGATATAAGTTAATTTAGTTTTGGTATCAATTGACACTTAATCGGTTGACACAAAAACCTTAATTCATGTTTGTGTTTTTTTTATAGGGTACACTTCAAACCGAAATCTTAATGTTGGGTAGATTTTTATTTTTACTATTAAAGGGTTTGCATGCCCTGTAAAGGCTATCGGTAGTGTTAAATTAGCTCTGACTAGGTGGCACATATTTTACTTTGGATTATGTATTATTTATATATTATTTTAGAAGGAATTTAATATCATTTTATTTTTTAGACAAATTTAGTTATGTTTGTTCATTTGGAAACAAAGAATTTCAATTACTTATGACAATTTATATTTTGGTACGTGTGTGCTTGATAGTAGTTATAACCTATATTGAATTAATAATGTTATAAATTACCATATAACAATGCATGTATCTCTCAAACCTACTTCTGAAAATTCAATGTATCTCTCACACATGTGTTTAGGTTATATCTTAAAAAAGTATTAACAAGCTTGTTGATGATGATATTTTAGACCCTCTTAGCTAAACCAAATTTGAGACATGTGTTGGGTTTATCAAAATAAAATGGATCCAAAAAATTGAAGCATTTCGTGCAATAGATATCTTAGAGTTAATACATAGATACATATATGGCCCTTTCCATACAGCTTTATAAAATGGTCAAATATACTTCATATTATTCATAGACGAATATTTACAATATAAATATCTTATTTTTTTCTTAAAAATTGAGGTTGTCTAGAAGTTCAAATCCTTTAATGCCGAGTTTGAGATACAACTTGGTTATATGATTAAAAATGTCATATCTGATTGTGGTGGTGAATACTATGGTAGTCATGATGGTTCTGTTGATTACTGTCTTGGTATTTTTGCTCTTGACCTATAGAAGTTTGGAATTAAACATCAATACATCATGTCGAGTTTGTCCACTATGAATATTGTTTATGAACGAAGGAACCACATCTTACAAGGAGAACTAGAAGCATCGTCGTTCATAAATCATTATCCACTTTGCTAGTGGATGAGGCATTAATTATGCAACATACATCCTTAATAAAGTACTAACTAAAGTAATAACTAAAATATTGTTTGATATTTTTAAAATGTGAAAGCCTAGCTTAAATCATTTACATGTATGAGGATGTCTAGCTAAAGCCTTACAAGGTGAGCGAATATAAGTTGGATTCCAAAATAGTTATTTTTATTTTATAGTATATTCAGACAACTCACGAGGTTAAAGTTTTATTCTCCTAATCATCCTTCAATTTTTGAGACAATTGCTATAAAAAATTTAAGGATACAAAGTTTGACGGGGGAAGATTCAGATAATAACATTTGTTTAGGAAGAAGTAGAAACCAGATTGTTTAGCCACTCTCATCGATGGGCATGATTACAGTTGGTTGTCGATAATCTACATCATGTTAAGGAATTGGGTATTTCAAACAAATGTGACGTTTCTACCTCAAAAAGAAAATATTAATGTTTTTTCCTGATGATAAAACTCAGCAATCTCAAAAATTGAAGCAACTTGATGAGCCTAAATTATGTATGTATTTTAAGAAAAACATCCATAGGTTGAAGTAAGTATCTCATTAAATGCTACCATAAATTTCTAGAAAGAATCACTTCATTTGGATTTTTAGATGAACTTTATAGAAGATTATGTATATCACAAATTTGGTGGGAGTAAAGTCATTTATCTGGTTTTGTATTTGATAATATAATCATTGCCTCAAACGATTTAGATTTATTACACGTCATTAAGGTTTTTTTGCTAGAGATATTGGGGTAAAAAATCTTATGTGTTAAGGATCCAAATAATAAAGAATCATCTTAGGTCTACCACAAAAGGTAACCATTGAGAGCATCCCACAACATTATGGCTTGGAAAATGAAAAAACTTATGGAAACCCGATTGGAAGTATTTATAAGTTCTCAGTAAGTCAGTGTCCTAAAAAATATTCACATGGTTAATTAATAAAGACATGTTCATACACTTCACCGGTTGAGTGACTCATGTTTGCTCGGGTGTATACCAAACCATATTTATCATTCATAATATGAGATACTTGAAGAATCTAATAGTATTAAAAAGTAGTCAAATTATTACTTTGATAACTAATGAACATGAAACATTATTGTTTAGTATATAATATATTGAACGCAAGATTTTAAGCTATTCAAATACATATTTTATATGTTTCATGGACACATAATGGTCCACATTCGGTTATGTATTCATTTTGTGGAAGACGGCATCTCGTGCAACAATATGAAACATATTATTGTCATAACTTTACAATACCAGCTGGGTATGGGTATATATATGGAAACGCATAGACTAAAGTCCATTGTAATTTACTAAGTATAATTTAAGTTTAGGGTTGAAACTTAGGCTTGACTAAAAAATATGTCTATAAATAATAATGAGGATTTTCACAATTAAGATTTTATCTTGATTTATATACTTCTTTATCTCTAATTCAAATCCAAATATTTTTCTATATTAACTAAATATAGGAGGTCAAACCATCCTATCACAAAACATATCACTTCGGAAGGACTAGCAATAAGTTTCTCTAATTCCCCATTTGGTTCAGAATATTTCTCATCAAGTCCATGTAGTATAACAAAGGAATCAATCAGACTTCCATAAGATCCTTCATACAAAACCCTTATAACAACATATGTAAACTGAAAAAACAAATAATAAATGTAAACTAAAAAAACTTCCTTCTATAAGCTTACATGGGTGACCAAACCCTTTATGGACCATCTAATGCCACAGCGGAAACTATAATATGTCTCACTATCACAACATTAATTCCTCATGGATATTTACAATTGAATCAAATCAATAATAACTTTCAGCTCTCGATTATGCAATGGTTAGGTTAATAATTGCTAACCTTTTTTGGGGGAATCAAAAAAATAACACTATATTTCTTGACAATGGCGATATAATTAAAATTAAATCTCCATTGGCAATAGAGATCCTATATATGAATCTACCTTTGTAGTTTGAAAATCATAAAATGGACAAGTAAAACAATAAATGAGACCTTGAGCACCATATAAAACAATTTAAAAGATAAGTAATATGTTTTGGTAGAGACAACAAAGGTGATGTGCAAGGAATTCTTCGTGACCTTCAGATGCGGTTCTTTGACTTGGTTCAGTAACGTTCCAAGCAGTTTGTATCAAAATCTTCAAGATACTATAAACAACCTTCAAAAATCAATTCATTGGCTCCAAATTCACCGAAAGAGATGTGACTATATAATCTATTGTACGCAGAGGCGAAAGAAAGTTTAAAAAACTACATCTGAATAAATATAGAAATAAATAGCAAGCTACAAGATTTCCATGATTTGGTGGAATATATAGCATATATGAAATCGATATGTTCGAGACTTCTGGCTAAACATATTATGAAAAGAATGCACTTAACTTCTAGGACTTATTGGCTTAGGTATAAAGACAAATAAAAGTAGAGAATACTGTAAGAGAAAATATGGATGGATACACTACAACTCAGAATACCTACCCATATTACTATCATTTGGCAAGCAATAATGAATTGTTCATAGTTACTCAAGTTAACTTTAAGTCCCATAATGAAGTTTCAACCTCTAGACACAATAATGTTGAAGCCTTGGCACAGTCAAGACATTATAATAAAGTAGAAAAATAAAATTAGAAGCCTAAAATAAACTATAACAATAACTACATTATTAACCGGAGGCATATACATTTCAACAAGGGACCATACACAGAGTAAACTGCGAATTTGGAGGTCATTTATGAAAATACCAAATATGTGATGAACTATCAGCAACCAGAGATGATGTAAAGCAAGTTTAGGGGCAGAGAGATAAAAGAAAGTTTTGTAAACCTTACAATTCCATTTGACATTACACAAGGGACTATTGGGAGCTGAGATATCAATATGATAGATGAAGGTACTTTCAGAGTTTGTAAATATAATATCAATGAATGAGTCGAGACATGTTACACTGAGCATGAGTCTCCAATAAAGAAAGAAATAGAAGTTTCAACAATGGACAATGACTTGAGAGTTTTTGAAAATGATGCAACCCATATCCCAGCATTAAAATATTCTTTTAATTGCGAGATGAGACTCACTCTCATATATTTTATGAAGTTTAGAAAAAAGTATGTTGATGATCTGGAGGTTCAACATTAGGGTCATACATCATTACACTTGTATTGGAATCTGTATCAAATGTTGATATTCACATATGGTTACTTAAGAGGAGTTGCAACACTGCATCAAGATGCAACGACAATCACGGTAGAGCTGGTAGGAGTGAAAGTAAAAAGAGTCATGATAAACACCAAAGGTTGAGCGAACATCCTATAGAAAATCCCTTATAAGAAAAATAAAAGATGTATTGGTTTATATTCCAACTCAAAAACTTCTAACTATGTTCACTATAGCAGATGCAAATATGGTAAAAAGCTGACCTTAGACGTAATCTTAAGTAAAGAAGAATTCAAGAAAATATCAAGTGTTTGTTAATGCTAGTGGATGTACCTTCTTTATACAATGTAATTTTCGGAAGGCCATAGTTGGATCTCATATATCTTGTAGTTATAATTATACACCAATTCCTTCGGTACATACTTGGTTAAAATGTGGGAGTATGAACTAGAAAACTTCAAAAGAATCTTACGAATATTTTCTAACACTATAGCAATCAGAATGGGACCTGATCAAGGTCCCTCACTTTATAGTTACAAATGGGAAGATAGAAAGCATCATGTTGGAAGGAAGTAAAATCCTACTACTCGCCCGAGACATAATATTAACATTAGATTTAAACTACTAGATAATTTACAAAGAAACTTGGACATGTTTGTTGGACTACCCAAGATGTAAAAAAAGTCCAAGTATAATTCATGTGCCATAAGTTTTTCATAAACAAAAACTTTTGGCCAATAAAACAAAAAATATGATTATTTCTCTAGAAAAAAATAAAATAAATTATAAAGAAAGTTGGTAGATCAATGTTTTATGACATATTAGGAAAGCTTATTATATAGTACAAATAACTAATTCAATACTAGTAAATAAAAAAACAGAAAATAGAGAATATATGTGGACTTCACTGATTTAAACAATAATTTCCCAAATGACCCATTACCTCTCCCAATAATTGATCAATTGGCCAATACAACCTCAAGAAACAAAATTTTATCTTTCACAGATATTTACTCAATATATAACCAAATACTAATACATGAAGATGAGTAGGAACACACTACATCCATCATAAAGAGAAGATTTCATTGTTATTAGAGGGTGCCCTTTAGGTTGAGTAAATGTTGGGCTACTTATCATAACTTATCAAAAGAAAATTGCAACGTAACTTGGCCGAAACCTATCTACATATATTATTGATATGTTGGTCACTGATACTCAAAATAGAAATTATTTGATTGACCTAGCCAAAACATTTACAAATTCAAGAAGAGTAAAGTTAAAACTAAATTTTGAGAAGTGTATCTTTGGTGTAAATCTGGGAAATTTCTAGGATGCGAGAATAAAAAAAATGAATAGAAGCATATCTATCGTATTTTCAAATCTAGCTACAATGGATCCTCCTTAGAACCCAGAGGAAGTTCAAATACCAACATGGAGGTTGGTTGTTCAAAACATAAATATTTCAATATCCTCAAATAAGTGTCATCCATTCTTTTAAATATTAAAAAGAGAAATGAGGTTCAACTATAATATAGTCTGTGATGAAGCCTTCAACAACATTAAGAAGTTTATGATTTCTCTAAAGGTATTGACCAAGCCAAAACTAGGATAGATTTTATTTTAATATCTAGTTTTTTTATATTTTGTCATTCATTCGTAACTAATTAAAGAATAAGGAAATAAATCTAAATTCAAATACTATGTAACCAAGTCCATCTTAGATGTCAAATACACAACCAAAGAAACTTATTTTAGCTTTAGTAGTTGAAACCAGAAATAGACTGATATAATAATACTAAGATCTTCATTCCATCTAAAAAGTGTAATATATCAGCAGTAAACATTCAGAATACTGACTAAATAGTCAGTCAAGTTAGGAGACTATGACATAAAACTCGAGCCAATAAATGCCATAAAGACTTAGGTATTGGCAAATTGCCTAATAGATTTTCAATCAGATAGATCTATACGTTCAACATAACAACCGGAAACAACTTAGTAAGTCTTAGAAGATGGAGGAATAAATAATTTGAGCTATGGTGTATGAGTATAATTAATATCTCAAACATAATAAATCATGACACAAAAATATAAAATTTGATTTTTGTGCTTCCATCAATAAAACAAATAATAAAGGTGATGTAGCTGGTATTCAACTATCCAATATTTGTAAAGTTAAAATATCTAAGCTCCTCGCAGACTCTCAGCTTGTGGTTAACCAGGCTCTAGGTCAAGAAGATGCCAAAAAAATAAGTTTCGATCAAACACCTCGTATAATTTCATTGACAGGTACTCTTATTTGAGCATGCTAATTTTTAACAAAGTACCAAGAGCATATAATGTATTTTTTTCATATTTTGTTATCTTCGACAGGTGCAAATTTAGCACCGTGAATATTCATTCAATAGAGAATATCAATCATCCTTCCAAATAGGTTATTAGAACAATTTTAGCTTCATGATTCATGATGATTGAAGTTGAGTAGGAGGAAGAAGAATGAAGAACACTCATCTAAGAATACCTGGCATACGAAAACTTCCAAAAATACGACCAAGGCTAGACTATAAAAAAATCAACAAAAACTTTATGGATAACTATAACTTTATACAATAAGGGATTCAATAAACCTATAATTAGGTATCTCGGACCCGAGGAAGCAACATTTTTAGTATAATAGATCCATGATGGAGAAGGAAGTGCATACTGCGGCTATAAAATATTACATAAGAGAAAATTTTTGCAAGGGTATTATTATTCAACATACAATCCAAGTTATTCATGGCCCTATTGAAACAATCTCAAAGGAATTTTTTTTATAGATGAGGACTTGATATCGTAGCACCCTTCCTAAAGGATTTATGAGGAAAAAAGTCATTATTTTAGTTATTGACTATTTCTCCAAGCGGGTATAAACATAGTCATTGGTGATAATCACAACAAAATAAGTTATCTATTTTGTAAACTAATATTTGTTGCAAATATGGTATTCCAAGGATCATTAGAATAGATAATATAAAACAAATTTCAAAATGATTAAATATCACTATTTTGCAAGACAAAAGACGTATATACAATATCTCTTCTCCGTTTCTTCTATAAGAAAATGTCTAAGTGGATGTAACAACCCCAACAATAATAGATGGCACAAAAAATATTAGAATGAGAAATTTAGACTTGACCTGGATTTTTGTAAAAAGTTCTATGGCCCTACTTAACAACTCCAAGAGCTACAATGACGGAAACACTTGGTATATAAAATGGAATTCAAAGTACCAGCCGAAAATGGTATGCCATTAGGCGTAATATCAATATTTAGGGAGGGAAGAAAATCTAAAGCAAGGAGAACTGAGTTGGATATTTTTGAAGAAAAAACATTAAAGGTTTGCCTAGGGTCATGCATTACAAACCCTCATGAAGAACATATAAAATTCAAAAGTCTACTTCAAATGCTTCAAAATGGGAGATAATGTCCTCATAAGAGTCTTTCTCCATACAAAAGATAAAAGTTTGGGCAAGTTAGGTCCAAATTTGGAATGGTCTTACACAATGGAATCAAAAGTTAAGGCTGGAACATACAAATTTCTAGGTGAAGAAGGATAACAATTACAAACCCTTAGAATATTGAGCATCCTAATATCAACAATCCATCATAATTGTTTATTATACTTTCAATTATATTTATATCTTTCAATTTTAATTTTAATTTTGGGATGTACTTTTTCCCACTGCGGTGGAAGAAACAAGGTTTTAAGAATGTATCCATTATTAATAAAGATTGTTTCCATACATAAAGTCTCGAATGATATATCATCAAACTCCAAGAAACTACGACATTATCAAATGAAAAAAGATAAGTCTGTGATGATTTGAAAAAGTAGTCCTCGTCAGTTCAAGAAGTCTTGACACCTTTGAAATAAACACAAAATATAAATATGGGATGATTTAGTAAGTAGCCCTCAACACTTTATAGAGTCTTAATACCTTTCAAACAAACAAAAAATAAGTCTATGATGATTGCAAAAGTAGTCATCAACACTTCACGGAGTCTCAACACCCCTCAAACATATAAAAAATAAAAGTTGATGAGGATTTCGGGAACTGTAAAAAGTCCAAGTACCCTTCATAAAAAACAAAGTTATGTATGTGATGATTTCAAAAGTAGTTTTAAACACTTCAGAGAGTTATGAACCATTCAAATGAAAAACTAAAAAATTGACAATTTTATATTTAATCCAAATAAATCCTACACGTTTCTTCCTAAAAGTCATAGCCTTCAGAATTGATCACTCTGTTTGACATAACAAACTACTAAGAAATATAATGTTTTTAGAAAAATTAATAAGTTTATTAAGTGGAGTCTAAAAGTAAGTCTTTAACAAAGGTAGTTCAATTAGACTATAGGTGTTGTACCTACCTTTATATATATATATATATATATATATATATATATATATATATAGTTACCTTTATATATACATAATGTACGTTGCTCGTGAATGTAAAAAACTTTCACAATCCAAACCATTTAAAATATTTACTTGTGTGTTTGATTTTATTACACTTTCTTTTATTTGTTGCTTGTCTTGTAGATGGCAATTATATCATTGTTTCGTAGGTTCATTTAATCGTATATCGGTTCTTACAACGATCGATCAATGTACTGGTTTCCCTCAAGGATAATAACTAGAGTGATCTTAGAATAAAACAAAAATCCTAAAAATAAGTTTTATATTTATACTTAGATTAATCATGAGCCAAAATAAGAGATGTAAAAATACAAGTCACTTAAAAAATAACCCATCCATTTGGGACCTTGGTTCAAGTAAATTCCTTATAGCCTAAAAAATACATCAAAGCATAAAAAATAAACTAAGGATAAACTTCTCAACATGAACAATAAAATTAGATTGTTCGTCATGAATAAAAACTTAGATTTCACCAGAGATAACCACAGTGGTTACTTGACCAGAAGGAGGGTCAGTTGGATCAACAATAGTAATATAAGTGAATTCTTTATTTGCAGTACACAAAGCAAAAAAACCATAAAATTTTTGTTTCTCAACTTCAAGAAGAAGTTCCACAACTATGAATCCATATTTCTCATCAATATAAATTGGGTTTACTTTCTCTTGGGGAACTTGGCCAACTAAAATCTATCGGGCTTCAATCACGAGGAATATAGTGCCACGAGAAATTAAAGTTTAAATCTAGAAAATATTCATGAAATTCAAGCACCAAATTTATTTTTAGCTTCCTTTACTGCTTTTTCGGTAACTATATACATTTAATTAAAAACTCATCTTCAAGCTCAACACGTTCCAGACGTCCAACTTTAAGTGTTTTTTCCAAAATATTTTCTAATGCAAAACTATATCCAAAATCTTCTATAGTTTCTCCATTTCAGTTTCAACATTATTCACAAATGTAATGTGTTTATTTTACTCAACATCCTAAATATCTTGTTTAGTTTGAGCTCTGGAATAAACGTTACTAAACTTATCAAATAAAGATACGATAATTGAAGAATGAACAAGTTATGTCTCTGATTCAAACTTTAAACTTGTGACTCAAAGTAAGCTTCTTCTTAACATATTCTAGTTCAAATTATAGTTGTGCCTCTCATATTGCATTAGAAACTTAGCTCTTTATTGTATATCATATTCAGATTTAGTTTAAATATGAACTTTCAAAAACTTCAGCCTCAACTTTAGCCTAGAGTTCATCCTTCAACTCTTAAATATGCTTAAAAGGCTCTACAACAACCTTTAATAGTGGATAAAGGCTAGAGATAGCACAGATTGGACTTTCATAAGTTTGCTACAATATTGTAAATGCATTTAATAGAGAATGAAAAGCAAAATAAGAAATCTAAATCAACAATATATATAAATACAAAATTATAATTTTTAGAAAAACAAATTATAGAAAGTTAATTTAACTCCCAAACTCATCTTTTTTATGGACAACTACATGATAGTAAGGTAGATTGGTAGTTTTCTCATGCGCGTTAAAGCTTCAAAGTGACGAAGTACCTCTGGAATCTGCTCCAAAGGAAAAATATAGGTTTAAGGACATGAGTCTCAATGAAGAAAAAAATAAAACTTATTTCATAATTTTGGATCTCCATGTGAGTTTCATCAATAGGTTCATTAGAAGGAGCCGAAATTAAATACATATGCTTTAGATACAGATAATTATGTGTGCCTAGAGAAGTTCCATAAATGGTTGTTTCAATCCTAACTAGAATTGTATCCACGTGGCTTATCGCGACAAAGTAGTGTAGATTTCAAATTTTAACGGTAAACCGCCTTGTGGTTGCGATAAACTTTTGCCTAATCGCGACAAACTCCAATATATATGATTTTTGAAATAGTTGTGTTTTTAAAAAAAACTTCTTCTCCAAATGGTATGACTCTACCTATAGTTTTATGAAAATATGTAAATCTCAATAATAGTTTATCACTTTTCTAAATATTCAAATTTTTCAGGAGAACACACTATATTCATAAATCTCCAAAAAAAACATTGTGAAATCAAGTTTCTCTCATATATTATAATTTGTCAAATTTGGTCTAGATTTCTAAATGCTTGTATATGAGAATATAGAGCTTGTGATATCCTAAAAGAATATTTTAAAGAACAAACCAATAAAGTGATGAGAATAAAAAAAATTAAAAACATATTTAATACACGTCTCAAGTTTTTATACTTTCCGATGATTTTTTGACGAACAAATTATCATCGATATTCACAAAGCTTTTGTTTCTAAATTTATATTCTAACACTTTGATCATCCAATTTATTTTAGCTTCACCTTATATAGCTCAATCAATAATCATTTAATGATAGTTTTAACCAATTAAATAAGTACGGCAATAAAAGAAAGTGATTTAATATTTTAATTAAATATAAGTAAATGAAAAATCTCCTCAATCAAATTATATATAGTAGCCATAAATATTTTTTTTATGTAAGAAAATGTATGGTCGTTGAAAAAGTAAATAAAAGTAAAAGGTCTAACATTAATTTTTACTAGTTATTTAGTACATCAAATATCACTATTACTTATCTAATATTTATTTTTTTTATACTTGACTCAAATTCAGTATCCATTTTTTAAATAATATCTCAAACATCTATACTTCATCACCAGCCACGTAACTATCTTCTCATGTTTTGAACCCAAGCATCATTTTTTTAATTTTTTTAATTTTTTAATTTTAATTTTTTTGTAACTTTCAAACTGTAGTTCGGAAAAAAAAAGTACCGTCGACTTTATTTTGTAAGACGGAAAACATTATATCCATAGATGATATGTTTAGAATTTTTTTTCGCCAAACCAAGGAACCATAGTCTCGCATTAAGTTTTCTTGGTTTCATATCTCGTACTTTATTTTGTCCTTGATCTCGCATCTCGTACTTCATTTTGTCCTTGGTCTCGCATGATGGAATATAGAAATGTGGACCCAGCATGATGTTATGAAGAGATACGAGATTAGGTATGATCAAGTGGATAGATGCAAGACCATGCATCATGAAGTGAGAGATCATGCATGATGAAGTAAAGAGATGCGAGACCATGCATGTTGAAATAAATATATACAAGAATTAACATGATGAAGTAAAAAGATGTGAGATCATGCATGTTGAAGTAGAGATATGCGAGACGTTTACTACTTGATGATAAAGATGTGAGACTAGGCCTAATAAAGTGGAAAGACCATACATTATTAAATCATACAAGACCGAGCATGATAGAAGTGGATAGTGTTATATATTATCCAAAATCGCATCAAATAATATATAACAAATCGCGGAAAAAGTTAAACCTTTTTGCTAGATTCATTTAATAGAAGAAACAGAAAATCAGAATAGTTACGGATTTGCCTGCTGCTATCCATCTAGTATTCTCTTCAGTTCTTTTGCGTTCTTCAGCGATTCCACGTTCTCCGGCGATTTCGTTTATGAAACTAAGAGACCTGCATAATCAGATTAGAGAATAAGGAAAAGTTTCCAGACACTCAGAGAAGCGGCCGTATCTGTGATTAGGGTTTAGGATAATTAAATACCTAAACATAGCCCCTTATTTATAGACTTTACAATGTGAAGCCCAACATGGTAAAGCCCATCCTTTATTACTTCCTTGTGTCCGGGACCATAACCCAATAAATTGATAATTCAATTTATATTCGTGATTTATAAATTGAGGCTTAAGTGTTGAGATTTGGGCCCTCTTCATCACAGTGCCCAAATTCAACATGGTTACCACACTTGAGCCCATAACGCCTTTTTCACCCATAGGTCCAATTTAGTTAATTAAATAATTAACTCGATTACTTTTAATTTGGACTTCCTTAAAACAATAACTGAATATGTTTATTTAGCATGTCGGTCCAAATTATTGTCGGTCTAAAATATATTAAATAAATAAACAATCTCCCACTTGGACCGTCATATGCTACTCAACAATACATATTAAACTTTAATGGGATCCCTATATTCATTGTTAATAGGTAAACGGTACAACCCCGTACATGACTGATAACAATAAAGGACTAAAGACCTCTTTCTCGTAATGTGAACAATATGATGCAACAATAATTACATTACTATTATCAATCAATTACTTGGGTCAATTATGGAGTGTGGCCTAAGAGTAATATGGCTTGTAATCATACATATTTACTCTCAAATGGTTCCTACTTTTGGAGATCAAATACAGTACATATATCAATAAATATTTCCAAGCATATATATATTGCAATAAACTTTAATGTGCACAATACTGCAAAATATAACATCGGATCCTATTACAAACTCTCCCACTAAAACTAACAATCCTCTAAATCAACTACACCCATACTGATGGTGTGTCCCTGGAAAACCTTAGGCAAAACAGCCTTTGTAAGAGAATCTATTATCATGGAGTTTGTGCCGATGTGCTCTATACTTATCTGACCCATATGTACTCTTTCTTTAACAGATAAAAACTTTATGTCTATGTGTTTGGATTTAGAAGATCTTCTGTTGTTGTTAGAGTACTGTACTGTGGAATTGTTATCACAATATAACCTTATGTGACCTTTTATCCCTTGTACAATGCGTAATCCAGTAATAAAATTCCGCAACCACAGAGCCTGGTTTGATGCCTCAAAGCACGCAACGATACAATGTGAAGCCCAACATGGTAAAGTCCATAATTTATTACTTCCTTGTGTTCGGGACCATAACCCAATAAATTGAATTCAATTTATATTCTGATTTATTAATTCACGCTTAAGTGTTGAGATTTGGGCCCTCTTCATCACAGTGCCCAAATTCAACCCGGTTACCACACTTGAGCCCATAACGCCTTTTTAACCCATAGGTCCAATTTAGTTAATTAAATAATTAACTCAATTACTTTTAATTTGGACTTCCTTAAAACAATAGCTGAATATGTTTATTTAGCATGTGGGTCTAAATTTTTGTCGGTCTAAAATATATTAAATAAATATATTCCAACAGATAGATGCGAGACTAGGCATAATGAAATTGGGAGATAAGAGACATACATTACTTTATGATAAAGATGCGAGACCACAGTTATTGAGTCGAACAAAAAAAATTAAAAAAAATATTATCCATGGATCTATTTTTGTCTGTCTCAAAAAAACAAAACTGATGGTATTTTTGAATTTTTTTCCGAACTACGATATGAAAGATATTGACATTTAAAAATATTTAAAAAGAAAAGTTTGATTGAAAGAATGATAAGAGGGTTACTTGTGGTTTTTCTCATTTGTCCAAATATATATGGATAGTTTACCAATTTTGGGTATTAGATATTAATGAAAAACTTAACTAGTATTTATGGATAATTCATCTTTAAATATATTTTTTCTCTCTCGGTCCATTTTAGAAAACATATTTACTTATATTGAACCACGATTATACTTTATTTCGTAAATAAGTTTTTTTAACTTGATCAAAACTAATCTTAATCATCGATGTGTTTAAAATTAAAAATAATAATTATAAATTTAATATAAATTAGAGAAAAAGTTTTCTAAATCTTATAAATATAATATCAAGTAATTTTGAAATAAAAATTATAGTTTAACAACGTAAGAAAAATAACCAAATATAACTATAAAAAGTTATTATATATTTTAAGCGAGAATAATTATAAAAAATTCAAATTTATTAGACATAATTTATATGCACATGTGTATGTATATACCAAAACTAAAATAATTATTGATTTTACTTTTATGGATACTTAGACCTTTTCATTAAATTAGATACTCAAATCATAGGAAAGTCATATATTCAAATAGGTTTAAGGTTTAAATCGTTGTTTAGTCTCTCGGCTATTATATTTTATGTCATTTAGTTCATGGACTAAAAAGTCACCAGGAAAGATTCCTAAACTATAGAAAATCTATAAAGTTAGTCTCCGCATGGGTCTTCTCTCTGATGCTGCCACGTGTCATCATAGTTAAATGGTTTTTGTCTCACATATAGTCTCTCGATTTTTAATTCTATTTTACCCTTTGAATCTAATATTTTTTAAATATGTTTTTTCTTCAGAAAACAGAATATCGCAAACTCTGTTTTTTTCGTTTTTTTCTCTAAAAATTAAGGCAATAAAACGTCACTATCATCCGATTATGACGCTTCACCTCCTGATTCTGGATCCACCTCAGAACCACTTGTATTATTGGACCTGCTAGGAACTGATTCTACTTCAAGCTCCACCTGTTTACTCACAACCGATCCTGATTCGACAATTTCTCCTACTTTCTTCTGACTGTCTATCGAAGCAAACTCATTAAAAGTAACGTCCCTACTAATGAGAAAACCTGGAGACTTTGGAGAGGTACACCATAACTTATATCCCTTCACTCCAGTAGCATATCCTAAAAATATGCACCTCTTTACCCTCGACTCAAGCTTACCATATCTCACATGAGCATACACATGACAACCGAACACCCTCAAATGTTCATAATCAACCGATGATCCATACCAAATCTCAAAAGGATTTTTACCATCAATAGCAGTTGATGGAGACCGATTCACCAAGTAACACGATGTATTGATAGCTTCAGCCCAAAAACCCTTTCTCATGCCGGAATGCGAGAGCATACTTTGTGCCTTGTCACAAAGTGTTTTGTTCATTCTTTCTGCGACTTCATTCTGTTGTGGTGTTCTAAAACAAGTGCGATGGCGCACTATTTCCTCAGCTTCGCAAAACTCGTTGAACTCACGATTGCAATATTCTAATCCATTATATGTCCTAAAACGTTTGATTTTTCTTCTTGTTTGCTTCTCAATCATTGTCTTCCATTTGACAAAGGTTGAATATGTCTCATCTTTGGTTTTTAGAAAGTAAACCCACACCATCCTTGAATAATCATCAATCAAAGTCATGTAGTATCCGGCTCCGTTCTTGGATGGAATTATGTAGCCCACTGTCCCTTTAGTCTTTCTTACAGCCGATTTGCTGAATTTGACTCTAGTTTGTTTACCAAACACATAGTGCTCACAAAATCCAAATGATTCTGGTTTATACCCTTTTAACAAATCTCTCTTTCCCAAAACAACTAATCCTTTGTCACTCATGTGACCAAGACGCCAATGCCACAACTTATTTTGATCCTGACTACTTTGGCTATTACTCCTTGATGATGCTACTACAACATCACCCATAACAACACTCCCCTGGAGAATGTAAAGACCCTTCTGCATACTGCCTTTCATGCATACCATTGAGCCTTTTGTCACTTTGATTACATCGTCTTCTGCACGGTACTTGTAAACCCGAGAGTCTAGAGTCTCAAGAGAAATAAGGTTTCTCTTTAACCGAGAAACATGCCAGCACGTCAAGATTCTAACAACCCCGTCAAATATTTTGATTCTGACGTTACCAATACCACCAACAGTCAATGAATGATTGTTCCCTAAATAAACAGTTCCCTGCATTGGCTTGCAAGTATCGAACCACTGCTTGAACTGATACATGTGATATGTAGCACCAGTATCGAGTACCCAAGATTTTGCCCAAAGTCTGAACTCACGAACAATACATCTCCTCTACCACTGTTTTCACTATCGTCGGAATCGTTCACACCTTCAACAATGTTTGCTGCATTTTCCTTTTGATTTCCCTTCTTACCATTCAGTTTCAGACAATCTCTCCTATAATGACCTTACTCACCGCATTCATAACAGTTTGAGTGCTTTACCCTTGACTTGGACCTCCAGTTCTTCCTTCTTAAAGAACTCGTTTTGCTTCTAGATCTTCCCCTAGTCATAAGACCTTCCCATTCAGCTTGATTGTCTGGTTGCAACTGTCTCATCTCCTTTGATTTTAGTGCCTGTTTGACATCTGCTAGTGATTACTTATCCTTACCATACATAATGGTATCTACAAAGTTTTCATAGGGAACTGGTAACGATCTCAATACAAACAAAGCTTGATCCTCATCCTCAATATTGATATCTATGTTCTCCAAGTCCACTATAATTTATTTGAAATTATCTAAGTGCTCTGTTATGGACATACCTTCTTTCAATCTGAAATCATACAAACGCTTCTTCAAATATAATTGAACTACTGATTTCTCTGAGTAAAGATCTCCTAGCTTTTACCATGCGCATACAACAGTCTTCTCACCTCTAATCTCGCGAAGCACATTGTCTTTCACACTCATTAAAATCCGACACAAAGCCCTTTCTTGAAGCTTCTCCTCTTCTTTCATCTCTTCTGGTAACTTATTCTCCACAGCTTTCCACAGCCCTTGCAGTATCAATGAAGATTTCAGTTTAATATTCCACAATACAAAGTTGGATCCCCCATCAAATTTTTCAATCATGTATTTTGTTGTTGTAGACGCTATTGTAAAACCCTAATTGTAAAAGCCCTAATTACACCACGTGGCTCTTATACCAATTTTGTTATTAAATTACTATACAATTATCAAAATGGTTCAAGCACAGAACATATGTGAAGGACAAACTTGAATGAACACAAGATTTAACGCGGTTCGACAATTGTCTACGTCCACGGGCACCGCTAGAGAAAAAGAGTTTCACTATGATAAAAAAAAAAGGTTACAGATTTCATATTGTGTTTTGTGTAGTCCTAGTAGTCTATTTATATGGAATTAATAGACTTACTAGACAATGGGCCTAATGAAAACCATCCATTGTATTACAGCTTGTTAATGATACAAAACTGTACCGCCGAGCATTGTACATTGTCAAGATACTATTCGACTCATTCATAATATATATATATATATTGAACAAATATTTATATGTAAAACTAGTATTAAACCTATTTTACATGTTTAATCAATATGCCTCGATTATCCGATATAAAACCGGATCTTACGACATAAAAAGAACTACGTACTGCGTAGGCCGAAAAGGAAATGATGAATCTCTCTTCCACGGATCCTACGTCCATACAAATCGCGTATGTTTTTTTTTAGTGGTTTTTTAGTGGTAATCTTTAGTTTGGAACAGGTTGTGTAATATTAGAGAGCAAGCTGATAAAAACATTACTTGGATCCTTAGCAGAGGAAATATAGACTTCTGGAAAAACTCTTGGCACAATCTTCCTGCAATAGCCACTGGAAACAATATTAGTTGGTATATTGATGTTAAGGTTAACTCATTTTGGTAGAATAACTCTTGGAATCTGAATGAAATGCATGAAAGTATTTCACATGATAGAATTCAGATGATCAATAAGCTTGTAATCACTGATAATGAAGATATCATTTGCTGGAAGCTCTCTAAGGACAGACAATTCAACTTGAAGCATACTTGGGATAGCATAAGAGCAAAGCACAATTTCTCTAACTTATTTATGAAGATTTGGAACTTGAAAATCCTCAGGAAGTTCTCTTTTATAACCTGGTTCTTTCTCACTTGCTAAGATGTTGGTTTTGGTTTTCAAAGAAAAAGTTTCATATCACACACTTAGTTCCCCAAGCTATTTGCTAGGTGATTTGGAAAGCTAGAAACGCAATCAAACATAAGGGAATCCATTTCACTGTTAGCAAGGTCATTGATCTCATCATAAACATAATCAAAGGTGTTGAAATCTCTGCTAAACTTAATCATAAACACTGGACGATGTCTTTGATTGCAGGTATTACGATAGGCTTTTGCAGTTAAATTGAAAAGAAGGAAAACCCATTGTACATGAGATGGACTCCTCCTAAGCAAACCCGTCTTAAGATGAATGTTGATGGTTCTTGTGCCTCTAATGGTGAAGCTGGAACAAGTATTCTCTTCGGGAACATCGATGGGGACATTATTCAAGCCAATGGAAATCTTTTGAGAAAATCTACTCCCCTTCAAGCTGAAACCATGGCTATGCTTGAAGGCTTAACGGTTTGTTACAAAAACAACTGGACTCATGTAGACATCGAGTCTGATTCCCTGATTCTTATCAAGCAGCTTACAAACAATCCTAACACAGACTTTGAAGACCAAAATGTAAGCTACTGCCGTAAATTTCTTAACAAAAACATGTGCTTAAAGCACATCTCTAGGGTCCAGAACCAAGCAGACGATTGGCTTGCAAAATGGACCCTAAAGTGTAAGCTTAAGCTAAATCTTCAGCAGCCCAATGCTCGCCCCGAACTTCTTGCAATCATTTTTTTAGAAAGCATTGGGCTGGGATACATTCAAGATGATTAAGCTTTCATTTGAGCTTTGGATATTGCTAGGGTTTTCTATTTTGTAGGAAAGCCAGGAGGTGAATGAAGCGCTAAAAATGAAAGACTCAAGATGTTTGCTGAAGAAGAGTTGTTGCATATGAATGATGCCTGATATCTTTAATAACTCTTTGAGACTTGCTGAAGAAGAAAAAAGAATGATACTTTCTTTAATTTCAAATTGTTCATTCATTGTTGTCGGAGGGGAAAATTGGCTCCAATCTAATTTTCGCTTTGAACTTTTGGGAAAATTAACTTTTGATCCCTTGATTTTGTAATTTTTTAATTAGTTAATAATAAAATTTCCTTTGATGAGAAAAAAAAAATCATTACCCAAAGAAGCCTAGCATCAATATGAAAAGTCGGTCTTCATGAAAAATATTTCATACCCACCATTTTATGTTTTCAACTACGAACCATAAAATATACTTGTGTTTAATTTAACGTAGTAAAAATGAATAAAAAGGATATGATTACTGCACAAGAACTAAAAAGAATCAGTGGAATATCATTATGGACATAATACAGTTCAAATTAATTATGAACTTAATTATTTTATCGAGCCTAATTGTAGCGTTTATCCTGCTGGTAGGTAGATTTAGTACCAAGATTGTTGTTAATGCATTTATGAGACCACAAATGTTAATTTTGTCTTAGACTAATAAGCGTCCATGAATCATAAGAGGCTCTTACTCACCCAAAGAGAACACTTGCATAAAACTGAGCTCTGTATCTTCAGGTATTTCAAAATAATTGATACTACAATAAAGAACCTTAACAAATTACCAAATATCGATTTCTTTTGAAGTTGAAGAACTTCAACTTAAAACAGATGCCTAACCAGCTTGCTTCTGTTTCTGAAGATATTAAACCACAACACATGTCCTTTTCCTCAACGTTATTCAACTGGCGAGTCTTGTGTCTTTACTCATTGACAATGGGCTAGAGTTCAGGTAATCATCGATTCATTCCATGAACTGGCTGTTCTTGTAGACTTCAGGTCAGAACCCACAACAAAGCCAATGTGAACAATAACAATAAGGTTTCAGATTACAAGGGTCACATATTATAGTCTCACTAACTAATAACTAGTGTTACATGTCAGGCATAAATCAGTTGTGTGCCAAGCTTTACGGAAAGAACGTAAACAAACCAAGCAAGTAACAACTGTCTGAAATTCTTACCTAGTGACATCAAATCTTATGTCTACGTATGATATCATAACTAGCAAGAGCTTTATTTGTTCCTTGGCCATAGCTCGTAGACTTTCCAGTGGTGAGGATAAAGTATGCAAAATCTGCTGTTTTAGAGAATCGATTACACAGTAAAATGGAAAGCGTAGCCATCGACAACTTGCATATCAATTGGACAAAAACTTTTCATCAACATTTGCATATACACAACCAGCAAAATATAGCAAAATTACCTAATACTGTGAAAGTTCACAGGTTTGTAACGAGAAAACTTATCTATCCGGATTGGTTAGATCCCCTAAATTGTTGGCCTTCATGAATCACTTAATGATGATTGGTTTCCCATCCATAGTTCAGAGCCAAATCTTCAACTGGCACTTTAATAACATCAGTACGGACACCAATATCAGTAGCGTACCTACCCATATAGTACATTCCTGTTGAAATAGTTGCCGCAGCAACCGGGTTTGGAATCAACAGCTTCACGGAAGTAGAAACTATAGCAGCAAGTGGAGCAGCAACTACCGAAGAAGCTTGACCACTCCTGCCGCCTCCTTGATTTTCGGTTACAAGAAGACCGGTTTTGCAGTACATAGCAAAATCCTCACAGTTGTTCCGGAACATGTCATAATTGCCGAATCCGTTCTGCAGAAGGTACATAGCTCGATGGATAACATTCACTGGTGAGTCAGATACCGCAATTGTGGAAGTACCACCTCGTTTGGCAAGGAAAAGAGATGCACGTTCACCGTAACTGAAGCGATAAAGGGATCCACCTCGAAGGAAACAATCTAGGCACGAGAGGACAACATTACTATTTGGTTGCCGAAATCCACAGTCGGGGTATGCTAAGCAAGAAGCTACTGATCTCGAATTTGAATCATGTGAACTGGAGAAGAACGCGCTAGTACTCGAATTTGGGTTTTGTTCCGGACTAAAGTGAACCACCTTGCCTCCTCCAACGTAGATACCTGCATTGTTCTAACTTTATTATAAAAAAGGTTTGAATTATCAGCAATCATCTTCTTTGGCTTAATATCAACTAGTTATATATTTAGCCAACAGCATTAGCACATAACCAATGCTACAGGTAAGGATGATAATGGAATACAAGTGAGCTAACAAATGAAAACGAGGGGTTGTGCCGACTAAGACCCATTAAAGTTAATTCCGCAATTGGTCTTATAGCCTTTCCTTACTCATAAGTATCTTCGCAACACTCCTATAGTAAACTACAAGATACGAAGCTAATAACAAAAAGAAAAAGCTCAGAAAGTAAGAATCGATAACTAAATGTACATTGTGACATAAACCTAATTGTGTAAGTCCTAACATAGACGCGTGAAACTTCACCATCGTCTCCAAAAGCTTCAGATTTCGCAGGCAGGAGTAACAAACAAAGAAGTTGTGAACAAGGAAACGGTATCAAAATCGCAGTACAAACAAAAAGAAGAAAGAGCAATGAAATTAAGAATGTACATTGTGAAAAAGAAGAGAGATTAACCATGGTGAGAATAGGTGAAGAGAGATCGATAAGTGTAGATGTGATCTCCAGGATTGACTTCATCTCTGCTAATCTTGTGTGACAGCAGACCCATCTTTCTCTCTATCTTCGTCAGATTTCGCTACTGTGATTATTTGACTCCCAAGTGCACTAATAGATAAAATGGAAAATACCCTAAATACCTTTTAGGGTATGTAATCCCAAATAAGTACCCAAATAGATTCTTAGCCTAATACTAAGAAGCCAATAGTTTTACCAAATTAGTCCTAATAGTAGAAGAAAGAGAAAGTAGGTTATTATTATTATAATTTATATTTTTCCCTCAAATCCCAAAAACTTTTAGAAAACGAAAAGACAGGAGGAGAAAGTCAGAGAAGAAGTTGAACCTAAAAGAAGTCTGTCCACTGTTTTGTTTTGAGCGAACAAACTCCGGCGAGTGTGAGGGAACAAACTCCGGCGAGTGAAGTAGGACCGCACGTACGAAGCGATCGGCGAACTCCATAAGCGTCCTGTAAACTGTCTGTTTTTTACGTCGTCTGAAGCAAGAACAACCGGGGGCGGTGAAGTTTGTAGAATTAAACATGTTTTCTTAATCGTGTTTAGTAGACTGCATTATGGATGATATCCCTATGAACCGGTTTAGTTCGATAAGTGTCTTATCGGTTCAGTACTTTGGTTAGATTTTCCGGCAGGTGATTGTACGGTAAGTTGTTTAAGAAGACGAGACATGGGTAGTTCTTAGGTGGTTAACTGTAGGCCTTTAAGTGTCTCGCGTCAGGGTTTGAACTGTGGGTAGTTGTAGGTGTTTTACAGTGGTTTGTTTTAGCGTCTCGCATCAGGGACTATACTGTGGGTAGTTTGTAGGGGGTTTGCTGCAGTTTGTTATAATGTATCGCGTCAGAGAGAGTGAGAAGGGTGTTGGTTTTTGTTGGTTTCCAGCAGTTTGTTAAAGTGACTCGTGTCAAGGGCATAAGTTGGAGTAGTTTTTAGGCGGTTGACAGTAGTTCGTGTGTGTGTATTGCGTCTGGTGTTTGAATGCATTGTATGGGCAGTAGTTGTGGGGTACATCTAGTGTGATAGTCATGCTAAATTGGTGATAAACTCTTGGTAGTTTGTAGGTGGTTTGCAGTAGTGTGTGTGTGTGTCGCGTCTGGTGTATGGGTGTATCATAGTGGCAGTAGTTTGGATGTGCGTCTCGCGTATGGGGGGTGCTAGATTGGGATTTCTTTTGGAAGTTTGAATCGTGCTTGAGTCTTTGTTGTGTCTCGCGTGATGTTTGGTGAGAGTTATAAATAGATAAATCAGGTTAGGGTAACGCGCGCGACATGTAGTGAATATGTCGCGTCGTAGGCTTGGTCGTTGTGGGTAGATCATCGGTCTTTGGAGCGTATCTCGCGCAACATTTTTTATCAATCGCGCGTTGTGTTTGTTGACTCATTCATGGTTCTACGAGGAGATATGCATTGCTAAAATCTGACATGGGAGTTCTTTTGTGCGCACAGGTTCTGCTATGGGCAAAGGTACTTTTTACAGGTCTGGTTTGGTAAGCATATTAAATTTGCTGCAGAAAGACATAGTGGCTGAGGAGCATATCGAGGCTACGAAGAACACGTCGTTCTATACTTTGCTTAAAACTTCCTTCATGCTAAGGAACGAAGATTTACCAAAGAAGAGGTTTAACAAAGTTATAGAGGATATTATAAAGAGATATTCTGTAAAGAATGGGTGTTTTAGAATAGGTGCGAAGCGGGTTAAGCTGACAACGAACGATGTTAAAGCCATCTTCGGTCTTAAACACGGAACGGAGGAAATGCCGATGAACAGAACAGAGGCTTTCACTGGGAGATTTGTTGATGCTGCGGAGAACGAGTCTCAACTGATGCAGATATATTTCTTGTGTCCAAGGGCGAGGAAAACTAGACCGTCAAACCAAATTGTTGTTTCAAATGCGATGATAAAGGTAGAAGTAACAGATTATGAGACGTAGGGATGCTTTACCATATACAATTAAATAACTATTGGCTGTTTTGTTACATGAAGCAATAGAAATAGCAGCAAATGATGGGAGTGAAGAATCGGTAACCGACGTTGCGAAGCTTTTGATACTCTTCATTTGTTCTACCCTGTTCTACTCTGTATCTGGAGATATCATGGGCTGGACAATGGTTTTCTACATAGAAGACATGCTCAAAATTAATGACTATGATTGATCGGGAGCAATTGTTGAGAAGCTGACAAAGTCTATGGTTAATTGTTTGGAGAAAGGGACCCCAGATCACGTCATCGGCTGCGTGGCAGTGTTATTGGTGTGTATTGAACTATTAGTTTATTATTTTGTTCTCTTATGAAAGTGATACGAGTTTGCCTTTTTTTTCCAGCCCTTCGTAATGGAGCACACCACGCTAGGGGCAGATCTGGTAAGGCCAAACATGATACCTAGGTGCTACACATGGTGGAGGCTTGAGTGCAAGGAGTCAACTATTGCGCTTGTTAAAAGGCTGAGGAAGCTGGCAGATGATGAGGTAATATATGGCCGTTTGATGGTGTCTTTGTATTGAATCGGGCTAGGCATAATGGACGTAGCGCGATATGTATTAACTATAAAGCGCTCTATCGTGCGATATGTACTAGCAACAAATCACTTGTTGGGTGCGGGAATTCTTGTGAGAGACTCGCGCCGTATGCGGGAACAGGTTAAAACATACAACAACGTCTGGACTGCATGCATCGCGTCAGATCTTGTTGGTGGCTGAGCGAATCGCATTGCATCTACAAAGTGACTCGCGTGTGAATCAGATGGTTGTATAACATGCATCGCGAGATGTGTACTTAGTCATAACATGATTCGCGTCATAGTGATACTTTATTCAAATAATACGTGTCTTAAGCGTGTGTGTGCGCTGTTTGTTTGAACATACTTGTTGCGTGTTGCAGATGTCGGAAGGAGAGGTCAAGTTAACAGAAGTTGAAGAAATGGCCTTCGGGTCGGGGGAGATCGGGACAGGGTCTGTTAGAAAGTTGACAAGCAAAAGAAAAAAGACGATGATCAGTAGGAGAGGGAAGCGGGGCAAGTATTGCAGTGGAGGGAAAAAAATAAGATGGAGATTGGAGAGGGATCTGGAACAGCTGATTACCGGAGAGTGGATGAGGATTACGGGCAATAGCTGCAGGGGTGGATGGATCAGAATAAAAATACACCCTAGGAGAGGGAAGCGGGGAAAGTATTGCAGTGGAGGGGAAAAAAATAAGATGGAGATTGGAGAGGGATCTGGAACAGCTGATTACCGGAGAGTGGATGAGGATTACGGGCAACAGTTGCAGGGGTGGATGGATCAGAATAAAAATACACCCGATAAAGAGGGCAGCTCAAGTACTCGGACGAAGAGGATGAAAGTTTACAAGGCAAGCGCTTGTAATATATTATTTAAGAGGATGGAATCTGTTAAGAAGAGAACTAATAGAAAATACAGATACTCGGTAGAAAACAAAAGGCTTAAGATTTCTCTTGCACGAAAGAATCGATAAGTAAGTCGTTTAATAGGTTGTAAATTTTAATGATGCATTTTAGATACTTTGGCTAATACTTGTTGAATTTCACCACAGATTGAAGAACTCCAAAGGGAGGTTGCTTTGTTGACTTTGAAGCTTCAAGTACAAGCTGATAAAGGTAACGAAGATGATGAAGAGGTTGCTGGGGTTAATGAAGCACTAGAGAAGGTTTGTGTACTACCTTTCTGTTCGGTAGAAGAGGAGTCACCAGTGTAAAGAGTAGATGTATCAGTAACAGTGGATGAGGTTCCTAAAACCATAGTTTATGTCTCAAGCAAACATGAGTTCAAAAAGTTAGAAGAAGGACAAAAAAAACCTGATAAATAAGAAGAAATTGTAGAGGGTTCTACACCTGACGACAATAAAGAAGACACACACGAGGGGATAGAAGATGGAGGTGAAACGGATGAGGAGAATAATGAATCTGGAGCTGCTGATGGACCAAACGATGTTACTGAGACATTTTTCTTATTTGGCAAGCTGAACTATTGTATGAAGAAGAGATACATACCACGTATGAAGAATTGATACAAAGTTAGAGCTGCTAGAGAGATTCCACAGCAAGATAAAGATTTGCTTGACTGTGGAGTGTTCGTTTGTCAGTATGTCAAAGACATTATCCAGCACGGGTTTGTAAGGAAGAAATATAGCAAGTGTATGCCAGCTCAAGCACGCGCAGAAATTTTTAACCACTTCCTGAATGATAAGAATACTAATATTAGGGTTGCGGATGTCTAGCACTTAGTGTTGTACGAGACAAGCACGACATTAGTATGTTAGATAGCGCTGAATGTTGTACGTGACTCGTGCCACAGTTTTAACTTAACTAGCATGGTATGTTTTGTGTAACTCGCGCCACAAATGTAGGTTAACGCGCGCTGTATGTCTTATGTAACTCGTGCCGCAGTTGTAAAGTAACTACCAATGTATATTATGTGTGAATCGCGCAACATTTGTAAGTTAAATAGCGCTGTGTGTTTGATGTGACTCGCGCCACATCCAAAAATTAACTAGCACCATCAGTTGGGTGTGACTCGCGCCATCGTGTTGAGTTAACTATCTCTGTATGTTGTTTGTGACTCGCGCCACAATTGCAAGTTGACTATCACTGTATGTTGTATGTGCATCGCACAATAGTTTCTTTTTGTGCCCCCTATGACGCGTGATACTATGTGCATGTTTGTCGGTTATCTCATTACCTAATACGCGTGATGAACTACAGATTCAACTCCCGCCAAAAATGCTTTAGTCATTGATATTGTCCCACCAAAAACTAACCTAATAAATATTACGCGCCTAGTTACCCACCGAGTATTTCGCCTTTATATATACCTCCACAAAACTACATATCATATACACTAAAACAATTAACACACTCCAAATACGAAATAAGTATGAGTTGGTGCGTCGATGAAGACCAACACTTGCTTCAATTCGTGAAGTACGTGAAGACAAGAAGCTCGGATGAAACGACAGACGTTTTTTCGATCAAGTGTTATGCAGGATGTACTTTGACTATGGGAGGCTTGGATTTGTCGCCCCCACGTTCGCACACGAGAAGAAGGCGCTGCGAGGTACAACGAACTGAAATCTGAACCCTTGCTACGTGTTTCTGATCTTTGTCTAGCTTTGCGCTTAGAGGCAGGAAACTTATGGGAGCGGGAAGATAATGATTGGATATCAAGAGATATGACTATGTACCTAAAGGAATTGATCGCACAGAGAGAAGATGTTATTGGTAATTGTTCACCGGTTAGATCTTAACCGTGGTTAGTTGTATTAAGGCTTTATTTTTCACGACGTCAAAAATATAACTTTATTCGAAAAACGATGTAGTCTTTAAATTGGAAATAATGGAATATATTTGGTAATGGAATATATTTTCATCAATTGGTTACATTTCGTGATTCCCGTCATGTTGAGGGTCAATCAAACGCAGCTATAGTTATATTACGGTTCCATCTAGCGCCATATTACGTGTTAATCTCGCGTCCTATGAATCGCACATCTAGCGTCATATGATAGATACATCTAGTGTCATAATACGTGCACGTCTAGCGTCATATAACGGTTACATCTGGCGTCATATAATAGTAACATCTAGCGTCATAATACGTGTACGTCTAACGTCATTAGCCGTGGATATCTAGATACATGTGATATGTTAATCTAGCGTCATATGATGTGTCTATTTTCATCCATCCAGGGGCTTATGAACATAACATCGCGCGTCACATTCATCCATCTAGCATCGTACAACACGAGTATTACGGGTTGTGTCAATTATCATCTATCTAGCGTCTTATGAAGCAAACAACTCGCGCGAATGTAATCATCCTTCCTGTGTTGTACAACACGCGTATAAGGGGGGGTGTCCATTAACATCTATCTAGCGTCACATGAACGGCTAAATCTTCGCCAGATTCATCCATCTAGCGTTATACCATATTAGGTGAATCGCGTTGTGTCCATTATCATCCATCTAGCGTCTAATGAACTACACACGTCGCGTGGGATTAAACCATCTAGCATTGTACCGCTCGAAAGTCTCGCGTTGTGTTCCATTTCATCACTCTAGCGTCATACGAACTGAACATGTCGCGTGCTATTTCATGGGGGTTATTTTTTGGTTTGCAACTTATAGAACGCAAGCAGCGGGGTAATGGACACATTTATGTATATTTAATTTAACTAATAAACTGGACCAAGTTACATTATTCAGCTAACCAAATTCAAATATTCACTTGTTTATAATGTACTTAAGTATATATTATTTAGTTAAACATAAATTGAATAATAATAAACTTAAAAAAAATCAATAATTAGAATTGATCAATCAGAGGAGAGCTGTAAAATACTTGGGTAGTAGTACGCGTTGGTTATCGTGATTCAAATTTAAATCGCGTCCTAATAATGGCTAGTGAAAATACAATGAGATGTCTTTTCACTAATTGCATTGGGTTTATTAATGACCGATGTGATTTGGGTAGCTAAAGCACTCATTGCATGTACATTAAATGCTCACTAGGGTACTCGTTGTTTTCGAAATTATATAAATAGGCGTCTCGCGTTTGCTTGCATGCTTATACATCAGACTATTAAAATTCTAAAAACCGTTTAAATTCTATAGAAAAGCAAAACTCGACGATGAGCGGTTCAGACGACTCTTACGGCAATCACGGTTCTGACGGTACTTTTTCCGACGTGAGTTCTTGCTACTCGAACTACAAGCGGGAGACTACCACCGAGTACTCTTTCGACGCTGAGTCAAATCATTTCTCTCCCTCACTTTCACCTACGACTGAGTATTCATCTAAGTACTCCCTGTCGTGGCCGGACGAGGATTCCGACATCGACTGGTATCCTAAACGACGAAGGATACTGAAGAACAAGAAGACGAAGACTGGCAGGAGGAAGATAACTCCTAGGAAGTCTTTGAAGGAATCATCGGACGATTCTTACTGGGGGGAGGAAACCGACGACGGGGATGAAGAGGAGGAGGAGGATGAAGAGACAGACGAGGAGTCTGACGATGAGGAGGACACATCTGAGGAGGGTAACTCTTCAGATTATTAAAATATACTTGTGTTGTTTCAAACTGTAGTTGTTTTTTGTGCTTTTAATTAGTAAACCCTTTTGGATTTGGTTGTTCTTTTATTAGGGTTTAGTATCTGGCCATGGGTAGGCCATCTGTTATCCATATGTATTAAGTTTGTCTTTCTTAACTCATATTGCAATGTTAAAATTGCCAATGGATCTGATTGTGTGTTTCGATAGTTTGATAGTGTATGTGACACCCTCCAATTGAAAAACAGAAAACAGTAGAGATGCTTAGTAAACTGTTTTGTCACGCGTTGTAAAACCTATATGATTCTCGCTTAGGAAGAGTGAAACTAAGTTACACATAAAACAGTAGAGATGAATCAGGTGACTTGGCATGCAGTATGTATCCTCAATGAATCGCGTAACATTGGCTCCATAATGTGCATCACCCAATCCATAATCAGAGAGATTCATATGTGAGTGTGAAACATGTATCGCATTAGCATACACGAGCATCTCGTGCGATGCAAAGCAGGAACAACTAATCTAGCGTTGTATAATACTTACGTCTCGCATGACATAACTAAGACGCGTCTAGCGTTACGGTGCAATAACGTCTAGCGTGATTTAAGTCAACTTCAACTAATCTACGATAACAGATGAAAACTTCCATGTCATTAAAGGGTATCAACTGAAAGAGTTTGGAGCGTCAAAGCACATTCACATCTCGCGTAGTATCATAGCTGCGTCAACCGTAGTGCACGTAATTCTAACATGCTTTGCAAAACGTCAACGCATCTAGCGTCATATCTCAGTAATAACTCGCGCACCTTGTTGAAGAGCGACGTGACTAGCGTCTTATCTCAGTTTTAACTCGCGCGCTGTGTTTCAAGCACAACTAATCTAGTGTCGTATAATACTAACATCGCGCGCTACGTACGAACCTTAGATGAAAACTTCAACCAATCTACGATAACAAATGAAAACTTCTATGTCATTAAAAGGTATCAACCGGTGAAAGTGATACGTGTCTAGCGTCATATTACGCAAGCATCTCGCGCGAGGATGGCCATATACAACTAATCTAGCCTGCTATAATAATAACAACTCGCGTTGCGTATTACGTTCAAAGCGTCTAGCGTCATAGGTCAGTAACGTCTAGCGTGATTCAAGCAAAATTCAACTTATCTAGCATATCAGATTAAACCTTTTATGTTATTAAAGCGTATCAACTGAATAAGTTTGGGCGAAAGACGGGAGAAAGATAGAGAACAAGTGGAACCAAGTTAATACATACTAAATAAAATAAATGAAAACAAAATAAGATTCTGATGGGGAGCTCATAATGTGATATCACAAGTCCTTCGGTTGTGTCCAAATTTAAAGCAACGGCCATAACGCAAGTGGGTAAATGAGACTTCTCCTCTGGATGGGATCCTCTTCTTCCTTGGCCTTCCAGCTCGCCTTTTTACGTTAGGAGGTAGAACAACAGGTCCTTCGGATTCGTTAGATGATGAACTTTCACCATAGTCGGTTATTGCAGGTATGCTAAACGAATAGGTGGATCTATAATTACTTACAGTGTAGAATGGTTCTACCAACGTCATAGGATCTTCGTTCACGGATGTTATTGCAACCAATGAGTGAGCACATGTAAAAAACTCTTGCTGCCATGAACCACACGAACACTTAAAATCAAGTATGTTGACAACCATAACTGGTTCAGAATAAACTTCGAATGAACCTGTAGAAGACTTAGATACCACCCAGGCTCGACCCATTTGAACATTCTCCTTAAACTACTTCTCATATTCGGGGCACAAATAACTGTTCTAGCTTAGCCCTTCTGAATAACGTCTAGAAATATGAGTCATTAGCATAACTCTAATCTTTTCTATCATTTCAACAATCGGTAGATTGCAAAACGTTTTAATCTGATTGTTAAAAGATTCGACAAAGATGATGCCATTGCCCCGTAACGTTTGCCAATTACGAATGGCTGCGCGTACTTATCGGGAGGCAAATTCTCGATGAAAGCCTTAACATTTTTATCAGCTCTACTTAAAAACTTGGAAAGTCTCTCATTAAAAAGTTCAACAGTTGGAGCGTAAGCACAACTTTTGAATCGTTTCAACATTTTCTTCTTAAACTCGCAGTTGGTGTTTTCAAGAGCTATCTTCAAATTATTAACCAAATGATATATACAGTAAGCATGAAAGCATTTTGGGTAAACAACGGAAACAACATTAATAATACCAGAATGTCTGTCGGAAATAAAAGTGATTTGATGGTTTAACAAATGAGGTTTTAGACATTCCATGAACCACATCCAGTTATCAGAATCTTTACCACCGAAAATACCAAAAGCAACTGGAAAATGCCTGCAATATGAAAATAGGTTTAGGGAGTCTATAATATAAGGATATATGTATTGATTTAGGCGTGATTGTTAGTAGGCAGATTATATCTCGCGCGATTGTTAGTAGGCAGCTTCTGTCTCGCGCGAAACGTTGCATATAATATACAACGATTCACGCGTTCTGTAATTATAATCAAACTACGAATCGCGCGTGGTGAAATTATAATCAAGCTACGCATCGCGCGATTGCTTGGGACGGTAAAGTTGGTACGTCGCGAAACGTTAACATAGAAAAGGGGTGAGGACAACTCGCGTTATATGTACGCTATTTATCAGATGATGAGATACGCATTATTCTATCTTATTAGCACGAATATAGATCTACATTTACACGAAGGTCTAAAACACACCGTTATTGCCGTCCTTGGCCACTGCAGACATCAAAACACCACCATGCTTGCCGTTTAAATGGATACCATCCATGTACAGCAATGGTCGACATGAGTGAAAGCCTTGAATGCATGATCCAAAATCCATTAAACACCTCCTGAAGACATTCCCAAAACCAACCTCCAAATGACAATCCGTAGTAATATCTCGACTTTTTAATCTTCTAAAATATGCATTCAGCAACCCAAACGAAGTATTACTGTCTCCAAAAACTTCCCTCCTTGCCTATTCTAACGCATTTCACGATAAACGATAGGAAATATCAAAACCATAGTCTTGTTTGACAGAAAACTGAATAGTTTTTGCTATTAAAGAATGACTTGTCCTAATTGATTCAGGTATTTCATCCGCGATTAAATCAGACGTCAAATGCCTATTTTTTTCTTCGAAAATACCAGGCTACATGAATGGGTGTTGGCAAAGCGCTTGATCATCATGAAACCAGTGCTAGAATCTATTGATGCATACGGTCGCCATTTACAACTTGACTTTTTGTTGACACAGTAAGCAGTGATCTTAGTGGATGTATTATGCATATATTTGAAAGCAAAACCAAGCTCTAAAGCATATCGGCATAAAGATAACCTTAAGCCGGAGGCACCATCAGCGAATGTCTGACCAACTCCTGTGATAGCATCAACCCAACCCGTAGTGGCAAGATGTATTTTTTTATGCTGCAAACCGATTAAACCATTACTACTCTCCCCGCTTAATAACTGATCATCACAGGGTTCTACAAAGCTTACGGTAGGCTGTTTACAAATGTCATGCACATCTGTTTCAACTACTCGTTGTTCTATAAAGAAACTAACGCTTTTCAGACGCTCCACATCGAGATAAACAGTTAAACTAATGAAATCAGTCTCGTTAGTAAACAAGCAGTAATTTTCACCGCCACAGGAGTAGGAAATAGTGTAGCAACCCTTAACAAGATCATCCCATCTACCTTCAATATATTTTTCAACAGATTCAAAGTTTTCAAACGCGCTAAAAGGAATGATTGAGGTCTGCTTCAAATATTTAAAAATACAAATTTTTTGCTTAGACATCTAGCAGGCTGCAAATGATAAACAAAATTAGGCTAGGTGAAGGTGCTGCCCTAAATCGCGTCAGTCCAAGCGCGACTTCAGATGTTAACTGCTAGGGTGACTCGCGTTGTCGTATCTACTGTAACTCGCGAGACACCGAGATTTGAATCACGTTAGATAACTAGGAATAATATAATACGTTATGCAATTGCACGATATAGATTCTATTTACCTTCAAGGTGACTCGCGTAGTAAATTACCAATTTGAGTCGCGCGAAACGTGCAATACTAAATTAGCTCCTCCAGTGGCAAACCTATATCGCTTCATTATTGAATTCAATTAAAATAAAAACAAACATCGCGCGAGTTGTAGGATGATGTAGGCTACAACTCTCGTACACTACTTTAACAACTAATAAAACGAGATACAGTATAAAACACAATGCAACAGTAGCTTCAGCTATCGTCTTCACCAAAACAACATGTAAGATATAAACACCATTAAAGAACCTGTACCAAATCTCGACTATGAAAAAACATAAAAGATTGGTTTCCAGAAGGTCTAAACATAAACAATACTTTAATGTAAACAGAGTAAACTTGAAATCTTTGAAAACTACAAAAACCAAGGAACTAACAAAACCCAGGAACTAACAAAAGTTGGAAAAAAAACCCCAGCTTCTAATTTTGAAAAACATAACAAAAGTTGATGCAAGCTTACCTCTTTTCTTATTTCGGAAACCACTTTAAACAACGAGATTGATTGAAAATGGTTTCTTTTGAAAAAAGTATAGGTTCATTACAAATTTTGAAAATAGCAGACTAGGTTGTACTATCAAAAATTCAAAATTTGAATTGTGGTTCGAAAATAAACTAACACATTTGAGGGTATTTATGTAAGGAAAATATTAGCTGGGTATTAAAAATGAATTAGTTTGGTGAGATTGGTATTTAGTAGGCATAGAAAATAGTTGGGGTACTAGATGATAATAAGTTTGGTGAGAAGGTATTTAGTGTGACATTTCCCTAGATAAAAGCCCATTGCTAAATAAAAAGAATTATAAGAAGTAGTAAACATATTCACTAACAACCAAAAAACGGTCAAAAAAGGGTTTTAAATAATAGCATTCGATTTTTGGGTGAATTACCAAAGTCCGAAGGTATAAATTAGGGATGGCACCGGTAACCAAACCAATATTGTTTTGGTATTATTTTGGGTATGGCTATACATATCCAAACGTGGTTTAAGCTTATCCGAAACTTTCGTTGATTTTTTTCGGATTTTTTTTGGACGAAAATATCCTTAATGTTCTTTTTAATTACCGAATTGTCATTAAGTAAAAAACACACTAAGTATATCTTAAGTATACCCAATTCACAAAATAACCTATTTGGCTATCTATACCCAAACAAACACAACTCCTTACTTGATCAAACACCATATTGGTCTTGTTTTCTGAAAATCTTCAAAATCAACTTTAAAATTCAAAGTACTCTCAAGAGCATTCAACCTCATTTTAAAGAAAAATACATAATCAATCATGTTTAACCCGGATCTAGGGATTAGCATAGAGGAGTTGATGTCGTCGGAGGAATGAGATGAGGAAATGTTGCCGGAGAAGGAGCTCGCGTCGCCGGAAAAGAAGTCGACGTCGCCAGAAAAGGTAACATCAAATGTGGTTTCGTCACGCACCATCAGTTATGGGCCTTGAAACCGATGGTGTGTAACGTGGTGGAGGCCGGTTCTAGACCTTGGAACCGGTCGTACAAGAACTATGCACCACTGGTGCCAAGCCTTAGAACCGGTGGTGCGTAGGTCTTATACGGCCGGTTCTGAGGCCCTGAACTAGTGGTGCGCGCTTGTCTTGAAAAAGAAAAAACGTTTTTGACCCATTTCTTTATTGTATCTAATTGCGAGTTGTGTTTTGTTGTTGTTAAACAGGGAACGAATGTTGTGCATGACTCTGACGAAGCTTTCGCTACCGACTACTGTCATGTGTTCTTCACCACTGAGTTTTATACACAAGAAGCATTGATTAAGTGGGTCACGAAGACCAAAAAACACCATGGTTTGGTTATCAACCTAAGTCGGCGCGATAAAGTACAGAGTAGAAAAAGTCATAGGATATTTTTCCAGCATGTGAGAGGTTGGGAAAGTATGTTCCAAAAGTGGCCGAAAAAGACCGTAAACGAAAGTTGACAGGAATCAAAAAAATTGGTTGCCCATTTGAGCTTATCGGGTTAATGATGGAACCGAATCAATGGAAGTTAAAAGTGAAATGTGGGATTCACAACATGAGAGTTCAAAATAGTTAGACGGTCATGTTTTCGCAGGCTGTTTGAACGACGAGAAATGGAATATGTTGAACGAGCGACCTATATTGGAACAAACCCTAGAGATATACTGAATGGTGTTAAGAAGCTAAATGAAAATAATTTTTCTTGTATGTGTACTATTTACAATGCACAATAAAAAAGACGGGTTTTGAAGAAGGTGGGTAGGTCACAACTACATATTCATGACTGCGAGATGGAGGCATTTGTGTAGACGTAGACATACCGACGTACATGAAATACATCATACACAAAACGTCATCGAAAAACTCATCGGTATTATCATCCGGCCTAGTAAACTTTACATGTTTTTGCATCCTTGATTAGATGAGCGTCGTCAAACACGCTTCACTCAATAAAGAAATAAATGAGGTAGATTGCAAGAAGAAATTTGTGTGTTTGGTGTATCCAACTTAGACATCCTTATATAGAAAAGTAGAATTTTAGTTTGGCGGGAATTATAGAGTGGGAAAGAAATTTAGCAGGAATTACAAGGCGAGAAGAGTTTGATGAAAAAAATTTGTGCACCATAGGTACAACCTGTTGTGTACATATAGTGCACAGAAAGGTGTACCGATGGTGCCTAGTCGGCAGCACCATCGGTTCTTTACCTTGTGCACCAATGGTGCATAAATGGTGCACCATCGGTGCGCAAAGTGAGGCACCACCGGTGCCAATGACTGAGCACCAATGGTGCCTAGCACCGGCCGGTACAACGTGTACCGATTGGTGCATTCTACTATCGGTACATGGGGCTTGTTCTGATGGTACGTGCCCCATGTAGAGTCGGTACAATGCACCATCAGTACGCCTTACGTTGTACCAATGGTGCACACTCAGTTGTACCATGGGTACAAAGTGGTGTGCACCATAGGTTCTCATGACTGTGTACCAATGGTGCATGGGTACTTGTACTTTTTTTGGTTTTTTTGGCAATATTTTATTCAGGGATTCTTTGTCAATAATATTGTTAGAACGTTTAATGTTACTTTTTTGTGAAGCAGCTTTTTTCCCAGTTTTAAGATTACATCTGTATATATTATCGATTAAAATTTACAAGCAATCCAATAAGTACAATTAAGCGTAAAATTGATTGTTGTTTCCATACTTATAATTTGTCATTTGAAGTGGATGTTCATTGTTCCAGTATGTATAATTTGGGTGAATTTATAGTGGATGCTAATAGTTGAATGTAATCAGTAAACATAAAGATGAAAAGAAAAGACTAATATTTATAAAGAAATAAAATAGTCATAATACCAACATACAATAAAAGTTCCAAAATAATAACAAACATAAACATGAAGACAAAGAAAGATCAACCTAGCATAGCCAAAACAAGTCTAATAATGAGGACAACTAGCAAAGGAGAAAAGAGTTACAACACTTGTTCTCTCCACCGAAGCGCACCCTCTAAATCTTGATATATAGGCAATGTAACAACTGATTGAACGGCCTCCAACAATATATCGTCTGTGGTACGCGGGGGTGGACTAATCGTATGCCAACCATACTCAGCTAAGTACCTCTAATAAGTGTTCATGGCCGACTGTCTATAAGTATCTAGAGTAAAGTCAACTGATCCTCTGGAAGTAAATGCTGACGCCAATCCATCCATGCACTTTCACGCCATGTGTATCTATCCAAATCTCCCTTCTTGTAACTCGGTCTGAGTACAAGTGAGAGTTCGGGTTCATCCTGAACCCGTCCAAACTGACGAATAACGCTTTCGGGCATGTAACCCTCAACTGTGCTCATCATCCGCAAAGGATAAGCGATGGTGTGGATCTCCAGCACGGGAAACTGAACCCTAATACCCTCGTATGGCTCGAAAATGGCATGTTTGAAATATAGTAAAACTGTGAATACATAATGGAATACGGCTTAGAGTAATTATGTTACATACTAATAAATATAATCACTTACATCTGTCTCTCTCAGATCTGAAAGAACTGTACGCATAACTGATTTGGGGCGGATGTTTGTTCCAACAATCCTCTTTGGTAGCCACTTCAGAATCTTCGGCTGCCTCTCTACATGATCCACATTCTCATGGGCTCTAAATGCGGGGAAATGATCATAAATCCAGCAGTCTAGCATGACAATAAATCTGTAAATGTTATGTTTCGATACTTTCGAAGCATCACCCGAACCACGGAATAAAAATACCAATGCACTCGTACCCCACGCGATGTCACATAACCCAGAGTCTGCATTCTCCAATCCGTATAAATAGTCAGCCTTGACACATTTCTGACTAGTATCCGCAAATATAGTGCAACAAAATAGGAACATCAAGTATACTTGTGATACCTGGCGGATAGTGTCTGGATCAGTATGCTCAATCTAGCGACCCCTAGTGAACGTCTCTCACAACCACTTTATATTGAAGCCAAGGCCTCTCGTGGATTGGATCTCAGTGCGCATCTCTTCAACACTCAACCCGAACATACTAGCATAGTAGTTGTATGCGTCATCACATGGAACCGTGACTATGTCCACAGTCCGAACAATTACAGGGAGACCTGTAATGCAGCTGACATCATCCAAAGTAATGGTCATCTCCCCGAATGAGAAATAAAACGCGTTGGTTTCCTGATGCCAACGCTCAACCAAAACCACATCAAGTATATAGTGCGTGAAATACTGAGGCAAGTGAGCAATCAGAGGTCCAAAAGGAGTTTGTGTCAAGTGTCGCTCCACCTTCGTCCAAGCACTAAGGTCCTACATACGAAGTACATTATAATGTGTATGGACTCCTAACGACATGCACGCCTGCAAATGAACAACTAAGTCAAACATAAATCAAATTAAATATAACGTTGGGTACCATATCATATTTGATACTTACATGCTCGATGTAGACATGGTATGCCTCATGCTCCTTACAGTCAGGAAAGAGGGGTATCTTGTTGCATTTCAAATATGTAAACGTCTTCCGCTAATCCTCGTTAATGACATCCTCCTCCGGATTCTCCTGTAGCATCCACCCTTTCACTAACAACAGGTAGTGATCGTAAACTAGTATACGCAGGGGTGGTGAATTAGTAGCGGGTTATGGTGATCGATGGACATGTGATGTATCTCGTTATGATGAGCCTCCGCATCTAGTATCATCAATTGTGTTTTCAACAACTTTCTCCTTTGTTTCCCATGATTTATGCGGCGCAACGACCGATCAGATCTGTCCCTCTCCTCCTCTTCCTCCCTCGTACGTCTAGTCTCTGTGTCTTCCGTTGTTGCTCGTCCGCGTTTAGCCTCACGTACTCTTTTATTTTTTACGGCTCGTACCGTCTTCAAATTCTTCCTCGGGGTAATCACCCTTGATCCAGGGGGAGCCGCCCTTGATCGAGGGAGGCCGGCGGGTCGCGGCTCGATAAAATCATACCTCAAATAATAACAAAATACAAACAAAGTTAATATTATGATAAAACATACAATACAATCCGTAAAACCAAAAAACAAATCTGCAAACTAAACATAAACCTCCATATAAAATACATTTCATAGTTTTGAAATTTCGATAAAATTTTTAACATAATTTTTAAAAAAATTAAAAAACAGCAAGTTTTGAAGCTATTCACCATAGGTGCACAACCCATATGCCTAGTGGCACAGACCCGTGTGTCGCTCTGTACAGACCCAGCGCACCGATGGGGGTGCCTGGCGGACCCTACCGGTGACGCTGGCGGCCATTTTCCAGCCGACAATCAGGCTGGAAAATGGCCTCCTAAACCTAGAGCTGTTATTGGGCCTCCCAACCCGATAACCCGCCCGGGACCGGTCCGATAAAATCGACCCGAGACCGGTCCGAATAATTTATGGGGCGGGTTGGGGGCCAAAAATTTAGCCCGATTTTCTTACCGGTCTGGACCGGTCCGCCCGGTTACCAGACCGATATGGGATGTATATAAAAAAAAATCCCAAACCCAAACCCTAACACAGACTCGCAGACCTCTCTCTGTAACTCAGTAAGCTAGTAACGAAGAACATGACCTCTCTCTTCACTTCAGTCTTCCCCTTGACCCCATCTATCGAAGTTCTGGTGATTTCCTACAATCTCACCCCTAAACTCTTCCATTTTCTTCTTCATTAATCGTAGCCTCGAAATCCTGTCACTTTGTAAGGCAATTGTTATTTTTTATTGTCCAATTTTTGGATTCAAAGTTTTGATTTTTAATAGCGAGTTCTTGTATATCCGAAGCTTTCGTATCCGGGTCAGTAAATCTATTGTGATTGGAAATGGTAAATCAATGGATCTTGTTTGCAATACTAAAACTTTGTTAGAAAGATTGACTATTGATTCAAGTTCCTAGGTGTAGAGGTTTGGTTTAAATTTCTTATGTTATACGTTTATTTCCAGATAAAGTTTCAATTTTTAGCACATGTAAAGACTAATTAGTTCGTCTGTTGATTGTATCGATTTTAATTTCATAGATGAAGGCAGTAGTAATCTACCATGAATTTAGAAATGGAAGCTTGTGTGTGTTGTATGGATGATGTGAATAAGCAAGTCAATCTTTTTAACATAGCAGGATTCTGTCAATCAAACCAAGTGAAACTTTCAGTTCAGTGTAATTTTCAGAGTCTAATATGAGTTTTTCAGGTCCTTCTGTTGGTTCATGGTCATCATCTTTGGTTGATTCTATTTCTGCCTACAATTAATGTTCAAGTCTATCTTACCTTAATGGCCTATGTTGTGCTTTGATTTGACTGTGTTTATTCAACTCTTTTAGTTTTTACATGCATAGAGAGAGTAGGTGTTTAGTTTTTCTTTATTTCGGAGTTTGAAGAGATATGAATAGTTCGAAATTTACAATGAGGAAAACTGAATTAGTATGAAATGTGATCACACTCACATGAAATAACTATGACCATTTAGTCTTTTTAGTATTACTGGAGCTTTTTATTTGCTGGCCTACTCTTTTTGATATTACTGTCATGAAAGAGCAAATCTGTGACTAAATTTTAACATGTCAATTTCTACATCCCTATTGCCTTTCAGGTTTCTCTAAGGGTTTTCTTCGGTGGCTTTTCTGTTTGCAAGCAGGTTATGCTTGATACGAGCGAAAGCCTTAATCACCAACATCAGTTTCAGGTAATTTAGTTTTGTAGTAATTGATTCTTTACTATAACTTTTGTCTTAAGAAACTAACCTTTTGAAATAATTATTGGAGATTTCATAATTTGCACTCTAAATAATCATGGGTGTTGAGTATTCGTCACTAATAAAGTTGGGTAGGATATAGTGTAGGCCTAAGGCTGTTAAAGTTATAGGAAGTTAGGAATTCAAGAGTAAGGTTGATTTGGAGAGCTAATGCTACATATATTTCTAGTTTTAGTTGTGAAGAATTTGGTGCTCACTTAGTTTTGGAACTGCCTATGAACTTTCTGACATCACTTCTAACAGACATAATGGCAGAAGATGTAGCAAGTAACATGGCTGGATAGAAGATTTGGCTTGGTTTTGTTAAGTGAATGTAGCTATCACCCATTGTCATTAAAACAACGTCTCTGATAAGTCCCCAAAGGATTAGATGTATCCCATAAGATGTTAGCCGTTGGCTTCTTTTCACCAAACTTAGTAATGCTCCCGCAACTGACAGAATATATCCCAAAATGCACAGAATATATAACATTGCTTACAATATAAACTGATTTCTTACGTTAATCTTGAATAGAATGTCTATGATATATATATATATATATACCGAATTATATAATTTATATTACACAAGCATGATCTCAATTTATTTGTTTGCCATCTCTGCCTCACCTCATCTGAATTTATTTGTTTGCCAGGATGAACCATTATCACGTGGGACACTATAACATGGACAAGAACACGCTCAAAAAAAGTTATACCGTGGATGTAACAAGATGTTTATGTGTTTGTTTAGTGTTGGAATAATGATTTTGTCTTGTTTATTCTCTTGTTTATGTCTGTCATTTTTTACTTTCAAATGCAACTTATTATGTTTTATGTTTAACTGTAAGTGATTAGTAATTTAGTCTTTAGAATAAGCTTTGTTCTTGGTTTATTTTCGGCTACTTTAAGTTTTAAAATAAAACTAGGTTTTTTTTGCCTATCGGTCCGGGCCAGACCGGTTCGGGCCATACCAGTCCGGGCCATACCGGTCCATTAGCTTACCGGGTCGGTCTCGGGTCATAAAATTGGCTCCTTTGGCATATCGGTCCGGGCCAGACCGGTCCGTTACCTTACCGGGTCGGTCTCGGGTCATCAAAACTGGCTCCCTTGGTTTTTCGGTCCGGGCTGGACCGACCCGGTAGCTTAACGGGCCGGTCTCGATCCAGTCGAAACCCGGTCCGACCCGAACCGGTAACAGCTCTACCTAAACCTACCCTAATTTCTAATTTCTAACCTAAATCTATCAAAATTCTACCCTAATTCTAACAAAACTCAAAATCTTAACAAAATTCACAAAATTCAATCCTAAATATAATAACCTAGAAATTAAAAATAGGGAAACTTACTTTGTTGGTGGTCGATTTTCGTTCTTCACCATGACGGGAGAAGAGAAGTGGAGGAAGAGGTGGAGGTGTGGTGGTTCAGCGGAAAACTTAAAGAGAAGTATGAGGTTTTGAAAGGAATGAGGTTTAGGGTTGTAGAGAGAAGTGAGAAGAGTGAAGGAAGTGAGAGAGTGTTGTAGGAAAAAAGTGATGGATGAAAGTTAGTAAATAAAAAAGGCTTATATATCCCTAAAAGAGTATTTTTGTCAAAAACTGGGTAAACTTATACCACCGTTGGGTAAACTCAAAATTGGGTAAACTTAAACCACATTTGGGTATATATAGCTTGACCCTTTTTTCACATCTGAGAATTTTTTTTAACCAATAATCCATCGCAAACCCGGCGGGTAGTAATTTTTTGAAATCCACAACATATCTGTGGAAAAAATTTTAAAACCAAAATTCGTCCCGTCAGGTCTGCTCAAGTCAGGTACCCGCAGGTTCGGAAAAAATTATCATTCCTAGTCTGAATCAACTTTTCTATCAAAAATAAAAAAAAAATAGTTTTTTTTAGTGTTTTATTTTTTTTAAAGTTTGTATATTTCAAATAGAAGTTTGAGAAAAAAATTAAAAGTATAATCAATTTTGTTATTTTAAACGAACAAAATTAGATCCACGAATAATAATTTTTAAATATTTATTTTAATAGACTCATTAGACATGGCTCGCACAACATTTTTTCTCGTCTTGCATCTCGTACTTTGTTTTGTCACCGATCTTGCATATCATATTTTGTTTTTCCCTGGTCTCGCATCTCGCACTTCATTTTTCCATACTCTCGCACTTAATTTTTACTCTGAGCTTGCATTCAAGGTGAAAATTAAAATAAAATTTAATCATGGTCTCACATCTCGCATTACATGTAAGCCTCGTCTCGCACCTCGCACTTAGACAAAAAAATCAATTTTAACCATGGCCTCCCACTTAAGGGACATACAAATTAAATTTAACTATAATCTCACACCTTCCATCTCGCATCTCACATTTCCTGTAAGTATGGTCTCGCACTTCCAATTTATGAAAAAATAAATTTTAACCATAGTCTCGCACTTAAGGAAAAACAATTAACCATTATATCGCATTTCGCATCTCGCATTCTTGTAAGCCTAGTCTCGTACCTCGCACTTAGGAAAAAAATTGATATTAACCCTTGTCTCGCACTTAATGAAAAAAAATCAAATTTAACCCTCGTATCTCGCATTTTAACCCTTGGACGCATTTTAATTGCTCAATGGAGCGGATCACAATAAAAATTTCACCCTTATTAGTAGCTCCATAGTTTTTGATTAATAATTGAGGAATGACTATATAATTGGTGATGATCATTTTGTTGTATTTGTTCGTATTTATTCATGAATGTCTTTCGAATCTTGTTAAGTGGCCATCGAAGTATGTACAATGACGCAGAATATCCAGTTTGGAAATATATCAAACTACATTGTAACCTCTCTTGGTTGGACTTTTAGTATTTAAATACATGTATAGATTGATTTTCGACTTTAGTCGAACTAACATTATAGACATATTTGTACATGAAAAAATAGTATACTGCTAAAGTTATTTGGAGGTTACCTCAAAAATATTATTCTTTACGTCAATTTTTCTTTGGATTGTTTAAAATTACTTCGACTTACTTTCAAGTGATTTGGATTGCTTCTAGATATAAGACAGTAGCCCCTCTAGTTCTTTCAAACATGCAAGAAGGACTATCATTTTTTCGGATAAAAATAGAGAAGCAATTCGTGTCATTAGTATTTGATTGGTTGGGTAGCAATCATATTCTTTGAAATATCTTGGTGTTCTTATAGATGGGGTTGAGTCATATTCTAATCGTTATCTAGACTACAAACCATATTTTTTATTTGTAGATGTTCAAAATTACTTGTGTTTTTTTGTGCTTTGGGTTGAAGTTCAATTGCTTGATACTAGTGGTGATTGTTGGATGATTCTCACTATTTAAAATCATCCACACAAACTTATCATCGTTGTTGATTTGAAATTATCCATGCAGAAATATATTCTTTGTTGTTTGTGATTTTTGTTGTATGTGAGAATCCAAATATTGTTGAGTGAGGTTGATCGCCTTAACATGCTAAAAGATTTTTGTTTATTAAAAAAAATTATTTCTCCAACTCTATGAACATCATTGTCCAAATATTTTTATTTTGTTAATATCCCCCATTAAATAGTTTTAATTAAAAATGAATTTCATCAAATTTGATCAAATAAAAACAAAATATTGTTTTATTCCAATATTTTTTAAAATTTAAAATAAAATATTTTGATTTAAATTTGAAATGAAAGGTTATAATTTTAAAATATCAAATAACATATATTTTAAAAACACAAAACCATATACTTGAAAATATACGTAAAAATCAAATTTAGAATAAAATGTCCAAAATATTAATTTGTCTTGTCTAATAAAATGATAGAATATTGTTATGTGGATTTATTTTTATCGAACATCACACTCTAAAACAAAAGCCTTATTGTTTTTTATGTTTGATTGTGGAACTCATCCAATATGATATTTGAAGGATTTGGAAACACAAACATATCATCACATTTCTACTTAAATTAAATATTGGTTTGTTACTATATCTAATATTTATGAATTCAATAAAAAGTATAAAGTTAAAAGTAATACTTTTTGTTTCATATGAGAGATTGATTGCATATTTCAAGTATGGTAATGTTATTGGATTGGAATCGTAGCATTTTGTTGCAAAAATAAATATTTATCTTATAATATCATATTTATAAAAAGCTCGAGTTTGATTTTCATCATAGTTACAAATATTAGTTGCAATATTTTCAAAATTTACCTGTATGTAAAGTTGGTTCCCATTATTTTGAAGAATAAAATTGTGCATTATTTTTTTGTTAGTTTGTGTGAAAGTTTAATCTATTTTATAAAACAAAATCAATTACGATGTAGATTTAATATATCCAAATTGTTATAATTATAAGTCAAATTTATTATTTGTAATCAACATTCAGTTTATTGGATCAACGGGTAATTAAGTGAGCCTTGTGAAATGTATAGTGTAGATACTAGTTGGACTAATATATGATCATGATGATCCATCAATCTAGCACAATAGATATTGGGTTATAAGAGCTTAATAAGGTTATACTAGTCCAACCCAACTAATATGTGATTCTAAATTTTAATCCATCGTTACAATGCAACACTGGTATATTTTACCTTGAAGTCTAGGTCACGTTCGTAAAGTAGCGTCATCACTTCACTTACATTCACCAAAAGTCTATAAGAGAGCTGTGATTATGGTAAATACCATACTTCTGCATCTTTTTGTTCTTCTGTTTTTTGTACTTAATGAGTTTGTGGTATTCACTAACCCCTGCGTTGTTGCTATACTCTTTTCCAAATCAGGGAAATTAACATCTTCTTCTTGTGTCTCACCAATTTAATCTCAATGAGGCCACACATTATTATTATCTTCCACTAATTATTTGGTAGGAGAAATAGCTTGCCACAAACGATCTCATTCATAGTAGATGTCGTCGTCACCCTTCCAGTGGTAATAACTAGTCGCCATTTTGATAGCGTTCAAACGCAAGTCTGGAAACTCATATAAGAGAAAAAAAATTAAACCTACAAATGGAGAAGAAAAAATGAGCTTGAACATCAGTATCCGTGAAGAGTCACTCTTTTAATATAATGTTCTTTAATATTTTGATCAACAAGTTATATATGTATGTATATTTTATTGAGTGCTAGAGATTAAACTCATAAACTCTACAATTGGTATCAGAGTTTGCTTGTTGAGTTATGAATGTTGAACTGAATCTAACGTATCTGTCCCAAAATGAATTTATATTATTGATTCAGTTGTTGGGAAAATAAATCCTTCATGATATAGATTATGATACTGAAAATATAATATTTAGATTTTAGATTAAATACTATAGAAAAGCATGTTTTATAGTTTATATTTTTTATATCAATCACATGATTATATGATTAACGAAGTATGAATAAATTTTTCATGCCCTAATTTTAAATTTTTTGGAAAACCCCAATTAGGTAAAAAATAAGTTTTTTGGATTTTAGAAATCAAAGATTTATTGCGTTGAGCGAGTTCAGTTTTACGAAGATAGTATTGTAGAAGACAAAGTATCATGGCGCTTATATGTGTTTCCACGATGACAGGTTTCTGGTATCCACATCGCCATAACACTTATATGCATATTTGCGGTGATAACTTTGTAATTGTCGCAACACCGTGGCACTAATTTGCATCATCGTGGCATCACTCATATATTAATTGTAGCATGACGTCACTTTGTACCGTCACCATGATGAAGGATTCTTGATTTTATCTTGTCTTCAGTATTATATTTTTATTGTGATGAATTTGTGTTTGTTTCTTTGAGCCTTTGTTTCAAACCTGTTGTAAACCATTAAGTTTTAATATGTTAGTTTAATTAATCTAGTATGTGTATCATTGGATGTTTATATAGGATGTTATGTATGTGTCTTGTTCTAAGTGTATAGGATATATATTTATCTTTCTCTATTATGTGTATGTTACATGTAGTACTGTGAATGTCAGATATTCAGTATGTGAGAGTGATGATCTACAATTATTGAAAACTTAGACTTTGTGATGTAAGGGATGATATCATGCATGCATATATACTGTTTGTTTTTTAGATTTGAAGTTTGAGTCATTTATCTTTCTTTAAATATATGAGCTCTAAAAGGGATATATCATAATCTAGAGAATGCTTTGGATGTTTATTATGAAATAAAATAGAACACAAAGGTATTTTCAGTTAAAAAGAATGTTGTATGGCATGATTTTCCATAGAAGATTCATAAGAGACTGGTCTTGCCACCTGAGTGGCCTTTATCTATACAAGTCTTACAATGAAGAGTTTAAGTGCTTATTTTTAACATCAGTAGTTGTGTGTGTAGGTTGTTCCATAAGAATACTATATATATATATATATATATATATATATATCTGATGGTGCCAACCGATGTTTGATTTCGTTGTTGCGTTCACACGTCGTATACACATGCACAACTATATTTTAATATTGAATGGTTTTAGTTAAATATGCCAGGAAATAGTAAATTGGCCCATTTAAAGGTTTGATTATCTTTATTAATGGTCGTGAACTAACACAATCCTTTTTAAAGAGTTGACATCTAAAAATAATGTGTAGCGTGGTGGTACCTAATGTCTTCGTTAAAGTTTACGATGACTTATTCCAAATGAATGTATTTTAGAACTTAAGACCTTAGAAATTTCTAGTTTGTATGTCAAAGTATGTTTGGAATTAATCTACCTATTTAGTCAGGTCGAATGAGTGACTATGCAACATTCTACAAAGGAGATTAACCCTCCCCCGAGTCAGTCTAGTCGGAAAGGGGGAGTTCATTGTCTAGACTGTATTTTGGGAGTTTGAACACCATCTCATTTTTCAAATTATTTCATTAATAAATTATTTTCCTTGATTTTTCAACTATTTACACTCATTCAGAAAATATTAACCAGGTTTCATTGGGCAGGTTTAACGAATAAAAGTATGAATTATGCTTTTGTTGGTATTAAATGACATGGAACTTTTTGGACTATGGAAAATAACCCACCATTTCAACTAGAAAAATAATGCTCATGATGAATGATGTGCTTTAAGATGTGGGAACATTCCAACCGTCTTAGTTAATCTGTGTTATAGTAATAATTTGAACAGGTGTCTTAGGTTCTCAGCTCATTGCGATAGAATTTGTTAAAAATGTGCTAGCCTACCTTGAGAAAATATTTATGAAGTATCCCAGAGTTTAAATTAAGATCATGATAGGGAAGAATATACATAATGAAATACGTAGAGCATGGCAAAACAGAGATCATATCATATAAATGACCTATTTTCATGGTAAGCTAAAGATACTCATGGTAGAACCTCCAGAGGCAGTTGTTGTGTCATACATATCTGTGTAATTCTCCCCAATAATTTAGACAACCTACGACCTCCAATATATGAAATAATACATTAACTCATTGATCATTAATCTTGTACAAAAGGAAGTAAAATATAATCAGGGGATCAAAGAGGCTAACATGATACGCATCGGTAAATGTGATGGTAAAAAAATAGAAGAGGACTTTAATTATAGTTACACAATATACAAGTTCTAGTTCTGAATCATAAGACATTGGACCTACAATACTAAGAAAAATGGAAAGGTTCAGTTAATGTTTCCATTGCAACAATCTGAATCACATGAAGAATGATTGCAAAGCCTGTCCTAGATGGCTATGAAAGGTAAACTCACTTCCGATATAAGTTCATAAGTTAATTTAGTTTTGGTATCATTTTACACTTAATGGGTTGACACAACAACCTTAATTCATGTTTGTGCTTTTTTCATAGGGTACACTTCAAAGCCGAAATCTCAATGTTGGATAGATTTCTATTTTTACTATTAAAGGGTTTGCATGCCTTATAAAGGCTATGAGTAGTGTTAAATTAGCTCTAACTAGGTAGGACATATTTTACTTTGGATTATGTATTATTTGTATATTATTTTAGAACGAATTTAATATCATTTTATTTTTTAGTCAAATTTAGGTATGTTTGTTCATTTAGAAACAAATAATTTCAATTACTTATGATAATCATTTTGGTACGTCTGTGCTTGATATTAGTTATAACCTATATTGAATTAATAATGTTGTAAATTACCATATAAAAATGCGTGTATCTCACAAACTTACTTCTGAAAATTTAATGTATCTCTCACACATGTGTTTAGGTTATATCTTAAAAAAGTATTGACAAGCTTGTTGTTAATGATATTTTAGACCCTCTTAGCTAAACCAAATTTGAGACATGTGTTGGGTTTATCAAAATAAAATGGATCCAAAAAATTGAAGCATTTTGTGCAATAGATGTCTTAGAGTTGATACATAGATACATATATACATGTATGGCCCTTCCATATAGCTTCATGAAATGGTCAAATATACTTCATATTATTCATAGACGAATATTTACAATATAAATATCTTAATTTTTTTCTTAAAAAGTTGAGGTCGTCTAGAAGTTCAAATCCTTTAATGCCGAGTTTGAGATACAACTTAGTTATATGATTAAAAATGTCATATGTGATTATGGTGGTGAATACTATGGTAGTCATTATGTTTATGTTGATTACTATTTTGGCATTTTTGCTCTTGACCTATAGAAGTTTGGAATTAAACATCAATACATCATGTCGAGTTTGTACACTATGAATATTGTTTATGAACGAATGAACCATATCTTACAATGATAACTAGAAGCATGATCGTTCATACGTTATTATCCACTTTGCTAGTGGATGAGCCATTAAGTATGCAACATACATCCTTAATAAATTACCAACTAAAGTAATAGCTAAAATATCGTTTAATATTTTTTTAAAGTGAAAGCCTAGCTTAAATCACGTACATATATGGGGATGTCTAGCTGAAATAAAGCCTTACAAGGTGAGCGAATATAAGTTGGATTCCAAAATAGTTATTTTCATTTTATAGTATATTCAGACAACTCACGAGGTTAAAGTTTTATTCTCCTAATAATCATTCAATTTTTGAGACAATTACTATAAAAAAATTAAGGATACAAAGTTTGACGGGGGAAGATTCAGATAACAACATTTGTTTAGGAAGAAGTAGAAACCATATTGTTTAGCCACTGTCATCGATGGGCACGATTACAGTTGGTTGTCGATAATCTACATCATGTTAAGGAATTGGGTATTTCAAACAAATGTTACGTTTCCACCTCAAGAATAAAATATTAATGTTTTTTCCTGATGATAAAACTCAGCAATCTAAAAAATTGAAGCAACTTGATGAGCCTAAATTATGTAGGTATTTTAAGAAAATCATCTATAGGTTGAAGTAAGTATCTCATTAAATGCTACCATAAATTTTTAGAAAGCATCACTTCATTTGGATTTTGAGATGAAATTTATGGAATATTATGTATATCACAAATTTGGTGGGAGTAAAGTCATTTATCTGGTTTTGTACTTGATAACATAATCACTGCCTCAAACGATTTAGATTTATTACACGTTATTAAGGTTTTTTTCTAGAGATATTTGGGTAAAACATCTTATGTGTTAAGGATCCAAATAATAAAGAATCATCTTAGTTCTGTCACAAAAGGTAACCATTGAGAGCATGCCACCACATTATGGCTTGGAAAATGAAAAAACATATGGAAACCCGATTGGAAGTATTTATAAGTTTTCAGTAAGTTAGTGTCCTAAGAAATATTCATATGGTTAATTAATAAATACATGTTCATACACTTCACTGGTTGAGTGACTCATGTTTTCTCGGGTGTATACCAGACCATATCTATCATTCATAATATGAGATATTTGATGGATTTCAATAGTGACTATTAGAAAGTAGTCAAAGTATTACTTTGATAACTAATGAACACGAAGCATTATTGTTTAGTATATAAAATATCGAGCACAAGATTTTAAGTTATTCAAATACATATTTTATATGTTTCATGGACACATAATGGTCCACATTCGGTTATGTATTCATTTTGTAGGAGACGTCATCTCGTGTAATAATATGAAAAATACTATTTTCATAACTTCTACAATACTAGCTGGGTATGTGGTATGTTTTGAGTTATCAAACCATAAACTATGGCTCCAAAAAAATCATGCAAATTAAAGTGGAAGGAATCGAAAGTCCTTCTTTACTGTGAAAACAAATTCGTTGTCATGTTATCGACAACAATAGTGGCTCGAGCAACTCTAAACACATAAACATCAAGTTCATATTTACCACATCAACACAGACTTCATATTTCTAAATTATTTCACATGTGTGTTCCTAACTTAGAGGTTATTTATATTCAATGGGAATTTCGTTTTGATTATAACTGTTTTCCAATATAGTTTAGATTGTATTATTGCTTTAGTTTTATATGTATATTTTTTTGTCAAGTAATACGACAATTAATTTTTCTCTTATTCTTTGAATTTAATTTTAATTTAGTTATTTCAAATTATGTATACTAGAACTAATTAGAAATTGATACATATTGATTACAGTATCGTGTCATTTCTATGTTGCACTACATGAGAATAGAAATTTCATTCAGGTGGTAGTTGACAATATGATTACTGTGGGAAATGTTATGCACATATAAGCCATGCACATCTTTTTTAGTTATTTGATGACAACCATATAAAGTGATAATGCGTGTTATGTTACTTGAAAAAACTAGTGTTATATATTACGCACTTTGGTAGATAAATTTTATCAAAGTGGGATATTATAGAGACATTTTTAAATTGAATTTATCATCCATTTATAGTATCAAATATGTTATAACTATAAATCCAAGTAATCAAATATAATCAACATTCAGTATTTTGGTCCGCAAGTAATTAGGGGAGCCTATGAAATATGTAGTGTATAACTAGTTGGATTGACGTAAGATCGTGAGGGAGGATTCATCAATCTGACACTAAGATGATGGGCTCTAAGAGCCTAATAAGACTATAGTGGCAATTGCTTTTGAGTTAAGTTAGTAGAGAATATATTTTATTAATTATATACATATGAATATATCAAATATTAAATCCAAGTGCGTTCACAAGTACTAAGGTATAAATATGGATGATTGAGTAAAATAATATTATCATATTATTTATCTTCACACGTTGTTTCATAATCTATTTTATCCTAAAAAACCCGAAAACAGAAGTAAGGGCTTTTCCAACTACCAAACCCATATAAAACATATAGTTACTATGGCGCCTATACGACAACTTTGCTCGTATTGTGCTAGATGACTTGTAGCTTTCAGCATCAATCGTTTTTCCTATCAATACATATATTTAAACAATATGAACATATGTAAATTTCTAAGTCTTTGAGTTCATTAATATTCCGACAAAAATATATGTATAAATGAACTTTCAGCTTATGGATTAAATCCATAAATTATATAAAATTTAAAAAAAACAATATTTTGAATTGTTTAAAATATATAATAAAAAGTAATATATAATAAAGGGCCACGCTAGAAAAAGACACATTTTGATAGATCTTAAACCGTTGGATCTTATACCCATTTGATATATCTCTCACCTAATTTTGGACAAATTTTCCCTTTTCAGAAAAATAGGTATAAAAGGGCTTGATAAATCTCTCACCATTTTTTTTCTTCTCTTTCTCTCTCTCTAGAAAGCTCTCAAACACCAAAATCGACCCATTTCAAAAGTGCGATTTTTCAAGAATCTAAAGTCAGCAAAACATAAATGTAAGTAATACAAACCTACTGGTATAATTTTTTTAGATTTCGTTGGGTATAAACTGCTACCATTGCTTTGACGGGTTGTGCTTTTTCGTCTCATGCGACAGACAGCTTAAGCTGTCTCATGCGATAGACAGCTTAAGCGGTCTCATGCGATATAGAATTTTGAGAATACTTATTTGGTGTTGCCTCACTAATACATATTTCTTTATGTTGTCTTTACAGGATGGGGCGGATCAAGTAGAAAGTAAAAAATCCGTTTAATAAATTGAGGGAATGCGATTGTTTGGCACGTGAGGCGGAAGAGGCGGCAGAGGCTAGAGTTATGCTTGAGCCCGAGCATGTATAGGCATGTCCCAGTGAAGGACATTCTCCTTGTACGCGTACGAGACGATGTCTATGTCGTCATCGAAATGACGATTACATTCCTACTACTGCCGGTAGCACAGGGGCAGGTTCTTCTTCGCAACAACCTGACTTTTGTTACGATGACGATGCAGATGCACCGGAGGATATGGAGGGGGTGGAACGGGAGGAGGCATATGAGGCCTCACATTCACAGTATGAGGACGATGCACCTCACGCACCCGAGGAGGCATCCCACGCACCCGAGGGTGAGGATCACGAGTTTTTGTCGGTGATGCCGCATGTCCCGGCTTTCTTTCCCGATTACACTCAGCACGAGGCGTTCAACGTCTATCACGGAGATGTAAGTATTATACCTTTATATTGTTTTATCACTTTCTTACGTGTTCGATACATATGTTTATAATTATTGTTTTATCACAAATTTACGTGTTTGATAAATATTGCAGGATAGGGTCACCCTGCGATGCTTCGCTATGTACGACAGTCTCTGAAGATGGGACCTGACACAGCAGATCAGGGTACGGGTAAGGGTGAGGGAGACTATATTTGACCCGCTCATCGATGCACTCTCCCGCTGGCATACCAACCTCTATTTTGTGGAGGCATTCTTAGAGCGATGGCATGAGGAGACTTCTTTATTCCATTTCTCGTTCGGGGAGATGATAGTAACCTTGGACGATGTCTTCGTTATCACTGGATTACCGGTTGTAGGTAGGTCCTTTGATGCTTTACCTTTTGACTCGGAGGTTGAAAGGATTAGTACTTATGCTGGCATGCTAGGTGTACGACCAGCTGAGTTGAGTAAAAATATTAGGAATGTTAGTAGTGTGAACCTTAGGTGGTTGCGCACTATATTTACGGGTGTTAGGTATAGTAATAATAAGATCACAGATGAGAGGGTAGATCATGCCACTCGTGCCTACATACGGTATTTGTTAGGTTCCACCATATGTGCCAACAAAACCAGCAACAACATTCCTTTAGATTACCTCCAGTTCGTGAATCAATACTAGGGTATGCATAGGTTCAACTGGGGTCAGTTGGTTTTAGCACAATTGTACCACTCCCTTAGTCACGGATCTCTGCATGGTACGGGAGGCATTTGCGGGTTTATAGGGATGCTCAAGTCGTGGATATTTTCCCATTTTGTTCAGCTCTGAGCTCCACTGTTTTGCGATTACGACATATATATGCCCCATATGTGCCGACATACGCCGCAGAAGATTGGTGTCTCTCATGATGTGCGCAGGCAGATGAGACATGCACTTTCGACGTGCACGTAGACAGATGTAAGTCATATTCGTTCATTTTAATTCTAAGTACATTTATTAATATAAATGGCTAAGTTGTTCATTTTTTTATTTACAGGCCATGTTCCTTCTCTTCATACACTTACGGGACCATTATCCGTTCCAGGGGGTGACTTGGGTTGAGTTGACGCTTAAGGAGTTTGACGTGGTTTTTTCGTACTACCCTGACCGTGTCACTCGGCAGATGGGGTTCGTACAGCTGATTCCTAAGGATATACGCCCTCCTAAATCGAAACAAATAGGGAAGAAGATGGTCTCCAGATACCCATGGGACGGGCACTTGAGGAGGGATTGGGACAACCATGTGTACACTCTTGATGGCACGTTGTACCGTGGTAGTGGAGAGAGTGCTGACCCGATGTACTACATTTGGGTGAAGAAGAGGCTGTGGTACATCGTTAGCAGCTCTGCACCAGCTAGAGGTCATCGGTTGGAGCCGCACGGTGCTGCTGACTTTGTAGGATACGAGCAGATTGCTCGGTTTACTCCATCGATACCGACTCTGGAGCACGATGATCTTGTAGAGACCTCCCTTCATATGTTCCGGATCACTGAGAGGTATAGACGTCAATGATTATTACTCGCAGCACACCTTTGTCATACTTTTCGATGTTAGCACTATATTTTTGTAACCGGTTTATTTTATGACGGCTTTTATTTATTGTATTTTATGACTGCTTTTATTTATTGTATTTTAATTAATTAATTAGAACTACTTTTATATATCACTTTGCCCTAACCCCCACCTCCCACAAATCAAATCAAAATTACATTATCATATTAACAGATTAACATCTAAAAAGACAGAAAAAGAAAGCCCTGGTTTTGTTGTTCGATAGTAATCCGAAAAGACTCAAATCTACTTTTAAATGTCACTTAGCCCTAACCCCCACCTCCCACAAATCAAATCAAAATTAAATTATCATATTAAGAGATAAACATCTAAAAAGACAGAAAAAGAAAGCACTGGTTTTGTTGTTCGAACATAATAAATATAACAATGGCAGTTTTGTCTTCTTCAAGAAGATGTTTTGCTCTCACTATTTTATATCTCTATTTTTATTATCACGTTTGATTGTTGCTACTCTCCACAACAATCCTGTTGTGTTATTTAATAATAAGGTAATTTCATCGACAGTTGAATGCTCAAGCTGTGTAGTAAGAGTTAGAGCTTCTACCATTGAAAAACATTATATGGTAAATTTTGCCTTTATTTTTTATATTATTTCTTTTGATAGTATATCATTTTATTATTACTCGCAGCATACCTTAAGTACGAAATATAAGGTCAACTTAAACTGAAACACACACTCATACTTAAACTAAAACACACATTCATACTTAAAATCAAACACACACTCATACTAAAACTGAAGCACACACTCATACTTAAACAAAACACACACTCATACTTATCTATCAGACCAGTTCCATTTCATCAACTTTTGTTCTTCTTTCGCATCCTTGTAGTCACTGATTTCCTCTAGCCGGATGTCAAAAATGTCTTCGCAGACCTTATCCAGCTGGTCCTCTGTTATCGAATCTGTGACTTGACAGTTGAACCGGTTACACGCAATACGACGTTCCAATTCGGTCAGGCCAGAAACTGGATGTCGACGGAATGTTACTAGGACTGACCACCTAGCTCTCACTTCATTAACACACCTAGAAATTCTAGGCGGCTGAATACCATCCCTTCCGTATAGGAAGTACATCTGGCATACCAATGCCTCGCAGTACCTTTTACCCCCCTTTGGAATGTGCATGTTACCAGCTTCAACTGATGCCCTCATCAAATATTGATCTTCCTGTCCATGGACACCTTTTTCTGCTTGATTTATCAACTAATTTACACTTTAATATGAATAAAGCTTCTATTTATAGACAGTTTTGTTGCAGATAACGTAATCGGAATATACAAATGAAAACGTAACACATGTAAAGTAAGAAACCAAAAACTCCACTCATTCTCAAAAATCAAAAACTCCCGCTCATTCTCAAAAACTAAAAACTCCCGCTCATTCTCAAAAACCAAAAACTCCCGCTCATTCTCAAAATTCAAAAACTCCCGTTCATTCTCGAAAATTAAAAACTCCCGCTCGTTCTCAAAATTCAAAAAATCCCGCTCGTTCTAGAAACTCAAAAACTCCCGCCAAACTTTACTTCCCTATATAAAGGGACTCCAAAACATTTTACATTCATAAAAACTTGTCAAACATAAACAGTTTAACAAATGGAGTTTACTCCTCATGAAGACTACCATTTGCTTGAGGTGGTGAAGATTTCTCGCCGAGAGATGGGGGAAGATACTAGCGATGTTTTTTTGATCGAGTGCTTTGTAAGATGTAATACGGCTACGGCTGTGTACAAACTGGAGGTCTCTTCGTGCGCAACCGTGAACAAATCAAGCAGAGGTACCTTTTTTGCAAACCGATGGATCGTTTGTTGTTTTTACCATATAAAATTAAGCAAGAAGCGGCCGTCGTCTGGAACATGACGGTGGTAGACTACATCACTAGGGATATGGTAGCGTATCTTCAAGATAGGATTACGGAAAGGGAGGAGGGGGTTAATTCTGACGACAACTTGGGATATGACTTCAATGATTGAGCATTTTGGTTGTTGGCATCTCGTTGTTTTAAATAATTTTCTTATGTTTGTTTAAGTTAAGGTGTCTCATGTTGTTGTTTTCATCTTTATATATTTCCTTCATATGTATTGTCCAACTTTAAATTTAAAATTTCCCCTTTTAAATGTTATATTACTCCAACAGTAGAATAAAACGGGCTGTTTAGGCCATAACATATTAGGGTTTGCGTCGCATGAGACAGGGGCCAAAGGGCATCGCATTTCGGGCGTGCGATATAAGCCCTCTGTCTCAAAAATAGGGCAAAAAATTTAGCCTACACTCGCATAAGACAGGGGCCAAAGGGCGTCGCATTTCGAGCGTGCGATATAAGCCCTCTGTCTCAAAAATAGGGCAAAAAATTTAGCCTACAGTCGTATGAGATAGGGGCCAAAGGGCGTCGCATTTCGAGCATGCGATATAAACCCTCTGTCTCAAAAATAGGGCCAAAACATTAGCCTACAGTCGCATGAGACAGGGGCCAAAAGGCGTCGCATTTCGGGCGTGCAATATAAGCCCTTTGTCTCAAAAATAGGGCCAAACAATTAGCCTACCGTCGCACGCGACCACGGCCAAAGAAGGTCGCGTGCGACGAGTGTCATATGTTATATTTTTTACTTGTTTTAATGAGAAAACTCCTAGGAAATGCTTCTATTTAAACTGAAAAACAAAATCATAAAACATTTCATCAACTATAATACATCAAAACTGTTGTAGGGATTTTCCTACAATATTACATCAAAATTACATCAACTATATTACATCAAACGTTAGGTAAAATAACTGTCAAACATCCAAATCATTTCAAACGTCGTCTCTAGTCAAATCCGTTACATGTGGTTTTTCGTTCAAGTTGATTATCCTAGTGGGTATTATTTGTGTAAATTTTTTGAACCAACGGTAGTAGGGATGCACCCATTGATTCGCTTCTTCTGTTGCGTAAGCGACCCAACAAGGGTATAATGGAGGCACCGGTCCATCATGTGGAGTAGTAATCTACAAGAAAAAAGAATAAATGAATGCATTAGTAATTATAACGTAAGAAATTTGGATTGGAAACTAAATATACTTACATTAACAAAGTGACATCCATGTACGAAAGCTATCCCAACTTCTATGATCATTGAATTGTTGACGGGTGGTTTTCCACGGATTGGTAGATACGTTAACGAGGCTGCTTGCGATACATGGTATACCATGTATTGATACCTTGTCGCGATGACTAGTCCAATATCCGGAAATGTCATTCAATAGTGGCTACTAGGGTTGGGCTTGAAGTAATCTAACCTATGTACCAAATCGCCAAACACCTTCGGCAAACCATATACATCCAACCAACATGCACGGTTGTCCCGCAACTCCTTCAACAAATCACTTCTAACATCCTCCCATCTATCTTCGTCGTTGTATATTGAATGCGCTACGGAACGATATCCGCATTATCCGTCCGGAAGAACGTCAACTAAATTTAAAATGTAAGTGTGTAGAAAGACCGGGATGCAATCCGGATATAATGTTAACTTCCCATTCTTAACAATTTTCTTAGGCCTTCCAACTTTCTTTTTTGCTAATGAAGGTTTAGGTGGTACGATGGGAACGACATTGGATATGGCTGTGCTCCCTAACGTGTTAACGGGTGTACTACCAACCGAGTTAGCCGGAGTACTAGCACTAGCGGTTTGTTCAATGGGATATTCCCACGAACTAGGGTTCCATTTAGTCGATTTATCAACGCCTCCCTTTGTTCTACCCTTAGCTCTAATCACTTCTTTAGGATCTTGAATATGAGTTAACTCAGGCCTCAATATTTGTATTACCCTATTGATAATGTGGTCTTGTTGGTCGGGTCGGAAAATACGAATGGAGTTGTCAATTAAGGAAAGTTTTTTTTGCAATTCCTCTTCACGAGAGCTAGGATCTCTATGCACAATATCTAATCTTTTTCAAAAGATATCCACGTCTTCTAAAGGGATGCACCTACCATCTCTAGCTATAAATGCAATTTCACATGCACAAGGTAAACCATGCGTTTTCCTAAGGAAACAACCTGTACATGCTACCCGATCTACTCCAATATTTCGAGCACGTAAAATAGCAACCATCAATATCTTTAGCCCGCATGTGACACGTGACCTTTAAGATTTTGGGTCAAAACACCATCAAAACCGGGAATTGTTCTAAACTTACTTCGCTCGATGATTCGATGATACCCGGATGCTGCTTCGTTAATAAGTTATGAAATTTTTCCTAAAAAAGCTCAAAGTTGCATTGATTCGTCCCAAGATATTTTTTTAGGGACGAGTGAGCACCCTCCACCCTACATAGTACAAGTAATAAATCATGAACTTATTTGAAATTAGATAAAATAACAAAACAAAAAATAGGATAAACGGACTAACCTATTTGTAGTTGTTTGGCCATAATGCTTAATCGTGTTCGTTCGGTACGCAAAGAACTTGTCACCATATTTCGTTATCCACGAGTCCATAATGTACGAAAAACACTCCGGTTTAGATGCAAACATCTCCTTCAGTGTATCTAGATTCTTTTGGTAACTCTCAACCGTGTTCGCCCCCGCAACATAGCCGTAAAATTAAACAAATTGGTTCACTACCGCATCATCGTGCAATATCTTCCGGACCGCCCCAAGAATGTTCTTACTAATGTGCCACGTGCATAGCAAGTGGTGCGTGCCCGGAAAAATATTATCGATCGCTCGCATGAGAGCTAACTCTCGATCGGTAATAATAATGGATGGAAATGCGCACACGCTATCCATCATCAAACCACGAAGAGTTTCCAAAGCCCATACGTAGTTTCCAATCTTCTCTCCGCTAATAAATACGTACGTAACGGTAAATGTAATGAAAGTCAACGTTAAACCAAAAATCTCTAATAACAGCATCTTATACCTAGTCGTCTTGTACGTACAATCCATGAAAAGCACATTCGGGAATGTACGTAATAAGTCTACCCTAGTAGGATGTGCGAAGAAAAAATTAGTGATCACCTTTGAATCATCTTTCAAACGCTCCCACGTCGAGTATCCATTCTCCTTCAACTTCGTCAACAAATATTGCATTTGCGTTTGTCCTTCGTGCTCAACATCCCGATGTTTTTGGCGGCAATTGTAGATTGGATGCATGTTCGAAATGTTCTTGGGATATTGGTACTTCAAAACACTATATATCTCCTTAGGGCGCGAACCGAGGTGAGACAAACTACGAACTAGTTCATCTTCATCCCGCTTTAGCCTACAAGTGCGGGAATGACCGTCTAGGCGAACATAGGGTTCATGATTATGAGTACCATTTATCACCTCCAAACGCCATTTCATGGCTAGTACGTCGATCAGATGACCTTTTAGCGCAAACGGACAATTACATTTCTTCGTCGATGTCTTCCACTTTCTTAAAGTTTCCGGTTTCGCTTTTGATACGAATACACCGTATCACTCGCAAACGTACTCTAACTTAGGAGTCCTTCCCCATTTCTCGATATCGTAAAGCTTTCTAATTGTGACAAACTTGATCTTCTTCGATTCAATGCCCACAAAAGCATCCAATTCGTCTTTAGTAAATAACCTATCAGTATTTAATATTTTACTTTAGTCGGCATCTATAAATGGAGGCTGGACAGGTTCCTCCTATAAAATATAAAGTTGAAAACTATGAGTTTATATAACACTGTTGTCGCACGAGCCATGTCTTCAGTGCTGTCGCACGAGACATGTATTCAGTGCTGTCGCATGAGACACGCTTCGATCTTCGTCTCATGCGACGGATACGGTTACCAAGTCGCACGATCGTGCGATGACGAAGGTGTTCGTCGCACGAACTGCGTGCGATACGACCGAAAACCGAAATACAGGGTTTCGCTTCTTACCTCCATCCGGTAAGCTTCCTCCTCGTCTAATAAGTCTTCCAGAGAGACGCCCATCTCATCATTGTCCATAGATACTCCGATTCAAGATTTTTTAAAGTGGATTTGATGGGTTTGGGTAAAAAAACCTAACTTTTTCGGTTTAATGGGTTTAGAGTAGTAAATGTTCGTACAAAGCTTGTAGATTTAGTGTAATAACGGATAGATTTCAGAGTTTTGGCTGATTTGGAGAGTAAATGGCATGAATATAAAAATCTAGAGGGAGAAAGGGCAATTTTGGAATTTCAACTTTTAGTTTGAAAAAAGGGAGTAAAGTGAGAGATCTATCAAAATGTTTCTTTTTTCTTGCATGGCCCTATACTAAAAGGTTTGAAATTTTAAAATATATGAATTTACCAGATTTGGAGTGAGAAAGAAAAGATATATTGAATTTAAAACTAATTAGAGAATTAGTATAATAAACTGAAAAAAGAATTGGGGGAACTAGTATACTATATGTTTAAAATTATAAAAAAATTAAAATGTAAATCTTCAAAGGAAGCATATAATATATTGATGATAGTAACCATGTCTATAAAATTAAGAGCATAAATCAAGTAGATACTATAATTAACGGAAAAAAAAAATCATTAATGTGAAGAAAAAAGAAAAAAATTCAATTCGTATACCAACAACATAGTGATTTAAGAAAAAATAAATAAATAAGTATAATTTAAGTTTAAGGTTGAAACTTAGGCTGGACTAAAAAATATGTCTATAAATAACAATGAGGAATTTCACAATTAAGATTTTATCTTGATTCATATATTTCTTTCTCTCCAATTCAAATCCAAATATATTTCTGTATTAATTAACTCTATAATATTTCTCCAACAACTCCATGTGCATTCTCTAACTACTTTTAGCTACTTGAATCACCGTACAAGTCTCGATCATCTCGTAACAAATCTCATCCACCCTTCATACAATATCTTTTAGGTAACTTGTTTTCATCTAATCATACAATTTCATCAAATAACATCTTAATAAAAATATGCATTTCCAAATTGACACAATTTATGTGAACCGATTGGTTTACAAATACTTTTCCTTTCTGAAACTAAGAAAAAATAAAATCTAAAAACCTTAAAAAAAACAAGTTATAACTGTAAACACGTAGATAAGGTCTGATCATTTCGGTGATATGAATACACCTAATGTATAACCTCATGCACATACTGCTCCAACTGCTCTTGCTATGGACGTTTAAAAACTGGTAAATAAACTAAGAAATGAACAAACCAATTAATTTAGTGCTTTGCAGGTCATGATGACCACTCCTGCTCTGCGTCTAAGATTAAACATCTTGTGGATACTAACGAATATAAATGAGATAATTCCATAAGATCTACGATAAGAGATCACTAGCAGAACGCCAACAACATGTGAAAATTTTCCTTCTGAAACTAGACTGATAACCCCAAATACAATTTAGATCAATGATCCTCTAGCAGGAACGAGAGTCGTCGTTGTCTCTGCCACAACATAAAATGGAGCATGACTCCAACATCAAAACACAACAACGAAAGGAATATGAAGGATCACATACCAAAGCATCACCACCCAATGTTTGCAAAATATAAATATAGAAGGTCAAACCATCCTATCAGCAAACATATCACTTCAGAAGGACTGACAATAAGTTTCTCTAGTGCCCCACATGGTTTAGAATATTTCTCATCAAGTCCATGTAGTATAAAAAAGGACTCAATCGGACTTTTATAAGATCTTTTTTACAAAACCCTTATAACTAATATGTAAACTGAAAAAACAAATAATAAATGTAAACTGAAAAAAACTTCCTTCTATAAGCTTACATGGGTCACCAAACCCTTTAGGGACCATCTAACATCATGACGGAAACCATAATATGTCTCACTACCACAACATTAATTCCCTCAAGGATATTCACAATTTAATCAAACCAATAATAACTTTCAGCTCTCGACTATGCAATAGTTAGGGTAATAATTACTAACCTCTTTTTGGGGAATTAAAGAAATAATACTACATTTCTTGACAACGATGATATAATTGAAATTAAATCTTCATTGGAAATAGATCCTATATATGACTCTACCTTCGTAGTTTGAAAATCATAAAATGGACAAGTAAAACAATAAATGAGACCTTGAGAACCATATAAAACAATTTAAAAGATAAATAATATGTTTTGTTGGAGACGACAAAGGTGATGTGCAAGGAATTTTTCGTGACCTTCTAATGCGGTTCTTTGACTTGGTTCAGTAACGTTCCAAGCAGTTTGTATCAAAATCTTCAAGATGCTATAAACAACCTTCAAAAATCAATTTATTGGCTCCAAATTCATTGAAAGAGATGTGACTATATAATCCATTGTAAGCAGAGGCGAAACAAAGTTTAGGAAACTAAATCTGAATAAATATAGAAATAAATAACGAGCTACAAGATTTCCATGATTTGGTGGAATATATAGCATATAGGAAATGGATTTATTCGAGACTTCTGGCTAAACATATTATGAAAAGAATGCACTCAACTTAGTGGACTTATTGGCTTAGGTATAAAGACAAATAGAAGTAGAGAATATTGTAAGAGAAAATATGGATGGATACACTACAACTCCAAATACATACCCATATTACTATCATTTGGCATGCAATAATGAATTATTGACAATTACGCAAGTTAACTTTAAGTCCCATAATGAAGTTTCAACCTCTAGACATAATAATGTTGAAGCCTTGGCACGGTCGAGACATTATAATAAAGGTGAAAAATCAAATTAGAAGCCTAAAATAAACTAGAACAATAACTACATTAGTAACCGGAGGCATGGACATTTCAACAAGGGACCATACACAGATTAAACTACGAATTTGGAGGTCATTTATGAAAATACCAAATATGTGATGAACTATCAGCAACTAGAGATGATGTAAAGCAAGTTTAGGGGTTAAGAGATAACATAAATTTTTGTAAACCTTACAATTCCATTCTACATTACACAAGGGACTATTGAGATTTGAAATATCAATATGATAGATGAAAGCAAACTTTCAGAGTTTGTAAATATAATATCAATGAATGAGTCGAGACATGTTACACTGAGCGTGTGCCTCCAATAAAGAAAGAAACAAAAGTTTCAACAATGGACAATGACTTGAGAGTTCTAAAAAATGATGCAACCCATATCCCAACATTAAAATATTCTTTTAATTGCGAGATGAGACTCACTCACATATATTTTAAGAATTTTAGAAAAAATTATGTTGATGATCTGAAGGTTCAACATTAGGGCCATACATCATTACATTTGTATTGGAATCTGTTTAAAATGTTGATATTCACATATGGTTACTTAAGAGGAGCTGTAATACTGCATCAAGATGCAACAAAAATCACGGTAGAGCTGGTAGGAGTGAAAGGAAAAAGATTCATGATAGACACCAAAGGTTGAGCGAACATCCTATACAAAATCACTTATAAGAAAAATAAAAGAAGTATTGATTTATATTCCAACTCAAAACCTTCTAGCTAGGTTCACTCGAGCAAATGCAAATATGGTAAAAAGCTGACCTTAGACGTAATCTTAAGTAAATAAGAATTTAAGAAAATGTCAAGTGTTTGTTAATGATAGTTGTTGTAACTTCTTTATACAATGTAATTTTCAAAAGGCCATAGTTGGATCTCATATATCTTGTAGTTATAATTATACACCAATGCCTTCGGTACATACTTGATGGAAATGTGGGAGTATAAACTAGAAAACTTCAAAAGAATCTTACGAATATTTCCTAACACTATAGCAATCAGAATGGGACCTGATCAAGGTCCCTCACTTTATAGTTACAAATGGGAAGATAGAAAGCATCATGTTGGAAGGAAGCAAAATCCTACTACTCGCCCGATACATAATATTAACATTAGGTTTAAACTACTAGATAATTTACAAATAAAATTGGACATGTTTGTTGGACTACCTAAGATGTAAAAAGAGTCCAAGTAGAATTCATGTGCCATAAGTTTTCCATAAATATAAACTTTTGGCCAATAAAACAAAAAATAAGATTATTTCTCTAGAAAAAGATAAAAGAAATTATAAAGGAAGTTGGTAGATCAATGTTCTATGACATATTAGGAAAGCTTATTATATAGTACAAATAACTAATTCAATATTGGTAAATAAAAAAATAGAAAATAGAGAATATATGTGGACTTCACTAATTTAAAAAATAATTTTCAAATGACCCATTACCTCTCCCAATAATTGATCAATTAGTCAATACAACCTCAAGAAACAAAAGTTTATCTTTCACAGATACTTACTCAATATACAACCAAATATTAATACATGAAGATGATCAGGAACACACTACATCCATCATAAAGAGAAGATTTCATTGTTATTAGAGGATGGCCTTTAGGTTGAGTAAATGTTGGGCTATTTATCATAACTTATCAAAAAAAATTGCAACATAACTTGGCTGAAACCTATCTACATATATTATTTATATGTTGGTCACTAATACTTAAAATAAAAATCATTTGGTTGACCTAGCCAAAAAATTTACGAATTCAAGAAAAATAAAGTTAAAACTAAATTTAGAGAAGTGTATTTTTGGTGTAAATCCGGGAAATTTCTAGGATGAGGAAAGCAACAAAAAAATGAATAGAAGCATATCCATCGTACTTTCAAATCTAGCTACAATGGATCCTCCTTGGAACACAGAGGAAGTTCAAATACTAACATGAAGGTTGGTTGTTCTTTTCAATATCCTCAAATAAGTGTCATCCATTCTTTTATATATTAAAAAGAAAAATGAGGTTCAAATATAATATAGTCTGTGATGAAGCCTTCAACAACATTAAGAAGTTTATGATTTCTCTAAAGGTATTGACCAAGCCAAAACTAGGATAGATTTTATTTTTATATTTTTTCATTAATTCGTAACTAATTAAAGAAGAAGGAAATAAATCTAAAATCAAATAATATGTAACCAAGTCCATCTTGGAGGTCAAAATACATTATATACAATTAAAGAAACTTATTTTAGCTTTAGTAGTTGAAACCATAAACAGACTAATATAATAATACTAAGAACTTCATTCCATCTAAGAAATGTAATATATAAGCCATAAACATCCGGAATACTGACTAAATATTCAGTCAAGGTAGGAGACTATGACGTAAAATTCTAGCCAATAAATGCCATAAAGGCTTAGGCATTGGCAGATTTCCTAATAGATTTTCAATCAGATAGATCAATACGTCCAACATAACAACAAGAAATAACTTAGTAAGTCTTAGATGATGGAGGAAGAAACAATTAGAGCTCTAGTGTATGAGTATAATTAATATCTCAAATATGATAAATCATGACACAAAAATATAAAATTTGATTTTTGTGCTTCCAACAATAAGACAAATAATAAAGGTGATATAGCTGGTATATGACTATCCAATATTTGTAAAGGTAAAATATCTAAGCTCCTCACGGACTCTTAGCTTGCGGTCAACCATGCTTTAGGTAAAAAAGATGCCAAAAAAGAAAATTTGATCAAACACCTCGTATAATTTTATTGTCAAGTACCCTTATTTGAGCATGTTAATTTTTAACAAAGTACCAAGAGCATGGAATGCATTTTTTCATGTTTTGTTATCTTCAACATGTGCAAATTTAGCACCGTGAATATTCATTCAATAAAAAACATCAATCATCCTTCCAAATAGGTTATTGATAACAATTTTAGCTTCATGATTCATGATGATTGAAGTTGAGTAGGAGGGAGAAGAATGGAGAACACTCATCTAAGAATACTTGGCATACGAAAACTTCTAAAAATACAACCACGGCTAGACTATCAAAATAAAATCAACAAAAATTGTATGGATAACTAAAACTTTATACAATAAGGAATTCTATAAACCTATAATTAGGTATCTCGGACCTGAGGAAGCAAAATTTGTAGTATAAGAGATCCATGATGGAGAAGGAAGTGCATACTGCGGCTACAAAATATTACATAAGAGAAAATTGTTGCAAGGGTATTATTATTCAACAATAATACAGAACACAAATAAATGTGTTAAAAGTTGTGACACTTGCCAATACTTCACCAATACAATCCAAGTTATTCATGACCCTATTGAAACAATCTCTAAGGAAAGTTTTTTTATTGATGAGGACTTGATATCGTAAGACCCCTCCTAAAGGATTTATGAGGAAAAAAGTTATTATTATTAGTTATTGACTATTTCTCCAAGCGGGTATAAACATGGTTATTGGTGATAATCACAACAAGATAAGTTATCTATTTTTTTAAACTAATATTTGTTGCAGATATGGTATTCCAATGATCATTAGAATAGATAATATAACACATATTCCAAAATGATCAAATATCACTATTTTGCAAGACAAAAGGCGTAAAATACAATATCTCTTCTCCGTTCCTTCTATAAGAAAATGTCTAAGTGGATGTAACAACCCCAACAATAATAGATGGCTTAAAAAAATATTAGAATGAGCAATTTATACTTGACCTGAATTTTAGTAAAAAAATTTATGGCCCTACTTAACAACACCAATAGCTACAACGACGGAAACACTTGGTATATAAAATGGAATTCAAAGTACACGTCGAAACTGGTATGCCATCAGGTGTAATATCAACATTTAGGGAGGGAAGAAAATCTAAAGCAAGGAGAACTGAGTTGGATATTGTTGAAGAAAAAATATTAAAGGTTTGCCTAGGGTCACATCATTACAAACCCTCATGAAGAACATATAAAATTCAAAAGTATACTTTAAATGATTCAAAATGGGAGATAATGTCCTCATAAGAGTCTTTCTCCATACAAAATATAAAAGTATGGGCAAGTTAGGTCCAAATTTGGAATGGTCTTACACAATAGAATCAAAAGTTAAGGCTGGAACATACAAATTGATAGGTGAAGAAGGATAACAATTACAAACCCTTAGAATATTGAGCATCCTAATATCAACAATACATCATAATTGGTTATTATGCTTTCAATTATATTTATATATTTCAATTTTAATTTTGGGATGTACTATTTCTCACCCCAGTGGCAGAAGAAAGTTTTAAGGATGTATCCATTATTAATAAAGAGTTTTTCCATACATAAAGTCTTAAATGATTTATCATCAAAGTTCAAGAAACTACGACATTATCAAATGATAAAAAAAAGTATATGATGATTTCAAAAGTAGTCCTCATCAGTTCAGGAAGTCTCGACACCTTTGAAATAAATAAAAAATATAAATATGAGATGATTCAATAAGTAGCCCTCAACACTTTATGGAGTCTTAATACCTTTCAAACAAACAAAAAAAGAGTCTATGATGATTGCGAAAATAGTCATCAACACTTCAGAGAGTCTCCACACCCGTCAAACATATAAAAAATAAAAGTTCATGAGGATTTCAGGAACTATAAAAAGTTCAAGTAGCCCTTCATAAAAAAACAAAGTTATGTATGTGATGATTTCAAAAGTAGTTTTAAACACTTCAGAGAGTTATAAACCATTCACATGAAAACAAAAAAATAGATAATTTTATATTTAATCCAAAAAAAGCCTACACATCCTTCCTAAAAGTCACAACCTTCAGAATTGATCACTCTGTTTGACATAACAAACTACTAAGAAATATAATATTTTTAGAAAAAATAATAAGTTCATTAAGTGTGGTCTAAAAGTAACTCTTCAACAAAGATAGTGGAATAAGACTATATGGGTGTTGGTTCTACCTTTATATATATAGGCCAAAATTATCGAACTGTATAAGAGTTACCTTTATATATACATAATGTAAATTGCTCGTGAACGTAAAAAACTTTCACAATCCGAACCATTTAAAAATTTTACTTGTGTTTTTTATTTTATTACCTTTTCTTTTATTTGTTGCTTTTCTTGTACATGGAAATTATATCATTATTTCGTAGGTTCGTTTAATCGTATATCGGTTCTTGCAAAGATCGATCAATGTACTGGTTTCCTCAAGGATAATAACTAGAGTGATCTTAGAATAAAACAAAAGTCATAAAAAATAATTTGTATATCTATACTTAGATTAATCATGAGCCAAAATAAGAGATGTAAAAATACAAGTCACTTAAAAAATAACCCATCCATTTGGGACCTTGGTTCAAGTAAATGCCTTACAGCGTAAAAAAATACATCAAGGCATACAAAATAAACTAAGGATATGAAAAATAAAAATTAGATTGTTAGTCATAAATGAAAACTTAGATTTTAATAGAGATAACCACGGTGGTTACTTGACCAGAAGGAGGATCAGTTGGATCAACAATAGTAACATAAGTGACTTATTTATTTGCAGTACCCAAAGCAAAAAAACCATAAACTTTTTGTTTCTCAACTTCAAGAAGAAGTTCCATAACTATGAATCCATATTTCTCATCAATATAAATGGGTTTACTTTCTCTTTTGGAACTTGTCCAACTAAAATCTATTGGGCTTCGATCATGAGGAATGTAGTGACACGAGGAATTAAAGTTCAAATCTAGAAAATATTCATGGAATTCAAGCACCAAATTTATTTTTAGCTTCGTTCACTGCTTTTTCGAAAACTATATGCATTTAATTAAAAACTCATCTTCAAGCTCAACACGTTCTAGACGTCCAACTTTAGGTTTCTTTTCCAAAATATTTTCTAATGCAAAACTATATCCAAAATCTTCTACAGTTTCTCCATTTCGACTTCAACATTATTCACAAATGTAATGTGATTATTTTACTCAACATCCTAAATATCTTGTTTAGTTTGAGCTCTGGAAGAAACGTTACTCAACTTATCAGATAAAGATACGATAATTGAAGAATGAACAAGTTATGTCTCTGATTCAAACTTTAAACTTGTGACTCAAAGTAAGCTTCTTCTTAACATATTCTAGTTTAAATTGTAGTTGTGCCTCTAATATAACATTAACCTGAAACTTAGCCCTTTATTGTATATCATATTCAGATTTAGTTTGAATATGAACTTTTAAAAACTTTAGCCTCAACTTTAGCCTAGAGTTCATCCTTCAACTCTTAAATATTATTAAAAGGCTCTACAACAACCTTTAATAGTGGCTAAAGGCTAGAGATATCACGGGTTGGACTTTCATAAGTTTGCTACAATATTGTAAATGCATTTAATAAAGAATGAAAAGCAAAATAAAAAATCTAAATAAACAATGTATATAAATACAAAATTATAATTTTTAGAAAAACAAATGATAGAAAGTTAATTTAACTCTCAAACTCATCTTTTTCATGGACAACTGCATGATAGTAAGGTAGATTTGTAGTTTTATCATGCGTGTTAAAGCTTCAAAGTGACGAAATACCTCTGGAATCTGCTTCAAAAGAAAAAATATAGGTTAAAGGACATGAGTCTCAATGAAGAAAAAAATAATACTTATTTCATAGTTTTGGATCTCCATGTGAGTTTCATCAATAGGTTCATTAGGAGGAGCCTGACTTAAATACACATGCTTTAGATACAAATAATTATGTGTGCCTAGAGAAGTTCCATAAATGGCTATTTCAATCCTAACTAGAATTGTATCCATGTGGCTTATTGCGGCAAAGTAGTGTAGATTTCAAATTTTAACGGTAAACCGCCTCGTGGTTGCGATAAAATTTTGCCTAATCGTGACGAACTCCAATATATATGACTTTTGAAATAGCTGTGTTTTTCAAAAAACTTATTCTCTAAAAGGTATGACTCTACCTATGGTTTTATGAAAATATGTAAATCTCAATAATAGTTTATCATTTTTCTACATATTTAAATTTTTCAGGAGGACACATGACATTCATAAATCTGCAAAAAAATATTGTGAAATCAAGTCTCTCTCATATATTATAATTTGTCAAATTTGGTCTTAAATTTCTAAATTCTTGTATATGAGAATATAGAGCTTGTGATATCCTAAAAAAATATTTTAAAAAACAAACCAATAAAGTGATGAGAATAAAAAAATTGAAAACATATTTAATACATGTCTCAAGTTTTTATACTTTCCGACGATTTTTTGACGAAAAAATTATCATCAATATTCACAAAGCTTTTGTTTCTAAATTTATATTTTAAGACTTTGATCATCTAATTTATTTTAGTTTCACCTTATATAGCTCAACCAATAATCATTTAATGATAGTTTTTACTAATTAAATAAGTACGGCAATAAAAAAAATTGATTTAATATTTTAATTTAATATAAGTAAATGAAAAATCTCCTCAATCGAATTATACGTAGTAGTCATAAATTTTTTTATTACGTAAGAAAATGTATGGTCGTTGAGAAAAGGAAATATAAGTAAAAGGTCTAACATTATTTTTTACCAGTTATTTAGTACCTCAAGTATCACTATTACTTATCTAATATTTATTTTTTTATACTTGACTCAAATTCTATATCCATTTTTTAAATAATATCTTAAACATCTATACTTCATCACCAGTCACGTAACCATCTTCTCATGTTTTGAACCCAAACTTCGTTTTTTTTTTACTTTTTTATTTTTTTTTTAAATTTTTTGTAACTTTCAAACTGTAGTTTGGGAAAAAAAGTATCGTCGACTTTACTTTTTAAGACGGAAAACATTATATCCATGGATGATATGTTTAGAATTTTTTTTCGCCAAACCTAGTAACCATAGTCTCGCATTAAGTTTTCTTGGTTTCACATCTCGTACTTTATTTTGTCTTTGATCTCTCATCTCGTACTTCATTTTGTCCTTGGTCTCGCATGATGGAATATAGAAATGTGAGACCCAACATGATGTTATGAAGAGATACGAGATTAGGCATGATGAAGTGGATAGATGCAATACTATGCATGATGAAGTGAGAGATCATGCATAATGAAGTGAGAGATCATGCATAATGAAGTTGAGAGATGAGAGATCATGCATGTTGAAATAGATAGATACAAGACTTAACATGATGAAGTAAAAAGATGTGAGATCATGCATGTTGAAGTAGAGAGATGCGAGACGTTTACTACTTGATGATAAAAAAGAGAGACTAAACATAATAAAGTAGAAAGACCATACATTATTGAATCATACAAGACCAAGCATGATAGAAGTGGATAGATGCAAGACTAGGCATAATAAAATGGAGAGATAAGAGACATGCATTACTTGATGATAAAGATGCGAGACCATAATTATTGAGTCGAACGGAAAAAAATAAAAAAAATATTATCCATGGATTTATTTTTGTTCGTCTCAAAAAAACAAAGTTGATGGTATTTTTGAATTTTTTTCCAACTACGATATGAAAGATATAAATTTTTAAAATTTTTAAAAAAAAATTGATCGAAAGAATGGAAAGAAGGTTACTTGTGGTTTTTCTTATTAGTCCAAATGTATATTAATAGTTTACTAATTAGGAGAAACTTAACTAGTATTTATGGATAATTCATCTTTAAATATATTTTTTCTCTTTCTCACACCATTTTAGAAAACATATTTACTTATATTGAACCACGGTTATACCTTATTTCACAAATAAGTTTTTTAACTTCATCAAAACTAATCTTAATAATATCGATGTGCTTAAAATTAAAAATAATTATTATAAATTTAATATAAATTAGAGATAACGTCTACTAAATCTTATAACTATAATATTAAGTAATTTTGAAATAAAAATTATAACTTAATAACGTAAAAAAACAACCATATATAACTATAAAAATTATTATATATTTTAAGCGAGAATAATTACAAAAAGATCTAATAATTTATATATATACTGTATGTATGTATATACCAAAACTAAGAATTTTATTAATTTTACTTTATCATTACACTTGATTTTGTAATAGACCCTTTTATTAAATTAGAGTTACTCGATTCATATAAAAGTCATAAATCCAAATAGGTTTATGGTTTAAATCATTGTTTAGTCCCTCGACTATAATATTTTCTACTATTTAATTCCTCGATTAAAATATTACGGGTGAGGATTTCTAAACTATTGAAAATCTATAAAGTTAGTTTCCGCGGGTGGTTTTCTCCTGATTCTGCCACGTATCATCATAGTTAAATAATTTTTGTCTCATGGATAGTCTATCGATTTTTAATTTCATTTTTACCCTTTAAATTTAATATATTTTTTAATTTTTTAATTTTTTTTAAAACAAAGTATCGCAAACTTGTATTTTTTCGTTTTTTTCTCTAAAAACTAAGGCAATAAAAAAGCTACTGAAACAGCATTTTTGTGTCTCCTTATCGTGTTACCTTTCATATTATTATTTTTCGATGAAAGAGGTGTTGCTGACATAACCGAAAAGGCAGGTTGTCTTTTCTTTTGTTTACTCATCTTAAAGAAGAATGGCAATGATAAAATAAACTATCAATGATTCGAAGTAAAGTTATACTAACATGACAAATAGAAGAATTTACAGCCAAAATATATTAAAACAAAAGGTATAAAAGTTTCACAGATGTCTCTAAAGCTTAAAGCTTTGGACCCAAATTCACCATCACATGAGGGATGAAACTACTAAATAAAAACAAAATACAAACGGAACAACTCTTTCTGGCATTGTCTTGTGGGTTGAATTGATAATGCAGCTTCTTTTACATCAAGCCAAGCAATCCAGGTGATTCCAACAACGTCGCTTTGATTTGCTCCGGACGAACATCTTGTTCTTTGCGTTGCTGAATTCATTAAGTAAACAAATTACCCGATCTTAGCTTCGGAGATAAATATATATGACCGGGACGTCGGTTACAGAACATATGGATGTTTACGCCTCTTCTTTTTTAGTCCTTACTTCAACCTATTATGTACACATCAAAACCAAACACCAAATAAGCTTTTACCTTATATGTTTTATCAAAAAATCAAGGCCAAACAGTAAAGTTAAGTACAATCTTACCCTTGCAGGCTGGCCATTTGGGCTAGGGCAGAGTTCATCTTTCATAGAGTTGCGCAAGATAGACGCAGTAGGGGTCAATGGGTTAAAGCTTGAAGTTGGTGTAACTGCGGGTGTAGCTGTAGTGGAAGAGCCGGGAGTGATCGACTCTAGTTCATTATTTATGTCATTGATTTTCTGAAGAAGCTCCTTCAAGTAATCTATTGCATCGCCAAGAATCGAAGAATTGAAGCCCTGTCCATCTATATCACCATTCACAATAACCAACATTATTAAAATGTGAGTGCCAACAGAGATAATAAATGAGAGAATACAAGAAGTTGAAATGAAGATATATATAGTAATTAATAACAGAAGACAGGAACTTAAATCTTATTTGTACTTATATGCTATAAGTAAACTGTTTAAACTCTAATGGAAGTGGTGCTCTATAAAAAAAAACAGAGTTGGGGGCAGTCTGAATTGTCCATAAACCCTCCGATTTGGGTGGGATCAAAACCACGAGATAAAGAATTATTTGGAAAAATGTTCATGAGGGAAGACAAGTTGGGTTTGGGGTTTGGAAAATAGTTAAAATGGATCGCATCAGTGAGATTTGTGAAAACAGAAGAGGCAGGTGAGGCAGAAGCAGAGGAATCCAGTGTGTTGAGCAAAAGATTATCTGGTTCAAGGGAAAATGTTAGGTCATAGTTTTGGATGATGCTGTTTGGGATATACTAGTCATTAACTTCGTCCAGCAAGTCATTGAAAATGGATAAAGAAGGGACACAAAGACGCGGTTTTGGTCTAAAAAAACCATTTAACTATTATAACACCTGACCCAATTAGAACTAATTTTATAGATTTTCAATAGGGATGGAAAACCATTCAACTATGATAACACCTGGCCGAATTAGAACTAATTTTATAGATTACTAATTTTATAGATTTTCAATAGGGATGGAAAACCATTCAACTATGATAACACCTGGCCGAATTAGAACTAATTTTATAGATTTTCAATAGTGAAGGGATCCTCATCGTAATTTTTTAGTAAAGAGACTAAATGACAAAAAACGTGATAATCGAAGGACTAAACAACGATTTAAATCTATATATATTATAAATAAAAAATAAAATTATTTTATTTTCTAGTTTTTTTTTGGTGAATTTTTTCTAGTTATTTAACATCATTGTCACTAATTAATCGAACATATTTATAAAACGGAAAAAATTATCAATTCATCAAACTATTCTTATGAAACTTGATCTTCCTAGTTTCAGATTAATTAAACGATCTAACTAAAAGAAACGCATATCGAGATTATAAATTTTAATATATATATATATATATATATATATGAAGTTGTAAAAATTTTGGTAAGTTGCAAAACACAATATATATTAAAATATATGGTAATTAAATTGTAAAATATGGTATACTATAGTTATAAAATATTATATATTTCAGTTGCAAAAAATTGAATAATAAAACATGATATTAGATTTGTAAAATTTATAGAATTTGTCACGCTCTGGAGAAACTGTGCATAGATTTTGTTAGGTTTTGACAAATAAAATATAAAATTCACCAGTATCTAGCTAATTCGGTTTGATATAGTATGCTACTGATTTGTTTTGTTATTTTTGCTAAACACTAAGTTGCTTTTTTATCCACACAATGTGTGACATACTACAAGCAGCAATAAACATATCATTTATATACAACAACAAGTAAAGATAAGAATCATCTGACGTTTTCTGATGATATACAAAATTATTAAATGGACTCCTCGTGAACCCTACCGACACCATGAATGTAACAAAACGTTTGCATAATTACCTAGGTGGCTATTTCAAACCATACAATGATTTTTTCAGTTAATAAACCGTGTCCTCCATATTAGGGTAGACAAATACCTCTATTTGTCTCATGTTGATTTGTTTCTCCAATTCATCATGTAGACACGCAGTCTTCACATCCAACTATTCAAGTTCTAAATCTTTCAAAACTACCATGGCTAACAAAACTTAAATCGAACTATATTTCAGCACTAGAGAAAATAGTTCATTTAAACTAATTCATTTCATTTGAGAAACACCCTTAGCGACTAGTCTTGTTTTAAATCAAGGTCCCTCAACCCCATGGATTACCTTCATTTTTCTTAAAAACTCATTTTCATCTTATGACCTTATGCCATTTAAGAAATTCAACAAGCTTCCATGTCTGACTCTTATGAAGAGATTCAATATCTTCTTGTACAACACCAATCCACCGATTTTCTTATAAACTCGTTGTAGCTTTCCTATAGCTACTAAGTTCATGTATCTCAACTTATTCCGCTACTGACAAAGTATATGCAACTAGATTCACATGCTTTTTGATATGTAATCTATCTTATTTATCTCCCCAATGATATATTATGAGGTTGTTATTTGGGTCCAGGAGCATCATCGTCACTATCATCAGATGTTAACATCTCGCCTCTTGATTCTGGATCCACCTTTGAACCATTTGAATTTTTAAACCTACTATGAATTGATTATGCTTCAAATCACAACCGATCTTGATTCGATTATTTTCCCTACTTATTTATGATTGTCTAGCAAATTAGACTCATTAAAATTTGTGTCTCTAGTGATGAGAAAACCTGGAGACTTTAGAGAGGTACATCATAACTTATATTCTTTCATTCCAATAAAATATACTATAATTATGCACTTGTTTGCCCTCGCTTCAAGTTTACCATATCTCACATGACCTTATGTATTACAACCGAACACCCTCAATTAGTTGTAATCAGTCAACGATCCAGACCAGATATCAAAATATTTTTTACAAAAAATAGTCGTTTATAAAGGCTGATTCACCACGTAACACGTTGTATTGATAGATTCAGCCTAAAACTCCTTTCCCACAGCAAAATACAAGAGCGTGTTTTTTTATTTGTCATGAAATATTATTTCTATTCTTTCTAAGACCCCATTATGTTGAAGTGTTCTTGAACAAGTGGGATAACGCACGATTCTTTCAGTTTTGTAGAACTCGTTGAACTTGCAACTATAAAATTCAAATCCATTATCTTTTCTAAGATTCTTGATCTTTCTTCATGCCTGCTTCTCAATTATCTTCTTCCATTTGATAAAGGTTGATTATGCATCAATTTTTATTTTTAAAAAATAAACCCATATCACCCTTGAATAATCATCGATCACAATCATATAGTATTCGGATCCACTCTAAGATGAAATTTTGTTTGGGTCACAAAGATCTTAGTGAATGTAATCCATTATCTCTTTAGTATTTGAAGAAGTCTCTCTTTCCCAAAACAACTAATCCTCTTTCGCTCATGTGACCGAGTTTCCAATCCCACAACTGATTATGATCTTACCAACTTTGACTATTACCTCTGATAATGGTACTATAGCATCGTCCATAACAACACTCCTCTAGAGAATGTGAAACCCCTTTTACAAACTTACTTGTATACACACCATTGAGCCATTTATCATTTTGATTACACTTTCGTCTATATGATATTTGTAACCTCAAGAGTCTAATATCCTAAGAGATGTCAAATTTCTCTTCAATCCAGGAACATGCCATCACGTCATGATTCTAACAACATCATCAAACATTATAATCCTGACATTATCGATCCCACTAACATGAACAAATAATTATTCCCCAAATAAATAGTTTCATGCATTGGCTTGTAAGTATCAAACCATTCTTTTAACTGATACACATGATACGTGGCGTCATTATTGAGTACCTAAGAGTTTTTCCCATAATCTAAAATCACAGACAACACATCTCATGTACCACTATTTTCAATATTATCAGAATTGTTCACATCTTCTACTAGGTTTACTGCATTTTCCTTTTGATTTCCTTTCTCATATTTTAATTTCATATACTCTCTCTTTTAATGACCATGCTCAACGCATTCATAATAGTTTGAGTTCTTAGCTTTTGATTTAGGCCTCAAATTTTTCTTATTTGAAGAACTCTTTTTGTTGCTAGATCTTCCCCATCCGTCTGATTGTCTGGCTGCAAGTGTCTCAACTTTTTTGATTTTAGCACCCACTAGAGATAACATATTTTTATCATACATTATTATATCCATAGAATTCTCATATAAATTTGGTAAAAATCTTAATACAAACAAAGCTTGATCATCATCCTCAATGATGATGTCAATATTCTCAAAATCTATAATCATTGATTAAAAATTATCTAAAGTGTTCAGCTACGGACATACCTTCTTTCAGTTTGAAACCATACAAGCGTTTCTTCAAGTATAATCGGTTCAAGACTGATTTCACTTAGTAAAGTTATCCCAAATTATTCCATACACATGTATTACTCTTTTACCACTAATCTCACGAATAACATTATCATTTACACTCATTAGAATCCGACAAAGACATTTTCTCGAAGATCTTGCTTCTCATTTTCTTTCATCTCTATTGGTAACTTATTTTTCATAGCTTTTCACAGTCCTTTGTAGTACCAAAGAAGATTTCAACTTTATCTTCCATAACAAAAAGTTGGATCCCCCCATCAAATCTTTTGATTTTGTATTTTGTTGAGGTAGACGCTATTGTAAACCCTAATTCCACAACACAAAGCTCTGATACCAATTTGTTATAAAAAAAATGCAATACTTCATAAATGTCTCAAACATATAACAATGTAAAGAACATAAAAGAAAGGAACCCAAGATTTAAACGTGGTTTGATAAATTTCTACGTTTGTGGGGCCGACCAGATAAAATTGTTTCAGTACGATAGAAAACGATCATAATTTTTGAGTTTTTACTTTATGTTATCCTAATAGTTTATTTATAGTGAATAAATGAAACTATTTACATAATGGGGATAATAGTTTCATATGTTTTGACATCTATTAACAACCAACAATGATACAGAAATGTTCCAACAGATACAAGATACACAGTGAATAATATTTGACTCATTCTCAATAGTTTTGTGTTGTAAGACGTACATGTTGATGAAATATCGGTATTAGAGGATTACACTCATCATTGCCATGTAATTTTTATAGTATGTATGTTCTAGGATATATTTAACAGCCTAAAAAGACTGATCTAACACATAAACCCAACATTTATAACGTATAATTACAATAATAAAATTAGTTGATTGAAAAGGAAGATCGATTGAAAATATAATGTTTTTTGTCTTAGTTCCAAGGACACGATTACATACAATAACATAAGACCATAAATGAAGAATATGATGTTATAACAGAATTATCTTTTACACACTCTGTGTCATAAATTTGTTATGTAAATTCTCTCACGTACGTATCATGGTTGTACATATAAAACGATTAGACATAAGATGACGTTGTTTGAAATAATATGGATTGTCTCTACCAACATGATAGTTTGTGTTATATTCTCATTTTTGTTATAAAGGCGAAATATAACTACAAATGATCGTTCAAATGTTTAAGAATGATGATGAAAAATAACGATTACGAGGTTTCATGTGTTATACTAACCAATCGTGAGCTTATTTCAAATATTATAAGGAAAATATTTCCAATTGGGACTCACATGTTATACGAATGAAATATCAACAAAAACACACTTGCCAACATAAAAAAATTATTTGAGAATAATAAGGAGTTTCAAGAGTTTATGATGACTTAAAACAACATGATTGGCTCTGAGAGGGTCAGGTTATATTGGAGGATCCAAGCAGTAAAGTGGGTCGGAGTTCGGTTAGAGGGGCAGTTCGGACCAAATATATAAGTTCAATGAATAAGCAGTATGCCTAATGACTCAGCTAGGTGCCTAGTACCTTGGCTTATGAACCTGAGGGCTCGTAAGAGTGACCCAAACATATGACCCAACCCGAATGACCAATGGATCCAAAAAGAGTATAAATAGTTCAACAAATAGCATTAAATTGGTTGGACTTTTTTCCCTCTTTTTTTATCTACTTTTTACTAAGAATTTAACACCATGCAAATGCTCTAACACTGTTTACAATATGAACAAAAACTTAATATATATATATATATATATATATATATATATATACACGGAGATCATTTTAAAGAAGCAGAAAGAACGATCGAGTACGTGTTAAAATTATATATTGCACCTTATAAAAAATAAGTTGGTTCATATGTATATAAGAAAATTTATGCATTTTGGCAGCACAATGACCAATATGTAATTTATACATTAACTTAATTTAATAAATTAACTATTTAAGATTATACGTTAGTTTGAAAATATTGTTAAATATTAAATATTAGTAGTAAATTATTCAATAATAATATATCATTAACATAATAATATCATTTTGGGACATATTAAGTTGTCCCAAAACATATTATTGTTATTTTGTAAAATTTCAAATTGCAACACACATTATATTGAAATTGAAAAACATGATATATTCAAGTTGAGTAACATAATATAATGTTTTTTGCGAAACGCTTATTTATAAAATATGGCATATTAAATTTATAAAACACAATATATTATGATTGTAAAACATAGTATAATCATTTTTTGCAAAATGTTAATTATGAAACATGGTATATAAAAGATGTAAAACACAGAATATTCAAGTTATTAAATGTACTATCATTGTTTTTGTGAAATATTTCATTGTCAAACATGGTATATTAAATTTTTGAAACATGTTATATTAAATTTGTGAAACATATTTTTTTAAGGGTGGAAATTAGACACTCTAGCTTGAAGTGTTTCATTTGGTCAAGCAAATTAAATTTTAATCTTCTTTTGGATAAAAACAATAGATTGTTTGCGCCGTAACCGTTTGGTAGATGTAATGCCCCATTAGACGTTAATGGTGATGGACATTGAAAATATTATAGTATACCACTTGAATTCAATGCTTCCAAACCCATAACATACTCAAGACAAATATAGAACGATAAAACACGATATTGTAAGTTTTACCAGTTTTACACTTTTAAATTTGTAAGTTAGGTTTTAAATTCTGATAACAACGTATTTTGAAATTTTAGTAATAACATGTTTTACAAGTCTAAGTTTACTGCATATTTTATAGTTTTAGTAACCGTGTGTTTCAAAAGTATTGGTTAAATCCATGTTTTAAAATTCTAGGAATAATAAGTTTTAAATCTTGGTTAACTGCATGTTTCATAATTATATTAACGACATGTTAATATATTTTGTGAGTCTTGGTTAATTTCATGTTTTACAGTTCTCATAAAGATATATATTTTGCAAGTTTTAATAATGACATGGTCTTGTAACAACATGTGTCGTAAAAATTTGAGAATTAGAGTTTGCAAGTTAAGTTTCACAAGTTTGATTAAATGTTATTTCCAAATTCTAACACAATTTGTTTATATGTGTAAATGAAGTACTTGTTAAACAAAATTTAGTAGCACCATAACTAGCATGGATAATTAACCTCAAGATGTATTCTTCAACAATAAAGTAAAACTACTAATGAGAACCTAGTAGTGTGGGAGTACGCATGCTATTTTATACAAAGCGGTGCACTTAGAATTTCACACATCAAATATCAGGGTATTTGTAAAACAACATAGTTATTTTATTTGTTTTAAATGACACCAACACAATGAGATACTAGTAGAATTTTATATGTTTACATTGTATAAAGTTAGAATATTTTATTTTTTGTCTATATTTATCATCCCAACAAAATATACATTTCACAAATAAAAACAATTCACATTTTGCAAATTTAACAAACTATACATTTAGCAAATAAAAAAAATTACATTTTATAAATAAATAAACTTCACATTTTACAATTAAATAAATTTGATATTTATAAATTTGACAAAGTGAACATTTTATAAATAAATTAAATTCACATTTCGACATATTTGAAAACCAATACATTTTGCAAATATAAAAAATGTCATATTTTACATTCTAATAAAATTCATATTTTGCAAATAAAAGCAATTCACATTTGAAAAATTCAAAAAAGTATACATTATAAAAACAATTAAAGTTCATACATTGTAAATACTAAAATAAATAAGGATAATCTACCAATAACCACATAATATCAAACTTATTTACTAATTGATAAGGTTATATTCCACCGGTGGAATATATTCCTTATTTAAATAAGGTAAGTAAAGCTAATAAATAAATAAGATACATGTAGTAGGAATGACTACATTCAAAGATATGATGCGATCTATATGACGATGGTCAAATTCAGAATTATGACGAGAGTTATATAAATAATCACGACGAGGTCATGTTTAAAGATATGATAAATGCTATATTTAGAATTATAATGAAGGTTGTATTCAGATATATAACGAACGTTGTATTCAAAGTTATGACGAGGTTATATGAAGAATCGTGACGAAGGTTATATTCAAAGATATAACGAATGGTATATTTAGAGATATGATGAAGACTCTATTCAGATATGCACTGAAGGTTGTATTCGAAATTATGACGAGGGTTATATGAAGTTGATCATGTGGAAAGTTTGTTAGACAGTTATGGTGAGGATAATTATCGCCTGAGGGTAGGCTTGTAATTTGTTTGGTATTTTATAGTGGTATGGGGGTATTTAATGTTTAGAGTAGAGAGTAGAGAGATAATTAAGCTGGCTGGTTGCAGTTAATTCTCATTACCCACACTTAATGCAGGTGGTTGGGTATTTATACCCTTATGTTTGGGCCCTTATGGGCTTTCGGGTCATGTTTAATGGACCCGGGTCATGTTCAAAGACCCATGAGCTCTAAGTAGGAGAGCAAGTAGCTTAGTCAAGTAGTGTTTAGGTTTTTTAGTACTTTTGTCATAGTTGGAACACTCCTATGGGCTAAGTGTTCGAAGTGATTTGTCCGGTCCGGAGGCCTTGGACTGATCTGTCCCTGTCCGGGGAGCATGCAGAATTCGGACTCATTAGGAGCCCCTTTTTTAGGTGTTTGTACAAATACTCTTGTCAAAAACCTGAAAAACAGTCCGACATCAGGGTAGTTTTAATCTGGACAGGTCTGTCAATTTGGGCTATGGGTTTATCCGGACTGATAAAGCTTCACGAATTCAAAACGGTTTTTGCCAAAGTTCGTGGGACACGTGTCACTCTCTGATTGGTTTCTTCAGCCGTTTTTTCACCTTGAATTTCGAACCCACCTTCTTCGAAAAGCAACCTCTTAATTAAAGGTGGTGACATCAGCGCCGTCTTTAATCATTACCAATCTTTTCGAATTCTCATAGGAATAAACTTCTTCTTTTCAGATTTACTATAAATTCAGACTCACTTCCTACTGTTTTACCATCTCTTTCATATTTACTCTGCAAAATTTCTCAAAGCTTTCTCTCTCTAAAGCAAAAACTTGCTAAATAGTTTATGTTTACAGCGAGGAACGCTCTGATCAAAAGCGGGTGGCTCAACCTTTCTGAGTTAGAGAAGGCTCAAAAAGTCGAAAGAGAAAGACGAATTGCGGCAGGGTTACCCACTTCTCCTGTTGATAGACCAATCACTTCTACCACAGAGTCATATCAAGGCTCTTCTTCTTCTAAGGGCATCAAGCCGAGAAAGCTATTCCAAACTAACCTCTCCCCCATTATCTCTGGTTCTTCGGTTCAGGAATCAGAACCCACTGTCGAGCCAGGGGTAACTGCCACCAGTTTTAAAAAACCTTCACCCTTTATAGTAATGGGGTCAGATACGGAGCACTCCCCTCAGAAGCTAGTTGACCGGAGAAAGGGCCGGTTGGTCAAGGGGCAAGCCTCTAAGAACACTCCCTCAAAGTCGGGGGCAAAAGACAGTAGCACTGGGTCAGAGGTGCCTATTAAAGCTCCCATAGACAGACTGTCTGGTCCGGAGGGTAGCAGCCCAGCTCTTCGAAGAGAGACCTCTGCCTCAGAGCCCCAGCCGGAGACTAGAAGCCAAGGGAACACTGAAGCCCAGCAGTCCAGAGGCCAAGCTGAGCCAGATCTGAATCCTCCCCATGCCACTGCTGAAAATCCTTCAACAATTATGGAGGAGATAATGGAGGACTCTCTCGAAGAGGCTCCATTTGAGTCTGAGCCCTCCGGTCAGACCAGTAGCGCTGCTGTTGCCAAAAAAGACAAAGGCAAAGAGAAGCTGCGTTTGAAGCATCCGGATCTGTCAGAGAGTTTAGAAGGAAAGGTGGGGCCTTGTTTCCACAAGGTCAATGTCAAGTATCTCCTTGCCCTACAGAAAATTAACTACGCATTCATCCACACGGTTGAGCTGGGCCGGATGCGTACAAAGTGGGGAATACCGGAGAATGTGAAGATTAGGATCCCCATTCACCCAGAGACTCCTATGGATTGGAAATTAAGTGAAGTTTTCATGTTCACGGAGCTATTCAACTGGGGGCTCAGATTCCCACTAGACCCAAAGATTGTCAGATACTTCCATCTGATAAAACTCTGTCCGAGCCAGCTGAGCCCCAACGCCTGGTACACCCTCGTGTCATGCATCATGGCTTCGAGGCTCTCTGGGATCCCTCTGCCTATGGAGAAGTTTGCCGTTGTGGCCGGACTTTGTAGAAACCCCAACATCCCTTTTTACCATTTTAACATGGGGAATATTTCAAGGCTGTGGATGATCTGTTGGAGGCGGAGAGGAATTGGAGGACCCAGTTCCTGTTTGTTAGTGGTGCTTGGGAGAACAGAAAGAAGATCAAGTCCGGAGAGAACCCAAGCCTTCTCAGAAGCAGGTGGAGGAGTGACCGTAAGTTTCTCGCTTTATACTTTTGTCTTTTTTTTTAAAGTTAGTTTAAACTAATTGGTCTTACTTTCGCCTTAGCAGAACTGCCCAAGGAATTCAGTGATTATCTGAAATCCGGGTAGACTACTTGCACCAAGATTAATGCTTGGACTGCTGAGAGGTGGGGAACCGGTTCCACGCTGCTTTTACCAGTGGAAACTTGGCAAGGTCTCACTTGTGGAACACCACAGGTCGGAGAGACTTGACTTAGGAGGAGCTCACCACTGAACCTCCTCCGGATATTGTGCTTAAAAGAACCCACGAACCAGATGGGACACTCTACTTACCACGCCGGGCTAAATCCCCGAGCAAGATGAAAGGCAAGAAGAATGGCAAGAAAGTGGCCAACCCTGGAGAGGTGGAGGAGGGTGCTCTCATACAACCGGAGGGGCCAGTCCCCAATCAAATTGATGTTGCACTCCTGGAAGCAGTGGAGCAAGAGGCTGAAAAGCAAGAAGTGCACTCCCCAGTCCCTCCAAGGTCTCCCAAAAGAGATCGTAAACGGGGAGGAGAAAGCAAAGACAGAGAGGCCAAGAAGAAAAAGACCTCCAAAGGTGACGAGCTTTCTCTCCGGGCTCCGGAGCCTTCTTTCCAAGTTGATCCAACTGACCCAATGCTTGCTGAGGAGATTCAGGGTGACTTCCATACCGATGAAGTCGAGGGGGGAGATATCAATATTGACGGAGTGGATATCACCGGTCTGGGTGGGCTTGGTGAATACTTCATCAATCTTCACATAGACGATTTTGCCGGGCCTTACCTCCCTCCGAGCACCTCAAATACGGTCACTTTCAATGGTAAGACCTTTATTGTTTCTAGTGAAAGGGATGCCATAGCCCACTCTTTGTTAAGCAACGTTCAGCCTGTACTTGTGTTGGAGAAACAAGTCCGAAATCAGGACGACATCATCAAAGATCTCAAGTCTGACAAAGAGAGGTTGTCCGATGATCTTCGCACTGCCACTTCCAATGTTGCCCTGTTAAAGGAAGAAACTGAGGAGTTGAAGAGAAACCAAGAGGCAAGCACCTCAAAAGTCTCCACTTTAGAGGACACCATCAGAGAGCTCCGGGAGAAGCTGTCCGATCTGGAGAAAGACCTTGCCACCTCAAAGGGAGAATCCAAGGCCAAAGACCAAATCATCACCAACTTGACCAATGATAAAATTGCTCTTGAGAATACGGTGTCCAAGGCTGCCGAGGAGAAAGCTATTTTGGTAAAGGAGCAGGAGGCCAAGATTCAAGCCAAGATCGACGCTTATGCCAACAATGTGATTGAGACCCAGGAGGAAATGTATGCCAGGGTGAGGTCTGACGTGGTTCTACTCTTCCACGAGAAGTTTCCGAAGAGGAACCTAGGGGGTTTATGGCTTCATGTTGAGCCTGACGACCTCCCGTATCATACAATGGCTGATGGAGACTTGAAAGGTTATTCTAGTGCTTCCTCATCCGATGATGAAGAACGCACCGGGGAAAGCCCAGACGAAGATCAAGATGATCCTAAGGGAAAGAAGAAGGTAAATGAAGCTGAGCCATCTTCAAAGGCTCAGGCTTAATTTATGAACTATATATTTTTTACTTTTTATCCAGACTAAAGTCCTTGGAAGGCCAAGGCACTCTTTTTTGTAATGGTGTCCGGTATCTGACCAGATAGGTTTTTTGTTCTGTTTTGACAATTCCAAAGTCCTTGGAAGGCCAAGGCACTTTAAGTTCTTTTAATGAATATCTAAGTTTTGTGCAATTCTCATCTTCTTTTATAGTTTGTTCCAACTTTGATGGCTTAGAGTTTAAACAGACTTTAGTTATTTCATAGTGAGAGTGTTTAAATCCTCCGGCTAGAGTTTAAATAGCCCTTAGTTATTTCATAGTGAGAGTGTTTAAATTCTCCGATGACGAATATTTAAGTGGTCATCATTCTTTTATTTTAGTCTGGATAGTGTGACAAATGACAAAACTTAAAATACTTTAGAAAATTTTTAAGAAGGCATCAAGTTTCATTAAAAACCCGGACACCTCATTAAAACCTCCCCGAGCCACCAGGGAGGAAAGAGTATGCCCCCAAATATTTACATGGATGTTTAAACAAGTAAATATTTACACAAATGCTATTCCAAGTACATCCGGAGATGCTCGATATTCCAAGGATGAGTCAAAACTCTTCCATCCTTGTCTTCTAGCCAATATGTTCCAGGTTTAAGTGTTTCAACAACCATATAAGGTCCTTCCCAGGTTGGAGCCAATTTTCCGAACAACTTTTCTTTAGTGTGTAAGAAGACTTTCCTCAAAACCTTGTCCCCCGGTTGGAAATCTCTCCTTTTAACTTTGGAAGCAAACCTGCTTCTCATCAAACCCTGATAGTGTACAACTCTAAGGTGAGCTTTAACTCGTCTTTCTTCTATCAAATCAAGTTGACCTCTGATTGCCACCTCGTTAGCGTGTTCGGAGAAGTTGTGAATACGAAATGATGGGAGAGTTGCTTCTATGGGAGCTAGTGCATCCATCCCATAGACCAAAGAAAATGGTGACTCTTGTGTTGCAGCCCCAGGTGTTGTCCGGTAGGCCCACAAGACCTCTTGTAAATAACTAGGCCACTTCCCAGCAGCCCCTTCAAAATTCTTCTTTAAACCGGACAGTATAGTTCTATTAGCCACTTCAACTTGCCCATTTGCTTGTGGGTGGAAATGTGAAGAGAAACAATGTTGTATACCCCTTGAGGCACAGAAGCTCTCCATTTCCCTATTGTCGAACTGTGGCCCATTATCTGTTGTTATCTTTTGTGGGACACCAAATCTGCAACAGATGTTGGATAAAATGAATTTTATAACAGCTTTTGATGTTGTCCCTGCTAGAGGGGCTGCTTCAATCCACTTCGAAAAGTAGTCTATGACAAAAATTATAGTTTTGCATCCTCCGGACGCCACAGGGAGAGGCCTTACTAAATCTAACCCTCATCGAGCAAAAGGAATAGGCTCAGAAATTGACTCTAAAGGAATGGCTGGGACATGAATTTCATTGCTGTACCTCTGGCATGGGTCACACCTTCTTACCAATTCCTTAGCATCTTTCATGATAGATGGCCAATAGTAACCGGACAGTAAAACTCTTCTTGTTAAAGCCCTGAATCCACAATGGGCTGATCCCTCACCATCATGCAATTCGGAGAGGACTACTTGAGATTCTTCATCCCCCAAACATCGCATGAGAGGTTTACTGTAAGATTTTTTGTACAACACGTCTCTCAATATGATGAAACCACGAGCCTTGTGTTTCAATGTTTCAGGCTAGTGATTTATCCGGAGGCACGATACCATCGGAGAGGTATTACAGGAGAGGAAACCTCCAGTCCTGAGGTTGTTTCACTTGTACTTCAAAAATTTCCTCTTCTTTACCCATACTAAGTTGAATGGAGGGGCTTTCCAACACATGGATCCATGGATATGACTCCGTGTATGCTATGGTTGCTAATGAGTCTGCTAGCTCATTTTCTGACCGGGGTATGTGCTCATAAACAACACTTTTAAACTTGAGTGCTTCATTTTTAAGGAGGAGTAAATATTTCACAAGCTGCTCCTTTTTAGCCTCAGATTGGCCTTGGGCATGGCGGATCAGAAGCTGGGAATCACTTAGTAGCCTGACCCTCTTGGCCCCACAAACGTAGGCTAACTTTAATCCAGCTATAACCGCTTCGTATTCGGACTCATTATTGGATGCCCTGAAAGCAAAACAAATAGCTCGGTACATTTTGTCACCATATGGAGAAGTCAAACACACCCCTGCACCACATCCCATAGTGCTAGATCCACCATCTGTTCGGACGACCCATACCTTTTTATCTTTCATGTCAGTAGTCTGCTCCGAATCCCTTTCGGAGTGGAATTCAACCAAAAAGTCAGCCACAGCTTGGGCCTTGACTGCTGTTCGAGGAGCAAAGTCTATGTCGAAGTCCCCCAACTCTACTGACCACTTAGTCATCCTACTTGAAATGTCTGCCTTTTGGAGGACATTCTTCAGGGGAAAAGAAGTCCGGACGATGATGGGATGAGCCTGGAAATAAGGCCTCATCTTCCTGGCAGCTATAACCAGGGCTAATGCTAATTTTTCGAGTTTCAAGTAACGCCTTTCTGCATCTACCAAACTTTTGCTGATGTAGTACACTGGATGAGGATGACCATCAGCCTCCCTTACCAATACAGCACTGATGGCACAACTTGAAACTGCCAAATATACGAAGAGTGTCTCCCCATCAACTGGTTTAAACAAAGTTTTGGGAGAGGACAGGTGCTTCTTGATCTCATTGAAATCCTCATCACACTGTGGGGTCCAATCGAATCCCTTTGCACTCTTCAAGGTTTGAAAAAAGGGGGCACACCTGTCCGAAGACCTTGAGATAAATCTGTTTAAGGCAGCTAATCTCCCCGTTAACCGCTGTACTTCTTTAATATTTATAGGTGGCTCCATCTGGAATAGAGCATTGAGCTGGTCCGGATCGGGCTGTATCCCATGCTCACTTATAATATAGCCTAAAAACTTTCCGGACTGCACTCCGAACACATATTTTTATGGGTTTAACTTTAAATTCATTTTTACCAAGTTGGCAAAAGTTTCTTGGAGATCAGACAAGTGCAATTGCTCATCCACACTCTTCACCATCATATCATCAATGTATACTTCCATATTTCTTCCAATCTGATCAGCAAAATCCTTGTTTACTAATCTCTAGTAAGTAGCCCCAGCATTTTTCAACCCAAATGACATTACCTTATAGCAATGAAGACCTCTGTCAGTGACAAATGTGGTATGCTCTTGATCCTTCGGATCTACTTGAATCTGATTGTATCCGGAAAAGGCATCCATAAAGGAAAGCAGCTTGTTCCCAGAGGTGGAGTCTACTAACTGATCAATCCGGGGTACCGGATACAGATCTTTTGGGCAAGCTCTATTGAGATCTGTGAAGTCAATGCACATGCGCCACTTGCCATTTTTCTTTTTACCAGAACCGGATTGGCAGTCTACAAAGGATACTGAGACTCCTTGATATGCCCCATCTTTGTGAGCCTGTCAACCTCTTGCACTATGAAATCAGCCTTTTCTTTGGAAAAATCCCTTCTCTTTTGAACCACTGGTGCTACTTCTTTCCGGACAGACAAGTGATGTGATATCACATCTGCTGGTACCCCAGTAACATCAGCATTGCACCAAGCAAAAACGTGCTGATGATTCTTCAAAAACTTTAACATTTCATTTTTCCAAAAGGGGTGGCATCTTGGACCCTATCTTGACACTTCTTCCTTCTTCCAAACAGCGTGTATCTACCTCTTCGACCGGTATCAACACTCTAGGGGTCTCTCTGGGGTCATCAATTTCACCCTCACCCCTAGAAAGCCCATCAAACTGCAATTGCTCGTTGATGCGAACTGCCCCTAGTGTTCGGGGAGCCAGAGCAGTAGCATAACATTCTCTTGCAACCTTTTGACTGCTCCGGACGACTCCAACCTGTCCCTGAACAACATATTTCAAGCACTGGTGGATTTTTGAAGCCACTGCATGCATCCTAGAGAGCCAAGACCTCCCTAGAATAGCATTATAGCAAGTGGGACAATCCACCACGATAAAGAGTATTCTGACCATTTTCTTGAAAGGGCCCTTGCCCAATAGAACTTCCTCTTCGAACTCTCCGATTACATCTGTTGAGCTGCCTGTAAAGCCCACAATTGATCTGTCCGAACTCTGAATTACAGCTGGATTTTTCATTCTCTTGTATGTAGTTAAGAAAAGGATATTGGCTGAGCTTCCAGTATCCACCAGAATTCGTCTTATGTCGTTGCCCCCAATAGATGCTCCTATGACAACAACATCCTCATGAGGGCCAGCAATATCTCTTAAATCATCTTCATCAAAAAAATGAAGGGGAATGAATTGTGTGACTGATAGGAAGTCATGCCTCCTTCTAGCTGGGTGGCTAAAGTATGCACGTGCTTCTTCCTCGAAGAAACAGTAGGAGCTGTCATTGTATCTCCTCCGAAAATTGTAAGTGACTCAAAAAACTTAATGAGTCCGGAGACTGTTCTAGCACAATCCTCAATGGCACCCACTCTGTTTCGAGTTGGATCAGGATCCAAGTACTCAGACTCCACATCAAACCTCTCAATTATAACCATGGCTCCCTCCGGAGCAGCATTACTTGGACCAACCCGGTGAGTGTTGTCAGGCCTGTTACCTCCTCTACTTTTGACGTAAGCCCCCAGCTTTCCCCTCTCAATCAAGTTCTGAACTTCTTGTTTCAATGCTATGCAGTCATCAGTGGTATGACCAATATCATTGTGATATTGGCAAAAAGAGTTATTGCGATGCTCTCTGGGAGACTGCAATGTGGCTGGTCTCCGATAATGCACCTCTTCCTTTGTTTTATCAAAAATGGTGGCCACACTTTCTTTTAATTCTGCGAACCATTCCGGTTGGACCCATGGCCCTCTCTTGCTTATGGATTGCTGACTCTGAGCAGGAGCAGCTGGCTGAGACAGAGCTTTTGCCCTACCATGCCCCTGTCCGGTCTCTCTTGCTTTATTCCCGAACTGATTCTGATTGGGATTTGGTGCCACCGGGGTAGACCTCACCTATCTGTGTATCCTGGGTTTCTTTGTTTCATCGACGTTAATCTGTTTTCCAACCTGATTCAGCAACCCTCCCCATGTCATGGCCTTCTTTCTGGTCACTGAATCAGCTAAATTGCCTGGGTTCAAACCCTACCTTAGGGATGTTATTGCCACTTGCTCGAAGCAATCAGCCAACCCATTCTTGGTGTTCACAAAACGACTTATATATTCTTTCAAGGACTCATTTGGTTCCTGGGAACAATGGATTATTATGTCTCCATTGCCCTTTAGCTCTTTACTCCCTACAAACTGCCTTCGAAAGGCTACCCAAAAAGTATCGAAATCCTTAATACAACCCTGAGGCAGGCTGTTATACCATTTTAGAGCACTCCCCGTAAATGATTGGGAGAATTCCCTACAAAGTAGTTTATCATCGTCGTCAAAGTTCATCATGAAGTTTTTAAATTGTTCCAAATGGTTGTTCGGATCAGTACTGCCATCGTACTTTTCTATATTGGTGCTGTCAAACCTCTTAGGGAGGTTTCCAGACAGAATTTTAGAAGATAATGGAGATTGCCTCCAATTTCTTCCACGACTGAACATAATATCCTCATTGGGAGTTGCAAAGATACCTGGTTCATCGTAAAAAGCGAAGGGATCCATCAGCATCGGGTCCACATGCCTCCGGCTGTGAGATGACCCTTTACCAATATTCTTCTTCATCTTTCCATGTCTATCCTTTTTTCTTGAATATTTTTTGATCTGCTTTTGCTTCTTTCTAGTTCGACCCTCATCGCTGCTAGAAGATAAAGATTTTTCAACTCCTTCATTGTCCGAAGAGCTATCAGAAGATTCTGAGCTTGAGTCAGAACTCTCCACTGGCTTAGACCGGTGAGACTTTTTGGAGCTGGCATGAGTCTTTTTGGTGCTCACATGAGTCTTTGAAGACTCATGCTCTCTGGGGTTGTCGGTGTGATGATCAACTGATGCTTTGGACTTTTCTTTCATGTCCATCTTAGCCTTTTCTGCCCTCAGAGCTTCTATTTCACCATTTAGCCTATCGTGCTCTTCGATAGTGTACTCATCGTTCTCTCCCACCACTTCGAGCAGAGCTGGTGGTACTTCTGGATTGTCCGGATTCATTCGGACTGACTTTCTTTGCTGGTTTTGAATGCTTGATTCAGGCACCCTCTTCTCCCACTGTGGTCGCCAATTTGGTGAGGATAATTATCGCCTGAGGGTAGGCTTGTAATTTGTTTGGTATTTTATAGTGGTATGGGGGTATTTAATGTTTAGAGTAGAGAGTAGAGAGATAATTAAGCTGGCTGGTTGCAGTTAATTCTCATTACCCACACTTAATGTAGGTGGTTGGGTATTTATACCCTTATGTTTGGGCCCTTATGGGCTTTCGGGTCATGTTTAATGGACCCGGGTCATGTTCAAAGACCCATAAGCTCTAAGTAGGAGAGCAAGTAGCTTAGTCAAGTAGTGTTTAGGTTTTTTAGTACTTTTGTCATAGTTCGAACAGTCCTATGGGCTAAGTGTTCGAAGTGATTTGTCCAGTCCGGAGGCCTTGGACTGATCTGTCTCTGTCCGCGGAGCATGCAGAATTCGGACTCATCAAGTTATAGTCGTATTTACACGTGTCATTATATAATACCATTAAGAAAATTTGTTAGACATTTATAACATAATGACACGTGTGATAACATGTGTAAGTAGGTGATTGGTGAGACATTTTATGTAAACCTTACAAATAAAGATTAAAATCTTCATTTGAAGACTTATCTCACAATTTAATAAAGAAAACAATATTAAGCATTTTTTCTTTTCTTTCTCTATGTTAGTTCATTATCTTGGATAAGTCATTTGAAGATGATTTTCCCTTTAAAACAATTGGCGTTGTTTGTGGGAAATTATTTCTTCTCAAAGTTTTCTTGTTTACATATGGTGATAACACGTTATTGGTAATTGAAAGAACTTCTCTGAGAATTCGTTTGATTCAAGGAACTCCGATAGCTGCTCCAAAAATTGCTTTAAATTTACTTAATGATGAAGTAACTTTAGGTGCTTGGAAATTAATTTTCAAGTATGGCATATGGTACTTATAATATAGATGAATTATAATGAAAGAACTCATGAGGTTGTGGTAGCAAATTTTACTTAATTGATTAGTATGACGTTTGATGCTCATGGTAGGTTGATCACGTTCAGGATGGTTCTGGTGATGTGACAGTTTATACACAAGGTTTTATTTATCTTGGCAACTTTTGATGCTCATGGTAGGTTAATCACGTTCAGTATTGCAACTTTTGGCAAAAATTACATCAAATGGTAAATGAAAGCAGAGAGTAAGGAATGAAGGTTTTGATGCAAGTTTCCCCCAAAGAGTTAAAGAAAAAGAGGTATCATTTAGGCGTGATGAGAAAGAAGAAGAAATACAGTTGGATAAGGATGAAGATAATAGGCAAAGAAAAAGAAAGCCAAATATTTCTTATTATGAAGGTTCAGTCGAGTAGTATTAAGTCAAAGAAGATTAAAGGGAAAAATAGCATTTGTGATATTTTTTTATGAAACAAGCTCAAGGTCTAGAAAAAGGTTTACAAAATATTTATATGTTCATTTAGTTAAACAGTCGTAATACTATTTTTATAGAAAGTTGGTCGTCTATTTATCTTTTATCGATGATGGTTAGAGATGGGTTATCATTCCATATGAGGACGCGTTGATTATTATTTTTGATATATTAGGGGTTATCATTACTCGTGTTTTGACCGATAATGGTAGTCCGACTAATATTATGTTCAAGATTAGATATGATAAGATTATTGAGGTGCCTCCGTATAAGACAACATACACACAATTAGTTAGTTATGAAGGTAAATATTCTAATTGTGTCAGAAATGTTGAGCTTTTAGTAACCGTTGGGTATGGTAATATCAAAAAGTATTTAGAACTATGTTTATGGTAAGTGATGTTCTAAGCTCTTAAAACGTGATTATAAGCTGCAAATAAGCGCATAAAATAGAGGTTGCTACTTTGTATTTTTAGCAGTGTCTCAAGTATTTGGTCAATTTTTTTGTTGGAATTATTTGTTGAAGTCAAAAAATGATGAGTGATTTTTATACAACCGCTTTGGATCCTCCAAAGTTAGACCTGTAAAAATTAGAGGGTCTTCAACCGAGTGGAGGTGATGAGCTGGAAAATTAGGTTGAAAATCTCAAGGAGGATGTGTAATGTGATAAATATTTGCAAAAATATGGTTAAACAAGTTTTTTGAATACATGTTTGGTTAAGATTGGAAGTCAATTAAGTCAAAATTTGAAAAGTAAATTTGTGAATTTGTTGAAAGATAATTTGAATATTTTAACTTGGAATGCTAATGATGATATTTGTTGAGTTTGTCAGTTATTTCTCATGAATTGGCGGTTGATAGAAGATTAAGGCCCGTACGTTAAGAGAAAAACGGGTTTTCTCAAGAAACTGTAGAGGTTATTGTCACGGAAGTGAAAAATTGTTAAAGCTCAGTCACATAAAGGAATCGAGGTATCTGACATTGGTATTTATACGATTTTGGTTAAGAAAAAAATGGGCAATGGAAGATGTGTGTGGAGTTTACTACTCTTAATAATGCATGTTTTAAAGATGCATTTTCTCAGTCCTCAATTGATTAGCTGATTGATGCAATTGTTGGTCATGAATTCTGTCATTTCTCAGATATGTTGTCAGTAATAATAGAATTAAATATGATACTGAGCAACTTTAAGCATTGTTAAGTATGAAGCCTCCACAAACTATCATCGAATTATAAAATTTGATGGGGGCGTTCACCTTTTAACGTGGTTTATTTCTAAAACTTCTAATAAGAGTCATCTTTTTTTAAATCCTTAAGTGAGCTAAGACGTTTTGTTGGACTAAGAAGTGTGATGAAGCATTTTGTATTTCAAAAGAATATTTGACTTCACTAGAGATCATGTCAGCCCTGCTACGAGGTGAACCTTTATACATTTATCTTTATGGTCTAGTTATGCAGTAAGTTCTGTTTTGATTGAAAAAGTTGATGAAGTGCAAAAACCGGTTTACTATGTGAGTAAAAGTTTAATTGATGTTGAAAAAATATATTTGAATTTGGGTAAGTTGAGTTTATGTTTGATGGTAGTTGTAAGAAAAAAGAGGTTTTATTTCGAAAGTCATACTATTATTTTACGAATGTTTTATTCTTTCAGAAGTATGTTGTAGAAGTCAAATGTTTTAGGAAGAGTTATATAGTGGTCGGTAGAATTAGGGGAGTATAAAATTTTGTATAAGCCTCGTACAACAATAAAGACACAAACAATAGCAGATTTCATAAAGGAATTTATTGATGAAAGAATGAATGATGACGAGGGTGCGCAATATGATGTGACAAGTGATTTTGAATGAATGGCTGAAGTAGATGGAGCCTCGGGTATTGATGGAGGTGGAGCAAGAATCATTCTGAAAGTGCTATTTGGTGAGGAAATTAAGCAGTTGATAAACTTCAGGATTGATGTTACCAATAATACTGCTAAATATGAGGTTGTTTTAGGGGTTTTGAGGTTAGCTTATATTTGTGGAGCAAAAAACATTCGGGTAAGATCATATTCAAAGTTAATACAAGTTAAGCCAACGGTGCTTATGAGGAAAAAAAGGAAAATATGGGGGGATATTTGGAAGTTTAAAAGGAGTGGGAAAATAAATTTTCAAATGTGGAATTTGAGAAAGTGCCTCCTCTTGATAATCCGTTATAGATTCTTTAGCTAAGATAACAGTGAAGGAGGGCAATCCACTGGTTTTTGTTCAGAAAAAGGCCATTTATTGAAGAGAGAGGTCAAGAAGTTAAGGTTTTGACGGTTGAAGTGGCTAGTGATTGGAGAGAACAATATTTTTCGTTTTTTAGAGATCTGATATTTCTAGAGGATAAATCTGAGGCCCATCCATTAAGAATTCAGGCGGATAAATATACGATTTTTAACGATGTTCTTTATATAAAAAGTTCTACAAGGCCATTGTTACATTGTTTGAATAAGGAAAAATGAATTATTCATTCTTAGAGATTTACATAAAGGTGTTTTAGAGGCTCATTATGGATATAAAAGTTTGATCAAAAGTTTTCTCCTTACGGGTTTTTATTAGCCAAAATTGGCGATTGATACTAAGGCAAACCTATGAGGTGTAGTTTCGATGCCTTGTCCTTTTAACAAATGAAGAATTTATTTAGTGGAACCTTTGTCGATGGCTATCGGTAAGAGATAATTTTTAGTAGTGGTTGTTGATTATTTTAAAAAATAGGGGCTAAGGAAAATGTATTGTAAAAAATAGGGGCTAAGGAAACCCATGACTTTTTGCATAGTCAATTTTTATCAAGATACGAGGTTCCAAGGATATTAATGACCAATAATGGACCTCAGTTATAAAATGCGATAATGATGATGTTTTAATAGGAATTGAACAACTCTTTTCAACCATTTATTATCCTCAAGCTAATTGATAGGTAGAGGTAATGTATATAACAGTTGTTGATGGGATAAAAAAAATAAGGTTAAAAGGGGATAAATGGAAGTGGTCATACAAATTATCGGAATTGTTGTAGGCTTGTATGACAACTCATAGAGTCACTACATGAGAAACGTAATTTTCTATGGTTTAAGGGATTGATGTTGTGGTTCCGACATAGATTTTTATTCCAAGTCATATACCACAGTATTATTGGGAGGAAGCTAATATTGAAGGAAAACAAATCTATGTGGATTTAATTGAAGAGCGTCGAGATTAGGCTCAAGTTAGAGCACATCATTACAAGAGTCTAATGAAAATCAGATTTGATTTGAAATTGAAGCCAAAATTTTTGAAAGAGGGTGATTTAGTTGTGAAAAAAAATTCAAGAGGGAAAAAATAAAATGTAGGAAAGCTAGATCCAAATTAGGAGGGGCCATACAAGGTTGTTTTTAGAAATCATCATGGATCCCACAAATTACAAGATGAGCGGTAAGATTTTGAAACATCCTTTAAGGTATTCAACATTTGAAGATTTATAAAAGAAAATTGCAATTTGGTTGTGCATTTTTTTTCCTTTCGAGGGGCGTGGAAGGGTTTTTTAATGAGGCACATTGTAAATCCAGTTCATCAATAAAATTTATTTTTTGCCTATCCAATATAGTTCAATTATTTTGGAGTATCAGATGATAGAGAAAGAAAATAAAAATTTGTGATAAGGCTGTAAGGCAGGTGTTCTCCATAAAAAAATATATGCTAACAAACCGAAGCTACATAAAGAGTGGTCATATTGTGCCTTGATGTAATAGTCAAAGTTGGGTTATGGTTGATAAACCAAACCTAAAGCTAAAAACTGAAAGGTTACACAAGTGCTTATACTAAGCCTTAACGTAAAATTCCAAATATATATCGACCCTATAATAGAAATAAAATATATGACCATGTTGTCAAAGTTAAGTTAAATGAAGACAAAACATTTATTTTATCTCCATTAGCTAATTCTTCAAATCATTAAGTATGAAGTAATAAAAAAATCAGAGATAAAACTCTAGTAAAAAACATAAATATAAGACAGACAAAGGTAAAATACTCATAAAATACATAAACAAAAGGCATACATAAATAAGGCTAAAAGGAAAACTATTGGCTTGAAAATTTAACATGTTTAACAAGGTTCAAAATATAATAAGGCATGGTAATACATAATATAGAGTACATACACGTTCTTCAAAGTATCTTAAAACAATTTTCAAAATGATAAAATATTAAATTATGTTACAACCTCGTCATTTTTCTTATTGATATTCTGGTCAGGCGAAGAAATTTCAGTGAGGTGCTTCGTCATCTTTCTTTTATGGTTGTTTTTTGTTGTCGTATTAAATTTTAGAATGGTTACTTTATCAATATTGTATTTTTTAGTAGATACCGTAATAAAGATTTCTTCGATATGCTCGTCATCTTTTTCATTGTTTCTAATTGATAGTTCGATATATATGATAGGTTGTTTATCTTCAGGTAACAAATTTTGTAGGTCACCTAACTTAATTTTAGGATTTACATTTAAAACTGAAAAAAAATTGTTTTTTTACTCTCTCCGATCAAAAAAATCAAAAGCAGTAAAAATGGCTTCTTCTCTCACAGTTATAGCTTTAAAAATGTTGCTCTCGACATTTTCTAAAATCGTTTTGATTTCTCGAGCTTTAGTTTTCCTGAAATTAATAAAAACAAATCTTAAATTATTTTAATTTCTAAGTTTAAAACGAATATTTGAGCTGTTAGAGTTCTGATTTCAGCATTCAAACCTTTGTTTTGGTTAAACAAAGTAGTGTTTTGAGAGATCAAGTCGACGTTTAGAGTATTTAAAGAAGTACATTGTTTACTAATTTTACATTTTGAGTAAGTAGTTTTTTCTTTTCGACAATAACAAAATTTATTTCATCTTGAATGTTAGCAACAAACTTATCATCCTTTTTTTTATCTTTCTTCAGTTTTTCATAAAACAACATTCAAACCGTGAAGTCCATTAAAAAGTGTACCAAATATTGTCTTTGTTTCCTAAAGTCAATAATAATTTATTCAGGTTGTAAGTTGGCTACTGCATCAATATCACAAGGAGTCATCATTATGTAGGCAAGTGTTGCGGAATTGTGAATACTTTAAAAATAATAATTATTATTATGAAACAAAAAACGTTGAAAAATGTAATTTAAAAAATGCTTACTAAATTGGATTTCAAATTACCTCCACATGATATCAGATGCACTTATGTTATTGTATTAAGTCAAGTTAGGACAGTGTGAAAGTTGACGAGATCTGATCAAAGTTGGATATGGAATGATATAAAAAATAGATGCTCTTGTAGTAGGATAGGTCGTAGATACTCTGCACAAATTAGGGTTTCTAATGGTTGTGCAGTCGTGTTTAGGCCTTCAATTGATTTTTCTTCCAAATCTTTGTTCTGATTTTGAATCAAGTAAGATTCTACAACTACAATAAGAGTCTTTCCTATGTTTGTTTCTTGCCTAGATTAGCCAAAGAGGGAGGTGCATTTCAGTCAGTATTTTTGTTAATGGGGGCCTCAGTAGTGGCTTTGTTGACATATACATTGGTAGAGTTTGCACGATTATCATTGGTATTTGTGGTGCTCTTAGTTGCGTTAATTTTTTTTTTTTTACAAGGGTCGTGCTCTAAAAGAGGATCTATTTCTTCACTATCTTCAAAATTTTCATATTATTGACCAGAGATGGTACCATAAACAAATTTATTGGGGTTGTTATTCTTGGGAATAGGTTTTGAAGCAATGTTGAGTTTTTTCTTCTTTGGGGAAGTTTTACTCGGGGAAGCGCTGACACCAATGGACTTTTCAGAGTCTTTCATCATTTTTTTCTTTGGAAAACCTATGTCGATTCTTTGTTGGTCCAAGTCTGTACTCGTTGCCGGAGTATCACGAGCGCACTTTCAGTTGTAACTGATTAACCGGTATAACAAATAATTGGTTTATCTTCAATATTATTTTAATTTATGGTAGAGATTAAAGTCCAACTTGTATGAGTTTTCCGACATAAAAACGATAATGGAAATCGAATAATTGGGGTGGGCAGCATAGATAATATCTAAGGGTGTGTCATCGTAAAAAAACTTGTTAAAATTTTTAAGAACTTTGTATGGATCGACAAAAAAATAGAAAAGTGAATAAGTATGTTAGAAAATTAAAACAACAAAATAGATGATAAAATTGAGTTAAGTCAATCTTATGTTACATGTTTGTATCCTCCTTCTCTCTATTTGACCAAATCCTTCGGTAGAATTTTGAGATTCCCATATCCCGGTTACATATATAAATTTTTTTTCTAAGTGTGGCCAGAAGATAGTGGACTAATAATTCGGGTTGAGTATTCTAAAGTAAGAAAAAAGAAAGGGAAGTCTTAAAGTTTCTTAATTTTGACACTCGAAAAGAAATATAAAAGAGGTAAAACTATTTCTAAGAGTTTTGAACTAAACAGTACGTTAAGTAGCACGTCCCACTCGTTAGTTGTTAGTTAAGTAGGACATATTCAAACGTGTTTAAGAAAAGCAACGATGTAAAGATGAAATGGTAATCGAAGACCCATTTTAAATGGAGGAAGGAAAAAGAAGATTTTATCCTTTTTAGTATGATGGGGTACATATAATCAGAGATACCATAATAAGGTTTTTTTCTTGGTGTATTTTCTCTTATTGGTCTTCTTACTAGCCATTTTTTCTCAGAAAAAAATAGAGGTATCAAGAAAATTCCCGAGAAAATAAAGTTGGAGTAGTATTAAATTTTGAGTGGTATGGCTATGAAATTTAAACAATTTATTCTTTCAATATATGATGATAAATATTGATTTAGTAAAATATTCAGAGTAATAGACATAAAAAATAAAGAACGTATTTAATATGGTAGGTACATATTCAAGATAAAATCGAAGTCCCGAGTTTTGGAGTATTGAGGAAGGCACTATAAAAAAGAGAATAGTGTTTTAGAGATAGAAAGGGTTAGGGAAGAGTTGTAATTGGTAAAAATGGCTTGTTTCCAAATAACAAGATGTATGATGAGTTGTTGAAGGATTTGGACCATTAGATTAAAGTAAAATTTACGGTAAGATTGATAGCAAGAAAAAAAACCAAAACCTTAGACTATGTCAGAATTTATGCTTGAAGTCATTGCAGAATTTGTGACATATTTAAAAATAGTTAGGTACGCGCCAAGATGGTTAGCACATTGGAATTATTTAAATTTTTATTACCATGTCTAATATTTTTATTAATTCTGTAATAAATTATTTAAAAGGAATTTGCTTCAAGGACTAGAGGAGAGTTTTAACAAGGCTATATTCCATAGGTGGAATATATTTATTATTTAGACGAGGTAAGTAAAGCTAATAAATGAATAAGATGCAGAGAGTAAGTAGGGATACAATCAAATATATGATGAGATCTATATAACGATGGTCGGATTCAAAATTATGAAGAAGGTCAAATGAAGAATTATGACGAATGTCATATTCAAAGATATGATGAAGGTTATATTTAGAGATATGATGAAGGCTATATTAAGAGACACGGAGAATGCTGTATTCAACATTATGGCGAGGGTTATATGGAGAATCATGACAAATAACATATTCAAAGATATGAGAAGGCTATATTTTTAGATTTGATGAATGTTGTATACATAGATATCACGAATGTTGTATTTAGAATTATGACGAGGTTTAAATAAAGTCGAGCATGTGGAAAGTTTATTAGGCGGTTATAACCATATTTACATGTGTCATTATATAAGAGGTCATTAGGCAATTTTGTTGGACGATTATAACATAATGACATGTGTAAGTTAATGATTAAAACATGTGTAATTAGGTGATTGGTGATACATTTTATGTAAACTCTAAAGAAAGGGACAAAAATCTTCATTTGAAGAATGATCACACATATTAGTAAGAAAAATATATTAAGCATTTTTTCAGTTCTTTCTCGATTTTAGTTTATTATCTTAACTAAGTCATTTGAAGATGATTTTATTTTAACCTCAATAAACACACAATGTTTGATAAAATACAGATAATCATCTAGTTTTGAATTAAAAGTATCGATAACTACCTGGTAGTCAGAAATACCTCTAACCATTTTTCTCACTTTTTTTTTCAAAAATATCATATTTTTCGAACCATAGCTCTAAAAAATCCAAATATATCATTGGTCTTGTTTTTTGAGACAAACAATACTATATCTATGAGAGATATTATTAAAATAAATTAGACTATGCTCTTGTGCAAAAATACGTGTAATTGGAGAGTGAAATTAGTATGGAAAAAATTGTGTTCTAGGTACGAAATTAGATATAATTAGGGTGCCAAATAACAATCGTGTTCCATGTGCAGAATTATTCGCAAATGAGGTGCAAAAAGAAAAAGAAAAAAGTTACCGAAAATATGAATTTAGCTTCCAAATAAGTCTAATTGTGTGGAAAAAATAGAATACAAACTTATTTTTTGAAAATGAATATTAATTGAGTATGAAACAACTAACCTATTTCTAGTTACAAAAATATGTGCATTTATGTGTTGATATTGTATTTTGGAAAAAAATAAATTGGATTGCATTTTGGTGAGAAAATACGTGCAGTCGGGGTGCGAAATTAATCTAAAAACATAATTGTGTTCTTGTTGTAGAATTACATGTAATTGAAGTGTAAAAAAACAACTCTGTTACGGGTGCATAACTACTTGTAATTGGGGTGCGAGAAAACAAATGTGTTCCAGTTGCAGAACCATGTGCCAATGAAGTGTAAAAATAAGAATGAAATAGTTACAGAAAGAGGACCTTGGCTGTTAAAAAGGTTTGATTGTGTGGAAAACAAACTATAAACTTGTTTTGTGAAAATAAGTGGTAATTGCAAAAATATGTGCATTTTTAGGTTTGCAATGTCTTCATTCGTCTACTTAGTACTTTTGAAAATTATGAGTGTATCGTTGATTTCGTAATAAGCAATTGAGGTTGGGTGGTCAATGGTCGTTTTAGCTTCAGTTATTTATTTGGTGAATATAAGAACTATTTTTTGTGTTATGAATATATCATTTGTTGCATAGGTTGGTTGAAATGAAGGTCAAGATATTGTTATTAGGATTGATGAAATTGTTGAAACTAAAGATTTAGATGTTAAATTTATTGATTTAGATTGAGTATCCTTACATAATATTGATTCGATAGTTAGAAGATAATTTACCAATTAAAAAACCTTGTTCGGGTGTTCAGTTTTTTAACATACGAAAAAATAGCTTTCTACTAGAAGTTGGATTTATGGTATTCAAGGTGTATGGTAGGTATTTAATGTGTGAAAGTTGTAAAAAATGTGGTCATAATAGTAGAACAGATGAAGAAAAATATATGAAATAATGTATTTTGTGTTTATTTTTAATTGGATATGTTTCTTTTCTATTTATATTGTGTTTTTTAAACAATGTGAAATTTTATATTTTTAAGATACGAAAGTATCCATTGTTAGTTGAGTGTAGAATTACGTTATAATGGGTTGCTCAAAAATAGAGTTGTTATGAAAAATACTAGTGTAATTAGGCGCGAAATTACGTTGTAACCGGTTGTGAAATTACGTTTTAATTGGTTGTGAAATATTATTTTGATTGCGTAAATAGACATATATTTTGAAAAATATAATGTAATTAAGGTTTGAAATTATTTTTTAAATGGTTGTGTAATTACGTTATAAATTATTGTCGTTGTGAAATAACAATATTTAAATAAACGATAAAAGATATTAATACTCCAAAAAAGTATATTTTAGAAACATACAACTTTTAGAAAAAAACATAGTTTTAACTTTAATAGACGAACATATACCAATATCTTATTGTTTGTACTAGGTTAATAAATAAACGAGACATTTTATTTATTCTGTTTGACGCAAGATGTTCTTCTGTTTGACTTATGATAAATGGTTGTTGAAATAGATTAATTTTTATTTTTTAGTTTTTCAACATAAGCTTCAAGAATACTATTTGATTCTTCCACTTCTTTAATATGTTCATTATTTTTTCTTTCCAGTTATTCAATTTGTTTAGTTACGTATTCGTCTAGATCCATATCTTCTGACTACAAAATGAAAAAGAAATAAAGGTTTGTCAAACTACGGTTGCGTAATTACGTGCAATTGTGTTGCGAAGATATATTTTGTAGATGTGTTAACATAGTTGCGTAGTTACTTGTTAACTTGTTGCGTTATTATAAATAAATTTATTGCGAAATTTGATATTTTATTGTGGCAAAAGCATGAAGTTATTGATTCTTCCGATTGTTGACTTCTTCTTGAATTTTTTTTATTTCTTTCATGTGATGAATGGTATTTCTTTCATAAATGTAAATAATTGTTTTATATAAAGAAAAGCAAATCTAATTGATAAAAAATAATAAATAGTATTAAATTTTGTATTGATAAACCAAAATGATATGTAAGATGGAACAAAAATAACTTTTAAAACGACATGTTATGCAACGGAAAAAATAGATGGTTGTTAATATTTTTAATTTACTTCGAATCTTTATTACTCACTTTCATTTCATTGATAAAATATATTACATACTATATAACTAATATTTCTGTTGCAATTAAGTTTAAAGATCGCTAAAAGGACATCCAAAACTACTTGTTATTTTTAATATTTTTAATATTTACAGAAGTGTTAATTTTTAATTTTTTTTTTAATTTTATTTATTTATTTACGTTTTATATAAAATTGTTATTCATTAAAAAAGTATAAATCTTTTAAAAATTTATTTATTTATATCTTATGCTTCCCTATGTACTTAATCTTGGTCATTTTTTTAAAGTGTTGATTCCATGTTAACACGAAAAGACATACACCTAAGACCATTTTTTATTTCTGCCATAAATCTAAAAAAACTCAATATTGATATTTCCTCCATAAAAAAAAACCAAAATTAACCTTTTTTTATCCAAAATAGAAATTTCTTTAGTTTTTCACCAAACACCATAGATTCAACTCCATCAAACACGGGCTTTAATTTTCCCGGCCCAACCCTAATCCTCATCGGAACATCCTCTCCACCTATAAATAATAAACCTTCAATTCCTAACACCACTTCAGCCTCTCAAAGAAATTACAATCTTTCGAACCCTAACCCCAACACTGATTCTCAACATCCCTTATCGATTTCGAAGAAAGGTAAGATTTTTTCCCGTTTTATAACTTCCGTATTCCTTTATTTGTTCAATGTGTTACAGGAAGTCGATCGAATGATTTCATGCGTTTTATAACTACCTTATTCCTTTATTCGTTCAATGCGTTACAGGAACTCGAACTCGATCGAATGATTTCATGTAATTCGATGAACGTTTAGAGGAGTCTAGAGTCTGTAACACCATAAAAATTCATCATTTTTATTGATAAAAACAGATGAAATGCACCTAATTCCGAGATGTCACCTCAGAATTAGGTGCAATTTCTAAAAAAACATCTGATTCCGAGACACAGTCTCGGAATCAGTTGTTTGCCGACAAGAACAAACAACAAGAACTGCAGAAATCGAGAATTCCTCTAAAACAAAGTTGTTTCATATTAAACGCCGATTTTCAATTTAGATTAATGAAAAACCTAAAAATAAGATTAAATTAGTTTGTTCGTTGATGAAGTGTTGTTCCCTTCCTGTTTGGTTTTTTTTTTTTTTTTCATTTAAAATTGAAGTTTTTTGTTTTAGGGTTTAATTTATAGTGTAAAATCATATATGTTGATTAAATTTAGATTAAAGATTTGTATTCTTCTAATTATAAATTAAAAAATAAAGTGACGATAAACTTATAAAAAAAACTAGAAATATTTTGGAGGGTTTGAATTATGAAATAAATAATATATTTAACTAGAAAAATACCTTCTCTATTAAAAAAAAAAAAAAGGTCCACTTCAAATTTTCTTTGAGGAAGACTAAAACATTGCGGAGTATTTTGTTTAGTTACTATTTAAGGAGGGATAAACTCAAGGTCTTTCTCGTTTCGAACTACTTGTATGCTCTCTGATTTGATTCAGACTCCAACTCTACATACTCAACGCTACAGAGGTAACAGGTGTATCTCTATCAAACCCTAATTATACATTCACTGTGTAATTTAATCCCTAATTTGTCTTCAGAATTCAGAAATTGTGGTTTTTGTTTCGCTGACTGATTTCATATTGCAATGAACTACAAGATTCGTTTAGTAAAAACTGTAACATCCTACCTTGTGGTTTGAACTAAAAAATGGGATCGGAAGAAGAGAAAGGGATAGAAAAGCTGATAACTTCGTACTACTACCACCATACCATACTACAAAGTTGATGCTTTTTCTAGTGATGTGATGTTTTTAGAATGAATTTTGCCAGGAACTGATCAATTTTCTCTCATCCAATTTTAGCACTGTAGGGCAAAAGATCTTTTGTACCGCAATACTCTACCATGAGGCTTTACCTAAACTTGTCAAACTAGTGTTTAAGTTGATGCAAGAAACTGCATTGTTTTAAAAGCTTTTTAACTAATTAGTTTTCTTTCTTTTCTACCTGGTTGATTATATGTTCAGGAAATAGCAAGATGCCCTTGGACTCTTATTTGGGTGAGAGTGCAGAATTTGTGTCAGAGATTAGTTCTGCTGAGAGTGCTTTGGGCTCCCCTCAATGTGTAGCTGGCCAAGAAAATGAAGAGACTGATTTGGGATCCAAAACAACTCAGAAAATCATTGGTAGGTTCTTTTACGAAAATAATATTGATTTTGGTGCTGTGGGATCTGGCAATGCTCAAGTGGAAAGAAAGATACCCAGTTGCGAAGATCTAAAAGGTTGGCTCCTTCAGAATGAGGTGAGTGAGATGCAAACTTATGTAAAAAGCATTCGTGATTCATGGGTTACCACTGGATGCACTATCTTGCTGGAATCATGGATCGACGATAAGGGTACAGAACTAGTTAGCTTCATCACCGACTCTTTAGCTGGTCCTTTTTATCTCAAGACAGTTGACATTTCAAAAATTGTGAACAATACAAAGGCCTTAGTTGGATTGGTCGAGGAAGTTATGGAAAGTCTAGGCTCTGATAATGTAGTTCAAATCATTGGATCTTCTTCAACAGGCTGGGTTGGCAAGGTTAGGAAGCACTTCGTGAAGAAACATAATATATTTTGGTCTGTGAGTGCCTCTCATTGTATCGAGCTAGTGCTCGAGAAGTTCAAAGAAATCGAGCATGTTATAATAACATTAAACAAGGCCAAGAGACTTACAAAATTTATTCAAGGTAATCCAAATGTCTTGAATGTATACAGAGTTTATTCCAGTTGCTGCGACCTGATTTGCCCAGCCACAATAAGATCTATAACACCATACTTAACATTAGAAAACATTATGCTTGAAAAGGAAAATTTATGCAATATGTTTTCTGGGCATCAGTGGAAGAACTCTACGTGGGCTTACAAAATGGAGGGAATGGCAGTAGCTAGTATGATCAGGGATCCTTCCTTCTGGAGAGGGGTTGAGACACTTGTCAAGGCATCAAAGCCGCTAATCCGTGTTTTGTGTTTGTTAAGGAATGCTGAGGAACCAAAAGTTAGTTACATTTACGAAACTATGGATCAAGTGAAAGAGAGGATTCAAGAGAATCTTGATAATGACGATGCTCTATATTTACCTTTCTGGAACGCAATTGATGACGTATGGAACATACACCTTCATAGTCCTCTTCATGCTGCTGGGTATTATTTGAACCCAGCCATTTATTATTCAGACAATTTCCATCTCGATCAAGAAGTTGCTGCTGGCCTGACATGCTGTCTCGTCCGGGCAGTGAAAGAACCGGAGGTTCGAGTCTCAGTATCTTCACAGCTTGATCTGTATCGACTTGGTGAAGGCACTTTTGCAGAAGGGAGTGTCTTCGATCGAAGAACCAACCTTTCACCAGGTATGACAATTTTATGGACAGATATAATAAAGGAAAGAAATGTATATATATGTATTTATTAGTTTGATACATAAATAGTTATCTCAAGTTGACTATGTTCTAATTATGAGCGCAGTCGAGTGGTGGTTGCAATATGGAGCTACATATCCTGAGCTGCAGAAGTTTGCTATTAGAATAGTGAGCCAGACTTGTGATGATGCTTCGAGATATGGGCTCAAGAGGAGTCTAGCTGAGAAGCTGGTCATAGAAGGAAGAGATCCTTTTGAGCAAAAACATTTGGATGATTTGGCATTTGTTCACTATAATTTGCAGTTACAACATTACAAGTTAACCATAAAAGGGGATATTGTGGCTAACGAGATCGACCCAACTGACGATTGGGCTATATATGGAAACACGGAGAGCGCATCAGAAAATGGCACTGATGTCAATGATGATGCGCCTTTTCAGGGTAACTTGTTAATACACTATCATTAGATAACGAATGCACTAAGAAATCATTTGATCTATTTGAAAGTCTAAAAAAATCGGCTGGGTATCTTAATTTTGTAAAATTCCAGTTAATTGGTTTGCAAATAATTTTTGTAGGTTCTCAACTGTCTGAGCAAAAAGAAAAGGGACCTAGTCTTCAGAGTTGATGCAGATGTAGATGGTCTAGAACACATATCTAACAAGATGGTGCCCTTTTGAACAAGTAGTATGTAGGAGCTGAAGACGTACTGTGCAAATAGCGTGCTGGTTTGTTTTACATCGCATAGCCTTGTAAGGATATGATGTTATATTACTGTATTCTTGTGTTAAGCATCATCTAAGGTTTTACATCGCATAGCCTTGTAAGGATATGATGTTATGTTAGATTTAAAAGCTTTCTAAAAGGCAGTAACAGGTGAGTAATTTATTGGCTCATTTTCCCGATTTTCTTATGGGGGAAAATGTAACTGAAAATTTGGGTTTTAGAGATAGTACAACCTGTTATCGGGTCCGGGTTTGGACGGGACCGAGACCGACCCGTTAAGCTACCGGGCGGGTCGAGCCGGACCGCTAAGCGGAGGAAGCCAAATATAATAGACCGGGACCGGCTCGTTAAGAGTCGATTCGGTCCGGTCCGACTCTTAACGGGCGGGTTTGTTAGTTTATCATAATTATTTTAGGGTTTTAGTAAAAAATATACATAGATTAGGAAAAAAAATTATATATCTTCCTTACCGGGCTGGTTACCGGCAGACCGGTCCAGACCGGCAAGAGAATCGGTCTAAAATTTTGGCTCCCAACCCGTTCCCTAAAGTATCCGAACCGGTCCCAGGCGGGCTTTACCGGTCCGGTCATGGGCGGGTTAACGAGTTGGGAGACCAGAGTCAAGAATGAAAGGTAAAGTATCAACAAGAAAGAGAATGAGCCCGCCAGAGAGAGAGTTAAATAATGATTACTTTGTCTGTTTCATTTTTCTATTTATTGTAGATAAGTAATTTTAAATGTACATTTAAGCGCCAGTCTAATAACTCGAAAAATTGTCCAACGAGCACCACCGAATTTGTGTCTCAATCAAGACAGCGGTTCGAGCAGTAATAGACAAGCATCCCGTTAAGCGAACACCTCTGAACGGTTGGCACGCCGCGAATTCTTCTTGTAAACCAACCAGTTCAGGCATTTCAGTTTGAGCCTCGTCGACCGCAAGGCGCCCAGAAGTTGCCAAAGAGATATCCTTCACCTTATAATCCCTGCTGGAACTCATTCGAAAGAAAGAGTGAACGAGGGACTTAGAGTAGCATATTCCTATAGCAAAGTACAACCAGGCAAAGCGAGAGAGCCGTCTCCGGGATTTAGGAGATGCACCCCTAAAGTAACTTATTTCGCTCAACACAATACTTTCCAAAAGAAACAGTCTCAAGCAGGAAATTCCTCGTTCACTCTTTCTTTCAAATGAGTTCCAACAGGGATTATAGGGTGAAGGATATCTCTTTGGCAACTTCTGGGCGCCTTGCGGTCGACGAGGCTCAAACTGAAATGCCTGAACTGGTTGGTTTGCGAGAAGAATTCGCGGCGTGCCAACCGTTCAGAGGTGTTCGCTTAACGGGATGCTTGTCTATTACTGCTCGAACCGCTGTCTTGATTGAGACACAAGTTCGGTGGTGCTCGTTGGACAGTTTTTCGAGTGATTAGACTGGCGCTTAAATGTACATTTAAAATTACTTACCTACAATAAATAGAAAAATGAAACAGACAAAGTAATCATTATTTACCTTTCATTCTTGACTCTGGTTTTGTCAAATTTTGACCCCTAACAGCTCTAGATAGTAAGTAATAATATAGTTGGAAGCTGAATCTTTTATTAGCGGATGGTTACAGAGAAGACAGCGAACTCAAAAACCGTCGCATCAAAACTAATATTTTTAAAAATGTCTTAAAAGATACATATAAATAAAGTCAAATTTTTTTTTAAAAAAAAGTAAATAAAAATAAAATCATTTTAAAAAAAAAGTAAATAAAAATAAAATCATTTTTTTAAATGATACATAATTATAAAACCAACTTTATTATTTAAAAAGTATTTAAAAAAAAACGGTTAGAACAAAGTAAGATATGATAACAAACAAATTTTTAAATGATATTTTTTCTCCTGCATGTGACTATTTAATCTGTAATTTCGAAAGACATTATTCTACGTGCTCTTAGAATCTTGTTGGTTTTTTGGTCGATTTTTAAATGGAATGAGTTTTTTTAAAGGGTTGTGAGCATTTAGGTACTAAACATTTTAAGGGTTTCATTAAAAATTATGCCTAAATTGTAAAAAAAAAAATTGGACCAATAAAATATCTGTTATAGTAAATATCAAATATAATCCTGAATTTTATACACGGTTTTATTTTAATTAATAACATACGTTGATAACAAATACTCAAATAAGAGAGTCCATTATTTATAAGGTATACTTTCAAAATATGAGATAACAAATGTTCAAATAAGAGAGTATGTCCTTTCAAATGTATTCATGACTTGTCATATTCAAATCATATTTCATAAAAATGGTAAAATAAATCATTTATCTCACATTTTGTTCTTTCAATATGGAAATTCATATTATTATCTCATCATTCTTGTTTTTTACATTCAATATGGTAGGTTATATTATAATTCGATCTTTATTGAGTTTACTTTCTTAGCGCATGTCCGATTATTTATCTTAGATTCTTTGTATTTATCTTCAATGTGAGGTTATATTCTGACTTTCATTGTTTTATTTTTTACTTGGAAGGTCAGATATGATATGGATTTTGTTATATATCAGTATGCAATTCATCACAAATGGCTCAAGCACATAACAAAATTAGAGGCACAAAAGAAAAGAACAGAAGATTTAACGTGGTTCGACAAATGTCTACGTCCACGGGCTCCGCCAGATAAAAATGTTTCACTATGATAGAAAATGTTACAGATTTTCAGATTGTTTTATTGTATAGCCCTAGTAGTCTATTTATAGGGAATAAATAAATAATTGGCCTAATTGGCTCATATACACAAAACTATAGGAGGAACTATCCATTATAGCTACAATGTCAAAACATTATTCTACGCATTCTCAACAAATCTTCTCTTTGAGGTGAATATCCTTTCTTCGCTATCAACAAAGAAATTGATCTTCTACTGACTCACCAAGTTCCCCTAAGGCAATCACTCTATATTGCGAACACCAATTCAATTTAGGCACTCCCTAAACTTTTGATCTGTTACTACCTTGGTCATTATATCTGTTGGATTATCGTGTGTAGACACTTTATTCACATCAACAATTCCCTTTGATATTATATCACGAACAAAATGATACATGACATCTATGGGCTTTGTATGCTCGTGGTACATCTGGTTTCCTATAAGGTATACGTCGTTTTGACTGTCACAATACACTTTGTAGTAGTCCTATCCAAGCCCAAATCTTCCACCAAACCTTGCAACCATATTGCCTATTTAACTGCTTCGATTACCGCCACGTACTCTGCCTCTGTTGTAGACAAAACTACAATATCTTGCAATTGTGTTCTCCAAACTAATCGCACTCTCGGCTAGAGTAAATACATATAATGTCAAATATATCATTTTATCCACATCAGTTGCAAAATCAGAATCAACAAAACCAACCAGTGATCCTGCAATATTATTCAACGGTCCACCAATATAGGTTTTGTTAAAAGTTAAGCCAACGTTTGCAGTATTCTTAAGATACCTAAGTATCCATTTCATTTCCTGCCAATATTCTTTCCCCAGGACATCTCATGTATCTGTTAATTACACTAACCGCATGTGAAATATCAGGACGTGTGCATACCATAGCATACATGACATATGTTCCAAATCAGCATCGTCCTTGGTCGCTCCTGCTGTAGACAACTTGAAATGAGTAGCAAACGAGATGCTAACTGCCTTTGTCGTAGTACTTTATCAATGTAGTTTCGTCGAGACAAGTGTAATGATCATACACACATGTTCCTGATAATCTCCATACCAAGACTCTTTTTTGCTCTACCCAAATCTTTCATCTCCAAACTCGGCACTAAGCTGCTTCTTTATCTGCACAATGTGTGACATACTACAAGAAGCAATAAGCATATCATCCACATAAAACAACAAGTAAATATAAGAATCATCTGATATTTTTTGATGATACACTCAATCATTATATGGGCTCTTCGTGAACCCTTTTGACACCATGAATGTATCAAAACGTCTGTACCTGCCTTGGTGACTGTTTCAAACCATATAATGACTTTTTTCAGATGACAAACCTTGTCTTCCATATTAGGTTTGATAAATCCTCTTAGTTGTCTCATATAGATTTGGTCATCCAATTCACCATGTAGAAATGAAGTCTTCACATCTAAATGCTCAACTTTTAAATCTTATAAAACTACCATGGCTAATAAAAGTCGAATCGAGCTATGCTTCACCATTGGAAAAACACTTCATTGAAGTCGATTCCTTCCCTTTGAGTAAAACCCTTAGCGACCAGTTTTGCCTTGAATCGAGATGCCTCAACCTCTGGATTACCTTTATTTTTCTTGAACGCCCATTTACTGTCTACTAAATTCTGTAATTTAGACAAGTCAACAAGCTTCCATGTTTGATTCTTATGAAGAGATTCAATTTCTTCCCCTATAGCACCAATCCACCGGCCTACATCTGAACTCGCTATAGCTTCCTTACAGCTACTAGGTTCCTGCATCTCAACTTCTTCTGTAAATGACAAAACATATGCAACTAGATTCGCATATAATTTTGGAAGTCTAATATCTATTCTTTCTTTGCCCAATGTTATGCTATAAGGTTGTTGTTCTTGTTTGGGCGCATCATCGTCACTATCATCTGATGCTGACGCTTCACCTCCTGATTCTGGATCCACCTCAGAACCCCTCAAATTATTGGACCTGCTAAGAACTGATTCTACTTCAAGATCCACCTGTTTACTCACAGCTGATCCAGATTCGACTATTTCTCCTACTTTCTTCTAGTTTTATATCGAAGAAAACTCATTAAAAGTCGCGTCCCTACTGATGATAAAACCTGGAGATTTTGGATAGGTACACCATAACTTATATCTCTTAACTCTAATAGCATATCTTAGAAATATGCACCTATTTGCCCTCGACTCAAACCATCTCTCACACGAGTATACGTAGGACAACTGAACACCCTCAATTGTTCGTAATCAGCCAAAGATCCAGAATAAATTCGCGAAAATAATTTTACAATCAATAGTCGTTGATGGAGATTGATTCACCATGTAACACGCTTTATTGATATCTTCAACCCAAAAATCATTTCTCATCCCGGAATGCGAGAGCGTGCTTCGTGCCTTGTCAAAAAAAAATCGTTCACTCTTTTTACAACCCTATTCTATTGTGGTGTTCTAGGACAAGTGCGATGACTCACTATTCCCTCAGCTTCGCAGAACTCGTTGAACTCACAATTAAAATATTCTAACCCATAATGTGTCATAAGACGTTTGATTTTTCTTCTTGTTTGCTTCTCAAACATTATCTTATATTTGACAAAGGTTGAATATGCCTCATATTTCGTTTTCATAAATTAAACCCACACCATTCTTGAATAATCATCGATCAAAATCATGTAGTATCCGACTCATTTCTTCGATGAAATTCTTTTTGGGCCCCAAAGATCTGAGTGAATGTAGTCTATTGTCCTTTTAGTCATTCTTACAGCCGATTTGCTGAATTTGACTCTAGTTTGTTTACCAAACACACAATGGTTATAAAATCCCAATGATTATACTTTATACCCTTTCAACAAATCTCTTTTCCAAAACAACTAATCCTTTATCACTCAAGTGACCAAGAGGCTAATGTCACAACTTATTTTGATCCTGTCGACTTTGGTTATTACTCCCTGATGATGCTACTGCAGCATTACACATAAACACTCTCGTGGAGAATGTAAAGCATTTTCTGCAAACTGCCTTTCATACACACCATTGAGCCTTTTGTCACTTTGGTTACTCCGTCTTCTACACGGTACTTGTAACCCCGAGAGTCTAGTGTCCCAAGAGAAATCAGGTTTCTCAATGTTGATATTAATATTCTTAAAGTCCATTATAATTGATTTAAAATTATCTAAGTGTTCAGTTATGAACATACATTCTTTTAATATGAAATTGTACAAGCATTTCTTCAAGTATAATTGGTTTACTACTGATTTCTCTGAGGAAAGATCTCCTAGCTTCTTCCATGCGCAAGCAACAGTCTTCGCACCACTAATCTCGCGAAGAACATTGTATATCACACTTATTAAATCTAGCACAAAGCCCTTTCTTGAAGATTTTGCTTCTCATCTTCTTTCATTTCTTCTGGTAACTTATTCTCCACAGCCTTCACAACCCTTGCTGTACAAATGAAAATGCAAAGTTGGACCCCCCATCAATTTTTTCAATCATATATTTTTGTTGATTTAGAACCTAATTTCACAACCAAATCTCTCATACCAATTTTGTTATAAATCACAATGCAATTTATCACAAATGGCTCAAGTAGATAATAAAATAAAAGGCACAAAAAAGAACACATAATTTAACGTTGTTCGAAAAATATCTATGTCTATAATCGCCGCCAGAGAAAAGTGTTTCGCTATGATAGAAAAGGTTACAAATTTTAAGATTGTGTTTTTATGTAGCCATAGTATTCTATTTATATGGAATAAATAGATAATTAGCCTAATGGGCCGACTTATATACATAAAACTATAGGAGGAACTATCCATTATAGCTTTACTGTCAATGACACAAAACTGTACCGCCAAACATGTACTTGTTAAGGCATTATTTAACTCATTCTCAACACACTTTCATTGTTTTGTTTTTAACTTGACATGTTGGATTATGATATGACATTCATTGTTTTTACCTTTAATTGAGCAGGTTATAGTATTTATTAACCTTTTTTATGTTCAATGTGGCAGGTTATTTTTATATGGGGAGATCATATTATCAATCTTACCTCGTTGTATTTATTAATATCTAAATTTTTATTATTTTACTTTCTTATGGTATGTGAGCTTATAATCTTATTTTATTTATTTTATTATTTACTTGGCAGAGCAGATTATTATCTGAATTTCTTTATTTTATTTTTAACTTGGTCGGTCATATTATTATTTAATATTTTTTGTTTTACCTTTATTAATGCATGTTATATAATAATATTTTTGGAGCTATATTTTTTTAATGTTAAAAATTAGTTAATGTTCTATTTAACAAAAAGACGTTTGATTATATATAATAGTATTAAAAAGAGGAGATAAATAAACTCGCATATCATATTAAAGATAAATGCAAAAAATATAAAATAAATAATCTAACTTGCCATAATAAAGTAAAATCAAGGACATATAGATAACATGACCTACCATATTAAAGATAAATATAAAAAGGTAAGATAAATAATCTCAACCAAATTAGAGGTAAACAAAGAAGTGCCTATAATAATTTGACTCATCAAAAAAATAAAACAATGAAAGAGATATAATAACCTGACATGCCGAGTTAAAAATAAAACAATGAAAGTCAAAATATAATATGACCTGCCATGTTAAGGAAGAATCTAAGATAAATAATTTGACGTGCCAATATAACGTAGATAAAAGAAAGACCAGATTATAATCTAACCTTCCATGTTAGAATATAAAAACAATGAAAATTAGATAAATAATCTGACATGTCATATTGAATAAAAAAAGATAAGATGATATTAATCTTACATGTCATAATAAAAATAAAAATAAACAAGGAAGTTTAGATAAATAATATGACAAGCCAAATTAAAAATAAAACAAAGAAAGTGACAATATAATTTGACTATATTGAAGATATATAGAAAAAAGTCACATAAATAATCTAACCAGCCAATTTAAAAATAAAACAAGGACGGTGAAAATAAAATGTAAGCTTTCATAATTAAGATAAATACAAAGATTGAATAATAATCTCACATGTCAAGTTAAAAACTAAAATAGAGAAGATCATAACATAATATGACTTGTTTTATTTAAGACAAAAAAAATTATATTTTAATCTAAAGTGATATATTCAAGGTAAAAAGAAGAAAATGACATATAATAGTATGACCTATTAAGTGAAAAATAATAAAATGAAAGTTTGAATATAATAGACCTAACATGCCAAAAATAAATACAAGGAAGGTTAGATAAATAATATTACCTATCATGTTGAACATAAAACAAGCAAGGTTAGATATTAATATAACATGTCCATGTTATATATTATTCAATATCGCATCAAATAATATATAACAAATCATTGAAAAATAATTATCCTCTGTAGATTCACTTAATGAATAAACTGAAAACCAAGAACATTTACGGGTTTGCCTGCTGCTCTCCATCTAGTATTCTCTTATGTTCTTTTGTAATCTTCAGCGATTCCACGTTCCCCAGAGATCCCGTTTATAAAATTGAGAAACCTGCGGAATCAAATTAGAGAAGAAGGAAAAGGTTTCCAGACACTAAAGGAAGCGGCCGTATTTCCGATTAGAGTTTAGAGTGATGAAATACCTAAACCTAGCCCCTTATTTATAGAGTTTACAATGTGAAGCCCAACATTGTAAAGCTCATCCTTTATTACTTCCTTGTGTCAATAATTCAATTTATATCCCTGATTTATTAATTCAGGCTTAAGTGTTGAGATTTGGGCCCTCTTCATCACAGTGCCCTAATTCAACCCGGTTACCACACTTGAGCCCATAACGCCTTTTTACCCATAGGTCCAATTTAGTTAATTAAGTAATTAACTCGACTACTTTTAATTTGGACTTCCTTAATACAATAATCGAATATGTTTATTTAGCATGTTGGTCCAAATTATTGTTAGTCTATAAATATATTAAATAAATATATTCCAATAGTCCAAAAATTATAGATCGGTGTAAATATTGTAAAGTCTGATTGTAATTTATCGTAAATGCACATTTTTTTTATCAAAAACTTGTATGGCGTCACCATTTGAAAATAACAAAAAGCTTATATATGTGGATGAAAGGATGGAAAGAGAAATAAGAGAGAGAAAGAGGAAAATCATAAAAAGACGAGAGAGAAAGAGATGTAATAGTATTTTTAAAATTTACTTTAGAAGTGAGAAATTAAATAAGTTTTTTTAAGTGATTAACAACATTTTAATATTTTTCGGTGAGATACCAAAATAATATGAGGTATAGTCTAGTCCGTTTGTTTTTTTATATCTATTTTTGTTTGAAACAATACTTTTATTCACCACATATTATATTATATTATATTATATTATATATATATATATATATATATATAATAATTTTATAATTTTTTAAACCATTTTTTATAATAGTATATATTTTATTATATTTTTATTTCAAATATATCTATTTTGACAAAAATAAATACGTAAATATTGAATCTTAAATATTAATTACTTATATTTAACAATGTGAGTGTTTTAAAATTAGAATAGTAAAAGTTGTTTCAAACTTTAAAAGTGAAATGTGTCAAATATTGAATATTTTTAATTTAAAAGTAAAAAAAATATAAATTTTATTTAATGATTCAACAAGATTCTATAATACCAAACGATTCAATATATATAAGACCAAAAAAATTACATATTTTTATATTTATTAAATAAGTCAAATTTTATTTTAATCTTTTTCTTTTCTCAAAAACTTTAATGGTATCATATATTTATTCATCATTGGTCCCCACTGCGAGAATCTTTAATGATTTACAAATCTTCAAGGTATATTCTCTTTATTCAAAGAATCGAATATAAATCTCTACCATATCGAAGTCACCCACTATGTAATCCCATGTTCCAATAATTAAAGATCCAATAGACCTAATTTGTGAGAATATCGCAACAAATGGAAGATCTGCGGTGTAACCAATGAAAGAACTCCTAATCATTTGGAAGATGGTGGCCGACATGCATAAATATGGGTTACATTAGAAAATTATGCACCATTATCAAAATGATAATTCCACTGAAGACAATGAAACTCCAACTACCTCATTATCATTCTCCTCTTGATCATTCACCAATGCGAGAACACTTTAACTATCATTCATAGGAGGAGGTGCTGAGGAACAAACATTCATGGGATCATACTGAGGCTCAAAATCACTATTAGTCCTCATGTTTATCCTTTGTATCAAACTAGTCCCTCATCTTCACTTTTGTCTCTCACCCATCCCTTTCGTTTGAGAAATTTGCACGATTAGTCCCCCGCACATGTAAACCATTTAAAAGCTGACACGTGACACCTAAATCCCAAGTTTTGTGTCACTTTTGGTCTCCAAATCTCAAGTTTTGTGTCACTTTTGGTCCCCCAGAATGTGTGGGAAGACTAATTGTGCAAATTACCAAAACGAATGGGATGGGTGGGAGACAAAAGTGAAAGTGAAGGACTAGTTTAATACAAGGGGCAAACATGGGAGGACTATCAGTAATTTGTATCCTCATACTGAGAGATTATCATTCAATATAATTGAATGTCACCACCACCAAAGGTACCGCTCATGTTCAGTTATATGAGTTGAACTTCTTCTAACTATCACTGCACACTCTAGAAGGTTAAAATTAATTTTCTTATGGATCTTGGGCTTCGAAAATTTCGGGGATTAATTTAAATTCAAATATTATTGGCCCTTCAGAAAGTTCACATTTGGGTTTAAGTTAATCATAGAAAATAACTAAAAATGGTTCTTGTGTTGATTTTAATTTTAAGTAGATGAAAGCGACCCTCCAGAAGTTTTCATCGGTACTTAGGATAAATTAAATTCATCTTTGTAATTTTTTTTATTTTAAGTACGTGAAATTGGCCGTCCGGAAGGTTTTGTCGGTATTTAAAAAATCAAATTAGGGTTATTTTAATTTAAGTAAATGACATCGGCCCTCCGGAAAATCTCACTGTTACTTAGGAAACTAAAATAATGATCATGATATTTTTCTCAAACTCATGAAATTGCATGTTAGTACGATTTTCCCTTCAATATCTATTATTAAGGCATTTTATGTTTTCCATGTATTTGCCATGTTCATGAATATGTTTTCAGTTATATGTCAAGATGTTAAATGTTATTTGTGTGATGTTTGTTCTTATTATAGTGTTCATTGGTTAGAATCTATTGGGGAATCGTCCATCCATGTTGGATTGTTTGGATTTCCAATTATGGAAGGAAAATATGTTACTGCTCCTGTCTGTACATAGTTATGACCATGCATTGACAACTCCCAAACCACCCCCTTTAGTCCGGAATGTACACCGGAAGAAACTAAGGCAGATGAAAGGTGGGAGAAGTCAAATAAGTTGTGCATGACACTCTTGTTACATGGAATTCTAGTCACATTGCGTGGGGCTGTCCCTAAAGGTGTTACCAGTGCCTCAATCTTTCTCCAGGAGGTCGAGAAGGCCTTTACCTAAATTGAGAAGGTAGAGATGCAGCAGTTTCTCATCGAGCTAGCTACCAAAAATTATACTGGCAAATGTAGAATCCATGAACACATTATGGAAATGTCTATGATTGGCCAAAAGTTAAAAGCAATCGGTTTAGACATTATTGAGGAATACATAGTCGGGTCCACATTTCATTCGCTGCTAGACCGGTTTAAATATTTTTAGTCCACCTATAACACCATACGGGAGAAGTGGAATATCAATGAGTAGATTTCCCACGCTGCACATGAGGATGATCAACTTAAAGGCACAACAACTGAGGTTAATGTGATTAAATCTACAAAAAGGAAATGGCCTAAATGGAAGGCAGATGACAGAGGACCGGGCTAAGATCTGATGAAGAAAAATAACATGAGGCCTTAGACAAGTTTAAATCTTTTAGGACCGAAGTTGCAAAAACAACTCGGTAAGCGTTAGATCTGATCGTGGTAGTGAATACTATGATGGATATGATGGATCAGGTGAAAAAACGTCCAATACCCTTTGCACGATACCTAAAGAAGTGTAGAATAGTCCATCAATACACTATACCGAGTTCACCTTGCATGAATGATTTATCTGAGAGATGGAACCGAACATTAAAAGATATGGTTAGAAGAATGATAAGCCACTCATCTCTACCATTATCTCTCTGGGGGGAAATCCATCAAATGTGCCGCTTATATACTCAACCGAGTACCCACTAAGGCTAGTGTTAGAACCCCATATGAGTTTTGGAACGAGCTTAGACCCAATTTCAAACATTTGCATGTGTAGGGTTATCCAGCTGAGGCGAGGCCTTACAAACCTTAAAAAAATGAAACTGGACCCGAAAACAGTTAGTTGTTTCTTCATAGGTTATTATGAACATTCCAGAGGGTTTAAGTTTTTTAAGATTCTCTAACTAGTATAATATTTGAGACAAGAATGGCCAAGTTTCTAAAGGATGTTGAGTTTGAAGGGAAGAATAAGGGAACAATATTGATTTTGAGGAAGAATACATAGAGATCCATAAAGGTTTTAATGGGAATACTCAGGTATCAGAAGATTAAGTTGTAATGCCAATCATTTTGGTCCCATTAGAACAAGGTAATTCTCAAATTAACACTGATGCTCCACTAGAGGGTTCTTACCAGGATACATATATGGTCCAGGTAGAACAAGATGAACCTCAATATAATCTTCCACAAATGAATCAAAATGACATCATTCATAATGATCAAACTCTGCCTTCTCAAGAAATGCAATAAGAGGAAATAGTGCCCTTAAAAAGGTCCACAAGAGAAATAGAAAGTATTATACGTCCAGAATTTATAGTATATCTTCAGGAGAATGATTATTTTTGTGTTGGAACTGTATATGATCCCTCATCCTACAAACAGGCCATGGCTAGCTCTGACTCTTGGAAGTGGATTGACACTTTAAAAGAAGAGTATAAATTCATGCAGGACAATATATTATGTGATCTTGTCCCATTACCTAAAGAGAAAAAGACAATTGGTTGTAAATGGGTTTACAAAACCAAACATGATTCCCTGGGTAATATGAGAAGACATAAAGCACATCTTGTAGCAAAAGGTTATACTCAACATGAAGGGATTAATTTTAAAGAAACCTTTGCTCCAGTATCGACGAATGATTCCTTTAGAATAATAATGGCATTAGTTGCACATTTCGTCCTTGAGCTTCATTAGATGGATGTTAAGACCATTTTTTCTCAATGGTAATATCGAGGTAACGATATATATGGTGCAACCAGAACACTTTGTGGAAAGTAACTTAAAAGATCTTATTTGCAGGCTTAAAAAATCCATCTATGGGCTTAAGCATGCCTCTCGTCAATGGTATCACAAATTCCTTGAGGTGATAATCGGTTATGACTTTGAGATCAACTCGGTCGAGGATTGTGTGTATTACAAGTTTTGTGGGAGTAATTTCATATTTATTATATTATATATTGATGCCATATTGCTTACCTCGAACAGTAAGGAATTTTTACACGCTACAAAAAATATTTATATCAGACAAGTTTGATACAAAAGATCTAGGCGATGCCATATTTGTGTTAGGAATCTGTATACATCGGGATCGCACTCATGGTATTTCTGGATTATCACAAAACGTATACATTGAAAGTGTGTTAAAACTTTACGGATTGGCAGATTGCAAAACTATAAGTACTCATTTAACAAAGGGTGACATACTTAGTATGGGTCAATGTCTTAAGACAAAACTTGAGATCGAGGAAATGAAAATGGTCCCTTATACTTTGGCAGTTGGGATTTTAATGTATGCTCAAGTTTATACTAGGTCGGATATTTCCTTTCTTGTAAACATGTTGGAGAGATATGTTAGTAACCCATGCTTGAATCCCTAGAAATCAGTAAAAAAGGTACTCTGATAAGAAACAACTGGGCACATGTTGACATATGGAGAGTCGGATAAACTGAAGATCATTGGGTATTCCGATTTAGTTTTTGTGGATGAAAAGACACACTAAAAGCACTTCGGGTAACGTATTCGCATTAGTTATAGGTGAAATATCGTGGAAAAGTGTAAAGTAAACACTTATTGCATGATCCAGCATGGTGTAAAAATTTGTTGCGTGCTTTGAGGCATCGAACTGGTAATTGTGGCTGCAGAATTTCACAGTGCAATACTCTAACAGGAATTAGAAGTTTTCTAGGTCCAAATAAATATAAATAAAGTTATTATCTGTTAAAAGTGATAGTTTAGATGAGTTAGATAAATACAGAGAACATCAACACAAACTCCATGATAGCAGATCCTCTAACAAAGACGGTTTTGCCTAAGGTTTTCCAGGGACACACCATTAGTACGGGTCTAGTTAATAAAGAGGATTATTGGTTTTAGTGGGAGATTTTGTAATATGATTGATGTTATATTTTGTAATATTGTGCACATTACGGTTTATTGCAATATATATAGATATATGATTGGAAATATTTATTGATATTTGTATTGTATTGAATCTCCAAAGGTAGGAACCATTTAAGAGTAGATATGTACAATTACAAGTCATATTACTTTTAAGCCACACTCCATAATTGGTCAAAGTAATTGATTGTTAATGGTAATGTGATTAACTTTTGCATCATATTCTTCACATTACGAGAAAAAGGTCTTTAGTCGTTTATTGTTATCAGTCATGTACTGGATACATGGATACATGGATCCCATTAGAGTTGAATATGTATCATTGAGTAGCATGTGCCGATCAAAGTGGGAGATTGTTGGAATATATTTATTTAATATATTTATGGACCGACATGCTAAATAAACATATTCAGTCATTGTCTTAAGGAAGTCCAAATTGATATTAATCGAGTTAATTATTTAATTAACTAAATTGGACCTATGAGTAAAACGTCGTTATGGGCTCAAGTGTGGTAACCATGTTGAATTTGGGCACTATGATGAAGAGGACCCAAATCTCAACACTTAAGCCTGAAATAATATATCAGGGATATAAATTGAATTTTTAATTTATCAGGTTATGGTCCCCGGTCACAAAGAAGTATTAAAGGATGATTTTTACAATTTTGGTCTTCATATTGTAAAAACTATAAATAATAGGCTATGTTTAAGAATTTCATCATCATTAAACCTAATCACAGAGACGACCGCTTCCTACAGTGTCTGGAAAACCAAACCTTTTTTTTTCTAACTTGGTTATGCAGGTTCTTTCAAGTTAATTTACAGAATTGTTAAGGAACGAAAATGAATAAAACACAATATGGATAGCTGCACACAAATCTATGAGTAATTTCTTTTTGTTTATTCATTAGATGAATCTAAATAAAGGGTTTAATATTTTTTCCGCGTTTTATATCGAATAATATATAACATATATTACAAATCATAATGTGTACCTTTATTTCATTTGCTGAACTCATCACATATACGAGAAGCTCACCTATAAGCTTTTCAAAACATACATATTTATGCACCAACTTTGTTCATATTTATGCACTCATATTACTCTTAATTTCACAACCTATTATTTTTTGCATTTTCACAACCACGCTGTACATAATAATGCACCCACTATATATTTGGTATTTTCACAACTAATTAACACCTAATTCTGCATCTTTATATCTATGCTGTTTTGCATGCCATTGATGTATACATATTTATCAAATTGGAAGAACTAAATAATAATGTAAATGTCCTACAACCTTATGGCTTAAATCTAAAAAATTGGAAAAAATATATCTACATATCAGCTCATGCAGTCATAAGTTAATTTATTATGTTAAAATATAAAAAAAATTCTTTATTTTTTACCAATTAATTTAATTTTATTATTATTATTATATATATATATATACAAGATAAAAATGATGTCATCCCGATGATTCATAATATATATAAGGCAAGACCTACATAAACAAGATATATTATCATTCCAATATGCAAAAATAAAGTAAAAAATGGATCAAATCATTGGATATTATGCGTGTTCAATTTAGACGAAGGAATTATATACTACGTCAACTCAGACCGTCAAAGAAAGATCTAAACATGGCACAACATGGTAAAAGTGACCAAATAATAAAGTCAACTATATAGTTGGTAAGTATTATGAAAATATAACATTATTTTATTTATATTTGTATTTTCTTAAACCATATACAAATGATCGTGTCAACTTGATTTTGCAGTACAAATACTTTATTGACCGAAAATTCATGATACTAAAACCAACAATGAAAATTTAAAGCCCATCAGATATTAATTGAGGAGCTTTTGTCTTTGTGTGAGAAACTAGAAAAATACCGAAAATATTTGACTCGTGTTTTGCAACAGTGAAAAGAGCTAAAATGTTTAATTTTTTCTTGACAATAACATACAATAAAATATTGGTAGATACTTGTACGTTAATTTTACAATAATGTTCTATTTGTAAAAGTTGTATGTCTTTAAATTATAATTTTTTTATTTGAAGTATTAAATTTATTTTATGATTACTTTATATATTGTTATTTCACAATTGCAACCTTTTGTAAAGTAATTAAACAACCAGTTAAACCATAAATTCGCAATCAAATTGCATTTGTATTTTACATAACTAAATATAACGTAATTTTGCCACCACTTTACGCAACCACCTATAACGTAATTTTGCAACATTTTTATACAACCACATATAATGCAGTTTTGCAACCCGTTAACACAACTACTTGTAACATAATTTCACAATATGTTAGCACATAATTTCGCACCCAAATTTGTTAACCACAATCACTCTTTTCCAATAATTATCAAAACACATACGTGAATGTATGAAAGCAAAGAATCAATATAGCTAAAACAATCATGTAATCATTAAAACAACAACAAAGTAACTCGACACAATCAAAAATTCAAATAACAGAAAATGAAAGATGCCAAAGTTATCAATCAACAATCGATAAATGAAGAAGAACAAAGAAAAAACAAAATGATCGACAATTGTAAAAAAATATTGATGGAAGGAAGATAAAAAAAACAGATCTAAAATCACAGTAAAGATTGATCGAATGAAAAAAAAAAACACATCGTGGTAATAGAAGAGGGTAGTGGATATTAAAAAATATCTAGATAGTAAACGTGATAAAATCATACGGCCTCTACGAATATTTTTTTTAGATGTTAAATATTTTTCAAATCTCAAGTAAATATAGATAAATAATTTTAATTTAAAAATAGATTATATATTTTAAATAATCCTAAATCACGAACCACATCCAACTAATACGTTTTATGTTTACATTTTATATCATAAATAATCATAAATTATTTTTAATAAGATATTCACTCGTCATAAAAAAAAAATTAAAAACTATCCAGAAGATTACGTTTTAACTTATAACTTTTTTATAAAAAAATTAACCCATTATATCCTTTATTTAATGTTTGAACAACTGTAACTTCTTAGTTATTACGATATTTTGAAAAATTCTAAATTTTCAATCCTAACATTCAAGGGAATGTAGTTGGAGTTTTCAGATGGAAACTATAGCTTTAAATTAGGTCAACCGCCAGCGGAGCTGTATACTTAGTAACTTGAGATGAAGAAATAAATTTTCCGATCTAAAACTTAGGATAATTCATTAATTATTATATCAAACTTTTGCAATAAAATCGAATACGATTAAATATTGAAATTAGAATTAACCACAAATCGCATTTAATTACGACAATAATCAAATACCAAACCAAAGTATTTAATATATAATAATTTATAATTAACATTTAATAATTAATATTTAATAATTAATAATTTGAATAATGAAATATAAAATAGGATTGTGATTCGTGATTGGTTCATATGAAAATGGACAAATATTGAGAACAGAAAACCGAACCGTAAAATTGTCAGCTTGTCCATGTCATGTCACTAAGAATGTTAGTTTCTCTTTCAATTAGACGAAACATCCATCCAAGTGTTCGTTCTCACCATCTGTCGCGCACCAACCGCAACAAACCCTAAAAAATTACACCCAAATCACCGTTTTCTCTTCACAAAAATCCCAACTTTTTCTTTGTTTGTTTGTTTTTACGTTTAAAAACGCAAACCCACTTCTAATTTCCTCTTCTTCTTCTTTTTTTCCATTCTACTTCCACAAACCGATGAACATTATCAAACAACAGGGAATTCCAAAAAAGAGGAACTTTGTCCTTTAGGGTTATTTTTTTATGGTCATATAAATTTCTTTCTGCGTCTTCTTCTTTGTGTTTTTTCTTTTTTTTCTTTTTGTTGGGGGGATTTGAAGAAAGAATGGTTGTGTTTAAGAACCGGATTCTGATTTGGATGATTTGGTGATGATGGAAAGGTCGTGTTACAGAGAATTTGGGGTTATGAATTGGTGGTCTAGTTCATTGCCTCAAAACGACACCGTTATCGGGTGCCGATACCGTCTCCGATCGGCATTCGATTCTTTCTCTATTGCCTCTGAAGCTTTCTCGGAGACCTGTGTCTGTGTCTGTGTTGTTGATTAACCAAGAGATTCTTTTTTGTTTGTCTCAACGGTTATAGAATCTGTGTCTTTTTTTTTCTTAAAACTTTTGTTAGCATTTGATTTATTGGCAGCAATGAGTCCTTCATTGCTGGATGAAAATCTCGATGTTGGTGTTGTAGAGAAGGATCCAACCAGTAGATATTTTCGGGTGCGTTAATCTTCTTCTTCTTCTTATGTTTTTATTAGTACTTTGTTATGATTTGATTTAATGGCATGATTGATGGTTTCTGCTCGGCCTTGATGATCTCATATTTAGCAGCTTTACGTGTTCTTAAATATGTTAGAAATTCATTACAAGCATGAGCTTTTGGTTTGAACTTAGCATAATGTTTTTGTTTTTTTTTTTTGGTTTGAATCAATCAGTATGAGGAGGTGTTGGGCAAGGGTGCTTTTAAGACAGTGTAGGTTCCTCTCTTTCTTTCTGGTTCTAAAAAAATCTGATGTATCTTTTCTGGAATCACTGTTAATTTGAAAATTTATATTGTCGCAGTTACAAAGCTTTCGACGAAGTTGATGGAATTGAGGTAGCATGGAACCGTGTGAAGATTGACGATGTGCTGCAGAAACCAGAAGATTTGGAAAAGCTGTACTCCGAAGTTCATCTTTTGAAATCATTGAAACATGAAAACATCATGAAATTTAATGCTTCTTGGATTGACGATAAGAAGAAAACTATCAACATGATCACTGAGCTATTCACATCCGGGAGTCTACGGCAGTACGGCTCGTAACTGCACTTTTTTGTATAGTTATTTCATTAAGCTGTGTAATTCTTGTTCTGAACTTCTTTTTAATCAATTAGATACCGCAAGAAGCATAAACACGTTGATTTGAAGGCCATCAAGAATTGGGCAAGGCAGATACTTCAGGGCTTGCTCTATCTCCATAGCCAAAATCCACCTATAATTCATAGGGATCTTAAGTGTGACAATATCTTTGTTAACGGAAATAATGGAGAAGTTAAAATCGGAGACCTTGGATTGGCTGTTGTTCTGTCGCAGCCGACTGCTCGAAGTGTTATTGGTAACATGATTATTTTCTTCTTCTTTTTTTTCCATTTTTCGGTCTAGAAGATATGGAGTGTTAAATCTTCTCTTTTTTAGGTACTCCTGAATTCATGGCTCCAGAGCTTTACGAAGAGGAGTATAATGAACTGATTGACATTTATTCATTTGGGATGTGCATTTTGGAAATGGTTACTTTGGAATATCCTTATAACGAATGCAAAAATCCCGCTCAGATATATAAGAAGGTCACTGCTGTAAGTTGGACCATCTCATCTTAGTTCTTCACTTTGGTGTCGATTTCTGTGTTTTTAGCTCATATGTGTACTCATTTTGTTACGGAAGGATCCGGCCGTACATGTACTTGATGTTTTACTTAAAGATTGAAGTGTTAACTTGTAGGGCATTAAACCTGCTTCCCTAAGTAAGGTGAGCGATCCACAAACTAAAGAGTTCATTGAAAAATGTCTTGTTCCAGCTTCGGAGAGACTGCCAGCAAAAGAACTTTTGAAAGATCAGTTTTTCCAAATTGAAAACCCAAAAGATCCGAAGGGTCATGCCTTGCTGTTATCAAACCAGAGTTTCAAGTCTAGAAATCTTTCACATTCCGGCCCTCTTTCTATGGAAATTGATACGGACTATCGACAACAGCTTTCTTCAAGTACGATTACAGGAAGTAACTGCAGGAGTCCACGTTCTCCAGTTTCCAACTGTCCGTCTGGGTTTATTGAGTACCAGAGGATGCATAAGAACAATGAGTTCAGGTTGAGAGGAAAGAAAAATGACAATAAATCCGTATCATTGACATTGCGCATAGCTGACTGCTCTGGTTAGTAGGGTTACATTTTAGTTTACAATTGTTTTGTTTCTTGAGTTTTACAAAGTAATATCTAGGGCAATAGTTTTAGAGGGAAAAGAAGGGCTATCTCTTCTTTAATATACGGATATAAAACTGAAGAAACACAATTTATATTTGTCAATTTTATTGTGTTGTTTTGCCTTGACATAAAGTTGAATTTGGTAGTATTAAATAGTCATCCATTGGTCATATCATGCTTAGGGGAAAAGTTATGGGTTGAAGTCTGTTTGCACCCAAAAATTGTTTGTCACGTGCTGAAACTTTATTTTTGTTGCAGATCGGGTAAAGAACATACATTTTCTTTTTTACCTGGATACAGACACTGCACACGCAGTAGTAGCCGAGATGGTTGAACAACTGGAGTTAGCGGATCATGATGTGGCCTTCATAGCTGAATTTATTGATTACCTCATAATGCAGCTTATTCCTGGTTGGAAGCCCTCGGTTGCTGCTACAAGTCCTTATGACTCCCCAACATTCGAAAACGGTGAAAATCCAATGGAATTGCCATGGGACTCAATGTTCGATGGTCTAAATATCAAACCCGAAGAATGTGGTCTACAAGCTCAAATTGATAATAACCCAGAATGTGTTTTTTCTCAATCTTCTCCGAGTTTGGTCAACTTTCTAGATCATGATTCTCACGATTCAGTTTTCTCAGATTTTTTTGTTGAAGATCCTTCAAACCAGAATGATAAATTACCAGAGTCTACTGATCATGGCATTGATGGAAGCTGTAAATCAAGTGGGAATCCCTCTGCATTACCAATGGATGATTATAACGAGCAACAGCTGCCAAACGACGATTGCATGTCTCAAGAGTGCATCACGATGAATGAAACCATGGAAAATTCAGCGTTATCATTCTCCCATCTAAATTTACCACCTAAGGTCGTCAACTTGGACTCAATATTGTCTACTAATGAACTGGAAGCAGAGCTGGAGCTGGAGCTGGATGTAATAGAGGTGCAGTTTCAACATTGGTTTCAGGAGATTTCCAGGATGAGAGAAGAAGCGCTTAAAGCTGCCAGAAAGAACTGGATCGAGAAAAAGAATCTTCCCTTCGTATGACACAAGAGATAATTTTACCCATCGCTGTTTTATGTTGTTGTTCTTGTCCATTCAATTTTTCTTTTCATCAGTGTGGTCTGTGAAATATTAAGTCGGAGAGAAATCTCTAGGGCCGAACGCGACTAGTTTTTTTGTGGAAGTCGCCAGGTTCCTTGGGGAATAAGTTTTTGTTTTTGAACAGCTGATTTCCTATGAACCTTCGCTTGGTTTGTGCTTGTATATAAACATGTTTTTAGATATTTCTAACTAGTTCATTGTTTTTGCTTCTTTTCTGGTTTGGCAAAGAAAAAGATGTAACCAAACTGACTATATTTGGCTGAAGTTGATCCAATTATCTCCTGTCCTTTTCATATGCATTTATTTATACAGTTTCTATCTGCTATCTTGTTTTATATCCTCACTCAATCACCAACCCAATTTTTTAATGCTTTCTTTCAAAAGATTCTTTCTCAAGTCATCAATCACCACTCTTTCTCTTGGCTTGTGATATAATTCTTATCCTTCTTTTTACATTATGTACACATTTTTGGGTGATGCTATCTTTTCAAATGGAAGACTTGATTGCCTCAAAGGTGTATTGTTGCTACAAGTGCCATAATCCTGTTTCAAGACATGATGATGTTGTTTCAAAATCATTTCAGGTTAAAGTAAAGTCTCCTTATACAAGGTCTTGCTCACTTTTTTTTTTTCATTTTTCATTCTGACCGGAGAAAATAGTATATGCGCATCTCTTGTTTTAGGCAAGCAGCGGGAGGGCGTTCTTGTTTACGCGAGCAAGTAATGTGTTGCTCGGTAGGAAAGAGGACAGACAACTGATGACAGGACTACACACGGTGGCTGATCTTTACTGTAAAGATTGCGGAGAGGTTTTGGGTTGGAAATATGAAAGAGCTTATGAAGACACACAGAAGTACAAGGAAGGGAAGTTCATACTCGAAAAGTTCAAAATTGTCGACCACAATTGGTCGAAAAATTTCAGGTTATGATAAAGATGATGCAGATCAAGCTGTTGTACAAAGGCAAAAATGAAAATTATTTAATGTTTGGATGTTCAAATACCATTCTTCATTAGGTCTACCGTTATTTGTTGTTTTCTTCTCTGATGATATTTCCGACTTCTATTTGTATAGTATGTTGTGATTTATACTACGCTCAATTGTTACTCTCATAGTTTGCACTTCATGTTATGTGTAAATCAACATATGCTTTTTGTTGTCCTTTATAGATGTAAGTTTCTTGATACGGAGGTACACCTAGAGATGGACAAATTTTTCCCGTACCAGTGGTATCCGAAAAGTTCTTAAATTTTCAATTTAAACTTATTTTAAAAGTTTATTTTCTCAACAATGTGGTTGATCCGTCTCATATAATAGTTTAAATACCATAAAACATTAATTTATTTATTTTTGTGTAAATCAAATTATTTTGAAAGTATGATAAGCCGAAACTTTTATATTGTCTTCATATACGTAATAAATTTACAGGTTTATATATAATCGAACTTGCGATATTTTCAATTACGAAGGTTTATCACAGATATACAAATACAAAACTGGTTATTACGATATACTAAAAATGATAGCAAAACATTATTATTCAATAATTTTTAAAAATTTCTATGATGTTCGGATATTTTGTAATATGTAGGACCTAAATACTGAAGATGGCCTTTTATATAATGTTTATACATTATAAAATACAAATAATAATAATAATTTATACTTAATGTTGAAATAACGCATGGTATTTTTTGCATACAAGAAATGAAAGGACTGCGATGTTAAAAGAAAATGGTAAGATATGGTAAAAAAAGATTGAAAAATACATTTATTTAAAATTATATTTAGTTATATTTACTCAAAATTAAAAGTATTGATTATTTGATCTACAACTATTAACTAAAGACGATTTGACCTATGAAAAAAAAGACATATCTCAAACAAATCTATCTCATAAGCTGATAGTATAAAAATACCGTTTTTTCTCAGCTCTTGTAGATGGGTCAACGAGTACACGGTGGTGAGCCAACATGGTCAATCAGAATTTAGAGTGGGGGATGATCATTTTTTTTGGAGATGACCTCCAAATCTGCTTCTAAGGTATTATCGCAGAGAACCTAATCAAGGGTCGTAAGGAAACCTCAAAAAATGAGTTTGTCTCGATGGTTGATGGTTTTTAGGGCAAGGTGATCTTGTCCTAAGCAATTCTGCCCCCTTTTATTTTTATTTCAGGTCCCGAAAGGAATCTTAAAAAAAACTAAGATAGTTCGTTGAGAACTCGAACAAAATATCGATGACCATTAGACTTGACTCGAAAAAATGACCGATTTTAGTAATTGGAGTCTCGGATATAATAAAGATTTCTGGAGGTCCAAGAATTCGTGTGGTTGGTAACTTTCTAGAAATAAAGTCTGTAATCGTTGTATGATAGTCTTGATGAGATAAGAGGTCTCCCAAATATCTGTCGAGAAGGGTGTCTTCTTCGGAGCCCTTAGCTGAGATTATAACGCGACGTGTATTTTCTGGAACCTAGAGAGATAGACCTAACTCTTGTTGGGATGAAGGCAAATACCTTATATTTTTGAAAATTCTTCAAGTCATTCTTTAACTAATGCGAAGGAAGGTGTGTTAGCTTTGTATAAGATCATAAGATCACTCGACAAAACAGAGGTTGACGATCTTCAGTTTTTGGCACTTCTAGTGTTATCCAAAGATAGGGTGCTGACCTTTTTCCCCAAAGATGTTGGAAAGGACATGCATTAAAATAACAAAAATATATGGAGATAAAATGTCCTCTTGTCGAACACTTTTTTTACTTTTGTAAGGTTCGAAAGTGTTACCATTGATGCATATAGTAAGAGGATGAGGATATATATTCTAGGATCGATCAAAACATTTTAGTATGGAAGTCCATTACATAGAGGACATTGAGTAGAAGGGGCCAACGAATATTGTTAAAAGCCTTCATGAGATCGATTTTAAGAGCACATCTCGGACCCTCTATTTGTATGGTAACCATACATGAGATCCTAAATGACCAAGATATTATTCAATATGTTTCTTCTTAGCACAAAAACTTATTGGGAGGAGTCAATCAGGTTAAGGATAGAGTTTTTTTATTATGGTTGTAAGGAATTTTGAGATTATCACGTTTTTGGTCAAAATTAGCTAGGGAAACGGGAGAGTTAGTTTTTTAGGATGAGGTTGATAGGGGTTTTGTTCCATTAGGGGCGGGGGGGTGTCCATCTTGCCACAACGGAAAAAAAAAATTAACCACATTATTGAAGTCAAGTCTGATAGTGGTCCAACAAGTTTTAAAAAAACTTGCACTGAAACCATCAGGGCTATGGGCTTGTTGCTATTAATTTAGAATAAGGATTTTTTATTCTCATCCTCATTGACAGGTCTAACCATGTTAGATTTGTCATGGGGGAATTTCGGTTGTGATTAAATTTCTAATTATCTCAAGTCTTGGGTAGGTTGGTGGGTTGTTAGTAACTAAGATATTTGAGAAATGACTCACAAAGATCTTTGAAACCCCCTTAGGGTTAGAGCAAGTGGACCCATGAGCATCATTAATGGTTGTAATTTTGTTATTATCCCTTCTAGTTTTGATGTTGTGATGGAAATATTTAGAGTTATGATTCACTAATTTCAGCCAGGTTTTGTGGAATTTTTATTTTAGGACTCTTTAGCTCAGCAAGAGAAAACATAGTTCTTTGATGCCTCAATCTCAACCTCGATGAGTTTTAATTGGTCGGGTTGTTGGACATGCTTAATTCAGCTTGGAACAAGGCATGTTAAGCATGGTCAACCATGCCGCTAGTGTTACTAAACTTTCTTTTTTGTTTAAATCAAAGAGGGCCTGTTGGAGGCGATTAAGTTTATAGGGGATAATGGTCATGGTGTTACCCTCGCAAGGGGCGCTCTAGCTATTAGTGAGGATACTAAGAATCTTGGGTGGCTTTGCCACATATTGGAATACCTAAATAATTTTTCATTAGGGAAATTGTCATCCCTACGACTATTAACTAGAATTTTATCTATTTTTTAGAAGATTGGATTGTCGATGACCTTAGATCACCAAGTTATGTGGAGTGACCACGCTCATTAAAGTCCCTAACTGAACCAATCCAAAGGTCTGTATTACCAGTACTCTAAGGGGGTTTCTAATGTCGTTGAAATCACCCACGACTATCCATGGGTTATTATGTCTCGTTGAGCTAATGTGGGTGGTATCATGCCACAGAGGGCGACGTTTGAGCGGTTCATTAAAACCATACACAGCCGTGAGATGGTAATTTAGATTTCTTGCTATGTAAGATAGTGTGCATTCCATGAGTTGAGGGGTGGTAATTCCTATGTTAATGTTAAACACTTGGATTCCAAGAAATCTAAATTCTACTTAATGGATGAGATATATAGTTAGTCTTATAATTTCAAAATGGTAGCATCGTTGTCATGATTATGTCCATATTTTTTAGCATTAGCCTTAGTCTCTAACATGTATATAACAGTAATACTATTTTAAAAAACACAATCTCGAACATTTTTTTATCTAGTAGGGTCGTTTAGACCCCTCACATTTCAAGTGAAGATTCTCACAGAGTTTGCAAGGTAAGGAAAAAACATACAGTTAATAAAAAAACATACACATGGGTAATGTGTTGTTCCTAGATGTGTTCGAAACAACATGAAAACTAGATGGTCGTCCGGTCTGGATAGCTGGTGAGGTGACTTCATTCGTGGCTTGCTCTTTATCCAAGGCTTCTAAGTGAATTTTTGCAGCGTCAGTGATTCTTTCACGAGGGTAACGACCTTGACGTTTAATCATCCCATCATCTTCAATGTTCATCATCAACGAGTCATTGTTGGGAGACTGAGTTATATCACTGTCACTGGAAGACACTATAATTTGCTCCGAGTTTTCTATTATTAGCTTTTTTCCTGGCCGTATGGTTGGAATGTTGGTATGGGAGGTATAAATTAGTGCAACTTGCAGCAGCATGCCTAAAGTTCTTGCACTTACCACATATTGGGGGGAGGCCTTGGTATTCTACCTCTAAGATATGATCCTTGCCTAAATAATTGATGTTAATGGTAGCTGGGAAGTCATATATGGAATTCATAACGATGCAGATGTGTGCGAAACTAAGTCTCACATGGTGTATTGTGTGTGTGTGTCTACATATATATGGGTGTTCCCAAAAAGCTACCAAGGATGTTTAGACTTTCTCTAACTATAGCTCGTGGGGAAGTCCGTGGAACTTCAACAATAAAAAGATGTCTTTGAGGGAGTCTTTTGATGAGTTATCCATTGGCTCCCATCTTTTGAGAAATATTGGGTGGTTATTAAAGAACCGCAGACCCATCTCGAGTACCTATATTGTATTATTAGGTGGAGAAAATTTGAAAAAATAATAACTTATAGGTGTTGGTTTGCATTCTTAGAGACCGTGCATGTCCTAAATTTTTATTACAATTTATTGAACATGGTAGGAAGTTCGTTTCTTTATTAAGTACTCCGATAAGCATTTTTCCCAATCGGATAAATCGCCAACTATGACATTAGAGGAAACACTAGCACATCTTCATCAGTTTAAAAAGATTGTATCTTCTCAACATTCATTTTTGAACGAATATTTTGAGGTTGCACAATTATGTTGGCCCAAATTTGGGCAGGTTAAATAGGATTGTTTGTTGGAATGGTGGTGGCGGCTTGAATAGGATTGTTTGTTGGAATGTTTGTGGCGGTGGTTTGAGAGTTTACTGGTAATGGGGGTTGCAAGTTGATTAAGGATACTGGGGTGTTGTATAACATGTTGGGAGTGATGTTGCTAGCCGAGTTGAGATAAGGAGCACGATAAGACATTCTTGGTCTCGAGGCTAAACCTTGGGTTGCAGAGTATTCTTTCGCCCTTCTAAATCGATTCATAACTCTCCCTCTACTATTCTTCCCCGAGAAGGATTGCGGGAATGTTGAAGGGGGAATGTCAAGGTATAAGAAGGGGGCAATAGTGGACTAGTTTGTAAATGAGAGGATGATAGTTAAGGTGTGAACAACGTTGGATGTATTTTGTTAGGGCAGGTAATGGGGCAAGAAGAATGACAACTAGTTTGTGGATTGTGGAGGAGTTGTACTTCAATGGTAGTTAGGATTCTCTATGGTGGATGACTGGTTTTGATAAGTTTGGGTTGGAATAAGTATTTGTCCACAACAATTTCACAAAAGGTTATGTTGGTGATTGTGGCTTTGGATTTGGGATTTGATATTTGTATGCAAATAATATTAGGGTTAATAGCAACGGTACATAATGCTGACCAATTATGGTTAGAGTTTGCATCAAGGATATACACTAGATGGTTGGAGGAATGCATAGGGAATAACTCAAAGGGTTCAGCTAGAGATAGATGAGTGAAATCTTGAACAGAGGGAGAGATGATCAAACCTGGAATAGTTGTCATGCATGGAGGGAGGATTATTAACAGATTATGGTGAGATGAAGCTTTCATCCCTCACATGCAACTCTTTTGAAGAATTGTTATTCATTATGAGACTTACATTTCTTGCGTAAATGACTTTGAGATGTTCTAGTTTGGTTGTAGGGATGTATGATTCTATCTCAGAAGGATCCTCCTCGTCATCAAGCTGCATGTCTATAATAGAGATACGAAAAGAGATGAAAATGGGTGCAGCTTCCATCTCATTCCTAATCTCCTCTAAAGCAAGCATGTTGACATCAGTAAGACTCTGCTTCTTTCTAGGAGACCTAGTGACTGGTGGGGGATACATGCACCAAAATAGGAAGGTCATGCCTTAGGGCTTAGGTGTTTATGTTAACTAAGAGGGATTGTGTTGGCGAAATGGGTGGAAAGGCCATTGTTGGTCTGGTTTCGAAAGAAAGTGAGGTATCACACGAGCTTTAAGGGAGATAAGAGGTAACCATGAGATCAACTTATCATGTAAGATATTTGGGTTGAGTTTTTCATTAAAATGAGAAGTTATTTTCCTTAGGTTACTTATTTTCTTTACCGAAGATCTTTTTTTCTAGGTTTTAAACTAGTACGAGTGTCAACCATTTTCTAATAAGGATGGTGTTATGAGAGAGTTTAAACTCAGTGCATGTGGAAAGACGTGGATGTATTTTTAAGTTGGTTGGATTTGGCAAGGTATTTATATTTGTGGAAGATGAGGAGGTTCTTTGAAAGATGAGTATAACCCTAACATCTTGGCAGATGCATGCGCAAGAGAGAGTCAGATGGGAGGGTGGGATGTAGGCTATAATTGCCTTGATATAGTGTGGTGTTTCTATGATACTTTGGAAGTTAGAATTCTTTGTATTAAAAGAAAAGAGATTATCTTGTAAAATGCGGATGCTTTTATCAGTGGTTTGAAATTACAATAAACAAAACCTTTTTCTTGAAAGATCAATGGAATTTGGAAAGAGAAGACACTGTCATTTGCATCCAGAATATCAAAAGACATTCCAGCATTCCATTGTAGCCTAGTGGGACGGTCTGCTAGCATGCAGTGCTTCCTCTTTTGTTTGCTGCTCTTTCCACTCTTTAGCCGTGACAGTAGTGGTGGTAGAGTTGGTGTCTAAAATTATGAGATTTGGAGAGGGGTCCCCTGAGAGGGCTACAGTTAGAAGTCGGTCGGCCTCCTCCAATTCTTCAACATAGGTGACAACGAGTGGAGTAGAGATGGAAGAGATCGAACACGGCAATAAGAAACAAGCTTATCTTTTTTTTTATTTTTTTTTTATCATTTTAATAAAGGGGATGGATAAAATGGACAAAACAGATTCGCATTGATGGGTTCCTTTTTTCTTGTGCAAGTTCCTGTAATACCTTCCCTTCTCCTTGGACTACTAAACCATCTGATTGTGCTGCCTAACCAGGGACCTACCCAGCTGTGTCCTCTCATTCTTCCCCATGTATGTCGACTGATTTGTTCCTGGGTTTGGAGAGGTTTATGGGTGTGTGATAATTATGTGTGAAAATCTTGCTTTTGATAAAAGTTGTAAAATTTTGAATTATTCTATTATTATTGTTATGAAGAAAAAAATCAACTATAAATACAAAAATATTATAAAATAATCTAAAAACTACATTACGATGGAATTAAAAGCCATTTAAATTTTGACAAAATTTTAGAACTGAAAATAAATAAATTAGACGAGTCATCAATTTAGAATCAAGTTGTAAAATTTTGAATTATTCTATTATTATTGTTATGAAGAAAAAAAATCAACTATAAATACAAAAATATTATAAAATAATCTAAAAACTACATCACGATGGAATTAAAAGCCATTTAAATTTTGACAAAACTTTAGAACTGAAAATAAATACTTTAGTGGTATTTTAGAACAAAAAATACGAGTACATCAACAAAACACGAACAGAAGAAAATACCACTAAAGACTAGCATCAATTCCATCCAGTTGGATACAAATACTCTTAAAGTACTCTGACTGATGTTTGGATCTTAGGTACAAACCCTAGTTATCATATCTCAAAATATCATTTTAAACAGATAAAAGTCCAACAACCACCACCACCGCAGCAAACAAACTAGCATTAACACTATACATCAATAAGATGTAAACCCACCACCGAATACTAATATATGATACTATGCTTCTTCACAAATTCAGGTTCTTGATCTCTTCAATGGGGATCGGCTGTCAACGGAGTATTATAAGAATATTAGCAAAACGTATGGCATAAAGTGTTGTCAAGTGCGCAATATGGATTAAAAAAGAGGTTAAGCTTACCTGCGGTATCGGCCATATTCAGGACTTCTGTTCCTAAGTGGGTATTCCGGACTCTTTCTCCGTTCATAGGATGAGCCATTGTAACGGTCATAATCTGGACTTCGAGGACGGCCATAATCAGGACTCGGTCGCCTATGGTAAACTGGACTTGGTGATCGAGCATGGCTATCCCTCCTTGAGCTAGTGTGCCTATCATCTGTTTCATCATCATCCCTCAAGGCATACTCAACTGAAACAACTCTGTCCATGATTTTGCTGCAAAAGGAGAGGACAGGGTATATTGAGGTAATAACAATTTACTTAGATAGGGTAACATGAAGCAAAAGAATAGACTTGTTAGTACCTTCTATGAGTACATTCAAGGGCTTTAGTAGCTTCTTCCTGCGTTGCAAACTGCACAAAGGCAAAGTTCCTTCGTATTCGCACACCACGAACCTCACCATAGACCTCAAAATGCCTCAGAATATCACGCTCTCGCGTATGAACTGGATCGAAATTTATAACAAATAGGGTTTTTGTAGGCCTCTGCTTTTCCACTGGCCTGGAATTACGAGAACGGCCATGTTCACCCTAATATTACACACAATTCACATTAATTGATCAAGAATTCATCTGATGGGTGGAACTAAATTTGACTAATAAAAAATAATGACAATAACCTTTGACCACTCGACAGATAATCTGCGCTTCTCATACCCAAATGGTCTATCATCAAGTCCACGGATGGCGTCTTCAGCATCACGCTCATCCTCAAAGTAAACAAAAGCATACCCTGCAATAATATCCACAGATCAAACAATAGTAGAAATGCACATCAACATGAAGATGGAGTGGCCTATTAAAAGAAAATAAAATCAAACAGATTTTAGACAGCACGAGTTCAGATATGGACGAATGGCATGACAGATTTCACTGATTCCCAACAGTCAGTGGAGTTGGCAGGCATAAGATGATCATAACTATCATTTTGAAAATGTAAGGCATTGAACTAATGGAGTAGCAGATGATGAAGTGAGGAGAATGCAGGCAGATGCTATCTGTGAGTGTAATAGGAATGCAGGCAGATGCTATCTGTCTGTGAGTGTAAGACGGCAGATGAAAGTTTCCATTGCTATAAAGGAAGGCGAGCACAGATAAGAAGCTTAATTTCCTTTAGTAGACAGTTCCTGCGTCAAAATAAACACTTAATATGACAGTTTTTCTCCACAGATATTGATATTTGGTGCTGCAATTATTCTTTCCTCCCAAACATCAGCATTATGTAAAGCTAGTGAATGCAAAATTGGCCTTTTAAACTTTAGAAGTGCTAAGCCACACAGTAGTAGTACGCCAGGTTCAAGTAGATGAGCCTCTAGTGGAAAAGAAATTTTTTTACATATTGCAAGACTTCAACAAATATCTAAGAGACTTGTTCAATTAGGATGTGAAAAAAAATTGCATACTGATTTTGACAAATATTTAAGAGACTGGCACTCAATTAGGCTTGAATCGAAACTAAATTGTTAAGCAACTTTAGATATACGACCATGGTATCTTGATAAAAGTTCAGCATAACCAAGTAGTATTAATTATTAAGATGCATAATATCAAATTTATCATCTAATACATATAGAGGACAGATCGTGGATCGATTTTATATATTTCGATATCTCGTGAAAAACTATCGCAAGAAAAGGTAACCCTTTAAAAGGGTCATTAAAATATCATGATTAATCTAACCTATTCAATACATTTCCAAGCAAAATTTATAGTCTATCAAGAAGCGGTAACCCTTTAAGAGGGTCATTAATAATATCATGATTAATCTAACCTATTCAATACATTTCAAAGCCACAAAACATTCATCTAACTAAACAAATCCGTATAATATTCAAAGTTCCAAATCTACAATGAAAAACTAGACAAAGAGCCCTAGAATGGTTTTGAAAAAAAGTGGATTGATTGAGGAAAAGTATAGGTTGTTTTGAAATTAAGAAATTAAGCAATATCCACTTTCGAAATTGAAGAGTGCATATTGCAATATATCAAAAATATATTTTCTGAATTTTCAAGAGCTTATACCCCTATATGCATATCACATTATGGAGTATAGACCCATAATTTATGAAGATTTGTGAAATATTTTCATGATCAATATAATTTCACTTGAAAGAAAAAAAAAATATAGGACGATTTTTATCAAGTAAAACACTAAGATTTATATCGACATTACTCGTTCAAAACAAGAAAGAGAAAACCTCCTATAATAAACAATAGAACCAAAGAATGGGTATCTATACCTACGAATAATAGGTATTTCAACGTATATCAGGCAATATAGGTGTGTATCTAGCAAGCACGGCTATTTGTATCACACAACATTTCAAGCATTTTGTATTAAGATGTCTCTTGATTTTAATAGCCAGGCTTTATTATATAGTTTAACACGGATAATATATTGTTAGTGTTTAGCTCACCCGAGCTTAACCACCCTTAACCCCTCAAGTATGATTCAAAGCCTCAAAACATTGACCTGAACTGAGCACAGGGCAACGTATTGATACAAAACAAACCAATGACACAAACCCACATGACTTTTAACAATCCCAACAAACATCTATACAAAGAAATATACTACCAAAGCATCCACACAATTAGTCAAAAAAAATATCTGAAAGAAAAATTAGAATGACAGCAAGTTATTAGATATAAGCATATATAAGACTATACATGCACTTTCAAAGTCTCCCCTAATTCATGCTTATCACAGTGACATATCAACCCTAATATATACTTGAAACAGTTTACTACTTTTAACTAGTATTAAGTGAAAAATCGAATTAAAAGATCCAGGATTGAAGAAAAAATGCGAGTTCAAATCAAATTAAAGGAGAAGCATTGGAAATCGTTACCAGATTTCATGTCCACACGCTCAACGTTGCCATACTTGCTGAACAAACGATCCAAATCCGACTGGCGGGTATCGTACTCGAAATTTCCAACGAAAACCGGTCTCATCATACAAAATTTCACAAATCAAAACCCTAAAAGCATCAACAAAAAATATCATTACGATAAATGTAAAATTAAAAACATTTTTAAGGACCGATTGAGATCTTCTGTGTGATTTTATCGAGAATCAAAGGAAAGATAGATAGACGATACCTAGTGCGCCAGAGAAAGAAAATCGAACACGGTTTGAAGAAAACCTTAGAGAAGGTGAACAGTATGTATAAATAACCCTAACCTTCACAGTTGGCACTACTAGCGTCCCATTCATCAATGCATTTAGTGGTGGCTCTATAGGATCCGTCCGATTAAGGGGTATATTAAGGGGTATTATAGTAAATTAAATAACCCACTACTAAACATGTTTGGGCAAGGCTCTACTACCCCAAAATCACAAACTTTTCATGTTTATGTAAATGGGCCAATTTACCCTTCATGTATACAAATTTGTTATAAGAAAACTAAATTTTTTTTCACCTCCCTCTAACTTTCTCTCTTTTGTTAAATAATATTATAAAAAACAATTAAAACCATGGATTTGAGCGGTTCAAATGAAGACTTCAGCTGCAATATCAATGATTTCGAGTCAGTGGAGGATTAATCTTTGACGGACCGTTCCGAAATTCAAGAGGAGGTATTTTTCGAGTTTTTTTAAACTTCCACTGCGATTATAGCACTCCCAGTGCTATGAATTGGATGAACTACGAAGATCGACGTGTTTTTGTTTGTCCAAATTCAGCGTTCAGTACTCCCGATTTTGACAAAAATTGGGCGTACTGAACGTCCAATTTTGACAATGTTACAAATACTATGTTCGCAATTTTGTCAAAATCGGGAGTTCCCTGTTCGATATATTGACCTGTTAGTTTTGTTTTTCTATGCATGCTTATTGGGTGGTGGGTTTAATTAAAATCAATGATGTTTTTATATAATTTGCACAAACTATTTGTAGGGACCGGACCAACCGCAATGTTCGATGGCCGATCACACGAAAATGTTTAGTACGAACACCTTGTATATCAAACCTGATTTGATCATATGGGTCGAATCTGAAAGCATAAAAATAGGATTCATTATGTTGCGTAGTAAAGACGACGGCGGTAGCAAAAGTATGAAAACCCTTAGGATGTATTTTAGGTGCGAGAAGCACGGGGTTTACACATATGACCCCGAACCGGGGTATGTTAAGAAGTGCCGAGAATGTTCATCCAAAAAATACGGGTGTTCGTTCTATTTAAGCAGAAAACCGATCTTGGAGCTACTCGGTTATTGGAAATTGATAGTGCTAAACGGGAAACACAACCACAAACCGTTTTTGCACTTGGATGGTCACTCACGAGCCACTAGAAAAGTAAAAGAAGAGGTGTTTGTTCGTAGTCAAACAGAAGTTGGTTATTGACCAAGAGAGATATATCGCGGTTTGAAGATTAAAGACCCGTAAAATTAATCTAGCATGCGCACGATATACAACATGCAACAAAAACATGATTTGGTTGATAAATAGGGAAATACCCAAATGCATACTTGTTTTGTAAGTTAAAAGAACATGATTACTATGTTTGGGAGAGAACTTGTGAAGCAAATGACGAGATCCTCGAGTTGTTTTTTGCACATCCTAAAAGCATCGATTTCATGCGCATTTTTCCTCGAGTTCTTATAATGGATAGCACGTATAAGACTACAATGTATAAGATGCCTTTGCTAGAAATAGTTGGCCAAACTTCGATGAAAAATACATTTTGTGCCACTTTTATTTTTTTGAGCTCCGAGAAACAAGAGAACTACACTTGGTAATTGAGCGTTCTAAATAATGTTTTGACGAACAACATATGTGTATTGCCTAACATTATTTTCACCCACAGAGAGTTGGCTTTAATGAATGTTATCGATGATATATTTCTGGATGCCACTCATATGCTATGCACTTGGCATATTAGTGGGAACATAAACTCTTAACGCTAAGAAAGTTTTACCGAATTTGGACATGGCCAATGAGTTCGTCGAATATTATCAAAGGGTTGCGTATTCCGCCACGCTCGAAGATTATAATAAAAACCTTATCGAGTTACACCATTCGTACGCATTTTGTCCAATGGTCGTCGAGTACGTGATGAAGCAATGAATAGCCGATTATGGACACAAATTTCTCAATATCCACATGAACAAATATAAACATTTAGGCAATCAAACTAGCAAGCGGTGAGTTATATTACCCTCTTCATTCATTAGTTTATAATATTAAGTGTTAGAATTCTAATTTATTTTATCTTACGTTATATGGCGGAGAGTGCTCACTCAAGCCTCAAGCGGGCAATCGATAGTAGTCTATGCACGTTTGAGCAATTTTGGAAAAATGTTCATGCATTGCTTACCGCTCAACACTCTAACATTTTCGAATCCTTCGAGCGTAGTAGGTATATTCCAAGAAACTAAACGAGGGGGTTAATAAAACTATTGACGATGACATCAAAGGTGAACTTTCATGTACGACTATAGAATTAATAGAGATAAATCTTGCAACGACCTTGAAAATACGCTTAACTCCCGGAATGTGTGGTTGTGTTATTAGGACAACTCATAATTTACCATGTGCATGCAAGTTAACTTTGATTTATAAAGAATGAAGTGAGATTAAAAAAGATGAGTGTGATGTTTATTGGAGTACGTTAAAGATTAAAGCTAAAGATGAGGTTGGTACCGAAGACGAGCTCACGAGAAAACTCTCATTAATAGATAGCACCATCCGCGGTTACTGTGCACACGTCCAAGATCACATCATAAATAGGATGGTGCAAATCCTAGATCCCGCTAGAAGTCATGTTTTGGAACCTAAGGAGCTGATTGTCACTAAAGGTAGAAAAAAAGTCGGCCGAGACAAATCAACTAAACGGGACCCATCCGAGTGGGAATACAATTGTAGTCTAGGCGCTAGCACTCTCGGTACAATAGGTAGCTCGGCCGTCTCGGTAGCTAATAAAACACTTTTAGTACCAAAAGACAAAGCGAAAACCAAGGCTCAACCCAAGAAGAAGAGAGTGACTCGATCGAAAAAATCATTGAAGGGCAAAGAATTTAGCGGCTACGAGAGTCGGTTTGCTATGAGTACATTTCTAGCATCGAAGACGTGTCTCCCGATGGTAATTGCAGACTTCGGGTCGTTGTTTTAACGGTCTACGGTAACTCCGATTCATGGGACCAAGTTAGACGGGATTTGATCGGCAAATTGCAAAATCAACGCGATCTATGGGAGAGCGTGTTTGATGCACAACGTGTAGATAACCTAGTCAAAAGGTTGGACGTTTTTTAAATGTATGGTAACGGTAGTCGACATTGGATGACGTTACCCGACTACGGCTTAGTGATAGCCATTAGATACCATAGTATCGTATACCACTTATCGCTCCGCCAATCTTACACGTATCTACCTCGACGCGGTGTGCCTCCTCGATCGTTTCCTAACATGGAAGTTGGTATTGGTTTCGTACACGGTAACCATTTCGTGAAAGTAAGTATACCAATGAATCCTTTAGTATTATATCTTATTTTGTGACTGAATATTTATCTTAGTTTTCTTTTTGTAGGTTGTGTTGAATGGACCACTTCCGAAAATCTATCCTACTTAGTTTCGGTTTTGCACCGAAGAAGTTGTAACCGGTTGGGCAATACCGCTCGACAAATGATTCAACAAACATAACCAAATCAAGCCAGCCCAACCTTCGACCGCACGCGAAGAGCCACCACATGTCTACGAATTGGGCAAATACTCGTGACTTGTTGATGCATTTGTAGTTTTTTCCCTTCGCAATTACGAATACTTTATTTGAATTCCCTAATGGTTTGTAATCTATACTACCACGGTTTATTAATTTCAAAATTTCCACTTTCGTCATTATTATAAATATTAGTTTATTTTTAATTATCTTAACTTATTTCTTTCAATTTCAATAAAAATTACGAAATAAAATTACCATAATTCGGAACAATGGCGAATTCGCGAGCACACAGTGGTTGATTTTGTCAAAATTAAGCACACACAACGTTATAATTTGTCAAAATTGTGAGCGTTGTGCTCGCAATTTTGATAAAATCAAACACTTTGTGTTCGCAGGTTTGGCTAAAATGGACACTCCATATACGCGAAACTTTGGAAATTTTTCCATTTATTATTTTTTGTAAGTTCCCGAGTTCGAAACTCATTTTTTTATCAATATTATACATTAGTCATTTTCAATGAATGATGTAAAGTTTAGACAAAAAAACTCCAAAATGTGGTAAAACAACACCTTCAAAGTAGCTTTAAACTACGATAAAAGTACACCAGAAATCCAAAAAATTAAAACAGCATTGTCGGATACTCATACTGAAACAAAAGCTTGATAAAACATCAACTCAAACAACAACTAACCGAATAATTTTCAAAAATTCCTAGTAAATGAAGTTTATCTATCAGGCCAGTTCCATTTTATCAACTTCCTTTCTTCTTTCGCATCGTGGTAGTCACGCATTTTTTTTTCCATTGTTGGTAACAATGTCGGAACTAACATGTTCCAGCTGGTCCTCAGTTATAGTATCTGTCGGCTGGCAGTTGGACCGCTTGAAGACAACATGACGTTTCATGTCGTTGACGTCTGAAACCAGATGTACACGAAACTTCACCAGAACGGACCACCTACCTTTCACCTCATCCAAGCGCCTTGAAATTTTAGGCGGTTGGACTTCATCCCTGCCGAATAGGAAGTACATCTGGCACAATATTGCTATCCAGTATTGTTTACCCCACTCTAGCTAGTTACTTTTACCAACTTTGATCGATGCTTTCACGATATATTTATCTTCCAAATCAGTCCAAAGAGACATATTTGTAGTATTTTTTGTATTGTATATGTTAATGTTTGGAGAGTCTCTATATATTGACAATTTTGACTCTAGATAACGTAATCCAAGTAGACCAATCAATACATGGCACATATAGGATAAGTATAACGTAATCCAAGCAGACCAATAATATTGTGACACATAATAGATACAAAAGTACACGCATCTCAATGAGTATTATTATAACTCATGTGGGTTAGACGGGGGTCTCGTTATAGGGTAGGATAAAAGTCCTTTCTAAAGAGTATGACTATCGCTAAAATGAGACCCTATATAAAAATTCAACGCCCACCAAAATTGACTCCCCGCCTATAAAAAAGGACATAAAATTTAGTAAAATAAAACATCCGATAGACTTTTACAACCCAAAAACTAAAAACTCAAACACTTTTACAGATAGAGTTTACGGCTGACGAAGACTACCATATGCTTCAAGTAGTTAAGGTTTCCCGCTCAAAGATGGGGGAAGATACTAGAAATGTATTTTTTGAGTGTGTCCTATGTAAGATGTATTTCAACTACGTTCGTTTGCGAACAAGAGGTCTTGTTGTGCGTAGTCGTGACCAGATCAAACACGTGTACAATTTTGTCAAGCCGATACAGCGTTTGTGTTTATTGCCATTATTAATTAAACAAGAAGCAGTTCCGTCTGGAACCTGACAATGGTGGACTAAATCATTAGGGATATGGTTGTGCATCTTAAGGATAAGATTATAGCAAATAGGTGGATGATGTTAAATAAAAATTGAGGTACGGCTAAGCATTACTACTTTCTTCGTTTCTGTTTCAAGTTTTCATGTTTCTTTAACTTGTTGTTTGAAGTTTTGATTTTCTTATTAGTTGTTTTAGTTTTTCCATTTTTCTATTTTTTCTCAGTATGTTGGATGGTATGATGTATTCACCTATTTGATTTACAATTTTAGTTTATGTTTTTGTTTTTGTTTTGTTTTAATAACATAAGATATAATCAAAAGAAAACATAAACACAACAACAATACCATATGATGTCTGTCAATAGCACGATCAACGTAGCCAACATTAAAGCATAAAAACAAAAAGATGGGACAACATAAAAACAATGACACAATAACAATCTATAAACGACACACAAAAACAAAACATAAAACAACGCCAACATAAAATCTAGTAGTTGGAGTCGTAACCTGTGTTGTCTTCAACATCGACGCCTTTGCCAATATCATTATCCCTACATGTAATGCTATCCTTTAGCTACAGTGTTATCTCCATAGTAATGAAATCGTCGATCGTCATATTTCACACACGTTTTGCTTCTTTTATAATTTTAAACGCGAGGAACATCAAACACTTGAGCGTAATCCTAGTAGACCAATCAATAAACGACACTTATAAGATAAGGATAACGCAAACCAAGTAGACCAATAATTGTGTGAAATCTAATACTTACAAACGTACAGACATCTTGTTCAACATTATTATGGGTCTCATTATAGTGGAGGTTCTATTATTAGGGGTCTCGTTACAATGAGACATAATATTAACTTTCGCCAAATGGGACTCCCGCCAAATAATACTCCCACCAAAACCAAGTCCTACCTAAATTGGAAACCACCTATAAAATGACATGTAATATCATGCAACATGACAACCATCAAAAATTAAAAACAAAAAAAAACATAAATACTTTTACACATGGAGTTTACACCCGACGAAGACTACCATATGCTTCAGGCGGTGAAGGTTGCCAACCGAGAGATGGGGGAAGATACCAGCGATGCGTTTTTTGAGTGTGTCCTGTGTATGATATATTTCAACTATAGCCGTTAAGGAACATGCAGTCTTGTTGTGCGTAGCTGTGACAAAATCAGACACTCGTACCTTTCTGTCAAACCGCTCTAGTGTTTTTGTATTTGCCATTTAAAATTAAGCAAGAAGCGACTACCGTCTGGAACATGACGGTGGTGGACTACATCACTAGGGATATGGTAGCATATCTTGATTATAGGATTGCGAAAAAGGATGAGAGGGATAATTCTGAAGACAACATGGGATGCAACTTCAACGATTGAGCATCCTGATTTATTCCGTTCTGTTTTGAGTTTGCATGCTTTCCTAAGTTGTTTTCTGATTGTTGTTTGGGTCTTAAGTTGTATGCAGGTTATTAAGCGAAATTTTATGTACGCAAGTTTTTTAAGTGAAATTTTAACTATGTGGGTTTGATTGTTATTTTATTTTATAATTTATAATTAGTAATGTACATGAAAACTAAAAACTAAAATTGAGAATAAAAACATCAATCACAAAAAATTTGGAATAACTAAAAAATATATAACCAAAAACTAAAACAACAACCAAAGCTATAACATAAGATAATGTATCCATCAATCAGGCATGCAGTACAAATCATAATTAATCATATGATACAAACCCACTTAATCAGACACGCGGTACCGGTACGCTAGAAGCGAACACTCATGCATCTCTCGACGCATCTCCTCTATAGTCATCTCGTCCGCTCTACAATATCCATCATTCACATGATCAGCCAAGTAAAACAATCGTTCCTCCATAGTAATCGCTCTTGGGGTATCTGGAACATGTGCACCGAATGACTCACATGTAGGATCAATCAGGGTGTACCATAGGTGGTTCTGGATCCATACATCGTACAAAGAGGACGTACTAGGGCCGCCTATAATATATGTGTCACCATGAATCCTCTAGTCAGTGACGTGCGACTACCATGAGCTCCATGTAGCTTCATCCAATAAATAGCGTGTGCTGATACGCCTCCTCCTGTTTGTTGGTAAAACAGGTTGCAGCCTCATTGGTATATCCTGAATATGCCCAAACTGACGAGCGACCCGCATGGATAATATGCCTCGACTATGTAAAATGCCTTCAAAGTATGGTTTATCCAGGCCACAACGCAGAAAGGGAAATGCTCGTGTATATGCCCATAAGACATGAACCAGACCTACAACATAATTAAAAATGATTGCAGCAATGCTAAGTAATAATAAAAGAATGACTAATAAACAAAAAAAAACCTCGTAACATACATTCTGCTCCCTGAATGAAGACAATAAATGACGGATGTTAATACGAGTCTCATCATCCGCGCGATAAGGTAGAGGTACGTATCTGCACATAGTAGGCATACAAGGCTCACAAAGAGTGTTAACCGTAGTCAAGAAGGGGGGAATGATCGTATATCCACGTCTCCAACATGGCTACAAAACCAGTTATCCCTAACGTGCTGTGTATGGTCGACTTCCCTAGATGGTGATATATTTGAGCTAATAAATATTGGCCCCTAGTTATATCTAACAGATCTCCTATACCGCTCTACAAGCTAAAAGTAATATAACGATATACTGTTCCCCGTCTTGTTCATCACAACACAACAACCTAACATGTGGAGCAAATAACCTTAGCGACACATTCTACCATAACATCAGACATAGTGCCATCCATCATATAGGGCTGCATGTACTGCTCACGTAAAAACTGTAACCGCACAGATCTAGAACTACCCCCTTGCTGTTCACTAACTCCGTCCGAAGAACATCCACGGGTATCCCTAGTGAACTAGAATACCATGCTAAACATTTTCCATCACTAGGAAAAGACTGAATCACAAAATCATCGCATGTGACCGGAAGACCAGTGATAGTGTGGAAATCATCTACCGTCACGGTCATCTCACCGAACGAGAAGTGGAAGTTGTTGGTCTCCGAATGCCACCTCTCGAAAAATGCATCTACCGCATGCACGTTGGTAGTCCAACGCTCCAAGACACCGACGATGGGAGTGAAGCAAGACATCATAACCTGTTGTCTCACCCTCCCCTGCCCGGTAAGATCCCATGCACGATGGCTACGGTACATATGTAGCACCACGACGGTCGACGAACCATTCACAGCACGTTAAACAAATCATAACTTACGTCTCTCATAAACACATTGTATGCCTCGTGCTGTGTGTAGTCCGGATAAATAGCTGGTACGTGGGTATTAACTCTCCAAAACTGCTGATCCAGACTCCCAAGCACAAGGGATGCAGTAGGCGCATGAGTGGCAGTGTGAGGCATACACCTAACTGACCGTGACTGTGACCATAAAACAAGCTCATGTTTCTCTGTATCATTGTCTGATCGTGACTGACGAACAGGAGTTTTCTGTTTGCGAGGCATGCTGAATTGAAAACAACACATTGTTATATGTTTAAACGTAAGACAAAAACTAGCGAGATAAATGTATAAGTCAAATCGGGGTCGAAAATGCTATATTTAAAAAAAATAATAGGGAAAATCGCGAAAAAACCCCTTCCCAATTTTAGGCAAATTGCGAGTACCATACTCGCAATTTGCCCAAATTTTAGAGTTGATTGTTCGCAAATCTGCAAAGAAAAATTGTGAACAACCAACTTCCAATTTTGGGCAAATTACAAGTAGGGTACTCGCGATTTGCCCAAAATTGGGAGTTGGTTGTTCGCAAATCGCGCCCAGATACCAACCCTCGCCTCCAAACTCCAAAGAAACATAATCCCTTAAATCTTACCCAAATTCAACAAACAACATACCAAAATGTCGACAATCACTAGACTAACACAAATCTAGAACTTACTTTCCAAAAAAACAACAACGCTTAGATGAAAATTTGACTTTTTTTGGTAGAACCTATAACTCTAAATATCACTAAAAATACCTAACTAAATTGCATAAAATTACATCAATAAGTATATGATTCATACCTTAACGTTCTTGTGAGTTCGGATTTGAGAAATCTTGAGTTTTGTTTTTGCCAATTTTGAGAGCTTTTTGTGCAGAGAATAGAGAAAAGATGAAGTTAGTGCTGAAATAGAGCTTTTATATCAAGGGAATTTCGGTCATTTTTGGGGTCTCATTGTAGCCAAACGAGTTCTCATTATAAAAGGGTCTCATTATAGACAAAAGAGGTCTCAAGATAGCCTTTCCCAACCCGTTTTGGTCGTGGAGCTCCCTCGCCGATCGCATATGGTTTTGACCGAAAATCGGGTTACATGCATTTTAAAATTTTCAATCGCAGTTTGGCAAATATTTTAAAGTTTAAAAGGTTAATTTGTTTACGACATTTGCATCAAACTATTTTGTTTTAGGTTCGAGCTATTTTTATCCGATTCTTATTTAGTTCAGTTCAAAAATTATTTACAATATTGTCAGTAATGAAAATAAAACATTAAATACATAATATTTTCACTAAATTTTAAATTCAACCACAATTAACATCTTCTTCTTTTAAAAATTGTTATTTTACAATTTTAGATATTCTTACAAAAAAAATTACTAGTTCTTCAACATTCAAAGCTTGTTTTTTTCAAAAAAATAAACTTCTTTTAAAAAATACAACCTAAAACATGATTCAACCGGAAGATGAGATTTTAGTTACGTTCGTCGGATGATGAACTATGTTCGTCGGAGGAGGAGCTATAGTTACCAGAAAAGGTGAGAGGTATTTTTTTAACAAACAAAATTTGGTTATTGTGCATCTACATACCACCAGTTTTATGGGGAAAACTGGTGGTGCGTAGGTGCACCACTGCTGGCTCTAGCACCCTAAACCGATGGTGTGAGGCCTCATGGCCACCGGTTTTGTGGTCATGCACCACCGGTTTAGAACCCCTAGACCGGTGGTACATGGCTACAAAACAACTAGTCTTTACTATTTTTTATTTACTTATTTTGATTTGTGTTTTGGATTTTGATATTGCATGGTACGAATATTACGGATGGACCCACTGAATATTTTAGTACTAACTAAACTGTTGTCTTTTTCATAATCGAGTATTATACGCAAAACGAATTGGTTGAGTGGGTTAAGAAGATCGGTACACAAAATCGATTGGTTATCAATAATATGATTAATATTAAATATAATCCTTAAATATTCTTTGAATGCGAGATTTCAAGAAGGTATATTCGGGTTGTAGCCGAAAAAAATCTAAAAATAAAGTCAACGAGAAAAAAACATAGTTGTTGTTTTGAGCTTAAATGCACCATGGTAACTCCGGATCAATGGGTGTTAGAATTTATAGTCGACATTCACAACCAACCAAATTCTAAACACTTAGATGATCATTCATACGCATGTCGTTTGAATAATGAAGAGTTGGAATTTATAGAATGTTCGACCTTGATGGGGACTTGTCCTAGAGAAATTTTGAAGAGAGTTGAAAAGTTGAATGAAGAAAATGTTTCTTCCATGCGCATAATCTACAACTCCAGGTAGAAAAACCGGATGTTGGAGAAATTTGGTAGGTCACAGTTGCAATGCTTGTGAAAAGAGCTCAAAACATATAATTATTCCGAATGGCATAAATCTAACAAATTCGAAGGTTGTATCATCACTGATATATTTTTTGCGCATCTTGGTAGTCTGGATTTGTTACGGATATTTCCAATAGTGTTGACAATGGATAAAACTTACAAGAAAAAACGATATGGGTGTCGTTCATGTACGAGGAGAAATTAAACAATTTTAAATGGGTATTAAATTGTTTAAAATTGTTGATTGTATATCACACCAATTAAGAACCGTTTATGATTATAACAGATATAGACTTGATGTTGATTAATGTTTCAGAATTAGTGCTCCCAAAAATAACGCACATGTTATGTTAAAGGCACGTAAACCAAAATGTTCAATGGAATACATAGAAGTAAGTTAATGAGAAAAACGAAAATGTCTTGTTTGTGTATGCGTGAAAAAGATAGTGTCCACGATATCAGAAGTTAAATTTGATTATGCTAGGATTGAGATATAGTGTGACTACAAAAACTATGCTTTAGCAATCAAATACAATGAAAAGTTTTGGTTTTACTAATACACTAATAAATTTGTGGTTTGGAAAACAAACAATTTCATGCATTCTGGACATGTCATAACTGACCAGGTGAAGAATGCTCATTCTAACCTGAAGAGCTATATACATACGAGAAAGTTTAACTTAGATTTATTTTTTGGGCATCGTGCATTCACTTGTTGAAATCTAATATTATAAAATTATATATTTATTTGAAAAGATCATTTTATAGCACAACATAAATTTGGAGACAAAGTGTTCGACCAAATCAGAGGTAAGGTTTCCAACTCTACTTTGAAACTATTTCTGATTGAATTAGAAATTGTTAAACATCATGAAAAATCCGATGACATTGACATGTAAGTTAAATATGATATAACATATGAAATTTACATTTGTGCGATAATATTTATGCACGGTATATCGTGTTGGCACCAGATTCACGAGTGGCTATATAATGGTACAATTACATCTTTTAAAGCTTTTGACGATCATTAGAAGACATTGGAATTATTGATACGTATGAACCTAACCACAATGGAGCTTCTAAAATTAAAAAAAATGGATAAACTTGTAACCGATATTATGCTAATCAATGATGAAAGAGGTATAAAACATATTTACAAGAACTAGTTTAATGTTGTTTATCCAGAGATATCATCACTTTTGGAACCATTAGAGAAACAGATCATCGTGTTTGTGCACATGCCAAACGAAGTTAGCTATTGATGTATCATCCACTTTTGGAACCATTAGAGACCGTGGTGAGGTCTCTGGTCGTTGTCTAATACATTTTTGCATTATAGGAAACTCACTTAGTCGTAGCCTATATGCTTAGCTTGATCTATATGCCATTATTTGTTATGGGGTTGCTTACTGGAAGAGGGTTGGTTAAGCAACTGCTTTCTCTGTTTACGACTTCTGAATGAAGAAGGTCGAGTTAAGAAACTGACCTCTTTATATCTGTTTTCTTTGGATCATAAATGAAATAAGGGTCGGTTAAGAAACCAACCTTCGTTTAATTTTTTTGTTTGGTCATTCTCAAGATGACTCACTTTACCGGTCGTTTCTGTTTAACTACTAAGCCGAGCCGGAAGGAAAACTTTATTTTCCCAATTCGACCACTAGCAGGTCATAACCTTATCTTTTTGCATTAAGGTAATCTTGGTTTCCTTACTAAGCTCTCATTGGTTGTATATTCCAGATCTCCACTTCAAGAGAGGTCATGGTTTGTTAACTGAGCTCCTATCTGGCTCTATTTTTCGGGTCTCAACTTTAAAAGAGGACTCAATTTGTTAATCGATCTCTTTGTGACTTCAACTTTCAACTATCAACTTTAAGGGAGGGCTCGATTCATTGACTGGAATATCTTTGGTTATATCATCAACAGTGGACTTGGTTTGATAATCGATCTCTCATTGGTTCCATTTTCTAGGTTTTAAATTCAAATGAGGGCTCGGTTTGGTAACCGAGCTTCTCGTGGCTCCACCTTCCAAGAATCATTTTTAAGAGAGGACTCGGTTTAGTAGCCGAGATTATTTTGGTTTCATATTCAAGGTTTCAACTTCAAGAGAGGGCTCAATTTTTTAATCGATGTTAATTTTGCTTTATCATCTAAGCTTCATCTTCAAAAGATGGCTCGATATCGTAATCGAGTTTCTTTTGGCTCTTTCATCCAAGAACCGGCTTCAAAAGAGGGCTCAATTTATAAATCAATCTTGATTTGGCTTCTTTTTCGTGCTTCATTCATAAGATATAGCTCGGTTTAAATATCGAGCCTCATTTATTCCTTTTTACCATACTGCCCATATTGGCCACTAAAGTTTTTTCCCTATGAAAACTTTTGGTATTGTAACACTTAATTTTCACAAGTAAAAACAAATAAGTTTTGTAAGTATTAAATAACATGTTTTTTACGAGTGTTTTTTTAGTTTCACGAGTATTGGTTTACACAAATAAAAAATAACTAATTTTTTGTTAGTATAAAAACAACATTTTTTTTGCATGTAAAAAATCACAATTTTTTAAAGTATTAGTTTTTGCAAGTAAAAAAACTAATTTTAGCACCTATATGACATCATGTTTTTTATAAGTAAATAATGTCTAATTTTTACAAGTATCGAACAACATGTTTTATAAAAATTGAAAAGAAATGATTTTTAAAGATACACTAGTAATTACAACACAAATCTATTATTTGCGAAACATATCGTTGCATGCTGTTGTGCCACTCTAGCTTTCTTTTTATTACTCAAAATAACAAACCAAATAATTCTTGCCTTTATCATTACTTACTTGTCTTCTACATAAACAAGTACCATTCGAACATGATATTTTATTTTTGTCATTATATTTTCAATCAAACACTTACCAAATCAAATAGCCAAATTTTATAGCAACCATAAATTGTAAAACCTTTCAAATCGAAAGTTGATTCTGATTTGGTAATTGGAATCGAGTCTAAATTAAAATATTGACCAAATAAACATGATAAAAATTAGGAATAAGAACTAGCTCAATTATATCAATAATAAAAAAAATAAGATGATAAACACTCAAACCAGTGGTGAAATTATTTTCTTTTGTGCAGACTATCGAGCCCTTGTTGAGTTGGTGTTCTTTATGAAATAACTGTCACTGAAGGGTGTTATACTCTTCAATGACATATATTTATTTTTTTGCATATTCTTTAATGAGTTCTCACAATGGTTATCACTATTGTTTCAACCCCACTGATCCTAGTGGATATTTTATTTTGGTTCTTGCAAAATTTGGAGTGTCTCCACGTCTCTCTTTTTGTAAACTGAATTTTTTTTACAAGGACCAAGAAGACTTCTCCTCTTCCATCAATGTGTTTTTTCCTTTCCAATAAACGTTATTTTAGTCAACCTCCACTTTCTCTCTCCTTATTTAATTCTTACACATTGTTAAGATTTTTAAAATCTTCTTCAAATTTCTGCTCACGTTACCGTAGCAATGTTGTCTACACCATTTTGAAAATTGGTAGCCTTCCTTGAATCTCGCCCTAAAATTTTATTTTTGTCAAATATATCCCCACATACCAGAGTCTCAATTTTTCTTACTCTTTATAAGTTATACTGCAAAGAAAAACACCATTACTTTATTTCAAAAGTATATAAAATACACACGTTGTTTTACTCTCGATACAAATTTCGGTTTCACTATGGTCAACACGTGAAAGTTCAAAATCCAAAGGAAAAAAATTCAATTTCTCTAATAATACGAGTCCTAGGAGGATGATAATCCCTCATTTAAACGCTCGAGGCCAAATCAACATGCAAACGAGTTATATCAGATGTTGTCCTCGTACCTCCCAAATATATCATGTGATACCTCTATGCCCTTGGAGACTAGGTTATCAGTCAATTCCCCACATTTTTCCTTAGGTGAAGTAGGCACGAGAGTGGTATGGCTATAGAAGTTTTTGTTCAGAGAGCACTCACAACTTTAACATATTCATATGGTTGGTGTAGCGGTAAATGAAGTGTTGGGTTGAATTGATGTAGTTTGGAGAACACTCATAAACAATATAAGATGGATAATGATGATCTAAATATTATGAATCGAGCCGCGCACTAAGAAGATGGAAAGCCTTTGATAAATATAATAGATCGAGATGCGTCACAAAAGAGATGGAAATCCGTTGATAAGCAAAATTAAACTCACTTATCACAATAACAGTTTAAAGATAGATTTTCCACAACAATTTTTTTGAGTATAATTTTTTTTATTACTTGATTTAATGTGATTATTCTGAAGACATTAGGATTTATATATAATCATACAAAAAATACCAATAATGGAAACAAAATACATTATTTTATCTTTATTAAAAGAGAATTAAATGAGTTTAAAGATTAAAAAAACTGAAATAGTAAGTATGGGATAATAAATATCCAATAATTCTCATTGACTTTAACAAGACATAATAAAAGATTTTCGGTCATATATCACAAGGTCATCCTTCTTCGGTGAATACTAGTATACATGTTTCAGTGCATACCTAACACAAACTCTCTCTCTCTCTCTCTCTATCTTTCTCTCGCTCTCTCTATCTATGTGCATGTCGGTTCTCTGTTCTCGTTAAGCCTTCGAAAAGGCTTTTTTAGCCAAAACCAGGCATACAGACGTGAAAAGGTAAAATATAAAATATAACATCGTATGGAACCTATATATTGTCTTATCTCTTAGTTGGAGTGAAGGAAAATTATTAGCTTAAAGACTCTTTCTACTAAGATCTACAAGGCTGATGTCGGTAATATGCTCTCTACCTCCTTACGGTATACACAATAATAACACGGTTTCTGATATCATCAATAAATACTCTTGAATTGGGTCACTCAGCTACACTCCGTCAAAAAGTTTCTCCAATCTTTTATGCTTGAAATTAGTAACGTTATCAGTCTCCTTCCTATCCCTTAGGAAGTGAGGATATTAAGCCATAAATAACTAATTCCCAAACACTATTTCATTTTATGGCTTGCCATCTAGGGGAAGCTCACTATCCGAGATAAATTTTTTGTCTAGGATTATAACATAGTCATAGACCGTCCATAAGACAACAATTTTTCAGAATCCATAAATCACAGTTTGATGATCTAACCATTCACATAAATAGTTTGGGATGCCTATTATGCCTGTTACATGAAGCTTAAGTCCCCCGACCTCATATTGGCCCTCTTGGTTGCAAACTGCAGTGAATGAACCTCCTCACCTTCCGACCTATGTAATCTTTGGCATGTCGCTTTTTGCGTAGTGGTCTACCACATATGGTAAGATATGTATGCTAGGATATTCTAGGACTTCTCGTTGTTGTGATATGTAATCTCCTATCATATCTTCCTAGACTTTATTACAAATTTTACGCTAAAAAATCATTGGTCATGTTTAACATTACTAATATCTTATTATTTTTGTGTGTCTTATTGCAAACCTCACTGTTTACTATTGGTTTTTCTCTTTATTTTTTATGGATTATCTTGTTTACTTCCCAGATGTTAAATCTTTTTACACTTCTTACGATACGTCATCAATCTCCGTGTTCTACCATTTCGATCATTAATATGTTTTTGTTGTAGACTTGTTCGCGTATAATGTTTTTTCCGATGGGCATGCCCCAAAGTTTGTATTTTTTAAAACTTTATATTTTGAGAAATGTTTCAATATAACTATAAACCATCCTTTAATTTTAGTTTATTATTTAAAATAAAAATAAAGTGATAGTATTGATAAATAAGATTTATTGTTTGATAATTTTAGTTTATGGTATTTACTTTACTTATAATTAAAAAAAGGTAATCTATTAATAACCATCGAATATAAAACTTATATACCAATAACCATCCAAGGTTTGATAAAGTTCGGATAAACACGTGGTGATAAATTAGTATTTATAAATAACCACCTCGTAATCTCAAATACCCTTTAGCTGTTTCTTTCTCTCATGTTTTTAATTTTTAAGTGTCATATCTTTTAAACATTATTCCAGAAAAAATCACGTATACCATTGGTTTTATTTTTTTAAGATAAACAGAACTAGTCTATGAAATATATATATATATATATATATATATATATATATATATTATTTTTCTTTTTCAGTTGCGTAGTTACGTGTAATTGAGTTGCAAAATAAGTCTGGAAAAATAATTATGTTATCGTTGTATAATTACGTGTAATTGTTTTGCTAAAATATAATTGTGTTCTAATTACGAAATAACGTGTAATTAGGTTTACCAAAAAAATTATTTTTCCTCGTAAAAAAAATCTAGTAAGTAATTTGATTATATTTAGCGTAATTACATATAAGATGCGTAGGTTGATTGTGAAAAAGAATTGTTCCAAAATATAACTATAGACATAGTTATACGTTTTTAAAAACTAAATATATAGGTATTTCAAATTTTTTTATCAAATTTTTGAAAAGGATGATATTTTAAAAGGGCAAGACTAAGACTATGACCGTTTTTATTATAATGAGACCCGAACCATTTTTCAGCCAACTTTCTTTCTTTTTTAATATAAACCCTCTCAAAATCATCGATCCAAAACGTAAGATTTCTCAAATCTGAAGAAGTTGCAAACACATTAAGGTGTGATTTCTATACTTGATGGTGTAATTATTTTATAATTTAGTTTGATATTTTTAGTGATATTTAAAGTTTAAGTTTCAGACTAAAAACTTTAATTTTCCTACGATTCTTGTTGTTGTTTGGTAATATAGTTATATGTATACATTTCATTAGGTGTTTTTTTACGTTTTGGTATGTTATTTTTTTAAATATTTATGAGTTTTGAAGGATTTGGATTCGATGGGTAAGATTTTGTGTCGAACGAATTCTGGGTACCAAGAATTTGCAAAATCGCAAACACAATATGCGCGGATTCGTCAAAACTGGGCATCGAGAATGTGCGATTTAGCCCAAATTTGACATATAGTGTGCGAGATTTCACGTATTTGTTCAACCATTAATAGTTTTTTAATTAAATATAAATATGTAGTTATAAATTTATTATTTCGATACTTATCCAATTATAAGTGATTTGTACTAGTCTATTAATTACTATACTACACACATGTTTTTTTAGAGATGGTTCGCATTTACAAATGAAGTATATATATTCAAGATATTGTTTTTAACTTCATCTTTTTTCTTTTTTTCTTTATTACTTAAATGAATCTGATATATTCTTTGACTACTTAAATTTAAAATGAAAAGATTTGGAAATTAAATAATACATAATAAATATAATAAATATGCAATATATTTTTTTACTACCTTAAACTATAATAAATATTACATAATAAATATGCATTTCTTAAACTTAATAACAAGAATTAGAAAATAAATACATTCGTTTAACTCTCTTAAAGTAGAATAAATATGGCATAATAAATATGCAATATAATTATTCAGCGTGCAAATATATTTAATTCTAATGAAAATGATTTTTTTTAATTTTAGATTCATCCCTTCTATTCCTGTTTTCTCTGGTTCCTACAAAAAGTACGTAATAATTATATCAAAATATCATTAATTTCAATATACTTAATCATATCAACTATGATTAAATGTTTATATGAAAAAAGGAATTTATGATTTTTTTTTTTCAAATCAGGAACACTTTGTTCGGGATTAGTAAAAATCATCAATATTAATTCATCATTCAAACCGCTCATATCCTATGCTGTTAGGTTAGTTAGAAAGAGAAAGTTAGTTGGAGAAGAAAAAAATAGTTTTTTGTTCAAAATTTGGTTTTTATATAAGAATGATAAATTGATTTGAAAAAATTTAATTAATTTTGGAATCCCGTTATAACAAAAAAAATCCAATATAGTCTTGCCTATTTTAGAAAATTAAAATAACTAAAAGCTGAAGTTATTTGATGTTTTTTTTATGGGTGAAGCTATTTCCTCCATCATATTTTTTGTTTCCCATAAATAAATAAAAACTCCACTTTGTTATTTCTTCCATAAAGGAAACAATATATTTACCCTTATTTTTTTATCCCAAAACTCATTTCAGCAACTCCATCGACTTCTACCACCATCTCAACTATCTCCCACCCTATATCAACTATCTCCCACCCCTTTAATTTCTGCACACCCAACCAATCCTATTAGCTTCTCACCATCAATCACTCATAAACTCTAACCTAACATAGCCTAACCACTATAAAAACGACATTCTTTTCAAGATTTATCTTCTAATCTTGAAAAACAACAGCAGTGTTTCTCGAATTCATCTAAGGTAGAAATCATTCGTTATTTAAAAAAAACAACAACACTTAAAAATACACAATTATTTATTGAAACAGACAAAATGCACCTAATTCCGAGACGACATCTCGGAATTAAGTGCATTATATATATAACACCTGATCCCGAGGTGCTGTCTCAGAATCAGGTGTTTTTTTTTATAAAAACATGCACCTAATTCCTAAGTGTTGTCTCAGAATCTGGTATTTTTTTCTAGAAAAAAAACAACCGATTCCTATATGCTGTCTCGGAATTAGTTGTTTTCTGCTAGAACCTGCACAAATCGGGATTTTCAAAAATATATTTTTTTAAAAGATTTTTAAATGTAAAACTAAAAAAAACAAAATTAAATTACGTTGTTGGTTGATCTGGGGATGTTCGTTTGGGTGTTTTTTTTTCTATGAGTAATCTTTAAAAAATTTGATATTTTTTTTTGTTTTAGAGTTTAATTTTAGAAGATAAATCATATATGTTGGATTCAATTTGGCTTAATCATATATTTGTTGATTTAAAGATTTCATAGTGATTATTGGTTAATGACATCAAATTATAAATTAGAAGGTAAAATAAGAATAATATAATAAAAATAAATTTAAATATTTTTTTATTTTAAAATATAGAGAAAATAAAAAATATGATGATTGAAATAACTTCAACTTTTTTTATTAATCACGCATATCATTCTAAACCATTGAAAATCACTATTTCATTCTACATTTCATATTTCAATCATATTACACTAAGTGAGACAACCTTTTAAACACACCACAAAAATAAAAGGGGGTGGCTGGCTTGAAAACTTAAAACAGAACATAACATAACATAATTTTCTTTTTCTAGATTATCACAATAATCATCACCGGAAACCAAACAAAAATCCAGGATCAGACAACCCTTCACCGACCACCAAATTCTTCACTTTCACTTTAACACCTCCACTAATCTTTTGCACTTTTTCAGCAATCTGAAACAGTTCACTTTCTTCAATTTTCATTCCAGAAGAAACAAACACAACTTTAGTCCCAATCAACTCATCATAAACCCTCTCAAATTCCTCGCACACTTCACCCAATATCCCAATTCTTTTCTTCTCACTCAAAATCTTCAACAAACCCATCACCAAACTATTCATTTTATTCGTTTTCGCCAAACTCTTCACTATTTCCCCTTTTACTCTCTCCTCCACAAAAGGGTCGACGAAAAGAGCTTTCATTTCCTCTGTTTTCAACAGTCTCGACAATTTTTGCACGTTTTCTTGTATCGAATGGAGGGAGTTTTTGCGTTGACCTACGTCGATGAGAGCGGCGGCATATCCGGTAGCCGGGTTTCGGTGGATGGGTTGAGATTTTGGTGTGGGTGAGTGGAAGGAAGTGCTATGGGATTTAGGATTAGGGATCTTGTGAGGAAATTGGTAATTAGGGTTTCTGCTGAAGGTGGGAGTGGGTTTGGTGTTGGAGAGTTGGTTTTGGTACGTTTTGGGTTTATGAGACTTGAAGTGGTGAATCTCATGAGGTTTCAATATTGGGTTAAAAGCTGGGACTTTGAGAGTCGAAACAGAGCTTGATAGAGTGTCCATGGAGCGAAATCAAAAGGCGTTTGGCAGCTTACAAAATTTCTCTCTTTCTTTGGGTGAAATGATAACCAGATTAATATTGGCCACACAGTTGGGAGTTTTTCTAGAGTTTGTGTGTGTTGTGTTTTAATCATTGACATACATAATATCCGAATCACTTTTCATTTTAAGGTATGAAATCAAAGTTTAAGGAATGAAATCAAAGTTTACTTTTATTAGTTTTAAAAAAATCAAAATTAGATGATATTGAATCAAATAACTACCATTTAATAGTTTCCAATTTTCAAATTATCACAAATGCTTAATTATATTTTTATTAAAAATAAGTAGATTTCATATATTATAATTCTAAAAGTATATGATTATAACATTAAAATTTGATATTTAAATTTTTTGGATTTTAAATCTAAATTCTGCATTTGATGAGTTTTTATAGAAGAAAAAAAAAACTACCTTGAATCCGTTCGTTCCATCTTCTTTGATCAATACATTGTGAAAATTTTCCTTAAACAATTCATTGCGAAGGTTAATGTTGGTGTGAAATCGAAGTTAGACTTAAGACCATGGTGAAATGAAAGTTGATTGTTAATGTTTAAGTGAAACAACAATTGAGTTTTAGTTTTAAAGATAGAATAAATAAAGAAAAGGTTAAATTATTTTTTTGAGAATGATAGACACGGAATGGGAGATAGTACTCAAAACGGATGGTATGTTTGAATAAAAAAACAAGTGAGTTGTTTCTGTCCAAAGGGCAAAGGAATCATTTCTTTGTTGTCTCTTGGAAGCGGGTGTACACTACCGATCGGAGATTGGAAGTTTCCGAACTCATGGTTGGTTGCTGTTCCCTTCCCGGTATAGTAGGAGTTGCGTACAGTGTTGTTCGTACTAATTGATACAATAAAGTTATGTTTAAAATAAAATAAAAATGTAGTAATTAATTTTGGAATGAAACGTAGTAGTAAAAAATAAAAAGAAATCTACAATTTTTTAAACTCCAAATATGATTATTTTTAAATTTAAAATTTTATTAAGAAATGAGAAATTAAATGGATGACTAGTCCATATATAGATAAAACCCTAAAGAGATTAAGTAAGAGATTAAAATTTAAAGTTGGCGCTTATATTTTCATTTTATGAAACTCATTTTTTTTTGTAAAAGAAAATATTTGATTCCAAAGATGGATTGTTCTTCCTCTTGATGCTACTGTTAGGGTTCTACTCTTCGATAAGGTCTTGAAAATGAATACAAATTTGTTGAGGAGCTGACTTTGAAATTTACATCTAACTATTCTTAAGGATTATCACATAAACGAACAAAAATGTTCCTCATTCAATTATCACAACTGATTGTTTTCCATATAGTCTACTAAATGCAATGTCGATTTTACCTGAGTTATTTCTTAGAATACTTCCACTAACTTCTCCGGATGAGAGACATGAACCATACGTGTTGATTTGAACTCTTTTACCCATAAGAAGAGACCAATTACTATAGAGCAATGCTTAAACTTTTTGAGTCGTAGGCAGCAACATAGTTTTGGGGCACAATATGAATCTCTTTTCTAATGATAGGGTTTAAAGAGACTAACATTGTCCAAATTATAGATTAAGTTGATGATTTGTGATATTAGTGATGAAAATAAAGAAAAATATTACTGATGTTTAACTTTGTGTCGAGCCTTCCAAATAATTTAATAGATTATGATGTGGATTATTTTAGTCTGAGGGTAATTTGGTCAGGTGTTGTGGGGTGTTTCAAAGGTATTTAATGCTTAAGTGGTTTGTAGTGAGAGATTTGACCTGCCTGGTTATATTAAATGTTCATTACCCTCATTAATGAAAGTGGTTGGGTATTTATACCCTTAATTATGGGCCTCATGGGTGTTCGGGTCAAACTCATGAAACCGAGTCAAATTCAAAAACCCATTAGATGATTAAGCAGGTTAGTAATTAGCTTAGTCATAAAGTGATTAGTTTTTAATACTTTAGTCCGGTTCGGATGGTTCAGTTGGTGGTTTTTGTCCGAATTTCCCCTGTCCGGTTTCTACAGTGTGTGGTGAGAAAATCCGGACTCATCAGAGCACCTATAACAATGTTCAGACTGATTTTGATTTGTATAACGGATTTATCAGGACTGGCAAAACTCTCAGAAGCTCAAAGGTTTTGCCATAGATCGTGGGACACGTGCCCCTTTCTGATTCGCCTCACCAGCCGTTTTTCTCCTAGAACGACGCTACCACTAACTTCAAAAAGTAACCTCTTCAATTAATGCTGGTGATGTCAGCGCCGTCTTTAATCATTACTCTATCTTTTCGTATTCTCCTAGGTTTTAAGGTATCTTTTTTCTCTTTAGTATAAATCAAATCATTTTAGCAAAAGTTTTTATCTCTCTTTTCCAAAAACCCATTTTAGCAAAAGTTTATGTTTACAGCAAGAAATGCTCTACTAAAATGTGGGTGGCTGAATCTGTCGGAGTTAGAGAAAGAGCAAAGGGTCGTACGAGAAAAGCGCATTGCCGCAGGTTCATCTTCTGCCAGAAGCTCCAAACCTAGAAGGTTATTTCAACCTAGTATTTCACCGATCATCTCAGGCTCATCGGTCCAGGAGTTAAAGCCTATTGTTGAACAAGAGCAAATAGTTACAAGTAATATGAGACCCTCCACCTTCATAGCCATGGGATCGGATGCTGACGCCTCCCTAGAAAAGCTAAACCTTCGACGAAGAGGCCGCTTAGTAAAAGGCCAGGCTGTTGCTCCACAGTCTAAATCTCCAAAATCTGTACCTTCTAAATCTGGGGCCAAAGACAAAACTTCAGGGTCAGAAGCGCCCATTAAAGTTCCTAAGGACAAATTGTATGGTCCGGAGGCCACCAGTTCAAGCCTTCGAAACAAACCCTCCGGATCTGAGCCCCAACCGGACTCCAGACCACAAAAAGAAAGCAACGCTCAGCCATCCGGACAGCTTACTGAGCCAATCACTAGCACTTCCCTCCCAAAAATAGCTGATAACCCTTCCTTGGTAATGGAAGACGTAATGGAGGACAGTGTTGAAGAAGCCCCTTTTGAGACCGACGTCTCCGGGCAGACGAGTGAGACTGCCATTATCAAGAAAAGCAAGGGCAAAAAGAAGCTATGTTTAAAACACCCGGACCTGCCGGAGTTCCTTGAAGGAAAAGTGGGACCTAGCTTTCACAAAGTGAGTGTAAAGTATCTACTAGCTATGCAGAACATCAATTATGCTTTCATTCACACAACTGAACTAGGCCGGATACGGACGAAGTGGGAGATCCCAGAGTCTGTTAAAGTGAGGATTCCTGTCGATCCAGAGACGCCAATGGATTGCAAGCTCAGTGAGATAGTTTTCTACACAGAGTTATTCAACTGGGGGCTTAGGTTTCCCTTGGACCCAGAGATAGTCAAATATTTCCATCTGATAAAGCTCTGCCCAAGCCAACTGAGCCCCAACGCTTGGTACACCCTCATGGCTTGCATCATAGCCTCCAGGCTCTCCAGAATTTCTCTTCTGATGGAGCAATTTGCTGCTGTGGCCAGCCTTTGCAGGAACCACATCATCTCATTCTACCATTTTAACATGGGAGACAATTACAAAGTGGAGGATGACCTGTTTGAGTCGGAGAAGAATTGGAAAACCCAATTCTTATTCATTAGTGGTTCTTGGGAGAACAGGAGGAAGATTAAAGCTGGTGTCAACCCAAGCATGCTTACCAGCAGATGGAAAAGCACATATTTGTTTTTCATCATATTTTTTCTTTCCTTAGAAAACTTGTTTATTTAAACACTCTTCTTCTTCTTTTGGTAGTGCTGCCGAAGGAGTTTAATGACTACTTAGAAGAGGGGAAGACTACTTGTGCCAAGCTGAATGCTTGGGCTGCTGAGAAGTGGGGAAATTGCTTCCACAACTGCTTCACCGGTGGCAACTTCGTGAGATCCCATCTCTAGAACACCAGCGGTCGGAGAGACATTTCTTGGGAGGAATTAATCACTCTGCCCCCTCCGGAGGTCATTCTTCAAAATACAGATGCAAAGGATGGAAAACTAGCTTTGTCGGGAAGAGCTAAAGCCCCAAGCAAGATGAAGGCCAAAAAAGGCAAGGCTAAGCAGGATACAGCCGAGGTCAACCCAGATGGTGTTGAGGAAACTGTCCCAACCAACCAGGAGGTGCAAGACCATGGAAGGATTGATGCTGCTCTGCTTCAAGTGGTGGAAAATGAAAGCACCAAGGAAGTAATTGAACCTTCAAGACCCCCAAAGGCTCCCAAGAAGGACAGAAAACGGGGAGCAGAAGGTGGAGATTGGGATGCCAAGAAGAAGAAAACCTCCAAGGGAAATGAAGTAGCTCTACGGCCTCCAGAGTCTCTTCCTCCGGTCGACCCAACATATCCAACTCATGCAGAAGAAATCCCAAGTGATTTTCACATTGGAGAGGGCACCGGAGGGGACATTAACATTGATTGGGTGGATATCAGTGACCTGCAAGGAATTGACCTTTACTTCGAAGACCTTGAGAATGATGACTTTGCTGGCCCTTACCTCCCCTTAAGATCTTCGAACATAGTCGCTTTCAATGGTAAATCTTTTTATGTTTCAGGAGAGAAGGATATGGTGACCCACTCCTTGTTGAGCAACATTCATACGGTGCTCAACTTGGAGAAGCAAGTGCGAAACCAGTCAGCTATCATCAACACACTCAACTCTGACAAGGAGAGTTTGTCTAACGACCTCTTTACTACCACTCAGAGTATTGAGGCATTAAAGAGAGAAAATGAGGAGCTGAAGAAGGGGAAGGAGGACTTGGCCACCAAGCTGGCCACTTCGGAGGGGGTTGTGAAAGAGCTTCAATCCAAGTATTCTGACTTGGAGATGAATTTGTCTACCTCAAAAGAGGAGGTGAAGGCCAATGACAATATCATTATTATCCTAACTAGCGACAAGATTTCGCTTGAGGATGCTGTGTCTAAGGCCAAGCAAGAAAAATACGACTTGGTAAAGGATCAAGAGAAAACAATCCAAGCCAAGATTGATGCATACACCAATAAGGTGATATACTCTCAAGAGGAAAGGTATGCCGAAGTCAAATCAGACATGGTCTTGCTCTTTTATGAGAAATTTCCGAAGAGGACACTGGGAGATTTATGACGATTTATGGAATACGAAAACCTCCCTCACCATACCATGACTGATGGTGATAAGCACGACTACTCCAGTGGTTGGGATGATACTACCGATAAAGATGAAAGGACTGGAGAGAGTCCAAATGAGGAGATCGAGGATCCCAAAAAGAAACCAAGTAAGGTTGGGCCATCCAAGAAAGCTCAGCCTTAAAGTTTAAACCATATTTTTCTTTAATTTTTGTGACTAAAGTCCTTGGATGGCCAAGGCAATTTTGTAACCGTGTCCGGCCTTTGTCCGGACAAACCTTCTCTTTAAAACTCTAAAGTCCTTGGATGGCCAAGGCATTTTACATGTTTAATATCATTCCCCGGTATCTGTCGGGCAGTTTCATTTTACACAACTCTTATATTGTTTTATAGTTTTCCAATTTTGATAGCTCGTATTTAAATGGCCTTTGAATATTTTAAAGTGAGAGTGTTTAAATTCTCCGATGACAAGTGTTTAAATGGTCATCATTCCACCGAATTAATTCGATCTAATAGTCCAACCACTTTAAATTTTTCAAGAAGGCATCGAATTTTATTAAAAAACCTGGACACCTCATTAAAACCTCCCCGCGCCACCAGGGTAGGAAAGAGTATGCCCCCAAATATTTACATGGACTTTAAACAAGTAAATATTTACATAGTCTTTATTCTAAATACAACCGAAGGTGTTCAATGTTCCAGGGGTGATTCCAGCAGTCCCTTCTAGATTCTTTTTAAGACCGGACATGATGGTTCTGTTAGCTACTTAAACTTGACCATTTTCCTATGGGTGGAAAGGAGAAGAGAAACAGTGTTGGATTCCTCTAAAGGCACATAAATTCTCCACATCCCTGTTATCGAACTGTGGCCCATTGTCTGTGGTTATCTTTTGTGGAACCCCAAATCTGCAGCAAATATTAGATAAGATGAATTTTATCACAGCTTTCGAAGTAGTTCCTGCCAACGGGGCTGCTTTAATCCACTTTGAGAAGTAATCAATAGCAACTATTATAGTTCTGCATCCTCCGGATGCCATGGGTAGAGGTCCCACCAAATCTAGTCCCCAACGAGCAATATGTATTGGCTCAGAAATTGACTCTAAAAGAACATCTGGGACACGAATTTCGTTACTGTATCTTTGGCATGGATCACACTTTTTCACCAATTCCTTGGCATATTGCATTATAGAGGGCCAATAGTACCCAGCTAACAAGACCCTTCTGGTTAGAGCCCTGAATCCAGTGTGCTGATCCCTCGCCATCATGCAATTTGGAGAGCACCATTTGGGACTCTTCAAACCCCAAACATCGTAAAAGAGTCCTACTAAAGGATTTTTTTTGTAGAGAACATCTCTTAGGATGAGAAATCCACGAGCCTTATACTTTAATTTTCTTGCCACTGCTTTTTCCGAAGGCAAGATGCCATCTGAGAGGTACTGGAAAAGAGGAAATCTCCAATTTTGAGGTTGATTTACTTATATATTTAAACTTTCGTCTCCTTTGTTCTGACTGAGTTGAATGGATGGGCATTCTTGTGCATGAATCCATGGGTATGACTCGGAATAGGCTATGGTTGCCAAGGAATCTGCTAACGTATTTTCTGTCCGGGGTATGTGCTCATAGGTGATGTTTTTGAAATTAAGTGCCACTTCTTTAAGGACAAAAAAATATTTAACCAATTGCTCCTTTTTGGCCTCGGATTGACCTTGTGCATGATGGATTAGAATCTGGGAATCGCTCATTAACCTCACCATTTTGGCTCCAAAAATTAGAGCTAATTTCAAGCATGCTATAACAGCTTCATATTCGGACTCATTGTTGGAAGCCCTGAAAGCGAAGCATATAGCTTGATACATTTTGTCGTCGTACGAAGAGGTTAAACATATTCCAGCAGCACAACCCATGGTACTTGATCCTCCATCAGTCCGGACAACCCATACTTTCTTAGTTTTTTCAACTGTTGCTTGTTTTGTGTCTCTGTCTGAGTGAAATTCCACTAGGAAATCAGCAACAATCTGAGCCTTAACTGCTGTACGAGGGGAAAAATAAATATCATAGTCTCCCAGATCCACCGACCACATGGTCATTCTACTTGAAACATCTGCCTTTTGTAGAACATTTTTGAAGGGAAAAGATGTCCGGACGATGATCGAATGAGACTAGAAGTAGGGCCTCATTTTCCTAGCAGCAATTACTAAGGCCAATGCTAGTTTTTCAAGTTTCAAATATCTTTTTTCTGCATCAATCAAGCTTTTACTGATATAGTACACCGGACGAGGATAATTATCCACCTCCCTAACTAGCACTGCACTTAGGGCGCAATCAGATACTGTCAAGTATGTGTAGAGTGTCTCTCCATCAATAGGTTTAAAAAAGTTTTAGGGGAGGATAAGTGCTTCTTAATTTTATTGAAATCCTGGTCACACTGGGGAGACCAATTAAACGTTTTTGCACCTTTTAGAGTTTGAAAAAACGGGGCACACCTATCCGAAGACCGTGAGATAAAACGGTTTAGAGCAGCTAACCTCCCAGTCAACCTTTGTACTTCTTTAATATTCTAAGGACGCTCCATCTACAATAAAGCAGTGAGCTGGTCTGGATCTGGTTTTATGCCCTTCTCACTTATCACATACCCTAAGAATTTTTCGGACTGCACCCTGAACACACATTTTTCTGGATTTAATTTTAAATTTACCTTTACCAAGTTGACAAAGGTTTCTTGGAGATCCGCTAAGTGTAGCTCTTCGTCCACACTCTTTACCATCATGTCATCAATGTAGACTTCCATGTTTCTTCCAATCTGATCAACAAAATCCTTGTTTACTAATCTCTAATAAGTAGCCCCAGATTCTTTAACCCAAATGGCATCGACTTGTAACAATGGAGGCCTCTATCTGTAAGAAATGTAGTATGTTCTTGATCCTTTGGATCTACTTGAATTTGATTATACCCGGAGAAGGTGTCTATAAAGGACAGTAGCTTGTTACCAGATGTGGAGTCCACCAACTGATCAATTCGAGGGACATGATATAGATCTTTTAGGAAAGCTCTATTGAGATCTGTAAAATCAATGCACATACACCACTTTCCATTTTTCTTCTTTACTAGCACCGGATTGGCTGTCCATAAAGTGTGTTGAGATTCATTTATGTGTCCCATTTTAGTAAGTCGGTCAACCTCTTGCACTATGACATCAAACTTTTCCTTAGAAAAAACTCTCCTCTTTTGTACAACAGGTGTTATATCCCTCAGGATGGATAATTGATATGATATAACGTCTGGTGGCACTCCGGTTACATCAGCGTTGCACCAACCTTTCAATTATCACCATAGCCCCATCCAGAGCCGATGTCCCTGCATTGTTTGGGCCAGTCCGATGAGCATTATTAGGCCTATTTCCACTTCTTCTTTTAACATAAGCCTCCGGCTTCCCTCTCTCAATCAAATTCTGTACTTCTTGTTTTAACGCGATGCAATCTTCAGTGGTATGGTCACTATCACGATGATACTGACAAAAACTATTATTTCGACTTTCCATAGGAGATTGTAATGCAGCCGGCTTTCTGAAATGTACTTCATCTTTCATTTTATCATAAATGGTGGCCACGTTTTCTTTTAATTCAGCAAACCACTCCGGTTGAACCGAAGGTCCTCGTTTATTTCTAGATTGTTGGCTTTGAGCTGGTGCAGCCGGGTGGGATTGAGCCTTGGCTCTGTTTTGACCTTGTCCGGCTTCCTTGGCCTTGTACCCGGACTGATTCTGGTTTTGATTTGGTGCAGCTCGGGCAGACCTCACATGCTGGTGTTCCCTGGTTTTCTTCGTTTCATCCACATTTATTTGTTTGCCGACCTGATTCAATAAACCTCCCCATGTCATGGCCCTTTTCCTGGTTACTGAATCAGCCAAATTACCAGGGTTCAAACCCTCCCTCAGAGAAGCTATTGCTACTTGTTCAAAGCAATCAGCTAATCCATTTTTGGTGTTCACAAAGTGACTTATGTGCTCCTTCAAAGATTCATTTGGTTCTTGGGCACAATGGATAATAGTGTCTCCATTTCCCTTCACTTCTTTACTTCCAACGAACTATCTCCGGAAGGCCACCCAAAAAGTGTCGAAATTTCTGATGCAACCTTGTGGAAAACTATTGTACCACTTCAGAGCACTCCCCGTAAAAGACTAGGATAATGCTCGACAGAGTAGCTTATCATCATCATCAAAGTTCATCATAAATTTTTTGAATTGCTCCAGATGGTTATCTGGATCTTTACTACCATCATATTTTTCCATCTTTGTGCTGTCAAACCTCTTAGGAAGGTTTCCGGACAGTATCTTGGAGGACAGTTGAGATTGTCTCCAATTCCGGCCACGATTGAATACAGTATCTTCGTTGGGAGTTGCAAAGATATATGGCTCATCATGAAAGGCAAAAGGATCCATTAGTAATCGGTATACATGCCTCCGGCCATGGCTGTGACTATGAGACGACCCTTTACCCAGATGCCTCTTCAACCTTCCATGTCTGTCCCTTTTTCTTGAGTATTTTTTAACTAACTTCTGTTTCTTCTTAGAACGACCTTCATCAATGCTGGATGACAGGGATTCTTCAACTCCATCTTCATTTGAGGAGCTGCTAGAAGATTCTGAGTCTGAATCTGAGCTTTCTATCAGTTTAGACCGGTGAGACTTCTTTGAACTACCATGAGTCTTCTTAGTGCTCACACGGGTCTTTGATGACTCATGCTCTCTTGGGTTGTCAGTATGGTGAACTACCATGAGTCTTCTTAGCAGCCCTCAAGGCTTCTATCTCAACTTTTAGTCTATCTCGCTCCTCGATCGTACATTCATCATTTTCTCCCACCACTTATGCCAAAGCTGGTGGCACTTCCTGCTCGTCCGGATTCATCCGAACTGGTTTTTTTTTTATGGTTTCGAATGCTTGATTCAGGCACCTTCTCCTCCCACTGTAGTTCCCAATTTGATGTGGATTATTTCAGTCTGAGGGTAATTTGGTCAGGTGTTGTGTGGTGTTTCAAAGGTATTTAATCTTTAAGTGGTTTGTAGTGAGAGATTTGAGCTGTATGGTTGTATTAAATGTTCATTACCCTCATTAATGAAAGTGGTTGAGTATTTATACCCTTAATTATGGGCCTCATGGGTTTTCGGGTCAAACTCATGAAACCGTGTCGAATTCAAAAACACATTAGATTATTAAGCACGTTAGTAATTAGCTTAGTCATAAAGTGATTAATTTTTAATACTTTAGTCCTGTTCGGATGGTTGAGTGGGTGGTTTTTGTCCGAATTGCCCTTGCCTGGTTTCTACCGTGTGTGGTGAGAAAATCCGGACTCATCATTAATAAATAATAATATTTTAAATAATGTGATTTAGAAACCAATTTATAAACTTTTATTTTTTTAAATTATATATTAGATTTTTTTTTGGTAAAAAACTAATTTATGAGATTAAAAAAAAATCAAAAAATTAAACAAGATCTTAATAGGTTATTAATTCCCATTATATTTTATGTATAAAGGGGTTGTTGACTATTTAGCACAAAAATAATTTTTAAAATATTTTTTTAAAATAGATTAAAATTAATGTTTTTAATTTGATATATTATTAATGAAAATTATCAAAATAAACTAATATAAATACTATATTTTTTTCTTTGTGTTCTTTGATTACAAAAGCATATTAAAACTTATTCTTTTCAAAACTATAAAATTATTATCAGTTTTCTATTTTTTTATCAAGCAAGAAAAGAATAAACGAACAACATGAAGTTAGAAAATAAAACAATGATGAGAAACATGAATTTGAGCACTTAGAAAGAGAGAAAAATGTTTGTTTAATCAAGAAAAAAATATTTGATTGAAGAATAAAAGAAAATGGTATGGTTTCTAAAAATTGAAGCTAGAAATAAAAATCGGTTAACAGCAGTAAGTTTTTCTTGAAGCTATTTCAGATATAAACCATAAAACACTAAGAGTTTTTGTGTATGTGCAACAAAATGTCACGATTGTTTTCTTCAGAAGCAGTGTAAAATAAATTTTAGCTTTTGACTTAAGGTTTGGTGTGTTTTGTAAAATTGATTGAGAAAAATGACGATAAACTAGTCGTGATATGAGTCAAGCGTCATGTTTGAAACCAATATGCAAATTTAGTGATTATTGAAAAATCATAATAAATCATAAGCGATCCATATTAGTTAGAAATAACATAAGGTAATAAATATTTTATGAACCTAAGTACTCAGGTAATTGGTTCTTGTTAAAATACAAGAATCAAATAACTATCATGTATATATATAATATGTATATTGAGATTCAAGAGCTTAAATCGAGTTCATGAAGTCAAATAGAAATTTGGATATGGTATGTATATTTTCATTCAATTACTATTTCTTAAATTGTCTTTTGTGTTTTCTAATTTGAAATATATTGATGTTTTTATCAAATTTTTATGATTAGATAAGTTACGTTTAGCGGGATTTTTACGCGTTTTGTTTATTTTTTATTCGATTATCAGATTAATTATTTGATTCGTTTCTTTGATTGATAAAGATTTCTATCAAGTTCAAGAATCAGGTTTAATTAGTTAATAAGATTGATTGATTTTGATGATAAAAAAGGAAATCATATATGTCTATTATGAATCTTAATTAATGTAACAATTCGAGAGCAAGTTCTATGTTGTACGTGTAGAGCAACATGTCAATTGTAGTGTTGTGATGTGGTACGTTCACACCATATGTTTATAATGTAGCTGAAGTGTTAAATATCATGATAATTATTTTCTTAGATGATACATTATAGTGAGCATGTTTATATGCCGTCGGTCGCATTAGGTAATACTATAAAGTTTAATTGAATGAAACACTAACAAAGTCACATGATAAAGAAGTATATTGTATATGTTATATGAGTTCATGGTAATATGAGTATGTGCAAATAAAATTATGAAATTATAATGTTGCCTTCTTGTACATTATATATTGTAGTGCAAAGTATGCTAGATGCTAATGTATATCTTTTTATTCAAGTGTGTGCAAACTAATATTTTATGGAATGTGTCTTATGATAGAAAATCTACTTATGCAAGCATATAACTGTAATCACAAGTTATGGTGAAGTGTGCCGTATTATTATGGTTAAATGCGATTGCGAGAAGATGTTGTAATATATGTATTTAATGTAATTGTAAGTTTAATGTATAGCATGTGTGTGTATTATTTTGCTAAATATGTGTGCACCATAGTTGTTGATGTGTACATGTAGTGTAGAAATATTATTGACATAACCTTTTGTAGTATGTGATGATAGTGATGTTGTATAGATTTCCATCTCGAGAAGGATAATGATACTGGTGATGATCAAATAATACAATGGGCACATCCTAGAAAAACAATTTAAAAAATATCATCTGACGTGGAAAAAAGAAGAAACAAAATAATAGCAAAGAAGATAAGTACACATTTCTTGATCAAAAAAGCTTATAATAGTGGTGACGCTAAGGTTAGCGAATTCAGGAGCAAAAGTCAACTATTTGATAAAATAGATAAATAAATATTTGTTGATGAAAAACCTAATAATAGTAATGGGTTAGAAAATTATGAGACGAGTGAACTGTCTAATAAGAATAGTTCGTTCAGAATTGGAGAAAGTTTATAACCTTTATGGTATACAAGAAAAATATTTTAATTGGTTTAATCCCACCAAAGTTTGTCTATAAATTTGTGATGAACACGATTCATGGTTTGAATATAATTACGTGCATGCTTATAAAGTATATAAATTCTACAAAGACTTGCAAGTCTGCAATAATTATACCAACTGATTTAAAGGCAATGGCAATCCAAAATAAATGTATACATAAAAGAAAAACTAAAACCGCAATTAAATTCAAGATATCGCCATAATGTAGCAACTTATACAAGTCAATGATGGACTTCATTTGATAGATATTTTGGATGTTGGAATATAAATTACAACATGTATATGGTTTCGTGTACATAAATAATTTGATTATATTAACGAAAATCATCTTACATTGTGAAATGAATCTGAATCCATGTACCGTGTTAAATCTAAATTAGAACTTCATGTCAGTTCCAAACAAACATACTCATTTGTTTGACTACAAGATAAAAGGGAAATGCATAAGAAGACTAAAATATAAAGAGAGATTAGGTTTTGTGTTGCTTATTGTAGAATCTTGTATTTCACTAATTTGTTGAAGTAATGTTGCTGGTGGTGATTGCACTAGTAATATAAGTGTTAGATTCCATATTGTGTCATTAATAACATAAATGGTAAAAATCTCGGCAAAATGTTGATTCATCGCAGAGAGTGCTCTAGATTATTTCAGTAAGATAAAAATTTGGAGCCATAAGGAACTACTTGTTTGTATCTCGGGGTAAGGTATGAGTATACCGAGATCAATGAGTTGAAAGCAACTTGTACTAGTAAGAACAATGTAAAGGTAAAAAGAAAGAGCTATCCTCGTTCATATTCTTCCGACATGGTAGTTTATATGACTACGAAAAATAACAAAGGGCTTAGTCCAACATTCACATCTCCATTATTTGTCAGCGATCACCTTTACATGAGTTGAAGGCATGAAATCTTCATGTTTTTATGTTAATTATTTTATCCAAATTCGATGAAGAATTAACTTTATTGGTACATTGCTGAGAGTCTTCCCGATAGTGGATTTTTATGTGTTGCCATGAAAGATCAATACATACATTAAGTGGTTTAACATGTAATAACTGTTGATGATCAACAACAAGTCACTTGGCTTAAGAAACAAGTGGATGAAGAGTTTAAAACGAATAAAAATGATAATGAGAGGTTTAAAGAGGTTTCAGAACACATGCATGATGCAGCAGAAATTGGTATTTGACGGGATGACAAGGAAAAGTGGGAGAAAAGTTTTCAGGAGTATCAAATGGAAAAACACATATAGAAAAAGAATTTTCATATGTTTGTTTGAAGGCCATAAAGGTCAATATAAGTAATTACGTAGAAGTTTTTTGTTATCACGCACTCTCTGATGACGAGGAAGCAAAGTTAACTTTGGTAATGAATACCGACCAAAGAATACAAAAATATTATGCTCAAATTAGTATAATTTCCAAAATAAAGAAACAATAAGAAAAAAAAACATAAAATCCATGTTAATGATATTGTATTGACCACCTATTCTCGAAATTGGTTAAGAAAAGAAGATTAAACATACATAAAATTCATGTTAATGATATTGCACATCACGAAAAAGTTGGTATAAATATCAGTGCAAATAATTTAAAGAGTAGGTCAGAGTAGGTTATTGAATTGTCAAAAAATCATTATAATACGAATGTAACAGATTACCAAACAAAGAAGTTATCTGAATCTAAAATAAGGATCCACGATGAAGATATAAAGGCATGCAAGCACACAAATAAAGAATACAAGAAGAGAAGATCATACAAACTCCCTTAAGAAGGGAAATATAACACATTTATGGAGAATCACAAACTCAGGATACTAATGCTAAAAAGACATTACCTTTACAGTATGAAAGTCACATTAGAAATACTATTCAGGTTTTTCGGTAAAATCTCATTGTAATTAAAGAGAGAAAATGAACTCGTTAAATTGAAATGAAGAAAGGCTCGTCCATTTGATAATGGTTTTATCGGTAGACATTCATCAATTATTTGTCAATTGAAAAAAGGTTTGTTGATAAAGTAGAGTTACCAATTGAAAATGAATTCTTCAAATTGGATTTCAAAAGGTGATATTCGCCAGTTATTTGTCAATTGAAAAAGGTTTTGTCGGTAGAGAGTCGTCAATTATTTATCATTTGAAAAGAAGTTTTTGGATAAAGTGCCTTGTAGCAGTTACCAGTTGAAAACAAGTTCTTAAAATTGGATTTCGAAGCATGACAATTGTCAGTTATTTGTCAATTGAAAAGATATTTTGAAATAGAATAAGAAAATAAGCCAAGGAGAATCAAACATGTGGTCTCGAGCATAAATTATATTATAGTCGTAACATTATAAGAATTAAAGCAACTCGTCTTAATTGAAATAACTCTTTAGAATTAAAGACTCGTCATATTAAAGCAACATGTCTTAATTTAAGCATCTCGTCAAATTAAACGTTTGTCATATTTAATTATCTTCATTAGTTATTCATATATCGAATATTGACTCGTCAAATTTAAATCTCGTCAAGTTCAAGTTGATGCCTTAGCTATTCCTTTGTTGAAGAGCAAGTTGTCAAGATAAAGGTTCACGAGATTGGTATGTAATTATTTGTTATTTCTTTGTTGAAAAGCAAATGATCAAATTTAAAACTCGTTAAATTCAAGTTTATTTATAACTAATTCCTCTATTAAAGAGAACATTTTACTTCATCAACTTTAAGAGACAATTTATCAAGAAGAACTGAGTTTTTCAGTTATTCGTTAGTTACATCTTATTACTATTTTGAAAGAAGCAGTTGGTTCATCAATTAAAGAAAGTAATAGTTTTTTGTTGAAGCAATGAGTTTAAATGGGTTCATAAGTTATTTGATAAAGAGAAAATAATTTGTAAAATGAACTTTTAATTTTCTAATATATATACATATATATACATATATTATTTTTAAATAAAAATAATGAGTTAAAAATATGATAAAAATGTAGGTTGGCAACATTCTTAACACTGGAAATTTTAGTTGTTCTTGACGAGCTTGCTAAACCTTGTAATTACTTTAGAGTTGAAATAATAAACGATCGAAAAGTGACAGTTAGACGACAGTTAAAAATGAAAAAAATATTATTAGCCAAGTGATCTCCATGATAGAAAGGCTATACAACAAACGATATCCATTATAGGAAGGCTATAAGCCACGTGATCTTCATAATAGAAAGGTCATAAGCCAAGTGATCTCTATGATAGAAAGGCTATAAGCCAAGTGATAAAAAACTATATAAAGGGGGGGGGGGTCATATATAATTATAAGTTAACGATTATGGTTAATAAAATACAGAGTCCTGACGTACTAGTCAAATTAGCAATCATGCTTAATAAACCAAGTTTGAGGTTAAAAACCATAAGGTTGTGCAAGCGTCCATACAAAGCCCTGCCATATTTGTCAAATTAGCAATTATGGTTAATAAACCAAGCATGAGCTTGAAAACCCATAAGGTCACGCACGTGGTTATACCGTGCCCTAACGTACTAATCAAATTCACAATCATGGGTTAATAAACTAAACTTGAGGTTGAAAAATCATAAGCTTACGCAGTGGCCATACTAATCCATGATGTACCATTCAAATATATATACCGACCCCAAGATAAAAAAGAAAGTATAAACATGTTGCCAATAAAGTATGAATATTGCTAAAATAAGTATTTGCCAAGATAAAAATGTAGCTATGAAGAAATAATTTGTTTTCTTTCAGTAACAACTTTGTCAACTTGACCAATAAATACGAGGAGAAGGAGGTGCATTGATGAAAAATTACTTGAGAGATATTTTATTTATCATGACCGATAAGGTTTAAAATGGTTTGAATGTTATTTAGGTAATATGGTAAAGGTGTAATAATTGTAAGATTGAAAGTAGAGAGATAATTGAACTCCTATATTTAATGTTTCTAGAGATAAAGTCCAGCCATATTAAATGTTATCTCTAATAGTCTTTATAAGCTTATTTTGGGTATTTTGGGGTAATGGGCATAACATGTCAAATTAAGGTCGCGGGCCAAGCCCAAAATACTGAAAAGCCCATTAATCATCATCAATTTATATACATTTATATAAGGTAATAAATAAGAAAATAGTAAATACACTTGTGCTGAAATAACTAAGTCAAAAAGTGAAAATGTTATATTTTCTTTCGGTCAGGACTAACCCTCGAAGATTTCCGACCCTCTCAAAAAAATCTCCCCAAAGATTTCTGACCATATGAATGACGACTTGAAGTATAATGACATGAAGCATTGACGACTTGAAGCATAATGACCTGGTATAACAAATTGAAGTATGACAACCCGAAGCATGATGACCTACACTATGACGAGCTGAAACATATTCATTTGACGATCCGAAAGACATTCTACTTATTCATTTATTGTATATTCAATTCAATGACTTGGAGGCATTCAACTTGAGGTATAAAATAAGAGTTAAATCAACATATTGACAATATCCGATGAATTTAACGAGTATCCACGTCATATCAACGTATTTAAATATTTATCATCAAGACAAGAAATATGAAGGTGAATCAATTCAAGTACGAATCAAAGACATGGTTAAGGAATGACTTGAAGTCTAAGCCATGGAGAAAGAATGATTTGGAGATTACACTATCCAAATATTATATTCGTCTATTATTTAGTCATTCAGTTTCATTATACTCTAACTCAAGAAGTGGGGATGAGCTTTGATGAGGATATAATACTCGAATAATGATATTTATGTAATTATATAATATAAATGCAGTTATGTATATTAAAGGATAATCTACCAATTAATAAGGTTATATATATACACGTCGGGAAGAGAGAAAACTGATTGACAATAAAACATTTTCTCTCTCTAATTTGTCTTTCTTTTAAAAAATTATATTCTCTCGCTAGAAAATCTCTTTTCGTATATGATTAGGTTTTATGCCTCATTGTATTTATATCCAAAAGCTCTACTATTTCTCTCGCTTAGTGATCTTTTTTCATATTACGCCTGAGTAATTTATGTTCACAGTAAAAAATGCACTGGTAAAAAGAGGTTCGCTGAACTTGTCTCAATTGAAAAAAGAAAGAAAAGTTGCAAGAGACGACAGAATTGCGACTGGTCTTCCTGTTTCTCCTGGTGAAGGAATCAATCAATCACAATCAAACACCGACCAAGGTTCATCTTCTTCAAAACACCTAAGGTTAGAATTCCACCCTTTGTTCCAACCTTTTCTCCTCTTCAATCAGGGTCCTCTGTCCAAGAGTCTCAACACATTTTTCAAAAAGAAAAAGTCGTTTCCAGCATTAAAAAAACCTTCACCCTTCATTGCCATGGGTTCCGAAGTTGAAAAGTCTCATGAGAAAAATACCATGTGCTGAATAACACGTCAATCCAAGACTAAGTCCACTCATAGATCTTCGAAACATACTAGTTCGAAGATAATAAAGCCTAGGGCAGAAACCAAATTATCTGGACAGCAGCCCCTGGCAGAAGCCAAACCATCCGAACAGTCTTCCATCGTAACGGAAGAAAATATGGAGGATAGTATAGATGATACTATTTTTGAGGCGTCTGGACAGACAGAGGACACCGCTTTAGATCAAAAGGGAAAAAATAAAATGGGTTTGACTCATCGGGATGCGCTTCCGAAGCGTCTGGAAGGGAAAGTACAGCCAAATTTCAGGAAGGTTAACGTAAAGTACCTGATAGCTCTTCACAACATCACTTACGTATACACCCATACAACTGAATTGGGTCATATTCGAACAAAATGAAGGATCCCTGAGTCTGTCAAGGTGAGAATCCCAGTCACCCTTGGAAAGTACGATGGATTGCAAACCTAACAAGCTAGTGGTCTACACAGAGGTGCTAAACTGGGGACTCCAGTTTCCTTTGGATCCAGAGATAGTCAGGTAATTCTACCTGATTTAGCTATGTCCGCGTCAGCTGAGCCCAAACGCGTGGTACATTCTGTTGGCTGGCATCATGTCTTGCAGACTATCCAAGATCCCACTACCCATGGAACAATACACTGTTGTGGCGAATTTGTGCAAGAATCATCACATTCCTTTTTACCATTAAAATATGGGGAATGATTAAAAGGTACCTTCTGAAATAAGAAAATCCATGGAGGACATAGTTCCTGTTCATCAATGGAGCCTGGGAGAATGGGAAAAAGATCAAAGTTGACTCTAACCCAAGCCAACTGACCAATCGCTGGAAGAGCATAAGTGAGTTTTATTCATGTTTTCTTTAATCTTTCAAATACCAGGTGATTACTTCGAACTGATTTGTATCTCTTTTTAGTTTTTCCGAAGGAGTTCTTGGATTATGTAGAGGTAGGTCAAGACACGTGCGCCAAGCTAAATGCCTAGGCCTTGGAGAAATGGGGGAATGGTTTCCACAACTGTTTCACCTCGGGGAACTTTGTGAGGTCTCATTTGTGGAATACCACAGGGAGAAGAGACCTCTCATGGGAAGAACTGACCACCCTTCTTCCTGCAAACGTTATCCTGAGGATAACTGAGGCTAAAGACGCCAAACTTTACTTGCCTTCCAAGGTCAAATCCCCTAGTCATCTAGACAAGATGAAGAACAAAAGAAAAAAGAAAACCACAACTGACCCACCTCAGAAAACTACCGAAGGGACTGGTTTGGAGAATCAAAGAGAGATTAATGTCGTTCTGCTAGAGGTAGTTGAAGTTACTGTCAAGGAGGCTGGTAGATCGGACAACCCACCAAACATTAAGAAGAAGGACAAGAAACGCAAAGCAAGTAATGATGGAAAGGCCGCAAAAAAGAAGAAAGTCATTCTGGGATCAGAGATAATTCTATATCCTTCCAAAATTCCTACCCCAGCTCCTGTTGATCCCACTTTACAAGAAGAAATTCCAGCCAACCTTTATTCCGAATATGCCACTGCTGATGGAGAGGTAGATCTCGATGCCTTTCAGAATATCAAAATTTATTTCAATGAATTGGACAATGATGACTTTGCGGGGCCTTATCGTCCTGCCAATTCATCCAATGTTGTGACCCACAACGGTGAGACTTACGTGATATCAAGTGAGAAAGATACCATGAGTCATGGCCTCTTAGTTTACATCCGTCCAGTGGTTAATCTGGAGAGACAAGTGAGGGATCAAACAACTACCATAAACTCCTTGACCACAGAGAAACAGAACTTGACTAATAACATCTCTGCTGCTCAACAAATCATAGAATCTCTGAAGAAAGAGAAGGAATATTGGCCGCCAAACTGCTCAATTCAGAAGAGGCTAACAAAGACCTCCAGACCAAGTATTCCAGACTGGAGACTTCTTCCTCCAATAAGATCAAATCTTTGAAGAAGCAACTAGAATCTAGAGACAACACTATCCAGAATTTATCCGAAAACAAAGTCGAGTTGGAGAAAATTGTCACAGATAATATCAATGAGAATGATTCCTTAGTAAGTAAACAAGCTCAAGAAATAGTTGCAGGGATAGAGAAGTATGCTAGTGGAATAGTGGTGGATTCCGTGGAGAAGAGGGATGGCATAATTAAATCCGATATGGTCTTATTGTTCCATGAGACCTTTCCAAAGAGGACTCTTGGTCCTTTGTGGAAATTTGTGAAATACGATGACCTCCCTTTTTATACGATGGCTGATGGTGACAAGCAAAACTATTCAAGCGGAAAGATTCTGAGGACAACGAAGAAGTTGGTGAGAGTTCAAGTGTTGAACTCAAAAGTCCGAAAAAAGATGGCGGTGAAGAAAAAACCAAAGGGAACAAACCCTAAGGTTGTATTGTTATGTTGTATAGTTTTTTGTTTGAAAAACTAAATTCCTTGGATGGCCAAGGCATTTTGTTGCATTATTTGTTTAATTTCCGCTCCTTAAAACTTAAAGTCCTTGAATGGTCAAGGGATCTATGAATCATGGATCGGTTTTAGTCTGATCAGGCTTTAATATCATATTTCCCTTCGTTTGAATTTTGTTTAACTCTTTATGGCCAATGTTTACATAGCCTTCAATATTTTAGAGGTGTTAAGTAAGTGTGTTAAATATCTTCAACCACATGTGTTTAATAAATATGACCAACTGTTTAATATGTCCTATCAACTCAAAGATATTTGATAGTCGGGTTATTTAATAAGGATTTAATGTCTGACCACCTTATACTATGTCTAAGTCAAAAACATAATTTTACCACACTCGTTAAAACCTCCCCGCGCCACCAGGGTAGGAAAGAGTATGCCCCTAATCTCTTATTTTAAATTTGGAGGAAAATTTACTCCTCATCAAACCCTGGTAATGCGCCGTCTTTAAATTCGTTTTAAATCTTCTTTCTTCAATCAAATCCAACTGGTTTTTGACTCCTATATCATTAGCCTGTTCAGAATAGTTTTGGACTCTATGAGATGTAAAAGTAGCTTCTATGGGAGTGATTGCATCCATCCTATACACAAGTGCAAAAGGGGATTCTTGTAGCAACCCGAGGTGTAGTTCGGTAAGCCCACAATACTTATTGTAAATAACTTGGCCATTTTCCTGCATCCCCCTCCAGATTCTTCTTCAAACCAGACAAGATCGTCCGATTAGCAACTTCAACTCGCCCATTTGCTTGAGGGTGAAAAGGAGAAGCAAAACAGTGTTGAATTGCTCTAGGGGTGCAAAATATTTCCATGTATTTATTATCAAACTGTGGCCCATTATCTATGGTAATCTTTTGGGGAATCCCAAATCTGCAACATATGTTAGATAAAATGAATTTAACAATTGCTTTAGAAGATGTTCCAACTAAAGGAGCTGGCTCTATTCATTTACAGAAATTGTCAATAACAACTATAATTGTTCTACATCCACCGGATGCAATGGGAGAGGGCCCAACCAGATCCAACCCCCATCTGTCGAAGAGTATCAGTTCAGATATGGATTCCATGGGAACTGCTGGAACATGAATTTCATTTCCATATCTTTGGCAATGATCACACTTTTTTACAATCTCTTTAACATATACCATTATGGTTGACCAGTAGTACCCTGCTAATAGAAATATCTAGATTATGGCTTTATAGCCACAGTGTGCAGATCTTCTCCATTATGTAGTTCATATAACACAACTTGGGATTATTCAAATCCTAAGCAACGCAAGAAAGGTCTGCTAAAAGATTTTTTTGTAAAGAATTTCCCTTCATATCAAGAAACCACGATCCTTATACTTGACTTTCTTAGCCATGGCCTTATCCGGAGGAAAAACCCATCAGAAATTAATTGAAGAATATCATACCTCCAGTCCTTGGGCTAAATGGTTACTATGCTCATACTTTCTTCATCCTCTTTACCTTTTTCTGGGCCCATCTGTATAGATGGACATTCTTGCATCAGAATCCATGGGTAATATTAAGAGTAAGTTGTGTTTACCAAAGATTCTGCCACAGTATTCCCCGATCTAGGAATATATTTATAACAGATATTCTTGAAGCTTGTTGCAACTTCCCTTAACATTAACAAGTATTTAATCAATTGTTCTTTCTTTGCTTTTGACTGCCCTTGAGTATGGTGAATCGGTAATTGGGAACCACTCATTAACCGGACTCTCTTTGCCCCACGTATGAGAGCCAACTTAAGCCCAACTATAGTTGTTTCGTATTCAGACTCATTGTTGGAAGCCATGAAACCAAAACATATAGCTTGATACATAGTATGTCCATAGGGAGAAATTAAACGAATTCTACCCCCACATCCCATAATACTAGATCGACCATCAGTTCGGACTACCCATTCTTTCTTAGATTGGCTTTCTGGTGTATGTACGTAATATCTATCAACATGGAATTCTACTACAAAATCAGCCACTGACTGGGCTTTAATTACCGTGCGGGGAGAAAAATAAATATCATAATCACCCAGCTTAATTGACCACTTGGTCATTCTGTTTGATACATCAGCTTTCTGAAGAATACCCTTTAGAGGAAAAAACGTTCGAACGACAATAAAGTGAGCTTGAAAATATGGTCTCATCTTTCTTGTCGCAATTACCAAGGCAAGTGCTAGTTTCTTTAACTTTACATATCTTCTTTCAACATCCAACAGACTTTTGCTAATGTAATACACTGAACAAGGGTAATTATCCACCTCTTTTACTAGCACAACACTTATTGCATATTCTGACACTGCTAAGTATATGTAGAGTTTCCCCCTCCCCCAAACAGGTTTGAAGAAAGTCTTCGGTGAATACAAATGCGTCTTGATTTCAATAAAATCTTGATCATATTGTGGAGACCAATTAAAGTTTTTGACATTCCTCAACACTTGGAAAAATAAGGCACATTTATCTGACGATCTCGCAATAAACCTGTTCAAAGAAGCCAACCGTCTGGTCAGCCTTTGAACTTCTTTGGTACTCCGAGGAGGGTCCATAGCTAGTAAGGCATTACGTTGATATGGATTAGGTTGAATTTCTTTCGCACTTATTATATAACCTAAGAACTTTCCAGTCCGGATCCCAAATACACACTTTTTAGGGTTTAGTTTCAAATTCATAGCCTCTAAGTTAGAAAATATTTCTTGAAGGTCAGATTTATATGCATTTTCCTCCAAGATTTTAACCATCATGTAATCTATATAAACTTCCATGTTTCTGCCAATTTGATTAGCAAATGATTTATTCACTAATCTTTGGTAAATGGCCCTCACATTTTTTAATCCAAACGACATCACCTTATAACAATGGAGACCTCTATTTGTGATGAAAGTAGTATGGTCTTGATCCTTCAAATCTACTTGTATCTGGTTGTACCCTGAAAACGCATCTATGAATAACAATAACTTATTTCCAAAAGTCGAACCCACCAACTGATCTATCCGAGGAATGGGATAAAGATATTTGGGGCATACCCTATTAAAATCAGTAAAATCAATGCACATGTGCTATTTGCCATTCCTTTTCTTGCCTAGAACAAGTTTGGCAGTCCACAAAGGGTAGTGAGATTATTTAATGTGACCCATCTTGGTCAAACGATCAACTTCCTGAACAGTCACATATGCTTTTTCTTTAAAAAAAGACCTTCTCCTTTGTACAACTGGCGCAACATCAGTTCGTATGGACAACTTATGAGATATAATATTAGCTGGTACCCCAGTCACATCACTATTTCACCACGCAAAGACATGTTGATTATTCATAAAAAAGGACAACAGTCGGTGTTTCAAATCTTGTGCCAACTTGGTACCAATTTTAACATTCTTGCCCTCAGCGAGGGAGTGGGTTTTAACCTCCTCAATAGGTATTATGACACTGGGAGCCTCTTTAGGATCATAAATTTCATTCTCATCAGCAGAAGGCTCCAATAGCTTTTAATCTCTGTTAACCTTGTCTGTCTTTAAAGATTTGGAGGCAATGGGTGCTGCATAACATTCCCTGACTACTTTCTAGCTGCTCCGGACAATACATACTTGTCCCTGGACAACATATTTCAAACATTGGTGGACCTTAGAGGCCACAACATGCATTATGGAGAGCCAAGACCTCTCAAATATTTCATTGTAAGATTTTGGGCAATCTACCATAACAAACAGTACTCTTACCTTTTTCCTAAAGGTCCTTTGCCCAGCAACACCTCCTCTTCAAACTCCCCAATCACATTTGTAGAACTTCCTGTGAAGCCTATGATAGTTCTGTTAGATTTTTTTATAACCGAAGCGTTTCTCATCTGCTTGTAGGAGCTTAAAAATAGGATGTTTGTCGAACTGCCTATGTCAATCAGAATTCAGCGTATATCATATCCTCCTATTGATGCCCCTATTACCACAACATCTTCATGATGCCTTATAATGTCTCTCAGGTCATCCTCAACAAAAAATATAAAGGGAGATGGGGTTTGATACAGGTAGGTGAACATCCCTTCATCAAACTGGGTGGCCAAACTGTGAACATGACTTTTCCTTGATGGACTGGAAGGTGCAGTCATTGTATCCCCTCCGAAAATGGTCATTGATTTAAAAAAGTTAATCACACTGGAGACAATTCTGGTCTTGTCTGTTATTACCCCTACCCGATTTCGACTCGGATTTGGATCAAGATACTCAGATTTTATATCGAACCTTTCAGTAGTTACCATTGCACCTTCATGTGTGGACGTTCCAGGATCGTTTGAAGGACTAGTTCGGGGAGTATTAGCATTGGCTTGTGCACAATATATGGTATGCTTCCCCCTTGTTTTTTTACATAGGCTCCCAACTTACCCATTTCAATGAGGTTCTGGACCTCCTGCTTCAAGGCTATACAATCATGTGTATCATGGCATATGTCATTGTGGTATTTGCAAAAGCAGGTGCTCCAATTTTCTCTTGAGGATTGCAATGCTGTTGGCTTTCTAAAATGTACTTCATTTTTAGTTTTGTTATAGATTGTAGCTATGCTTTCCCCTAATTCAGCAAACCAATCAGGTTGAACCCAGGGTCCTCTCTTGTTCCTAACCTGTTGGCTCTAAGTCTGGTTAGAGTGATTTTGCCTTGAACGGTTAGATCCCTGTCCAGTCTCTTTTGAACTGTAACCCGACTGATTAGCAGCTTAACGAGCTATTGTTGTAGTAGTCGACCTAACCTGACGGTGTACTCTGTTTTTCTTAGTTTCCTCAACGTTGATTTGTTTCCCCACATGATTAAACAAACCACCCAGGTCATAGCCTTCTTCCGAGTCACTGAATCAACTAAATTACCTGGATTCAAACCTTGTCTAAGGGAAGAAATTGCAACTTATTCAAAGCAATCTGCTAGCCCATTCTTTGTATTCACAAACCGGTTGATGTACTCCTTTAGAGACTCATTTGGCTCCTAAGCTCAATGAATAATGGTGTCCCTATTTCCCTTAAGTTCCTTGCTTCCAACGAATTTCCTCCGGAAGGCTATGCATCCCTGAAGGAGACTATTGTACCATTTGAGGGCGCTTCCTGTGAAAGTTTGGGAGAAGGCCTTACACAATAGTTTGTCATCGTCGCCAAAATTCATCATGAAGTTCTTAAACAGCTCCAGATGGTTGTCCGAATCTCGGCTCCCATCATATATCTCTATCGTGGAGCTGTCAAACCTCTTAGGAAGATATCCGGAGAGTATTTTCGCAGACAAAAACAATATCTTCATTTGGAGTATCAAAAATACCCGGTTCAGACTGAAAAGCAAAGGGATCAATCAGCAACTGGTCCATATGCTGGTTGGCTGACCCCTTACCCTTGCCCTGGTGTTTCTTAAGCTTGCCATGCCTATCCTTTTTTCTTGAATGTTTTTTAGTCAGCCTCATTTTCTTTTTTGATCTTCCTTCATCACTGCTTGGAGACACTGATTCTTCAAGCTCTGCCTCGTTAGATGAGCTGCTGGAGGACTCAGATGTAGAATTCTTCACATGTTTAGATCGATGCGTTTTTTTGGAACTAAGGTGGGTCTTTAGAGACTGCTCATTCTCTCGAGGATTTTCGGTGTGGTGAAGTACCTGGTGTGGATTATTTTCATCTGAGGGTAATTAGGTCATGTGTTTTGTGGTGTTTTAAAGGTATTTAATGTTTAAGTAGTTTGTAGTGAGAGATTTGAGCTGCCTGGTTGTATTAAATATCCATTACCTTCATTTAATGAAAGTGGTTGGGTATTTATACCCTTAGTCATGGGTCATTCGGGCTTTCGGGTCGTACTTATGAAACCGGGTCGAATTGAAGAAACCCATTTAGTTTATTTAAGCAGCTTAGCAATTAGCTTAGTCATACAAGTGTTTTAACTTTTAATACTTTAGTCCAGTTCGGATGGTTCAGTGGGTTGTTTTTGTCCGAATTACCCCTGTCCGGTTTCTACAGTGAGAGGTGAGAATTTCTGGACTCATCATTAGCCCCTTTTTAGGTTATGTTCGAAGGCCTTTGGCAAGACCTAAAAAATCGCTCTTGAGCACTTGCGACATAGTCCGGACCGATTTCGAATTGAGTGAAAGACTTATTCGGACTGACAAAACTCCCTAGAAGCTCAAAGGTTTTACGAGGGATCGTGGGACATGTGTCCCCTTCTGATTCGCCTCACCGGCTGTTTTTCTCCTTGAACAGCGCTCCCACTCACTCCAAAGATTAACCTCTTCAATTAATACTTTTGACGTCAGCGCCGTCTCTAATCATTACTTTCATCTTTTTGTATTCTCATAGGTTTCAGGGTATCTTTTGTTTCTTTAGTATAAATCAACTGATTTTTCACTGTTTTACCATCTTCATCACTTTTTCACTCTTGTTCTTCAAATCTTTTATCTCTTTTTTCCAAAACCCCTTTTTGGTGTAAGTTTATGTTTACAGCAAGAAACGCACTTGTAAAAGGTGGGTGGCTTAATATTTCGGAGTGAAATAAAGCACAAAGAGTCGAACGAGAAAGGCGCATTGCTGCAGGCCTTCCAATTTCTCCTATTATAAATCTGAAACACCAAGCTCAGAGCCCGATCGAGTTTCGTCTTCTGCCAGAAGCTCTAAACCTAGAAGGTTATTCCAGCCTAGTTTTTCACCAGTCGTCTCAGGCTCATCGGTCCAGGAGTCACCGCCTATTGTCGAACGAGAGAAAGCAGTTACAAGTACCTAGAGACCCTCCCCATTCATAGCCATGGGATCAGATGCTGACATTTCCCCAGAAAAACTATCACATCGACGAAAAGGTCGCTTGGTTAAAGGTCAGTCGGTTGTTCCACAGGCTAAATCTCCAAAATCAGTGCCCTCTAAGTTTGGGGCTAAAGATAAGATTACAGGGTCAGAAGCACCCATCAAGGTTCCTAAGAACAAATCAACTGGTCCAGAGGCCACCAGTTTAAGCCTTTGAAATGAACCCTCCGGATCTGAGCCCCAGCCAGACTCCAAACCACAAAAGGAAAGTGCTGCTCAGCCATCCGGACAACTTAATGAGCCAACCACCAGCACTCCTCTCCCATAGACAACTGACAACCCTTCCATTGTAATGGAAGACGTGATGGAGGACTGTATTGAAGAAGCCCCTTCTGAGACCGATGTCTCCGGGCAGACTGGTGAGACTGCCATTGTCAAGAAAAACAAGGGTAAAGAGAAGATATGTTTAAACCATCTGGACCTGCTGGAGTGCCTTGAAGGAAAAGTGGGACCTTGCTTCCACAAAGTGAGTGTACAGTATTTGCTAGCCATGCAGAACATCAATTATGCTTTCATTCACATAACTGAACTAGGCCGGATACAGACGAAGTGGGGGATCCCAGAGTCTGTTAAAGTGAGGATTCTGGTCGATCCGGAGACGCCAATGGATTGCAAGCTCAGTGAGATAGTTTTCTACACTGAGTTATTCAACTGGGGGATTAGGTTTCCCTTGGACCCAGAGATCGTCAGATATTTCCATCTAATAAAGCTCTGCCCAAGCCAACTGAGCCCCAATGCTTGGTTCACACTCATGGCCTGCATCATGGCCTACAGGCTCTCCGGAATTCCGCTTCCGATGGAGCAATTTGCTGCTGTGGCCAGCCTTTGCAAGAACCACATCATCCCTTCTACCATTTTAACATGGGCGACAATTACAAAGTGGTGGATGACCTGCTGGAATCGGAGAAGAATTAGAAGACCCAATTTTTTTCATCAGTGGTGCTTGGGAGAATGAGAGGAAGATTAAAGCTGGTGTCAACCCAAGCATGCTTACCAACAGATGGAAAAGCACAGGTTCGTATTTCATCATATCTTTTCTTTCCTTAGAAAATTTGTTTACTTAAACATTCTTCTTCTTCTTTTGGTAGTGTTGCCGAAGGAGTTTAATGACTACTTAGAGGAGGGGCAGACTACTTGTGCCAAGCTGAATGCTTGGACTGCTGAGAAATGGGGAAATTACTTCCACAACTGTTTTACTGGTGACAATATGGTGAGATCCCATCTCTAGAACACAACCGGCCGGAGAGACTTGTCTTGGGAGGAATTAACCACTCCCCCAGCTCCGGAGGTCATTCTTTAGAAGACAGATGCAAAGGATGGAAATCTAGCCTTGCCGGGCAGGGCTAAAGCCCCAAGCAAAATAAAGGGCAAGAAAGACAAGGCTAAGCCAGACGTAGCTGGGGTCAACCCAGGTGGTGTTGAGGAGACTGTCCCAACAAATCAAGAGGTTCAGGACCAAGGAAGGATTGATGTTGCTCTGCTTCAAGTGGTAGAAAATGAGAGCACCAGAGAGGCAGTTGGACCTCCAAAACCCCCAAAAGCTCCCAAGAAAGACCGAAAACGGGGAGAAGAATGTGGAGATAGGGAGGCCAAGAAGAAGAAAACCTCCAAGGGAAATGAACTTGCTCTCCGGCATCTGGAGTCTCTTCCTCCGGTCGACCTAACAGACCCAACTCAAGCAAAGGAAATTCCAAATGACTTTCATACTGGAGAGGGCGCTGGTGGGGACATCAACATTGATGGTGTAGACATTAGTGGCCTTCAAGGGATTGGCCTTTAATTCGAAGACTTGGAGAATGACGACTTTGCTGGCCCTTACCTCCCCCCAAGCTCTTCGAATATTGTCACCTTCAATGGTAAATATTTTTCTGTTTCAGGGGAGAAGGACATGGTGACCCACTCCTTGTTGAGCAATATTCAACCGGTGCTCAACTTGGAGAAGCAAGTTCGAAATCACTCAGCAATCATCAACACACTCAACTCTGATAAATAGAATTTGTCTAACAATCTCCTTACTGCCAACCAGAGTATTGAGGCATTAAATAGGGATAAGAGGAGTTGAAGAGGGGGAAAGAGGATTTGGCCACCAAGCTGGCCACTTCGGAGAGGGTTATCAAAGAACTTCAATCCAAGTACTCTGACCTGGAGAAGCATATTTCTACTTCAAAAGAGGAGGTGAATGCCAAAGACAATATCATTCAGACCCTAACTAGTGACAAAATCTCGCTCGAAGATGCTGTGTCTAAGGCTAAGCAAGAGAAAGATGACTTGTTAAAGGAGCAGGAGAATACCATCCAAACTAGGATCGAAGCATACACCAACAAAGTGATAGACTCTGAAGAGGAAAGGTATGTTGAAGTTAAGTCAGACATGGTCTTGCTCTTTCATGAGAAATTTCCGAAGAGGACACTAGGAGATTTATGGAGATTCATGGAATACGAAGACCTTCCTCACCATACCATGGCCGATGGCGAAAAGCACAGTTATTCCAGTGGTTGGGATAACACTACTGATGAAGACGAAAAGACCGGAGAGAGTCTAGACGAGGAGATCAAGGATCCCAAGAAGAAACCAAGTGAGGCTAGGCCATCTAAGAAAGCTCAGCCTTAAAGTTTTAACTATGTTATTATCTATCTTTAATTTTTGTGTTAGATTAAAGTCCTTGGATGGGCAAGGAAATTTTGTAATCGTGTCCGACACTTGTTCGGACAAAACCTTCTTTTTTTTAATTTTTTTTTCTAAGTCCTTGGATGGCCAATGCATCTTATATATTTTAATATCATTCTCCGGTTTCTGCCGGACAATTTTATCTTACATAATTCTTACTTTGTTTTGTAGCTTCCCAATTTTGCTGGCTTGTATTTAAATGGCCTTTAGTTATTTTACAAGTATTTTAAAGTGAGAGTGTTTAAATTCTTCGATGACAAATGTTTAAATGGTCATCACTCCACTGAATCAATTCGATCTGTCAGTCAAACCACTCCGATTTTTTCAAGAAGGCATCAAATTTAATTAAAAAACCCGGACACCTCATTAAAACCTCCCCGCGCCACCAGGGTAGGAAAGAGTATGCCCCTTAATATTTACATGGACTTTAAACAAGTAAATATTTACATAGTTTTTATTCTAGATACAACCGGAGGTGTTCAATGTTCCAGGGGTGATTCAAAATCCTTCCATCTTTATCTTGAAGCCTGTATGTCCCAGGCTTAAGCTTTTCACTGACCACATAGGGTCCTTCCCAAGTTGGAGCTGGCTTGCCGAACTGCTTTTCCTTAGTATGCAAGAAGACTTATCTCAGTACTTTATCCCATGGTTGAAAGTCCCTCCTGATTCTGGAAGAAAACCTGCTTCTCATCAAACCCTGATAGTGTGTGGCCCTGAGGTGTGCCTTAACCCTTCTTTCTTCTATTAAGTCAAGTTGGCTTCTGATTGCCACTTCGTTTGCTTGTTCGGAAAAATTGTTGACTTGAAATGAAGGGAGAGTGACCTCTATGGGACCTATTTCATCCATACCATATACCAAGTAAAATGGGGACTCTTGTGTTGCAGCCTCGGGAGTAGTCCGGTAGGCCCATAGTACTGCTTGTAAATAGCTTGGCCATTTTCCAGCAGCCCCTTCGAGATTCTTTGTAAGACCGGACATGATGGTTCTGTTAGCTATTTCAACTTGACCATTTGCCTGTGGGTGGAAAGGAGAAGAGAAGCAGTGTTGAATGCCCCTAGAGGCACATAAATTCTACAAATCCTTGTTATCGAATTGTGGCCCATTGTCTGTAGTTATCTTTTGGGGAACTCCAAACCTACAGCAGATATTAGACAAGATGAATTTTATAACAGCTTTCGAAGTTGTTCCTGCCAGTGGGGCTACTTCTACCCACTTTGAGAAGTGATCAATAGCAACAATTATAGTTCTGCACCCTCCGGATGCCATGGGTAGAGGTCCCACCAATTCCAGCCCCCAACGAGAAAAATGTATTGGCTCAGAAATTGACTCTAAAAGAACAGCTGGGATATGAATTTCATTACTGTATCTTTGGTATGGATCACATTTATTCACCAACTCCTTGGTGTCTTGCATTATGGAAGGCCATTAGTATCCAGCTAACAATACTATTCTAGTTGGAGCCCTAAACCCACAGTATGATGATCTCTCGTCGTCGTGTAATTCAGAGAGCATTATTTGGGACTCTTTGAACCCCAAACATCGTTGGAGAGGTCTACTAAAAGATTTTTTTGTAAAGAATATCTCTTAGGATGACAAATCCACAAGCCTTATACTTAATTTTCTTTGCCACTGTTTTCTCCGGAGGCAAGATGCCATCTGAAAGGTATTAGAAAAGAGGAAATCTCCAATCTTGAGGTTGTTCTACTTGTATATTTAAACTTTCTTCTTTCTTATTCTGATTGATTTGAATGGATGGGCACTCTTGCACATGAATCCAGGGGTAGGACTCTGAATAGGCTATGGTTGCCAAGAAGTCTGCTAATGTATTTTCTGTTCCGAGTATGTGCTCATAGGTGATGTTTTTGAAATTAAGTGCCACTTCTTTAAGAACAAATAAGTATTTAACCACCTGTTCCTTTTTGGACTCAGATTGACCTCGTGCATGAAGGATAAGAAGCTGAGAATCGCTCATTAACCTAACCCTTTTGGTTGCACAAATAAGGGCCAATTTCAAGCCAGCTATAGCAGCTTCATATTCAGACTCATTATTGGAAGCCCTGAAAGTAAAACATATAGCCTGGTACATTTTGTCGCCGTACGGAGAGGTCAAACATATCCCAGCACCACAACCCATGGTACTTGATCCACCATCAGTTCGAACAACCCATACTTTTTTAGTTTTTTCACCTGTTATTTGTTTAGTATCTCTATCCGAATGAAATTCAACTAGGAAATCAGCAATAGTCTGGGCCTTGACTGCTATTTGAGAGGCAAAATCAATATCATAGTCTCCCAGCTCTACTGACCATTTGGTCATTCTAATTGAAATATCTGCCTTTTGAAGAACATTTTTCAGGGGAAAATATGTCCGGACAACAATAGAATGAGACTGAAAGTAGGGCCTCATTTTCCTAGTAGGAATCACTAGGGCCAGTGCTAATTTTTCAAGTTTTAAATACTTTTTTTCTGCATCTATCAAGCTCTTGCTGATATAGTACACCGGACGAGGATAATTCTCCACCTCCCTTACTAACACTGCACTTATGGCACAATCAGAAACTGCTAAGTATATGTAGAGAGTCTCTCCATCAATAGGTTTAAACAAAGTTTTAAGGGAAGAGAAGTGCTTCTTAATTTCATCGAAAGCCTGGTCGCACAGTGGAGACCAATTAAATTGTTTTGCTCCTTTCAAATTTTGAAAAAATGGGGCACACCTATCCGAAGACCTTGAAATAAAACGGTTTAGAGCAGCTAACCTCCCAGTCAATCTTTGTACTTCTTTAATATTCCGAGGAGGCTCCATTTGCAATAATGCACTAAGTTGGTCTCGATCAGGCTGTATCCATTTCTCACTTATCACATACCCCAAGAATTTTCCGGATTGTACTCCGAAAACACACTTCTCTGGATTCAACTTTAAATATACTTTTACCAAGCTGGTAAAGGTTTCTTGAAGATCTGCTAAGAGTAGCTCTTCTTCCACACTCTTTACCATTATATGATGGTATAACTAGCAAAAGCCTTGTTTACTAATCTTTGATAAGTTGCTCCAGCATTCTTTAACCCAAATGGCATCACCTTGTAACAATGGAGGCCTCTATCAGGAACAAATATAGTATGCTCTTGATCCTTTTGTTCTACTTGAATCTGATTATACCCGGAGAAGGCATCCATAAAGGACAATAGCTTGTTCCCATATGTAAAGTCTACCAATTGATCAATTTGGGGGACCGGATATAGGTCTTTCGGGCAAGCTCTGTTGAGATCCGTAAAATCGATACACATACGCCACTTTCCATTTTTCTTTTTTACTAACACCGGATTGGCTGTCCATAAAGGGTACTAAGATTCCTTTATGTTCCCCATCTTAGTAAGCTGGTCAACCTCTTGAACTATAACATCAGCTTTCTCTTTAGAAAAAGCTCTCATTTTTTGCACAACAGGTGTTATATCCCTTCGGATCGATAGTTGGTGTGATATAATATCTGTTGGCACTCCGGTCACATCAGTATTGCACCAAGCAAAAACATGCTGATGGTTTTTCAAAAAAGCTAACACTTTACTCTTTAATTCCGATGTTATCTTGGACCCAATCTTGACACTTCTTCCTTCAGCCAGAGAGTGAGTTTCAACTTCTTCAATTGGTATTAAAACACTAGGGGTCTCTCTGGGGTCATCAATTTCACCCTCTCCCCCATAGGGCCCCTCAAACTGCTAATCCTCACGGCTCCGAACTGCCCCCAAAGTTCGAGGGGCCAGTGCTGATGCATAACACTCTCTTGCTATCTTTTGACTGCTTCGGACAACTCCCATTTGTCCTTGTACATCGTATTTCAAACATTAGTGGACTGTTGAGGCTACAACATGCATCCTGGAGAGCCAAGATCTCCCCAAAATGGCATTGTAACATGTGGGACAATCTACCACAATAAAAAGTATTCTGACCATCTTTTTAAAAGGGCCCTTACCCAACAAAACCTCCTCCTCAAATTCCCCAATCACATCTGCTGAGCTTCCAATGAAACCCACAATAGACCTGTTCGAATGTTGTATTACTGCTGGATTCTTTATTTGTTTATAGGAAGTCAAGAAAATGATATTGGCTGAACTACCGGTGTCCACCAAAATTCGTCTAATGTCATGGCCCCCAATGGATGCCCCTATCACAACAACATCTTCATGGGGACCAGCTATGTCTCTCAAGTCATCCTCATAAAAAACAATGAATGGAAAATGAATTTGTGATTGATAGGAAGTCATGCCTTCTTCGAGTTGGGTAGCTAAAGTATGAACATGCCTCTTTCTCGAAGAAGCAGTTGGTGCAGTCATGGTGTCTCCCCCAAAATTGTAAGTGATTCAAAAAAGCTAATGAGTCCAGACATCGTTTTGTAGTGTTCTGTGATAACTCCCACCTTATTCTGGGTTGGATCAAGATCCAGATATTCTGACTCTATATCAAACCATTCAATTATCACCATAGTCCCATCCAGAGCCGATGTCCCTGCATTGTTTGGGCCAGTCTGATGAGCATTATCAGGCCTATTTCCACTCCTTCTTTTAACATAAGCCCCCAACTTCCCTCTCTCAATCAAATTCTGCATTTCTTATTTCAACGCGATGCAATCTTCAGTGTTATGTCCTGTATCATGGTGATACTGACAGAAACAATTATTGCGACTTTCTCTAGGAGATTGTAATACAGTCGGCTTTCTGAAATGTACTTCCTCTCTTATTTCTAGATAGCTGGCTCTCAGCTGGTGTTGCTGGGTGGGATTGAGCTTTGGCCCTATTTCGACCCTGTCCGGCTTCCTTGGCCTTGTACCCGGACTGATTTTGGTTTTAATTTGGTGCAGCTGGGGAAGATCTCACTTGCCGGTGCATTATGGTTTTCTTTATTTCATCCACATTAATCTGTTTGCTGACTTGATTCAGAAAGCCACCCCACGTCATGGCCTTCTTCCTGGTTACCGAATCAGCCAAATTTCCAGGGTTCAAACCCTGTCTTAGAGAAGCTATTGCTACTTGTTCAAAGCAATCAGCTAATCCATTTTTGGTATTCACAAAACGACATATATATATATATTCTTTCAAAGATTCATTTGGTTCCTGGGCACAATGGATAATTGTGTCTCCATTGCCCTTTACCTCCTTACTTCCAACGAACTGTCTTCGGAAGGTCACCCAAAAAGTATCAAAATTTCTGATGCAACCCTGTGGCAGACTATTGTACCACTTCAGAGCACTCCCCGTAAAAGACTGGGAGAACGCTCGACAAAGTAACTTATCATCATTGTCAAAATTCATCATAATTTTTTTGAATTGCTCCAGGTGGTTATCCGGATCTTTACTGCCATCATATTTTCCATCTTTGTGCTGTCAAACCTATTAGGAAGGTTTCAGGATAGTATCTTGGAGGACAATGGAGATTGTCTCCAATTCCGGTCACGACTAAACACACTATCTTCATTGAGAGTTGCAAAGATTCCTGGTTCATCATGAAAAGCGAAAGGATCCATTAACAGCCGATCTACATGTCTCCGGCTATGGCTATGAGACCACCCTTTACCCAGGTGCCTCTTCAACCTTCCATGCATGTCCCTCTTTCTTGAATATTTTTTGACCAACTTTTGTTTCTTCTTAGAACGACCTTCATGACTACTGGATGATAAGGATTCTTCAACTCCATCTTCGTTCGAGAAGCTACTTGAAGACTCCGAGTCTGAATCTGAGCTCTCCACTGGTTTAGACCGGTGAGAATTATTTGAGCTAGCATGAGTCTTTTTAGTACTCACATGGGTCTTTGGTGGCTCATGCTCTCTTGGATTGTTAGTGTGGTGAACTGCTGACACCTTTGATTTTTCTTTCAAGCCCTACTCTTCTCTTTTAGCAGCCCTCAAGGCTTCTATCTCAACTTTTAACCTGTCTCACTCCTCGATTATATATTCATCGTTTTCCCCCACCACTTCTGCCAAAACTGGTGGAACTTCATGGTCGTCCGGATTCATCCGAACTGGTTTTTCTTGATGGTTTCGAATGCTAGATTCAAGCACCTTCTCCTCCCACTGTGGTCGCCAATTTGGTGTGGATTATTTTCAACTGAAGGTAATTTGGTCAGGTGCTTTGAAGGTATTTAATGTTTAAGTAGTTTGTAGTGAGAGATTTGAGTTGCCTGGTTATATTAAATGTCCATTACCTTCATTTAATGAAAGTGGTTGGGTATTTATACCCTTAATTATGGGCCACTTGGGCTTTCGGGTCGTACTTATGAAACCAGGTCGAATTGAAAAAACCCATTTAGTTTATTTAAGCAGTTTAGCTCTTAGCTTAGTCATAAAGGTGTTTAACTTTTAATACTTTAGTCCAGTTCGGATGGTTCAGTGGGTGTTTTTTATCCGAATTACCCCTGTCCGGTTTCTACAGTGAGAGGTGAGAAATTCTGGACTCATCAGTACCGACGCACCAGATTTTTGTTTAACCCATTTATCTGCTTGTTTTATTGCTCTCAGCGCCTCTATATTATCTCTCAACTGATCACGCTCCTCGATAGTATATTCATTGTTTGTCTTTACACCTTCCACCTCAAGAGGTGGAATATTCTACTCATTTGGATCCATCCGAACTACTTTGTTTTGCTGGTTTTGAATTTTGAAATTCAGGCACCGTTGTGCTCCCACTGTGGTCGCCAATTAGTGCGATTTATTTATGTTTGAGGGTAATTTAGTAAAGTGTTTTGGGAATTTAATATTTAAGGTAGAGTGTAGTGAGATAATTAAGCTGTGTGCTTGTATTAAATTCTGATCAGCCTCATTAATGAAAGTGGTTGGGGTATTTATACTTAATTAATGACCTATGGGCCTTTCAGGTCAGATTGTGGAGTCGGGTCAAGTTTAAGGACCCATTAGCTCAAGATGTGAGGTAACCATCACCTAGCTTAGTCACATTCCACTATATTAGTCTTGTTCGGTTTCACATGGTAGTGGCTTGGTACGAACTGCCCTCCGAATAAAAGCAAGTTACAGTGTCTAAAATATATGACCTCATCTAGATAACATTAAAGTTGTTCTTGAGATAAAATCTATTCCATAAGGACTTCATCACGTAAATCTATTAATCCCGATTTCATATCCCTAATGTTATAGGATCTTCAGGTACCTCTTATAACACTTCATCTCTGAAGCTTAGAATTAGGCATTATGAGCTTTAGACAGTACCATAACAATAACCTGTGTAAATTTATCGTTGATAGCAGCAACCAATATCTTTTGTACTATATAAGCGTTAACCTTAATCTTCCAAAGGTTAAAGTCATTTGATCTGTCAATTTTTTCTAGGCTAAGGTTCATGGAACTCATCTTTGTGGCTTTAATTTCTATGAGAGATTTGTTCTCTAGTCTTCAGATCGACGATCGATATACTCATTTTACTATTGCTCAATGCTCACCGCACCACTTGTTGAAAAATTCGATATTCGTAAGGAAACAATCAAGGTACGTTACCGGTCCTCTTAAGAAAAAACAATTACCCTATTTAGGATTAGTTACAAGATAAAAGAAGGTATTAAAAATAAAACCAAACACATAAGGTAGATTTAACATGGTACGTATTTTGAAGAAATTCAACATCCACGGGAAACATACACTTTCTTTTATTAAAAAAATAAATTATGTAAAGACTCTAAAATACAAATATCTCAATCACTCTTTTGTTACAAATATAATGTGATTTGCAGACTCCCTTCAGTGTTCATCACTCACTTCACTTTTTTCTCAAAAGATCTAAAGCTTTTTCTTTCACTTAAAAATTTGGTCACTCACGTCAATATCATCACATTACAAATCCTAACTGTGTGGATCTTGTTTTGTTTATAGGTTTAGGAAAAATATTATATCTTCAACAAACGCTTCATACTGAATCTCATTAATCATCGACTATAATAAACTCATAATCCTTTAATATAAGTAACCTTATAAATTGGAAATACAAATTAATTGGAAGCTTAATTAATAAAGAACACCCGGTTAATATGAATTCTAATTAACTAGAAATACAATTAATATAGAAAGACCAAAATATGATACTCAATTAAATAGGAAAACCAACAAGTAAAAAAAGAACAAATCACTTAAGAACTTAAGCCCAACACCGTTTGAAACATCGGCCCAGGAAACACTCGACAGCCTCAGCAACTTTGGCTCAGAGTTATCATCACCATGCAATCAGATATGAGCATCAGCTAGGGTCACAAGTATATTTCATCAACTCAGTCTCTACTCCATTAGCCAGATCTTCGGCTCAACAGAAAACAACCTGGATGTAGTCGACCAAACTCACCTTTAGGTTCCAACAAATGTCTTTACACCCAAGTCTTGGACATAACTCTGTTTGAGAGAATTCAACAGTTCTTACATGTACATGCCATTGGATGATCAATCTATGGCCCATGCAGTCCTTCATAAGTAAATATATTTATGGTATACTTCTAGAATACAACTTACAATTCTTCACCTAGGCTTATAGTAACTCTAGCATCCTTTGCACCTAATGTTATACTCTTTAGAGATCAGCTCACCCGCATCCCAGACTTTCACAACTCTCATGCAATTTGTGATCTTTCAAATGGATAATAAATTGTTCAAAGCATCCAAAGGACTTTTATTGCTACCAATCTTAACCACCTTTACTTGGTGTGTCTTCACCATGTCTCAGATGAAGTGCAACATAATATTTACATGTTTAGTTCGCTCATAAATTTTTTGATTCTTCATTTAATGAAGAGCATTAGTGTTATGATAGAATATAACCACATATTCCTCTACACCAGTGAGCTCACTCAACAATACCTTCAGCTAAATAGCTTCATCATGGCTACCATAACAACCATATACTCGAATTCTATAGATGAGAGCATAACAACCTTTTATATACAAGACTTCCAGCTTACCACTCCTCCAGACACAATAAACATATAACCTAAAATAAACTTCCTTATGTAAAGGAAACCTGTATAATCAGAGTCCATATACCCTCTCTACACTTTATCAGTCGTATCCATTTGATTATAGCAGAACCCTATAATAACACGACGATCCCGAATTTGACATGTATCTTATGAGTCACTTGAGTGCATAATAACACGACGATCCCGAATTTGTCATGAATCTACTCAAAATACTTATAACATAAGAAATCTCAAGTCTCATGCAAATCATAACATACAGAATGCTACCAATAATATTGGCATAAGATATCTCCAACATATACTTTTTCAAGCAGCTTTAGTTGGTTTTTTGAGTGACACTGAGTTTGGATTAGGAAGCAATGAAAGTTCCAACCACTTTAGTTTCAGACATAGAAAACTTCCTTAGGATGTTTCGTATATATTATTGTTGTGATATAAATAAATACCCCTTCGACATGTTTCTCTTAATCTCAATACTAAGTATCCTTCAGACCTCTCCCATATTCTTCATCTCAAGATTTTATTATACTTGAGTCTTTACCATTTCAATCTAATAGACACAACTTTCATATGAGCTACAAAGATACTTGATGGATCTCATAAAAGAATTAAATCTTCTATTCCATTGTCTTGACGACTATTTCAGCCCACAAAGAGGTCTCTTAAAAAACACACATAACTTTTTTTCCCTTCTTCAAACCATTTTAGCTGACAGATATAAATGGTATCTTCAAATCACAATGAAATAAGGACCTACTAACATCCATTTGATCTAGCTCAAGATTAAATCTAGCAACAATTGATATCAAAACTCTAATGGAGGTTTGTTTCACACCCGGTGAAAATATCTCATTGAAATCGATCTACTCATTTGAGTAAAACCCTTAGACAAGAGAATAAACTTGTATATGGGTAACTAAACACCTTAAATATACGAATTCATCTTAAATATTCATTTACTCCAAACCAGCTTCTGACCCATCAGCTGCTTTATAAGAATTTAGGTGTTCATATTCTTGAGAGATTTCATTTCTTCTTTCATGACCGTAAAATACTTCTATTTATCACTAATATTTATAGCATAATGATATGTCTCTGGTTCAATAATATCTCCCTGCATCAAATAAATAAAGCATAACCTATTATATCAGTATAGATATACCTTTGTAGTTGTTTGCTTGGTCTCAGTGCTTTATTCCTCGCAAATTGATAACTTTCAAGAGTATATTACTCTCACATTTTATTATTCGATGGCCCTAGAACACCATAACCTCAACCAACTTCAGACTCATGCAATGGTTTAACTTTCTCTATAAGAGGCGACCCTAAACCATGTCTTAAATCATATTCGGCATAAGTGTATCCAACTTCACTTTGTAGATTAACTTCATCATCAACCTCACACATTTTCTCAATAATATAAGGTTGAGTCTGATGAGTCCGAATTCGAAGAGCTCCCCGGAAGGGTAGTCCAAAGTAAATCACCCCGTAAAACCGGACAGACTCCATGACTTCAATTCGAACAGCACTGGTTGAACCGGACAGATGATTTTGAACACTGCAAATATAAGGCAGTTCGAACTATGACTAAAGTACTAAAATACCTAAACACTATCTGACTAAGCTGTCTATTCACTTACTTAAAACTTGTGGGTCTTTAAACATGACCCGGGTCCATTAAACTTGACCCGAAAGCCCATAAGGGCCCAAATCTTACACTATAAATGCCCAACCACCAGCATTAACTAGGGGTAAGAAAAATTAACTGCTGCCAGGCTGCTTAATCCTCTCTCCACCCTTGAAACACTTTGAAACACCTTGAAATATATCAAAACACCCTTAAACACCACCACACCACCGTGAAACACCCTTACGCCGCCTTAAAACTCCACTTAAAATTACCAGCCTACCCTCAGGCTACTTTTATCCACACCAAATTGGCGACCACAGTGGGAGGCGACGGTGCCTGAATCAAACATTCAAAACCAAGTAAAAGAATTCTGTCCGAATGAATCCGGATAATCCAGAGCTTCCACCAGCTTTGCTCGAAGTGGTGGAAGAGAACGATGAATATACTGTCCAAGAGCGTGACAGGTTGAGGGTTGAAATAGAAGCTCTGAGGGCTGAGAAGGCCAAGATGGGCATGAAGGAAAAGTCCAAAGCATCAGTTGCTCATCGATCTGATAACCCTCGAGAACATGAGGCTTCGAAGACTCATGTGAGCACTAAAAAGACACATGCTAGTTCTAAAAAGTCTCACCGGTCCAAGCCTGTGGAGAGTTCTGACTCAAGTTCAGAATCTTCGGACAGCTCTTCGGACAGTGAGGGGAATGAAAAGTCCTTGTCCTCCAGCAGTGACGAAGGGCGAACCAGGAAAAAACAAAAGCAAGTTAAAAAGTATTCCAGAAAAAGAGACCACCATGGAAGAATAAAAAGACACATTGGGAAAGGATCATCTCACAGCCGGAGACATATAGACCGGATGCTGGTGGATCCATTTGCCTTCCATGATGAACCAGGTATCTTTGCAACGCCTAATGAGGATACCGTGTTCAGTCGTGGAAGGAATTGGAGGCAGTCTCCACTGTCTTCTAAAATCCTATCCGGAAACCTCCCCAAGAGGTTCGATAGCACCAAGATGGAGAAGTACGATGGCAGTACTTATCCAGACAATCATCTGGAGCAATTCAAGAACTTCATGATGAACTTTGATGATGATGATAAACTACTCTGCAGGGCATTCTCCCAATCCTTTACGAGGAGTGCTCTGAAGTGGTACAACAGCCTTCCTCAGGGTTGTATCAGAGACTTTGATACCTTTTGGGTGGCCTTTCGAAGGCAATTTGTGGGGAGTAAGGAGCTCAAGGGTAATGGAGATACCATAATCCATTGTGCCCAAGAGCCAAATGAATCATTGAAAGAATACATAAGTCGTTTTGTGAACACAAAGAATGGGCTGACTGATTGCTTTGAACAAGTGGCAATAGCATCCCTGAGACAAGGTTTGAACCCGGGCAACCTGGCCGATTCAGTAACAAGGAAGAAAGCCATGACCTGGGGTGGATTGCTGAATCAAGTCGGCAAGCAAATAAATGTTGATGAAACAAAAAAGACCAGGGTGCACAGGCAGGTGAGATCCACCCCGGTGACACCAACTCCCCATCAAAACCAGTCCGGAAACAAAGCTAGAGAAACCGGACAGGGGCATGGAAGAGGAAAAGCTCAGTCTCAACCAGCTGCTCCTGCACAAAGTCAGCAGTCTAGAAACAAAAGGGGGCCGTGGGTCCAAGCGGAGTGGTTTGCAGAGCTCAAAGAAAGTGTGGCAACCATTTTCGAGAAAACTAAAGATGAAGTACACTACCGGAGACCGGCAACCTTGCAGTCTCCCAGAGAACATCGAAACAGTTCTTTTTGTCAATATCACAATGATATTGGCCATACTACTGATGATTGTATAGCCTTGAAACAAGAGGTTCAGAACCTGATTGAAAGAGGGAAATTGGGTGCATACGTTAAAAGAAGAGGAGGCAACAGGCCTGACAACACTCACCGGGCTGGTCCGGTTAATGCTGCCCCAGAAGGGGCCATGGTAATTGTTGAAAGGTTTGATGTGGAATCAGAATACTTGGATCCTGATCCAACAAGGAACAGAGTGGGTGCAATAGAGGAACGTTCCAGGCCGGTCTCCGGGCTCATTAAATTCTTTGAGTCCTTGACAATTTTCGGAGGGGACACCGTAACGGCTCCTACCGCTTCATCAAGAAAAAGGCATGTTCATAATTTGGCAACCCAACTAGAAGGGGGCATGACCTCTTATCAATCGTCAAATTTATTCCCATTCATTGTCTTTGATGGGGATGATTTGAGAGACATTGCTGGCCCTCATGAAGATGCTGTTGTCATAGGAGCATCGATAGGGGGCAATGAGATAAGGCGAATCCTGGTAGATACTGGGAGCTCTGCCAATATCCTTTTCCTAGATACTTACAAGAAAATGAAAAATCCAGCTGTGATTCAAAAGTCAGACCGATCGATTGTAGGCTTCACGGGCAGTTCAGCTGATGTAATTGGTGAGTTCGAAGAAGAAGTATTGTTGGGCAGAGGCCCTTTCAAGAAAACGGTCAGAATACTTTTCATTGTGGTGGACTGTCCCACTTGTTACAATGCTATTCTAGGGAGATCTTGGCTCTCTAGGATGCATGCAGTGGCCTCAACAGTTCATCAGTGTCTAAAATATGCTGTTCAGGGGCAGGTTGGGGTTGTCCGGAGCAGTGTAAAAGTTGCAAGAGAATGCTATGCCACTGCCTTGGCTCCACGAACGCTGGGGGCAGTCCGTATGAATGACCAATAGCAGTTTGAGGGCCTTTCTGGGGGTGAGGGTGAAATTGATGACCCCAGGGAGACCCCCGGAGTGTTGATCCCGGTTGAGGAGGTTGAGACACACTGCTTAGAAGAAGGGAAATTTGTCAAGATAGGGTCCAAAATGCCACAAGTGTTGAAAGAAGAGATGTTAAAATTCTTAAAAGACCATCAGCATGTCTTTGCTTGGTGCAATGCTGATGTTACTGGAGTTCCATCAGAGGTGATTTCCCATCACCTATCTGTCCGGAGAGATGTGGCACCTGTGGTGCAAAAAAGGAGAGCTTTCTCAAAAGAAAAGGCTGATGTCATTGTACAAGAGGTTAACAGACTCACAAAGATGGGGCACATTAAAGAATCTCAGTACCCTTTGTGGACTGCCAATCCAGTCTTGGTAAAAAAGAAGAACGGTAAATGGCGAATGTGCATTGACTTCACAGATCCCAATCGAGCTTGCCCAAAAGACTTGTATCCGGTTCCCCGGATAGATCAGTTGGTAGATTCTACTTCTGGGAACAAGCTACTCTCCTTTATGGATGCTTTCTCCGGGTACAATCAGATCCAGGTGGATCCAAGAGATCAAGAGCATACCACTTTTGTTACTGATAGATGATTACACTGCTACAAGGTGATGCCTTTTGGTTTGAAAAATGCTGGGGCTACTTATCAAAGGTTAGTCAACAAAGCATTTGCTAATCAGATCGGAAGAAATATGGAGGTTTACATTGACGATATGATGGTGAAAAGTGTGGATGAGCAGCTACACTTGTCCGACCTCCAGGAAACTTTTGCAAACTTGGCCAAAGTAAATTTAAAGCTAAATCCTGAAAAATGTGTGTTCGGAGTGCAGTCCGGGAAATTCTTAGGGTACATTATAAGTGAGCATGAAATCCAGCCCGACCCGGACCAACTCAATGCTTTGTTTCAAATGGAGCCTCCTCGAAATGTTAAAGAAGTGCAGCGGTTAACGGGGAGGTTAGCAGCTTTGAACAGGTTTATCTCTAGGTCTTCGGACAGATGTGCTCCTTTCTTTCAAACTTTGAAAGGTGCAAAGGGGTTTGAGTGGACACCACAGTGTGACGAGGCATTCAATGAAATTAAGAAGCATCTGTCCTCTCCAAAGACTTTGTTCAAACCAATTGCTGGGGAGACTCTTTTTGTGTATCTGGCTGTCTCAAGTTGTGCTATCAGTGCTGTGTTAGTTAGAGAGGTTGATGGGTATCCTCACCCAGTATACTACATCAGCAAAAGCCTGATTGATGCTGAACGCCGTTACTTGAAACTCGAGAAACTAGCATTGGCCTTGGTGATAGCTGCAAGAAAGATGAGGCCTTATTTTCAGGCTCACCCTATTATTGTCCGGACATCCTTCCCTTTAAAGAATGTCCTTCAAAAAGCGGATATCTCGAGTAGAATGACAAAGTGGTCAGTAGAGTTGGGGGACTTCGACATAGACTTTGCTCCTCGAACAGCAGTAAAAGCTCAGGCTGTGGCTGATTTTCTGGTCGAATTCCATTCTGATAGGGACTCTAAACAACTTGCTGATTCAAAAGACAAGAAATTGTGGATTGTCCGAACAGACGGGGGATCCAGTGCTATAGGATCTGGGGCAGGAATATGTCTCACTTCCCCCTATGGGGACCACATGTTCCAAGCTATCTGCTTTGCTTTCAGGGCGTCCAATAACGAGTCCGAATACGAAGCAGCTATAGCTGGATTAAAATTGGCTTACATTTGTGGAGCAAAAAGGGTCAAGCTGTTAAGCGACTCCCAATTGCTTGTTCACCATGCCTTGGGCCTATCAGAAGCTAGAAAAGAACAGTTAATCAAGTATTTACTTCTCTTGAAAAATGAGGCAATGAAGTTTAAAGCTGTTGTCTATGAGCACATTCCCCGGGCAGAGAATGAACTGGCAGACTCATTGGCAACAATAGCATACACGGAGTCCTATCTATGGATCCATGTGCTTGAAAGTCCTTCTATTCAACTTAATGAAGGGGAGAAAGAGGAGGTCTTTGAAATACAAGTAAATCAGCCTCAGGATTGGAGGTCTCCTCTTATCCAATATCTGTCCGATGGCGTCGTACCCTTGGTTAAATCACAAGCCAGAACGTTAAAACACAAGGCTCATGGTTTCATCATGATTAGAGAGGTCTTGTACAAGAAATCCTACAGCAAACCTCTCCTACGCTGTTTAGGAGATCTTGAGTCACAAATGGTTCTCTCCGAATTACATGATGGTGAGGGATCAGCCCATTGTGGATTTAGAGCGTTAACAAGAAGAGTGCTTCTCTCCGGATATTATTGGCCTTCAATAATGAAAGATGCCAAGGAACTGGTAAGAAGGTGTGACCCATGCCAAAGGTACAGCAATGAAATTCATGTACCAGCCATTCCTATGGAATCAATTTCTGAGCCTATCCCTTTTGCTCGATGGGGATTAGACTTAGTTGGGCCTCTCCCTATGGCGTCCGGAGGGCGTAAAACCATAATCGTAGCCATTGACTACTTTTCGAAGTGGATAGAAGCAGCCCCCTTGGCAGGAACAACATCAAAGGCTGTTATAAAATTCATTCTATCCAACATATGTTGCAGATTTGGTGTCCCTCAGAGAATAACAACAGATAATGGGCCACAGTTTGACAACAGAGAAATGGAGAGCTTCTGTGCTTCAAGGGGTATTCAGCACTGTTTTTCTTCACCATTCCACCCACAAGCTAATGGGAAAGTTGAGGTGGCTAATAGAACAATACTGTCCGGCTTAAAGAAAAATCTGGAAGGGGCTGCTGGAAAGTGGCCTAGTTATTTACAAGAAGTCTTGTGGGCCTACCGGACAACGCCTGGGGCTGCCACACAAGAATCACCTTTTGCCTTGGTCTATGGGATGGATGCAGTAGCTCCCATAGAGAAGACACTCCCCTCTTTTCGTGTTCATAACTTCTCCGGACAGGCTAACGAAATAACAATCAGAAATCAGCTTGATTTGATTGAAGAAAGGCGAGTAAAAGCTCATCTTAGAATGACACACTATCAGGGCTTGATGAGAAGCAGGTTTGCTTCCAAGGTTAAAAGAAGAGACTTTCAACCAGGAGATAAAGTATTGAGGAAAGTTTTCTTGTATACCAAGGAAAAACTCTTCGGAAAGCTGGCCCCAACTTGGGAGGGTCCGTATACTGTGGTTGAAAGAATCAAGCCTGGCACATACTGGCTGGAAGACAAAAATGGCAGGGTTTTAACTCACCCTTGGAATATTGAACACCTTCGAATGTACCTAGAATAAAATCTATGTAAATATTTACTTGTTTGAATATCCATGTAAATATTTGGGGGCATACCACTTCCTCTCTTCGGCGCCGCGAAGAGCTTTCAATAAAACTTGGAGCCTTCTTAAACAATTTTCTAAGTTTTTACAAAATTCTGTTGATTGCCATACTACCCGGACTGAAAGATCTAAGGGCTATTTAAATTCTAGCCAGAGAAATTAAACACTCTCACAATACGAAGTATTTAGGCAAACCGTGGAATAAGAGAAAGGTTGTGCAAGATAAAACATTCATTCAATAAACTTAAAGTTGCCTTGGCCTTCCAAGGACTTTTTGAACAAGTTTAAACATAATACAAAACTCTGTCCGGATAAAACGGACAGCATCACAAAAAAGGTGCCTTGGCCTTCCAAGGACTTTGGTTCAAACAAAAATTAAACAAAACAAGTTATAAATTAAGGAAGAGCCTTCGAAGACGGCTCACCCACATGTGTGTTCTTGTCTTTAATATCACTCTTCTCTTCGACTTTTTTCTTGCCTTTAGGGTCGATCTCTTCCTCCCCAGGGCTCTCTCCAGTTTCTTCTTCATCACCAGATGAAGGCTCATCAGAGTACCCCTCGTCATCAGCCATGGTCCAGTATGGGAGATCGTCATCGTCTACGTAACGCCATAAGTCCCCTAGTCTTCTCTTCGGGAACTTCTCGTGAAACAGAAGGACCATGTCGGACTTCACCTTTTCAATCAGTAATTCCTCACTCCGAATCATCTCTTTGGCATAAGCGTTGATTTTGCCCTTGATCATCGCCTCCTGATCCTTCACCAGAGCAGCCTTCTCCTCAACAGCTTGAGTCACTGCATTCTCTAAAGCAAGCTTGTCAGTAGTCAGATTGGTGACAATCTTCTCTTTTGCTGCAGTCTCATCTTTTGAGGTTTTCAAGTCTTTCTCCAACTCGGACAGCTTAGCCCGGAGATCTTCTAGGGTTTTCTCTAAAGAGGCAACTTTTGTGTTGCTTTCATTTTTACTCCTCTTCAGCTGTTCGTTTGACTCCTTAAGCAGGTCAACCTGGGTAGTGGCACCCCGGAGGTTATCGGACAGTTTCTCCTTCTCAGACTTAAGCTCCTTAATGGTTTCTGCCTGACTCCGGACTTGCCTTTCCAAGGTGAGCACAGGTTGCACGTTGCTAAGGAGGGAATGAGCTATGATATCCCTTTCGCTGGAGACCAAGAAAGTTTTGCCATTGAAATTCACCGTGTTGGAATTACTTGGAGGAACATATGGCCCTGCAAACTCATCCCTAGACAAACCAAGGAAGTAGTCACCTAGAGGACCCAGGCCGGTGACATCCACTTCATCCATGTTGATCTCTCCCCGTTCAATATCATCAGTGTGAAGCTCCCCTGGAATCCCTTCGTTAAGGTTTTCTGGGATCTCTTCGGCTAATGTAGGATCAACTGGAAAAGTGGGCTCCGGGTCCCGGAGAGCAAATTCTTCTTCTTGAGAAGTTTTCTTCTTTTTTACTTCTCTCTCAGCACCCTCGCTTACTTGCTTACGGGTTCGTTTAGAGACCCTCGTAGGTTTTGAGGGAGTCTCTCCGTGTTTCTTACTTTCCACTTCTACCACCTGTAGAAGGCTTGCATCAACTTGAACTGGAATTGGCACCTCTGTGTCAGTTAGGGCCTTTTTCTCTGAATCTCCTGCTGTTTTCCTCCCTTTCTTCTTCTGGCCCTTCATCTTACTTGGGGCTTTGGCCCGGGCAGGGAGGAAAAGGGTCCCATCGAGCTCATGAGACCTTCTCAGCACTATGTCGTCATCAGGAGGGGTGGAGAACTCCTCCCATGTTAAATCCCTCCGACCTGTGGTGTTCCACAGGTGAGATCTGGCTAAGTTTCCTGGAGTGAAAGCCTTGTGAAACCGGTTCTCCCAGTTCTCTGCGGCCCATGCGTTTATCTTTCCACAGGTATCCTGTCCGGCTTTCGCATAGTCTCCGAATTCTTTTGGCAATTCTAGCAAAACGAAAAAATGACTAGTGAGTGAAAGTTTAAAGAAGGGAAAATTCGAACAGAAACTTAAAGAAAGAGCTTACGATCACTTCTCCATCTGCTTCGGAGAAGGCTAGGATTCTCTCCGACTTTAATCTTCTGGCCATTCTCCCATGAGCCACTTATGAACAAAAACTGGCTCCTCCATTTATTCTCCGACTCCAGGAGATCATCGACAGCTTTCAAGTTGTTCCCCATATTAAAGTGATAAAATGGGAACTGGTGGTGTTTGCACAGATTGGCAACAGCAACGAACTCTTCCATTGGAAGAGGAATTCCGGACAGCCTCGATGCCATAATGCATGACATCAAGGTGTACCATCCGTTGGGGCTCAGCTGCGATGGACATAACTTCACCAAATGGAAATAGCGCACTATTTCTGGATCCAATGGGAACCTGAGTCCCCAATTTAGCAGCTCCGTAAAAAATACGATCTCATTCCTCTTGCAATCCATCGGGGTCTCCGGGTCAATAGGAATTCGGATCTTTACGTTTTCAGGGATCCCCCACTTAGTGCGAAGCCGTCCCAGGTCTCTAGTGTGAATAAACGAGTACTTGGTTTTCAACAAAGACAGAAGATACTTGGACTCTACCTTATGAAAGCAGGGCCCAACTCTCCCTTCAAGGCTCTCCGGCAGGTCCGGACGCCTTAGATACAACTCTTCTTTGCCTTTCTTGGCAACAACTATGGCAGTTTCAGCTTGTCCGGAAGACTCGGACTCAAATCTGACCTCCTCAGTGGAGTCTTCCATCCTTTCCTCCATTACAGTTGGAGGAGCTTCTGCAGAAACAGCCCGGGGAGGGATGAAGCTTGGCACAGCTGATCCTCCGGACTGTTGGCTAGATGTATGTTTTTGAGTTCTTACCTCAGTTTGAGTTTCTGAGGTCGAGGTTTCCTTAGGAGGTAGTGGACTGCTAGCCTCCGGACCGACTGCCCTTTCCCGGAGAGTCCTAACAGCTGACCCTGACTCTGATTCGCTAGTTTTCTTTGAGGAAAGTCCTTTAACCAGTCTGCTTGGTCTTTTCATAATCAGCTTGTCTGGAGAATGATCGGAGTCGGACCCCATGGCAATAAAAGTAGACTTTTTTCTGACACTTGTAGCAGTAACCCCCGGTTCAACAATGGGGATAGACTCTTGAACTGAAGAGTCTGAAACGATGGGAGAGAGTGTTGTTCGAAAGAGCTTTCTAGGTTTTGTACCCTTTGAGGAAGACGAACCTCTATCAGATTCTTCAATCGAAGGGGCTGGTTTCTCGACAGGCGATGCTGGAAGCCCTGCTGCAAGCCTTTTCTCTTTTTCGACCCTTTGAGCTTTCTCTAGTTCTGAAAGATTGAGCCAGCCACCCTTGATTAAAGCTGTTCTTGCTGTGAACATAAAACGATTAAGGAAATTTTAAGATTTTAGAGAGATGAAGTTTTGAGTAAAATGGCAAAGTGAAAATGAGACTGTGAAAGACAAATAGTATTTATAGTAAATGTAAAAAAGGGGTTTGATTCCTAGGAGAATCCGAAAAGTTGGGCAATGATTAAAAGACGGCGCTGACGTCATCAAAACCATTTAAAGAAGTTACCTATTCAATAAAGTGGTGTAATTTTCGAGGTAGAAAAACGGCTGGAGTGACCAACCAGAGGGTGACACGTGTCCCACTACTTCTGACAAAGAACCGTTTGGAATTCGTAACGGTTGGGCTGTCCGGGCCTGTCTCAACTCTCTTCGAATCGGAAAACCACTTCTCAAATCGGACTGTTTTTCAGTTCTTTAACAAGGACACTTGTTCAAATACCTAAAAAAGGGGCTCCTGATGAGTCCGAATTCGAAGAGCTCCCCGGAAGGGTAGTCCAAAGTAAATCACCCCGTAAAACCGGACAGACTCCATGACTTCAATTCGAACAGCACTGGTTGAACCGGACAGATGATTTTGAACACTGCAAATATAAGGCAGTTCGAACTATGACTAAAGTACTAAAATACCTAAACACTATCTGACTAAGCTGTCTATTCACTTACTTAAAACTTGTGGGTCTTTAAACATGACCCGGGTCCATTAAACTTGACCCGAAAGCCCATAAGGGCCCAAATCTTACACTATAAATGCCCAACCACCAGCATTAACTAGGGGTAAGAAAAATTAACTGCTGCCAGGCTGCTTAATCCTCTCTCCACCCTTGAAACACTTTGAAACACCTTGAAATATATCAAAACACCCTTAAACACCACCACACCACCGTGAAACACCCTTACGCCGCCTTAAAACTCCACTTAAAATTACCAGCCTACCCTCAGGCTACTTTTATCCACACCAGAGTCCCCACCATATTTTTCAATAGTATGTCATCCTCATTGAAAAGCACGTCCTTGCTTATTACAACCTTATGTTGTTTAGGTTAAGACACCACAACCTATACTCTTTTACTCTTTTTGATAGCCTAGTAACAAACATTTTATTTCTCTCGACCGAAGCTTGTTTTGATTCATATGTGTGTAAAAAACAAATCCAAAGACTCTCAAATTTTCCAGCTTAGATATCTTTTCAGTATAGCAAATGAACTTAAGTGCCATATATGGACTCTTGTTGATGATATATGCAGTCGTAGTAACAAATTTTCCCTAGAACCGTTGATCCATTCCAGCTGTATGAAGCATAGACATAACCCATTCCAATACGGTTCAGTTTATTCTCTCAGCAAGCTTGTTAGTTTGAGAGTCCCAATTTTGGTTCAATATCTAGTAATATAAAGCTTTGCAGAATAACTAGTGAATTCATTGTTCATATATCCCTGGCCATTATGAGTATGAAGTTTCTTCAACACTTTCGCAGTTTAATTCTCTACCAAAGTCTTCCAGTTCAAAAAAAACAACACAATCTTCCTCATATATCTTCAAAAGTATTACCTTTACCTTTCTAGAATAGTAATTTATCAGTGATATAAAGTACCTTGCACCACCTATGGTAGGTTCACTCATCGGATCCCAAAGGTTTGGATGAACATAATCAAGTACTTCATTGGCTTACTGGTTGTTGGACATAAACTTCACATTCTTGCTTTTACCCAATACACACCTTTCATACAACCTCAGCTTTAAAATTGTGATACCGTCTAACAATTCATGTTTTCCTAGTTCACCAAGTCAATTCTCACTTAAATGCCTCAACTGATGATACCAGCACATGGTATAGTAGTTCACCATACTATACACACCCCATACTACTATAAACCCTCAAGAAGTAACATATTATTACTCATATTGGATTTCATAACAACTAAAGAGCCTTACAAGACCCAAAGTCTGCCATCTCCACCCATATAGGTAAACTCTTCATCACCTAACATCCTATTATAAAGAAAGTTACATTTAACATCGAGTACACACCATATGTTTTTAATCAATATCTCAAGTTCTGTAGAAAGCTTAAGATGAGCCATTCAAATCCTTTTAATATCAGAGGATTCATCATCAAGGATAACATTCCACCATTAAGCATTCACAGGTACTGAATCATAAGTATCTACGCTATACCATCGCAAAAGAATATCGACCGTCGGCATGGATCCGTCTCTAATCCATCGGTCAGGCTTTCAACCCAACATAATACAACCTATATGTCGTCAATTGGATTCGTCCTTAAATTCCTACAAAAATATTTACACGTAAATACCACTCTCATTTCTAAAAGAATTCAACAATTTATATCTCTATAGGTTATTTTGATCCATTTATTATTCATATAATCTTCGGACCGACATATTTGTTTATAAATTATATAAAACGTTGTACGCTTAATTATTAAGCGTACAACGTTTTATAATAACTAATAAATTTGAATACTAGGCATTCAAACTTATAATATCAGTACAAACCAAAAATAACTAAAAGAGTAATAGCTAAAGGAGTTATTGAAATGATTAAAATACCACCTTGTAGAAAACATTCAAATTTATTTACTAAAAATGAAAAATAAATAAAATTGGGAAAAAGTGACTATTAAATCTTCGCGTGTATCATTTGGTCCCAAAAGAATTCTAGCAACAGAGTTTTCACTCTAATCGAAAATTTTCTTTTCTTTTGGTTAAGACCGAAAAGAAAAAGTAAAAAGCTCACCAAAGTCAATCAAATAATAAAGTTAATATTTTAGCCGGTCAAAATCAACAAATTCATTATATAATTTGACTCAAATTTCCAAAAGTTCAAAAATATAATTTTCGGAAAAAGTAAATACATCCTTCATACAAACAAATATAAAAGGACAGACAAAGACAAGACTAAGTACCACATCCGATATCTATCTTCTTCTACTATTGTCTTATACTGTACACCAGTACAAAAGCTTGAATCCACCAACACTGCAACTAAAGTTGAAATACAATGATGAATCCAGAACAAGATGAAAGGAGAGGAAAAGAGAGTGATCATGGTGTTGATGATGGGCAGAGAATGAGCTATCGGGTTGAGGATGAACAAAAGGTAGACTATGTGTTCAAAGTGGTGGTGATTGGTGACTCCGGTGTTGGCAAGACTCAATTGCTTTCGAGGTTTACGAAGAACGAATTTCGTTTGGACTCGAGGTCGACATTGGGTGTGGAGTTTCAAACTAGGACTACTACTTTTCATGGTAAAGTTATCAAGGCGCAGATCTGGGACACTGCTGGTCAAGAAAGGTCCTTCCTTTTTCTCTCTTTACATCTTCATGCTTCTTTAGACCTTTTAGCTATAAATTTTGGGTGTGCGCTTGATTTGTGCAAATAAAACTATGGGTTCTATGTTATAAACTCAAATATGTTGTCTATATCATGTTGAGATTTTTGTATATTATATCATAATATAGCATTATATAAATCATATATATTGTTGCTTAGATTTTTGGTATTTTATACTTATTTTAAGGTACAAAGTGAATTTTCTATAGGACATTGATAATTTTATATGTTTTTATTTAGATATAATTTTATATTATTTAAATATGTATTTTGTTGCTTAATATTAAAAATATCAAAATTGATCAAATAATAATTAATCATAAATATTAATAAAATGTTTTTTTATTTTATTTTAAATGAAAATAATTTTATATTTTTTTTAATAAGAATGAAAACAGAATATATTTTTACTAAACAAACCCGAACCTTGATTTTTCCTCTGTTTATTGTAAACTACCACGGGTTGAGATATGGAAAAGTATTATTAGGTTGGTAGTTATTGTTGGGTTTGATTTGGATTTTGACAAAACCGGATTAATAAGTTCATAGGTTCGGATCATTCTTAAATTTTTTGTTATAGTTTGTTTTAGTCTGATCGGTTAGTTAAGTCGATTTCAGTTTAATTCAGATTTTGATTTTAATTCGGTTCGGTTCGGTTCGATTTCGTTTGGATCATGAATGATATAAAAAGTAAATTTTAATGTGTTTTAATTTATCATACCTTATAATTTTGGTAGTATAATTTATTAAAAAAAGTTAAAAAAATAATAATGTATTAAAAAAAATTTAAAAGAAAATAGTTTTGATGTTTTTATGGCTTCGATTTCGATTGTATCGGTTTATTGATTTTATCGGATATGTTTTCAAATCGGTTCTACAGGTTTATCGGTAGTATCACTTAGGATTCAGACTGTTTTTATAAGTTCGAATTTTTATGAGTTTCGATTTTTAAAATAAAACCGTTAAAATTTGGTGCTGTTCTAGATCTAATACTTACAGATTTGGTTATGTTCGCTCCCGGTTCTAGAAACCACTAACAACCCAATTATATAGCTGAAAGTGTTCTTTTATTGTTTTGCTAAAAGAACAACGCTCGAAACCACATGTTGCTTAAAACTGCAGGTACAGAGCAGTAACAAGTGCATACTATAGAGGAGCACTGGGAGCAATGCTAGTCTACGACATAACCAAAAGACAATCGTTTGATCACGTTGCCAGGTGGGTCGATGAGCTGCGTGCCCACTCCGACACCTCGATAGTCATAATGCTGATTGGAAACAAAGCCGATCTTGACGGTAACAGGGCAGTTTCTATTGAAGATGCAACTGAATTTGCAGAAGAACAAGGCCTGTTTTTCTCTGAGGCATCTGCTCTTAATGGCGACAACGTGGACACTGCGTTTTTTCAGTTGTTAGAGGAGATTTACGGTGCGGTGTCTAGGAAAAGTTTGGGAATCGGAAACCAAAATAACGTTAGTAATAATGGTGCCGTTGAGAGTCTTAAGGGTGTGAAACTTGATGTTATTTCTGGGTCTTATTTGGAGACAAGTAAGATGAAGAAGTCATCTACATGTTGCTGATTATGTTGATTGGGAACGAGTTCAAATGCCATAAATCATACTTATAAAAATGTTTCATCCAACATGATATATGTACCCGAATATGTTCGGCATACTTTTGTTTCAAAATGATCATCCATTTCATATATAAAAAAAGTTGAATCACATCTAGCTCATAGCTAAATTCCTTAGAGACGAGGATTCGACTATGAAGAACGGATATCATATCAAGTGGTGGTCCATAACATGTTAGAAGGGATATTGGGTCCAACTCGATAAAAAAACAAGACGATTATCGCCATAATCCATTACATCTTCACAAGAATACATCTAATTATCAGCATAAAAATAACATCAAACCAAATAAGTTACCTATGAAATCTGGAGGAATGTTTAGCCTGTCCAAAAATACCAGCATTGTAGTGTATCCTCTTAGTTTCGATCTAAAATCTGTGGTCCAAATTTACCTGTAATATCATACCGTCAGCCTTCAGCCTTCGTTCTGCTCTTGGCAACTCGAGTCCGACACCCTAGACTTAACGTTGCTACTCCGAATCCTCAGCAACCCTAATAACTTCTTACTACGTTCCTCCTTTAGAACAGCTGATGCTTCCTTCGTTCGAGTCCCCCTCTTATCACCGTCCGTCTGCAAAGCACTAATGACTGATTTCAACGCACGACTTGGTGAGTGTCGGTTCGCAATCATGAGCTCACCGATTTCAGCTGGACTTAGAGATGAACCATTTTGAAAAATCTCCTCTACTTGAGAGAACAGTCTATGGTCCGTCACCCCTAAGTAATTACTCGCTAGGGTTTTAAAAGCGGAGAAATCACACAATGGAAAATGAATGTGGACGTCAACTCGACCCGGTCTAAGTATGGTCGGGTCAATTTGTTCTTTACAGATCATTGTAAACACCATTACTCTTTCATCAGCTAAACAAGAGTTGAGTATCCCATCCATGAAGTTCATTACTGCCGATACACTCACAGCAGCCGATTTATCGGCCAGGAACCGGTCTAGATCCTCAATCACGACCACGGATTTACTCGTTGTTTGCAGTAAAATCGATTTGAGATCCGAATCGTCTGTTATAGCTGAGAGATTCACGTCGTAGACGTCGTATTTGAGAAAATTCGCCATGGCGGCGACGAAGCTTGATTTTCCGGTGCCGGACGGGCCGTAGAGGAGAAAACTCCGTTTCCAAACTCGACCTAAGCGATTATAATAATGTTTCCCCTTGAGAAACGATTCCAAATCGGATTTGATTTTGTTTTTGAGATCCGTTTCCATTACGATAGTTTCGAAAGTCGAAGGATGTGTAAAATCGGCGGATATCCACCGTCGAGTGATCCGATCACCGGCTTTGACGTTTCTGTAGATCTTTAGTTCTGTTTTCCTCTCCTCAATTTCGGCCGATACAATGTGGATGTGTTGCAGATAAGGACGGAGAATCCTTCTCTTATCCGATTTCCGGATTCTCAGCAGGAAAATCCTCTTACCGTTTTCAACTCCCTGATTACTCCAGTAAACTCTTGACCCGAGAAAATAGTCTTCGATCACTTGATTCTGATCCGAACGGAGAACGACTTCCTTCTGTTTTTTTCCGGTGAAAAGATTAGCGAAATCAGAATCTTCAATCGAACTTATCGACGTTAAATAAACATCGATTACACGATAAAGCTTGTTTTCTCGATCTCTATCGTCGAAATCGATGACTTTGAAAACCTGATACACATGAACGCAATCCTCGATCGATCTCCACCATATTTTCACGGTGTAAATCAATCCTGTATAGAATAGAATGACTCGAATCAAGAACACTAAACTAGCTATGAACGATAATATGAAAACCCACTTGGTAAAAATCGACATGATGAAATTGTAATCGAAATCGAAATCGAAATCGAGCTAGTGATTGAGTTTATAGACTCGTACAGAAAGAAGATAGTTATGGAGAGATATCAGGAGGAGAGAGGGCTCTTTGGCGGCAAGTCTGATAGTAGTAGAAGATTGTGAATAAAAAAGATATTATTATTATTATTCAAGTTTAATTACATAACACACCCTCACTTTTCATACGTCTCTCATCTAATATCACCAAAACTATTAACTTTGAAAATACTAGTCTCCTCCATTTTGATATATTTATTCAAAATTTGAATTAAATATTCTCTTACAAGACTTTCTAGTAGTTTACAACTTCTTTTAAAATTTGTAATTTTTTTTAATATAAATATGTGTTTTTCTTTCAAAATAAAGACATTATTGTCTTCGGGGTTCTTAAGTTATTAGGATTTATTTGTATTAATTACATTTTGATTAGTAGAGGTGTAAAATTAATAAAGGAGATCCTTTATTATTTATTTTAGGAAAATGCTAACGAAATAAGAAGGTATTTATTTATTTATTTGGAACTTTTTTATATATATTTTAGGAATTTATTTATTTTTTGGAACTTTTTTATATATTTTTAAAAATTAATTTAGTTGAAACACACATTTATCAAATGCTTTTTTAAAAAATAAAAATTAACCATTAGCTTCCATTACCCATTTTATCAAATTTTATTTATTCGACTTTACCAATTTTATTGATTCAGTTATTTTATCAGAAATAAAATCGTAAACTTATAAAATTTATGTGTTTTTACCGCTTCAGTTCTATTTTAATTCTCAGTTTTAAAAATCATTAACAATTATAGCTTTAAAATAGTACCCGAGTTGGTTGAGACATACCTATGACATGGTCATGAGTTTCAGTCCTTTTATCTACGTTTTCTTTTCATGGTTTAATTTCTGACGTTGGTTTGCAGACTATTACGTCTGGAAGGTTTTTTAGGATAAGGATGGTACTTTGAAAAATCAAACAAACAGATATAACTACATGTTATGATAAAACATACTTCTTAATTAGTGTATATATTTAATATATTTTAGACCTTATCGTTAAAATACAACTTAATTTAGTTGAATATAATTATTGGTTAATAAGAAATTAATTTCATACCATAAATATTTTTGTTAAAACAAAAATTAAAAGAAGAAATATTGTCACTAGAAACTTATATCCAAACTCTTCCATTTTTGCAATAATCGTGACTTTCAAGGTTTATACACAATATCTTTTAGTTTGTATTAATGGTAGAGCATAAAGATATTATATATAGAAAGGAATCCGGATACGTAATTTTGATAACATTTTTTTTCTTAGGAAAACTTCCCAAATAATACTGAAGAAACCTTAATCACAAAAGGCATAAAAAACTTAATTTTAAGAAGTACCAAAATTATTGAAAAGTGATAAATATATTCTATTTTATATTTAAACCAATTTCACTTAGTTTTATTTTATTTTACCTTTTATAATTTTTAAATAAATATTTGTAATTTAAATAGTCTAAACAATGATTTTTGTTAGAGAAAAGTATGCATAGATACACACTAAACTATTTCATTATCACATAATACCCCAGAATTGCATATTATCTATAGGATACCTCCAAGTGGGGTGAAAAACAACAAATAAATCTATTATAATTTTTTTTTTATCAAATTTTTAATTTTTAATTTTATTCCAAAAAGTCTATATCTTTTATATGGTAGCTGGGAAATAAAATCCGAAAGTACTATCGAGTTTGTTTTTTAAGGACGAACAAAAGTAGATCCATTAATAATATTTTTTAGATCTTTTTTTCGTTCATAACATGCGAAAGTAGAGCACACATAGAACTCGCATAGTTGGATTATAATGAAGAGCTCTTATGTTTATTATACAATAAACTCACATGGTTACAAATGTACCAAACTCTTGTGGTTGGAAACATAATGTACATAAATCTTATGGTTGGAACCATAAGGATCTAATGAAGAACTCTCAAGGTTGGATTATAATGAAGAAATCTTACGTCTAATATTTAATAAAATCGTATGGTTAAAAATGTACCGAACTCTCATGGTTAAAATCAAATGGTTTAATATACAAGAATTCGCACGGTTAGATGAAAAAATAACTTTCATGTTTAATATTCAATAAACTCGCATGGTTAAAAATGTATACATGATGTACAAAACTCTTATGGTTAAAATTTTACATAACTCTCATGGTTGGAAACATCACGTAGAAAACTCTCATGGTTAAAATTGTACAGAACTCTCATAATTGGAACCATAAGGATCTAATGAAGAACTCTCATAGTTGGATTATAATGAAGAAGTGTCATGTCTAATATTTAATAAACTTGCATGGTTAAAAATGTACAAAACTCTCATGGTTGGAACCATAATGAAATAATAAAGAGCTCTCATGATTGGATTATAATGAAGAATTTTCATGTCTAATATTTAATAAACTCGCACGGTTGAAAATGTTTAGAACCCTCATGGTCGAACTTGCATGTTACTGGTGATTTTTTTTTTAAATAAAACAAAAATAACATCAATGGATTTAGTTTTGTTCGTCTTAAAAAAACAAAGTCGATGGTACTTTCAGATTTTTTTTGAGCTCCGGTTTGAAATATATGGATATTTTAAAAGATAAAATAAAAAGAAAAAAACAAGAAAGAGAAACTTTAGTTAAAGAATTAGAAGTGGTTACGTGGCTCGTGATGAAACATGAATATTTGATGTATTATTAAAGATTTGGATATTAAATGAGAGTTATTTAGTTTAGATGGCTCTTAAGTAAGCATATATAATAGTTTGGATATTCGATGGCAGTATAGTTTGTAAGTAGATACCTTTGGTGTCATTTCCTATATTTTATACAAATTCACCATGCAGTGCGAAGGATTTTGATTTTTTTTTCAAGTTATACGATATTATTATCATTTTACATTTTCTTTCAACTAATTTTATTAATATAATAACTGAAGTTGACATATAATATTATAATCTGTAAATTTGGTTAGATTTGTTTTTTGGTTTTGAAGTAAATTTCATTAAGGTTAAGAAACATGGTCTTTAGTAGTACTCTTTAGGATGGAAATGACAGCCTCGAGAAAAAGTGTTTGCGTTTTACCGAGAGGACATTGATGAGTCCAGATTCCGTCACCACTTCGAACAGGGTGAGTTCGGAAAATGTCTACCTAACCGGACATGGGCAGTTCGGACACCATCATCCATTGGACTGTTCGAACAGAACTAAAGTACTTAATACCTAATCACTTCCTGACTAAGCTGCCTGTTCTCTTACTTAGAACTTATGGGTCCTTAAACTCGACCCCGGGTCTATTAAACACGACCCGAAAGCCGATAAGGCCCAAATATAAGGGTATAAATACCCAACCACCAACATTAAATGAGGGTAATGAAAATTAAATACAACCAGGCTGCTTAATTCTCCCTCTACACTATACCCAAACATTAAATACTCACAAACTTCCACAAAACTTTAAACAAAAATTACAAACTTACCCTCAGACGAAAATAAACCACATCAAATTGGCGACCACAGTGGGAGCACGACGGTGCCTGAATCTAGCATTCGAGACCATCAGAAAAAATCAGTCCGAATGAATCCGGACGCACTGGAAGTACCACCAGCTTTGCTTGAAGTGGTGGGTGAAAATGATGAATATACCATCGAGGAGTGTGATAGATTAAAGGGCGAGATAGAAGCTCTGAGGGCAGAAAAGGCAAAGATGGGCATAAAAGAGAAGTCAAAGGCATCAGTTGCTCATCATACTGACAACCCTAGAGAGTATGAGCCTTCGAAGACCCATGTGAGTACCAAGAAGACTCATGCTAGCTCTAAGAAGTCTCACCGGTCCAAGCCAGTGGAGAGTTCTGACTCAGACTCAGAATCTTCTGGTAGCTCCTCGGGCGAAGATGAAGTTGAAGAGTCCTTGTCCTCTAGTAGTGATGAGGGCCGATCTAAAAAGAAACAAAAGTTGATTAAAAAGTATTCAAGAAAAAAGGATAGACATGGGAAGTTAAAGATGAATATAGGCAAAGGATCATCTCATAGCCGGAGACACGTAGACCGGATGCTGGTCGATCCTTTTTCCTTCCATGATGAACTAGGTATCTTTGCAACTCCCAATGAGGATACCGTTTTTAGTCGTGGCCGGAATTGGAGACAATCTCCATTGTCTTCCAAGATCCTGTCTGGAAACCTCCCTAAGAGGTTCGATAGTACAAAAATGGAGAAATACGATGGCAGTAAAGATCCGGACAACCACTTGGAGCAATTTAAAAACTTCATGATGAATTTCGATGATGATGACAAGTTACTCTGTAGAGCATTCTCCCAATCCTTTACGGGGAGTGCTCTGAAGTGGTATAACAACCTACCACAAGGTTGCATTAGAAATTTCGATACCTTTTGGGTGGCCTTTCGAAGGCAGTTTATTGGGAGTAAGGAATTGAAGGGCAATGGGGACACAATAATCCATTGTGCCTAAGAACTAAACGAATCACTAAAAGAATACATAAGTAGTTTTGTAAACACCAAAAACGGTTTGGCTGATTGCTTCGAGCAAGTAGCAATAACATCTTTGAGGCAGGGCTTAAACCCTGGAAATTTAGCTGATTCAGTGACCAGAAAGAAAGCCATGACTTGGGGAGGTCTACTGAATCAGGTCGGAAAGCAAATCAACGTTGATGAAACAAAGAAAACTAGGGTGCACAGGCAGGTGAGGTCTGCCCCGGTTGCACCAAACCCCAACCAAAATGAGTCCGAGAACAAGGCAAGGGAGGCCGGGCAGGGTCATAACAGAGCTAAAGCTCAGTCTCAGCCAGCTGCGCCTGCCCGGGGTAAAAAATCTAGAAATAAGAGAGGGAATTGGGTTTAACCGGAGTGGTTTGCAGAGTTAAAATAAAGTGTGGCCACCATTTATGATAAAACAAAGGAAGAAGTACACTATAGAAGGCCGGCTGCACTGCAATCTCCTAGGGAACATCGTAACAATTCCTTCTGTCAGTACCATAATGATACTGGCCATACCACTGACGATTGTATTGCTTTAAAACAAGAAGTTCAAAATTTAATTGAAAGAGGAAAGCTGGGGGGCATATGCCAAAAGAAGAGGAGGAAATAGGCCTGATAATGCTCATCGGGCTGGTCCGAACAATGCAGGCACATCTGCTCCGGAGGGAGCTATGGTTATAATCGAAAGATTCGATGTAGAGTTAGAGTACTTGGATCCTGATCCAACTCGAAACAGAGTGGGTGCCATTGAGAAACGTTGTAAAACAGTCTCCGGGCTTATTAACTTTTTTGAGTCACTCACAATTTTCGGAGAGGATACTATGACAGCACCCACTGCTTCTTCAAGGAAGAGGCACGTTCATACTTTAGCTACCCAACTGGAAGGAAGCATGACCTCCTATCAATCACAAATTCCATTTCTCTTCATTGTTTTCAATGAGGATGACTTGAGGGATATAGCTGGCCCTCATGAAGATGCTGTTGTCATAGGAGCATCCATTGGGGGCAATAACATAAGACGAATCTTGGTGGATACTAGGAGTTCAGCCAATATCCTCTTTTTAACCTCTTACAAAAAGATGAAAAATCCAGCCGTAATCCAGCGTTCGGACAGATCAATTGTGGGTTTCACTGGAAGCTCAGCAGATATGATCGGGGAGTTCGAAGATGAAGTTTTGTTGGGCAAGGGCCCTTTTAAGAACATGGTTAGAATACTTTTTATTGTGGTGGATTGTCCCAATTGTTATAATGCTATTCTAGAGAGGTCTTGGCTCTCTAGGATGCATGCAGTGGCCTCCACAGTTCACCAATGTTTGAAATATGCTGTTCAAGGACAAGTGGGAGTTGTTCGGAGCAGCCAAAAGATTGCAAGCGAGTGTTATGCCACAGCACTGGCCCCACGGACGTTGGGGGCAGTTTGTACCAATGAAGAATAGCAGTTTGAGGGGCTTTCTGAGGGTGAGGGTGAAATTGATGACCCCAGAGAGACCCCTGGAGTGTTGATACCGATTGAAGAAGTTGAAACACATTCTTTGAAAGAAGGAAAAAGTGTTAAGATAGGGTCCAAAATGCCATCCGAACTGAAGAGTAAAATGTTGAAGTTCCTAAAAGACCATCAGCATGTTTTTGCTTGGTGCAATGCTGATGTTACCGGAGTTCCAGCAGATATTATATCACATCACCTATCCGTCCGGAGAGACATAGCACCTGTGGTACAAAAGAGAAGGGCTTTTTCCAAGGAATAGGCTGATGTTATTGTTCAAGAAGTTGACATGCTTACTAAAATGGGGAATATAAAGGAGTCTCAGTATCCTTTGTGGACAACCAATCCGGTCTTAGTAAAAAATAAAAATGGCAAGTGGCGTATGTGCATTGACTTCACAAATCTCAATAGGGCTTGCCCAAAAGATTTATACCCGGTCCCCCGGATTGATCAGCTTGTGGATTCCACTTCTGGGAATAAGCTACTATCTTTCATGGATGCCTTCTCCGGGTACAATCAGATTCAAGTAGACCCAAAGGATCAGGAGCATACCACTTTGTTCACTGATAGGGGTCTTCATTGTTACAAGGTGATGCCATTTGGGTTAAAAAATGCTGGGGCTACCTATCAGAGGTTAGTAAACAAAGCCTTTGCTGATCAAATTGGAAGAAACATGGAAGTGTACATTGATGACATGATGGTAAAAATTGTGGATGAAGAACTACACTTGGCGGATCTCCAAGAAACTTTTACTAACTTAGTAAAAGTAAATTTGAAACTAAATCCAGAGAAATGTGTGTTCGGAGTGCAGTCTGGGAAATTCCTGGGGTATATAATAAGTGATCAAGGGATACAGCCCGATCCGGACCAGTTTAATGCTTTATTCCAAATGGAGCCTCCTCGGAATGTTAAAGAAGTACAACGGTTGATTGGGAGGTTGGCTGCTTTAAATCGATTCATCTCGAGGTCTTCAGACAGATGTGCCCCGTTTTTTCAAACTTTAAAGGGTGCAAAGGGATTTGACTGGACTTCACAGTGTGATGAGGCCTTCAATGAGATTAAGAAACATCTGTCCTTCCCCAAGACTTTGTTTAAACCTGTTGATGGAGAGACACTCTTCGTATACTTGGCAGTTTCCAGTTGTGCCATCAGTGCTGTATTGGTAAGAGAGGTGGATAATTACCCTCATCCGGTGTACTACATCAGCAAGAGCTTAATAGATGCAGAAAAATGCTATTTAAAGCTCGAAAAATTAGCATTAGCCATGGTAATTGCTGCAAGGAAGATGAGGCCTTATTTTCAGGCTCATCCTATTATCGTCCGGACATCCTTTCCCTTGAAGAATGTTCTTCAAAAGGCAGACATTTCAAGTAGAATGACTAAATGGTCAGTAGAGTTGGGGGACTTCGATATTGATTTTGCTCCTCGAACAGCAATCAAAGCCCAGGTTGTGGCTGATTTCTTAGTTATATTCCACTCAGATAGGGATACAGAGCAAACGACTGATATGAAAGATAAAAAGGTCTGGATTGTCCGGACAGATGGTGGATCAAGTACTATGGGATGTGGTTCAGGGGTATGCTTGACCTCTCCGTATGGTGACAAAATGTACCAGGCTATATGCTTTGCTTTTAGGGCTTCTAACAATAAATCTGAATATGAAGATGCTATAGATGGTTTGAAGTTGGCTTTCATTTGTGGAGCCAAAAGGGTCAAGTTGATGAGCGATTCCCAGCTTCTTATCCATCATGCACAGGGTCAATCCGAAGCTAAAAAGGAGCAACTAATGAAGTACTTACTTCTTCTTAAAAATGAGGCACTTAAGTTCAAAAGCATCGTCTATGAGCACATACCCCGAACAGAAAATGAACTAGCAGATTCCTTGGCAACCATAGCCTATACTGAGTCATACCCGTGGATCCATGTGCTGGAGTGTCCTTCCATTCAACTCAATGTGGGTAAAGAGGAAGAAATTTTCGATGTACAGATGAAACAACCTCAAGATTAGAGATTTCCTCTCCTACAGTATCTCTCCGATGGCATCTTGCCTCCGGATAAATCACTAGCAAGAAAAATGAAGCACAAGGCTCGTGGTTTTTATCATACTAAGAGATGTTCTTTATAAGAAGTCTTACATTAAACCCCTTTTACGATGTTTGGGGGATGATGAATCTCAAATAGTCCTCTCTGAATTACATGATGGTGAGGGGTCAGCTCACTGTGGATTCAGGGCTCTAACAAGAAGAGTTTTATTGGCTGGCTATTATTGGCCCTCTATAATGCAAGATGCTAAGGAGCTGGTGAGAAGGTGTAACCCATGCCAGAGATATATCAATGAAATTCATGTCCCAGCCATGCCTTTAGAGTCGATTTCTGAGCCTATACCTTTTGCTCGATGGGGGTTGGATTTGGTGGGACCTCATCCTATGGCATCCGGAGGACGCAGGACGATAATTGTTGCTATTGATTATTTCTCGAAGTGGATCGAAGCAGCCCCACTGGCAGGAACAACATCAAAATCCGTCATAAAATTCATTTTATCCAATATCTGTAGCAGATTTGGTGTTCCACAGAAGATAACGACAGACAATGGGCCACAGTTTGACAACAAAGAAATGGAGAGTTTCTGTGCCTCTAGGGGTATACAACATTGTTTCTCTTCACCTTTTAACCCACAAGCAAACGGTCAAGTTGAAGTGGCTAACAGAACTATACTGTTCGGTTTGAAGAAAAATTTAGAAGGAGTTGCTGGAAAATGGCCTAGTTATTTACAAGAGGTTTTGTGGGCCTACCGGACTACACCTGGGGCTGCAACACAAGAGTCACCTTTTGCCTTGGTCTATGGGTTGGTTGCCATAGCTCCCATAGAAGCAACTCTCCCTTCCTTACGAGTTCACAATTTCTCCGAACACGCTAACGAAGTGGAAATCAGGGGTCAGCTTGACCTAATAGAGGAAAGACGAGTTAAGGCTCACCTAAGAGCTGCACACTATCAGGGTTTGATGAGAAGCAGGTTTGCTTCCAGAGTTAAAAGAAGAGATTTTCAACCGGGGGACAAGGTGTTAAGGAAAGTCTTCTTACACACTAAAGAGAAGTTGCTCGGCAAACTGGCCCCAACTTGGGAAGGACCTTACATGGTCATTGAAAGGCTTAAACCTGGAACATACTGGCTAGAAGACAAGGATGGAAGGGTTTTGAATCACCCTTGGAATATTGAGCATCTCCGGATGTACGTGGAGTAGAAGCTATGTAAATATTTACTTTTTTAAAAATCCATGTAAATATTTGAGGGCATACTCTTTCCTACCCTGGTGGCGCGGGGAGGTTTTAATGAGGTGCCCGAGCTTTTTTTATAAAATTTGACGCCTTCTTAAAAATTCGAAGTGTTCATACTTTGTTTCTTGTCACACCATCCGGATTGAATTAAAGGAATGATGACTACTTAAACATTTGTCATCGGAGAATTTAAACACTCTCGCTTTAGAATATTTATGAAATAACTAAAGGCGGTTTAAACACTATCCACCAAAATTGAAACAAACTATGAAAGAATGCAAGAGTTGTGCAAAATAAAGACATCCATTAAAATAACCGAAGTGCCTTGGCCATCCAAGGACTTTAAGTTTTCAAAACAAGTAGATTTGTCCAAACAAACACCGGACACGGTTAAAAAAATTCCTTGGCCTTCCAAGGACTTTAGTTCAGACAACGTAAAAGGTGAAAAGATAATTCATAATCTAAGACCGAGCCTTTGAAGATGGCTCAGCCTCACTTGTCTTCTTCTTCGTGGGATCGTCATTCTCCTCATTTGGGCTCTCCCCGGTGTTCTCTTCTTCGTCAGAGGAGGAAGCACTAGAATAATCATGTAAGTCTCCATCAGCCATAGTGTGGAAGGGAAGGTCTTCGTACTCTACATGAAGCCACAAATCTCCCAGGTTCCTCTTCGGGAACTTCTCATGAAAAATCAAGACCATGTCCGACCTCACTTTGGCATACATTTGCTCTTGAGTATCTATTACATTGTTGACATAAGCATCAATCTTGGCCTCAATTTGGCCTCTTGCTCCCTTAGCAGATCAGTTTTCTCCTCTGCAGCCTTGGACACCGAATTCTCGAGCGCAATCTTGTCATTTGTCAAGTTATGGATGACTTGGTCCTTGGCCTTCGCCTCCTCTTTTGAAGAGGTGAGATCTTTCTCTAATCCGGACAACTTTTCTCGGAGATCTTTTATAGTATCCTCTAAGGTGGAAACCTTTGTGGTCAACCCCTCTTGAATCTTCTTTAGCTCCTCGTTTTCTCCTTTCAAAACATCAGCATTTTGGGTGGCAGTGAGGAGGTCGTTGGACAGTTTTTCCTTGTCAGAGTTAAGGGAGGTGATGATCGTTGCATGACCTTGTACTTGCTTCTCCAGGACCAACACTGGCTGAACGGTACTCAGAATAGAGTGGTTTATAGCATCTCTTTCACTTGAAACAGTGAAAGTTTTACCATTAAAGGTGACGGTGTTTGAAGTGCTCGGAGGGAGGTAAGGTCCAGCAAAGTCATCTCTGGGAAGGTTTGCGAAATAGTCGCCAAGTCCATCAAGCCCTGTGATGTCAACACCATCAATGCTGAGGTCTCCTCCTCCAACCTCGTCAGTTCGAAAGTCACCAGGGATCTCATTTGCTCTCGTTGGATCAGTAGGGTCAACAGGAGGGAGAGGCTCCGGAGGCCGGAGAGAAAGTTCATCACCCCTGGAGGTCTTTTTGTTTTTGGCCTCCCTCTCCTTGTTTTCTGCTCCACGTTTTCGGTCTCTCTTGGGAACCCTTGGAGGTTTTGGAGACCATACCTCTTCCTTAGCACTCTCCTGCTCCACTACTTCTAGGAGAGCAGCATCAATCTGACTTGGAGCTGGCCTCTCTTGGGTTTTTGGAGCAATTTCCTCCACTTCAGCAGGGTTGGCCTCAACCGCACTCTTCTTACCCTTCCCTTTCTTGCCTTTCATTTTACTTGGGGCCTTGGCTCGACCTGGAAAGTATAGTGACCCGTCCGGTTCGTGTGTTCTCTTGAGGACTACATCCGGAGGGGGTGGAGTGGTGAGTTCTTCCCAGGTCAAGTCCCTCCGGCTAGTAGTGTTCCAGAGGTGAGACCTTGCGAGATTGCCTCCGGTAAAGGCGTCATGAAAACGGTTACCCCACTTTTCAGCAGCCCAAGTGTTGATCTTGGTGCAAGTGGTCTGCCCGGCCTTTAAATAATCGTTGAAGTCTTTGGGTAGCTCTATCAAGAAAAAAGACAAGACCAGTCAGTTTAAACAAATTTGATAAAGGTAAAAATGAGAATGCAAGGTAGGATCCTTACGATCACTTCCCCATCTACTGGTGAGAAGACTCGGGTTGACTCCGGCTTTGATCTTCCTCCCATTCTCCCAAGTACCGCTTACGAACAAGAATTGAGTCCTCCAATTTCTCTCCGACTCAAGCAGGTCATCTACTGCTTTATAATTATCACCCATGTTGAAGTGATAGAAGGGAATGTGGTGGTTTCTGCAGAGACATGCCACAGCTGTGAATTCCTCCATTGGTGAAGGAATTCCAGAGAGCCTAGAAGCTATGATACAGGCCATAAGAGTGTACTAGGCGTTGGGGCTCAGTTGACTAGGGTAGAGCTTGATAAGGTGGAAGTACCTAACTATCTCCGGGTCTAAGGGAAACCTTAGCCCCCAGTTAAATAGCTCAGTGAAGATAACTGTTTCACTAAGTTTGCAGTCCATTGGGGTTTCAGGGTCCATGGGGATTCTTATTTTCACGTTCTCCGGAATCCCCCACTTGGTACGCATCCGGCCCAATTCGGCTGTATGGATGAAAGCATAGTTGTTTTTTGTAAGGCAAGAAGATATTTAACGTTTACCTTGTGGAAACAAGGTCCCACTTTTCCTTCGAGGATTTCTGGTAATTCTGGGTGCCTAAGGCATAGTTTCTCTTTGCCTTTATCCTTCTTGGAAGCAGCATCATCAAAAGTTTGTCCGAAGGGTTCAGACTCGAATGGAGCCTCTTCGATAGAATCCTCTATTATTTCCTTCATTACCGAGGAGGGGTTTTCAGTTGTCTTTGGGAGGGGGGAATTAGAAGTTGGATCAGTCTGACCTCCCGACTGTTGAGCTTCAATATTTTCCTGAACTCTGACCTCCGGGTGGGGCTCCGATGTGGTAGTTTCTCTTCGAAGGCTTGAGCTAGTGGCCTCCGGTCCGGACAGCCTGTCCTGAGGTGCTTTTATGGGTGCCTCTGACCCTGTATTACTTTCTTTGGCCCCTGATTTTGAAGGGGTGCCTTTGGAAGCCTGCCTTTAACCAGCCGGCTTCTTCTTCGATCGACCAGTTTGTTGGGAGAGGTATCTGCATTTGACCCCATAGCTATAAATGGGGAAGGTTTTTTTAAGCTAGTAACTGCTAGCCCTGGTTCAACGGTAGGTTCTGATTCTTGAACCGATGAGCCTGAGACAATGGGAGAAAGGCTGGTTTGAAACAATCTCCTCGGTTTGACACTTCTTGTTGAGGAGGAACCCTGATCAGGCTCTGTGTTTGAGGTTACTGGTTTGTCGATGGGGGAGGTAGGTAGGCCTGCTGCAATGCGCCTTTCCCTTTCAACTTTTTGTGTCTTTTCTAGCTCTGATAGATTAAGCCACCCGCCTCTGATTAAAGCGTTCCTAGCCGTGAACATAAACTCACAACCAAAAAAGAAGAACTTGTGTTTGAGAGAGAAAGCTCTGAAAATTAGCAAAGTGAATATGAAGAGGATGGTAAAACAGTGGAAAAGTGTTTAATTTATTGTAAACCCCAAAAAGGTGCTTTGATTCCTAGGAAAATTCGAAAGGATTTGCAATGATTAAGAAACGACGCTGATGTCACCTTCATTTAATGAAGAGGTTGCTTTTCAGAGAAGGTGGGAGCGAAATTCAAGGTGAAAAAACGGTTGAAATAACGAACCAGAGCGAGATACGTGTCCCACGAACTCTGGCAAAAAACCATTTAGATTCAAAGAACTTTTTTCAGTCCGGATAAAACTATAACACAATTCGAAGGACCTGTCCGGATGTAACCGTCACTAGCAACAGATTGTTTTTTAGGTTTTGCCAAAGGTTTTTTGAACACCACCTAAAAAAAGGGCTACTGATGAGTCCGGATTTCGTCACCACTTCTGACAGGGTCAGTTTGGACAATGTCTACCTAACCGGACAGGGGCAGTTCGGACACCATCATCCATTGGACTGTTCGAACATAACTAAAGTACTTAAAACCTAATCACTTCCTAACTAAGCTTCCTGTTCTCCTACTTAGAACTTATGGGTCCTTAAACTCGACCCATGTCTATTAAACACGACCCGAAAGCCGATAAGGCCCAAATATAAGGGTATAAATACCCAACCACCAACATTAAATGAGGGTAATGGAAATTAAATACAACCAGGCTGCTTAATTCTTCCTCTACACTCTACCCAAACATTAAATACTCACAAACTTCCACAAAACTCTAAACAAAAATTACAAACTTACCCTCAGACGAAAATAAACCACAACAGACATCATCAAGCTCTAATCAAAACAAAATTTGCGGATAATCATGTCCAACACTCGATCTTGGTTTGTTCTCATCCTCGATATTTTCATCGGCCACCAAAACTGCAAACCCTGCAACAACCTTGAGATATTTTTGAGGACGATTATTCACGAAGACGTGAATCAACGATTGAAGAAGGCCGATTGCAAAGAAATGACAAGAAATCCGATAAAAATTGATGGATTTTGCAGGAGAAATGATCTGATTGAACATAAACGATTCGCCACCATTTTTTCAGGCTTGAGCTCTTGAGTATGATTTCAAAGATATAACAAGAATGAATTTTTCTCATTGTAAGCAACACCACGAGCTTCCAGTTTAATATGTTGATTGACATTCAAAGTTTGTGATGGTGGGTCTAGATGACCTTTTAAGTTAAATTTATTTGGTATTAAGAGGATTTTTAATTGAATTTATTTTAGTTTTGTTTCCATAATATTATTAATTCTCTTCTTAATGTTATTTCTTTCTTCTAGTTGCTTCAGGGTTGGAGACACAACGAGACTACCCGTTTTTATTCATTTAGGAGAGTTTTATTATGATTCTAAGTTTTCAAAATCATTTTCTAAAATAAATGTATGTCATAACTCGATAGTTTGCACTGCTTCTCTTATTTCTTGATTGTTAATCTTCGTGGAAAATTTTATCTAATGATGAAACAGGCTGACTGATTTTTGAATTATTAGTTAGACATAATTTGTTGTTGATGATGACCTGAGGGGTTTCTATGTTGTTGTGCTTGTAGTTAAGGGTAGATGACAAAGATAAGTTGTCATGCTTTGAAAAGGTTTTAGGTGAAAGCTCTTTTTACGGATTTACTAGTTTCATATTTTGTTTTAATAATTTTAGAATTGGACCATCAAGGTCTTGTATATATGTATCTTTGACAATTAGTCACTTGATTTTTGGAATCCATGTTCCTTTCTATGAATTTGGGTTCATGGTATTACCAACTAAAGAGTTAGTAGTTGTATGAATTTGGTTTATATAAGTATGTTCTTTGTTTTTAATTGATTTTTTTTATATTCCTTAGTATTGCGGCCTAAATACTTGTAATTAACACAATATAGTGGCATTTCACCATATCAAACATGTTTCCATTAGCCATATATTTCACCAAATCCAACCCAAATCTTGGAATGACAGGAGATAAGACATCTATCTCAATCCAAGCCTTGCAACAATTGAATCTACCCCTGTTTTTAGGTGTATCCAGATTGTAAAGGGATTTTAGAGGACCTTAGCTATACTGTATATAATATATTGATTACACATAAATTCAGTTAGATGTGGAAAAGTAACCCACACCGGGGTAATTAGGAATTTGAAATTAGGATTAAATATAGGATACCACTTTAAGAGTCTTAATGAGTGTCGTCTGATGGTCAAACATTTATTTTTCATAGCTTATTTAGACCATCAATATATTCTAATTCAATCGTTACATGTCTATGATCTCATAAAGAGTTACTAACCAAACCCAAAAATTTGAAGTTATTTAGGAGCCTCTATATTATATCTAATTTAGGCATTCCAAATGAAAACTTAGAAATAATGGTAAAGTTAGATATAGAAATAAGTCTGTTATTATCTTGTTTTGTGAATAAGACAAATTTGAATTCTCTATTATCCTGGATTTGAACATTATTGTGGAAGAAATCTTTCTTCTTGTTCCGTGTGACATCAATGTATGATTTCTACAGGTTTTGAGTTGCTTGCCGGTTTGAAGTTGAATCGTATAAAGGGTTATAACGAAATGTTTGCTTGTATGAGACACAATGTTGGCTATGAGGTATCTTTTGATCAGTTAATGCTGGGAAACTTTCTTCGTATTGTTTGTTTTATAAGTTCAAATAATCTTGAACTTGAGTCAAGCTTATGTTTAAGGAAACAGAGTCAATATGATCTTGATTTTTTTGTTGGTAGGTGAGTGTTTCTTTTGGAAAAACTATGGAATAAGGTTGAGAAGTAGACATTTTAGTTTAAGTGAATAATATTCATGTAGGATCATGGGCGATTGATCGGTTGGAGTGATGAAGAAAAAGGTCTATTCTTGAAGCTTTCTTAAAAGGATCTTGGAGTCATTCCATTTTCATATCATTTTAAAATTTAACTACATACTAATTCGAAATATTTAAAAATTAATACTAGTTTAGTTTTTAATTCAAAAAATCTTACGTTTAAAGTGAATTTTAGACGAAGTTATGGTTTTTTTTCCATAATAATCGTTGAATTTGTTAAAAACAATTTTACATACACAAATTTTAGATAAATTTTAAATTTAATCCTGTACCTGAAATATTTAAATATGGACACCATATATGATAGTATAAATCCAAAAGTCTATATTCTAAGGAAAATATTATATTAAAAACAATTGGTAGACAAAATTATAAGTTTCTCGTAACCGTTGACAAACTTCTCAAAAAAATAATTTTGCATATACAAAAATTTTATCATTTAAGATGGAATAGGTTTATATGGAGATAAACTCTCTCCTCTCTCTAGAAACCTTAAGTGGACCTCAATCTTTTTGTCGTCCTTTTTCTTAATTTTTTAAAATTATATCATGTTAGCTCTTCTTAGGCTTCGTTTTCGACCGTTTTTGCTTCCCCGTTCTCTTCTCTCAGACGACGCAGTACCTTCACAACTCTATTTTCTAATGAAAAAATAGTATATTAAATGAAAATTATTAGACAAAGTTATAGTATTTATCATAGCAGGTATCGAAGCTGTCAAAACCCGATTTTACATCAATAGATTTTTAATCAATTTAAAAAATTAATTATGTATATACTGATTTTTTTAATGTTATATATGGTTGCGAAAATCCACTATTGTATTTTCTAATAAAAAAATAATTATTATATTAAATGTATATTAATAGATAAACTTATGATTTTTCTCGTAAGGGTTCTCAAAGCTGTCAAAACCCGATTTTGCATCAACATTTGTTAGACTAATTTGATTTTTTTTATATTGATAAAAAATATGTAAATATCTATACCATATATTATTATAAAGATCTACGAGTCTAGTTTCTAATGAAAAAAGTTCTATATGAATATAATCCATTTGGACAAAATTATGGTTTATCTTATAACACACGTCGAAGATAGCAATAATCAAATTTGCATCGAGAAATTTTAGATTAATTTGAAATTTATTTCTATACAAATTTTTAAAAAAATCAAATATTGATAACATATATGCATGTGAATGTCTACGTCTCTAGTTTTTAATTAAAAAATATTATATTCATAAAAATATCTAGAAAAAAGTTATGATATTTCTTGCAATATTTATTAAAACTATCACTAATAAATTTGTTTAAAATAAGATGAATAATATTGTTTAGAAGAGTAATATAAATATATAGGTTATTCATTTATCAATGGTTGTATAACACGAATAGTCTTGTTGAGTCTTATTGTATAACATGAAGAATGATATTATTATTCATAAATAATAATACCCATAAAATACTCCTAAGGGTTATAAAAGCTAAACAACCCATAAAATAAGAAGACCTTTATGCGTATTTCTTCTCTCTAGCCCATAAACAAAATCATTTACAAATAAAATAAATAGCTTTATTTATACTACTATTAAGATTTACCTCTATTAATGAATGACACGTGTCTTTCTAGCTACGTGACGTGCATCTCTTATACAACTTTTTACATATAATGCAAAACTAGCATTTAACTACATAAGGTGTTGTAATATTGAAAATTTAACTCGAAGGCTCTTTAATATTCTTCTCTTTCATGTGTACTCTTCTTTTTATGTCATTTTATTGCTTTATTTTATTTACTTTCTTCTTTATATATGGGCCGTCTTTTACCTTCCATCATTTATTATTTTCTCATATATTTTCCCTTCACAATTTAATATTATTTACTTTATGTTTTTATATAGGTCTTCAACTTTCAATCATCTTTGACTTGATTGTATTGTTCCTACCATTTAAAATATACCCCTTCTTGATTCATTACAATTTACCTCGTCTTTCTATTTAGACCATCAACTTTCAGTCCTCTTCAACTTGATTTCCTTGTTCATTTCCTTATACTCCATTATGTCTTAACTCATATCCTGATTGGATTATCTTCTTCTTCCTTCTAGATTTTTTTATTACGTGATCTATAATATATTTATCTTGATTTACCTTCTTAATTCGGACATACAAATCCTTTGAGAATACGAACTTATCAGACCTTCCCCTCTAGTCCTTACGTATAAATTTTATGTTTAAGGAGTACTATATAAAATAAAGGTTGCCTAAAACAACATTAAAAATTAAAAGTTTATGTATAATTCTCCACCCTTTTAAAGTCAAAAGGTTTAAAATATTCATTTTAAACAAATTAATATCCAGTATATTATTCATTTCCCAACTCTTAGTTTGTAAAGTTATATTTCTAACTATTGATAATTAAACAAATCTAATGGCTGCAATTAACTTGAACAAACTATATAAAGGCATAAAAGTTTTATTCACTTATTATACTTTCTCTCTAAAACATTCTCTCTATTTTTGTTTTAAATTAGATTCATTTTTCTTGCTTATCTTTCATTTTTAAAGAGAAAATATCCAATATATATATATATATACTTTGACTTGCTTATTTACATTCCAGTGCATGGTTGGGGTTAAAAGTCGCGAAAATCACTACAAATAACTTCGAGATTCATATATCATATTCAAAAGAATTTCCTAATCACTCTCAAAATGATCGTCAATATGGATAATTTGATTGTTTAAGTTATGACACTACTAAATATTTTAACCATGATTTACATGTGTTATTTGAATTATACTTGTTAATTTTATGTTAATTCAAATATCCATACTTCTTCATATATTATTTATTCTTATTTCTTATTATTTACTTTTACAAACTTAGATTGTCAATATTTACTTATATTTAAATCTTACTCTTTATGAATTGTTTATTTTTTATTACGTAAATTATTTAACTATGTTGCATTACTCGTTTTGTAACTTCTTTTATTTCTCACAGAACTCATCACTATACATATTAAATTTTATATAACTTTATGGCTTAACTGAAATTATTGGTGTTTGACATATAGGCAAGCCATAAGATGAGCAGTTGTATGACCTCAAAAGCTTGACTTATACTCATATTCGTGATTTGACATAGTAGTCAGACAATAGTATGGGCAATTACGTAACCTCAACGACTTGACTTATAACCATGTTCACGATTTGATATAGTAGTAAAGCCACAATATAAGAAATTTTATAGCTTCAAAAACTTGACTTATAACCATGTTCCTGATTTGACATAGTAGTTAGACCACAGTATGGGTATTGCATAGTCACAAGGGCTTGGTTTATAGCCATGTTTGCTTATAAATACATACTTGGTTTGCAACCTTACTTATCACATCGTCTAATAACTTATAAAAATGATAGACCCATATTCTATTATTAATTTACTTTGCTTCATATTCTTCATAATATCTTCATTTGTTCTTCTTCATTATATATATTGAAAAATTATAATATATATATATATATATATATATATATATATATATATATATATATATATATATATATATATATGGATAAGAACACCCCAAGGGAACGATTCTCATGTTACATTAAAGAAATACTTTTTCTATGTAGTTCATCTTTTTAAAATATATTTTCTCTCTTTTGAAAAAAAAACTTCTTTTGGTAGTTGATTAAGTTTTCTGCCTGACCAAATTGACGACTTCAGTCAGAATTGTTTTTCCATTTTCCATGTTTCAAAACAAAAGTGTTTTATTATTTTAAGGATAGAATGTTATAAGGTAAAAATAAAGGGATTAAAAAGTTGCACGACGAATATATTTTCTCTTCATTCTGAACGTGACATAAATTTATCGTTGGTTTTAATGTTTTCATTGTTTTTCTTCTAAATGCTTAATAAAAATTCCGACATACAAAACAAGTAAGTTTGGGGTAAAACAATGACGGAATCGACTTTTGAACAATTGAGTTTGTTTCTTGTTTGACCGTCTTCTGTTGGCGAATTAAAGTTCTGCGACGTTATAAGATTTGTTGTTTCGCTTTGATTTCGTCATCTATTTTCGTGTATTATAACTAGTAAAAAAGTCTAGTAAGATGAAGAAAAGTATAAATTAAGACAATTAAATAGCAAGAATTAAGTGAGTTCAAAAGTTGTTGTTCAATGCTTTCAACAAGAATTAATTTGTAGCCTCTCTTGCTAATTCTTTCTTCCCTATTCTGTTTCTTCTCTTATCTATGTTTACAATGGTTATGGTGTCATTGAAAGTTTCGATAAGGAAGAATACCTTGTTCTTCCTTCAAAAAACAGGGGTCAAATTTCCTTGTTCTTCTTTAAAAAAACAGGGGTCAAAAGTCTACAAATTTTGAAGGTAATATGAAAACTTATGCTGAGATAGTGAATCCAAACTCTGATTATCTTTGTCCTATTTTGAAACCTGAAAGAATTATGGTAAAATAAAATCATATTTTCGTTTAATACTCGCAAGAAATCCAAGATTGGCTTATTCGGAACTCAAAGATAACTCTGGTTGGCAGATTTTCTTCTAGGTTTTCGAAAAACTGATTCTGAATGTTTTTTTAAAGTCATTCAAATTCAAGAGAGGATATAATATGATAATCAAAGACTCTTATCATATTTTTTTCGAATTTAACCTTCGTGAAGACGTTTGTAAATTTTGGTCGAGAAACGTCTGGACTGTTGGAGACTCGATAATGAGATTGCTCTGATGGACTCCTGAATTTAATACTAAGAAGGAAAGTGTTGTCTATCCAATGTGGATCAGAATTGAAAGAGTTCCGGAGTATCTTTCTAATGAACAAATTATGGAGGATATAGTTTATGCTATTGGTGAACCATACAAGGTCATTGTTCCCGATAAAAATAGGGGTTTGCAAAACGCTTGTTATGCTCTTCTTGAGGTGGATATTTTGAAAAGACTTCAGCAAATGATATGGGTTGGTTTTGGTATGAAAAAGGTTTGTTGGTTGTCTTTAAGCTATAAAAATATTCCACCATATTGTAGCTTTTGTTACCATCTTGGACATGCTTACTCATATTATAATTTTTTTTTGAAATCTGAAGATATTAAGAATCCTGGGAATGAAGATATCAATAATTCTGGGCAAGAAGATAGCAAGATTTCGAGGCATGAAGATATCGAAATTGTAACCAAATCTATACACATCAATGAAAACCAATCCAAGAATAAATAATTTACTACTAAATCTGGAATAATTTACAGACCCGAAGTGAATTCGATTGTTATAAATACTTCTTAAGACATTCAAGATTCTGTTAGAGAGAATTACAGTCAATAAAAATAAAACCTTGAAATATCAATACACCAAAAAAGTCATATAGCAACTATGATATAATCTTCTACTCTGGTTGACACAGAGGTGATTGAAGCGCTTCAAAATGTGGAACAAGGTTTTATTCACAATAGCATTATGGGATATGAAAACCTATGCAACAGTGGTAACTCTCCTGTTCCTGACAACATTGGTAGCACACCAACTACCCCCATGAATGCCCCTTCTTCATATCCTAAACCTAACTTCAATGAAATCCTGCATAAGAAATTCAGATGAGCAAAGAAATGGAGAAAACCTGGAAATCCTATCATTAAATCCCTTAAGTACTCGGGGAAAAAAATATCAAGTCATTATTTGACAATGATAAAAATGATTAATTAGAATCTAAGAGGGATCTAAAACAAATTAACTATGAGAAGGTTGAAGATTATGATTGAAAGTAATAATGTCAGGATGTTATCAATTCAAGAACCTATGGCCAGTAATGACAAGTTGGAGGAGGTTGCTTTAAGTCTTAATTTTACCGGTTTCACTTCTAACATATCCAATAAGATATGCGTGTTTTTGAAAGAGGATATCAGTGTTGATTGCCTTATCAACTTTGATCAACTTATTCACCTGGATGTTATGTATGCTGGTCTTGTTAATTCGTTTAATCTAATTATTATATATGCTAAGTGTAACAGGTTACAAAGGTTGGACTTATGGAACCAGTTGAGAAATATTGATAATACTATCAAAGGTTGGATGAATATAGGAGACTACAATGTTATTACCTCAAATGATGAACAAATTGGGTGTACTGCATTATGTCATAACAACATCGATGATTTCAATAATTGTATCAATGATTGCCAGCTTGAAGATGCTGGGTATGCTAGTAACAAATTTACTTGGAACAAAAATATGAAATTGAAGAGGTTAAATCGTGCTATGTTCAACAATATTTGGTCTGGCATTTTAAACAATACAAAGGTCTTATACATGGTTAAAAATTGTTCTGACCATTCTCATCTTCTCTTAACTTCTATCTCTAACATATCTAAGCATATAATCAATACTAAGAATAGATTTAAAATTTAAAATTCCTAGACTAATGATGATAGGTTTCTGAGTATTGTAAAGCAGAATTGGACTACAAGGGTTAAGTGCTACCCTAATCAGTTGTTCTGGTACAAGCTAAGGAGGCTAGAGCAATGCCTAAATGAGTGGAATATTAATCAATTTGGCAATATATTTTCTAAAGTTAAAGAAACTGAGGAAGTTGTAAAGATTAATGAAAGAATGCATCAAAATATCAACAACAATGAGACTAAAGCTGAGCTTGACAAAGTTAACAGTCTGTATATTAAGGCTCTTAGGAATGAAGCAGACTTTTGGAAACAAAAAACTTATACCAGTTGGTTAAGAGATGGTGACAGAAACTCGAAGCTTTATTATGCTTTTGTTTCTAAAAAAAGAAGGAAAAACACGATTAAGGGAATCAAGGAAGATAATCATTGGATAACAGATTCTGAGGACACATACAAGTCTGCTGAGAAGTATTTCAACAACATTTTAACCTCTAATCCTTACGGAAACAAAGATGAAGAGGAGTTTTGCTTAAATAACAACATTTTTGACAATATTCCTAGCCTGATTACTTCTGAAGACAATATTTCCCTAATGGAAGATACTAATGAGGAGGAAGTTTGGGCTACTATCTCTAATATGAATGTTGATAGTGCTGCGGGTATCGACGGGTTTAACATTACCTTTTACAAGTCTTGTAGGTTGATTATTAAGGATGACCAATGTACCTCTATTAATGTTTTTTTTTCGAGACCATCCTATTCCCACTAGGGTCTTAGCTATTGGTCTCTGTTTGATTCCCAAATGAGCTAATCCTATTACTTGGAGCTGCTACAGACCTATTGATCTTTGTTCTATCTACAACATAATCTTTTCTAAGCTTGTTAATACTAGACTTGCTATGTTTCTGCCTAAGATTATCTCTCAAAACCAGGGTGCTTTCATAAAAAACAAATCTGTTCATGAAAACATTCTAACTGCTAAAGAGTTAATCTTTGATCTCAATTGGAAAACCTAAAACAAGGAACTTAATGATCCAGCTAGACATGTAAAAAATATTTGACAAATTTTCTCTCTCATTTCTATCTAAAGTCCTTGATTTCTTTGGTTTCTCTAGTGATTTCAGAAAGCTTATTAACGCTTTAACTATGAATGTGCACATATCTCTGCTTATTAATGAGAGTGTTCACGATTACTTTAATCCAAAGAGGGGTCTGAGGCAGGGGGATCCATTATCCCCCAATCTTTTTATCATTGGTGAGGAAGTCCTCATCTGGGGCTTATATCATTAATGCATTTTGCCTCTACATCTAAACATCTCATTCATTGTTTGGATTTTTCTAATGATATCCTAATCTTTACTAATGGCCTACATTTTCCATGCATAATCTTAGTCTTTTTCTTGATAAGTATCAACAGGTTTTTGGGAAATTCATCAACAAGGAGAAAACAAAAATTATTGTCTCCACTAAGTTTCAACAAAATAAAATTTACAGTTTAGAAAATCAGCATGGTTTTCCTATTGAAACTCTGCCTACCAACTACCTGGATGTGGTCTTAAGAAACAACAATAAGTCTTGTAACTTTTCTACAATTATTGATAAAGTTCAAGATAAGATTAATTCTTGGAAAAGTAAGCACCTGTCCTATGGAGGGAGACTTGTGCTGATTTCCACTGTTTTGATGGCTATCCCCTGCTACTGGATGTAGAACGACCTTCTTCCCACATGCATCATTAACATATTAGAAAAGATATTTAACAAATTTTTATGGAGATGTTCTTACCAGGATAGAAAAATTCATTGGGCCAACTGAGGCTCCCTCTGTAAGCCATTTGAAGAGGATGGTCTGAATATCAGAAAACTGTCTGATATTCAGAATACCTTTTCTCAAAAACTTTGGTTCATTTTAAGAAAAAAAGATAATATTTGGGATACATTAATGCATAATACTTATTATCCTAACAAAAATCCCCTTACAGCTAACTGTAATTCAGGTTCTTTAACCTGGAAAAGGATTTCATGTATCAAAATGCAGGCTGAATCTGATATAAGGTGGATACTAGACAATTAAAAGATGGATTTTTGGTTTGATGATTGACATGATCAGAGTCGTATTAACAATGATGTTAACTCATGGTTCATTGAAGCTAAGGTTAACACTTTTTGGAAAGAGGATCAATGGGATAACAATCTGCTGAGAAGCTTCCTTCCTACTTCAAGAGTAACTCAGATTAACAGGTTTTCTATTAATCATTCTAAAAAGGATATCATAGTTTAGAAGGCTTCTCCTGATCTTAATTATAACATGAAACATACTTGGAATCTAGAAAGACAACATTATAATCACTCTAGCCTATTTATGAATATCTGGTCTAATTTCACACCTACAAAATGTTCTTTCTTGCTTTAGAAAGTGTTGAAAAACTACATTCCTATTGATTCGATATTACTGGAAAAGACATTTAAGCTTAGCTTCTAAATTTCAATTTTGTAATAACGAAGAGGATAAATCTCGAATTACTTTGGGGATCTGTTTAATGTCAAAGCTGAAAGATATATGAGGTTAACTCAAATTTATCAGGAACTAGTTTTGGTTCTCTGATAAGAAAAATCATATTACTCATCTTATTCCTTCAGTTATCTGCTGGATTATCTGGAGAAATCAAAACAATGCCAAATTCAAAGGCTTTCACGATTCTCTAGTTGTTGAGATTAATTCAATTAAGAATATTATTCTTGGTCTGGATATATCAAAGGTTTTAAATAAAAAACTATGATCTACAGTTTCAAATGCAGGTCTTTTCTGGGTTATATTTCTGCAAGAAGCAACAAGAACAAAATAACTTACCTTCAATGGTAGGCTCCAAAGGAAAACAGAATTAAGATGAATGTTGATGCTTCTTGCACTAGTAGCGGAGAATGTTGTGGAGGCATTATCTTCAGAGACCGTAAGGGTAGCATTCGTCTTTGATATGAAAACACCTTCGGGAAGCTCTCTCCTCGAATGCATGAGTCAAGAGCTCTCATGAAAGGTCTTTTAATCTGCAAAAATAACAATTAATCAAATGTAGATATCAAATTGGATTGTCAGATGCTAATTAACCTTCTGAGTTTCAGTATTATACCTTGGTACCTTGATTCTCTCCTGAAGATTTGCAAATCCCTCATCTGCTCTAACATGACTGTTAAATTCATCTCAAGAGTCCAAAATCAAGCGGCTTATTTGCTCGCGAAGTGGACTATTAGATGCAAGCAGAAACAGACTTTATCCCATCTTTTAATCCCTAATCCTCTGCAAGCTATTGCGTTTCTTGAGAGTTTAGATCTTGGCTACCTTAATCCGGATGCTGACTAACAAGATTTTTTATTCTTTCTATAGTTTTTTCGTTGTATTTTTTCATTTTGCAGGCTAGGTCATTGTAGGAGAGAAAGTGAAGATGAAGATGAATGTATGGATTTTCGTTGATCTCTATTTCTCATACAAAAAGATTGAGCAAGTATCTTTGGAGAACTGATTGAATCGTCTTCAATTGCTTCTGATGCATGTTTTTTATTCTTTTGGTGTAATTAAATTTTTAGTCCTTCTGTATTCACTTATTCGCAATTTGCGATCAATTTTAATAAAAGTCTTATTTTAGTTTTTTTAAAAAAGTTGTTGTTCATTTTCAACAAATATTCGTGCCTTTAAATTCAAAGTATCTATAAAGAAAAAGAAAAATCTTACTGGTATCTGAGTCACACATGATTATTTTCTCTTCCTTCGATTGTTGGTCGTGATTTCCATATCATTTAACCATTCTCTCTATTTATGTGATATTACCGTGAATACTCTTTATCTCTCTTGTGTCACAATTCCAAGTACAAGTTAGTCACAATATTGTTTAATTTTTTCCATTAAGTTTGAATCTTTCGAAATTGATGTTCGAAATGAGTTTAATTGTCCAAATATGAGTTTCGTGAATCATTTTTGTTTGTGTTCTAAGCTTACGACGAGTTCAATTTTATAAGAAAAAAATTTGGTTTTATCTACCAGTAGTTTTATCCGTTATAACTAAATCTTAAGAGATGAATAAGAGATATGATATGAGAGATGAACAACAATGTAACAACTTATCATAATTATCTTCAACAACTTACCAATAGTAGTTTGGTTTTATCTCTCAAGATAGTTATGATAAGTTGTTTTAGCCTGTAAGTTGTAAAAATATTGTTGGAGATATGATACGAAAGATGAATTGAGAGATGAATGCAAATTGATGAGTTTTTTTTCTATTTTAAACTAAAAAAATATTCGATTCGATCAATTGCTATTTTTTTTTATCAAAACGGATACCCGACTTGGTAAAAAAGTTATTTAAAAAAAATATATAAATTGGATATTTCTTGTTCATATTATCACAACTATTCTCATACTTCTCACATAATTAGTATATTTTAAATCTTATTTTCTGAATCCATATTTCTAACTGTAGAAACTGGACAGGGGTAATCCGGACAATAATCACCCACTGAAGTATCCGGACATGACAAAAATATTAAGAACACTAAACACCTTTTGACTAAGCAAATTGCTAATCTGCTTAATAAACTAATGAGTTTTTGAACTCGACCTGATTTCATAAGTTTGACCCGAAAGCCCATATGACCCATAATTAAGGGTATAAATACCCAACCACTTTCATTAATGAGGGTAAGGAACATTTAATACAACCAGACAGCTTAAGTCTCTCACTACAAAACACTCCAAACATTTAATACCATTGAAATACCACAAAACACCTGACAAAATTACCCTCAGTAAAAAATAATCCTCACCAGTGTATAATGTGTGTTAGTTATGATTTATGTCATTATCAACAAAATAAGTTATCATTTTTTGTTGAAATGTTAAACATAATCAATTGTCAAATAGAATCGTGATTCTATTTGTGATGATGAACTATGGCATGCTGCGTGTTAGTAAATTGAAAGATTTTGTGATTCTGCTCCCTCACTAGAATTTAGTACAGTGTAGTACGTTATTTAGCATATGCAGTTAGTTTTTGGTAAAACATTAGTAACACGTGTTACTACTATCATGTTATATTATTGTCAATTGTTTGCAGTACATACTGTATTTTTGTTAATTGTTTGTCTTTTTATTTTTATAATTATTCAATCTTCATCTTAGGTTTTTTGTATAACTAATAGTTGATTAAATGAAGCTGGATTAATGGATTGGAGTAAGATACAAAATGTTTAAACTTTTTAAAAAAAAATTGAACTATAGAAAAACCGATTTAATTGAAAGTATCAAGTTCGTGGTATCGTTTTTTAATTATGTTTTGATTGACTTAATCACGTCGTAATTTTTTTTATTAGCATTTACACCATAATCGAATTTGATTATTTCCTATTTTAAAGTTTTCTTAAGAATTGTTCATTCTTCTTTGGAAGTTTGAATTTGAATACACAAATTCACGTGCATCACATGATTGAGTAAAATTGCTCATAGTATTATCGATTTCCAACTGGTTTATTACTGACATAATTATAGATAAAAGCGATCAAGGTTTTGATGCAACTTTCATGAGTTCATTGATAAATGGTGGTCTTTAGATTTAATATTTGAAAATTTTAGATATTACGCAATATTGTTTGGTATTTTTGTGTTAATAATTTTATGCAATACAAGGACCAATTATGTAATATTCTCATGTTTTGATTTGGATGAGTCGGTTGAATTATCAAAGATAAATTAATATTCAAGTTATGTTTTCTTCTCTTTAGTTGATGGTTGATTAATTGATCAAGAACAATTACTCCAAATGAGATGTTGGTGTAGCAGCTAATACAATCAAAGAAACAAAATTCATGTTTATGAGCATGAACACTATCTTGGCAGATCTAATAATCAACACTTGAGGTGTCATACTAGCGGAGGAAGCAAATATTAAACATGGTAATTGTCACCACAGTGGCTGTAGAGGATTCGATTGCTTCTGCTCGTAGTGTTGCTGACGTCTCACGTCTTACAACTACTTCTATGAATAATTCGTTACACCACAAAGAGTCGAATATTAACTTGGTTTCCACCATTATTCAAATTTCTTTTTTGGGTTACCTGGTTAGCTTATCCAAAATTTTGTTTTAGATGATATCGATGGAGTTTCAAATTTGGTAATGGTATACAATAACAAAAAGATTAACAAAGATTTTCAACCTAGTATATGTTATGAATTTTGTAAATTTTTGGATAAACTCTGAAGTCTTGTTAAACAATTTCAGACAGATATTAAGTTTGGGGTTTTCCAAAAAGTTCCAATCAGATAAAATCAGAGAGTTTTCTATTGAATAGAAAGAATGAAAAATATCTCGCGTGGTACAAAAATAAGCATGCAAAACTAAAATCAGAGAGTTTTCAATAAGCATTTCGACCGACGGAAACAGTTTTTAATTATGGTCCAAAAATAAAACGGGCATTTATTTTGAATGAAAAAACAACCAATTTTAAAATTTGAAAAAATGGTCAAATTTTCATATTCAAAATTCTGTTAACTTTTAACAACGTTAGCCCCCGACAGAGGATCCGCTCATTGACCCCACTAATCATAATATATTCTACCAAGTGTGCACTACGCACTCTACAACTTGTTCGATAATGTATCATGACTATATTGGTCAAATAATTAATCTAATTACACTAAAATATCTAACAAGATCCCTCCATTTTAGTGCAATTCATGAGCAACTAAAGACAATCACAACAAATGATAAATTTATGCATAAATGAAATATCGTAACGATTGAACTTCACATTAGTATACTACACATTCCAAATATTCGAATATCAAGGTATCACTAAGGATCATATATTTAAGATTCATAATGAATACATGAAGATAATATACACATATATATTTACATTCTCACATGTTCTTATTTGACACTATATTTTACTTCCCTCATGTCCTTATCATTCTGAAGCATATTAAATCCAATTCCAAGCTTTTTGAAGCGGCTAAACTTCATGCTCAAATATGTAAATCTTTTACTCTTGCACCTGCATATGCAATTTTTCAAAAGAACTATTAAGAAGATAAAACCTCCACAACTTGCAGGTCTGAACATATACCGTAGGATAATACTATAAATGTGTTTCAATATCTAGATGTTAAGTTTTCCACATTAAATTCAACACCTAATTTCATATTAGATGGGAATTGAGTATCTAAACATGAGATATTTTAGATGGACTTTAATCTCATCCCAATAGTCGATTTGTGCACACGATCTCTACTTAACTCTTTAGTTAAATGATCGGCTAAATTATATCGAGTTCTCACAAACTCTACTGAAATAATATCATTCATGATGCACTCACAATAATATTGTGTCTAACACCTAAGTGTCTATACCTTTCGTTGTAAACTTGTTTATAGACATTGGGTCAATGCAGCTTCACTATCATATATATAGTGATTGGTTTGGGCCACATCCAAAATTCATACATTAAATTTCTTAACCACTCTGCTTCTTTACTAGTTGCTGCTAATGCCATAAACTCTGATCCATTGTTGAATCAATAATACAAGTTTGTTCCTTAGATTCCGAAGAGATAGAACCTCCCCCAAGTAGAAATACTCATCCACTTGTGAAAGAGTGGTATTCCATGTTGGAAATATAACTAGCATCTGAATATCCTTAAAGTACAGAAAAAAATCCAGTATAAGTCAAACTATAATCCATGGTTTCTTTCAAATACTTGAATACTTTATTTATAGCTTGCTAATGATGTGAAATAATATTACTAGTATACCTACTAAGATTTCCAACCGCAAATGCAATATTCAACCTATTTCTAGTAATGGCATACATAAGACACCCAATGGCTCTTGAGTATTTAAGTTGAGATAAGACAAAACCTTTATTAGGTGGAAGCTTAAGAATATGATCTATAGTTGAGCTTACCAGAAAACAATCTTTTAAATTAATTTTATTCAATATTTTCTCAATATAATGAGATTGAGAAATCGATATACTATTGTTCTTTCACATGATTCTTATACCAGTAATCATTTCAGCTTACCTAAATCCTTAATATGAAAATTAGATGATGCAATTTTTTTTTCGTATCATGAACCTAATTTTGGTTAATACCAAAAATTAACATATCATCAATATATAGACAAATCATAACTAATTTACCAGAATTATCAAATTTTCTATATACACACTTGTCTGCTTGATTAAGGTAAAGCCATTATAAAATATCACATTCAATTTTTTTTTATGTAAATCCTTTGATGCTTGTTTCAAACCATACAAAGATTTCTTCAATTTGTACACTTTTTTTCACAACCAAGAATGGAAAACTCTTCCGGTTGTTTCATATAAATTTCCTCATCCAAATCACCATCCAGAAATACAGTTTTCACATCCATTTGATGAATTACAAGATTGTATACAGATGCAAGTTCAGTCAACAAACTAATAGTAAAACTCCTAGCAATCGAAGCATTAATATCAAAGAATAAATTCTTTCTCTTTGTCTAAAACTATGGATAACCAATCTAGGTTTATACCTTTCAGTATACTATATACTTTAATTTTTTGTATAAAAATCCATATATTTCTCAATGATTTTCAACCAGTAGGTAAATTAGCAATTCATATGTATTATTATGCATGATAGACTTTATCTCATCTTGGATAACTTCTTCTGATAATGCACCATCCATTGATTCCATAGCATCACTAAAAATCCTTAGATCATCCTCAATAATAAAACAATATTGATATTGATATTCAATATTATATTTTGACCCTTAAACTAAATAAAGTTGAAAATCATATCCAAACGACTTAGATTTTCTAGCTCTAGTACTTCTCTTTGGTTCATAAGGGTCATGTACATAAACTGTGCCACTTGAAATATTTTTAGTTTAGATTGAGTTTTGATTCAAAGAGTTTTAAATAAAGTCTCTTGGTCTAAGTATAAAGGTAACAATTTCTTTATCATATATTTCATATCTCGACTTTATAACCGTATTCACAAACACATAGTCATTAGATACTAATACATAAAACCTATACGCAACAGGATGCTTAGCATACCCTATGAAGATACAATTTATACCTCTTTCACCCAAGTTTTTCCTTTTGGGTTCAATGAGCCTTACAACTGCTCTACAACCCTAGACTCTGAGAAAACTCAATATTGAAGGCTTCTTAAACCAAATCTCATTTGAGGATATCTTATTCCTTTTAGTAGGAATTCGATTCAATAAATAACAGGCTGTTAACATAGCCTTACGCCATAATCTTTCACTCAAACCCGAATAAGACAACATGGAATTAATCATTTCTTTCAAAATAATCATTTTTCCTTTCAGCTATACCATTTTGTTGTGATGTATAAGAAGTTGCGGTTTGATAAATTATACCAGTAGACTGAAAATATATTGGATTCATAATATTCACCTACATTTTTAATCCAATCATTATTATCTACTTCTACTTATTCCTTATATATTTTAAATTTATCACGAGCTTCATTATTAACATGCAGCAAATAAATGTAGCTATATCTAGATGCATCATCAATAAAATTAATAACATAGTTTTATTTCCTAACGCAGGTGTAGCATGGAAATCACAAAAATCACCGCGTACTAGTTCCGATATTTTAGAAACTTGGTTAATATTATTGAGAGGTTTTCTAGTTATCTTGGTTAACATGCAAATTTTACATTTTTCATTATTTGCATCAACATAACATGAGGTATAAGGTTCATTTTCGATATATCTTTTATTCTTCCATGATGAACACGTCTTAATCTAACATGCCATAATTCTATTTTATTCTATTTTCTAGACATACTAGTAGAAGCCATACAAATAACATGTTGTTAACATAGCCTCATCCCATAATCCTTCACTCAAACCCGAATAATATATCATAGTATTAACCATTTCTTTCAAAGTCTTATTCTTCCTTTCAGCTATACCATTTTGTTGGGATGTATAAGGAGTTGTGGTTTGATGAATTACACCAATCGACTGAAAATATATTGGATTCATAATATTCACCTCCTTTATCCGTACACACATTTTTAATCCAATCATTCTTATGTAGCGCTACTTCTTCCTTCTATATTTTAAATTTATCACGATCTTCATTCTTAGCATGCAATAAATAAGTTTAGCTATATTTAGATACATCATCAATAAAAGTAATAACATAGTTTTTATTTTCTAACGAAGGTGTAGCATGAAAATCACATAAATCACTGCGTACTAGTTCCAATATTTTGGAAACTTGGTTAAAATTATTGAAAGGTTTTCTAGTTACCTTGGTTAACATGCAAGTTTTACATTTTTCATTATTTGTATCAACATGAGGTATAAGGCTCATTTTCGATATGTCTTCCATTCTTCCATAATGAACATGTCCTAATCTAGCATTCAATAATTATGTTTTATTAAATTTGCAACACATACTAGTAGAAGCCATATAAATTCAATCATTTTAGAACGAAGCATTAATATTTAACATAAACATACCATTACACAAATATATGAATCCCATAAATACACCATATTTTGACAATGCATACTTGCCACTTTCGTACACTCGTTTGAAACCACATTTATTTAAAACAACACCAACTGATAAATTCTTTCAAATCCCAAGAACATACAATACATTGTTTAATAATATGTATTTTCCATAAGTAAACAATAACTTAACATATCCTAGTCCTTTAATTTGTTTGGTTGCAACATTTCTCATCTTAAGTGAAGATCAATTTTCAATCGGTTAAAACTTATTGAACCATCGAAGACCCTTACATACATGACTTGTTGCTACCAAATCAACCCACCATGCAACATCGTCATCCTGCACATAAAATGCCTCAGATATTATAGATATATAAATTTTACCAGAATTAAAATTCTGAAATGAAATATGATTTTATTGCTTTTAAGGATCCTTAGATCCACTTAAACCAGCATTGTTTCATCTTGGACTAACATTGTTTTTGCCTTTTCCAACCCAATAATCCCTCCTAAAGTGGCCAGGTTTACCAGATTTCTAACATGACATTTTAGGATTTTTATTGGAATAATTATTTTTTTGTTGTTGCCCTTAAATTTTTGTTTATTCCCTTTTCTGTATTTGCACTCTTAAAGAATCCACTGTTTTCAGCCATATTTACATAAATGTTTTCTACTTGGTTTTTACCATTAGGATTACTGATTTCTTCTTGAGTCCTTAGAGACTTCTCAATCTTTAAATGACTACTAAGTTCTACCAAAGTCATATATTCCTTGTTTTGTTTCAGAGTATTCTTAAAATCCTTCCATGAAAGAGGTAATTTATCAATAACGGAAGACACTGAAGTACATTAATCCATTTTCATATTGTGTTGAACGAATTGACCCAAATTCTTAATAATTCATTTTACAGTTCCATCACAGGTTGAGAATCAACCATTTTGTAATTAATGAAATTATTGACCATGGACTTTCTACTTGAAGCATCTTATGCCATATATTTTGATTCAATGGAATCCAATAATTCTTTTGCACATTCGACATTTTGGTATACATCGAATAAAACATCAGACATACCGTTTAATATATAGCCGCGACAAATGTAATCACCATTCTCTCACTTGTTGCGTCTCTTTGTTTGTTCCAGCGTTTCATTCTCAATGATCTCCAGGTTACGCAAGTGGTCATAATGTACCTTGATGTAATAGTAAAATATATATACCAATCCCAAGATAAGAATGAAAGTACAAATATACTGCCAAAATAAAGATAAAGTAAAAATAGAGAATTTTCTTTAGTAACGACTTCGTCAATTCAACCAATACGAGATGGAGAACTTCATTTAATAACGACTTCGTCAAGAAAACTAGTCTGAGGTGGAGAATTATTTCAGTAAAGATTTTGTCAACTTCACCTATACGAGTTTGGCTCGTAGGATATGGAATGAAAAAGACGTCTTTATTGATTTGTTACTTTTATACTAAAAACGACCTGAAGTATGACCCCAAAAGCATTCATTTGACGATCTGAAAGATATTCCACTTAATTGTTTAGAATATATTCAATATAATGAGTCAGAAGGTATTCAATTTGACGAATGAGGTCATATTTAAATCAACTTACCAAAAAACTCATAGCTAAGTAGTTAAATCAAAATCAGATTATTTTTCATATATAAGGTTAAGATGTTACCATATTTTGTTATACAATAATTTAGCGAGTATCCTAGTCATACAAACATATTTAGACATTTATCATCAATACAAGGAAAATGAATAATTCAAATACGAATTTAAGACATGGCTAAGAAAGATTTGAAGTTAGAGACAAAAAGAATAAAAGATTTTGAAGATTACACTATCTGTATATTATATTCGAACATTTTGTAGTCCTTAAGTTCCATTATACTCCAACTCAAGGACTAAGGCGAGTCCTGGTGAGGATATAATACCCGGATAGTGATATAACATTACGTACATTTATGCTAATATACCAATTGATAAATGTATATTAGACTTTAACCATTATAACCACTTATAATAATATATATATATATATATATATATATATGAGCACCCTAAGGGGGATGATTGATTTTACAGTAAAGTTTTTTTTTCTTTCTAGTTCATTTTTTAATAAGCTTTATTCTCAGTGTAGAAAACTTTTTTTGGCTGATACAAAAACACTTTTGTTAGAAATAAAGAACAATTGTGATAGAAAATAATAGGAATATAAAATGAATACGAAAAGACTTACATGTATTCTTCCAATGTCTTGTAAGCTGGGTGGGATTCCATTTAGAGGTGATCTTCTTGCCGTTTTCCAATGACCATAAATGAATAAGAATTGGATTTTCCAAGTCTTGTTTGCTTTCAAGAGGTCATCTACCAATTTGTATTTATTCCCATATTAAAATAACAAAAGAGAATATAAGCATTGCAAGATAGACCCGCCAAATCAACCAGTTTCTTCAGTGGCATCAGAATTTTAGAAAGCCTTGAGACTATGATGTACGCCATTAGTGAGAACTAAGATTTTGGGCTAGCTTGGATTGTGCACAACCTAACCAAAATGAAGTACCTCTATTTCTCAAGATCCAAGGCAAACCAAAGGCCCATTTAAGCACATCGGTGTAAACCACCAATTATTTAGCCCCACAGTCTATCGGAGTCTCTCCGGGTTGGGGAAGCCTCACTTTAACTGAATTAGGGAATCCACATTTGGCTCGGATTCCCTCCATTTTGGATTTTTGGAAATAGACATAAGAAATTTTATGCAAGGCTATGAGGTACTTGAAACTAACCTTGGAAAATTTAGGTCTGACACGTCTACCAAAGAAGAGAAGAGGTTTGGTTTCCATTTTTGAGGCTTTGCCTCCGTCTCAATTATTACCATCTTTTGAGTCCTTCAGATTCTGCTTCTCCGATGGCCTTGGAGTTTCCCCAATCTGACCAGATGTCTCAAGAGGAGAATCTCTATCATTGTCTTCCATATTCTCATCCATGAACTTTGGTCTAGACTCTGAAGGCCCAATGAGTTGAGCCTCAGTATTTTATTCCTCAAGACAAGAAGATTCAGTTGCTAGAGTTGCATAGTTTTCTCCCATATTTGGTTCTAATGGGAAATTGGTTGCGAGGGCAGTAATGTTTTCTTCTTTATTAGGAACTCACAGAGAGGGTTTATTAACGTGTGTAATTGGGTCTGTTGGATTAGTTATTATAGAAGATTTGTTTTTTTTGGAAAACATAATAAATCTACTTAGAGTATTCTCATCGTTATCCGATCCCATAACTTTGAAGGTAGAGAGGTTTTGATGGCCAGTGGCCCCTTGGGATTGGGATAATTTGATTGTTTGAGGAGAGTGACTTGATGACATGAATGATTGGGCAGTTGAGGTAAGTTCGGAAGGAAGGTAGTGCTTGTTGTAAGGCTAAACTCTTCCGTACTTAGTAGACTGAGTTACAACAACTGTATCCGAAGAGGCAGGTAACCTAGCGGGGACTCTTGCTTACTTTTTCTCTTCCTCTTGCTGAGATTAATATAGCTAACCACCTCTAGTTATAACATTCATAATTGTAAATTTACAAACCTTAAAAGATTCCATAAAATGTGACTTATAGTGGCAAATATGACGGGGAAAGAGAAACTTTGCCGGAAAGAAATTAGAAGTTTAAGGAAAACATTTTCTCTATCTAAAATTAGAATGTAAGCTCTTTCTCACTCTATAAATACCAAAAATAAAAAATGAAAGAAATTTATATGAACACTAATAAATGTTTGAGTTCTCTACTAGGCAATGGGAATTGACAGTAGTAGCTAGGGGGCTCTAGGGGAGTGTAAACATTTACCTTTGATTGATGGTTATACATAGGTTAAAACGAGTTCATGGGTCCAATGAAATATTGAAATGTGCTCAAAAGTAATTAGTTAAAATTTGTGACTTTTGGATAATAACCCTTCTTAAATAAACCAATCAGAAGCTGTTCGGGTATGTTAGCTCTCCCGAAATGCTTCTGAGAAAGCTAAGGGGGCTAGATGATAAGGTCGGAAATCATTGGGGGCTAAGAATTGAAGGTGAGTTGGATTTATCTTAGGGAAAATATTACGCTCATAATAAAAACCATGCTGAGTAAGCTGGGTACCTAGTGACTAAGCTTTGTGCCAACCTTATATGTTATTAGGTATGTGGGCTTATGACTTGACCCATACATATGACTCGACCCGATTGACCTATGGATTTGAAATTATCTTATAAATAGTCCAAAGAACAACATTTAAGATGGATGCATTTTTCTCTCTCTACATATTAAAGACAAATACCTTAATTATCTCTCTACCCTTAACCCAAAATTTAATACTTTGTCTAAACACTTACCTAAATTACCCTACGACCAGATTTTGGCATCACCAACATATAGTTCGTCTATTTTGGCTTAGAAATTTCTTCATTTATAAAATGTTGATATTCTAAATGAAGGCATGATTGTTTCCATTCCCTTGTAACATGGCCAATGATGGATCAGTGGTTGAATTTTGTGTAGTAGCCTTGTACAACCATAAGACTTTATGCAAAAAAATCATACCACTTCCTACTTATACCTTCCAACATTGTTTCGATTCCATCCACGTTCCATTTGTTTGTAATTTTCATTTCCCATTTTCATGTGGATAAAAATCAGATGAGAAGTTTTATGTTATATCTTTTGTTCAACAGAAGATCGACATGAGATCATTCTAGAACTACATATCGTTTCCTGTTTTGATGACTTTTGTATTTCATCTGAAATATTTGTTAATCTTTAGGAAGTTTATAACTTTCTTTTCTATAATATTACTAGAGGTTCTGCTTCCACCCACTTTAAAAAAGAATCCACAACCACTAAGAGGTAATTCCTTCCTCCTTAGGCCTTTGATAGGGACCCTACTACGTGAAAGCCCCAACTGTCGAATGAGATCAATTATGATATAGGTTTCAGGAGAGTTATTGCAACTTGGATTGAGTTATCAAAGCGTTAGTATGTGTCATAATAATTGGCGAATTCATTTTCATTTACCATGATGGTAGGTCAATGATATCCTTGTAGGGAGATTTTTTTTATGTAATACTTTATTGCCTCAAGTGCAAATCCTTTTCCCATAAGGAAGTTCTTCGGAAATAAATGCTTTTTCTCAGGGTCTCAAACATTAAAGCAAATATATGTTAAAAAATGAATAAAGTTTTGGCTACTAAAAAAGAAAGGGCATCAACTATTACATTTTTTGTCTGGTAACTTTCTCAAGAGTAATATGATCAATGAGTGATGTTTGACTGCAAGTTCTCTCATACCTATATCAAACTATATTGTATGTCTTATGTTTATTCTAAGGATTAGTTGAATATGGTGAGCTTAATTATTTGGAATTGCCTTAGTAAACAAGAGAAGAAATTTTTTAGAGAGAGAAATAGATTCTAGAAAGAGCAGATTAAAGTATGCAAGTGTTCTAACTCAGAAATCCAACCCTTTGATTAGTTCAGATTTGGCCTTTATATAAAGGCGCAAAGACTTAACTTACAACTGAAAACCGTTATATAAAAGGGTAAATTGCACTCTTAGTCCTTGACTAAAATACATATTCTTAATTCATCTTCTAACTTTACCATCTGTTACATAATATTTTATTATTTACACTTTAGTCCTTGAATTTCAATTTCCTTATCAGTAGCCCCCTTAGTTCTCATGTCTGTAAATGAATGAGAACTAATTTACTTCGAATATTGTCCAAAGCAATGATAACTTCATCTTCCATAATCCGACGCAAACCGATCATTCTGATGCATTGAAATCCGTCCATTGATAACCATCCCCAAGTTTTATTCGAAGAAAAACTAGTAAATTTAAATGTCAAGTCTATTTCAAAGCAAATCATGATTCCTTAGGTGCTAGGCTTACATCTAAACTCCTAGTATAACAGATGTTGAACCCGTAATCACGCAACCGATTCAAATTTTGTCCAATCAACACAAACCTTTTCCACTTCTGCACACATCTTTCTTTCTCCTATAAATTCCTTTGCAAATCACTCTTTGTTTCATAAATAAAATTCCTTGACAGAGAAACAGAGAAAACCTCCCAACTATTTTGCTATCTTGACCGGTTTTGTTTAAACTTACTAACTATTTCCACCGGAAAGTTCATATATTCATATCAAACTTCAGTCAATTTATGAGAAAACGCCCAAGATCCAGAAAATCCAAGGCCATAATTGATGAGGGGGGCACGAACAGAAAAGGAAAGTGACGAGCTCAGATTGAGACAATAGACAAAATAGAGGTAAAATAGCCAAACGAGCAAACAAAAGAAGAAGAGTCAACGAAAATCTGAGGGATGAGTTGACCGACCAAGCCGAGGAAAAAATAACTAAACAGAGGATAAACTCGTGCATAGATGACCGACCTCGAACTAAATAGAGACCGAGCTCGGGCATAGTTAATCGAACTTGAACGAAGACAAAGAGACTCCAACTAAAAGCAACCAAAGACGATTGAGCGAGCTCGGAGACATGCAAATCTGCACGAGTCTTATCGTGCTCAAAAGCCAAACAACAAAGACAAACGAAGAGATCCTCTGTTAGATCAGATCGAGCCAAACCAGCTTGGACTGGCATGTGTTTCCAGTCAAAGCAAATAATTGGAGAATAAAGCGTTTCCTCGTTCATCATTTAATAGCGTTATCAATTTTGAGTCAAACCGTTTAAGCAGTTTGTCCAAAATTATATGATAAATGATGTTAGTGAGGTATTAAGTGGAATTAAATACGAATGTAATCGCCCACTAACTGTGAGGACTATAAGTAGAGAAAATTTCTAAACAAACGATATGATCTTTTTCCTTGTCTTTTGTTTTACTGTACATGTATTTCTACTCTGGCAATAACTTGTTATTCTCGTAACAAATTATGGCGCCGTCTGTGGGAAAACAACAACAATTACTAACCATGGTAGTCACAAGGTCCGGAATCGAGAGCGAGAACCAAAAAACGAGTGAAGCAAGAATGAGAAGGAGGGGGCAACGAATCCCCCGCCCGTGCAAAGTACCTATACCCAGTCCTCGTCGCATCCCAAGGGGGTAATCCCATGGCACCCTTTGGGACAGTAAATCTGGAGGAACTTCCGTATTTGCCTGTAGTTGTTTCTCGGTTCAAAGTAAAACCCCGCCAGCTAGTGACGTCCCTATGGCCCAAGAAGTTGTGGAAGCCAATCTTGTCATTATCCGGTGGTCCACCAAGTGGAGCAAAAAATCCAACATCTCCAAGATGAGCAATTGAAGGTGGCATTTGAGTGAGATGCAAGGGAACAAGCCATACACGCCACCATGGCCGGGATGAATGATGTTATTCACGTCCTCACAGCTAAGTTCAAGGAACGAGCTGAGTCAATCATCAATCTAGTCCAGAGCCATCAAGGTTAACAGGGCGGAGCGATCGTCCAAAAGGGACGACAAACAGGAAGGTGAAGGCGAGAACGGAGGCAAGAATCAGAGCAAAGGTTCTAGAGAGGAGGCAAAGCAAACATCCTCCAAGCAAGCTCGGGAGAATGAAGATCTCCGCTACAACCAAGTTCGCCCGAGGCTGTCAGCCTACATACTCAAAGAATCGCCATTCTCCGAGAAGATTCTCGAAGCTCAACTCCCAAGGAAATTTTATCATTTTCGAATGGAGGCTTACGATGGAACAGGATACCCAAAGAGACATTTGGAGCAGTTCTGAAACATGATGATGATGTTCAACCCCGACGATGCGAAGCAGTTTAAGCACTTTCTATGACCCTCAAGGGTAATACAATGGATTGGTTTAACAGCTTACCAAAAGGATCCATCTACGACTTGACTGGATTGTGGAAAGAGTTCAAAGAAATATTTGTTGGTAACAAGGAGCTCAAGTGAGAGCGAGACTCGATCATGGACCTTTACCAACAACGAGGTGAGTCCCTTAAAAGGTATTTTATGAGATTTTTTTCATGTAATAAATGCTTTACCAGATTTAGCGAAAACATGGAGGTGGCATCCCGGAAACGGGGGCTCGACCGGAAATGAAACCTTTATGCAGACCTTATCAAGTTCCCAATAAAGAATATGGGAGACTTACTCGCCAGAGCTGATACTTTCATCAGAGTCGACAACAGCAGAAAAAGGGGTTCGCCTAAGCGACGCAGATCGAATTCCAAGGAAGGAAGGTCATAAATAAAAAGGCTCGAAGAGCACCCAGGAGAGAGTATAGCCGGCGCTCTCACCAATTCGAACAGCCAACCAAACGATCCACTCCTTTGACTGAAGCCATCTCCGTAATTTATGATCGAACAAGAGGAAGAACGAAGTACCAGGTGCCCCGCGTGATGAGGTCTCCATGGTTTAAAAGATCTAATCGGTACTTCTGCGCTTATCATAATAACCATGGACACTTCACAAATGAGTGCTGGAAACTCAGAGAAGAGATCCAACGACTCATTGACAACGTGGACTTGGTACAATATATCAAGCAATCAAATCAAGATCGCCGCGAAGAGGTTCGTTCTCCCATCAACAAAAAACCTGGAAATAGAGAAGGAGGAGAGACTAATAAGCAGCAATGGCTTCTCAATATATCAGGGGGTAATTCAGCATCACTCAAGAGGTCCACCTCAAATAAGCGGGCTAAAAACGAGCTCGACGTGTATGGAATCGATGTCAATTCTTACCGCAGTTACAGGGATCCAGTGGTCGATCTTACAGTCAATGATGATGATCTCAGAGGTGTCAGTTTGCCCCATGAGGACGCGTTGACTATTCATGTGGATACTAGAGGAGTTATGGTGACTCGCGTTCTGGTCAATGGCGGTAGCTCTGCTAACATAATATTCAAAAGTAGTTTTGATCGCATGTAAAACGTAGCTCCATACCAGCCAACGCATCGCACTTAGGTCGACTACAAGGGCAGAACTTCACAATGTGTCGGGGAAGTAGAGTTGCTGGTGAAAGTCGGCTAAGGAGCCACCAAAAAAAGATAAATTTTTTGTTCATAATCTCTGATGCACCGAGCCCATACCATGCCATTATTGGGAGACCGTGGCTGCATAGGATGGAAGCAACACCGTTCACATTCTGGAAGTGCATAAAGTATCTAATGGCCGGCTCGGTGGGTACAATACGAGGAAGCCAAAGGACCGTGCAAACCTGCTATACGATCGCGATGGATTCATCCAAACGCTCCGATAGCAATTAAACGTTGAGGGGGTCCCTGAATCGAAGGCACTGGATCCTACCTCGCCGGACCCAGTTGACGATCCACGTGAGCTCGACAATTCTATGGACACAATTACCGCAATGGTAGACGCGCCTATAGTTGGTGGTCGCACACTCCGACTTCGAGGGGAGTTATCTCTAGACTTTAAGGTACTTTTAACCAGCTTTATTGGCAAAAACATTAGATGCCTTTGCCTAGGAGACAATTGATGTCTCTGGGGTCAGCCCTTCCATGATATGTCACAAACTGGCTATCAACCCTTACGCCAAGCCAATACGCCATAAGCGCATATCCGTCTCAGTAGAGAAACAGACGGCCATACTGGCAGAGGTGACCAAATTGACTTGTTTGGGGCACATCTGGAAAGCACGGTATCCGGTCTGGATAGCTAACCTTGTTTCGATCAAAAAGAAAAGCGGTCAGTGGTGAATGTGCGTGGACTTCACCGATCTAAATCAGGCATTCCCTAAAGATGCTTTCCCACTGTCGCGTATCGACAAGCTAGTTGATTCATCTTTAGGGTGTGAATACCTATCGTTTATGGATGCATACTCTGGATACAATCAGATTCGACTCCATCCTTCCGATCAAGAACACACCGCCTTTCAGACTGAGAGAGGTTTATACTAGTACACGGTCATGCCTTTCGGTTTAAAGATTGCAGGGTTGACATACCAGCGACTGATAAACCATATTTTCTAAGACCACCAAGGACAACATTTAGAAGTATACATTGACGATATGATTGTCAAAACTCATACAGAAGCACAACATCTAGAGACGTTGCAGATATGTTTTTGATTTACTACGTCAGTTCAACCTCAAGCTCAACTCGGATAAGTGTTCTTTTGGGGTTGCTAAAGGAAAGTTCTTGGGTTACGTGGTGAGGCAATGAGGTATTGAGGTTGATCCTGTCCAACTAAATGCAATCCTATAAATGGACCTTCCAAAGAATATCAAGGAGGTGCAATGTCTCATGGGATGGCTAGCAGTGTTATCCAGGGAATCTGACAAGAGTCATCACTTTTTTGAGGTCCTACGAGGAGCCAAGAAATTTATATAGACAGAGGATTGCAGCAAGGCTTTCACCAAGCTCAAGCAATATCTCACTTCTCTAGAGATCTTATCTGCACCTGTGGCTAAAGAACCTCTGTTCCTTTATGTGTAAGTATCGTCGTTTTCCATTAGTTTAGCCTTGTTTCGCGACCAGAACGGGGTACAACACCTGATATATTACACGAGAAAAACACTAACGGATGCAGAAACAAGATACCTTAATCTTAAAAAGCTGGCTTTGAGTTTAGTTATCGCCGTCCGACGAATGCGCTCATACTTCTAAGGACACATCATCACTGTGCGAACAACTTTCCCTCTGCGAACAGTACTACAGAAGTCTGGCATCTCTGGGCGTCTCACCAAGTGTACTATCGAGCTCGGTGAGTATGACATTCGTTTTGAGTCGCGGGTAGCTATTAAGGGACAGGTGATCGTCGATTTTCTTGTCGAATTCTCCTCCTCCAGGCAACAACAGACCGATACGGAGGATCAAGAAGTAACAAAGTTTGACGAGGAGATTGTTGAAGTTGATGGCGCATCTTGCGAATCTGGCGGAGGATCAGGAATTGTCTTACGATTTCCAAAAGGCGAGGAAATTAAGCAGTTCGTTTTAATTTTCCAGTCATAAATAACATGGCAGAATACGAAGCTGCTCCATGTGGCATAAAATTGGCATTGATTTGTGGAGCGCAGAGCATTAGAGTCAAGTACGACTCAACTAGTAATCAACCAAGCAATGGGTACTTACGATGCCAGACAGGAGGGTATCAAAGACTACCTTATTATACTCAAGTAATAAGAATCTATGTTTGCCCATGTCTCGTACAATCATATCCCACAGAAGAACAATTCTGCAGCAGATCTCCTAGTCAAAACAACAGCCTTGGGAGAGGACCCCATGATTTTACTCCAACAGCTTTCGATGACAGAACTCATATGTACACTAGAAACCATTAACTCAATCGCACATGCTAACGATTGGAGGGAACCATACTTGCAATACCTGACATCTGACCAACCGCCAACGAATAAAAACGAGGCCCGAACACTACAAATTAAGGCGAATTTTTTTTTTTGTTCTCGATAACATCCTTTATAGGAAGAGTTCAAATCGGCCTTTAATTCGATGTCTTGATCGTGCAGAGGCCAATTCAGTCTTAATTGATCTGCATTCAGGGGAGGCAGGTGCTCACTGTGGTCACCAAACGCTAATTCGTGGTTTCCTTCTGGCAGGATACTATTGGCTCGAGCTAGCAGCTGACGTGGAAAGTCTTGTGCATCAATGTCATAAGTGCCAAAAATATGCCAACACACAACATAGGCCCAACGAGCCGATGCAAAATGTTCCCGTTCTATGCCCCTTCGATAAATGGGGGATAGATCTGGTGGGGCCTTTACCAATGGCCACTGAGAAGAGGCAGTTTCTTATCGTCGTCGTAGACTACTTCTGCAAATGGGTTGAGGCCAAAGCTCTATTCCGAACACGGGCACAGGAGGTATGTGACTTCATTCATAATCAGATTCTAACCATATATGGTATCCCGCGAATTCTAATGACAGATAATGGTCCACAATTTCAAAATTCAATACTCACCAACCTCTGCAAACGATATGGGATCCTCCAGCACTTCTCCACCTCATATTACCATAGGACAATAGACAAGTCGAAGTAACCAATAGAACATTACTTGAAGGACTCAAGAAAAATCTTGAAAGAGCCAATGGAAAATGGCCGGATAAATTAGCTGAGGTATTATGGGCATATCGAACTACTCCACCATCAGCAACGGGTGATACCCCTTTCGTTCTGGTATACGACACCGAAGCAGTCATACCAGTAGTGATCATCGTGCCAAGCCATCAAATAGAACACTACGAATAAGAGGAAAATCTAGTAGCCAGATCAACGAGTTTGGACCTTCTCGAAGAATGACAGGATCAGGCTCGCGTACGAGCAAAGCATTACAGAAGTCTGACGAGGGAGCACTTCAACGCTCGACTCAAGCCTCGCTCTTTTAAGGTGGGGGATTTGGTATTAATAAAATATTTCAAGGCTGAATAGTGGGCCAGGTGGAAAGTTGGGACCAAACTAGGAAGGCATATATACGATTATCTCCAAAGGGCATCGTAGGGCATATACATTGGCTGATCACAATGGCTAAGCACTCAAGAACCCTTGGAATGTAAAACTCCTTAAATTGTATCGCCAAATTACTTAGACTGTATTGATGCGCTATTTTTCCTCCTTGATGGCGCGAGGAGGTTTTTTAACGAGACATCTTAAGACAACAACTTACTCCTTAATATAATTTACGCTTTCGCCACCATGTGTTTATTGCAAGTTTTTATCCTTACAATTAGCGAATGGGTCAATGAACACGCCTTAAGTGGCTACGTAATAGAACATACTGAGTCCAGACTAAGTGTCTATAAACACGAATGGGCTAATTGGCCACGCCCACAGGCTACGTAAAGGCCGTACAGTGCCTCATACCTTGTGCTGGGTATATTAGCGAAATGGTTAAAGACCAAGTCTATAGCAGACTACGTAATAGGGTCTACTTGACCTTGCCGCGAACCATCTATCACGACAATGCTTATCTAAGCTACGCAATGAGCCCTATTGAGCTCAATATTGTAGGGATCGCCTTGAAAAGTAATAAACAAATGGTCCACGCTTTATCCACTAGAATTCTAATAAAAATAATGTATGTAGTTGTTGCTTGCATACACTTCCATTGTTTCGCATAAACAAAATAAAACATAAAAGCTCCAAGTGCATCCCAGAATACATAATGTAACATAGGGTTTTCTAAACAAAAGAAACTATTACAACTTGGGGTTCGGGGAAGCGAGGGGCTTGCTCTGCTCTGGTTGAGCTGAATCAGCTACAGCAGTATCCATAATTTTAACTATCGGAACAGCTTGAATGATAAGGTCTTGACGTGGTACAGGATTTTGGACCAAAGATGATAAGGACCCCAGGTTCAGCCCAAGATTTAGCGCTATCAGCTCAGCTACAACTTTTTTTTCCTCTCTGGCTATCATCTCCATTGCAACATTTAGCATTTGTGCTTCATTTTTCGTTAGAGTTTCCTCCAAGTCCTCCTTCCACTACTGTCTCTCCCGTTCGAGCTCCGCCTGCACCTCTTCCACCTTGGCCTTTAACTTTTTGTTATCACCAAACAGGTTTGCTATTCGATCAGCTTGCTCCTCCACCCTTTTGGATTGAGATAAGTTCATATCCATCAAATTTGAACTCTGATAAAAAAGTTCATCATTTCTCTTCAAAAGGGTGTCATTCTGCTTTAATAGTGACTTGTGATTTTCAGATACGTCTTTACATCTTTCATTACTGCATATCAAAGCCTCCTTCAGAGTTTCCATCTTGGTCTCCAATTTTATCTTCACTTTGATTACTTTGTCCTTAGTCGCCTTGGCTGATGCATATGCATGTCTCAAACGAATGACTTCAGCAGTGGTCGTTTTGGCTAACCCAAACACCATGGCTTCTGGTCTTCATTTCTCCATCACCTCCAGATCAGTGGAAGACATACGCCGGTAGCCTAACAGGACTGAGTTATGATGTATCTACACAAAGTCAGAGAGTTAGTTTTCTACTAATACTTTTTATTCAAAACATGAAGTTCATAGCCTTACCTCAATAACGAGCTACACCTGTCGTTGTATGGTCTCGGGAACTGAAATTCCGTCGTAGTATGATAGGTTAGGAATGCATCGAAGCTGCTCGAACATAAACAAGGAGGGACGAGGTATGACAATCTGCTTGGGAAGCAGCTCTTCCAACGACACCCTCTGTTGACTGGTCCCAAGACCATTGTTTTCAACCGTGGGCTTCTCTACTTTTGCTGTTGGTGGAGGCGTAATACTTTATCCCACCGCTGTTTTCAAAAGGGACATGTTCGATGTATTAACAAAGCGCTTCATTTTCTCAACAGTCTCTGGTGGGATGGACTTTTTCTGTTGAGTCCTCTCCCTCTCCTCTTCGTTCTCCTCTACCAAATCGATCAACCCTCCCCCAGTCTTAGGCTTTTACCTTTCGCCTTGTTTGGGTGACGAGTGAGTTGGGGGACACGTTGTTCCTACCGGGGCAGCCTCTGTACTATCGCTATCTTCATCTCTCAGTTGTAACTACTTGGCGGCGATAGGGACATAATTCGTATTTACCTGTTATTTTTTGCTCCAAGATTTCACCAGTGAGGGCAACTCTTTGTCCTCTTTCTCTTCCCGTTTTGTTTGTTCTTTACTTGTTTGAGAAACCTCTTGGAAAACTGGGGCATTCCCTTCACCCTGATTGACCTCCTCTCCCCTTCTAATTACAATTGTCTCTCCTTACCCACCTGGTTGGCTAGGAGCATATGATGAATCTCCTGCTCAAATACCCTTTCGGGTGGTTTGGGGTACCGAGAGCCAAATCCTAGTGTTGTTATTCTCTCGATACATTTTCTATATTAAGCCTCTAATCCGCTCCTTCGTGGTTTCAGCCCCGTCCACCATTGTCAAATTCCCGTCTGCTGCAACCTTTTACTCTAGTATGGACCACAAGCCTGACTTTAAATAGTTGTACTATGTAAACAACTGTTTAAGATCTTGTTGCTACGTTGAATATGTTATGTTTCCGATTTTGATCAAGGGATTTACGTAATCCTTCGCCCTCTTTTCTCTCCACCAGTTTTGACTAGCCGCTTCACTTGTACAAAGGGAAATTAATAAGTTACTTGTTAACAAGGACTCAACAAGTGATTCGATATTCAGCTATTTCTAACGATGTTTACACTTCACTTTCCATCTCCTTTCTAACTGACGGTTCAGAGTTGGTGTTTTATGCTCTCAATTGTCGAACACAAAAATGAAGCAATTTTTCCAATTCCTATCTAACAAAGGGATTTCGACAATATTTTCATCCCTTTTAAATGGCTATAGAAAAAACGAGGTTTTGGAAAGTTTGGTAACATCGGTTGTTACTAACAGGTCTGGTAGGCATACATCAATTCCTAATAAGCGCGAGCTTAGTACTACGCTTAGTAGCAATCTCCACCCATTCACGGATAACTGGGTAAGGCAGATTCCTAACACGTTAAAGTAATCGCGAATCAACTCAGGAAGTGGCAGACGCAAACCCCAATCAAACAAAGTCGTGAAAAGACATGTCTCTATTTCTTGAGCATGATAAGGATGCTCGCCTACGAGGGGCGCTCTTATAGTTACGTTCTTTGGAATGGCATATCTATTCCTAAAGTTAGCCACCTCAGACTCATCTAGATAAACGTATTTGGGCGCTATTTGTGAAAAATAATTCTCTAAGGCATCGACTTCTTCAAACAGAACCTATGAAGTTTTTTTTACCTTCATCTTCGTCGCCCTTTTTGGTGCCATGGCTTTTACTGAGATTGCAAGGAGGTAAGGTTATGAATCAACACGATTATAGCGGGCGATGGCGATCGATTCAATGCAGAGTAAATATGCATATCCGAGGGATTCCCTATTTACAAGTCCCCAAATCCAGAATATATGGTTCTAAACTCTAGCAAAACACTACACACATTCATATTTCTTAGAAGATATAATATACCTAGTTTGCGGTGCGAAAATCGGCAGAAAACTCATGGATAGCAACTGACAGCTTTTGGCTTTAGCAAAAACAGGGTAAAACTTGAGAGTATTTTTTTTCCTTTTTTCCAGCAAGCAATGAATCAATAAGCTAAGAGAAAAACTCTTGAGATATACCGGTAAGACGTCATCAAATGCTTGGAAAAAGTATCAAATACTCAAACGACAATCTTTGTTTCCCAAATACGGTTGTGTTGGAACCGTAACAGTTACACCATCGACAAGTGTCGTCTAATTGGTGAATAACGATGCTAACAGTCACTTAGGATAACCACGCACTTATCCTACGTCCCTACGCATTCCTCAACGGTAATATTTATTTTATAGGTTCATCAATTTTGTTTCAAAATTACTATACCTATAAACTAGGGGTGCCCTGATGAGGGGGGATTCCTCGAGTTAGCTTCTGTACGAACAAAAAAGGCAAGTGAAGAGCTCTGATTGAGACAATAGACAAAGAAGAGGTAAAAGATCCAAACGAGCAAACAAAGGAAGAAGAGTCAATGAACATCTGAGGGATGAGTTAACTGACCAATCCGAGGACACAATAACTAAACAGATGACGAACTCGTGCATAGCTGACCGACCTCGAACTAAATAGAGAGCGAGCTCAGGCATAACTGACCGACCTCGAACGAAGACGAAGAGACTCCAACTAAAAGCGACCAGACACGACTGAGTGAGCTCGAAGACATGCAGCTCTACAAGAGTCTTATCATGCTCAAAAGCCAAACAACAAGGACAAACGAAGAAGTCCTCGGTTAGATCAAATCGAGCCAAAACAGCTCGGACTGACATGCGTTTCTAGTCAAAGCAAACAATTGGAGAATAAAGTGTTTCCTCATTTGTCATTTAATAGCGTTATCAATTTTAAGTCAAACCGTTTAAGCAGTTTTTCCGAAATTATACGATAAGTAATGTTAGTGAGTTAGTGGGGTATTAAGTGGAGTTAAATACGAATGTAACCGCCCAATAACTGGGAGGACTATAAGTAGAGAAATTATCTAGATGAATGATATGATATTTTTCCTTGTCTCTTTTCTGAGTGTACGTGTATTTCTACTTTGGCAATAACTTGTTATTCTTGTAACGAGAATTCCCAAAAAACTTAAAAATCCCCAACACTTGACAACACTTTCCTCTTCGGAGCTTATGATTACTTCTACATCAGCAAAAGAGCAGATGGATATAGAACTGTTGGGTTGATAAGCAACGCTCCCCTCGGAACATCCACAAAGACCGTCTATTTCAGCAATTTCGATCCCTCTAAAGTTCATATTTTTTCGCCTTCTCCTATTACAGAAGAAAGTCAATCTTCAAAAACTCGAACGCCAAGAACACCTCGAATTAGCTGTGAAGTAAATAAATCTTCTTCAAAACAATCCGAAGCAACCCATTCTTCAACGTATCTCCGAAAAACTCCTAGAAAGAGAAATTTTATAGCTATGGGAGATGATGTCGATGCTATATCAAATCCATCTACAAAATCTCATCCCCCGAGGGAAATTGTTGATACAGCCACATCGTCTCAACAAAGTCCCTCGAAGAAATCTCCACAATTGAGAGACGAAGTGTCAGAAACAGAGGTTGATTCTGATGATTCTCAGTCGAAAAATGAAGCTAATAATGATGAGGAAAATCGAAGGAATCAAAGAATGCTACACAGCAAAAAAATTACAAATCAAGAAAAAAAAGGTCTGATCACTATATCCACAGAAGAAAGAGCAACAATTGGTAAGAATCTAAGAACTTTTGATGCAGATTATATCGTTGCTTTGAAAAGTGTTTCCTATGTATACTACTAAGAGGATCAAACATCGGATTTGAAGAAGCAATGGGGAATGGGAGACAACATTACACTTTGTCTTCCCCAAAAAGGAGAAACACCCCTCTATTGCAAAAAAGATGAGCTGATAGTCTATCTAAAAATCATCAACTCGAGTCTTCGGTTCCCACGAGATCCCATGATAGTTGACTACTTCGAACTCTTGAATATATACCCAACCCAAATTCCACCAAACCAATGGTTCATACTTCTTTCCGTAATAATGGCTTCCGTTTGTCGAAGATTCTAATCAGCATCAATGATTTCATATCTTTGACCAAATTGTCCAAGGGACCAAACTTCCATTTTACTACCTTACATTAGACGATGACCTAAAAATCATCGATGACCTTTTGGAAGGGGACAAGTTCTGGAAGCAGAAGTTCATTTTCATCTCAGGAGCACGGGAAAACGGTTGGAGAAATATCCGAAGCCAATCCATCGAGATTGAACCTCGTCTGGAGGAGTAGCCGTAAGTATTGTAATATTAATTTTCTTAACTGTTGTTACCCTTATTCAGTGTCAACTTATATGTTCTTATCAGAAATTCTGAGGTGTTACGCCTATGGATGGCAATGGGCCTTTCGCGGGTCGGCCTACTCGAGCCCGCTTTTTTTTACACTTGAGCCCGAACCCGACCCGACCCGCTCCCGGCCTCATATTTTCAAACCCGAACCCATCCGCTAATGTCTGTCGGTCAACCCGGCCCGATCCGCGGACATTAATTTTAATATTTTAAAATATTTTTTAATTTATTTTAAATATATTAATTTATTTTTTAAATATATTATTTTTATTTTATATAGAAATATTATTTATATATATATATTTTATGATTTTCGGGCCGGAACGGGCCGGACAAATTTGAAACCCGAACCCGGCCCGGCCTGGTTGCGGGTTACAATTTCTGAACCCGAACCCGGGCCGTTCTAAGTTCGGGCCGAGTCGAGCCGGACAACACCCGAATTGCCACCTCTAGTTACGTCATTCGTCGAGAAAGAGCCAAAGAGATATTCATTAAACTTGTCGCTTGGGCTGATGCAAAATGGAACAATGCTTTCCACCCATCAATTTTCTCAACAACCACTTATTTCTGATCACACCTCGAGCCTTTCCTCCCAAAAACTTGATGGAGCAACCCAACCCTCGACAAGTTGTTAATAGGTTGGTCCATTCAGACTGTAAAATATTTTTACCCATCCGTAACAGATCACACAACCACCTTCCTCAAAAGAAAAAGGTCAAAAAGAACAAAAGAGCAGCTAGCACATTTGATGCTAGCCCTTCAATAAATATGAAGCCTAAAGGTTCAAAAACAAAAACAAAATAGAGTACACTTTCGATCATCGAAGAAGGAACAGAGGGAGAACCTTCTCCATAAAGAAGAAAATTGTTACACCTTCGAAAAATAAAAGTTCCATCAGCCCCAAAAAAGGGAAAAAAAGATAGTCGCAGTGATCTAGGACATAGTATCTGATAACGAAGAAGTCATAGCTGATGGGAATCAACAAAGTTCTCAAAAGAATAATGAAACAACTGGCGAAGATGCATCCAATCAACAAAAAGAAACAATTGATGTTAAAGATACAAGGTGGTGATCACTTCGATCCCGACAATTTCATTAACTTCAATAAATCACAAGAACTTGTTAGAGAAGAAGATCCTATCATTCAAGAGATTCAAACTCACCTACACAACTTTGGTAGGAGATCCGCACCCTCTGGCTCTGAAGCAGCATCTCCTGAAATTATTGTTCATACTGCTTCCACTACTTCTTTAGATCTCATTCCTCAGTCTACCCTAATGATTTTTCCTCCTATTGCACCAACCCCAGACGTCCTCGCTGCACTTTAACCATTTTCCGATCTTGACAGTGCAACAAAAACGCTTACTCAAGAAATCGAGGCTTCTCAAAATCATCTGAAACGAATGGCCAACGATATGGTTCGCTACAAAGGAATTGCCGAAGCTGAGAAACAGTTGAGAGAAATTTTTTGTAACCATATAGTAGATTAGTTTCCTGGATTCGAATTGACAAGGTCTTAACTTATCAGAGGACTTATATTTGTCAAAAGACAGTTATGAGACCAACACCAAAATCAAGAAAGAGAGTCTAAATACTTCGCATCAACAAGAGATAGACCAACTTAAAGCTAATCACCATCAAGATTTAGCTACTAAGAAGAAAAAGTTCGAGGATCTTCAGATTTATCTTACCAAAAGCAAAGCAGAAAAGAAAAACCTCACCGATGAGATAGCCATACTAAAGACTGATTTTGAGAAGGAAAAATAACTTGCTATCACTGCTGCAGAAGATGAATGTACCAAGGACATGTTGGCGGCTATCAACAATGGCAAAGACAAAAAGGTCTTCACACTTCTTCAGGAAATTCACCCTACCTATCCTAAGATAAACCTTTCAAGCTTCTAGAATGAAATTCTTGACGGACGGCGCCCAGTGAAGCCTTCGATCCTATCTCGAGTTCGTCATCCGAAGAGGAATCTTCCAAAGAGAAATCATCTGAATAATTGTACTACCTTCTGAATTTGTCTTATCTTTTTGTATTTGTCATATTAGTACCCTAACTCTTGTACCCATCGAATTATTCTAAATGACAAATGTTTTTGCTTATGCTTCATATTTTTCATTGAGTTATGTTTACGTTTAACCTTTGCCTATATTAACCATTTGAAGTTAAAACATAATAAAATATTTAAATAATTATTACAAGGTGTAACTCCTCGAATGTTATAGTGCCTCGAATGAACGTGGCACATCTAAAATCACATTTTGTTTATTGAATGTAGCACTTCGAATATCACAGTGTATTTATTAAACATAGCACTTCGAATATCACCTTCAAAATCAAAGGACTGTCCTGTAGCAAGATCCAAGGATACTCTTCCTTATAAGCGATATTTGCTAACGAATCAGTTGTTGTGTTACTTTCTCGACTTATATGTTCCACAACAACATGATCAAATAACAACATCAAGTTTTGAAGCTCTCGAAGGTACAAAATCAAGAGATATTTTTTTGCTTCGGAGTTTCAAGATACTTGATTTGCTACTAATTGAGAATCTGTCTTTAACCGCACGGAAGTTGCTCCACATATCTTTGCAAGTCTCAAACCATCCAAAGCAGCTTCATATTCAGCTTCGTTGTTCGAGGCGTGAAAACCAAATTTGATAGACTGAAGCATTGTTTCTCCAGATGGAGCAACTAACTGAACTCCAGTGTTGCATCCCAAAACACTAGATCTACCATCTGTTCGAACAACCCACATCGAATATACTGGTGAAATATCTTTACTCTCTTCTATATCCGATCTGCTCGAATAAAATTCAACGAGAAAATCTGCCAAATCTTGAGCTTTAATCGTAGTTCGATGTGTGAACAAAATATCATAATCTCCCAACTCTACTGACCACTTGGTCATTCTCCCTGAAATATCAGGACGTTACAAAACATTTTCCAAGGGAAATGAAGTTCGAACTTCAATGGTATGGGCTTGAAAATAAGGACGCGTCTTTCGAGAAACCACCACCAATACTAATGATAACTTCTTGAGCTTCAAATATCTATTTTCTGGTGCCACCAAACTTTTACAGACATAGTACAACGACTTCGGAATTCCTAATTCTTCGCTTATTAATACCAGACTTACTGCAAAATCTGATACAACAATGAATAAAAAGAGTTGGTCTCTATTTTGAGGTTTTGATAGATTCTCTGGTGATGATATTAAATTCTTGATGCTTGTAAACGCTGCTTCATAATCCGAAGTCCACTCAAACTTATTTGGCTCTCGCAATACTTGAAAGAAAGGAAAACATTTATTAGAAAATCTAGAGGTAAATCTATTAAGTGCTGTTAACCTTCCTGTCAAAACTTGCACTTCTATAACGGTTTGAGGTGAATTCATTTCTATTATAGTTGCGAACCGATTTTATCTCTTTTGTCTATGAAATTGTGTTCGTATGGAATTTGATTCTTTGATTCGTAAAATTCCAGAATCTGCACTTCTTATCTGTAACAAAAAGAAACCTCTCCCTCAAGCCGCTAAACATGACACAAAACCCACCATCTCCTATGTTCCTAAAAGCCAAGGTAACTACTTTTTAACATCTGTTTCTTCTAATATTGCTTAGATTTTAGAGTTATTGAATTTTATTTTATAAATTCTACTTCAGATTGCATTGTTTAAGTTCTATATCTATGCATATATACATGCCTGATTAGCTAGCTAGCTCGTTTTGTTGGAGCTTTGGAGTTATTTTGTGAAATAATATCTCAGTTGGAGATAGACCATAGATTTTTCTGTAGAAGAAACACTTGTAGGCACCTGTACATGAAATATGCAAAAAAACAACATGGACTATAGTTTATTACTTACCTCATTATTTGGATACTTTTGATGTAGCTACTCTTGATGTTGTTACTAAAACACACTTATATTTTTTACAGACCTTACATAACAAAAAATAAGTGGAAAAAGTAGCTAACTTTGGCATCTCCTCATCCACAAGAACTTTTTCGCGTTAAATGGGTAAGTTTTTTAACTTGATATTCTATATAAATATAATTTACGGCCTTGTATGTAAATAGTAATTGATTTGTAATAATCTTTTTGCATTAATTAGTAACAATTGATTTCAAATTTAATGTATTTTCAAGATTCTTCGACTTCTCCGGTTAATCATGTTAATGAGAGTGAGGTTGATCTTGATTCATTTGGTTTTGGTAACGAGGAGGCTGATGAGGATGGGATAGAGTTAGGGGAGCATCTTGACAATGTTGAAAATATTAGCGAATCCCAAACAGATGGGTCAACATCTGCTGTTGACCCAATTAATACTAAAACTAGGAGTAGGACTAAAAAATCGATAGTTTGGACAGAATTTGAACTAAAAAAGATGCCTGATGGTCAGACTAAAAGGAAGTGTAAGTGGTGTGGTAAGCTTTATGTATTTGATGAGACGGATAAAAGTACCTCTAGCGCTAGAAGACACCTACTTAAATGTGGTCGAAGGAAAGCAATCAATGAACCCACCACGATTGGCACACAGACCGTGTTAACTTCTAAGTGTTTCGGTGAAAGTGGTCTAAGTCTCAGTACTTGGCAGTATGACCATGTTAAAGTTAGCAAATTGGCTGCTCAATTTGTGTTAGGACATGAACACCCTTTTAGTATTATGGAAGAAGTTATATTGAACAAGTTGTTGAAGGAAGCCTCACCTTGGTATGAAAGGATCACTAGGCACCGTGTCAAAGCTGACTGTGGGACTTTTTATGCTGAGGAAAAGGCAAAAATGAAAAACGTTATGTCTAAGATTAGAAAGCTAGGATTGACAACTGATTTATGGTGGTCCGGGGAACAAAAAATAGGCTATATGACAGCTACGCCTCATTTCATTGATGATAAGTGGCAACTACACAAGAGAGTTATATCCTTTTGTAATGTCCCCCTCCTCATACCGGCGAGGTACTTGCTAGGGAGTTGTTAAGAGTTATGGATGATTGGAGGATATGAGATAAGATCGTTTCAATTTCAGTCGATAATGCTTCTGCAAATGATAATTGCATTAATAGGTTGAAGCTTGACTTTAGCGATAGAAAAAATTTACCCCTCGGTGGTCAGTTATTCCATGTCCGATGTTGTGCTCATATCTTAAATTTTTTGGTTCAAGATGGTTTGGAAGTAATTGGTACAACAATTAAAAAGGTTAGGGGATGGGTTAAATATTTGCTGAATTCAGAGGCAAGATCTAAAGAATTTGATAAAATTGTGAAAGAGTTAGGTTTGAGTGGAAGGATACTTAAACTTGATGTTAAAACGAGGTAGAACTCTACTTGCATGATGTTGTCAGCTGCTATGTTCTATAAAGACGTATGGCCGAGATATGCAGAAGTGAATTCTGCGTTTGCCCATTATGTGCCTGATGAGGAAAACTGGACCAGTGTGGGGGAAATCTGCAGTTTTCTTGAAGTATTTACAGAAGTCACGAGCCTAATAAGTGGTACGTCATATCCAACAGTGAACCTGATTTTGGCTGAGATATACCGTGTGAAGCAGCTGTTGGATAAGACTATCGCAGATGAAAGTAAGCCCTACCTATTAAGAATGGCTGGGGTAATGAAAGAAAAGTACGACAAGTATTGGGCGCAATCTAATGTTTTGATTTCTATCGGGGGCCGTACTTGATCCGAGGTATGTGTACTATTATTTATAGTTCTATTTGATTGTTTTCATGCTATTAACTAATAGACTTGATGCACTTTGCAGGTATAAAATGGTGTTTATCGGATGGGCCTACAAACAATTGTACCCTACCACTCCTGAGGAAGAAATAAATAAACAAGAGTCTTCTGAAGCTAAGCGTGAACAATCATCCTTTGAGAACAAATTAGTTAGCTTATTCTCATTGTACCAAGAAACTAATCAACGAGCAGTTGCTTCTGAATCGAATGTTAATGCTACTGCTGGATCTTCTAGCGGCTATTCTGGGTTGGGGAAGAGATCGTTTGATGCTTTTCTTGAATAAGTTGAAGCTTCTAAAAGTGCTAAAAATGATCTTGAGTTATACTTGGAAGAGCCCCCATTCAGGGTACCCGAAGGTAAGTCGTTTGATGTATTGCAATGGTGGATGGTGAATTGGCCTAAATATCTAGTGTTAAGCATAATGACGAAGGATATATTGTCAATTCCTATAACGACAGTTCCTTCAGAATCAACTTTCAGCGCCGGGAAGCGAGTGATTGATCCTAAACGTGCGTCAATGAAAACAGAGACTGTAGAAATGCTTCTGTGTGGAGGTGATTGGGTGAAGAAAATTCACGGCTTGAAAAAGGAACAAGGTCAAAGCATTGTAAGTATTTACTTAACTGTTTAATATTATTTCATTATTTGTATGTCTATTTTCTGATATTATAAAAAAATTGGTAGCTTGAGGAGGCGGAAGTTCAGATGCAGTACACATTTGGAGATATTGCGTCGGGAAATTCAACGACTTAGATTACAAGTATGTTTTATTTAACTCGGTATGTTTTGGGAGGTCCTTTGTGTAGAGTTTGGGATGTAACTACAGCAACGGCTGTGGTGATTTTATCGAAGGAAAAAGTGAGAATAGTTTCCGTCACCTTAGCTTTCTTGAAGTTAAACAGTTGCTTCTGTTAATTAGTTTACTTTTAAGCATCATACGATGCAATAATTTATTGTTTGCAGGCTCGTAGCCACTAGCCAGTCAACTACCACCTCTTTAATTATTCAGTTTTCCAACTAATATATCTGAATTTATTTGTTTGCCAGGATGAGCTTTTTGCCTTTTGTAGATTTTCTCAAACTAAAGATAACAAGCAGGTTTTATATGTTGCTGCAAATACAGGTGACTCTCCACTCTTTGGTGGCAATGCATGCCTCTTTTCCCCCCAATTTCAAACATGAATGTTTTGTCTTTACTTCATTAGCTAAGAACAGTTTATCATTTTTCCTTCTTAGAACGCGGAGGAACCATTATCACGTGGGACACTATAACCTGGACAAGAACACGCTCAAAACAAGTTATACGTGAACCACTCTGTGCATTTAATGTATCAGCTGATGGCGATCTCTTTGCCTTTTGTAGATTTTCTCAAACTAAAGATAACAAACAGTGGATCATCAAGAATTTAAAAAGATGGAAACTAGAAAGCAATTTTATTCAGTTACCGTGGATGTAACAAGATGTTTATGTGCTTGTTTAGTGTTAGAACACAATGATTTTGTCTTGTTTATTCTCTTGTTTATGTCTGTCATTTTTTACTTTCAAATGCAACTTATTATGTTTTATGTTTAACTGTAAGTGATGAGTAATTTAGTCTTTAGAATAAGCTTTGTTCTTGGTTTATTTTCGGCTACTTTAAGTTTTAAAATAAAACTAGGCTTTTTTGCCTATCGGTCCGGGCCAGACCGGTCCATTAGCTTACCGGGCCGGTCTCGGGTCATAAAACTGGCTCCCTTGGCATATCGGTCCGGGCCAGACCGGTCCGTTAGCTTACCGGGCCGGTCTAGGGTCATCAAAACTAGCTCCCTTGGTTTATCGGTCCGGGATGGACCGGCCTAGTAGCTTAACGGGCCGGTCTCGATCCAGTCGAAACCCGGTCCGACCCGACCCGGTAACAGCTCTATCAACTTCTATCCATCTTTCACTGATAACAGAAGCCAACAAATTCCCTAATTGAACTCCAAAAGTACACTTCTCAGGATTAAGCTTTAACCTTATTGCCCTTAAATTAAAAATTGTCTCCTCTAAATCTTCCAAGTGTGCATTATTCACTAAGCTCTTTACCACCATTTTATCAATATACACCTCCATGTTTCTTCTGATCTGAGTGGCAAATTCTTTATTCATTAATCTTTGATAAGTGGCTCTGGCGTTTTTCAATCCAAAAGGCATAACCTTATAGCAATGTAAACCCCTATCAGTGATAAAGGTTGTACATTCTTGATCCTTCGGATCCATCTGGATCTGATTATATCCCATAAAAGCATCCATGAAAGTTTAATATTTTATTTTCCAAAGTGGAATCGATCAACTGGTCTATTCGAGGAACATGAAACAGGTCTTTAGGACAAGCTCGATTTAAGTCTATAAAATGCACACACATTTTCCACTTTCCGTTCTTCTTCGTGACCACTACTGGATTCGCCGTCCATAAGAAAATATTGCGACTCCCATATATGTCCGACCCTGATAAACGATTCACTTCAGAAACAATTGCTTCTGCTTTTTCTGATAAAAAAATCCTTCTTTTTTGAATTATCGCCTTCACCTTTGAATTAACAGCTAAACTATGACAAATTACTTCGATCGGCACACCTATCATATCTTCCGTTTTCCAAGCAAAAACATCCAAATAATAAGACAAAAACTGTAACAGTTTTTAACGTAAAGTGGGGTCAGTAAGGTTCATATTCGAAGTGCTTTTCCCTAAAAAATGTATACTCCTCAATTTCTTCAGTTACTGTCAAAGACTCTGGGGATTCCCTCGAATCATCAACCATTTCATCAAATTTCAAAGTCAACCCCTCTGACTGCTATTCATTCATCATATCCCCACTACTGGATCCTCGAATCCGAAGTGCAGTGGCATAACATTCCCTTGCAACTTTCTGGTCGCTTCGAACGATTCCCACACGGTCTCTGCCCACATACTTAAAACAGTGGTGAACTGTTGACACAACGCCATACATTCTTGACAACCAAGACCTTCCAAAATGGTGTTGTAATTTGTGGGAAAGTCCACCACCATAAAGAGCACTTGAACTTTCTTCTTGAAGGGTCCCTTTCCTAAAATCACCTCCCCTCGAATTCTCCTATTACCTGTGCCGTCACACCAGTGAAACAAATGATTGTGCGCTATGACTGAGAATTCGAGAAGGATTGCGCATCCAGTCGTATGTTGTTTTGAAATATCAGTATTGACAACAGGTCTCTTCCTTTAAGTATCAGTATTACCAGTCATTGAATAACCTCCAAAAATGGCCAATGACTCCAAATACTCACACAGACTTCGAATATGTCCTTTCTTTATTGGCTCTTGGACCACCATCAAAATAAACCTATATGGATCCTTATCCAAGTACTCTGAAGCAGCATCAAACTCATCAACCTTTGAATCTAGAATCATCAAAATTTCATCTTGTACATTCGAGTTGGCCGGCTGTGAATTTGATGCTGCAGTTTTTTATGCGTTATTCTGTGACTTTACATAAGTAAAAAACTTTCCATTCTTAATCAGAAGTTGGGCTTCTTTTTTCAAAGCAATGCAATCATTGGTGTTATATCCAATGTCGTTGTGGTATCTACAAAATTTATTGTTTCGTTCCTTCCTTGGCCTGTTGATTGGTGATGGCTTCCTCAAATTCACATAACTTTTGGTTTTATGAAAAATTGTTTCCACGCTTTTAGTCGAATTCGCATAATAATCTGGCATTGGCCTATTATAGTTGTAAGATGGGGCTTGATTTGAATACCCCCCTAGTTCGAGGAGGTAAATTTTTATTCCTTAGACGTGATTGTTGATTAATATTTAAAGATTGCCGTTAATTATGGGACACTTGTCATGAATTCTTTGGAGCGTTAACCAGTCCTCTTTGGACCCTAGTGGATTCTGAAACTTTAATTTGATCTTCAACCTGAACCATTGATGCTCCAAAAGTTACAGCCCTCATTTTCATTGTCTCATTAGCCAAGTCCCCTGGCAATAACCCATGACGAAAAGCTGCCATCGCCACTCCCTTTTCACAGTTATCCAAACTTGCCTTTGTCAAAACAAATCATTTTGTGTAATCCTTCAATTTTCTCCAACTTCCTGCTTGCATTGGATAATCGTATCACCATTTTCTCTCATCTCTTTACTACCAACAAACTGCCTTCGAAAAGAAGCATAATAGTTATTAAAATTCGAAATGGATTCTCTCGGAATCCGGTTGTACCACTTCAGAGTTGTTCCTTTAAAAGTCTGTGAGAAAGCACGACACACCAACCTATCCTCGTCTTCGAAGTACATCATGTAATTTTTGAATTGTTCGATGTGATCGTTTGGATCCTGCATCCCATCAAACTTTTTAACCATTGCAATATTAAAACGCTTCGGAAGCGTAATAGATGTAACTTCACTTGTCAACGAAAAATTCCTCTAATCGACACCTTGCACGTACTGATCTTCAGTTCCCATGACTGCGTACAAATTCCGATCAGTCTCAACGTATTGATTCAATGTGTTCCCCTTACAACAATTAGATTCTCTCAAACATCGAGGCACATTATCCCTCCTAGATTTTTTATATTTCTTGTATTCTCGAGGTTGTTCCTTATTTTCTTTCGAATAACCCATATAACTTTTAAAACCTGAGCCAGAGCTTTCAACCTCATCATCACTAGATGTGACACACTTTTGCTTGTATTTCTTTCATTTTCGAGAAGAATAACGCTCTTTTGGAGCTTTGAAGCGCGCCTTCTTCTGTTCATTCCTGATCTGATGATCAGTGCAAGATCGATCAGATTGGTTTCCAATTTTAATTTGCTCATTGACTTGTCTCACTTCGGACTTCAGCTTTCTCGAGTGAATTTTTTGCTCTCTTTGCTCGTATTTCTCATTTAAGACGTTTATTTTATCCAAGAGCTGGTTCGTACACAATTCTATATCATATTGAGTTTGGATCGTAACAGATTCTTCTGGTCTATTTTCATTCCCTTGCAAATCTCTTAACGTTTCAATAGCTGATCGAACCAATGGGTTGTTTTCGGGATTCATTGCAAAGTTTTAATATCGTTTTTCTATGTTAATAAAATTTGACATGGTAAAATAAAAACTGATTGTTAGTCGTCCCCAGCGAGTCGCCAATTTGGTGAGTTTGATTATTTGGAATTGTCTTAGTAAACAAGAGAAGAATAGTTTTAAAGAGAGAAATAGATTCTAGAGAGAGAAAATCAAAGTATGCAAGTGATCTAACTTAGAAATCCAACACCATTATTAGTTTAGCTTTGGACTTTATATAGAGGCGCAAAGACTTAGCTTACAACTGAAAATAATTACATAAAATGGTAAATTGCACTCTTAGTCCTTGACTAAAATACATATTCTGAATTACTGCTCTAACTTTACCATTTCTTACATAACATTTTATTGTTTACACTTTAATCCCTAAATTTCCATTTCCCTATCAGAATATAAGCTCAAATTTTATTAATAGTTTACCTTTCTAGCCCCACAAATGTTAGTGAGGTTTAATCCAATTATAATTAAAATTTGATCCTAGAACATGATGTCAAAGTATTCTAAATCTACTATAAGAGGGTAAAAAGTTTTGACTATTATCGTATGTACCTAGAAGTAATGTCGCATCTTTCTAGTTGATAATACTACAAATAAAGGAAGTTTCTGTAACTTTAAATAGCGTATCTCAACATCTAGAATGTACTTACTAACATAATATATAATTTCATATGTATTTTATATTCTTTAACTAGAAAAACACTAATCACACAATCTGACACACCCAAATGTAGAAATAAAAACTTACATGGCTTCGAATTTGTTAGAACTTTTGGCGAGGCTAAAAACTCTTTAATATTGTTGAAGGCCTTATCGCATCCAATAGTGAAATTGAATTTTCCAACCTTTTTGAGTATCTAGATAAATAGGCTAACATTTTTCCAAATAACGGGAAATGAACCTGTTTAGCGCTAGCTAACCTCTCTACCATAATTTCTACTTCCTTTATGTTTTGAGGTTGATCTATTATAACCAATTTTGATAGTTGTGTATGATATCTTCCTATTATTTTCTTATTGACCAAGTATCCAATAATTTTTTATGATCTCATACCAAATGTACACGTTTCCAAATTTAAATTTCGATTGACCCTTATGAGGTTGCCGAAGGTATCATAAAGGTCTGCCAAGTGATCCGCATCGTCGTTTATTGTAAAAACATACTATTAATGTAAGCTTGTAGGTTGCGGTCAAAATGGTTTGATAAATAACCTTTTGACCATTATCTGATATGTAGCCATACCATTTTTTAGCTCAAACGGTTTCACCTTGTAGAAATACGTTCCTCACTCTGTGATGAAGGTTGTATGTTCATGACATACTTTATGCATCATGATTGCATTATAAATCAAATATGAATCCATAAAGGATAATATTATGTTCTACATCCACTATGTGATCAATCTTAAAAAGAAGAAAATGATCATTCATAAAAGTTTTATTAAAATTGATAAAATCAACGCACATATTCTAGTTTTCATTCTTCTTATTGACTAACACTAGGTCGGTTATCCATAATGGGTAAAATATTTCTGAAGTATGTCTTAATTATTTAGTATGTCCACCCCATTTAAGATTATTTTGGCCTTTTTTTAGAAGAATGGTCTTATTTTACTTTTGATGGACCGAGTATATAACCTATGCCACATAATTCGACAAGCACTTTTGTTACATCGTAAGAATTCCATGAAAATATATCATAACTATGAAAACAAATCAGTAAATCGACTATGTAGTTGGTTAGTATGTCTCGATCGAAACAAAGGACTTTGTTTTCATATACTTCGATGGATTCCGTTTATTCCCCTAGCTCGACTAGGTAATGGTAATTTTTAAGGTCATTCATAATTCAATATCATCAAGGATGGCTATAGTAATTTATCTTTCTTAAGTGTGGAGAGGTTAAATAACACTATATGGGTGCTCTTTTACTATATAAGGCCCATTGGAATTTTCCAAAAGATGGTGATGGTGATAAGCATTCATAAGCCTCGTGATTCTAACTCTCACAATTTCAACCACTTTGATATGCTCATCTACCTAAGCCAAAAAATCCCAAAGTTTAGGGCTTCTTCTTCATGATAATTTATGCCAAAAGTCCCAATAAAATTCTTCGTATGTAACTTATACATGCTATCAGATTATGGAAATATTCTAGGCTATTTTTTGTTTAAACAAAGCGTTAAGTAGAATCCCTTAGACTCACATCCAGCCACCGCTTATAGTGAATAATATAGTCACCATCTCCCTTGATAAATTTAGACCCGATATATTAGTTTATGAAAACAGTCCATAACATATTGAAGTTTCAGATTCTATATTGAGGAAGTTAAGTAAACTATGTCAGAGCAATGCCTTTGAAAATCATGGGGCTCACTCTGCACATGAGCCTATTATTTACTTCAATAGCCAATATATCATTCCTAAAATTTCTTTAGGTGGTAATATAAATCCCATGGGCCATCATATTTGTCTATATTGTATTAGATGAACTTCATCGGCAAGTATCCATACAAGATCTCATGAGCCAATGGGGAGGAAACAATATTGAAATTTTGTTCAACATGAAACGAGGCAGGATGTCTCTGGTTTGTTGGATCCAAAAAAAGGATATACCATTTTTGTTGATGAACATGTCATTGTTGAACTAAAGATGTGAAAGCAAATCTTCTTAGTTTGAAGTTTGGTAATCTTGAAAAAATATGGTAGTGTCAGTCCTCCATAATAAATACTTGGCTGACATGCTACGAATTTTGTTGGTTTGGTTGATTTGCATGCGAAGGTAAAGATATTGGTGGATCGATCCATTAAGGGAATATATAGATAGATTTAGTTGTTATTTTACTCGTGTTATATCAGGCAAGGCTCAGATGCACATGATTATACTAATTCTCTCATGGCAGTGATGAGAATAAAGTGTCAAAATCCTCTTCCAGGACTGAAAATAATCACAACGCTTTACATCTCTATACAAGAACCACATTAATAATGTCCATTGAGATCATCTCGCTGGGAGCGATAAAAAAATCTATGTTTGGTGAGATCCTCCTAGTAACTCTTAAGCATATAGGAAGTTGTATCATCTTCTTCCTCCTCGATGTTGTTATCCTCTCTAGGACAATGAACCACCAAACACAAATGGCGTGCCGAGCCGATATCGATCACCAAATTACGAATCATTCTCAATTTAGCCATTTGGTTCTCTCGTACATGATCTAGTTTTCGTTGCAAATATGAATTGGAAGAAACACGTCCCTTGGTCCCAACATGAGCCTCTGGTACAAGAGTTGGCTACAAAATTACAATGATGAATTTCATTGTTGTTCTTTTTTTAGTCTTCTATTGTTTTAATTTTTTTGTTTTTTTTAAAACCGGTTAAAGTTTTGAACATTGTCTGAAGGAATTTTTGAAGAGCTCGTCTTATTGGGACTTTAGTTTTTCATATATGACACCAATTTAGTGTTGAGTTTTTGTGTGAATAAAAAACAATCAGAAAACAAAATAAAGTTGGTTAGCCGAGAGTTTGCCAGTTGTCTAATAATTAGCCGGCAGCTGAGCGGTAAGAAAAAATAGTGCGAGAAGTGGGATATATATGAATAATGTGATAAAACAATAGTATATATATAATTAGTGAGCGAAATATTAAAATATAAAATTACTTAAAAAAATTAATTTTCTTTTTAAAATGACATTTATGAGTAAGCCATAAGGTAACACTTATAGGTAAAATATTAGACTAAAGTTATTTTGAGTTATGGCATTAAAATTTTAACTTTAAACACTCACGTTTAGATCTAAAAACATTTAATTTTTTACGAATTATTTACAACCTAACTTATTGTTTTTAAAATCTTATCATATATAAAATTTTGGAGAAGTTATTGATAATCACATAAAATAGATATTAAATTATCGATAACCATAAGAATTTTGAAGTTTACCGAAAATCACATGTAACATAAATTCTTCAAACAATATATTTTGAAAAATAATTTGTTCTTTTTAACCTTCAAAACTACATAACTTTCAAATCATAACTTAAAAATAATTCCAAAACATATATATCTCTATCTTTTAAAGATGAACAAAACAATATCCATTAGTGATATGTCTTGAGATTTTTTTCTCAAGGCCAAATTTTCAATCAAATTATTCTTAAATTCGCAACTAAATAATTATTATTATTTTTTGCAACCAAATTACACGTACTTCCGCAACCTAACAACAATTGTTTTTTCACAACCAAATTACACGTAATTCACAACTAAACAACATTTTAAAAAAATCACCGTAAAAATGCACATATTTTCACCATAAAAAAGTTTAGTTAGTTGTTTCACACCCAATTAATACTTGTTTTCACAAAACAAGTTTATCTTTTATTTTTCACACAATCGGACTTATTTATCAACCAAAGCCCTATTTCCGCAACTATTTTCTTATTATTTTCACAACATATTTACATGTAAGTCTGCAACTAAACAACGGTTGTTTTTCTAAAATTATACATAATCCCGCAGCTAAACAGCATTTTTTTTAACAAAGTTTTTTCCACCACAAAAATGAAAATAGTTTTGCAACTACAAAAACCATTAGTTGTTCTACACCCGATTAACACTTATTTTGACAAAAAGAAGTTTATATTTAGTTTTTTCACACAATCAGACTTATTTAACAACCAAAGTCCTATTTATACAAGTATTTCTCTCTTATTTTTGCAACACATTTGCACGTATTTTTGTAACTAAACAAAATTGTTTTTTTCCAACCAATTTACACATAAGCTTGCAAATAAAAACAAATATTTTTTTGCAATATAATTTTGTAACAAAAAATAATAAAAAAATAAATTCATGGATTTAGTTTGTTCTTCTAAAAAAAACTAAAACCAAAAGTATCTTCAGATATTTTTTTGGAGCTATTGTTTGAAATATATGTTATTTAAAAAACAAAAGAAAAAAACCGTTGAAGATATTTTGAACTAAAATGTGGTTATCTCTAATAATAATTTAACACTATATAATTATTTATCTTTAATCAAATCTTACATTGTTATTCATATGATTCTAACAAATAACTGCCAAGATAATGATTTTAATTGATTCGATCCTATTTATAATATTACATAATGGCCCTAAAATCACGGTCATTACTATAGTCTTAGTGTGTTACGTTGGTTAGCCAATTAAAAATCTTTGACTTTATTGTGACATTTTCCTTATTCTTTTATTATGATAATCGTGCTCGACCGATCTCTTTGATTCGCATTTGCCTATGCTTGGTAATAAGTTCAGCTTGGTGTCGCTTCTATTTGGTCATCCTCTGTTTTTGTTCATGCTTAATGACAACTTATGCATGGTTTCTATATCGTATATGCTGTGTGCTACTTTAATCAAACTCAGACTGACTATGTGCTCAGTTTGTTTATTGATGCAATGAGCCTCGATCATGCTCTCTTAGTTGTTTTGTTCAGCGTCAGCTTGATTATTCTTCGTAAGACGATCGCGAATGTTATTTTAGGAGCCTCTGCTTGGTTGCCATAATAGTTTCATTGAGTAACTTTCATATTCCCTTGAGATAGAGTCGATGCCCCTCGGTTTGACCTCGTTTTTTTGTCTTTAGTTGTTCGTCTTATTCACATCTTGCCAAGTTATATTGATGCTAATATTACCAACCTCATCAGCGCTCCCCTTTCTCCATTGAGTAACTTGGATAAGGAGGTTCATGATGTAATGGTGGAGGTTTTAACACATGTTACTTGTAATTTAGTGTTTCCAACACAAAGAAATCAAATAGATCGTGGTGCTTTGACTTTTGTGAAAAGTGTTAACATTAAGTAACTAAGTAATGATGAATATATTCTCATCACGCATGGGGTAAAATCATTTTAAATCGAAGAGTCATTCTATCATAATGAATTTATAAACTTTCGAGTGAGTGTGAACGAAAGAAAAAAAACCTCTATTTGCGCTCCCAATTGAGAAAAGTTATGCTTCATTATCACCTAAAAATTCTGTAATTGAGATCAGCTACCGATTATCTGTAGATGCTGCAAGAGAAGCTTTCGACTAAATGTATTTCTTGGTTAGCTTTCAATCGTTTTCTAGATTGTTGATTTGTCGCTATCAGAGTTCCTCCCCTGAGATTGTAAAAAGATATTGTTTCTTTCCCGCATCAACCTTTTTCCCCTCCTAGTGAGGTTCTTCATTGGTTTGGCACGACTCGTCTTTTCTGTCACGTTGGCGATGCTACTCATGTTGCTTAACAAACTAGACGAGCTCACCGTTTTCTAATAGTCTTTAGATTTCTTCTTTCAACTACCAACAATTGTCTGTTACATGACCATGGTCATTGTGATAAGAGGAAAAATGCATGGTCGATCGTTTTTTGATGGGAGCACTCATGATACCGGGATATTGATACCGCATCTGATCCTTAGTTATATCGTCGATGTCAGAGATGGTATCCGTCAGCGGAGTAAATTTTCGAGCTGAGTTTTTGTAGGTCGTTGGTTGTTGGTTATTGATGGCCCTTGGTGCCTCTTGGTGGGGACCCTCATCTGGCTTTCTTTGTCAAAAATTCCACTTTTGGATTATAGTATGACTCTTTCTGGGAGCTACCTTTCCTCAAATCGTCCATCTTGATAAACTGATCAGCTCGAGCAAGAAGGTCCCCTATCTTCTCGACATGAAATCTTATCACATCAGTGTATAACTTACCCTACCTATCGAGCCCCCTTTTTAACGAAGCAACGACCATGCCTTCTGCCAAATTAGGAAGGATGTTCATTATATGGACAAATCGCTTAACGTAACTCTTCTGTGACTCACCTTTTCTCTGATAGAGGTCCATGATGGAGTCGTTTTCTCGCCTCAGTTCCTTGTTGTTGACGAACCTATTTCTAAACACAGTCCATATCTTGTAAAATCGTGGATAGAACCCTTAGGTAAGCTACTGAACCAATCCATGACATTACTTTTCAGTGTCATGGATAGAGCCCGACAGAGCATGGCGTCATCTGGGTTAAACGCCATCATCATGTTTCTGAACTGCTCCAAGTGCCTATATGGGTTGTTTATATTGTCATATGCCTCAATGCAGAAAGGATCAAACGTTAGTGGGAGCTCGACAACATAGATATTTCTATGAACGGATAATTCTTCTATACGTATGCTGTCATCATCAGGCATATATGATTATACTGTTGGGCCTCACCTTCTTTGGTTCTTTTACGAGATGCATGTTTGTCCTCCTAATAGTGCTCATTACCTGTTAGACAATTCTGACCGTTAATTTCACTAGTCTCCTCATCATTTTTGTTGCCTTTGGAAGATCCATATCTTCTAGTTGCCCAATTGGCCTCGACCCCTGACCTTGGTTGAACTTGACCTCCACCATGGAGTTTGGATGACAATGCATGGATACCGTCATTTATCTCCACCAAGTCTGCTTTAACGGCCTGTTTTTTGGCCTCCTGATAGAGAGAAGCCCTTTATTGAGCTTGTTGTGTGAACTGGATCTGTTGTTCCAATCGTTGAATTCCCATAACTTCAATGGGGTTATTGGCTTCAGTGGGCGGATCATCTAGATCTGCAATAACTTCTGCCATGAGTGGGGCAACTTTTAGATCCACTCGTGTGGGATGGGTGCCCACTGGAGCCTCTACTCCTCCCAGAGTATGATCTTCTTGAAAAGTAGCAGTTGGCGGAACATTGCTTGGTCCGGCGGCTTGATCTAGCACCGGATTCTGGTTCATCATCGTAATACGCCTTTTAGAAAGCTCTCTTTCAATCCCGGATCTCGTCACTACCATTGGTGTTTAACACAAATGTGTATTTTTTTTACAGATTCCTCACAGATGACGCCAAATTTGTTAAAGAGAATTCTAACAAATGGTTGCCAAGATAGTGATTTTTATTGATTTGAGAAGATAATTATTTTTCCATACAATACAATGTGTATCCTATTTATACTATTACATAACGGTTACAATCAATCATTTATTACGTGATTTCGTTATTCTCACACATAGACTGTTATCAATGAATAATGGCCATAAACTCACGGTCATCACTATAGTCTTAGCTCATTATGTGAGTTTGACCAATAAAAAATATTTGACTTCATTATGACCTTTTCCTTATCCGTTTATCATGATAACCGTGTTCGACCGGTCTCATTGATTTGCATTTTCCCGAGGCGTCCTCTGCTTATTAATGGCTTCGGCTCGGTGTCGATCTGTTCAGTAATCCTCTGGTTTTGTTCATGCCTAATGACGATTTATGCCCGGTTTCCTTATCGTATATGCTCGGTGCTGCTTTGATCGAGCTTAAACTAAGGGACGTCCTTTGCTTAGTTTGTTTATTGATGGAATGAGTCCCGATCATGCCCTCTTAGTTGTTTTTGTTCCGGGTCAGTTCGGTTAATCTTCATAAGACGATCGCGAATGTTATTGTAGGAGCCTCTGCTCGGTCGCCATAATAGTTTCGGTGAGTAACTTGCATATTGCATTAAGACGGAGTTGATGCCTCTCGACCAATGTAGTCATAATATATTATCGAGCAACAGTCGGAGAGTGCGGAATGCACGCTTGTTAGAATATATTATGATTAGTAGGTCCAAGGGGCGGAGTCTGGCTGAGGTTAAATTTTATTTAAAATGATACGGTTATTATGAAAATTCAATGAAATTTTGAATTTGAAAAATTAATTCGAGTTTGAATTTGATTTTTTTGGTCGGTTTTATCATATGAAATTATAGCCATTTTTGGAGATAAATTTGTTATGACAAGTTGAGTATTTTTGGTCAGATAAATAAATATGATTCTGTTAAAAAAAGAAGAGAAAACACAACAAAAAATAATATTCATTCTCATTGTTCAAATGATACATTCTGATTTTACTCTATTGAAAATTTTGGAGAACCACCAAAATAATTTCAATTTGAAATGGTTAAACAAGACTTCAAGTTTATCCGGAAAAACATCTATGTTTTCTTAGTTGTTTTGTTGAGTACCAGCTCGGTTATTCTTCGTAAGACGGTCACGAATGTTGTTGTAGGAGTCTATACTCGGTTGCCATAATAGTTTCGTTGAGTAACTTGCATATTGCTTTGAGATGGAACCGATGTCTCTCGATTTGACTTCGGTCTTTTGTCTTTAGTTGTTCGTCTTATTCATATTTTGTCCAATAATTTTAATGCTATTATTACCGATCTCAAAATAAGTTTGATCCTCGAATGTTATCCATAGATAATTTTTTTAAAAATAAACTGAAAATTAATAATTAAACCTTCAAATTTACTCTCTACAATAAAATAAATAAATGAATATACTAAACATATAGATAAACATGAACGATAAATCTAAACTTATAAAGACTTGATTTTCGTTCCATTCTCAACGTACTATATTTATTAATAAATCAAGTTTAAAAAACCATTTTTACAGATCAATTATACTCGAAGAGATCAGTCGCGAAGAGATCATTGGCACGTGGTTGAATACGAACCATGTAATAATTTCTCCTAGTTAAATTAAGTGGAGGCATGAGCTTCAGAACCAGTAAAAATACTTGTACCAAATCTATATGCACTAGAAAGCACCATTCCAAATGTCCATCACATGATCTTTCGGATTGTTACCTTATCTCCTCGATCCTTCTCTTATCTCCTCATCAAGAAACAAAGTTAGAAGAGAAAGAGCATGGCAACCACACTCACTTTTCTCAAACTGCCCATCCTGCCTAATAGACAACCAAATTTCAAACCTGGTCTCTTCCTTCCCAATTCATTACCAAAACCAAACTTCCTCAAGGACAAAACTAACCCTCAAAAGCCCTTCGAGTCAGTAAGCATCACTAACTCAAAACCAGCTTATCTCCCTATCACACTACTCACATTACCCTTCTTACTAGACGCCAAGGCAAGTCTTTTCTTATAGAATCATACACTATAATTATAACTGAAAATGCATTACTTTACATAAGCAAGTTTTGTTCTTGTTGTGTTTTGAATTTGAACAGGATGCATTTGCTGCTGGAGGTGAGTTTGGGCTTCTGGAAGGCAGGTCATTCGCTTTAATACATCCGATTGTAATGGGCGGGTTATTCGCATATACATTATGGGCTGGATACTTGGGTTGGCAATGGAGGCGTGTTCGGACTACCCAGAATGAAATCAATGAGCTAAAGAAGCAAGTCAAGCCTTCACTTGTTACAACTCAAGGTACACCGCCAGTCGATTCACCACCATCTCCAGTTGAACTTCAAATCAAGCAGTTAACTGAGGTAATATTACATATTCGTTTACATGTCTGGGAAACTCAAGTTTTATGGTTTAGTTGTGGGGAAAAAAAACATGTCTGGGGCATTGCTACTAGTCAATTGGTTTCAGAAGAACATTTTTGGAGCATTTTCGATATTGAATTTGTTATATGATATTAATTAAATCAAACGATTCGACTTAAAGGTTATGTGCCAATCATGATCTAAACGACTATCTAGATTTGTAGTGTCTTAAAATTAAAGTAGAGTGTGCAGACTAAGACATGGTAGGCTAAAAATCATCACTGCTACTATGTTATAAGTGCGTGTCTAAAACTAGTCCATTATGTTCGATATTTTCTCCCACCAATCTCACGTTTTAAGACTTTGAATGTTTAGTCATCCGCACATGCGATTGTTTAGAGCTGCAGCATGAGAGTTCAACCCGTAGACTTTTTGTCTTATATTTAGTTACTCAATCTTTTGTCAATTATAGCTACCCTTTAAATTTGAATGTTATTGGCAAGAGATTATGGGTATATTATTGACAAGAGACTAAGAGTACCAAATGTGAGACGAAAATTTATTCTTTGAGCTGTCGTGTGGAAGCTCCTAAGCAATTTCACACACGATGACTAAACATGCAAAGTTTTAAAATGTGGAGATTACCGAGAGATAAAAGTGAACCAAATGGAGTAGTTTGATACAAACGCTATACATGAAAAATTAGTGATAATTTTTACCCGACTTGGTATGTATATGACTTGAACTCCAACTACAATTCCTCGAAAACTTCCGGTCTAATGCATACTATATATAGGTTCACATGAGACCAACCTAATGAAGAGTTACATCAGAATGTATTTTTTAACCAGTAGATTACATATAGAATTTGGTGTATTAGAAAGTATATCAGAATAAAGCAAGAGAAGCAAAATTTCGTTACTAAGATTCACAAATCCATTTAGTTTTGATGGAGTTTTAGTTTGCTTAATAGTTAGATGTTGGTTGGTGCATAATATTCAGGAAAGGAAGCAATTGATCCAAGGTTCTTACAAGGACAAACACTTCAACGCAGGATCTATACTGCTTGGTTTCGGAGTTCTTGAGTCGATTGGTGGAGGAGTCAACACTTGGTTAAGGACAGGGAAGCTTTTTCCAGGTCCCCATTTGTTTGCCGGAGCAGGTACATACATTACAAAAATCATATAGATACACACACATGTAATAAGATTTAAGTAATGGAGATGTTGATAAAATGGATGTCAGGAATCACGGTGCTATGGGCAGCAGCAGCTGCTCTGGTGCCCGCAATGCAGAAAGGGAACGAGACGGCTAGAAATCTACACATAGCTTTGAATGCTCTGAATGTTCTCCTTTTTATTTGGCAAATCCCTACTGGCTTGAATATTGTTTTACAGGTATTTCAGTATACTAAATGGCCTTAAGCTATACATACATGACCAAAATGTTTCTTGTACCACTTTTTTCTTGTAGAAATTTTAAACACGTTTATCGATTTTAATTTAAAAATTAGGAATATTGTATATACTCTATCCGAGTTAAAGTTATATGTAAACAATGATGAAACTATGGAACTGGTACTGGACTTTTTTTGTTCTTGCTTGTATTACGTTTAACCAGTTTAACCAGCAAACTGAGTTCAGCCCTCTCCATTTTTGCAATTATATATCTACTGTTATTGTTACTACTATACCATACAAACTGGTAATGTGATGTATTCAATCAGATATCCAACCTCAGCTCATTTATGTCACTATTTTAAACACTACCTGGGTGGTTGGATCCACTGAGTAGTTTACTACTCCACAAAGAATAGGAATACCAAGAATAGCAATACTGAAATTTCAATAAAAAAATTATTATTATTTAATAAAAATGTGTTTTAAATTTGAGGTGGATGATGTTTTATATAAGGAGTAAGAAATTGAGAGAAAAAGTATGAAAGAATTTTATTTTATTTTTTTTCGCACAAAATTTGTTGGTTAAAGACAAAACGCTCCAACCCATTTTGGGAGAGGTCTTGTTTGGTTATTGGAAAAATTAAGGTTATATTAAGAGGCAAGGAAGACAATCTTTTTCGGTATCCATGAAATATTGGGAATTTAAGACTTCTTTTAGAATAGTAGTAAAAAATACATTTGTTATTATTTTTGTTTGTTTTATGTATATACACAGGACACACTCGTTCTTACCTTGGTGGTTTGAGGAGGTTCTAATGAGGTGTTCAAACCAATTGACTAATCTTCCCGTTTATAATTAGTGTTATTTTATTTTTGCGATTCACATATTTTTGGTGTCACAATTAAAAGGTTCTAATGTTATTTGGTCAAACGTAAAGGTTCCAACACTAGTTGGTCACAATTAAAAGGTTCCAACATTAGTTGGTCAAACGTAAAGGTTCCAACACTAGTTTGTCACAATTTAAAGCTTCCAACATTAGTTGGTCAGAATTAAAATATTAATAAAAAATTTAACACTAGTCGGTCAAGTTGATCAAATTCGAAGGAATAATGGTATGGATTGAGGTAATTGGTTTGATACATAGTTAAGGGTCAATTAAGTTAAATTAAGAACAATGTGAATACGTTATTCGACGAGTGTAATTTATTTAAAGATGATAAATAGAAAGAAGTAAGTCATTCATAAATTCCTAATACAATTGCAAAATGCATTCGCCATACCAAGGACTTATACCAGAAAGATCTGAATAATACTACAAAAACCCTCGGCCACATCAAGGACTTGCAAAAAGAAAGATAATACTAAAAACTGGTAAAATGAAAATAAACTCAATTTCTTACAAGCTCTTTCCCTTCACCATCATCATCTTCGGAGCTCTCACATTCGGAGCCTCCGCCTTCAATCTCATAAGCATTTTTATTATTTTTTATTAAGATGAATGGCTAGTTTATCTGCAAATGCCATATCGTTATGCCACAATTCTTCTGGTACTATCCCCAAAGTGATTCGAGGTTTAAATCTGGGAATACTCTTTGAAAGTCCAAGACCATGTCGGACTTAATCGAAATGTATCTCTTCGATAAATATTTTAAGCATTTACCAATAAATTTATCCATCGATATTTCAATCTTCGACAGCCTCGAAGCCATGATGCATGACATTAAATTTAACCAAGAATTTTGGCTAGCTTGGTCTGGAAATAAGCTAACTAGATCAAACTACCTAATTAGCTCATGATCGAGCGGGAATTAAAGGCCATAGTTAAGCACGTCAGAATAAACTATCATTTCTTTTGCTGCGTAATTCATTAGTGTATCTCGCTCCTTTAGTAACCTGATGATAACCTCCTATGGGATTATTTACTTGCCTCACGGTATCCCAACTCATTATCCGATTAGTAATCGTAAGAGATCTAAGATAGAAATAAATCAAATATTTTTTGCTCATGTTCTTGAAATTAGGCCCCCCTTACTCGGCCAGTGGAAGCGACAATTGTACTTCCTTTACTTTTTTAGCTTTGACTTTCGTGCTCTTGGATTTTTGGGTTGTGCACAAATCTTACTCAAAGACGTCAACACCACCCCCAAATTATATGGAAACATCTACTTCTGATCGTACATCAATTCTTTCTTCAACTTTAACTTCATCAACCAACTACATCGGAGTAGATCCATACAATAGTGGCTTACTCTTAGTTTTCTTCTAACATGTCCAGTTTGGTCTTTCTTCTTAGCCTTGGTATCAGTAGTGCGATGATCCTTCGCCACCGACCAGTGGTAGATTTCTTAATAAGTGGCCTATATTTTGTAGATGACCTATCCTCATTATCCGAACCCATAGCTATAAAAATTGATCGACGTCTGTTGCTAGTTGTCTCTTAGAAACCTGTTGGCTTCGAAGAATGGCTTCTTGGAGTGAATGACTGAGTTGTGTATGGAGGTTCAACATAAATACTATGTCTGCTATAAGGAAACGTACCTCCGTAGTCAAACATTTCAGTAATACTATTGGCCCTTCAGTTTCTGGCAACCCAACAACTCTTCGAAGAAGTTTTTATTCTTTGGATTTATCTGAGATACGTAACCAATCAGACAAAGCAGTTCAAAATGTGATCATATAAATCCATAGGATTCACTAGAAAAGTATTTCGCGATAATTACCAGGCTAAAGACTAGAGATTACGGTGGTAGACTATGATGAGTTTGGATACTTTACACACAACCTACAAGTTAATCTGGACAAGGGTAATTCAGACCATAACACACCACCAAGAAATCCAGACAGGACAAATGTAAAACACCTTTTGACTAAGCTATTTTCTAATCTACTTCAAAGACTAACGGGTCCTTAAACTTGACTCGGTTTCACAACTTGACCTGGTAAGCCCATAGGTCATTAAATTAAGAGTATAAATACCCCCACCACTCTCATTAATGAGGGTGCTCAACATTTAATACAAGCAAATTGCTTAATTATCTCACTACTCCTCACACTAAACATAAAATACTTCAAACTTATCAAAAAACTTTACCAAACTACCCCCAGCCTAAAATAAACCAAACCAAATTGGCGACCACAGTGGGAGCACGAAGGTGCCTGAATCTTGCATTCAAAACCAGTAAGAAAAACAGTTCGGATGGATCCGAATGAGCAAGGAACTCCACCTCCTGTGGTGGAAACGGTTGGGAAAAAAAGAAATATACCATTGAAGAGTGAGACAAGTTGAGAGCAGAAATAGAGGCGCTAAGGGCCATTAAACAAGCAGAAAATGGTATAAGGGATAAATCAGGGGCGTCAACTATTCATCATACTAACAACCCTAGTGAGAATGATCCATCAATAAAGACTCATCTAAGTTCAAAAAAGACTCACATCAGCTCTAAAAAGACACATCGGTCTAAACCTGTTGAAAGTTCATATTCGAAGTCCTCCAGTAGCTTCTCGAATGAGGCTGAGCTTGAGGAATATTTGTCCTCAATTAGTGACGAAGGTAGATCCAGAAAAAAGATGAAGCTAATAAAAAAATATTCAAGAAAGAGGGATAGGCATGGTAGGCTTAAAAGGTATCTGGGAAAAAAGGTCATCCCAAAGGCATGCTGATCAGTTCTTGATTGATCATTTTGCCTTTCAGACCGAACCACGTATTTTCGCAACAACTAATGAAGACACAATATTTATTCGTAATAAGAACTGGACACAGTCACCTTCTTCTGCCAAAATACTGTCCGGAAACCTACCCAAAAGATTTGACAGCTCCAAAATGGAGAAGTGTGATGGAAGTAAAGATCCCGACGACCGTCTGGAGCAATTCAAGAACTTCATGATGAATTTTGATGATGATAACAAGCTTTTGTGTAGAGCCTTCTCTCAAAATTTTATGGGAAGTGCTCTTAAGTGGTATAATAGCTTGCCTTAAGGGTGTATAAGAAATTTTGATACATTCTGGGTTGCCTTCCGAAGGTAATTTGTTGGGAGTAAAGAGGTGAAGGGAAATGGAGATACCATAATCCATTATGCCCAAGAAACAAATGAGTCTTTAAAGAACTATATAAGTTGAATCATGAATACAAAGAACGGATTAGCAAATTGCTTCGAACAAGTGGCAATTGCTTCTCTAAGACAAGGGTTGAATCCTGGGAACTTGGCTGCTTTGGTGACTAGGAAGAAGGCCATGACCTGGGGTGGCCTATTAAATAAAGTGGGAAAACAGATTAATGTGGAAGAAACCAAGAAAACTAGGGTGCACCGTCAAGTGAGGTCCACCACAATAGCCCTCCAGCTGCTAACCAGTCCGGATATAAGATTAAGGAGCCCGACAAGGGTCCAACCGGACTAAACAAACTCACTCCAACTAGAATCAGTCTCAGAGTCAACAGTCAAGGTAAAAGAGGTCATTGGGTTCAACCAGAGTATTTTGCCGAGTTAAGGGAGAATGTGGCCACAATATATAACAAGACCAAGGATGAAGTCCATTTCCGGAAATCGGCGGCACTACAGTCTCCCAAAGAAAGCTGAAATACTTGTTTTTGCCAATATCATAATGATATAGGCCATAATACTTAAGACTGCATAGCATTGAAATAGAAAGTGAAAAACTTTATAAAAAGAGGCACGCTAGGAGCTTATGTCAAAAGAAGAATTGGAAACAGGCCTGACAGTGCTCCTCGGACGGGCCCTACAAACAATGCAGGAACATCTGCTCAAGAAGGGGCAATGGTGATTCTTGAAATATTTGATGTTGATTCTGAGTACCTGGATCCTGATCTAACTCGGAATAAAGTGGGGGTCATAACAGAAGAAACCATGATGGTTGTCGGACTGATTAATTTCTTTGAGTCACTCACCATCTTTGGACGATATACTGTGACAACACTCACTCCTCAATCAAGAAAGAGGCATGTACACAGTTTGGCCACTCAGTTGGAAGGGGGAATGTCTTCCCTTCAATGCCAAACCCCTTTTCCATTAATAGTTTTTGATGAAAATGATTTGAGAAATATTGTTGGGCCTCATGAGGATGCAGTGGTGATATGAGCATCTATCGGGGGCAATGATATACGCTGGATTTTGATAGACACAGGCAGTTCAATGAACATCCTCTTCTTAAGCTCCTATAAGAAGATGAGGAATTCGGCCGTTATTCAACACTCAAACAGAACCATTGTAGGCTTCGCATGGAGCTCTATAGATGTAATTGGGGAATTTGAGGAAGAAGTGTTGTTGGGCAATGAACCATTTAAAAAGACGATGAGGGTGCTATTCGTTGTAATAGATTGCCCCATATCCTACAATGCAATTTTTGGGAGGTCTTGCCTTTCAAGAATGCATGTTATGGCCTCAACAATCCATCAGTGTTTGAAGTATGCAGTCCAAGGGCAAGTAGGTGTTGTCCAAAGTAGTCAGAAGATAGCAGGGAGTGCTATGCAACTGCTCTTGCTCCTAAGACTTTGGGAGCAGTTTGGATTAATGAAGATTACCAGTTATTGGAGCGTTCTGAGGGAGAGAGTGAGATTGATGACCCCAGAGAGGCTCCTAGTGTTATAATACCAATTGAACAAATTGAAACTCACTCCCTTGTAGAGGGTAGAAATATCAATATTGGTGCTAAAATGGCGTCAGAGTTGAAAAAGAAATTGTTGTCCTTTTTACTAAACAATCAGCATGTCTTCACTTGGTGCAATAGTGATGTAACTGGAGTGCCAGCAAGTGTTATCTCACACAAATTGTCAATCTGGGGTGATGTTGCACCTGTTGTGTAGAAAAGGAGAGCTTTTTCTAAAGAAAAAGCTAATGTGATAGCCCTAGAGGTTGATCGGCTTACCAATCTGGTATTGACATCAATCTGGTGTTAGTCAAGAAAAAGAACGGGAAATGGCGTATGTGTATTGATTTCACTGACCTTAACTGAGCTTGGCCAAAAGATATTTATCCAGTCCCTCGGATAGATCAGTTGGTAGACTCAACGTCTGGCAACAAGTTGATGTCCTTCATGGATGCATTCTCTGGGTACAACCAGATACAGGTGGATCCGAAAAAATCAAGATCATACTACCTTTATAACAGACAGAGGTCTCCATTGCTACAAGGTGATGCCTTTTGGGTTAAAGAATGTCGGGGCTACTTATCAGATGTTGGTGAACAAAACATTTGCTAGTCAGATTGGCAGGAATATCGAGGTGTACATAGATGACATGATGGTTAAAATCCTGGAGGAGGATTTGCATATAATTGATCTTCAAGGAACATTTTCTAATTTGACAGTTGTGAATTTGAAACTAAATCCAGAAAACTGTGTCTTTGGGGTTCGATTTGGGAATTTTTTGGGTTATGTGATAATTGAGAAAGGAATACAGCCCGATCCGGATCAGCTTAATGCCCTTTTGGAAATGGATCCTCCTCGGAATATTAAAGAAGTCTAGAGGCTCACTGGAAGGCTGGCTGCCTTAAACCGTTTTATTTCAAGGTCTTCGGATAAATGTGCTCCGTTTTTCCAAACTTTGAAGAATACTAAAGATTTTAAGTGGTCTTCATAGTGTAATCAAGATTTTGTTAAAATAAATAAACACTTGTCATCACCAAAGACTCTTTTCAAACCTGTTCAATGAGAAACACTTTATGTATACTTGGCTGTGTCAGAATGTGCTATAAGTTCAGTATTGGTAAGAGAAGTGGAAAATTACCCTCGTCTTATATATTACATCAGCAAAAGTTTAATAGATGCTGAGAAGAATTACTTAAAGCTTGAAAAGTTGGCATTAGCCGTAGTGATTGCGGCAAGAAAGATAGGGCCGTATTTTCAATCTCATTCTATCATTGCCCGGACATCTTTCCCATTAAAGAATGTTCTTCAAAAGGCAGACATATCAAGCAGGATGACCAAGTGGTCAGTAGAATTGGGCGATAACGACATTATTCCCCCCCCCCCCGAACAGCTATTAAAGCTCAATCAGTGGTTGATTTCCTAGTAGAATTCCATATGGACAGGAACTCCAAACAAAATTCAGAAGATAAAACCAAAAAAGAGTGGGTAGTCCGAACTAATGGTGGTTCAAGCACAATGGGTTGTGGAGCTGGAATTTGTCTAACCTCTCCGTATGGTGATAAGATGTACCAAGCTATATGATTTGGGTTCAGGACCTCCAACAATGAGTCTGAATATAAAGCAGCTATAACTGGTCTTAAATTGGCTTTCTTGTGTGGGGCTAAGAGAGTTCGGTTGATGAGCGACTCTCAGCTGCTCATCCATCATACTCAAGGTGAGTCTGAGGCAAAGAAGGAGCAACTGATCAAGTATTTACTCATCCTGAAAGAAGTGGCAGCCAACTTCAAAAGTGTTTGTTATGAGCATATTCCCAGATCGGAGAACACTCTAGCGGATTCTTTGGCAACTATAGCATATTCTGAGTCCTACCTTTGGATTCACATACAAGAATGCCCGTTTATACAGCCAAGTCAGAACAAGGAAGATGGGGAAAGCATGAGCATACAGGTGAGTCTACCTAAAGACTGGAGGTTTTCCTTCCTTCAATATATTTCTGACGGGGTTTTGCCTTCGGATAAAGCTATGGAAAGAAAGATTAAACACAAGGCACGTGATTTTTTTATCATACGGAGAGTTCTTTATAAACAAATCTTTCAGTAGACCTCTCCTACGTTGTTTGGGCGTTGAAGAATCTCAAGTCGTTTTATCCGAACTACATGATGGAGAAGGCTCAACACATTGTGGGTACAAGGAGATAACCCGGAGGGTGTTGTTAGCTTGGTACTATTAGTCATCCATAATGGCAGATGCTAAAGAAATGGTGAAGAAGTGTGATACATGTCAAAGGTATGGCAATGAAATTCATGTACCGACAGTACTTATGGAGTCTATTTCTGAGCCAGTACCTTTTGCCCGATGGGGAGCGGACTTAGTTGGACCTCTTCTTATGGCATCCACGGGGTGCATAACTATTATAGTCGCTATTGATTACTTCTCAAAATGAATAGAGGCAGCTCCTTTGGCAGGAAACACTTCCAAGGTTGTCATTAAGTTTATTCTATCCAATATATGTTGCAGATTTGGGATCCCTCAAAAGATTACTACAGAGAATGGGCCACAATTTGATAACAAAGATATGGAGAACTTTTGTGCTTCTAGAGATATTCAGCATTGTTTTTCTTCTCTTTTCCATCCACAAGCAAACGGACAGGTTGAAGTTGCCAACATGACTATTTTGTCTGGATTAAAAAAGAATCTAGAAGGAGCTGCGGGGAAGTGACCAAGCTATTTGCAAGAAGTGTTGTGGGCATACCGAACTGATCCTCGGGCTTCAACACAAGAGTCCCCTTTTGCTTTGGTGTATGGGATGGATGCAATTACCCACATAGAAGCTACCGTACCATCATATAGAGTCCACAACTATTCCGAACAACCTAATGAGATAGCAATTAGGAATCAGTTGGACTTAATAGAAGAAAGAAGGGTTAAAGCTCACTTAAGAACAACTCACTAAAAAGGTTTAATGAGGAGCAGATTTTCTTCCAAGGTCAAAAGAAGAGATTTTCAACCAGGAGATAAGGTGTTAAGAAAAATTTTATTACACACCCAATGAGAAGCAGTTCGGTAAGTTGGCTTCGAACTGGGAAGGCCCCTATGAGGTCTGTAAAAAGCTCAAACATGGGACATATAGACTTCTGGACAAAGAGGGAGAGTTTTGAAGCACCCATGGAATATTGAACATCTCAGGTTATATTTAGAGTAAAAACTTTTGTGTAAATATTTACTTGTTAAATATCAATGTAAATATTACGGGCATACTATTTCCTACTCTGGTGGCGCGGGGAGGTTTTAATGAGGTGTCCAGATTTTTATTCAATAATATGTGATGCCTTTTTAAAACATTCAGAGTGGTTTTACTACAATTAAAATCAAGTATAAATCATTTGTTCAACATCTTGGGTCTTTAGTGGATCGAATAAACTTGGTAAGGTGATAACCATTAATACATGTCTTCGAAGATATTAAACACTCTCGCTTTAATACTTCTGAAATGCTAGGGCTAATTAAACATTAGCCATGAAAAATTTAAAGAAAAGTATTAAACAAAAGAAAGTTTGATGAGATTAAACCTATTCGGACTAGAACCGAACAGGAAACCAAAACATGTCTTGGCCATCCAAGGACTTTAGATGTTCAAAGGACCTATTCGGACTTTAACCGAATAATAGTACAAAATGTGCCTTGGCCATCCAAGGACTTTAACTGTTTGGAAATACAAAAAATAATATATGATAAAACCTTAGGGCTTGTTCCCTTCGGACGTTCTTTCACCACCATCACCTTTTTTAGGACTTTTGAGTTTGGCACTCGAACTCTCACCAGTTCCTCTTCATCATCAGTAGTGGAATCGATTCCACTGGATTAGTTGCGTTTGTCACCATCTGCTAGAGTATGAAATGGGATGTCTTCATATTCCACGTACTTCCATAGGGGACCCAGGGTCCTCTTCCGAAAGGTCTCATGGAACAGCAGCACCATGTCATACTTGATCTCATCATCTATTTTTTCCAAAGTGTCCATTACTTCATTGGTATACTTATCAATACCCGCTTGGATAGCTTGGTCTTGCTGGCTTTTTAATTCCTCATTTTCCTTGGTCATCTCCGAAACAGTCCTCTCCAGTTTAGTCTTCTCATCGGTTAAGGTTTGAATGGCACCATCCTTGGTCTTCACTTCCTCCTTCAACGTTGTGAGGTTTTTTTCTAAGTCAGAATAATTAGTCTGGAGCTCAGTTCTGGCTGCTTCCGATGTGGCTAACTTAGTTGTCGAATCCTCATTGTCCTTCTTCAGTGGCTCCATCTCCTTCTTCAGTTCCCCTATACTTTGCTGAGCGTTTAGGAGACTGTTTGACAAGGATTTCTTGTTAGAGGTGATGGAGTTGATAAGGGTGGTCTGAATTTTCACATGCTATACCAAATAAAGTATTGGCCGGATATGACCAATGAGGGAGTGGCTTAAGACATCTTGCTCTCTAGAAACGGAGAAAGATTTACCATTGAAGGTCATCATATTGGCCAAAATGGAAGGACGATAGGGACCTGCAAAATCATCCTTCTCAGGATCATTAAAATACAAATCAATGTCTTGAAGAGCACTGATGTCCATTTTATCATTCCCTCCCCCAACAATCTCTTCAGACTAGAGATCTGTTGGGATTTTCTCTTGCAAGGTAGGATCAGCAGGGGCTGGTGGAGGTTGGATTACTGAAGAACGAAGAATTATTTCTTCTAGGATAACCTTTTTCTTCTTAACAGCTTTCTCATCACTGTTGGCCCTCCGTTTCCTGTCCTTCTTAAGGGGCTTTGGTGGGTTCTGTGACCCTTCAACCTCCCTTACTGTTTCAACCTCTACTTCTTTGAGCAGGCCTGCGTCGATTCCCCCTTGGTTCCCCGAACCAGTCCCTTCTGGTAGTTGCTTAAACAAACTCTCCGAACCAGTCCCTTCCATTGATTCCCCCCTAGTTCCCCGAACCAGTCCCTTGTTCTTCATCTTGCTAGGAGCCTTAGCTCTGGAAGGTAAGAACAACTTGCCATCCTTCGCATCTGTCCTTTTGAGAATCACACCAGGAGGAGTAAGGGTGGTTAGATCTTCCCATGTGAGATCTCTCCGACCTGTGGTGTTCCACAGATGGGACCTCACAAAATTGTGCGATGTGAAGCAATTATGAAAGCCATTCCCCCAGTTCTCTGAAGCTCATGCATTGAGTTTTGCACAAGTCCCCCTTCCTCCAAATGTCCGATGAACTCCTTCGGTAGCACTGAAAAGGAGTAACAAGTTAGTCAGAATTTGAAAACTTATAATTTAAAGAAAAAAACTTGGAAGACAAGGAGAAGAAAGGAAATTACCAGTGCTTTTCCATCTGCTAGTCAGCATACTAGGGTTGGTGTTGGCCTTAATCTTCCTACCATTTTCCCACATTCCACAAACAAACAGGAATTGTATCCTCCAATTCTTTTCGGACTCGAACCGATTGTCCAACACTTTAAAGTCATTCCCATGTTGTGATGGTAGAATGGAATCTGATTGTTCTTACACAAGCTTGCTACAACAGCAAACTACTCCATCAGAAGTGGGTTCTTCGACAATCGTGATGCCATGATACAGGCAAGGAAAGAGTACTAGGAGTTGGGGCTTAACTGGCTAGGGTAGAGTTTTACCAAGTGAAAATATTTAACGATCTTCGGGTTTAAAGGGAACCAGAGTCCCTAGTTTAGCACTTCGGTAAATATTACCACCTCGTTTAGCTTGCAATCCATAGCAGTCTCCGGAGTGATAGGTATCCTTATCTTTACAGACTCCGGAATTCCCCATTTGGTCCGGATTTGGCCCAGTATGGGTGTAGATGTAGTTGATGTTTTGCAAGGTCAACAGATATTTGAAGCTAATGTGTTTGAAATAAAGGCCTACCTTGCCTCTAAGCACTCCGGAAGCGAGTCCGGATGAGTCATACAGAGTTTTACCTTACTCTTGCCCTTTTTATTAGAAGTGGCATCTCCCGTTTGACCTGATGTCTCGGTTTCGAAGGGGGCCTCCTCGATGCTGTCTTCCATAATCTCTTCCATCATCGTGGAAGGTTTGTCAATTGCCTTAGAAGAAGGGGGTCAGTTTGTCGCACTGAAGGCTGTTCGGGTGGTTGAGCACTTGTTTCCTTTGAAGGCCTAGTGTCTTGTTGAGGTTGTGATCCGGAGGGCTTGGCCTGTGAAGCTGCTTTAGACACCTCTGATTCTGAGGGTTTTGGCAGTGATGGTGTGGATTGGGTTTTGGTTTGGCGGGTCGTTCGGCGAGGGGTTATCTTCTCCGGAGACTTCTCTGTGTCAGAACCCATAGCAATAAAGGGAGAGGGTTTTCTGATGCTCGAAACGGCTTTATCCTTAGACGCAGGAAGTTGAGACTCTTGAACAGAAGAACCAGAAGGGAATGGTGAAAGGTTTGGTTTGAATGAAAGATGTCTGGGCTCAGGTTTTTTGGAAGAGGATGACCCTTGATCGGCGTCCTGAGTTGGTTTACTGGTTTTCTCACCTGGAGAAACTGGGAGGCCGGCGGCGATACGGTTCTCTCTTTCTACCTTCCTCGCTCTCTCTAACTCTCACAAATTCAACCAGCCACCTTTCAGTAAAGCGTTTATGGCTGTGAACATAAAATCCCTCAAGAACGATTTGAAGGTAAAGACGATTCTCTCTCTAGATAGCTTTGAGTGTGGAAGATAATGAAATAGTAAAAGAGTATTTATATAATAGTAACAAAGTAACAGTTACCTAGGAGAAGTTGAAGAGGGTTTTTGCAATGATTAAAGGATGCGCAAACATGTGAAGAAACAAAAGCTTAGGTAAGTTTCTAGACTTAGTGGGTGCACCGGTCTAGGAAAAATAACGGCTGGTAGGTCGAACCAAATATTGACATGTGTCCCACGATCCAAGGAGAAAACTCTTAGAATTCTGGCAAGATACCAGTCCTGATAAATTTCAAACTAGGTTAGTGTTAAAATATAAACTTCTAAGTTCGGACGAGCAGATCGGATAAATTTGACATTGGATTGGTAGATTTTTTAGCATACCAAAGATATTTAGCAAGACCTAAAAAAGGGGCTACTGATGAGTTCAGATACTTCAAACACAGCCTACCAGTTAATCCGGACAGAGGTGATTCAGACCATAACACACAACTAAGAAATCTGGACTGGACAAATGTAAAATACCTTTTGACTAAGCTATTTTCTAATCTACTTAAAAGACTAATGGGTCCTTAAACTTGACTTGGTTTCACAACTTGACCCGGTAAGCCCAAGGGTCATTAAATTGAGAGTATAAATACCCCAACCACTCTCATTAATGAGGGTGGTCAACATTTAATACAAGAAAGTTTCTTAATTATCTCACTACTCCTCACACTAAACACAAAATACTTCAAACTTACCAAAACACTTTACCGAACTACCCACAGCCCAAAATAAACCAAAACAGATTATAGATTATTGTAGTGATAAAAATTCAAAGCTTATCTTTTTAGAAATTATCGAAATAGTGAAATTATATTGAAAGATAAGGAGAAAGTATTTATAAGAGGATTATAGAAAAGTCCAATAACCCTTTCTCACAAGCCCAACACATATAAACCTCGGGAAGTTGAAGAGTCTCCAACAACTATTTTTTCTAGAGAAGTGGAATCGTCTCCAAACATCATCACACTTCACCACTTAAAGAAGAGGTTGTGGACCTAACATTTCCATGACACGTTTACATAAATATATTAGAATGGCTATCACCGAAGAATGGATGCAATAATATTTGAATGGATCCACAATTCAGTTTAATATTGTTTATCCAAGACTTGTTCAGTTCAACTATAGCTAATATAAAATGCTAAGTATTTATAGTTAAATCTGAAAGGATTGCAAGTTTAAATTTGAAATTTTTTCATGCATCAGTTCTCCTAAATGATCTTCACAAGGACTAATGGGGCTACTAATGAGAAATAAATTATCTGACGGGAAAATAAAAAAAAATGGGTTATTGACCCATTACTTATTTAATGTATGCTGATGTAATAAAGTATAATAGTTAGAGGTATTTATCATAATAATGAGCTTTAGGTGTAACTGGTCTTGGATTACCAATATGGGCTCATAGACCATATAAGCCCATTAGACCCATTCGGCTAATTTGGCTATAAATAGGCATTGAGAGCATTTAATAAGATCTCGAGAAATTTTCATACTTCTTACCTAACTTGTCATATCATCTCTCTCTAATATATTTCATAAGTAGCTCAATTTCTCTTTATAACTCACCCAAAAATTAATTTTTTTCTGTTATCACTTAACAACCGTATGAAAATATTTGACTTTATCACAGTTGACGTATATCCTAGTTTCTAGACACAACAATACTTAAAACCAACCTTATAGTTTTTGTTGACCACTATACTAAAAATTTCATCAAAATCAATTCCTGGTGATTGATGAAATCATTTAGCCACCAAACGAGCTTCATATATTTCTACATATCCATCAATAGATAACTTTAATAAGAAAACCATTTACAACCCACCAAATGCATAGCAAAAATCCAAGGTATAAGTGTCTAGGTGTGATTTCTCTTGTAATGCCTAAAATTCTATTTTCATGGCTTGATTCTAATTGGTATAAGAATAAGCTTCAGAGGATTTTATAGGTCCAAAGAGTTTAGGTGGAGATTATATAACTAGGCTTGTGTAAATTTCTTTGGGTTTAAATATACCAGTCGTAGCTCTAATTTGTCATGATATAAAAATTTAAAGAAGTATAACTAAAATTGTTATATGGCTCATTTTTTTTATGTGTTATGTGGTTAAAATATTGACAATTTTACTTGTTTGAATTTCTGGTAAAGGATGTTGTATTTGTAAATGTAAACTAAATGATGGAGAATATATGTACTGATCTGAATTGCAATTTGTATCATGATCATTGGAATGTCTATGTTCAGAGTTAGAAAGAGCTTGGAAAAAATTATGTACGTGACTAAGAGATGGTTGGCTGGATAATTGAGTGGGAAGATGCTGAACTAGAGTTGTTACAGAAGAAAAAATAGGTATATTCATACCTTCAATAAACTATCTAAGAGTTGAAATGCATTACATTTATTTACTTGCACTGTTGTGGAACCGAGGAAAAGTTAAAAACCAGTATGACTATGGCACTAGAATAGGAACATCATTTGACCTAGTATTTAGAAAGTCGGACTAAAAAGAAAAGTCATATTTATTGAATATGACATCCTTGAAATAATGTTTTTCCTAGTAGATGGCAAACACTTGTAGCTTTTGTGTGTGGATGAATAATCAATGAAAACACATTTTAATGAATGATATTGAAATTTGTGTTGTTGATAAGGTATTAGACAAGAAACTCATACACAACCAAACACCTTATGGAAAGTATAATCAGATTGTTTATTATAAAAAGTCTCATAATGTAACTTGTTACTCAATATATGTGTATGCATCTTATTTATTAAAACAACAGCACTACTAAAGGTTTTATACCAAAAACAATAGGGTAGTGAAGACTATGCTAACAAATTTAGTTCAGTTTCAACTATATGCCTTTGTTTTCTCTTTATCCTACCATTTTAGGAAGAGGTATGAGGACAAGATGTTCTTAAATGTATACCTGTATATTTAGTAATGGGTAATAGGGAAGTATATTCACTACCTTCATATACTTGTATAGTTCTAATATTTCTTTAAACTGAGTTTCTACTAAAACATTTAATTGAATAAGGAGTAAATAAATATTATTTTCTATTTCAGTGGGTATATCCAACATTCATCTAAAAATAAAACATAAAATTTAAAATATAACTTGGATTTTACAGGTGATGTTCCCCAAACATCAGTATGTATCAAATCCAAAAAATTCGTATCATGTTATGTGGAAACCGAATAAGGTAAACTATGATATTTTCCCAATTGATAGTAATCACAAAACCTTTATCTGATTTCAATACCATGATTACAAAGCTTTAGGATTCTAGATAATACTTGATATGAGGGATTTCCTAATCGCATACGTTATCCCTAAATTTTTAACAAAGAACTAAACTGGCATGTCTACTATAATGCGGTGATAGTACCTTAGTTTGTATACCGTAGTTATATATATGTTGATCTTGAAGTGGCATTTAGGCACTTTCATTCTCTAATTTGTTTTTCCAATTTCCATTTGGAATGGACCTCATAGGTGTCATATAGGCACCTTCATGACCATATTTGCTACAATTTGGCAGGTTGGTGTATTGGGGGAGTATCTTTTATAACCTATACCTCACATGCGACCACCTATACCTATGTAACTGTTTCTCCCACGATGATCACGACCTTGACTTCTTGTATTGTACAGATTTTGGCCTATTTGAGTGTTATAATTGTTTTGTTGTTCATTGTCAGTCTTTGGTTAGTTTAAAACTAGAGATTTAATGCTAAGATTTAACATAATAGACTCTATGTTAGACACTGTTCCAACCTATTCTCAAAAGTAAAAAAGAGAGGTTTGGAGATCAATCTAGCTAAGTATATCCTTGTCGTATAGACTCACAAGTATATGAGTGTAGTCTGAGTTTCGTCATGTAAGAACCTGAGATACAAAATCATCCACTAAAACATCACAACCAGTAATAATTAGATTATCAGATAATCCTTTTACTTTAGTTATGCTTAGATAATCTTTCGCAGTCTTTTGAAATTCATATTTATAATAGGTGATTTTCTATTTGGTGTATGAGACGGAGAGTTTTGAGACAAAGTTCTAAAGACCTTTGGAGGTTTCCTCCTCCATAACTTAAGCAGCAACCTCAGGGCTGATTTTTGTATACAACCAGCATAAAAGGAGTTTATCCTTTGAGATTCGGTCATCATAAATTGGATTTTCAACTATATATGATGTTGAGTCTGAGATAAACGTTTTTTGAAAATTTTGTTCACCATAAGGAAAACCATGTAGTCTATTACCTCTTATAATTGGAAGAATCATCGTCTTCCATAGTAGGAAGTTTATCCTGTCAAGTTTGATATTTTTGCTACTATTGATTTAATTAATTTGAGTCTTGTATATGGTTGTTGCACCTGGAGGAAGAATGAAGGAATTCATGGTGTCGCTGCTAGGATTTTGTGAATCGGCGTAAACTATTAGAAGCTTTCATACCAATATAGAAACTCATAGAATTGATAGGAAAAAAATATGAAATATGTTTTTTGTATTTTCACACTAAAATATGTTATAAGGTTAGTGGTGTTTATAAATACATCTGTAACAAATCACCGACTATACTTAATTTCGTGGTGAGTGGTAACAAGAAGATTCCTTACATATATGATTTTAGTCTTCAAATACTTTAACCAGATTGTGCAACCTAATAAAAGAGCCGACCAAAAAGTAAAAAGAAGAGTTAGGTTAGAAAAGTGCAATACTTCTCTTCTCTTTAAAGTCGTTACCATATTATTTGTTCATCGTTTTATTCTCAACTCTACTAGAGCTTGTTTCTTTATTTCTTAGCCTTGATTCTTCAATTGAGTGAATAAATCTGCCATAGAGAACATCCAAAACCATAATCAGGCATTGTGGAAATAAATTAAACATATTCAACCACAATCCCACCACATCAGGATGCAATCAGAATTGATTTGTTATTTATAATCAAGCATTACGGTAATCACATTACCATTACCAATCAATTACTTGGGTCAATTATGGAGCGCGACATGAGAGTAATATGGCTTGTAATCATATATATATACTCTTAAATGGTACCTACCTTTGGCGATCCAATACATTTTAGATATAAATAAATATTTCCAAGAAAATATATATTGTAATAAACTATAATATGCACAATACTGCAAAATATAACATCAGATCCTATTACAAACTCTCCCACTGAAACTAAAAATCATATAAATCAAATACAGCCATATTGAAGGTGTGTCCCTGGAAAACCTTAGGAAAAACCACCGTTTTAAGAGGATATGCTATCATGGAGGTTTTACCGATGTGTTCTACACTTATCTAACCCATTTGTACTATTTCTTTAACAAACATAAATTTTATGTCTATGTGTTTGGATTTAGACGCGCTCGTGTTGCTGTTAGAGTACTGCACTTTATAATTGCTTTCGTAATATATCCTTATGGGACCTCCAATCCCTTGTACAATGCATAATCCAGTAACAAAATTCTGCAGCCACAATGCCTGGTTTGATGACTCAAAGCACGTAACAAATTTTGCTGCCATGGTGGACGATGTAAGAAGTGTTTACTTTATACTTTTCCAAGATATTGCACCTCCAACCAATAAGAATATGTTTCCTAACGTGCTCTTTAGTATCTTTACGCATCCACGAATATCCGAGTTGGAATACTGAATGATCTCCAGTTTATCCGACTTCTCATATGTCAACATGTGCCCATTTGTTCCTTGCTGGTATGAGAGTACCCTTTTAACTGCTTTCTAGTGATCCATGTCTGGTTACTAACATATCTCCCCAATATATTTATAACAAAGGAAATTTCTGGAATAATAAAAAATTGAATATACATTAAACTCCCAACTGCTGAAGCATAAGGGACCGTTTTCATTTTCTCAATCTCAAGTTTTATCTTAGGACATTGACCCAGACTAAGTCTGCCACCCTTTGCTATAGAGGTGCTTAGAGGTTTCCAATATGTCAATCCATAACGTTGTAACACACTTTCAATGCATTCATTTTGTGATAATCTAAGAATACCATGAGAGCGATCCCAATGTATCTAGATTTCTAACACAGAACTAGTATCACCAAGATCCTTTATATCATACTTGTCTGATATAACTTACTGATTATTCGAATGAAGCAATATGTAATCCACATATAATATAGGAAACACGAAATTACTCTCACTAAACTTATGATACATACAATCCTCAACCGAGTTGATCTCAAAGTCATAACCGACTATCACCTCAAGGAATTTTTGATATCATTGACGAGAGGCCCGTTTAAGATGGACTTCTTAAGCCTGCAAACCAGATATTTTGAGTTATTTTCCGCAAAGTGTTTTGGCTGCACCATATAGATCACTTCCTCAATATTACCATTGAGAAAAGAGGTCTTAACATCCATATGATAAATCTCAAAGTCAAAATATGCAACTAATGCCATGATTGTTCTAAATGAATCCTTCGTCGATACCGAAGTGAAGGTTTCTTTAAAATCAATCTCTTCATGCTGAGTATAACCTTTTGCTATAAAACGTGTTTTATACATTTCCCATGGAATCGCGTTTGGTTTTGTAAACTCATTTACAACCAATTTCATTTTCCCATTCAGGTAATGGGACAAGATCCCATACCGCATTGTCATGCATTGATTTATACTCTTCCTTCATAGCATCAATTCACTTCCAAGAGTCAGAGCTTGTCATGGCCTGTTTGTAGGATGAAGGATCATCTACAGTTTAAGCACATAACTTATCATGTTCCTGAAGATATACAATAAATTTTGGACATATAGTACTCTTCATTTCCCTCATGGACCTTCTTAAGGCACTATTTCCTCTTGTTTCACTTCTTACGGAGGTAGAGCTTTATGATTATGAACAATGTCATTTTGATTCTCTTGTGGAAGATTATATTCAACTTCCTCTTTGTCAACATGGACCATATTTGTATCCTGGTTGGAACCCTCAAGTGGAGCATCAATGTTAATTTGATGATTACCTTATTATAATGAGACCGAAATGATTGGCATAACAACCCAATCTTCTAATACTTGAGTATACCTATTGAAAACTTCATGAATCTCTATGGATTTTTCCTCAAAATTAACATATGTTCCCTTATTCTTCTCTCAAACTCAATACCATCTAGAAACTTGGTCCTTCATGTCTCAAATATTGTACCAGTGAGAGAATCATAAAACTTAAACCCTCTGGGATGTTCGAAATAACCTATGAAGAAAAAACTAATATGTTTTTGGGTCGAGTTTCTTTTCTTAAGGTTTGTAAGGCCTCACCGCAGCTGGCCAACCACGGCCATCGTATCTACCATAGTATTAACGACCACGGCCGGATCTAACGGTCTTAATGCTTTTACCAAGTTGTTTCTCAACCTCGGTCCTAAAAGATATGAAGTTGTCTAGGGTCTCAGACATTTCATGAAGAAGATAGAAGTAACCAGAACGAGAGTAGTCGTCGATGAATGCTATAAAGTACCGTTGTCGATTCCACGATTCCTGTGGAAATGGTCCACATATGTCGGTATGTATCAAATCTAGGACTTCGCTCGCTGTATATGCCCCTAACTTTTAAACTTTGGTTTGTTTTCCTTTGATACACTTAACACATATACCGAAGTCAGGGTAATCAAGAGACCCAATAAACCTTCACTTGTCCATCCAAGCTTTGGATATGTGACCTAACCGCTTGTGCCACAGTTTAGAGGATCTTTCAGATTTAGTAACGTTGTTTGGTGTACGTTGTGTATTCATAGCAATGTTGTGATTATTAATAATATTCAACAAATACAAATTATCCTCTTTAATCAAATTTTTATTTCCAACAACCACATTATTTAGAGAGCGTGTAAAATAATTGTTTCCCATTAGACAAGGGTAACCTTACAAGTCTAAAACTAGAAAATAAACTAAGTTCCTCCGAAAAGTAATACATGTCCAGTAGAAAGCTTTAAAGAAAAATCACAGATAGCTAAAATATAACAAGAGCGCTCGTCTGTCGTGAAAATGGATCTTTCATCCTCACTTAGCACCCTGCTCTTTGATGTATCCTGCAGAAAAACACAAACATGAATTGTTGCAGCTGAATCAACCTACTAAATATTACTTTTCTAAAAACTATAATATTTTCTCAAACAACCAAAAATATGAAAATACCTTTTACTTTAAATATAAACCCTATATTTTTCACAGTCCTTCGTGTGGTATCATTTTTTTTTTTGCAGAAAAATATCAACCGACATTCGATCTGCCAATCTTTTCTTTTCTAATTTTGAAGACCGATAGAAAAACCCCAAATCAAGGTCCAAATTTATCCTGTATAAGGATATAGATTATTGTTGAAAGTGACTCGAATATAAGAAGATAATGTTACCAGTAGTTTATAGCTGTTAAAATTTAGGATTACACAAACACGATATTATATTACTAGTCCAGAGTACATGGATCACCACATGAAAGTCCATTACCTTGTTGACTTAGCTTAATTTTTATCAAAACAATCAATCAATCAAATATTTACTGTAATATCTTCAGTTAATCTCTCACTATCATTGTTTTGGTCTTAGTTTCAAACTATTATCGGCTATGGTCTTGGGGTCTTGTTTTTGTTTTGGTAGGTTGATCATAAGAGTCCCTACTTTCAACTAATATTGTGCTATAATAAGAAGAATCCAAAGACACTTGATTATATGTGGTCAAACAAACAAACAAACAAACAAACTACAAAGTTTCAAATAAATCAAACCCATCACTTCCAAACTTTTATATAAAATTATGTTAGTATTTCCTACAAACCTTTTATTAAAAAAAATTATTTTCCAAACCATGCATTTATAACTTAAATATACTGCATGATCAACTACCATCTCTACGCAAAAACAGGTTTAACGTCATATTTTAAGAAACTACATGATTTGGCCGATGGGATCCAGCTATATTTCAACTCCATTTGGTTCGAGTATGTGTTTGGTTTTTATAATGTATGTTCTTTATGAGTGCCAAAACTGATAAAGCAAGAAAAAGGAATGGATGAAGATTTAAACTTTTAGGAAAGACCCGGTGTGTCTGAAATCGAATTCATATGTCACATGGGTAGAGAATAAAAACAGGTACAATATCTTCAGCTATATGTATCATTACACCAATCATACATAAAAATCTATGATAAATAGTAATGCAAGAACCCTTTTTACTGTTAGTAGGTGCGTGTCTTGCTAAATGTATTTTTATTATGGATCATACGAAATATTGTCATTATATATTTTAGTGCAACTTTATTGGCCAAACAGTTATAGCATTTTATCAAATAAATTCGAAGAGTGCAGAGTGTTTTCGGTCGGATTTTAAAGGACGGAAGTTTTGAATTCAAATTCAAAATCAACCAACCTTTTAAAACCAAATGATACAATGAAATATCAAACAAGAATAACAATTCTCAAATAAGTATGAAAAATATATTTTTCAATAAAAATGTTATAAATTCGGGGTAGATAACATTATGATTAGAGATATCAAAACACAATTTTCGAAAATCTGATGCAATTATTTTAAAATATTTTCATAATCTAAATATTAAAAAATAGGACTATAGACTCCTAAAGAATAAAATTTAGAATACGAATTTGGGACCAATTTTCAATATACGTCACTTTTTTTTACAATTATCGGACTCGTCGATATGATTGTTTGAGTCTTAATTTCTTACAACTACCGTATCCGATTACGTTCATCTACTGATGAAGATAATTGTGGTCTTATCTATTATGTAAAACCGTTTTACAGTCGAAAAAGCGTTTTTTTTTTTAATTTGATCGAAAATACATGTAAAAATGGGTCGGATAAAAAAATATACAACATTATAATTTTCTTGTTCTAAATAAAATCTACTTTTATTTGATTAAAATTTTGAAAAAACCACCTAAAAAATTTTAATAAAAAATTGTTTTGTAACAAAATTTTAATAATATTATCAAGGGATTTATACCAATTGGGTACAAAAACGTATCCAATTTACTAATAAGTCCAGTCTCAAATAGATTTTACGAATATCTATCCAAATATGATTTTATTTACCTATTAGTCCAAACTTAAATTTTAAATACAATTTTACCCTTAATGAATTTGATAATACGACAAAGAAAGTTTGAGGATAAAGAAATGATTTTGAAATTGGGGTTAAATATTTTGATTTGGGAATGTAATTGTTTTGTTTTTATAGATAATTGAGTATTTTCTTAAATGGGTGGGATCTATTTGTAAAATGGATATGCTGGAGTATGCTTGGACAAATAGAGAGAAATTTTAGATCCATTACGTAAGTCTCCCTAGTATCAAATAATCAAACACTAACTACAATCGCGTTTTCGTCGGCTAACTATAAAATTTGGCTAAAACGTTACGAAAATTCGTCTAATCACAAAAATATAATGTTTTTCGCCATTTGGTGGCCAAAAAAATCACTAAATGTCTAAAACTGCAATTAGAAACAAGAAACAAGTCATTGCCCAGCTTAAATCACTGAGGATAAATAGTTTCATTTCATGATAAAGTAATTCGGCATATATTATACAGATGCAATATCCAATAACGAGTAGTAATCTAGGAACACACCCAGCATGTTTGTTCAACGACCAAACATATATATGATGCTATCCAAAAAATGCCAACGACACTGTCGCTCTCATAATGTGATACGTGTCGGCATCTCATACCTTCAACTCAAAATCTCTTATGTCTATATTTATATTCTACTTGTGAGTTGTGATAATAAGCTTTGTCGAACCAAATTTGCTCCTACAACAATATTGTGGTTCAGAAGGAAAAAAGAATGAAGGTTTTTATTTGCATGCTTACATTTGCTATGGATTTCTTTATATTTTTTCATTGTTCCATCAACTCATGAATCTTTGTACTTTTCTTTAAACTTAACTTTTCGTAGATTTTCGACTGGGTTCAGAAGAGACTGCATCAAAATGTCCTCAAAGGTTCGATTATAGTACTTGGGTTATCTTATGTTTGTTTCCGTCCAAATAGTAGCTTCATACAAATAGTAGCTTAGATATTTTAGTGTAATTGGATTGACCGGTCCCCCAATGATAATAACAACATTTTATTAAACAAACCGAAAAATGCGAATTACATATTCAAATTCAAAACAACCTTTTATTGGACCAAAATTGTTTTCTACGGTCGGAAAACACTTTTGTTAGTTAGTCAAAATAGAGAGGGAAAGGAATGATACAGAAAAGAATAAAAGAACAATTTTTATTTTTTTAATTCAAAAATCTGTTTTTATCGGGTTCAAATTTTTGATAACCACCAAATTGTTTTCAATTTAAGACTTTAGAAACTATCCTATATATCGAACACTTTTCCCTAGGGTTTCTTACTAGGACTAATTATATTTCAGCTTCTACCATCTTATGTTTTAAGTTTTCAAAACAATGGTTCAATATTTGGGATTGTTGTAAATTTCATGCAGGAAAATGTTATGTTTTGGTTGTATTCAGTACTAATATGTATTTGTTCAATTTCTTATGGCAGCCAAAAGCTTTAAGAAATCTGACTCGATGGAAATTGATAACAACACCGAGGCCTTAAGAGATCAGGTAGCTTTTGTTGATGTCCTTGATGGTTGGAAAGATAGTATTTTAACAATTGGCACTTTCGGCTTCGACTCTTTGAACTCCTCCTCATACGCACAACAACAAACCTTCCACTATGATCCCGAACACGATTTTAAATTCCAAGTCGAACTCGAACAGTTTCCAGCTGGTAACAACAACAATAACAGCAACACTACGGAAATCGTTGAAGAGGAAGAGGCAAATCCATTACTTTCATCGAAGTCTGACGACAAAACTCATAACGAAATTGAAGTCGTAGAATGTGATATTGGAGTTGGCAAGGAACCTACTGAAGGAAAGAAAGAAAGAATCACTCTTGCAGATCTTTTCTTGGCTAACCCGGACGAAGAACCGAAGATTATTGTTGATCCTTTTGAAGAAAGTTTTAGTAAAAAGTTTCCAGTTTATACCAAGAACCGTCTATCATTTGCGAAGAAACTGATTCGTAATGTTGGAGACAATAAGCACTCGGTCAAGAAACTTAACCAAGTGAGTCGTCGTCACCTTGACTATCTAATTTATTTGTTGCGTTTTTGTTTTAGTTTGTCAAAGTTAATTTTTTGCATCTTTTTTCTTTGAGTGTTAGATGATGAAGAGGGTGTTGAAGAAGAAGATTCACCCTGACTTGCAAGGCAAGGCTCAAAAATCAGAGGGTTTAGTTGCCAACATGGATATGGCCAATCAACCTGTCTACTCTGAATTCCAGGTAATGTAATACTCTCTCCATCTTGTTATATCCGTGGTTTTAAAGTTATGCACAAATATTAAAGAATATCATACTGATTCGAAAAATTTGTTGTTCAGTTTCCGAATTTTAGTGATCAAACAAATCCAAACCATTTTTTCTGTATCAACTTTATCGATAAATATCTAGATCATAACTAAAATATATTAGTGCTATCATATATTACAAACGTTATGATAAATTGTCTTACTATTTTGATTAGAGTAATATTCATGGATTTTTACTTTTATCTGCTGCAGATTCAGCAAAAATGAGCCCTGAATGATGAACAGATTCCTCTAGTTATGGTGTTGCTGTGTTAATTAGATTAGCTTCTTCTTTTCTCATCTACTCTTCTTGTTTCCCTGTAATTTTTTGTTTGTGTGAATCTTTTTCATTTGTATTTATCTTTATGTTTCTTTTGCTTTAAATTTAATGAGTGTACTTGCCTTAATGAGTGTATCTATACATACTTTCAGTGTCTTAGTTTCCGATTGGTTTAATAAGCACGAAAATATAACTAATTTGGACAACACTATACCAAATGAGATATAGGAATACATGGCCTTCCAATATAGCTCAGCGGCTATTATAGTGGTTGCTGTTACATATTTTAATTATAATCATAATATATCACCGTCGGAGAATGCGGAGCGCCCTTATTAAAATATATTGGGATTAGCCAGCTGGGTCAAAATTACCTGTCCAAGTCAACCTCTTTTACCCAAATAAAATTTATTATTTTTTACCATTTAAAAATATAACCATTTTTGGACAAATAAACCGTTAACGGTTTGAAAGTGTTAGACACATTAAACAAAACTGAAAAGTATTAAATTTGAAAAGACGGTAAAATAATTAAGTGATTCATATTAAGGTTGGTAATCGTTTTTTTTTTTTTTGTTAAACTCTCTATAAACCAAATAGCTAGGTTTTGGTAAATGTATAAAAAAATAGACTTATCGAGTCTTTTTAATAAAATCGATATGCAGCAGTTCTCGAGACGTAGGCATAATTTGATGAACTTCGTTAATAATTTGTGTACTTTATTTTTATTTTTATTTTTGTGTTCTTTTTCTTTGATTTGATTGCGGTAAAATGGTGTATTTTCCCCAAACTTTTGTTTACCTCAAGCCCGTTTGGAACCGATTTATCAGGAAAATTGTGTATTTTCCCAATAATTGGTATCAGAGCTACAGTTTGGTAGCGATCCAAATGAGGTCAGATTTGAGTGGGAGAAATGTCTACAGGAGAAGGAAAGGTGAGACTCGAAAAGTTCGATGGTGTATATTTTGGGTTATGGAAGATGCAAATTGAAGATTATCTGTATATCTAGAAAAAGCTCTATCAACCCCTTTCAGAAAAAAAAAGCCAGAGAGTATGAAAGATGAAGAATGGACCCTTCTTAACAGAAAAGCTTTTGGAGTCATATGATTGACGCTATCGCGCAATGTTGCTTTCAACATCGTAAAGGAAATAATCACGATGGGTCTTATGAAGCTTCTCTCTAATATATATGAGAAGCCATCGACGTCTAACAAAGCTCACTTGATGAGGCATTTATTCAATTTGCAAATGACGGAATGCGCGTCGGTAGCTCAACACCTCAATGAAATCAATACAATCACAACTCAATCGAGTTCAATTGAAATTTATTTTGATGAATAAGTACGAGCATTGATACTCATGTCTTTTCTACCAGATAGTTGGAATGCTACTCACACTCATGAGTTAATTTTTCACCTTAGTAAATTGTTAAGAGAGAAATCTGGATAGAGAAAGAGCTAGAGAGTTTTTAGAGAGAGAAAGTTCAAGTACAAATGAGTTCCAAAGAAAAATTGTTCAACCCCTTTATTAGAGTAGTCTTGACCTTTATATAGAGGAGCCAAGACTTAGTCTCAAACAGAAATGTGTTACAAGAGATGACTAATTGTTATTTAATCCTTAACAATTATTCATAGTTACAAATACTCTCTAAAACTTACATCAATTAAAATTTAAGGACAAAACTTACACTACTCATAATTAAATCCTTAAATTTACATTATTTACAATTTAATCCTCAAAATCCTATTTCCATATCAGACACGGCGGTGAGTAGCTCGTCAGGAAGCAATAAGTTGAAATTTGATGATATTTGTGACCTAGTTCTCAGTGAATATATTCGAAAGAGAGAATAGGATAAGTCATCAATCTCCTCGGCTTTACATACATAGTCAAGACGAAGAAATTTAACCAGAGGATATAGATGCGGTAAATCAAATTACCGAGGCAGATCAAGAGACTGGAGGTCCAACTCCAACAATCCTAAAAATTCTGAGGGGTTGAGAAACATTGAGTGTTGGAATTATGGCAGGATTGAGCACTATAGATTTCAGTGCAAGAGAGAACCAAAGGACCAAGGAAAGAATATAGAGGAAATGTCACTTCAGAAGGAGACGATGCGTTAATATGCTCCTTAGAGAGTAGGAAGAGCCTTGGGTGTTAGACTCTAGAGCATCGTTTCAGGCTACTTCAAATAAAGAATTCTTCGTGAAGTATGTCACTGGTAACCTTGGAAATATATATATATATATATATATATATATATATATATATATATATATATATATATATATATATATATATATATATATATATATATATATATCTTGGTGATGATCAACCTTGTGATATTATTGGTAAAGGTACTGTAAAGATTAAGTTGAATGGGTTTGTCTAGGAACTCAAAGATGTCATGCATATCTTCAACCTGAGAAAGAAGTTAATCTGAGTAGGGCAGTTGACTAGCGAATGCTACAATACAATCTTCCATGGTGACAAATGAAATATTTTAATGGAAGCAATGACGGTTACTCGCAGAAATATGAGTGATACTCTTTACAAGACAGTAGAAAGGAGTTGTTAGCAGCATGAAACGAAAATCCAAATGTGTGGCACCAGAGGCTTATCCACATAAGTGCGAAGGGTATGAAAATTATACACTCGAAGATAAAGTGTTAAAAATAAAGAGAGGAGTAGCTGCAGGAAGCGGCTTAAAAAGACAAAGACACAGTGGGGGCATAATCAGATACTAAGAAACATCAATCCTTTTTTCTATTTTTATTTTTTATAATGCAAACCCAAGTAAGGCTCTCAATATATAGAGAAATTAGAGGCCTATACAAAGAAACTTAATACACTGAATATTCTAACATTAATACACTGAATATTCTAACACTCCCCCTCAAGTTGTGTAGTGGGATCACCAATACCCAAATTGGATAAAACTGATTCGAATGTTCTTGCAGCAACCGCTTTCGTCAGGATGTCTGCCAGTTGGTCTTCGGATCTAACAAACGGAAGTTCGACTGTCCGATCTTCAATCTTTTCTTTTATGAAGTGCCTATCTATTTCAACGTGCTTTGTTCTATCGTGTTGTACCGGGTTCTCTGAAATCTTAATCGCAGCTTTATTATCGCACATTAACTGAGTTGGACAATTCAGCGGGGGTCCGATTTCTTTCATTATCTTCTTTAATCAAAGTATCTCGGTAATCCCCTTAATTATTCCTCTAAATTGCGATTCAGCACTTGACAATGATACTACTTTATGTTTCTTACTCCTCCAAGTCACCAAATTACCTCAAGAAGAGTAAAGTAGCCAGCAGTTGATCGCTTGTCGTTAGGATTCCCTCTCCAATCAACATCTGTGAATACTTCAACATCAAGGTGTCCATTTTTATTAAAAAGTATGCCTCTTCATGGTGTGCCTTTGAGATATCGAATAATCCTCATTACTGCCTCCATATGGTGCTCCTGAGGATGATGCATGAACTGGCTAACTACTCCCACCGCGTATGCAATGTCGGGTCGAGTGTGAGCCAGATAAATCAATTTTCCCACCAACCTTTGGTACCTTTCTTTACTCGCTGGTCTGGCCCCTTCAATTATCTTTAGTTTGTGATTCACAACCATAAGAGTGTCATTTGGTTTGCAATCCACCATGCCAACTTCAGCTAATAAATCCAATATATATATCCGTTGGGAGATATAAATCCCTCCTCTTGACCTAAGAACCTCGATTCCTAGGAAATACTTCAATCCCCCAAGGTCTTTCATTTCGAACTCCTTGAAGAGGTTTTTCCTAAGAGAGCTAATTTCTTCTTCGTCATTCCTCGTTATAATCATATCGTCGACATATATTATAAGACAAGTGACTAATTCTCCTCTCTTTTTGTAAAACAAGGTATGATCCCTATTACTCTGTTTGTAGCTATACTGCTTCATTGCCATTGTAAATCTCCCAAACCAAGCACGAGGAGACTGTTTGAGTCCATATAATGCCTTTTTCAGTTTACATACCTCATTTTCTTGAAAACCATCAGAGAACCATAGTGGGGGTTCCATATAGACCTCTTCTTCAGAGTCTCCATTTAAGAAAGCATTTTTTACATCAAATTGATGAAGAGGCCAATCTTTATTCGCGGCTATTGAAAGTAAAACTCTGATAGTGTCAATCTTTGCAACCGGAGAGAACGTTTCAGAGTAGTCTATACCATATGTTTGTGTATATCCTTTGGCAACCAATCTTGCCTTGTGTCGCTCAATGGTGCCATCGAATTTATATTTTATATTAAACACCCATCTACACCCGACTGCTTTCTTCCCATGTGGTAACACACAATTCTCCCATGTACCATTCGTTTTTAGAGCTTCCATTTCGGTATTCATTACCTCATGCCATTCAGTCATCTTCTTAGCTTTTTGAGTTGTTTTAGGGATTTGTTCAGAGAGAATAGTAGCTGAAAACGCCTTTGAAATCTTCGTCATTCCTTTCATGTTCATTTTTACCGGATATGTAGAAGCACGAGGAACGTGTTCCGGTGAATACCGGTCAGGAGGAACCCCTCTATTTTTTCTTCGGGGAAGAACCAAAGTTTGAGTTTCAACAAATGAACTTCCTGAAATGTCATGGTCAGTAGCATTTTGTGAATTATGACATTGTAAATTGTTTACCTCTTGATGGACATTTTCTTCGGCTGATTCACTGGTAGTATCCATGACATTTATTTCTTGTTGGACATTGTCTTCGGGAGAATCATTGGTGGTAAGAACTGCCTCGTCAGTCTCCTTTATGTTGGAAGATGCGTGTTCGGTGGCGCCATTTACCGACTCTGTCAGCACATCCTCAAAGTAACTTTCATATAGCAACCAGTCGAGTGATTCACTTACTTTCTCCCCCTGAGCACGAGATTGGTGGTCAAAAAAATAATCGGATTCTAAGAAGTCACAGTCCATGGTGCATGGATTCGACGAGTAACCGGATTGTAACACCGATATCCCATTTGATGAACACCGTACCCAACAAATACACAATTTTCAGCACATGGATTAAGTTTGTTTCGACTAGTTTTAAGGATATGAACAAACACCGAACAACCAAAGACACGAGGTGGTAAGGTCATAACAGATGGAATTGTAACTTGGGTGGCAAGCACTTGTAATGGAGTTTTATTTCCTAGACATCGGGTTGGTAGACGATTTGCAAGATACGTGGCTGTAGCAAGAGCTTATGGCCAAAGAGAATGAGGAACTCTAGATTTAATCATAATAGCACGAGTTTTTTCAAGTAAAGTACGGTTTTTTCGTTCTGAAGTACCGTTTTATTGAGGTGTGTTTGGACAAGTGGTTTGATGGATAAGACCATTTGTTTTGAAAAAATTATGCATTGTTTGGTTGACAAACTCTGTTCCATTATCAGAACGGAGAATCTGTATTTTTTTTCCAAATTGAGTCAAAATCATTTTGTGAAAACAAACAAATATTTCTGGTACTTCCGATTTATGTTTCATGAAGTATATCCAAGTCATTCTTGAGAAAGCATCCACAAATGAAACAAAGTATCTGATTTGATTGTTAGTGTAATTTGGTGTTGGACCCCAAACATCAGAATGGATTAGCGAAAAAGCATAATCAACTCTAGTATTACTTTCATTAAATGAGACCCTACGATGTTTTTCAAGAATGCAGGTTTCACATTTCTCATGAATGGAATTATTCAAAAATATACTAGGAAACAAACTTTTAAGATAGCTAAAAGAAGGATAACCAAGTGGTCGGTGCCATAACCAAAGTTGCCTTTCGGTTGTTCCGTGAGCAAGCATGGCATGTCCCTTATGAACTACCGCATCAACATAATAGAGACCTCCTTGTTCAGTACCACGCCCAATGATCTCCTTCGTACGAATGCCCTGCAAAATGCAAAAAAAAAATGGATACATAAGAAACACACAGTTAAGTTGTTTTGCCACTTGACTAACAGATAATAACTTTAAGGATAGTGAAGGAATGTAGAGGCAGTTTTTAATTTCCATTTTTTCCGAAAAATAATTGAACCTCACCCTTTGACTTCACAAATTTTTCCGCTAGCAGTCTCAATATGGGACTTCTTTGGAGATGACATGTCACCAAAGTCTTTAGGATCATAAGATATGGTGTCTGTAGCCCCGCAATCAAAGATCCAAATTCATTGATTTCTCAAACCATTTACCTCCAAGTTTTTCATAGGAGTTCGCCGCCATTCCTCCAGAACCAGTGTCACTTCCTTGCTCATTTTTAGTCGGATCTTTACCGCCACTTGTAGACGAAGCCCGTTTGACATTAGATCTGAAACACTGGTTATGTTTCTCCTTATGACCATCCTCCCACCATTCTGGATAGCCAACCAGCTGGAAACGTGTCTCTTTAGTGTGTTTATTCATCCCACAATGAGTGCAATACAACTTGGATTTATCTTCTTTCTCTTTGGATCGGAATTTAAACCTCTGTGCAGAATCTTTAGCAGCCAAACCCATTCCAATTTCAATCGAGTCACTATCAAAAGAACTTGATTTTAGTATATTAAGTCTGGACACTTCCTTTCGTATTGTAGCATATGCTGTTTCCACGGAAGGAAGAGGATCCTTTTTCAGGATATCTCTCCTGACTGGTTCTAGCTTGTCATTAATCGTCATTAGCAATTGATAGAGTCTTTGTTCTTGAGTCTTCTTATTGTAGATCTGAATGTCTTCTGGGTCATTCATAGGGTTCGGATCTCGCCCATCTATAGACATCCAGATGTTATGTAGTTTGTTCTCGCCTATCTCGGACCCTTGCCTTAATGAATTAGCCATCTTATGAAGGTCAACCACCTGTAACGAATCTGTACAAGAACCGTATGTGGTGGCTAACCCATCCCAGAGGGCTTTTGAAGTGGGATATTGCGAGATATTATTCACCAAGCTGGATTCAAGATTCTGGATAATCCATGTGAAAACACATTGATCATCTTGTTCCCACCTTGTATATGTGTTGCCAGTTTTGGATGGAGGTGTCGGCTCCCCTGTAATGTGAGAACCTCTCCCCCTTCCCCCAATTTTTTTCTTCATCAGGGTTGCCCATAAGACATAGTTGTCACCACCGGGTTGAATCCTTAGGGATAAATTCTCGGGGTTAGTTGTTTGTTGTTGTGTTCTGAGACCATTTCTCATAATGGCAACAATCTGCATTGTTAATTCATCAGGAATTTGACTGACCACGACTTCATTGCCAGCCATCTTTGTTGAGGATGTTCAGAATTCCCAGAATCACACGTGCTCTGATACCATGTGAAAAAACAAAGAGAGAAGTAGTCGCAATAAGCGGCTTAAAGAGACAGAGACACAGTGGGGGCATAATCAGTTACTAAGAAACATCAATCCTTTTTGTATTTTTATTTTTTATAATGCAAACCCAAGTAAGGCTCTCAATATATAGAGAACTTATAGACTTATATAAGGAAACATTAATACACTGAATATTCTAACATTAATACACTGAATATTCTAACACAAAACTTCTAGATCTTAAATCAATCGATATAGACATTTGCGAATATTGCATACTTGGACAAAATAAAATAGTCAGTTGGCTGAGACACATCCCGGTTTACGTCTCCATAATGTTCCATAATATTTGAGACGAGAAGGTGGGGAGCTCACGAGATTTAGAATTTAAATTAGATATAGAAATTGCAAGCTCGGAATTTGTACGAGATGCTAGATACTTTAGTGTAATTAATTTGATTAGCGGATTAACATAGTCAATATAGCAAGTAAGTGAATGAATGATACGTTCTTATTAGAGTATACATGATTGATAGGGTCAAGCGGTGGAGCTCTTCGCTGAAGTCGATTTAAAAATTCAAATTATGTTGCTATTCTGAAAATTGGTTCGAATGTGAAATTTTAAATTTAAATCTTTTTTTACCATTTGAAAATATAAGGGTTGACAGTAGGGACGAAATAGATAATAATGCTTATGTTTAATAGACATCGTGCAATTACTCATTCAGAAAATTTTTAAACAATTTTAGAAGTTGACTTTTGAAAACCACCCAAATAATTCAATATGAAATCATTTACATATAACTATATAAGACTTCAGCGGTTACCGGTACATCATAAACAAGATTTTCTACACGAAACAAGAGTAATGCTATAACATTACGAAAAATTCGCGACAAAAAGTCTGTTAAGTTTAGCATTTTCCGAAACCAATTCCAACTCCACACCCTCAAATCTCTCTCTAATATTCACAAAAACACAAAGGAAATGCATTACATAGTCTTGAGCAATTTCGTTGTCGGAATTCGTACTAAACCATATTCATCGTAATAAAAAGCGCTTCGGTCATCCGAATATGGTTACATGGCCATTATTATTCAAGACCAAAAATCCCACCACTGGTAACTGGTGCTTGTTTGGTCGAATGGAATAGTATCCGTGTCAAAATTTCCCCAATCTTCTGATGACGTTAAGGAACTATCAGCTGTCTCTACCATTTTCATAAGATTGCATTCCTCAAAATAGTCTGCTTTTATGGAGTTTTCTTCTAGTTTTATAGTTGACAAATCTTGTTTCATTTTGGATTCATTTCCTGTTGTCTGTTCGATATTTGGTCCGCGCGCAATACCGCTGTCTACTGCACTTTGCTGTTTCTCTATCAGCTCCTTCAGCTTCTGCAACTGCAAGAGATCGAGGGGAATCAAATTCAACAATGTTTGTTTCAAACCATAATATAAGTGGCGCTTTGCAATCTTGATGGTCGGCCTGACCATCCACTTAAATTTGCGTCGATGTTATATAATACACAGCTTGAATCTAAAAAGGACAGAAAAATATACCTGAAGCACAAGTCCTTGTTTGTCTTTCTTAGCATCCTCAAACTGTAAAGCCAAGTTATCATATTGAGTCTTAAGGACACCATAATCTTTCTCTAACTGCTTAGATTTCCATCGAGCTCTTTTGTTCTGAAACCAAATCGCAACCTGTCGAGGTTGCAGACCAAGATCTCTAGCTAACTCTACTTTCTTCCGTTGTTCGAGTTTCGACTCCGATTTAAATATTACCTCTAGTGATTTTATCTGCTCATCACTGAACCTCCTCTTTATGTTTTTGCCTTTCTTCTTTTTTGTTGGTAATGTCTCTGTCACACCCATTGGTACTTCTTCATCACCATCTGACATTTTGGTTCTGAATATTTTGTGGTTAAATTTATAATTTTTAGAAGGATTGTTTGATTTAGAGTTGTGTGTTTGCGTGATGTTCTTGTATTTATAGGTCTTATTGGATAAGGTGTCTCTGTCTGTCTGGTGTCTAACAGTTTGGACTCACTAACTGTTGGGTGTTTTTTGTTTTCATGTTGGTTTGGATGAGATGAAATAACACTGTCAAAATTTATGTGTAACTCTATGGAATTTGGATTTAAAACTTCTGGGTTATTGCACTGGGTTATATAAATTGAGTTTTCCCTTAACTAATGAATTTTTAAATGATTGATCATTTGTTTTATATTCATATTATAGAATTTATAGAATTGTCCAAATATGGATAGTTGATCGCCCATTCTTTTTCCTTTTTGTGTTATAATTTTTTTAATTTAGATAATAGGTTTTTCAGTTTTTGTTTTTTTATCGTATAAGTAATCAAATATCTACTTGTTAAATAGTAGCATTAGCCGAACCATAATTAAATATGATATAATCAAAATTCATAACCATATTATTTTAAAATAAATTTAAATAGATATAAAATATTAAAATATATTTTCCTTTAAACATAAAAAATGAATAAATTAAACTTAAATATTATTATTAGTTAGATAAGAATTGAAGATAAAAATATTACTTTTTTTTTTATTTTGCCCAATATACTTTCTTTTATATTAATAAAAAATATCTATATATTCTTAACTTATAAATAAAACTTACAAATAAGAAACATAACATTTTTTTATTATTATTTTACTTCGTTATTCTTTTTAATCTCTTGCCATTTTTATCATGTTAAAAAAATTGTTTTGTTTTTGTTCGGCCAGTTTAACTAGAACAATCGTAGCACTATCACTAGTGTTGCTCGTGGTAACTGTAGACTGTCATAAGATTTCACATAGTCTTTTAAAAAACTTCAATTCACGAGTCTCTAAAGTTAAAGTTCAACAATGTCACATGCATCAACTTCTAAGCTTAAATTTGGGCATACAAAATAAGTGGTTCCAATACAAGCAATCCAGCAATAAATAGCGAAGAAACTTATCTCCATCAAGAAAACGGTTAGTAATTGGAGCCAACCCTGCAACAGTCTCGCTCTATTGCTGAAAAACTGGAGGACAACAGTATGAGTATTGTCATAATCGTATTCAATGTAACTCGTGATAGAAATGACGCATCACCCACCTCAGAATCTAGGTATCCGACTTCCACCAATCATTCACTCGGAATGAGCATCAGGAAGCTCGAGAACAAGTATTCCACACTAGACGTTTCAGACCAGATCTGAAAGATAGACAGATATAAAAGATGATCGTTATCGCAATAGGCGAGATCGATCTCTCTTAAAGATAAGAACATATTATCATTAGCTTGAACCCAAGAATAATGCAAAAAATATGTTTTTGAGCGAAATATTTTCGTCAAATAACTAGTATCACTTCGGAATGCCTGCTCAGACCCCTCACTATCTTTTTTGTCGTGGACAATATCGTTAACAAGAACCAGTGGTAAATCAACAATAGACCACACCGACGAACCAAAATATTACAGTACTGAACCGGCATCTAGCGCTTATAAATTGGTAGATTTTCTCAGTGAACCAACATATTTCGTCAAACTATTAGTTCCTAATGGAAATTAGCCTTTACCACCAATGCACCAGGCTTTAAATCCCGCAAACCAGTCGATCCACTTGGTGGATCCGTTCTTCATTCCAAAATCATTAGATCATAAAAATGAATCAACCAGCAAACCAAAAGGTTCCAGTGATACTAGGCTATGGGTATCGAGGTTGGGATAATTCAACACTACATAAAATCTTATTGGGTTCCACTAGCATCTTAAATACTGGAGAGAGATCTTCCTAGAAATTTTAACTAATATAAAAATGGATTAATATGATAGGATGGAAGATCCTGCACATCATATTAAACAATTAAGAAATAAGATGAGATGCCGGAATTTGGTGGTGATGAAGACTCTTATGTAGAGATTTTTTTATGAAATTTCAATGAAGTGCTCTAATTTAGTTTGGCCAGCTACCCACTCATACTTTTGATGCATTATGGATTGTATTATGAAATCAAATCATAGGAAGCAAAGTTATCTAAAAAAACCTTTGTGAGTATACAAATAGGTTCTTCCAAACCAAAAACGTCATAGAGCAGTCGTGATCTTGTAGCTTGTGATATTTTTAGACAAGACTTCCTCTCAAGACTTCTTTTGAGGATATCATAAAGCGAAAAGCTTTGAATTTTAGAAAACTCTTGGATCAAGTGAAGCAACATATGAAATTTGATGAACACGTGTATATGAGTTATTTTGTAAACCTAATATGTACCCTTCTTATCACTCTGCTTATAATTATAATCACATTGAGCCTCTTCTCGTGGCTCATGCTCAATCGAATAAGTACACTTGTGACCAACTACAAGAAGAGACTTCAAATAAACTATGGACATTAGATCAAAATGTAATAATAAATAAGGTTTAGAAGCATGAACAAACTCAAAGAACATAAATCCATCATCTATGACCACATAAAAGTTATGTCTCATTACAAAAAAAACTATAAATAGTATGGACTCCTAAAAGGAATAGATATCTCAATAAGTACTGTAAATATCATAACCAAACTGGCCATTATACAAGAAAACGTCAGATATTGGAAGCTGAGGTCCATAATCTCATTGATGATGGCAAACTCATCGATTTTTCTAAGAACCAGGTTGACACAACTTCAAAACCTCACTATCATAAAAAAATCAAACACCTAAAAAGAAACCTCTATAGCATAATACCAAACCCCGTCACCTAGGAAAGGGTATTATGTGAATTTTTAGACCCTGGCCAAAATAGACAGATAGTTAGGTCTATTATTGGAGGAGACGCTCTTTTTTGGATAATAAAATCCTCAATAACACGACATTGATGATCTGAAGGTTCAACATTCGATTAAAATTTACAGGACCTCTTAAAAACCCTTAGTCTACCATTTATTTTAACGATGATGAGTTGAAATGAATGGTTGGGGCTCATGAGGATGCAGTCGTCATTGGGAGCTCAACAAATATCATTTAAAATATTATGATGAAAAATGTAGCATACCACCTCTAACGCCATCAAAAGGGTATTATAAAATTTTATTGAAGTACAAACTCCGGTATTTTTCGAACTTAATTTAGATAATATTGGGAAAGAGAGAACATAGAAAGAGGGTGAAATTTCTGTTTATGGTGGTTGATGACTCATCATCATACAACGCTATATTTGGACATTATTGGTTAAATCGTATTTATGCAAGTTTTTACCATATATCAATGCATCATATTTGTGATCAATGGCAGAATAAGTGTAGTAAGCAACAAACAACATATAACACGTGAATGTTATACTATCTTTTTGGTTCCTCCAAAATAGAGACCTGAGGTGGCTCTGATCGCCTTAAAAATCATGAACGTTCTGATGGAGCTCTTTATGATTATAGAACGATGAAAAGCAATAAAACTAGTACCTTAGGAAAGGACACGTGGTTTTCTTTGACTAATACTTAGAAGGGTTACTTCGAACTACCTTGTTATAATTTATTTCTAAAAAATTGGATGTATTTGCTTGGACTTCTAAAAATGTAACAAACATCACAGTCTTGGGAGCATACCTTTGATTATCAATCAATAGAAATTTTATGATAATAAAAAAATACAAATACATATCTTTCACAAAAAAGGATAGACTAATATTATCGATGTAACCATGTTAATTCAAATTGGTCATCTAACAGAAGTCATTTGCCAGATATGGATAGAAAACTTGATTTAGTTGAAAATAAATATAATAAATATTGTATGTATATGAACTTCACTGATCTTAATGAGCATGCACCAAGGGCCTATTTCTAGTTCCACGTATCGATCAGTTAGTAGATGTCACTTCGGGAAACATGACGATGTCCTTTATAAATATGTATTCAGAATACAATCTAGTAGGTATGTATCTAAATGATGAATAACATACAACCTTCGTGACTGAAAGAGGATTTCATTTTTACAAAGTAATACCTTTCAACCCCAAGAATGCATGAGCAACTTAAGGAATTCTGGTTAATAAAGTATTTTTGTCACCAATTAGAAGAATTAACAAGTATATATAATATGCTAGTTACAAGAAAAGGCGATAAGGAACATATGATGGACCTCGAAGAAATATTTGGAGACCTTCACGTTGTAAATCTTTGCGTGGTTATTGAAAAAACTAACATCCAATAAACACCAATCAGCTTGTATATTACAAAACGAACATTCTTAAAATATAAAGCAGGGGCTTGGACCATCAAAATCAAACTTGCCAAATATGTATAGGTTGTTAAAATAATGTATTTCCAAAGCATAATTAGGTTATTGCTAAGTTTTTTAGGAATTAATGCATATATATATATATATATATATGTGTGTGCGCTATAAGAACTCCATGAGAGATTGAAGGGATCATTATGTATATAAAACTCTCATCGTGCGATTTTTCCTAACACGATACTAGACAACGATCCTTACATGTTACAAGACTTTCGGTTAACTATGTGATGCATGTCATCGATTTTCAAAATCAATTCAAATCCTGCAAGCCCTAAAATAAGCCTATTTTCTAAACAGATCCATTCAACTATGGAGTATAGAATTTGATGGATCACTTTCAAAAGCTTTGAGGGATAAAAAATACCTATTAGTAGCGTGGATTACTTCTCAAACTTGGTGGGAGCAGAAAATTTGGTAAGACAACGCTTGGATATCACTTGGATATTATTTCCAAGTGGAAATTTATGCAGAATGGACATAAAGGCCAAGAAGTTGGAAAACTCCAAGATTGACTATCCAAATACACTGAACTTTTGCGATTTGGCCATCCACATCAACTAACCATAAAATCAGAAGTCTATTGAACGATATAACCATAAACCAAACTTTTGTTGGTTCAGCGAAGACTTGCGAGCACCCAAACTAGAAATATAGATCAATATGTATGATCTCAAAGCAAAAAACATCTATAAGAGACTATTATACTTAAAATTATATGTTTTCCTCACTAGGTTTGCAAGGAATTTAAGGGCTACTATTAAAGACCAAATATATAAATTAGCTAAATTTTAGTTAAATAAAGAGTGAGGCTAATAAAGATCTAAGACCCATATCATTAGAGAATAAATTCAAATTGATAAAAGATATCAAAAGATATTTTCTTCTAAATATAATAAATGAATAAGTCAAACTTAGATATGCTTGATAGTTAGTTATAAATTAAAGATAAGATAGATATATTTTCAATGGGATCATCTTTTAGTACATACTACCTAAAGGTATCGAACACCAATGTTTCTTGCCACCTATTACCTCAACTATCAATAATGAACACATAATACCGGAATTTTGAACTTAACTCTCATCTAGTACTCGGTTACTTTCATAATACCTCAAATACCCAAGATTCATCACCATCCACGTTATTCTCTCTCTCCTTTCTCTCTCCACTCGCTCTCCACTCTCTCTCTCTCTCTTGTTTTTTTTAAAAGTCAGTATATTTTAAACTGTAGCTCATAAAAAACTGAAAATATCATCGGTTTTGTTTTTTTAAACCGAATAAAATTAGATCAATTTATGATTTTTTTTCTTAACCTAATAATATTGGTCCGCGTTATGTTTTTCTGGTCTTCTATCTTATATTTTTCTTGCCATGGTTTCATATGATGTAATAGAGAGATGCGAGACCATGCACGACAAAATGAAGAGATGCAAGATCATGCATGATAAAATGTAGTGACTAAGCATCATATAATGAAGTTATATGAGACCATACATTATGTAATTGAGAGATGAGAAATCATGCATGATGAAGTGGAGAGATGTGAGACAATGCATGATAAAATGGAGAAATGCAAGACCAGGCATGTTGGAAGTGGAGAGATCATGCCTGCTGGAAGTGGAGAGGTCATACATGATAGAAATTAAGAGATTAGACATGATGAAATGGAGATACCAAGCATGATGGAAGTGGAAATACCATGTATGATGAAGTAAAAAGACCAAACATGATGGAATTTGAGAGACCAAGCATAATAAAATGGATAAACCAAGCATGATGGACGTGGAAAGACCAAACATGATAAAGTAGAGAGACCATACATGATGAAGTAGAGAGATCAGATATGATGAAATTGAGATATGTGATACTAGGCATGATGAAGTGAAGAGATACCAGATTGGGCATGATGGAAGTTGAGAGATGCGATACCAAGCATGATGAAGTAGAGACACTATGGATGATGAAGTGAAGAGTCATTCATGATGAAATGGAAAGATAAGAAATTATGAAGTGGACAAATGCATGAGAAAGCATGATGAGATGGAAAGATGCGAGACATGTACTACTTGATGATACAAGATGCGAGACCACGGTTACTGGGCCTGGCAAAAAATAAAATAAAAAACATTCGTAAATCTAGTTTTGTTCGTCTTAAAAACACAAAGTCGATGGTATTTTCGTATTTTTTTTTCCAAACTACGGTTCAAAAATACAAACTTTTAGAAAGAAGTATAAAAGATAAGGTTCAAACAAAATTGTTACTTTTGGTTTTTCTCCTTGGTTTAAATACATATGGCTAGTTTATCAATTTTGGATACTAAATGTAGCCAGAAAACTTAGCTACCTATTTTTGGATAACTCACCCATTATAGTATTTGGATTAAAAAACACATATATTTATAAATAGTGTGTCCAAACAAAAAAAACAAACTACCATATTTTTTTATTTTTTTTCTCTAAACTTTACCATCATATACTTACTAAATTTTGTGTTTGTTCTAGATCGTCCAATTTCTTTAAAAGAATCTCCATTCTATCATTCTTATATCAATTTAAATCATCATAAATATTTTATAACTAAAAAATTTATGTTATCAATACAAAGATTTATTTATGTATATAATAATAATTGTAGAATTATAAATATATTTCAAGTCTTGAACATTAAAATCTTAATTATAAATTGTAAATCATCCATCCATATAATTTATATATTTTATTTTAAATTATTAAATTAAATTTTATTTGAAGTAAATTATGCATAGATTTTTAAAATTCTCATTTAAATGACAAACATGTGGACGGAAAGAAGAAACACTTTAAACTTTTTTACACAAAAAAAAAGCACACTTATGTGTTGTTATAAGTTATAACAAAAACTAAAATTTATTTTTTTTTATTTAAATTTTAAAACTCTGTATATTTATAATCATATTTATAAAACTAAGATAACACTAACATTATGTTTTTTAATAGGGACAATATGAAATCTATAAGTGATATGTTTTGATATTTTTTAATTATTTTTAACAAGTGATTTGTACATATTTTCACACGATTAAATCAGTGAATAGTTCATCGACTATTCGTTTTCTTTCATTTAGTTCACCGACTTCAAAATCACCATTGGACTTGACGAAATCTATAAATTTAGTCATTGATTTGTAAAATCTATAAATTTAATCCATCGACTTGACAAAATCTATAAATTTATTCTATGACGCCACGAAAGAGATCTTTAACCAAAGACTAAATTGATAGGTTTTGCCAAGTCAATGGACTAAATTTATAAATATTTCCAATTCTAGGGACCCTCACGGATGATTTTGAAGTCTAGGGATTAAATGCACAAAAACGGGATTTCTAGAGACTATTCATTGATTTAAGCCTATTTTCACAAGTGGACAACATCTTGTTTTTTACTTTAGAAACATATTTTTTGCAAGTAAATATATATCCGCATGTGATTCATAACTTCTTTTCCACAGGTAATTTAGTTTTTCACAAGTAAATGTATTTCTACGAGTGAAATATACGTATTTTTGTAAGTGAAATACACATATTTTTGTAATTGATTTACAACTTGTTTTTTAAAAAATGAATATATATTTTTTCCATAATTATATTTTTGTAAATGAATTGTACATATTTTTACAAGTGGACAATAGTTTTTTTTAAAGCTTTTTTCACCAATAAATATATTTACGCAAGTGAAATACACGTATTTACGCAAGTTGTTTACAATTTAGTTTCTTAGAAGTAATTTTTTTTACAAGTAATTGCAATCTTATAAGTGAGTTACACATATTTACGCAAACGATTCACAACTTATTTTTTCGAAAATAAATATATTTATGCAAGTATACGTATTTTTGCAAATGGTTTATAGCTTGTTTTTTCACAATTAAATACACTTCTGTAAGCGGAATAAATATATATTTGAAAATGATTCACATCTTGTTTTCTCTCAATTGAAAATGTATTTTTCCACAAGTAATGTGTTTCCGGAAGTGAATTTTACGTATTTCACTAGTGGACGACATATTGTTTTTTTACTTGTAAAATTATATTTTTCATGAGTAATTATATTTCCACAAGTCAAATACACATCTTTTCCTACAAGTGGTTCACACCTTATTTTTTTCCAAGTATTTTTTCACAAAAAATGTATTGTATGTATTTTTGTACCTCAAATACATACACAAAAAACACTTTTTTCGTAAGTGGTTTGTCGTATTTCCACAAGTGGCTGCAATTACCAAAAAGAATAATTTTTTTACGAGACAAAAACTTGGAGGTTGAATATATTGTAGATTTTTTTTCCAAAAGTTAGCTTCAATGTAAAACTAACTCAAAACCAAATAAAAAATTCAAACATATCTTTATCACAAATCGATTTGATTTGTATATATATTGAAACAAAAAACGATTAAAACTATATTATCAAACTATTTCTTAAGTATCAAAATCACTCAAATAAGATATAAAACACATATCTAACTTAATCCAAATTTTAATGGGGAAGGAATAAAACTAATTAATTATATAACAAATTTTAGTGGGGAAGGAATAAAACTAATTAATTATATAACAAATTTTAGTGGGGAAGGAATAAAACTAATTAAATATATAAAAAGAGAAAGTCATGTATAACATAAATGCGGAGAATAGAGATATGACAAAACTAAATTAAAAAGATAGTATGTGGTATATGAATTTCTCTTCAAATTATTAGTTAATATAATGAGTTGAAATCGAGAAAGAAAATAAATTGTGTTTACTATATTTTTCATATTAGATGTGTGATCCGTCTCAAAATGAATATTTTTATATTTATTTATAAATTTTACAAAAATATTCTACCAATCATTAAATTACATATGTTTCCAATGGCTATTAATTTACACGTGTCATTCAGTTATAATCGTCTAATAAAAGTTCTTGATGACCTCTCATATGATGACACATGTAAATGTGGTTATAACCGTCTAATAAACTTTTTACATGCTTCTTTAAATTCTTCATATGACCTATGTCATAAGTTTTCATATGACACTCATCATAACTCTCCATATGATCATCGTCATCTTCATGTGAGTCTCGTCTTAACTCTTCATATGACCCTCTTGATACGATTTTCGTGATCTTTTCATAATTTCTATTGTCCTCCTCTCTTTATGATCCTCATCTCGTACTTCAGTTTATGACATTTGTCTTGTTCCACTTTGTACCCTCGTATTAATGCTTATAATTTTTATGACCTTGCTTACTACTTGCATCTTATTTTTTTGTTAGCCTTGCTTACCTCATTGTTATAAGTATTATATATTTATTACTATTTTGTAAAATTCAAATATTTATTTGTAATAAGTAATTTAATATTATATATTAATGGTACGAAATAAAAATTCATGTATTTATTGGTAGAAATGTTTGATGTTAGGTATTTAATGGTATTTTACTATTTTATTTAATTAAAAAAATTAAAAATTACATTTTTAAACACTAAAGTCTCTAAAACTAGATTTTTTAAAATATATATTATAAAACATAAAAAAATATTATTTAATTTTATATAAAAATTATTATGTTTAATTTTGTTTATAGATTTTATAAAAAAATATTAAATAAATCGTAAACAAATTTTATAGTTTCACGGGGTACTCTTTCGAGACCAAATAAATCTACAAAACTATAGAATATAGCAAGATTCAATGTGCCTAAAAACTACCGAAATATAATATGACTAAATGGACCTTAAGACTACCAGAATTCATATTCAGGACTACCGTTTAACTAAGACTTCAACATAAATTGAAATATATATAATATATATTTAGATCAAAAATCTAAAATGTAAATAAAAAAATTTCAAAATCTAAATGACCTAAATTTAAGATATAATCAGGAAAAAAACACGTCGATGCGAGAGCACGACATCAAAACAGTGTACGGACCGTAAAAAACTGGGACACGATGTACTTCGTTTTCATTAGAAGCATCTACACGATAAAATCATAAATTTATACAAAACAAACTCTAAAAAGAAGCAGCGCATGACTTCACATACATGTGGACGATATAGTAAAAGGCCGTGTATGACTTGTCGATACAACTAAAAAAACACCACCGGAGACGGAAAATAAAAATCAGCACAACTCACAATCAACAACTATATATATATATATATATATATATATATATATATATATATATATATAGCTGTTGGAATACTAATTTCGATACATAAAGAGTCATACCAGATGTGAGAGGGATGAAAAGAAAAAAGACCACAACCATCTATACGTAGAATATGATATCAATACGTATCGACCTACAAAATAATTTTTTATAGCCAGCAAAAACACATCGAAAGGGGTAGCCGAGTTGGTGGAGTAAGGATTGTTCGTGACCAAGGGTCATGAATTCGAGTCCCTCTACAAACGTTTTTTTGGCTGAACCTGTCATCTTGTGTGATTTACTTTTTTGTGCTTTTTGTGTGGTTTATCTTCGGATTGAGGGTTTATCTTGTGCGTATTTTTTTAATAGAAAAAAAAATAAAATCAATAAAAACTTTCCAAATGAGCAATTGAAATTTTTAAAAGAAAAATTTTATTTATTTAATAAATATCTAAATTACTGTTCGTAAATTTTAAATACCCACTAATTGATATATATAACTTAATAATTTGACTTCATATAATAAAAATAAAACTCTATTTAATTTTAAAACATTTATATTACAAATTTAAATAATATAAATGAAAATAATGCTAACTCTTATCCATTATATGATAGATTAAATTATTAAAATATACTTAAAAAATCACAATAATTAATTGCGAAAGTTAATGCTACTAGTTTGAGTTTTATATTTATTTACTTATCCATTCCATATTTCCATTGAATATAAAACGATCTGCTGCTATCAATTATCATAACTGACTTTGAAATGTCACTTGTTAGCATGTCGTCATCGTAATCATTATCTTATCGGCTTATCTGATCTGAGTCTCGCTGTCGACCATACAATGATGGCGGGCGTGATTCAGTTCTTGCTTAACCTAAAACATTCACGTAATCTAATTACTATCGATTCACAACCCAATTCACTAATTTTTCTTTGGAGGAATCTTTGATTGCGAATTCTCTATTTAAATCTGTCCATCTTCATTTATTTATTTTCCTTCTATAAAAGTTCCAGGAGTTCAAATTTCATTACAAGTTTGTAAGAATTGATAGGATAAAACGAGTAACCATATTTTTGGGATGAAACTTGTTTGGTAGATTGTTAAAGTTAACGAATTTACAATAAAAAAAACAAGGGAAATGACACACTAAGTACCTTTTAACCAAACCTATTACAACCTAGTACCCAAAAATGGGTTAATGCTCACTTAATACCCATCTCATTAAACATATCCACTTCTAATACCTTTTCTTTTTTTAATACCAAGATTACCCTCAACCTAGTATATAAGGTTGATTTGTGAAAAATTAGGGTTTTTTGTTACAGCCTCCATTCTATTTTTGAATTTTGAAATTCAAAACAGCCTCCACCCTTACTCTTCTTCTCTCTCTCCTCTTCTTCTCTCTTTCTCCTCTTCTTCTCTCTCTCCACCGGCGAACCATACAACCACCGTCGAACTAGTCTTAATCACCGGCGAACCATCAACTTTACTTTGACGTTCAGATAGACTCTAATCTGTGCATTTTTAAATACCAACTCTAATTTATAAACAACTAAAGGGTCTATTGTTTACTGTCCTTAGAATAATAAATCCTAATAAGTTCAAGTTGCCAACACAACCATTAAACTTTGCATATCATTCGTGAATGTGGTCATATATAGATGTAATTTCAGTGTACTGATATTTGCTCTGTGTGGATGCTGCAGGTGCAACTTCGTTCCTTTTCACGGAATATCAGCGTCGAGTACATGACTCTGAATCGGAGATCCGTCTGGAGTAGCGTCTGCATCATGATACGGTATCGGAACTCGAAGATCTGGAGCGGGAGGATTGCGTCGGGTAATGTAATTTTTTGTGTTGGTTTCGAAGATCTGATATGATACTAGTACCATTTGGATTTTATCTTACCATAGTTGAGATTTGGATTTTTTGCGAACCTAGGATTCATTAGCATTGGTGTATTTGATTTCTCTTGATTCTTTTATGAAAAAGATGGTTTCTTGATTGGCTTTTTTTTTCTTGTTTCTTATTTGAAGTGGGTTCTTATTCTTGAGTTTGTATTTAGTTTCTGGGTCTTTTTGGTGTGTGTGTTTGTAGGATGAGGCTGTTGGAGTTGGTAATTTGAGACACAAGAGACTTGCCAATTTGATAGGGTACTGTTGTGATGGGGATGAGAGGCTGTATTTACTCTCTTTTGTTTAACAATTTGCTACTGATATTTTAGTTCTACATTTTTGTGATGCAGATCTGCTATTGTCATCCAGATTGAGTCTTGTTAATCTAATAGACAATTAGAGTACTGATTGTTTGCTTTTGATATAATATGACTGTGGTGGACTAACCTAACACCATGATCCGTCTGGAGTAGCGTCTGCATCATGTGTAGGGAACCAAAGCATTTTGTAGTGGAGGTGACCGGTCATTAAGAACTGAAAATGGGTATGCTGTTGACATTCTAAATTCGTATTTCTCGTTTGTTGTTGTTTTCACTTCATATTCTGTATTTTACTATTATGCAGTTGCAAATTCGTCGTCTTCCAAAACCCGTTAGAGAAACCAACAAGGATTGCGAGCTTCCGAAATTGTTTGATGAGATTTCTCAGAAGAATTTTTAGAGGTTCAACAAGCATATCTTAGATCGAGATGAAGAAATAAGACAACTGAGAGATGAAATAAGATTTATGTCTACTTACTGTAAACTCAAAACCAAATAAGATTTATGTCAATGTTGATTTTGGTGGTATTTTGTAAGAGGTAGTGTAGTTAGTTTTGTTTTGTAAACATACTCGTCATCTATCAGGCTACTAACAAAGAAGCTATCATACTTGTGATTAGTTAACTAGCATTGTCTTTATGCATATCTATCGGACTCATACTAGAATCTATCATACTTATAGTTAGTTAACTATCAATGTTTATAATTCAAATCTATCAATATGTATATGTGCTATCTATCAATCGCAATATGTTTATAATTCAATGTATATGATGTTGCATCTGTCTAGCAATGTGTCCCGTCGTATCTAGCAAGGTGTTCCTTCGTATCTAGCAAGGTGTTCCTTCGTATCTATCATTTCCATCATGATACTTGAAGACTAAATGAGGTTGGACTAGACATTTTGGCTATAAAATCGGCATTGACTTCAATTAACAAGCAAATAGAACTAGATGACGAGTATGTTTACAAAACAAAACTAACTATACTACCTCTTACAAAATACCACCAAAATCAACAAAATACATAAAACTACAATCTTGAAGCTGCATCTGTCTAGCAATGTGTCCCGTCGTATCTAGCAAGGTGTTCCTTCGTATCTAGCAAGGTGTTCCTTCGTATCTATCATTTCCATCATGATACTTTAAGACTAAATAAGGTTGGACTAGACATTTTGGCTATAAAATCGGCATTGACTTCAATTAACAAGCAAATAGAACTAGATGACGAGTATGTTTACAAAACAAAACTAACTATACTACCTCTTACAAAATACCACCAAAATCAACAAAATACATAAAACTACAATATATGATGCTGCATCTGTCTAGTAATGTGTCCCGTCGTATCTAGCAAGATGTTCCTTCGTATCTAGCAAGGTGTTCCTTCGTATCTAGCAAGGTGTTCCTTCGTATCTATCATTTCCATCATGATACTTTAAGACTAAATGAGGTTGGACTAGACATTTTGGCTATAAAATCGGCATTGACTTCAATTAACAAGCAAATAGAACTAGATGACGAGTATGTTTACAAAACAAAACTAACTATACTACCTCTTACAAAATACCACCAAAATCAACAAAATACATAAAACTACAATATATGATGCTGCATCTGTCTAGCAATGTGTCCCGTCGTATCTAGCAAGATGTTCCTTCGTATCTAGCAAGGTGTTCCTTCGTATCTATCATTTCCATCATGATACTTTAAGACTAAATGAGGTTGGACTAGACATTTTGGCTATAAAATCGGCATTGACTTCAATTAACAAGCAAATAGAACTAGATGACGAGTATGTTTACAAAACAAAACTAACTATACTACCTCTTACAAAATACCACCAAAATCAACAAAATACATAAAACTACAATCTTGAAGTTTGATGTTTCCCAAAAATTTGTCTTTCCAGAAGGAGTAGGTTCAGTCCACAACCCATTTTCTTCAAGTTCCGCATATTGTTTGGTTTATGCCGAATAAACCAATCAACTTCCACAACCCATTTTCTTCAAGTTTAACCCCATCACAGTTAGTATCATCTGGGCTACTGCAGATACTACTGCTTGATAATTGTTCAACACAACATCCAACAAGATCACGAAGTGGTGAAGTCCATTGAGATAACGAACCTGCATTTGCGCAAAATGTCATGCAATCACTATCCGAAGTTTGCATATTCTCAATGCTGAGAACTAGTAGTCCACCCTTGGTACTTTCAGCTTCACCATTGGGTATTATAGCTGGACCAGACAAAAGACTCGCCCCAACCACCAGAACCTGTTCAATTCCAGCTCTCACTAGTTCCATTGAATTTAATTCATTTCCAAGAGTTGAAATACTTAGTTCTGAATATGTGCTATCTATCAATCGCAATATGTTTATAATTCAATGTATATGATGCTGCACCTGTCTAGCAATGTGTCCCGTCGTATCTAGCAAGATGTTCCTTCGTATCTAGCAAGGTGTTCCTTCGTATCTATCATGCTGCAGTACAACATGCAAAAAAAAAAAACTATTTCAACAAACATACACAATAGAGGAAAAAACTTACGGGGTCAGTTAAATGTTGTTCATACTCTTGATCCGTGTATTTGATAATATCAACTGACTGCCAATAATAAATTGCTAAGTAGTTCAATATTGTTACACAGATAACTAAACTTATGACAGGTAAAAGATACACTCTTACAACATGAAATAGATTTCTGGATAAAGTACACTTATTAATACCTTGTTAAACTTGGCAGATGAGTAGTCACCAGTAGGTTTAATTCCATTAACAACTCTTACCTGCAAAGTATAAGTCATTCATTATTAAGAGACTCTTTAAGCTTGCAACTATAAACTGTATACTAATCTTTAGAGACCCACCCAGTGGTAAAGCTCCAAGTTATCTTTCCGGGCAGAATTCGTGAAAGGAAGCCAATCCCAAGTGATCTAATGAGTAAGTTTCAAATATGTTAGCCAATTAGCAGCAATTCTATAAACATTGACGTGTAAACTACTTCAATCAATCAAACCATTGACATAGTAAACCATTGTCTAGTAAATTAGACCTGTAACACAGCAACATTGTACAAGCAAGCAATGCGAAAAGACTGTAATATGTAACTAACCTTTTCTTGTGGCTGCGGCCGTCGTAGATGACCGAGCCACTGCCGTCACCAACAATTTCACAACTCCTTTCTGCACAGCTGTACCCATTTAACTGAACATAGAGCATCGGTGCGGAGAGCAACAGAGAACTCATTTGGTTCGAAGCAAGTCAAAACCCTCTCCAGCAGTTGAGTCAAACTCACGTCTTCAAAATCATAACCCGCAGCTTCAAAACTTGCATAGCTAAAACCATCTCCGGGGGTGACATGGGTAGTCGAAAGAGCAGCGCCTTCAATAGAGTTCATAGAGTAGCCACATGGGTCGAACTCAAAGTCGCATATCTAAGATTTGGGAAGGATCTTCCTAATGCCGGAATCTGCAGTCATCGATAGAGTAGCCACAGGCCTATTACTAGTTAACTAGCAATGTCGTGGTTCATATCTATCAAAATCCAACCTCATATCTATCAAAATCCAACCAATACTCCAAACCCAATTCACCGGATCAATAGCATAACAAAACCCAATTCCACCGAAGACACTTCTTCAATCCACATACGTTGTCCGATTCCAGACACGGTAGCGAGTTATCACACCCATGCTGCAAACCTAGACCAGTGATGTTCCTCCGTCATCCAAGAAATCGCCGCTCCAGTCTCAACCGTATGGTCAGTGGTCCGCCGTTTCGACAAACCACAAGCGTACAAACAATTCGTGAAGAGTTGCCAAGTCATCCTCGGCGATGGAGATGTAGGTACGTTGCGCGAAGTCCACCCTGAGCATCACAAGCATCAAGAACAGAAATGTATCAATTTGCGTGTAACCAAAACACATGTTATAGCACTTCAAAAGCTAGATCACCAAACAGAAAACCACAATTGTAAAACACAGGGACATGACATACCTTGCAGCAACTGATGAATAATATATATCACCAGTATCTAGCCGCAAACTTTTGTTTCGAAAAAAACAATTACAATGATCAAAATGAAAGCAAAAAGCCTCAAAGAACGGAAAATACCAAACTGAGGCAGTTTGGAAAAGAGAAGGTTGACTTACAAACGACTTTATTCAAGGCCTTGAGGGTGTAATCCAGAGCAAACCAGCCAGAAGTAGAGTTTCCATTGACAGTATAAGTCTTCTGGTCCTTTGGGTAAACTACCTTAATATCAGAACCAAGGTCTAGCACAACATCCGAGAAACAAATCCCTGCTCCATCTTTGGTTAATTGCACATCACACCAGAAGATCGTACTAGGTAAAGACGTCAACTGCACAAGATTATAGGCGGTACCACTAAAACCCGGCACTATACCAGATACTCCACCACGAGCTATGACCAAAGGAGCTTCTCTTGCAAATTACAGATTTTCCGTATCAGTTTTCTACAAACAAAACCCATTTTGAATAAAAAAGGACATGTAACATATATGTTTTAACATCATTTCAATTATTTAGTTTGATACAAAGAGCATATGTTGATGATACAAAATCTATAAATCTAAGGACAGTATTTAGACAGTACCTTGTTCGGTTCGAAGAAATAAGGAAGAACAGAGTCGCTGGTCGACGGTTTCGTTCGTACCGGAGGAAACTTCGTTCCAGTTCGACCGTCGCCGGTGGTCCGCCGGTTGATGTACGAAATATCGGAGCAGAGACAGAGACAGTCGTTAACGGAGCCGGTGGTTCGCCGGTGGGTGTCAGCAGTGGTCGGAATAGAGGCGTCGATTGATATCGCCGGTTACGTTTGCTTTGAAAAATGACTTTTGGGTTCGCTCTCGTAAAACGTGTTTCTCTCTCCTCAAATTTAGAAATGTGAAAGTGGGGGGAATTGGAACCTAAAAGTCTGATTAGAAGGTGAAAAAAAGTGGGTTTCACCAAAACAGCCCCTTTTATACCCTTGAGGGTATAATTGTCCATATATTGGCTCTAGGTAGTTTATGAAACTAGTCCAAAAACGGGTACCATTTTGGTATTTGATACTTGAGAAGGTATTTAGGGGTACTTTTCTCAAAAAACAATATACCATCGACTGAAGGAAAAAAAATGAAGTATAATAACAAATTTGGTTCAGAATGTTTAAGGATTAAATTTTATTTTTATATTTATATTCCAACCTTTATTTTATTTAGATTTGATTTTTTTTGGTAGTCTGTTCATATTTGCTATATGTGTCAACTATTATCTATAAAAAAACTATCAATCTTAGTTATTTTAAATTGATTGTAAAATAAATTTGTATATTTTAATATTTGAATTTATTTTTATTATTGAAATAAAAAAGAGATTATTTAATCTAAAATGCTATAAGTATGTTAATTTTTAGTATCAATTTTTAATGATTTTTTTTAAATATACAATGTTATTTCGAACTAACTATATAAATAATTGATATTTGGTGTATACAATTATTTTTATAACATATCATTTGCAGCATAAATAAAAATATAAAAACTAAATTCTTTTACCATTTTTTTTAATCTTAAATTGTTCGTAATTTATCATGAATGTTTAGATGATAATCTTACTTTATATTTTTATTTTCACATATTAATATTTCAATAATGATTACAATATTATTGAATATTTTTTAACAATTGTTTACAATGACATGTCGTTTTTTCTATTTTCGGAAATACTATGACAAGAAGCTTGTTGATGAAGACTCTAAAGAAGAATATACTCCATTATGGAATATAAATGGAGAGCATGGGGGAGATGAGAGGTATGAAAATGTATCTCGGACGATGATATCTTTTAGTCAATGTTATTTGACTTAGATGTTTTTAGAATTATGTAATTGGATGTTTTATAATTGGATCTTTTAGTCTATGTGTTTGTCATTAGACCCAGATGCTCTAAAAATTATGTAATTGGATGTTTAAGTTATTATTATTAGTTTAAATGTCTAAATGGTATTATTTAAATTAAAGTTATGTACTATAAAAATATTATTCATGTAAGGGATCGTCGCACTTCATGTGGGATTTGTAGCATCTGAAAGAATAGTAATTGTTTTTAACCTTGATCCTTCAATTTTCTAAAAAATTCCATCTTGGAAAAACATTTTTCATCAATTTTTCTTCAGAATTTTTTATATCCACAACTTTCTTCTTCAGAGATTGCTTCTCCAAATACTTCTCCACCGAAGAGGGTTTTTCATAGTATTTCTTTTAATGAAAGCACAACCAGAGTAGCCCCCTTGAACAACAATACTCGATCATAAACCGCTACGTAAAAATTCCTCAGACATAAGAATGAAGGATTATGAATGAGAAAACTAGGAAGCCTCATCCAACAATTGAGTTTACTTTCTACAATATATCCTTCTCTTTTACCATCAAAAGAAATCTTAACAACATGAGATGAGAATAATAAAATAAAATACAAAAAATCAAACACATGAATCATAAAATCATAAAATAAAGATTTTCCAATAATGTAGAAACTAGAAACTTATTGTTATAAGTCCAGTTTTGACTAATCGGTAAGATTTTTTCTTCTATACTTGGTGGGAAGATCATTGTCAATCTTGGCATCTGAATCCATCAAGAAGTAAAAAAAATGGGTTGGTCTTTCGACCATAAATCTTAACAACATTAAAGAATTCATTTACGGATAAATGTTCAAAATCAATTCTTGGTAAAATAATAGTCGAAAGCAAAAGACTAGAGGAATTGGTAATAAGTTGGCTACGGTAAATGTTTGTAATTCAATTTTTTTTGACAAGGTCTGGAGCGAGAGGAAACCAAAGCCTATAATCAATAAAATGATTGAATAAAGAAATGTTACTTTCATGAGCGTTGAAGGGATTTCCCTATTTATAGAGAACCTAGTATTGACATCATGTGGAATTGCATAATCATTAACCTTTTTTCACATTCGTCATCGGTAAGATAACAATATGAATGCTCTACGATGCTCTTCATCTGAAATTCATTTTAAGAATCATATTCTACTTATGGTTCATCTTTTTTATTATGAACACCGCCTCTGCCACTATCTCATAATGTGGATAGGCTCATACATTCAAGAGTAGAAAGAGTAAGAAAACAATGATAAATGGAATAACATATTTAAATGACTTATCTTTATTCACCACAACTTTTCTCGTCTTAGGTGTTTAACAAATTAGGCATGTAGTTTTACAAACTTCTTCTTGATCAGAAGATTGAGAACCAAATGAATTGTTATTATTTTAACTACCTAAGTAGTCAATATCTCCACCTCCTTGCCCATTTATAAGAAATAACAAAATATTATAGTAATAATAAGAACGAAAAGAAAGTAATAGATTCAAGAAAATCGAGAAGCTGGAAGAAGAAAATGAAGAAATTATTGAGTAAGAAAGTGAAGAAAGAAATGAATGAACAACATGAGTGGACATTTATACCCAAATGTATGGAAAAAATTCAACCGTTGTTGTCGTTTTTCCTATGGCTTGGATTAACTTGCAAGACAAGTGATTTTGATCAAAAGGAGCTTGGAGGGCCAATATTGAAGAAGTTGAAGAGTGTGCACAAGTCTTCCTTATAGAATAGACTTTTATATACATGTATGATTCTTTCACTAACTTGTCTATTCACCAAAATATAATTATAAGCCCTCCAATTTTCGGAGTTTTGCCATTAAAAATTTGAATAAATACAAATCTACGGCACTGAAAATTCATCTCAATTTAAAAATATTTAACACTATAATAATTTTGGCCAGAACAACAAAGAGAAAATGCAAACTTTATCTGATCAAAAAAGCGGGAGACGTTCCCATGTAATATCATATCCTTACCCGAGTCATCACCAAAGACTGGAAGATTATTCAAGGAATTTAAAAAACAAGTCAAAACTGAAGAAATATATAAACACATTCTACATTCAAAAAATCAAAGAAGTTGAAGATAATTCAATATAATCATTCCTTTATCAAACTAATATCAACAGTTTGGTTCATTAACATTCCTTACTTCATCCTTCATCAAATACTAGAGGATACTCAACTATAGTTAAGGAAGAATCAAAACATTCTTAAGCTAGTAAGAAGAAATAAGTTAGTAAATAATAAATATTTAATACCCTAACAACCTATTAAATGTTAGTTGTATTCTTTCCTTCCGGCATGATATAACTTTTTATCATCAATGGATATTTCATGAGGCGAAAAGATCTAATAAGGTAGGAATTGTTTAGTAAGAATCAAATAAGAGACGTATATGGTAAGAGTTAGTCTAATACAAATTAAAATTAATATGCCTTAGTTAAAAATAACTCACATAACCATTTCAATATATAATACATGTAAAATATAATAGCTTTGGTTTGGAATACAAAATTTCGACAAGCAACAAGTTCAAAAATAAAATTTGCGACCAACATAAAAATAAATGTTTCGATCAATGTTAGTTATAAAATATTTATGATGATATTAAAACTAATTATTCTTTGTAACTCAAAAAAGAAATGAAAGAGTTATTGATAAGAGTGGTAAATTCTCCTTCTCGTGGATAACTCATTAGTATTTAAATACTAAAAACGTTAAAAATTTAATTTAAAAAATACAATACAAAAACCAATATAATAAGTGGTCATGCTAGAATTAAGACACATTTTGATAGATCTTAAACCGCTGGATTTTATACCCATTTGATATATCTCTCACCTAATTTTGGATCAATTTACCATTTTCAGAAAACCTAGGTATAAAATGGTTTGATAAATCTCTCACAATTTTTTTCCTCTCTTTGTCTCTCTCTCTCTAAAAAGCTCTCAAGCACACCGTTCGACCCATTTCAAAAGCTCGATTTTTGAAGAATCTAAAGTCAGGAAAACATAAAGGTAAGTAATACAAACATCATTGTATAATTTTTTTTTAGATTTCGTTGGGTATAAACTGCAGAAATTAGGTTTTTAAGTTTTTTAGGTTTCGATTTCAAAAGTTCGATTTTTGTATGATTTTAGGTGTTGTTTTGTTAGATTGGTGTTGTATTCTTGTTAGTTTTGGTCGGATCTATGCCCATGTGTTTGATTTTGTGTGAAATGAGGTTGATTTGGTAGGTTTCTAAATTTGGGGTTTGGATTCTGTTGGTAGCACGACCGTGCTACCAGTTTGGATCTGGTCGCACGATCGTGCGACCAAGACGACATAGCGTCACATGAGACGAGATGTGCATTGTCGTCTCATGCGACAGACAGTTTAAGCTGTCTCACGCGATAGACAGCTTAAGCTGTCTCATGCGACAGACAGCTTAAGCTAGCTCATGCGATAGACAACTTAAGTTGTCTCATGCGAATCAATACCTTATTTTGTGTTGTCTAACAAATACATATTTTTTTTGTTGTCTTTAGATGATGGGGAGGATCAAACAGAAAGTTAAAAATCCGTTCAAGAAAAAGAAGGAACGTTTGGCACGTGAGGCGGAACAGGCGGCAGAGGGTAGAGTTTTGCCCGAGCCCGAGGATGTAGAGGCAGGTACCAGTGAGGGACATGCTCCTGGTACGTGTACTAAACAACGTCTCCGTCGTCATGGCGATTACATTCCTACTACTACTGGTAGCACAAGGGCAGATTCTTCTTCGCAGCCACCTGACTATTGTTACGATAACGATGCAGATGCACCGGATGATATGGAGGGGGTGCAGCGGGAGGAGGCACATGATGCCTCACATTCACAGTACGAGGACGATACACCTCACGCACCAGAGGTAGCATCTCACGAACCCGAGGGTGAGGATCAGGATTTTTTGTCGGTGCTGCCGCATGTCTCGGCTCTCTTTCCGGATTACACCTAGCACGAGGCTTTCAGCGTCTATCACGGAGATGTAAGTATTATACCTTTATATTGTTTTATCACTTTCTTAGGTTTTCGATACATATGTTTATAATTATTGTTTTTTCACGAATTTACATGTTCGATACATATTGCAGGATATGGCCACTCTACGATGTTTCGCTATGTACGATAGTCTCCAGAGATGGGACCTGACACAGCAGAGCATGGTACGAGAAAGGGTGATGCAGACTATTTTTGGCCCGCTCGTCGATGCACTCTCCCGTTGGCATACCAACATCCATTTGGTGGAGGCATTCTTATAGTGATGGCATGAGGAAACTTCTTCATTCCATTTCTCGTTCGGGGAGATGACAGTCACCTTGGACGATGTCCATGTCATCACTGGATTACCGGTTGTAGGTAGGTCCTTTGATGCTTTACCTTTTGACTCGAAGGTTGAGAAGCTTGGTACTTATGCTGGCATGATAGGTGTACGACCATCTGAGTTGAGTAAAAACCTTAGGAATGCTAGTGTAAACCTAGGGTGGCTGCGCACTACATTTAATGGTGCTAGGTATAGTGATAGTAGGATCACAAATAAGAGGGTAGATCATGCCACCCGTGCCTACATACTGTATTTGTTAGGTACCACCATATGTGCCAACAAAACCGGTAACAACATTCCTTTAGATTACCTCCAGTTCGTGAACCAATATCAAGGTATGCATAGGTTCAACCGGGGTCAGTTGGTTTTAGCACAGTTGTACCACTCCCTTAGTCAGGGATCTCTCCATGATACGGGAGGCATTTACGGGTTTATAGGGATGCTCGAGTCGTGGATATTTGCACACTTTGTTCAGCTCCGAGCTCCATTGTTTTGCGATTACGACATATCCATGCCCCATATGTGTCGACATGAGCCGCGGAAGATTGGTGTCTCTCATGATGTGCGCAGGCAGATGAGACATACACTTTCGACGTTCACAGAGGCAGATGTAAGTCATATTCGTTCATTTTAATTATAAGTACTTTTATTAATATAAATGTCTAAGTTGTTCATTTTTTTATTTACAGGTCATGTTCCTTCCCTTCATACACTTACGGGACCATTATCCGTTCCAGGGGGTGACTTGGGTTGAGTTGACGCTTAAGGCGTTCGACCTGGTTGTGCCGTATGACCCAGACCGTTTCACTCGACAGATGGGGTTCGTACAGCTGATTCCTAAGGATATACGCCCTCCTAAATCGAAAAAAAATAGGGAAGAAGATGGTCTCCAGATACCCATGCGACGGGCACTTGTGGAGGGATTGGGACAACCATGTGTACACTCCTGATGGCACGTTGTACCGTGGTAGTGGAGAGAGTTCTGACCCGATGTACTACATTTGGGTGAAGAGGAGGCTGTGGTACATCGTTAGCAGTTCTGCACCAGCTAGAGGTCCTCGGTTGGAGCCGCATGGTGGTGCTGACTTTGTAGGATACGAGCAGATTGCTAAGGTTTGCTCCATCGATACCGACTCTGGAGCACGATGATCTTGTAGAGACCGCCCTTCATATGTGCCGGATTACTGAGAGGTATAGACGTCACTGATTATTGCTCGCAGCACACCTTTGTCAGACTTTCCGATGTTAGCACTATAGTTTTGTAACCGGTTTATTTTATTACTGCTTCTATTTAGTGTATTTGATGACTGCTTTTGTATTTTAATTAATTAATTAGCACTACTTTTATATATCACTTAGACCTAACCCCAACCTCCCACAAATCAAATCAAAATTATATTATCATATTAACATATTAACATCTTAAAAGATAGCAAAAAAAAGCACTAGTTTTGTTGTTCGATAGTAATCCGAAAAAACTCAAATCTACTTTTAAATGTCACTTAGCCCTAACCCCAACCACCCACAAATCAAATCAAAATTACCCCCCTCATATCAACAGATATGAATCTAAAAAATCATGTCAACAGATAAACATCTGAAATGACAAAAAAAGAAAGCACTGGTTTTGTTGTTCGAACATAAGAAACATAACAATGGCAGTTTTGTATTCTTCAAGAAGATGTGTTGCTCTCACTATTTTATCTCTCTATTTTTATTATAACGCTCGATTGTTCCTACTCTCCACAACATTCATGTTGTGTTAATTAATAATAATGTAATTTCAGCGACAGTTGAATGCTCAAGTTGTGTAGTAACAGTTAGAGCTTCTACCATTGAAAATATTATACGGTAAGTTTTACCCTTATTTTTTATATTATTTATTTTCATAGTATATCGTTTTAAAATGAAGTACACACTCATACTTAAACTGAAACACACACACTCATACTTAAAATGAAAAACACACTCAAACTGGAAATAAAACATACATTCATACTTAAAATGAAACACAAACTAATAATAAAACTGAAGCACACACTCATACTTATCTATCAGGCCAGTTCCATTTCATCAACTTCCGTTCTTCTTTCGCATCCTTGTAGTCACTGATTTCCTCTAGCCGGATGTCAACAATGTCTTCATAGACCTTATCCAGCTGGTCCTCTGTTATCGAATCCGTGACTTGACAGTTGAACCGGTTACACGCAATACGACGTTCCAATTCGGTCAGGCCAGAAACTGGATGTCGATGGAATGTTGCTAAGACTGACCACCTAGCTCTCACTTCATCAACACGCCTAGAAATTCTAGGCGGCTGAACACCATCCCTTCCGTACAGGAAGTACATCTGGCATACCAATGTCTCTCAGTACCTTTTACCCCCCTCTAGAATGTGCATGTTACCAGCTTCAACTGATGCCCTCATCAAATATTGATCTTCCAACTAAGTTCGGGGACACATTTTTCTGCTTGATTTATCAACTAATTTACACTATAATGTGATTAAGGCTTCTATTTATAGACAGTTTTGTTGCAGATAACGTAATCGGAATATACGAATGAAAACGTAACACGTGTAAAGTAAGAAACCAAAAACTCCCGCTCATTCTCAAAAAATCAAAAACTCCCGCTCATTCTCAAAAATCAAAACTCCCGCTCATTCTCGGAAACTAAAAACTGCCGCTCATTCTCTAAAATAAAAAACTCCCACTCATTCTCAAAGACTATAAACTCCCGCTCAATCTCAAAAATCAAAACTCCCGCTCATTCTCGAAAATTAAAAACTCCTTCTCATTCTCAAAAATAAAAAACTCCCGCTCGTTATCATAAATAAAAAAGTCCCGCCAAACTTTACTTCCCTATATAAAAGGACTCCAAAACCTTTTACATTCATAGAAACTTCTCAAACATAAACAGTTTAACAAATAGAGTTTACTCCTCATGAAGACTACCATCTGCTTGAGGCGGTGAAGATTGCCCGCCGAGAGATGGGGGAAGATAGTAGCGATGCTTTTTTTGATCGAGTGCTTTGTAAGATGTACTACGGCTACGGTCGTTTACAAACTGGAGGTCTCCTCGTGCGCAACCGTAAACAAATCAAGCAGAGGTACTTTTTTTGCAAACTGATGAGTCGTTTGCTGTTTTTTCTATATAAAATTAAGCAAGAAGCGGCCACCGTCTAGAACATGACGGTGGTAGACTACATCACTAGGAATATGGTAGCGTATCTTCAAGATAGAATTACGGAAAGGGAGGAGGGGGTTGATTCTGACGACAACTTGGGATATGACTTCGATGATTGAGCATTTTGGTTGTTGGCATCTAGTCTTTTAATTATTTTCTTATGTTTGTTTAAGTTAAGGTGTTAACTTGTTATTTTCGTCTTTATGTATTTCCTTCAAGTGTACTTGTTGTTTTCCCCTTTTTAATGGTACTTTACTCCAACAAATGTATAAACTGCGTTCTTTAGTACCTAATTTTTTAGGGTTTGCGCCGCATGAGACGAGTGCCAAAGGAGATCGTATTTTGATCGTGCCATATATGCCCTCTGTCTGAGAAATAGAGCCAAAGTTTTGGCCTTAGGTTTCATGCGACATGGACAAAAGGAAGTCGCGTTTTCTGAGTGCGATATATGCTCTCTGTCTGAAAAACAAGGCCAAAATTTTAGCCTTACATCGCATGCGACTACCATCAAAGACGTTCACATTTTTGGAGTGAGATATATGCTCTCTGTCTGAAAAATACGGCCAAATTTTTTGCCTTACGTCGCACGCGACTACCATCAAAGACGTTCGCATTTTTGGAGTGCGATATATGCTCTCTGCTTGAAATTCAGGGCCAAAATTTTGGTCATTAGTCGCATGAGACGGGACCCAAATTGCGCCGCGTGCAACCGATGTTTTAGTTGACTTAAAATCTTACATTTCAATTAATCACATCAACTATAATACATAATACGTTAGTTTACATCGTCCTACTATATTACATCAAAATTACATTAACTATATTACATGAAACGTTACGCGACTACCATAAAAAACGTTCGCATTTTTGGAGTGCGATATATTCTCTCTGCCTGAAATTCAGGGCCAAAATTTAGGTCATTAGTCGCATGAGACGGGACCCAAATTGCGTCGCGTGCGACCGATGTTTTATTTGACTTAAAATCTAACATTTCAATTAATCACGTCAACTATAATACATGGCACGTTAGTTTACATCGTCCTACTATATTACATCAAAATTACATTAACTATATTACATGAAACGTTAGGCAAAATAACTTAAAACGTTGTACAAAAGTATTTCAAACGTCGTCTCTAGTCAAATCTGTTACATGTGGTTTTTCGTTCAAGTTGATTTTCCTTGCGGGCATTATCTGTGTAAATTTGTTCAACCGCCGTTAGTAGGGATGCACCCATTGATTCCCTTATTCGGTTGCATAAGCGACCCAACTAGGGTATAATGGAGGCAACGGTCCATCGGGTGGAGTAGTAATCTACAAGAAAAAAGAATAAATGAATGCATTAGTAATGATAGCCTAAGAAATTTTGATTGGAAACAAAATATATTTACATTAACAAAGTGACATCCATGTACGAAAGATATCCCAACTTCTATGATCGTTGAATTGTTGACGGGTGGCTTTCCACGGATTGGTGAAACCGTTAACGAGGCTGCTTGCGATACATGGTATACCATGTATTGATACCTTGTCGCGATGACTAGTCCAATGTCCGGAAATGCCATCCAATAGTGGCTACTAGGGTTGGGCTTGAAGTAATCTAACCTATGTACAAAATCGTGAAACACCTTCGGCGAACCATATACATCCAATCAACATGCACGGTTGTCCCGCAACTCCTTCAACAACTCGCGTATAACATCCTCCCATCTATCTTCGTTGTTGTATATTGAATGCACTACGGAACGATATCCGTATTGTCCGTCCGGAAGAACGTCAACTAAATTTAAAATTTAAGTGTGTAGAAAGGCCGGGATGCAATCTGGATATAATGTTAACTTCCCATCCTTAACAATTTTCTTAGGCCTTCCAACTTTCTTTTTTGCTAATGGAGGTTTGGGTGGTACGATGGGAACCACTTTGGATGTGGTCGTGCTCCCTAATGTGTTTACAGGTGTACTACCTACCGAGTTAGCCGGAGTACTAGCACTAGCGGTTTATTCAATGGGATATTCCCACGAACTAGGGTTCCGTTTAGTCGATTTATCAACGCCTCCCTTTGGTCTACCCTTAGCTCTAACCGCTTCTTTAGGATCTTGAATATGACTTGTCTCGGGCCTCAATATTTGCATTACCCTATTGATAATGTGGTCTTGTTGGTCGGGTTGGAAACTACGAATGGAGTTGTCAATTAAGGAAAGTTTTTTTTTGCAATTCCTCTTCGCGAGAGCTAGGAACTCTATACATAATATCTAATCTTTTCCAAAAGATATTCACGTCTTCTAAAGGGATGCACCTACCATCTCTAGCTATAAACGCAATTTCATATACACAAGGTAAACCATGCGTTTTCCTAAGGAAACAACCTCCACATGCTACCCGATCTACTCCTATATTTCGAGCACGTACAATAGCAACCATCAGTATATTTAGCCCCGCATGTGACACATGACCTTTAATATTTTTGGTCAAAACACCATCAAAACCGGGAATTATTCTAAACTTACTTCGCTCGAATGATTCGACGATACCTGCATGCTGCTTCGTTAATAAGTTATGAACTTTTTCCTAAAAAAGCTCAAAGTTTCATTGATTCGTCCCAAGATATTTTTTTAGGGACGAGTGAGCACCCTCCGCCCTACATAGTACAAGTAATAAATTATCAACTTATTTGAAACTAGATGAAATAACTCAACGAAAAATAGGATAAACAGACTAACCTATTTGTAGTTGTTTGGCCATAATGCTTAATCGTGTTCGTTCGGTACGCAAGGAACTTGTCACCATATTTCGTTATCCACGAGTCCATAACGTACGCAAAACACTCGGATTTAGATGCAAACATCTCCTTCAGTGTATCTAGATTTTTTTGTAACTCTCAAACGTGTTCACCTCCGCAACGTAGCCGTAAAAGTCGACAAATTGTTTCGCTACCGCATCATCGTGCAATATCCTTCGGACCGCCCCAAGAATGTTCTTACTAATGTGCCACGTGCATAACAAGTGGTGCGTTTCCGGAGAAAATTTATCGATCGCTCGCATGAGAGCTAACTCTCGATCGGTAACAATAATGGATGAAATACGCACACGCTATCCATCATCAAACCACGAAGAGTTTCCAAAGCCCATACGTAGTTTTCAATCTACTCTCCGCTCATAAATACGTACGCAACGGTAAATGTAATGGAAGTCGACGTTAAACCGACAATCTCTAATAACGGCATCTTATACCTAGTCGTCTTGTACGTACAATCCATGAATAACACGTTAGGGAATGTACGTAATAAGTCTACGCTAGTAGGATGTGCGAAGAAAAATTCAGTGATCACCTTTGAATCATCTTTCAAACGCTCCCACGTCGAGTATCCATTCTCCTTCAACTTCGTCAAAAGATATTGCATTTGCGTTTGTCCCCCATGCTCAGCATCCCGATGTTTTTGGTGGCAATTGTAGATAGCACGCATGCTCGAAATGTTCTCGGGATATTGGTACTTCAAACCACTATATATCTCCATAGGGCGCGAACCGAGGTGAGATAAACTACGAACTAGTTCATCTTCATCCAGTTTTAGCCTACAAGCGCGGGAATGACCGTCTAGGCGAACATAGGGTTCATGATTGTGAGTACCATTTATCACCTCCAAACGTCATTTCATGGCTAGTACGTCGATCAGATGACCTTTTAACGCAGACGGACAATTACCTTTAGAAAATAATTTATCCGTGTTGAATATTTTACTGTAATCGGCATCCATAAATGGAGGTTGGGCAGGTTCCTCCTGCAAAATATAAAATTGAAAACTATGAGTTTATATAATACTGTTGTCGCATGAGACATGTCTTCAGTGCAGTCGCACGAGACATGCCTCTAGTACGGTCGCATGAGACACACGTTTGTCTTCGTCTCATGCGACTGATACGGTTAACCAGTCGCACGATCGTGCGATGACGAAGGTGTTCGTCGCACGAACCGCGTGCGACACGACCGAAAACCGAAATACAGGGTTTTGCTTTTTACCTTCATCCGGTAAGCTTCCTCCTCGTCTAGTAAGTCTTCCAGAGACACACTCATCTCTTCATTGTCCATAGATACTCCGATTCAAGATTTTTCGAAGTGGATTTGATGGGTTTGGGTAAAAAAGCTAACTTTTTCGGTTTAATGGGTTTAGAGTAGTAGATTTTAGTACAAAACATGTGGATTTAGGATAATAACTGATAGATTTCAGTGTTTCGACTGATTTGGAGTGTAAATGGCATGGAAAAATCTAAAGGGAGAAAGAGCAATTTTGGAATTTCAACTTTGAGTTTGAAAAAAAAATAGAGTGAGAGATCTATCAAAATGTGTATTATTTCTAGTCTGGCTCTAAAATAAAATAACATCAAATCTTCTTAATAATATTATTTATTTATTATTAAACAATATATTATTTTTTGATTTTCTAAATATTTTCTAAAATTTTACAATATATATATAGCTTTTTTTAATATACACGACTTAAAGAATCTATCGACTCCTGACACGGAAACCAATGAGATGCCGACACATTATAAATGTTTCAAAATCTTCCCATCTCTTCTCTTCCGTCTTGTCCTTCTCTAAACGAACCGGGTTTTGGTTAACAAGGTGACGTGGCGGAGAACCTGTGGTTGAACGTGGAAAGATGTTTTGTCACAGAATCACACGTGGCGCGGTTTCTGACCGATATGGGAGTTCAGATTTTAGTAGAACATGTCTTTCTATAAAGTATAGGCGTCGCCGTGGCGGTCTTATCTTCTTCATATTTGTGCTAAATTCTGTTACCTGGAAAACGTGGTTTTGTCTAGAATTAACTATATATATAACCGAGTCGAACTTCCGTAGATCGAGCGCGTTTCGAGATTTAAAAAAAAATATTGATAATATTGAAGCACTCTGAAATCTGGATAGAATTTGAAAGCTCTAGTATTAGTTTATGAAAATCGATTTGTTTAATAATTTTTAAAATAAAGATTCGAATATTCACAATATATCTAGAAAATCTCAAATACTTTATTGAACAACGACTAATTATTTATCTAGGACAAATATTAAAATCAAATATATTAGATAATAACCCTAAAATATTTATTGTTTATGTATATAAATTTTAGTTTTGATATATATAAATATAAATATAAATATATATATATATATATATATGATTTTATAATTGGATTAAATATCATTTAAGATCAGTTTTAAATACCATTACTTAGTGCATGTAATCGATATAATTCATTAGCGTATTTATTATTTATTAATAATTCATTAGTGTATTTATTATTTATTAGAGAGCAATATGTTCGAGAAGTAAAATGTAAAAGACTAGCAATTAAATATATAAGGACTACTTGAGACATAAATGGGAACTACTTTCTCCACAAAATAAGGGAGCCCTTTTATTCCTGGGTAGGTGGACATTATTTAATATTTTCTTTTTCTAATTTCTCTCTACATTCTTAGCATTAGTCACATCAAGCACTAGATCCAAGATTCTTCATTTCTTGTCATTATTTTACTCATCATTGGCGCCGTCTATGGGAACACGTGATACCTAAAAGGAATCCGTTTCTTCGAAATCACGACTTTATTTCATCAATGAATGATGAGGCGACTAGGGAAGGGTCGGGAGAGTGATGGCCCGAGCTATTTCGCTGTCCGAAGGCGAAGGGCCCTCCGACCATGATCACTATGTACATGGTCGGGACAAACGGTCGACTTTTATCATGACAAAGAGACATTTATGGAGGATATCGCAAAGCTAAACGCTGAGAAGGAGAGGGCCCTAAATGAGAAAAGAGCTCGTGAAGGAAATGGGAAAGAGCCGATGATCGACAATTGCGGAGAAGGATCCCCGGGAGAGGGTCACCATAACGATGCCCGACCTGGTCATGGTTATCAGGAGTCTCAGCCGGATATGGAGCGGGAAGGAAAGAGAAAGCGGTATTCGAAAGATGATCGATGCGACTATACTGATTTCACTTCGGACGATTCCTCGGGTAGAGAATACCGGTGCATGATAAGACGAAATAAGCTCGCAAGAAAAAGTAAATCCCGACGCAATAGGGCACCGCGTTCCGACTCACCTAAGTTCAAGAAAGACAGCACCGAAAAAAGAACACCAAATTCTCATGAAAAAAAGAAATGCTGACAGCAAGTAGAGAGGAACGGGTAATTCTGCCCCAGGTCCAGTGGCAACCGTCAATTAGCCAGACACACGGGTACAGAGTCTGTAGCCAGTTCATCAACCCGAGCAATGAAGGATTATATGGAATTCGCACTGAGGGACTCGGCGGCGACCCCTTTGGTTTTGGGCTGAATTGGAGAGCATCGCCACTGTGAGATGAGATACTACCGGGAGATCTCCGAAGAGATTTGATATATCTAAACTAGAAAAATATGATGACAAAAAAGATCCAGACAACCATTTGGAAGCTTTTAAGAACTTCATGTTGAGATTCGATAACGAAGACAAGTTGTTGTGTCGAGCCTTTTCAATGACCTTCAAGGACCGGGAATCTAAGTGGTACAACCGGTTACCACAGGGTTGCATAAGAAGAATTTCGGGATGTTTTGGATGATGTTCCGACAGCAATTTGTGGGAAGCAAAAGCTTCCGAGCTAATGAAGACACAATCGTCAACTGTAAATAAAGGCTGGGAGAAAGCCTCAGGGATTATACCAGGCGCTTTATTGATGCAAAGACCAACATTATCCACTGCGAGGAGAATGTGGCTTTGACGGGATGCCGTTTAGGGCTGCTCCCGGGACCGATGAAACAAGCGGTCACAAAGAAGCAAGTTTTTACCTTTTCCGCCCTTTTAGCTCAGGTGGAAAAACAGATATTGATTGAGGAAACCGAAGCTTCTGAATTAGCAGTGCAAATCCAGCAGAGCGCACAGACATCGGTAGTCACAAAACAGGGCACTCAATTTTTCTACGTCCCGCAGGCTCAACCAATCAGCACGATACCACCAGCTCAGCCCGTTCCGGCCAAACCTCCTACGTCTCAAGTACAGAGGCCTAAACAGACCAATCAGGTGGTTGCACAACCCATTTCCAACAAATGGATCCGACCTGCCTACTTTGCTGACTTAACTGAGTATGTATCTAATATCTACGAAAAGACTTAAAAGAGAAGGATATACCGAAGTCCTTTTCCTATCCCAACACCCCGAGAAAGCAGAAATAATCGATACTGCAGATACCATGAGGATGTGGGGCACGATACCAAGGATTGTATTTCTCTCAAAAAGGAAATACAGATGCTGATAGAAAACGGAAAACCACCTGAGTATGTAAAGAAGAAAGCACAACAGGGTGCGGCTTCGAAAGAAATCGTGGCAGTACAGAAGTCGGAAACAACAATGGTAATTTCCGAAGTAACAGATCTTTTTGATGTATCCGTCGAATATCTCGACCCCGATGTCAGTCGTAATATCATCGGGATCATAGAAGAAGAAGTTGCGGAAGGCCGAAGGAAGGTAAGCAGCCTCTGTCAATACTTTAAATCCTTGACTATCTTTGGAGGTGACTCTATGGCAGGGATCACTCATTTTTCCCGGAAACGACATATCGTAAACTTGGCGACTCAGTTGGAGGCTCAGACGTCTCCCCATGTGCGGGGAAACCCACCACAAATCTTATATTTTGACAACGATGACATGAGGTACATAGCCAGCCCCCACGAAGACACAGTTATTATCGGTGCAGCCATTGCGGGAGAGGAAATCCGCCGCATCCTCGTTGACACCGGAAGTTCGGCAAATATAATCTTCGCGTATGCGTTTGCCCAGTTTAAGAAACCCCTAGTGATTACAGGTTCGACCGCAGTGGTAATAGAAGAATTCGAGGGCGTTGTTCAGCTCGGCCGCGAGTCGTTCAAGAAAGAAGTCATTATTCTGTTTGTCGTGGTAGATGAGCCAGCTTCTTATAACGCAATTTTTGGAAGATCATGGCTGTCACGGATGCATGCGGTGACATATACTATTCATCAATGATTAAAGTACGTGGTCGGTAACAATGTGGGGGTAGTAAGAAGCAGCCAGAAAGCAGTGAGGGAATGCTACCAGGCAGCTTTAGCGCCAAAGGGCGATAAGGAAATCAAGCAAGTTCGAGATTAACATTTAAGGGGACTTCCATTAGTGTTGTTACCTGTGGAAGATCCTAGGGAAGCTCCCAGCTTTTTTACTACCGATGAGGATTGCGAGAGATACCAGTTTACTGAAGGGAAAATCTTGCAAATCAGAACTAATTTGTCGCCGGTTTTCAAAGAAAAATTGATTTTACTACTATAAGAGAATTTGTATTTGTTTTCTTGGTGCTCGGAGGACGTAACCGAAGTCCCATAACAAAATTTGGCTATTCACCGAAATGTCCGACCCATCTCGCAAAAACTTCGGGCTTTCTCACAAAAAAGTGGAAATTATTCTAAGAGAAGTCGAAAGAATGCTCAACATCGGTTATATCAAGGAGTCGAGATATCGACTGTGGACATCCAATCCCGTTTTGGTCAAAAAGAAAAATGGAAAGTGGAGGATGTGCGTAGATTTCACCGACCTCAACCGAACATGCCCCAAAGACCCTTTCCCGATGCCAAGAATCGACCAATTGGTTGATTCAATGTCGGGGAACAAACTACTATCTTTTATGGACGCATATGCAGGATATAACCAAATCAAGTTATACTCGGCAGACTAAGAAAGCACGACGTTCATCACCGGGCGGGGCTGTATAATTATAAGGTTATGCCCTTCTGATTAAAAACTGCATGAGCGACATATCAGAGGCTGGTAAACAATGCATTTGAGAATCAGATCGGGAGGAACATGGAAGTCTATATAGACGACATGCTCGTGAAAAGCGAGAATGATGATAACCACCTTGCTGATTTGAAAGAAACGTTCGACAGTCTAAGGGACATAAACCTTAAGCTGAACCCAGAGAAATGTTCTTTTGGAGTACAATCTGTAAAGTTCCTAGGATTACTCGTTAGAAAAAGAGGAATCGAAGCATACCCGATCCAGCTGCAAGCTCTAGCAAGCATGACCCCGCCAAGAAATATCGAGGAAGTCCAGATATTAACCGGACGCCTAGCGGCTCTAAATCGGTTCATATCTCGCTCATCTGACAAGTGTGCTCCCTTTTTAGGTTTTGAGAAATGCAAAGTCTTTCGATTGGACACCGGCTTGTGATGAGGCCTTCTTGGGAATCAAAAATTATTTACCATCCCCGAATCTTTTAACAAATCCTCTGAAATGGGAAGTTTTTTTTTCTCTATGTGGCAGTTTCTGATTTTTCAGTGAGTACGGCTTTGGTCAGCGAGTCAGGAGCAGTCCCTAAAGTGGTATATTTTGTAAGCAAAAGCTTGTTAGATGCGAAGACGAGGTATTTGAAACTGGAGAAGATGGTGTTTGCTTTGGTGACCGCAACACGAAAAATGCGGCCGTACTTTCAGGCCCACTCGATTATCGTTCAAACGTCGTTTCCACTCAAATATGTACTCCAGCGTCCAAACATGTCGGGACGAATGTCCAAATGGTCGATTAAACTAGGCGATTTTGATATCAATTTTGAGCCAATGACGGACATTAAGGGCAAGGCCTTGGCTGATGTTTTAGTCGAATTTCATTACAACCAACCATAAAAAGTAGAATCGCCAAAGGAAGACAAGGAATTTGAATGGATTATTAGAACCGATGGAGGGTCGAACGTCAGTGGTTATGGTGCGGGTGTACAGATAACCACCTCTACGGGCATAATGATGCACCAGGCGATCCGATTTGGTTTTACCGCATCTAACAATAAAGCTGAGTACGAGGTTGCTTTAGCTGGTTTGAGGTTAGCACATGTGTGTGGAGCTAGGCATATATGCCTCATTAGTGATTCTCAGCTGCTAATAAACCAAGCCTCGGGAGCTTCAGAAGCTAGGAAAGATCACCTAGTTCAGTACCTAGCGGTGTTGCGTGTGTTAGCCGCGTCGTTTGCCAAAGTAACATATGAACACGTCCCCAGGGCCGAAAATGCGATTGCAGATTCCCTTGCATCAGAGCTGAACAATCGACGAGAAATAACCTGTCAGATATCTTCGGTAACCTTGTAGGATTGGAGAAGTGACATCATTGGTTTTCTAGCAAAATGATCGTTACCGGATAATAGTGTGTTGGCCAGGAAAGTGCGAAATAAGGCTCGGGGGTACGTTCTTCTGAGAGAAATACTATACAAGAAAACTTTTAGCAGGCCTTTGTTGAATGTCTGGGAACGAATGAATCACAGATAATCGTGTCCGAACTGCATGATGGTGAGGGCGCCGCTCATTGCGGCTACAAAGCACTAATAAAGAGAATTTTTTTACCGGCTTTTATTGGCCAACAATAACCGTCGATGCTAAAGATATAGTAAGAACATGCGACACCTATCAAAGATTCGCGAACACAATCCATATACCCGCAGCCTCTCTGGAATCAATATCGGAAGACATCCTGTTTGACCGGTGGGGAATTGACCTAGTAGGACGATTACCGATGGCATCCGGCGCAAGACAAATGATAGTGGTGGCAGTGGATTACTTTTCAAAATGGGTAGAAGCCGAGCCATTATCAGGAACAAAGACTAAAGATATCATCAAGTTCATTTGGTCAAACATCTGCTGCAGATTTGGGGTTCCACAAAGACTCACGATGGATAATAGACCACAGTTTGATAGCAACGAGATGAAATCCTTTTGTTCGACCCACAAGATCAAGCAATGTTTTTCGGCTCCTTTCCACCCTCAAGAAAACGGGCAAGTCGAGGTCACAAACCGGACTATTATAGACGGACTCAGAAAGAACTTGGAAGGAAAAGCCGGCAACTGGCCAGATTATCTACAAGAAGTACTATGGGCCTACCGTACCACTCCCCGAACGACGACTCAAGAATCGCCATAGGCCCTGGTCTATGGGATGGATGCCGTCACCCCGTGGAATCAATTTTCACATCTTTCAGGATCGGAAGCTATGATGAAAACAGAAACGGGGATGACAAACGACTAGCTCTTGATTTACTAGAGGAAAAACGGAGCTGAGCTCAGATGAATTCCCTACATTATCAGATCTTAATGAGGAGCCGATACGCGTCGAAAGTACGCCGACAAAAGTTCAAAGTTGGGGACAAAGTTTTGAGAAGCGTTTTTCTGCACACTAAGGACAAAAGCCTCTGCAAACTCGCCCCGAATTGGGAAGGCCCATATCGGGTAATGGAAAGAATCAAGAGCGGGGCGTATCGATTACAACACAAGCACAGACGTTTGTTAAGGCTCACTTGGAATATTGAACATCTGAAGGTGTATTTGGATTAATTTCTTTTAATTTACTTGTAATTATTCTCGTTTATGTAAAACTCTTGGTCGGGGATGCACTCTTTCCTACGTCGGTGGCGCGAGGAGGTTTTAATCAGGCATCCATGGCAACCGATCTTTTTAATTTACTCTTTGTGCCTTCAAAAATTCGAAAGACAGTGTCAAAGGGAAATCCATCAGCGAACGAGCTGATAGACAACTTTTGACGATCTCAATTTATTTACAAAACCTTAAGTGGTTTTTCAGGTTTCAACTCATCCACATTTATTCCCGACCCTAAGGCGAAACTTTCAATTAAATATTGATCTACAGAATCTTAAGTGGTTTTTCAGTTTTCAACTGATCCACATTTATTCCCAACCCTAAAGGGAAACTTTAAATTAAACATTGATCTACAGAAGCTTAAAGGCGAATAATCTCAAAGACAACGGGTAAAGCTTAATGAAAGTTAAGAGTTGTCGGATCAAGTACAAAATAGGAATGGTTCATCCACCCAGGTTACAAAATAGAACCATAAAAAACATCGAAACTTGGGAAAATAAAAGAAATTTTAGACGTCTTCATTATCAGGGTCAGTCTCTGTGGCATCTGATTCTTCATCTTCACAGACTACTCTGGATGGGCGGCCTGCTTCGGGACAATCTAACCATATTGACCCAAGAGCAAGGTCGGGGAACCAGTTATACAGGCTTAAGACATAAGAAGTTTTAGCTTCGGCGAATTCTTTCTCTATCCAATTTTCACACTTCGCAACGAAAAGGTCATTTGCGGCTCGGAGGTCAGCAATTTCCTTTGTCTTCTTTGCTACGAAGTGACGAATAAAGGGCCCCTGGAATTTTGCTGCAACCAATTGCCGAGCTTGGTCATCACGGTCCTTTTTGACCTGCGCCAGAGCTTTCTCAGCTTTTGATGCCCTTTCCTCCGCCTTTTAACCCTTTCTTCTAGGAGCTTTGTTCCCGCGTCTCCACTTTTAAGTTCATTCTCCAGCTCGGTTATTTTCTCCTCAGCATCCATCAATTTTTGATTTAGCTCCCCCGCGCGTCTCTCTTTCGTAGCCAGCGACACAATCATGCTATACAAAGACAAGGATATCACATCATTGGCCCGTAAAGCGAAAGTGTGTGAACTCCCAGGAACTGACAGAACGGGAAGCTTTGTGCCACTTGACGAGGCTCCATCAACTTTCGTTACTTCAGAAGGGCCAACCTTTTTTCCCCCGACCTCATCATCATCAGGAATCACGACGACCGTGGCATTCTCGGCTGAAGCAGCTCTAAAAGCAATAATGTCCCCACCTTTAACTCCCTCTTATTGCTCAAAAAGCGCCGGAATAGTCGTGTTTTCTGCAAGCATGGGAGCATCGACAGTTCCGACCTCTGTTTTCTTCTTCACACGCTTCAGTTTTTTGGCTTCTTCAGCATCAGTCGCTGACTTCTTCATTTTCTTCTTTACCTCCTCAGGGAAGTCGACCTCCTTAGCCTCGACAATAAATGTTGTTTCTTGTCCAACAACATCAGCCTCTACATTTTCTGCGTTTTCCGGCTCCGCACCTTCATGAGATTTTGAGCGTTTGTTAGACACTTTGTTGCATTTGGGAAGGAACAGATGTGCGTAGGGTGCATCCGTTTTAGCAACCAAATCCACCAAGCTAGGTGGTTGGCGCAGCTGCTCAAATGTAAGTGGTTCCTTAGAGCAGCGCCAGAGGTTGCTCATTATGAGCTTGGTGTTCTTAAAGCACTGATGGAATGCCCGACCCCAATTCTTCCGGGCGAAGACCTTCAGAATTTGGAAGGTTATTTTGGCATCTTCGAAATAATCCTTCTTCAACCCTTGGATATACTCCTTGGAAACTGAACAAAGGATCAGTTAATGTAATATATATATTACCATCAGGAACCCACGTCCGCAGCAATTGCTTCAGGTTCTCTTTGGTATATGGACGACCGTTCTCCCAGCAGCCACTAATGAAGACGAACCGATGCTTCCACGACTTGTCACCCTCGAGGAAGTCGTTCACAATCTTTCAAGTGTTTGCCAACGAGGAATAGAAGAAAGGTAGTTTGGGTGATTTTGAAAGCCCGGACATGGCAACTTATTCCTCCATCGGCATAACGCGGCCCGACAATCGAGAGGCCATGATGCAAGACATCAGCGTGTACCATGCGTTGGGAGTCAGCTACGAGGGGCAGATACTGAGGATTTCGAAATACCGAGGGATCTCGAGATCTAGAGAAAACCTGAGACCCCAATTAAAAAGCTATGTAAAAATAACGATCTCCCAAGATTTTACATGCAGAGGCGTTTCCCTAGGGACGGGAAACCGTACTCTTATGCACTACGGGGTTCCCTATCAGATCAGAAGCTCCGACTGTTTTGTAGCAGAAAAGTACATAGACTTGCCCTCAAAAAGGACGATGACGTTGTCCCGATACAAAGATCGGTGGTTAATGGTTGTTATCAAAGCCTCTATCTCCGAAGGATGAGGCTCTTCAGAATGAGCGGCGGTACCCCCACTTACAGCAACCACATTTTTCCCCGCTTCGTTCTCCCTTACGAGACTATTCCCCGAGCCAACTAAGTAGGTCGCCTCTGGCTCATTGATAGCGTTAGTTGGTACAACCTTGGTATAAATAGGATCGGCCTCCTCTGGAATTTGGGAACCAGCCATTTTTGGGTTAACCGGCTGGGAAGAAGGTTTTACGAAACTAGAACTACTACCGGTGCAGACATGTTTTGATCCGTTTTTTTGCAACTTACGCGCACGTTCCATTTCCAGCGTCTGACACTCGAAATCCCTTCGAGCAACGCCCAAAGAAGTAGCGGTGGTATTGATGCCCGTACGAAACCCGACGATGGTAGGGGTTAATTGCACCAACTCGGGTGAGATGCCACCCACCGGCGAAGAAGAGGCGTTGGAGTCTCCCATTGTAAGGAATCTAGGTTTACTGTGGCGTTAAGGAAGAAGATGAGAGGCTAAGTTACCAAGTGCGTTTACCGACGAGGGCCTCGGGTGATCAGGTGGGTTGACAGGGAATTCAGGGAAGAACTGCTTGAAAGGATGACGATCACTTCGGGGATTGGAGCAACAACTGGCTCTGGCACAACGAATGATTCTGCAGGCACGGGAGTTGGCAGGATAGGATCGTGGGGAAGAGGCACGGGTGTGAAGGGTTTTTTATCGGAATCCCAAATTAGTCCAGCGGCTTGGTATTTGCGACTCAGTCACTGATGCTAGCCCAATCAATAAATCATACACGGGCTCCAATTTCTTTTTCGGTTTCTGGTTATGCTTCGGGTTTTTCTTTTTCATAAATACTGGCTTCTCTCTCTAGAATGGCTAAGGGGGACTCCCTCTCTAGGATTTCTCTGAGAGAGCGAGTTGTGATAAGGAAAGAAGTATTTGTAAGCAACATTATGCCTTAACCGTTTCACGCGTGGGGAAGTCCAAAAGAAAAAGAGTCGCGGGAAGTCAAAGAGTCTCCTAGAGAGATGTGCAGATGGGCACGCTTCGAATAAAGGAACGATACGTGTAAGCCCAAACCGACTATGCACGAAATAGTTAATTATTAGGCTAGTTCCATAGGCATGCGTCGCGCCAGAACTTGAGTGTTCTTTAAATTAGCTCCACGTGTCCACTAACGCGAAGAACTGAAGTAGATAACTCTCCAAGCAGGCCTAACGACCCGGTTGAGCCCATGACAAGTTTACTAGCTAGATTTTTAATAAGCCCATCACTGCAGATCGGGCAATAGGGGACAAGATTAATCACCTCTCAAGACATTAAGAGACATGAAGCGTGTCGGTTCCGCTGTGGCAAGTGTGTCGGGCGATTAGGTAATATAACCCTTCCCGAAGCTTTAGGAGACGTGATCCCGAGGCACTTGGCCAAAACGCCCGCAAAGTCCTAAGCCCGAGATAATTTTTTACAGTGGCCATTTTCTCGATTTACTCATGAGTCTTCATTCCCGACGCTCTTGAAGACTAGGAAATAATTCGTTGAATCCAGCAGCAAAAGTGTTAATTGTAAAAGGGGCAAATGAAATAAACCCATTAGTGTATTTATTATTTATTACAGAGCAATATGTTAAAGAAGTAGAATGTAAAGGAGTAGCAATTAAATATACAAGGACTACTTGGGACATAATTGGGGATCACTTTCCCCACTATATAAGGGAGCCCTTTATTCCTGGGTAGGTGGACATTCTTTAATACTTTCTCTTTCTACTTTCTCTCTTTACATTCTTAGCATTAGTCGCATCAAGCACTAGATCCAAGATTCCTCCTTTATTGTCATTATTTTACTCATCAGATACAACCATATTCTATAAAATCTCCTCGTACCAAGAAGAGTGGTCTTACTAGCAACAACCGATTTAAGATTACCGAATCCTTCACCACTATTGATAGCATTATACGCTGCCTTCAAAATCTTCTTTAAATCACCTATACTCTCGCATAACGTGTCCTCAGTCAATCTTTTTTCTCTAGTGGATTCACCGATTTACTACCTCACATTTCCGAATTCGAAAAATACCCAAAACTATTATTTTTCCCTTTACCCCAGATTTTCGACGGAGGGCTCAATTCTATAACCGGTGAAAGCATATTCAGTGGTTTCCGATTTTCCTTACGTAAAGCAGACGATAAATCAGGAACATAGTGAGCCACAATAGAGGAAGACGATAACCATCTACGATAATTAATTGCATTCCCACTACATTTCACTTGTTTTTTATCGGTATCGATTCTTCGAAAGATTGTTGGGGATATAGTAACTCAATTTGAATCATCGACGTTCTCTTGGATAATAGTTTCGATTCTCTTAGAGAATGAAAAAAGGTATTGCGTGTTAAGGTTTAGTTGTAGAGGCTTAATGGTCACTGCCATTGTCGTTCAAATCCGTAGATTGAGAGAGATGGTGGTGAGTTAAGAGAACTAAAGAAAATAGGAATGTGTTTACTTCAGTATTGTATTTTCAGATTTTTTTCTTCTGAGTGACGGTTTAAAAGATACAGACTTTTAATTTTTTAAATTTATAAGGTAAACAAAGAAAATGCGAAACCTTCTTTTTTCTAATAGATGCAAAATATTCCTTGTTTTTGTAGATGCGAAACCTTTTTTATTTTAATAGGTGCAAAACCTTCTTTATTTTGATAGATGCGAAACCTTCTTTATTTTGCTAGATGCGAAACCTTCTTTATTTTGCTAAATGAAAAACTTGTTTTTGTTTTGGTAGATGCGCAACCTCTTTGTTTTGCTAGATGCGAAACCGTCTTTGTTTTGCTAGATGTAAAACCTTATTTGTTTTGCTAGATGCGAAACCATATACTAAAAACGTGTGAAAAAATATATTTTCTTATTAAATTTTAAAAACATATCATTAATATTAATAGTTTTGTTCGTCTTAAAAAAGCTGATGGTATTTTCAAAACAAAATTATGAATTACGATTTAAAAAATACGAATCCTTAAAATTTAAAATGTAATTCAAAAAATACGAATCCTTAAAATTAAAAATTAAAAAAAATAAGATTATTTACTGGATTTTATGTAAAATTGTATTTTAGATACGAATTCTCTCAAACAATTTAGATGTAAAATTGTATTTAGATATAAAATTTCTCAAACATTTTAGACTTTTATCTGTAGATCTATTGGATGATCCATCTATAATTATTTAGATTTGTAAACCGATTTATTTTTATTAATAAGTTTATAAATGGTATATGCATATGCAACGAAATCCGAATCTATTTTTAGGTACGGTTTCATTTGAATAGGGTTTTAGATATAGTTGAAGCTTTTTATTGGTAAAGCTATAGGCCCATAGTTATTTTAGGTTCGAAATCCATAAATTAAATTAAATGCTGTTCAGTAAGAAGCAATTAAAATTAGATTATTATTTTTATATAAACTATAAAAATGTTTAAAATAAATAAATAGATGTCATTTGTGGCTCGTGCTTTAAAACGTTTATTAACAAAACTAATTTTTTTAAATGTAATTTTACGATTAATATCATATTTATTTACAGATACTCACTTTAACTTTTGATAAGTACATAAAACTATTTGGTTATAAGTAAATATTTATAAATAAATATTTGGCAGTCCGATATCTAACTATTTTTTATGTTAATCTTATAAATTATAATTTCAAAAAAAATATAAATCAATACCATTAATTTTGTTATTTTAAAACGATCAGAATTAGATATATGAAATATTTTTTTATAAAAAAATAAACATGGTTCCATATGCATGCTATGTGTAATTGAGGTGAAAAATTAGTTTGGAAAAACAAATGTGTTCAAGTTATGGAATTGCGTGTAATTTGGTTACGAAAAAACAATCGTGTTTCAGCTACAAAATTATGTGTAATTCGGTTAAAAAAAAATTATGTTCTAGTTTGTGGAATTACGTGTAATTTGGTTGCTAAAAATAATTGTGTTCAAGTTGAATCATTACGTGTAATTTGGGTACGTAAATAGAAAAAAAGTCTCCAAAAATATCCCCCATGAATTTCGTTTTGTTCGACTTTAAAAAATAAAAATATATGTGTTTTTGAATTTTTTTTGAGTTAGAGCTTGAAAGATATGATGCATTGAAGGTTAAAAATAATTGATTGTTTAAGTTGTAAGTGATTTTAGTAATATTGTTAGAAAATTTTATGGCGCAAAATCTATTTGGTTATTGGTAATTTAATTTATAGGTGGATGGTTATTAATAACTATTTTTAATAGGATAATGTTAATAAAAATATTTGTCCATTTTATTCGAAAGTAATTTACAATTAACTAGTAAAAAACTAAAATGTTTTTAGATACGGTAATTAAATGATTCTTTAGCAAGTATTTTTTTACATTCATTAACATTTCTACGTTCAATATTAAAGCTATTTAACTATTTTATATTTTAATTGTCTCAAATTATTTAGGTCAAGTGCATCATTCATAATATCATTTTTCTTTTTGGTCAATTGCTTCATTTCAATAACTCTTCTAATTTTGTTCATTGCTTTCACTATTTGTTTAACAATAATTTTGTATTCAAACACTTCTAACTTAGCAATTTTCAGTTACATATACCACCTCGTCCACCATTACTTATCATAGTAAACTCATTAGTAAATAACATCATCAAATTGATGTTATTTGTGTGAAACTGAGATTCTAATAAGTGTGAGTTCTTCGAAACCTCTCCATAAATATTTTTACACTATCTGCGAGTTTTTTAGAAAATAAAAAATATAAAAGAAATCAATGTCTCTAACCTATATGAGCTTAGAAGCGATCCATATAGCGGAGGACCATGTTTAGACATGAGAATTTGGTTCTTCGGTTCGGTTCTCGGCTCTTACACTTTTTCAAAATCGGTAACCATTTAAGAACCAAATGAAATTCGGTTCGGTTCGGTTCGGTTTTCCTCGGTTGGGTTCGGTATGGGTATTTAATTCGGTTCCAATCTGCTATTTTTGGATACTTCAAATGTTATGCACTTTCAACAAGTATAAAAGTCATTTTATAAATCAAAACTATAAAATTGTGTTAGATTGTAAGAAAAAGAAATACCAAATATAAGAGAGATCCAAAATTAATATATTAATAAAGAATGTTAGTAATATAAAGAAAAATTAGAGATGATATCAAATTTATTAGATTATATAAATGTTGATATTTCGTTATTTTTTCTATAAGAGTAATTGTTTGTAAATATATCGTTACTTTGAATTAACTATGTTGTCATTTATTAAAGAGAACATAATCAGAGGTTAATGATTGAAAACAAATTCAGGGGAATCAAACTTTGGGAAAAAAGAAATATTTTTTCAAATAATGTTAAATAAATGGTTAGTACATGGTTTGGTTTCTAAACGGGTAACCACGGTTCTTCACCTCGGTTCAGTTCTGAATAGATTATCGTGGGTAATTAAAACTGAAACCATTCGGGTATTATGAATGAACCGAATCCGTTTTGGTTCGATTCTTTCGGTTCCGGTCAAAATGCCCATGCCTAATCATGTTGTCTATTTTGTTGACATCGAGAGACAACTAAGACGAGAGAATGTTTTTTGGAAGAGTTTAAGATGATCTGCAACCTGATGGCAGAAATAAACATGACATATTCATCACCCCAAGGAGGCTGACAAGTTCAAAAAAAAGGATGATCCTACATTCTCTATTGTCATGCACCGTTAGCAGCATTCTTTCTGGGACGACCGTGATTTTCACTATTCTTATGTCGAGCATTCAAAGGTGAGAGATTCCAAGTAGAACTATCGCGAGTTCACTAGTAGATCTAGAAAATAGTTCTCCCACCGCGATTGTTCCAGATCTAGCAATATGAGCATGACACATTCTTCTAATTATCACAAAGAGAAATAAAAGAGGATGTGCACATCTGATTCTCACTCGACACGACAAGAGGACCCCAACCACTCGAATCATCCATTGGCTTTACACGTGGGTTAGTTAAGTTACAAAACCCTTCAATAGTTCCATAAAGATGTCAGCTTAGCCTCTGGAACGCTGATTTAACACCTTTGTTGGGTTCATAGAATTACCCGCAATCTAGACACGGGGGACTATACCTTCCCTCATGTGGCTCAACTTTTGTCTAACCAACCATATCACATGGCGTATCATTTTGTTGAGCCAATATTCAATTTAATTTATTTTCTTCTTGCTCTAGAAATCTTACAAAACAACCAGTATAAAATGGACAAGTATGATGAGAATGAAGACCCTGAGCATCACATCAATGAATTATTGTGCTTTAGTAGAGACAAAAAGATCCCCTGCTAAGGTTTTTCCATGACTTTCACATGTAGTGTGATGGGTTCAGATATTATTGGAAGTGAACCCTATTACTATCCGAAGAGGTAGTTTGGGCAGAATCAACAAGGTTCGATGGATGAACAGTGAGCTCAAGTGGGTTATGACTCAGTTGTATGCTAAACCATTATCTTGGGCTTTGGAATCTTTAAAGCTGACCCGAATCCAAGATCTGACCCAAACGACCCATGGTACCTAAAAAAAAGTATAAATACCATAACCAACCATATTAAATGTGTTAAAAAATTTCATGGAAACATAATTACTAGCACACACCTCTCTTATCTCTCTATATTCTTTTTAAAATTTTTAATACCTAGTTGATAAATTACCAAAAATACCCTTTGATTAGAAATCATCCACACCAGATTAACGACCACAATGGGAGTAGAAGGTGCCTGAATAGATTTATTTAAAACCAGTAAGTAGAAATCGTAGTTCCAAGATGGAGAAGTATGATGGAAGTAAAAATCCGGACAAACACCTCGAGCAATTTAAATTTTTTATGATGAACTTCGATGAAGATGACATATTTTTATGCAGGGATTTCTCACAAACCTTTGAAGGAAGTGCCCTAAAGTGGTATAACGGTCTCCCACATGGATCTATAATTTTTTTGATATGTTTTAGGTGCTATTTTAAAGGAAATTTGTGGGATGTAAGGAGCTCAAAGGGAATGGTGATACTATTATCCATTGTGCCCAAGAGCCTAACAAATCATAAAATGAATATATCAGTTGATTTGTGAATACGAAAACCAACAAACTAGACCCAAAAGTGGCCAATGGGTTCAGTCTGAATGGTTTGCCGAACTGGGTGAAAGTGTAGCTACATTATATGATAAAACTAAGAATGTTGTGCATTTTAGAAGACTAGCCCTAATTCAGTCTCCTAGAGAGAGTCAGAGTACCCGTTTCTGTAAATACCACAATGATGTGGGTCATGATACACATGACTGTATAGCTTTATAACAAGAAGTACAGAATCTCATCGAGAGAGGAAAGTTGGGTGCCTTTGTTAAAATACAAGAGAAAAGTTGACAAGATAGTACCAACTCTCAACCCAACAATAATACACCCCGAACAACCTCACCAACTAGTGCAGGGGAATCTAGGCAATAATATGCCATGATGATTGTGGAAAGATTTTACGTAGAATCTGAATATCTTGATCCTAATCTAGATCAGAATCAAGTTGGGGTAATAATAGTAAAGGCTGCAACTGTTTCCAATCTGCGCAAGTTTTTTGAATCATTGACTATTTTTAGGGGAGACACTGTAACAACACCCTCAAGCTGTTCAAAGAAAATACATGTTAACAGTTTGAGAACTTAGTTAAGGGAAAAATATCCACACATCTTTACCAAAACCCTGCTCCATTCATTGTCTTTAATTGAGATGATTTAAGAGATATTTCTAGCCCACATGAGGATGCTATTGTGATAGGGGCATCTATTGCGGGAAATAATATACGTCGGATCTTGGTTGACACGGGTAGTTCAACAACTATATTGTTTTTGATTACTTATAGATAGATGAAGAATCCTTCAGTCTTCCAACTTTCAAACAGAACCATTGTAGGCTTTACTGGGAGTTCTGCCAACGTCCTTGGGGAATTTGAAGAAGAAGTGTTATTGGTAAATAACCATTTAAAAAAATGGTAAGGGTGTTGTTCGTTGTGGTTGATTTTCCAACATCTTACAACGCCATATTTGGTAGATATTGGCTCTCCAGAATGCATGCAGTGGCTTCCACTATCCACCAATGTTTAAAATATGATGTGGAAGGTCGAGTGGGTGTTGTCCGAAGCAACCAGAAAGCAACTCGTGAATGCTATGTCATTGCTCTTGCCTCAAATTTATTGGAGGCAATAAAAATAAACAAAGAATAACAGTTAGTGGAGACTTCTGCCAATCAAAATGAAATAGATGATCCAAGGGATACTATCAGCTCTGTAATTCCAGTTGAAGAAGTTGAAAATCATTGCCTGGCAGAAGGAAAAAATGTTAGGGTTGGAGCCAAATTACCACTAAGGTTAAAATAAAATTTATTGTCTTTTTTATTTAACAATCTACATGTATTTGGATGGTGCAATGCAGATGTGACTAGAGTTCCATCCAATATGATCAGTCATAAGCTATCAGTCCGATCTGATGTTGGGCTAGTGGTACAGAGAAGAAAGCCTTTTTCCAAAGACAAATCTGAAGTAATTGTGCAAGAAGTAGATCGACCAACCAAGATAGAGCTGATTAAGGAATCTGCATACTCTCTTTGGATAGCTAATCCAATATTGGTCAAGTAAAAGAATGGGAAATGACGTATGTGTATTGACTTCATAGATCTTAATAGAGTTTATCCTAAAAATCATTTCCTAGTGCCCCAGATAGACTAGCTAGTAGACTCTACGCCGGGAAACAAATATTATCTTTTACAGGCGCTTTCTCTGGTACAATCAAATACGGGTGGATCCGAATGATCAAGATCATACTACTTTTATTACTGATAGGGGAGGGGTCCAATTCTATAAGATGATGTCGTTTGGGTTGAAGAATGCTGGAGCAACTTATCAGCAATAAGGCGTTTGCTAACCAAATTGGCAGAAATGTAGAGGTCTACATATATGACATGATGGTATAAAACCCTAAAGAGTAAGATCACATATCAATTCGAAGTTAAAATCTTAGAAATGTACATTTGGAGTCTGATATGGTAAGTTTCTAGGATACATTATAACTAAAAAAGAGATTCAAGCTGATCCAATTCAGTTAAATGATTTACTAGCCATGCGTCCACCTTGAAATACTAAAAAAGTATGAATACTAACCAGAAGATTAGTTGCTTTAAATTGGTTTATCTCGAGATCATGGGACAAGTGCACTTAGTTTCTTTAGGTTTTAAGGAATGCTAAAGACTTCAATTGGTCTCCACAGTGTGATCAAGCTTTCTTTGAAATAAAAAAACATTTGTCTTCGCCCAAGACATTATTCAAGCCTATTCAAGGAGAGAGACTTTATATACATTTAGCAGTATCAGAATATACAGTGAATGCTGTGTTGGTAAGAGAAGTGGATAATTACCCATGTTCGATTGTATTATATAAGCAAAAGTTTATTAGAGGCTGAGAAAAAGTACTTTAAGTTAGAAAATTAGCCTTGGCACTAGTGATATCAGCAAGAAAAATGAGACTCTATTTTCAAGCACACTCTATCACAGTTTAGATGCCTTTTCCTTTAAATAACGTGCTACAAAAGACTGATATATCAGGAAGAATAACTAAATGGTCAGTTGAGCATGGAGACTATGATATTGATTTTGCACCTCGAACTACAATCAAGGCCCAAGTTGTAGCTGATTTCTTGGTAGAATTTTATACTGAGACCTCAAGAAGAAGCTCAAGATAGAACGGATGGCGGGTCTAGTATGATGGGATGTAGAGCTGGACTCCTCATGGTGACACCATGTACCAAGCTATATGATTTGGTTAGAGCATTCAATAATGAGTCAGAGTATGAAGCCGCCTTAACTGGTTTGAGGTTAGCTCAATTATGTGGAGAAAAATGATCCGGTTAATAAGTGATTCTCAAACACTTATTCATCAGACTCAAGGGAAATCTGAAACCAGAAAAGATCATATGATAAAGTATCTACAAGTGTTAAAATAAATTGCCACATGTTTTAAATTCATCCGATATGAACATATCCCAGATCAGAAAATGTTATAGTATATTATTTAGCCACCATAGCTTACTCTGAAGTATACCCTTGGATCATTATGCAAGAATGTCCTTCTATTGAATCAATTCAAGAAAATAAGGGTGAAGCTGAAGAAAGTATGAACATATCCGACATGCAATCAAAATATTTAAGATATGAAATCTAACAGTTTATTACCGACCTTTGAATAAGAGTTTGGCTAAGAAGGTAAAATACAAGGCTCGTGGTTTTCTGATACTGAGAGGAGTTCTTTATAAAAAGTCTTTTAGCAGGCCTCTCCTGTGCTGCCTTGTTTTTGAAGAGTCGAAAAATGTTTTATCCGAATTACACGATGGAGAGGGGTCAACACACTATGATTATAAATCTTTAACCAGGAGAGTTTTGTTAGCAGGATACAACTGGCCCACTATAATGGCAGATGCTAAGTATATGGTCAAAAGATGTGATCCTTGTAAAAAATATGGAAATGATATTCATGTGCCCACAATACCCATAGAGTCAGTATCCAAACCTATACCCTTTGATATATGGGGACTAAATTTAGTTGGACCCCTTCCCATAGCCTCCGGTGGTTGTTGAACTATAATTACGGCAATAGACTAATTCTCTAAATGGATAATAGCTGCACCCTTATCTTGAACAACATCAAATGCAGTGATAAAGTTTATCATCTCCAACATATGCTGTCGATTCGGAATTTCCAGACGCATCACTGCAAGTAATGGTCCTCAATTTGATAACAAAAACATGAAAGTATTTTGTACTTCTAGAGGAATTCAACACTGCTTCTCTTCTTATTTCCATCCTTAGGCTAATGGGCAAGTTGAAGTCGCTAACCTAACAATTTTGACGGGTTTGAAAAAGAATTTGGAAGGATTTGTAGGAAAATGGCTGAGCTATTTGCAAGATGTGTTATGGGCCTACCAAACCACTCATTATCAGCCACTCAAGAGTCTCTTTTTGCTCTTGTTTATGGAAAGAATGCAATCACACTTATAAAAGATACTTTACATTCATTCAGAGTACAAAATTATTTCGAACAAGATAATGACATGGCTGTGAGGAATCACCTAGATTTAATTGAAGAAAGAAGAGTGAAAGCACATTTGAGAATAACACACTACCAGAGTTTGATGAGAAGCAAGGTTTGCATCTAAAGTTAAAAGAAAAGATTTCCAGGTAGGGGAGATAATAATAAAAAAATGTTCTTACATGCCAAGGAGAAATAATTCGGAAAGTTGGCTCCGAATTGGGAAGGCCCATACATGGTATGTGAAAAATGCAAACAAGGAACATACAGACTTCAAAACAAAGAAAACAAACTTTTAAAGTATCTTTGGAATATCGAGCATCTCAGGTTATATTTAGAATAAAATCTTCTTGTAAATATTTACTTTGTTGTACTTCGATGCAAATATTTGGGGGCATACTCTTTTGTACACTGGTGGCACGGGGAGGTTTTAATGAGGTGTCTGTATCTCAATCAATATATTGTCATTTTCCTTTTTAAAGAAATGTTGTGGTTATGAAGGTGATTGAATTATTTAAACACCTATTAAACACCTTGAAATACTTGTGAATGGTTCAGATATATTAAACACTCATTAAACACCTTTGGCCTTCAAATGTAGTGCTTTTAAATGACTCAAAAGTATTAAAGACTGGTTAAACTTAACATTTTAAATCCTTGATTGGGTTCATATATTGTTAGTATTTACCATCTTTAAGTATGATCGGATTTTAATGGAAGCGTAAAAAAGACAAGGAAAGATACAAAATAAACAAAGAAAAAAAAATCACATTAAATACTGGTCGGATCAGCAAAGAGGTTCGATCTATCTTACAAAAAATGCCTTGGTCGTCCAAGGAATTTAGTTCACAAAACGAAATCTGAATAACAGAACAAAATGTCTTGTACCATTCAAAGACTTTGGTTTAAAACATAAACTCGAAAAAATAAAGTAAACTTAGGGCTCATTCCCTTCGACTTTCTCTTTACCATCACCTTTCTCTTGAACTTTTCCTCCCCTTTTGTCTTGCTTTCGAGTCTTAGTATCACTATCTGAGCCTTTATCAGTCTCTTTATCCGAATCAAATCTATTTGGTGAAGAAACACCGAGTTTATCACCATATGGCAGAGTATGAAAATAGATTTCAGGTTTATGAATTGATGGTTTAAGATCTGGTACAAATGAAACAAATTTTGGTACAGGTTGGACAAAAGAAGTTTTTCCAAGAAATTACCGATGACTTAGATGAAGATGAACTCCGTTCCGGCTCTGGTATTGTTTGTATGATCAATCCACCAGGGAAATCAGGTAGTCCGGCGACGATTCTTGCTTTCTCTCTCTCTCTCTCTCTCTCTCTCTCTCTCTCTCTCTCTCTCTCTCTCTCTCTCTCTCTCTCTCTCTCTCTCTCTCTCTCTCTCTCTCTCTCTCTTCCAATTTGGAAAAATTCAGCCAACCTCCTTTAACCAACGCAGTTCTAGCCGTGAACATAAAAGTTATTAGAACGATTAAACTAAGAACAAGCTAATGTTTTGAAGTTTATCTCTTTAGATATTGAATTTGAATTTTTTTCTCACTCTAGGAATGGAAACAGTAAAACAATCACAATTATATAGTTGAGAACATCACTTGAGTATTTTACCTAGGTTAGATTAATTGTTTGAACAATAATTAGGGGCTATTAACCGTAAACTAATTACGTTTTGAAGGATAGGTGCAACTACCTAGGAAAAAATGGTTGAGAGGTCTAATAAGAGACTGACATGTGTAAACATAAGTTACTTGTTAAAGTTGTGACATTTGAGTTTTTATGGTAATGAAGAATCACTTCGGGCTCTGATCTGATTTTATTTATAATGGTTAGCTCTTCCAATTTTGTTTTAAAAGACGTGAAGGGGCTAATAATGGGTTCAAATATTAAGTCTAGGAAAATCAACAAGGTTCGATGGATGAACAGTGAGCTCAACTGGGTTATGAATCAGCTGTGTGCTAAATGATTTTTTGATCTTGGGCTTTAGATTCTTTAAGGTTGACTCAAATCCAAGATCCGACCCAAACGACCCATACGTCCTAAAAAAGTATAAATACCCCAACCAATCACATTAAATGGGTTGGATTTTTTTTTATAGAAACATCATTACTAGCACACACCTCTCTTATCTCTCTATCTTCTACTTTAATACCCAGTTGATAAATTACCCAAAATATCCTTCATTAGAAATCATACACACCATAGTGCATCATAAAGAAGAAGACATTGAACATTAGTGATATACTAGCCTAGGTGGAAGAAAAAAAATTCAAAATCGATGAGATAATACATGTAAGGATAAAATGGGTACTAAATTCGTAACCTTAATATAAACGTTTGGAAATTATCAAAGATCCTATAATGGTGGCTATAATTATGAATTTTAAGCCTTTAGTTAAGTCTCTCGTGAAGCCTAACAATAAAATCAACATTTCCGACATAAAGTCAGGAGAATTGACAACAACAACATCAATAAAAAAATTAGAGCAGAAGAAATGAGAGGCTTAGGCAGATCTAACATAAAACTTGGGAGTTATATTCGAAAGAAAAAAATTAGTCAAATTTAGAAAGTGTAAGAAAATGTGGAAACCTCAAAAGAGGCGAGATAAGAATGAATACCGTAAATTTTATACTGATATAGATTATTACACTCGAGAATTATTCTCGTTAAAGAACAAGTTGCATAACCTAAATGACGAGAGAAAACTGGTAAAGTCCTTCAAAAAAGAACCAGGCCAACCCAAGTCTAGCTACGGTCGAGCCTTGACAACTAACGAGAGTGGAACAATAACATGTAGTTGTAGTCGTTGAGCCCTTTAGAGACTTGAATAAAATGATAATCATTGACAGGATTGACGAGTCAACAAATTTAATCTGAATTGACAAATATTTCTTAAAATAACAAGGGGTGACATGTTTTCAGATAGGAATAAATCTTCTAAAAAGACATGTATAAAACGTATAGATTCAGCTATAGGGTCAAACTTGGGATCATTTATACCAAAACCCATATTATGTTATAATATTTGATGGTGATAACTTGTGATAAGTCACAGTATCACATGATGATGTAGTTATAATTATAGTCAAGATCACGCATATAGAGTTCATGAAAATTATGGTGGAAACTGTTTGTTTAGTCAATGTATCGTTTAAAAGTACCATGAGAAAAGCATAGTATACAAGTTCTAAGATCATTAAAGAGAGTTCTAACTAGATTTACCAGGGTAGATAGTCGGGTAATGGACGAGTTAAAGCTGGATGTGGTTTCCAGGCCAGCAAGATGATATGAATCAAGTCTGTTACATGTTCATGATGATATATATTCCCTCACCATACTACATAATATTTTGTTGACCATGGCTAAATGCGATGCATAAAATAGTCTTAGATGTAAACCAACACCTCCATTACATCATCAACGATCGACTCAACATGATTTGAAGAATCAATTTGAAGCTTAATCTCGAGAAGTGAATTTTTTGCATTCAGTTTGTGTATGTTTATGGTACCTTGTGAGGAGAAATTGATAGAGGAAGACCCTACACAATGATCAAAATTAGTTATTATGAAGTCTATACGCAACATCAATAAGGTGTAAATCCTATTGAGAAGGCTCGATGCCATAAATCAAGTCATCTTTCGCTCTTCAAAAAGTGATAACCCTAATTTTAAATAGTCAAAGGGGTTGACCGCTTTAACTAGACTACTGCATATAACACAAAATTAAAAAAATATCAAGGAATTCATGGCTTCACCAGAGGTCTTTTTTAAGTCGAAGTTGGGTGACTTTATTTATGTACTTAGATGTCTAAGTCCGCGGTTAGTAAAGTACTAGTCAGGGAACAAAAGAATCTCCCCTAAGCTATATACTACATTAGTAAGTCATTGTTATATTTTGAGATATGTTATATATGATAAGGGAGCAATTCGCCAATATTAATAAAAAGAAGTCAATTGTAAATAGAAGGAAGTGAATATGTCTATTACGGTGTTATTGTTTATTAGAGGATAATGTGTAAACAAAGTATTTTATGAAGGACTAAAAGAGAAATAAAACAAGGCCACCAAGGATATTAATGGGTCCACCCTTCCCCACTATAAAAGGAGACCCATTATTCTTGGTAGGTGGAACATTTTTTGGATATAATATTCTCTTTCTACTTTCTCTCTCTAGAATATCCTCTCTAGAATATTGAGCCTTAGTCACATCAGGTCCAAGATCCAATATTATTCTCTTTTGTCATTTACTCTCTCATCATTGGCGCCGTCTGTGGGAATCCGTGATACAAAAAAGGAATCTTTTTATTTTAAAATCACGATATGATCTTAAAGAATGAATGACCAAGCTATCAGAGAGAGGGTCGGGAGAGAAATAATCTGAGCCGTCTCGGTGTCTGAAGGTGAGGAAGCACCGGGTCGGGAATATTACATGCAGGGTCGGGACAAGCGGTCGACCCTCATCATGACTCGGAGACAGCTACTGGAAGACATCGCGAAGGTAAACGCTAAAAAGGAACGAGTGTTAGCTGATCAAAGGGCCCGAGAAGCCAAAGGGAAAGAACCAATTGTAGACAACCGCGACGAAGACTAACAGACTATTGACCCTCGTATCGACGCCCGCCCCGTTAGATATTATCGGGAGTCTCGCCCGGAGGACAGGCTGAATGTGGGAACAGGACCCTACGCCAAGGATAATCAGGGGATTTCTATTGATGAAACTTCAGACGACTCATTAGGAAGAGAGTACCGCCGTAAGGAGAGATTGAACAAGCGTGCGCAGAAGAGCCATTCTCGACAAAAAAGGGCGCCTCGTTCTGATTCTTCTAAGTTCAAAAAGTGTAGCTCTGAGAAAAGGACGTCGGTTTCCTTCGAGAAAGAAGTGCAAACAGGCAGTAGAAAAGAGCGGGTGGTTCTGCCTCAGGCCCAGTGGCAACCATCGAACAACCAGAACCAGGGGTACCGAGTCAGCAGCCAGTTCATCAACCCAGGAGATGAAGTTCTGTATGGGAATCAGACCGAGGGGCTTTGAAGGGGCGCGTTTGGATTCAGAATGAATTGGAGAGCTTCGCCGTTGTCTGACGAAATATTGTCAGGACATCTCCCGAAGAGGTTTGATATTTCCAAATTAGAAAAATATGACGGTAAGCGAGACCCAGATAATCATTTGGAAGCATTCAAAAACTTTATGTTAAGCTTCGACAACGACGATAAGCTTTTGTGTCGGGCGTTTTCAATAACATTTAAAGACCGGGCATCAAAGTGGTACAACCGTCTATTGCAGGGTAGTATAAAAAACTTCGAGATGTTCTGGATGATGTTCCGTCAACATTTCGTCGGGAGCAAAAGCTTCCGAGCCAACGGGAATACGATCATGAACTGTAAGCAGAGGCTAGGAGAGAGCCTCAGGGATTACACCAGGCGTTTTATTGATGCTAAGACCGACCTGGATCACTGCAAAGAAAACATGGCACTAACAACATACCGGTTGGGATTGTTTCTAGGACCGATGAAGCAAGCTGTCACCAAAAAGAAAGCTTTCACTTTTTCCGCCCTTCTGGCCCAGCTGGAAAAACAGATACTGATAGAAGAGACCGAGGCGTCTGAATTGGTTGCGCAAATTCAGCAGAGTGCGCAAGCGTCGGTCGTCATAAAACAAGGGGCTCAATCTAGCTATGCTCAGCAAGTCCAACCAGTCAGCACAATTCCGCCGACCCAGTCCGTGCCAGTAAAGCCCCTGGCTGCCCAGAGCCAAAAGGCAAAGTCGACGAACCAAATGGTCTCGCGACCTATGTCTAATAAGTGGATCCAACCCGCTTACTTTGTTGATCTCACAGAATGTGTCTCTTCCATTTATGAGAAAACTATGAAAAGTGGGATGTACCGAAGGCCTTTCCCCATACCGACGCCTCGAAAGCACAGGAACAACCGGCATTGTCGCTACCACGAAGATGTGGGACACGATACAAAGGATTTCATTGCCCTAAAAAAAGAGATACAAATGCTGATAGAGCACGAAAACCTACTCGAGTACGTGAAAAAGAAATCAAAGTAGGGCACTGCAACGAAAGAAATCGTGACGATATCGAAGTCCGAGACAACCATGACGATTTCCGAAGTGACCGACCCTTTCAACGTCTCTATCGAGTATCTAGATCCACATGTCAATCGTTAACCTCATCGGGGTCATCGAGGAGGAGGTTGCGGAAAGTAACAGGAGTGTGAGAAACCTTTCTTTATTTTTTGAATCATTAACTATTTTTGGAGGTGATTCTATGGCAGGAATAACGCACTCCTCCAGAAAGCAACATATTGTGAACTTGGCTACTCAGTTAGAAGCTCGGCCTTACCCATTTTCGAAAACCGTTCCTTCACCGATCCCGTATTTTGACGATGACAACATGAGGGACATGGCCAGACCTCATGAGGACGCTGTTGTTATTGGGGCTGCCATTGCGGGGGAAGATGTCCGACGCATCTTGGTTGACACCGGGAGTTCGGCCAACATAATTTTTGCATCAAATTTCACCAAGTTCAAGGCACCGCTCGTCATTACACGCTCGGATCGGACTATTGTAGGGTTTATAGGTTCGGCAGCCGACGTGGTTGGAGAGTTTGAAGGTATGGTTCAGCTTGGCCGCGGACCATTTAAAAAAGAAGTCACTGTTTTATTCGTCGTGGTAGACGCGTCGGCCTGTCATAATGCAATCTTTGACAGATCGTGGCTATCACAAATGCACGCGATATCCTCGACGGTTCACCAGTGTTTGAAGTACGTGGTCGGGAACAACGTGGGGGTAGTGCCAAGCAGCCAGAAAGCAGCCAAGGAATGCTACCGAGCAACTTTGGCCCCAAAAAGGGATCAGGAGATGGAGCAAGCACGGGACTAGCAATTAATGGGACTTCCCTTGGGGTTACTACCCGTCGATGACCCTAGAGAAGCTCCCAGTTTTTTAACTACCGACGAAGAGTGCAAAAAACACCAATTTACCGAAGGAAAAGTCTTACGGATCGGAATCCAATTGTCATCAATTTTTAAGAAACAGTTGTTGTTATTGCTACAGGAAAATTTAGACTTATTCTCGTGGTGTTCGAAGGATGTGATCGGAGTCCCAGAAGACCATGTGATCCACAAACTAACTATAAACAAGAATGCCAGACCCATTTCACAAAAGCGGCGAGCTTTTTCACCGGAAAAAGTAGAAATCATCATGAAAGAAATCGAACGAATGCTCAGCATCGGGCACATCAAAGAATCAAATTACCCACTATGGTCATCCAATCCTGTCCTGGTCAAAAAGAAGAACGGTAAATGGAGGATGTGCGTGGACTTCACCGACCTTAATCAAGCATACCCGAAGGATCCCTTCCCGATGCCGAGAATCGACCAGTTGGTGGATTCAACATCGGGTTACCGGTTACTCTCCTTTATGGACGCATATGCGGGCTACAACCAAATCAAATTGCACCCAGCGGATCAGGAAAGCACGACGTTTATTACAGGCCGAGGCTTGTATTGCTATAAGGTAATGTTGTTCGGGTTAAAAAATGCTGGAGCAACTTATCAGAGGTTAGTTAATAAGACCTTCGACTTCCAGATAGGGAGAAATATGGAGGTATACATCGGTGACATGTTGGTAAAAAGTGGCACATACGAAGGCCATCTCGCCGATTTTAGGGAAACCTTTGATAATCTAAGGGGTATAAATCTCAAGCTAAACCCGGAGAAATGTTCCTTTGGAGTAAGGTCGGGCAAGTTTCTAGGATTTTTTGTCAGTGAGAAAGGAATCGAAGCAGACCCTACTCAACTACAGGCTCTTACCGATATGACACCACCTAAGAATATCAAGGAAGTCCAGATATTAACCGGGCGTCTCGCGACCCTGAATCGATTTATTTCTCGCTCGTCTGACAAGTGCGCTCTATTTTTTCAGGTTTTGAGAAACGCCAAAAATTTTGCTTGGACACCGGCGTGCGACTCAACCTTTTTGGGGATCAAAGCTTATATATCCTCCCCGAACCTCTTAACAAAGCCTCTAACGGGGGCGGTTTCGGATTTCGCAGTAAGTGCGGCTGTAATCAACGAATCGGGGGCGGTCCCTAAAGCGGTATACTTTGTAAGCAAAAGCTTACTTGATGCAGAGGCACGGTAATTAAAGTTGGAAAAAATGGCTCTAGCTTTGGTGACCGCGACGCAAAAAATGCGACCATATTTTCAGGAACACTCAATTATCGTCCAAACCGCGTTTACACTAAAGTACGTATTTCAGCGACTGGACATGTCGGGAAGAATGTCCAAATGGTCGGTTGAGTTAGCCGATTTCGACATCAACTTCGAGCCACGGACAGCCATCAAAGGCCAAGCTCTGGCTGATTTTATAGTGAGATTCCATTCCGATAGCCCACACCAAGACACACCGCATGAATCGACCGAACCAGATGAGTAGATTATCCGAACCGATGGTAGCTCAAACTTCAACAGGTGCGGCGCAGGTGTACATATAGTTACTCCGACGGGCATAAGTATGCACCAGGAAATCCGATTTGGTTTTCAAACCTCGAACAACGAAGCCGAATACGAGGTTGTCCTGGCCGGTTTGCGACTGACGCAGGTATGTGGAGCTACGCATGTGCGCCTTGCTAGTGATTCTCAATTTTAAATCAATCAAGCCTCGGGAGCATCGGAAGCTAGGAAAGAGCATCTGGTTCAGTACTTGGGAGCACTACGAGTTTTAGCCGCGTCTTTCGCTAAGGTAACATCTGAGCATGTCCCGAGGACGCAAAATATGATAGCCGATTCGCTAGCATCGGCTTCATGTTCAAACAATTACCCTTGGGTGACCAAGCAAAAACCATATCGATCATACGGAGGAGAGAGCTGGATAACTGACCAGAAATGGTCTGTCAGGTGTCTTCGGTAACTATCTCGGATTGGCGAAGGGAAATTATTGCCTTCCTGGCCGAAGGACTACTACCAGCCGACGGTCTCGTAGCTCAAAAAATACGAAATAAATCCCGAGGCTATATTTTATTGGGGGACGTTTTATACAAAAAATCATTTAGCCGTCCGTTACTGCGGTGTTTGGGAGTAAACGAGTCACAGATAATTGTATCTGAACTACACGACGGAGAGGGCGCGACTCATTGTTGTTACAAGGCATTGATCAGGAGAATCTTCCTCGCCGGGTTTTATTGGCCAACGGTTACAACCGATGCCCAACAGATAGTGAAAACATGCAACACATGCTAAAGATTCGCGAACGCAATCAACATTCCCGCGACCCCTTTAGAATCCATATATGAGGGCCTACCGTTCGACCGATGGGGAATCGATCTCGTATGACCATTATCGATGGCATCCGGTGCAAAACATAAAATCGTGGTGGCTGTGGATTACTTTTCCGAATGGGTGGAAGCCAAGCCATTATCGGTTACAAAGACCAAAGATGTCATCAGATTCATTTGGTCGCACATTTGCTGTAGGTTCGGGGTTCCTCAGAAACTCACCATGGATAACGGACCCCAGTTCGATAACCAAGAAATGAAAACTTTTTGTACGACCCATAGGATTAAGCAATGCTTTTCCGCCCCCTTCCATCCCCAAGAAAACGGGCAAGTTGAGGTAACAAACCGAACCATTTTAGACGGGCTCAAAAAGAATTTGGAAGGAAAAGCTGGCAAGTGGCCAGATTACTTACAAGAAGTATTATGGGCTTACCGAACAACACCTCGGACAACGACCAAAGAGTCACCTTATGCCTCAGTCTATGGAATGGATGCCGTCACCCCAACAGAATCAATCTTTCCATCGTTCAGGGTCAGTACTTATACGGAAAGTGAAAACGACAAAGCCAGACGCTTAGCTCTAGATCTGATAGAAGAAAAAAGGGGCCGAGCGCAACTAAATTCTTTACATTATCAGACCTTGATGAGAAGCCGGTATGCGTCCAAAGTACATCGGCGAGAGTTCAAAGTAGGGGCTAAAGTTTTACGGAGAGTTTTTCTGCACACCAAGGATAAGAGCCTCAGCAAGCTCGCCCCGAACTGGGAGGGTCCATATACAGTTGTAGAGCGGGTTAAGAGTGGAACATACCCTTTGCAGGACACACGCGGACGTTTGCTGAGACTCCCTTGAAACATTGAACATTTAAAACTTTATTTGGAGTAACTTTATTAATTTTTGTAATCATTTCTGTAAAGAACCTTTGGTCGGGGATGTACTCTTTCCTAACTCGGTGGCGCGAGGAGGATTTAACAAGGCATCCATGGCAACCGACCATTTTTAATTAATTTTTTTTTGCCTTTATATCTCGAAATTGTTCAAAAGAAGTCTGCCAGCTGACGAGTTGATGGACAACTGATGAAGAATCTAAATCGATCTACATATCATTTTCCCGACCTTATGGGCGGATTTTTTCAATTTAAATTGATCAACAGAACCTTCAACGATGTTTCAGTAATTAAACTGATCTACATATCATTTTCCTGACCCTATGGACGGATTGCTTCAATTTAAATTGATCAACAGAACCTTCAACGGTTTTTCAGTAATTAAACTGATCTACATATCGTTTTCCCAACCTTATGGGCGGATTTTTTCAATTTAAATTGATCAACAGAGCCTTAACCGTTTTTTCAGTGATTAAATTGATCCACATATTAAATTTCCCGACCTTATGAGCAATTTTTGATTGACCAGCAAACATGACAGCAAAACAGCGGATATTAATTTTCAAAGAAAAAAAGCGGTTACAAGCGCAGTTCAACAAGAAGGATCTACCAACCCTACAATTACAAAACTTCAAATAAAAAAAAACATCAGTGGTCAGGCATCCTCTCCCCCAGACTCCGTTCCGGTATCGTCCGTCTCATCATCCTCACAAATCACACCCTTGGGGCGATCGGCCTCGGGAACATCCAGCCACATTAACCCTAGGGGCAGGTCGGGGAAGCGGTAATGGAAGGTCAGGACATAAGCCGCCTTGGCTTCGACTGTTTCTTTCTCCGTCCATTTCTGGAACTGCTCGGCAAAAAGGGCATTGGCCGCCTTCAGGTCGGAGATTTCCTGAGCCAGCTTTCCGGCGCTGTCATCCCAGTCTTTCCTCACAAGTGCCAAGTTATTTTCGGTCGTCTCCAGCTTCTCCTCCAACAGCCTCTAAGCTTCTTTCCCCTTCTTCACTTCCTCTTCGAGAGCGGAAACCTTCCCCTCCATGTTCACTAGCTTCTGGCTTAGTTACGCTGCCCGCCGTTCCTTCATGGCCAAGGGCACAATCATATTGTACAAAGACAGGGCATAACAACAATGGTAATTTCTGAAGTAACAGATTTTTTTGATGTATCCGTCGAATATCTCGGCCCCGATGTCAGTCGTAATATCATCGGGGTCATAGAAGAAGAAGTTCTGGAAGGCCGAAAGTATGTAAGCAGCCTCTGTCAATAGTTTGAATCCTTGACAATCTTTGGAGGTGACTCTATGGCAGGGATCACACATTTTTCCCGGAAACGAGATATCGTGAACTTGGCGACTCAGTTGGAGGCTCAGACGTCTCCCCATGTGCGGGGAAACCCATCACCAATCTTATATTTTGACGACAATGACATGAGGGACATAGCCGACCCCCATGAAGACGCAGTTGTTATCGGTGCAGCCATTGCAGGAGAGGAAATCCGCCGCATCCTCGTTGACACCGGAAGTTCGGCGAACATAATCTTCGCGTCTGCGTTTTCCCAGTTTAAGAAACCTCTAGTGATTACGAGGTCAGATAGGACTATTGTGGGATTTACAGGTTCGACCGCAGTGGTAATAGGAGAATTCGAGGGTGTTGTTCAGCTCGGCCGCGGGTCGTTCACGAAACAAGTCACTATTCTGTTTGTCGTGGTAGATGAGCCAGCTTCTTATAACACAATTTTTGGCAGATCATGGCTGTCACAGATGCATGCGGTGACATCTACTATTCATCAATGGTTAAAGTACGTGGTCGGTAACAATGTGGTGGTAGTAAAAAGCAGCCAGAAAGCAGCGAGGGAATGCTACCGGACAACTTTAGTGCCAAAGGGCGATAAGGAAATCGAGTAAGTTTGGGATTAACATTTAAGGGGACTTCCATTAGGGTTGTTACCTGTGGACGATCCTAAGGAAGCTCCCAGTTGTTTTACTACCGATGAGGATTGCGAGAGATACCAGTTTACTGAAGGGAAAATCTTGCAAATCGGAACTAATTTGTCGCCGGTTTTCAAAGCAAAATTTATTTTACTACTATAAGAGAATTTGTATTTTTTTGCTTGGTGCTCGAAGGACGTAACCGGAGTCCCAGAAAAAATTTGGCTATTCACCGAAACGTCCGACCCATCTCGCAAAAATGTCGGGCTTTCTCACAAAAAAGAGGAAATTATTCTAAGAGAAGTCGAAAGAATGTTCAGCATCGGTCATATCAAGGAGTCGAGCTACCGACTGTGGACATCCAATCCCGTTTTGGTCAAAAAGAAAAATGGCAAGTGGAGGATGTGCGTAGATTTCACCGACCTCAACCGGACATGCCCCAAAGACCCTTTTCCGATGCCAAGAATTGACAAATTGGTTGATTCAACGTCGGGGAACAAACTACTCTCTTTTATGGACGCATATGCAGGATATAACCAAATCAAGTTAAACTCGGCAGACTAAGAAAGCACGACGTTCATCAACGGATGGGGGCTGTATTGTTATAAGGTTATGCCCTTCGGATTAAAAAACGCATGAGCGACATATCAGAGGCTGGTAAACAAGGCATTTGAGAATCAGATCGGGAGGAACATGGAAGTCTATATAGACGACATGCTCGTGAAAAGCGAGAATGACGATGACCACCTTGCTGATTTGAAAGAAACATTCGACAGTCTAAGGGACATAAACCTTAAGATGAACCCGGAGAAATGTTCTTTTGGAGTACAATCGGTAAAGTTCCTAGGATTACTCGTTTGCGAAAGAGGAATCGAAGCATACCCGATCCAGCTGCAAGCTCTAGCAAGTATGACCCCGCCAAGGAATATCAAGGAAGTCCAGATATTAACCGGACGCCTAGCGGCTCTAAATCAGTTCATATCTCGCTCATCTGACAAGTGTGCTCCCTTTTTTTAGGTTATGAGAAATGCAAAGTCTTTCGATTGGACACCGGCTTGTGATGAGGCCTTCTTGGGAATAAAAAATATATATCATCCCCGAATCTTTTAATAAATCCTCTGAAAGGGGAAGTTTTTATTCTCTATGTGGCATTTTATGATTTTGCAGTGAGTGCGGCTTTGGTCAGCAAGTCAGGAGCAATCCCTAAAGCGGTATATTTTGTAAGCAAAAGCTTATTAGATGCGGGACGAATGTCCAAATGGTCGGTTGAACTAGGCGATTTTGATATCAATTTTGAGCCAATGACGGCCATTAAGGGCCATGCCTTGGATAATTTTTTAGTCGAATTTCATTCCAACCGACCAGAAAAAATAGAATCGCTCGAGGAAGACAAGCAAGTTGAATGGATTATTAGAACTGATGGAGGGTCGAACTTCAGTGGTTGCGGTGCGGGTGTATAGATAACCACCTCTACGGGCATAATGATGCACCAGGCGATCCGATTTGGTTTATCACATCCGAACAATAAAGCTGAGTACGAGGTTGCTTTAGCTGGTTTGAGGTTAGTACAGGTGTGTGGAGCTAGGCATAGATGCCTCATTAGTGATTCCCAGCTGCTAATAAACCAAGCCTCGGGAGCATCAGAAGCTAGGAAAGAGCACCTAGTTCGATACCTAGCGGTGTTGCGTGTGTTAGCCGCCTCGTTTGCCAAAGTAACATATGAACACGTCCCCAGGGCCGAAAAGGCGATTGCAGATTCCCTTGCATCAGAGCTGAACAATCGACCAAAAATCACATGTCAGATATCTTCGGTAACCTTGTAGGATTGGAGAAGTGACATTATTGGTTTTCTAGCAGAAGGATCGTTACCGGATAATAGTGTGTCGGCCAGGAAAGTGCAAAATAAGGCTCGGGGGTACGTTCTTCTGAGAGAAATACTATACAAGAAAACTTTTAGCAGGCCTTTGTTGAATGTATGGGAACGAATGAATCACTGATAATCGTGTCAGAACTGCATGATGGTGAGGGCGCCGCTCATTGCGGCTACAAAGCACTAATAAACAGATTTTTTTACCAGCTTTTATTGGCCAACAATAACCGTTGATGCTAAAGATATAGTAAGAACATGCGACACCTGTCAAAGATTCACGAACACAATCCATATGCCCGCAGCCTCTCTGGAATCAATATCGGAAGGCATCCCTTTTGACCGATGGGGAATCGACCTAGTAGGACGATTACCGATGGCATCAGGCGCAAGACAAATGATAGTGGTGGCAGTGGATTACTTTTCGAAATGGGTAGAAGCCGAGCCATTATCAAGAACAAAGACTAAATATATCATCAAGTTCATTTGGTCAAACATCTGCTGCATATTTGGGGTTCCACAAAGACTCACGATGGATAATAGACCACATTTTGATAGCAACGAGATGAAATCCTTTTGTTTGACCCACAAGATCAGGCAATGTTTTTCGGCTCCTTTCCACCCTCAAGAAAACGGGCAAGTCGAGGTCACAAACCGGACTATTATAGACAAACTCAAAAAGAACCTGGAAGGAAAAGCCGGCAAATGACCAGATTATCTACAAGATGTACTATGGGCCTACCGTACCACTCCCCGAACGACGACTCAAGAATCACCCTAGGCCATGGTCTATGGGATGGATGCCGTCACCCCGTGGAATCAATTTTCCCATCTTTCAGGATCGGAAGCTATGATAAAAACAGAAACGGGGATGACAGACGACTAGCTCTTGATTTACTAGAGTAAAAACGGAGCTGAGCTCAGATGAATTCCCTACATTATCAGACCTTAATGAGGAGCCGATACACGTCGAAAGTACGCCGACAAGACTTCAAAGTTGGGGACAATGTTTTGAGAAGAGTTTTTATGTACACTAAGGACAAAAGCCTCGGCAAACTCGCCCTGAATTGGGAAGGCCCATACCGGGTAGTGGAAAGAATCAAGAGCGGGACGTATCGATTACAACACAAGCACGAACGTTTGTTAAGGCTCACTTGGAATATTGAACATCTAAAGATGTATTTGGATTAACTTCGTTTAATTTACTTGTAATTATTCTCGTTTATGTAAAATCTCTTGGTCGGGGACGCACTCTTTCCTACCTCGGTGGCGCGAGGAGGTTTTAATCAGGCATCCATGGCAACCGATCTTTTTAATTTACTCTTTGTACCTTAAAAAATTCGAAAGACAGTGTCAAAGGGAAATCCATCAGCGAACGAGCTGATAGACAACTTTTGACGATCTCAATTTATTTACAGAACCTTAAGTGGTTTTTCAGTTTTCAACTCATCCACATTTATTTCCGACCCTAAGGGGAAACTTTTAATTAAATATTGATCTACAGAACCTTAAGTGGTTTTTCAGTTTTCAATTGATCCACATTTATTCCCGACCCTAAAGGGAAACTTTCAATTAAATATTGATCTAAGAACCTTAAGTGGTTTTTCAGTTTTCAACTTATCCACATTTTTTCCCGACCCTAAGGAGAAATTTTCAATTAAATATTGATCTACCGAGCCTTAATTGGTTTTTCAGTTTTCTACTAATTTACGTTTATTTCTGAGCCCAAGGGGAAACTTTCAATTAAATATTGATCTACAGAGCCTTAATTGGTTTTTCAGTTTTCAACTGATCTACGTTTATTCCCGACCCCAAAGGGAAACTTTAAATTAAACATTGCTCTACAGAAGCTTAAAGGCGAATAATCTCAAAGACAACGGGTAAAGCTTAATGAAAGTTAAGAGTTGTCGGATCAAGTACAAAATAGGAATGGTTCATCCACCCAACTGGTTACAAAATAGAACCACAAAAAAACATCGAAACTTGGGAAAATAAAAGAAATTTTAGACGTCTTCATTATCAGGGTCAGTCTCTGTGGCATCTGATTCTTCATCTTCACAGACTACTCTGGATGGGCGGCCTGCTTCGGGATCATCTAACCACATTGACCCAAGAGCAAGGTCGGTGAACCGGTTATGCAGGCTTAAGATATAAGAAGCTTTAGCTTCAGCGACTTCTTTCTCTATCCACTTTTCACACTTCGCAACGAAAAGGTCATTTGCGGCTCGGAGGTCAGCAATTTCCTTTGTCTTTTTTGCTACGAAGTGACGAAAAAAGCGGCTCTAGAATTTTGCTGCAACCAACTTCCGAGCTTGGTCATCACGGTCCTTTTTGACCCGCGCCAGAGCTTTCTCAGCTTTTGACGCTCTTTCCTCCGCCTTTTTAACCCTTTCTTCTAGGAGTTCATTCTCCAGCTCGGTTATTTTATCCTCAGCATCCGTCAATTTTTTATTTAGCTCCCCCGTGCGTCTCTCCTTCGTAGCCAGCAACACAATCATGCTATACAAAGACAAGGGTAGCACATCATTGGCCCGTAAAGCGAAAGTGTGTGGACTCCCAGGAACTGACAGAACCGGAAGTTTTGTGCCACTTGACGAGGCTCCATTAGCTTTTGTTACTTCAGAAGGGCCGACCTTTTTTCCCCCGACCTCATCATCATCGGGAATCACGACGACCGTGGAATTCTCGGCCGACACAACTCTAGAAGCAATAATGTCCCCACCTTTAACTCCCTCATATTGCTCAAAAAACGCCGGAATAGTCGCGTTTTCTGCAAGCATGGGAGCATCGGCAGTTCCGAGCTCTGTTTTCTTCTTCACACGCTTCAGTTTTTTGGTTTTTCACCATCAGCCGCTGACTTCTTCATTTTCTTCTTTACCTCCTCAGGGAAGTCGACCTCCTTAGGCTCGACATCAACTGTTGTTTCTTGTCCAACAACATCAGTCTCTACATTTTCTACGTTCTCCGGCTCCGCACCTTCATCAGATTTTCAGCGTTTGTTAGACGCTTTGTTGCGTTTGGGAAGGAACAGATGTGCGCCAGAGGTTGCTCATTATGAGCGTGGTGTTCTTAAAGCACTGATGGAATGCCCGACCCCAATTCTTCCGGGCGAAGTCCTTCAGAATTTGGAAGGTTATTTTGGCATCCTCGAAATAATCATTCTTCAACCCTTAGATATACTCCTTGGAAACTGAACAAAGGATCAGTTAATGTAATATATATATATATATATATATATATATATATATATATATATATATATATATATATATATATATATATATATATATTACCATCAGGAACCCACGTCCGCAGCAATCGCCTCAGGTTCTCTTTGGTATAGGACGACCGTTCTCCAGCAGCCACTAATGAAGACGAACCGGTGCTTCCACGACTTGTCACCCTCGAGAAAGTCGTTCACAATCTTTCAAGTGTTTGCTAAAGAGGAATAAAAGAAAGGTAGTTTGGGCGATTTTGAAAGCCCGGACATGGCAACTTATTCCTCCATCGACATAACGCGGCCCGACAATCGAGAGGCCATGATGCAAGACATCAGCGTGTACCATGCGTTGGGAGTTAGCTGCGAGGGGCAGATACCAAGGATTTTGAAATATCGAGCGATCTCGAGATCCAGAGGAAACATGAGACCCCAATTAAAAAGCCATATAAAAACAAAAATCTCTCGAGATTTTACATGCAGAGACGTTTCCCCAGGGACGGGAAATCGTACTTTTATGCACTACGGGATTCCCCACCAGATCAGAAGCTCCGAATGTTTTGCAGAAGATAAGTACATATACTTGTCCTAAAAAAAGGCGATGACGTTGTCCCGATACAAAGATCGGTGGTAAATAGTTGTTATCAAAGCCTCTATCTCCGAAGGAAGAGGCTCTTTAGAATGAGCGGCGGTACTCCCGCTTACAACAACCACACTTTTCCCCGCTTCGTTCTCCCTTACGAGACTATTCCCCGAGCCAACTAAGTAGGTTGCCTCTGGCTCATTGATAGCGTTAGTTGGTACAACCTTGGTACAAATAGGATTGGCCTCCTTTGGAATTTGGGAACCAACCATTTTTGGGTTAACCGGCTGGAAAGAAGGTTTTACGAAACTAGAACTACTACCGGTGCAGACATGTTTTGATCCGTTTTTTTTGCAACTTACGCGCACGTTCCATTTCAAGCGTCTGACGCTCGAAATCCGTTCGAGCAACGCCCAAAGGAGTAGCGGTGGTATTGATGCCCGTACGAAACCCGACGATGGTAGGGGTTAATTGCACCAACTCGGGTGAGATGCCACCCACCGGCGAAGAAGAGGCGCTGAAGTCTCCCATTGTAAGGAATTTAGGTTTATTGTGGCGCTGGGGAAGAAGATGAGAGGCTAAGTTACCAAGTGCGTTTACCAACGAGGGCGTCGGGTGATCAGGTGGGTTGACAGGGGAATTCAGGAAGAACTGCTTGAAGGGATGGCGATCACTTCAGCGATTGGAGCAACAACTGGCTTTGGCACAACGAATGATTCTGCAGGCACGGGAGTTGGCAGGACATGATCGTGGGGAAGAGGCACGGGTGTGAAGGGTTTTTTATCGGAATCCCAAATCAGTCCAGCGGCTCGGTATTCGTCGGCTCAGTCACTGGTGCTATCCCAATCAATAAATCAAAACACGGGCTCCAGTTTCTTTTTCATTTTCTGGTTATGCTTTGGGTTTTTCTTTTTCATAAACACTGGCTTCTCTCTCTAGAATGACTAATGGGGACTCTCTCTCTCTCTAGGATTTCTCTGAGGGAGCGAGTTGTGATAAGGGAAGAAGTATTTATAGGCAACATTATGCCTTAACCGTTTCACGCGTGGGGAAGTCCAAACGAAAAAGAGCCGCGGGAAGTCGAAGAGTCTCCTAGAAAGATGTGCAGATGGGCACGCTTCGAATAAAGGAACGACACGTGTAAGCCCAAACCGACTATGCACGAAATAGTTAATTATCAGGCTAGTTCCATAGGCATGCGTCGGCGCCAGAACTCGAGTGTTCTTTAAATTAGCTCCACGTATCCACTATCGCGAAGAACTGAAGTAGACAACTCTCCAAGCAGGCCTAACGACCCGGTTGAGCCCATGACAAGTTTACTAGCTAGATTTTTAATAAGCCCATCACTCCAGATCGGACAATGGGGGACAAGATTAATCACCTCTCAAGACATTAAGAGACATGAAGCGTGTCGGTTCCGCTGTGGCAAGTGTGTTGGGCGATTAGCCCGAGGTAATTTTTTACAGTGGCCATTTCCTCGATTTACTCATGAGTCTTCATTCTCAACGCTCTTGAAGACTAAGAAATAATTCGTTGAATCCAGCAGCAAAAGTGTTAATTGTAAAAGGGGCAAATGAAATAAACCCATTAGTGTATTTATTATTTATTAGAGAGCAATATGTTAAAGAAGTATAATGTAAAAGACTAGCAATTAAATATACAAGGACTACTTGGGACATAAATGGGGACCACTTTCCCCATTATATAAGAGAGCCCTTTATTCCTGGGTAGGTGGACATTCTTTAATACTTTCTCTTTTTACTTTCTCTCTCTACATTCTTAGCATTAGTCTCATCAAGCACTAGATCCAAGATTCCCCCTTTTTTGTCATTATTTTACTCATGAGATACAACCATGTTCTATAAAATCTCCTCGTACCAAGAAGAGTGGTCTTACTAGCAACAACCGATTTAAGATTACCAAATCCTTCACCAATATTGATAGCATTAGACGCTGCCTTTGGAATCTTCTTTAAATCGCATATAGTCTCGCATAACGTTTCCTCAGTCCATTTTTTTTCTCTAGTGGATTCACCGATTTACTACCTCACATTTCCGAATTCAAAAAATACCCGAAACTATCATTTTTCCCTTTACCCCAGATTTCGACGGAGGGCTCAATTCTATAACCGGTGAAAGCATATTCGGTGGTTTCCGATTTTCCTTACGTAAAGCAGACGATAAAGCAGGAACATAGTGAGCCACAATAGAGGAAGACGATAACCATTTACGATAATTAATTGCATTCCCACTAGATTCCCTTGTTTCTTTATTTGTATCGATTCTTCGAAAGATTGTTGGGGATATAGTAACTCATTTTGAATCATCGACGTTCTCTTGGATAATAGTCTCGATTCTCTTAGAGAATGGAGAAGGTATTGCGTGTTAAGGTTTAGTTGTAGAGGCTTAATGGTCGCTGCCATTGTCGTTCAAATCCGTAGATTGAGAGAGATGGTGGTGAGTTTAGAGAACTAAAGAAAATAGGAATGTGTTTACTTCAGTACTGTATTTTCAGATTTTTTTTTCTGAGTGACGGTTTAAAAGATACAGACTTTTAATTTTTTAAAATTTATAAGGTAAACAAAGAAAATGTGAAACCTTCTTTTTTCTGATAGATGCAAAACATTCCTTATTTTTGTAGATGCGAAACCTTCTTTATTTTAATAGGTGCAAAACCTTCTTTATTTTGATAGATGCGAAACCTTCTTTATTTTGCTAGATGCGAAACCTTCTTAATTTTGCTAAATGAAAAACTTTTTTTTGTTTTGGTAGATGCGCAACCTCTTTGTTTTGCTAGATGCGAAACCGTCTTTGTTTTGCTAGATGTAAAACCTTATTTGTTTTGCTAGATGCGAAACCATATACTAAAAACGTGTGAAAATATATATTTTCTTATTAAATTTTAAAAACATATCATTAGTATTAATAGTTTTGTTCGTCTTAAAAAACTAATGGTATTTTCAAAACAAAATTCCGAATTACGATTTAAAAAATACGAATCCTTAAAATTTGAAATTAAAAAAAAAGATTATTTACTGGGTTTTATCTAAAATTGTATTTTAGATACGAAGTCTCTCAAACAATTTAGATGTAAAATTGTATTTATATATAAAAAATTTCAAACATTTTAGACTTTTATTTGTAAATCTGTTGGATGAGTTTTAAATGGTAAATCTCCATCTATAATTATTTAGATTTGTAAACCGATTTATTTTTATTAATAAGTTTATAAATGGTATATGTATAGGCAACGAAATCCGAATCTACTTTTAGGTACGGTTTCATTTGAATAGGGTTTTAGATATAGTTGAAGCTTTTTATTGGTAAAGCTATAGGCCCATAGTTATTTTAGGTTCGAAATCCATAAGCTCGTGGTTCAAGACACGTATTAACAGAACTAGAGATGACCAATGGTTCAGGAACCGCGGTTCAAAGCTGGAAATCTGTTTATGAACTGGTGGTTTAACTGCAAAACTGGCTCATTAGGACCGCAAACCGTTAGGACCGCATAAGGAGTAAACCGGCAAGACCGCAAACCATTAAGACTGCAAACCGCCAGGACTACAAAACCACGGTTTATTTGTAAAAAACCACGGTTTATTTGTAAATATTATAAATGTTTAATTATTTTATAACCAAAATCATATGTTAAGTTATATTTAAAAATATTGAGATATTGCATATTATTATAAAATTATTATTACATTTTGGTTAGTATTGATTTGTTTTGGTTATTAATATTTTAAGTGTTGTAATTATTATATAGTCCAAAATTTTAAATATTACTTATGTTATTATCACATTTTGAATATTATTATTATGTTTTTAGATCTAATATTAGTAGTGTTGATTTTAATATTACACACCAAAACTATATCTTATCATGTTAAAATATTACAAATTCTATGCTTATAATTTTAATATTACATTTTGATTACTATTGTGATTTGGTTTTAAATATTACAAGTGTTTGTTATTATTTTTTAACCCAAAATCAGATCTTATGAAGTTATAAGTATTTCATAATACAGTTGTTGTTATTATAATAAAAGGTAAAGTTTTTTTTGGTTAATTTAGCCGTTCACAGTTTATACTCTTGCGGGCCACGAGTTGTACAAATGTTTTCAAATTACAATACAAAATAGTAAATAATTATTATAAACATCATTCATTTTCAGTTTCGTCTTCTTCGTAAGTAAAATCTTCGTCCTCACTTGATTCACCTTCAGCTTTGTTTTCTTCCGCAATTTCTTGTTCAAGTGTATCTTCGTAATCATCCAGATAATCTTCGAAGATGTCGTCTATGTTCACTTCATCTCTAAACTCTCTGTCTTGCATCCTTTTATCCGCCGCTGTCCAATCCTTGACTGCCACAAGCACACCAAGTGCTTTGCCCGTCAATCTTGTTCTCTTAGTCGTGTATTGCAACCTCACTTGGCTGAAAGCACACTCACTTGCAACTGTAGACATAGGTATTGCATAAATCTCTTTAACAATCCTGCAAAGAATAGGAAACTCTTCAGTTTTGGTACCCCACCATCTTATGATATCTTCAATACCTTGGTTTGGAAAATTCATAAAATCAAACCTAGTGCTCAAATATCTAGACAACTCATTATCAAATTGAGGGGTTTCTGTAAATTCATTGCTTCGTAACATTGCCATTTGAACATAGTTAGTAGAACATCTCCCTCTACCCCTATTGTTACTACTCCTTACATTTGTAGTTGTATTTGATCTATATCTTGCAGCATACTTATCATAGATATTATATAACATTCATATATACCGGTAATATACCCTTTAGGGTCAATTGGTTCATTCGGTGGTTTAGTTGTAGAAAACTGTACAGATTTATAAAACCATCTAACTAGCCATTCAAATTTATCTTTTCGTGCAAAAGGATCTAAAAGGCAAGAAAATTAATAACTATCAGGGATTGGATGAAAATACTTTGTGAACTTATATTCCATATCGGGCACCATGTCTACCCATACAAAATTTGATCTGAATTCATTCATATACATGACAATATTAGTAATCGTGAAAAGGGCCAAATGAGCATTAGGTTGATTTTGTGAAGAAAAGGTTAGAGTGTTATCTTTGAAAAGTTTTAAAAATCTTAACATGTGTGCACAATATTTCCAATGTTCTTTGTCAATTGGTGTTTCAGGATAAGATGTATTATAAAGCGTCATAATCTCTTCTTTAAAAACATGCGCACGTGCAAGCATTGTGTAAGTAGAATTCCATCTAGTTTCGACATCTAATATAAGTTTCTTATATTGTTTCCCATTTGAAGTAACAAGTGTTTTAAAAGCTCTTTTTTTAGCAGTGGATGTCGAGCAAAATAGGATCCCATTTTTTATAGGGGCAATACAATCACCCATAACCTTACGTATTCCGTCTTTCGCAATTAATTGAAGTACGTGGCATAAACATTTGGTGTGAAACAATTTTGGAAAAGGGGGATTGCAATCTTGTATAAGCAATTTTATAGCATTAATATTAGAAGATGCATTATCCAACGAAATAGACATAATCTTGTTTTTAATGCCATAAACATTCATGTATTCAACCATACTCTCCCTAATTAATTGTGCGTTATGCTTCCCAATTGATTCAAACCATATAATTCTCCTTTGGAGTACCCATTCAGCATCCATCCAATGAAGGGTAACACGCTACGTGGAATGCGTTTTGCCTGTGGGTTTACCCCAGCTTGCATCCAATTTTCGTATCTCCAAGAATCCCCAAAACTAAATGGTTGTAAACTACCGACTACATAAATCATTGTTTCTTCCCTATACGTATCGTGGTTAAACTCAAAAGGAAGACCTGTTTCAGGGTTCATGCAAACATTATTTGGGTTAGGTTTTGTAGGATCATATACTTGATGTTTCAGTAAATGTTTTACCATAGTACTAGTGCCCATATTTCTCTTTCCACTTACGTGAAGATAACACTTTTTGCACACGTTACAAATACTAGAATAACCATCTTCTGATGGAGTATAGTGTTTCCAAATCCAAGATGTTTTCTTACGAGATCTCAACCCAGCACTAGTACTTCCACCACCACTTTCGTGGGAGGGGAGTGTGTCAACGTGATGAAAGTCTATAGAAAATTCATCTATGGTATTGAGATCCACATTAGCGGGTGAGTGAGCATTAGTATTTCTACGTTTTGAATTTATTTTAAAACTAATAACAATTTTTTTTAAATATGCAATAAAATACTAATGGAAACTAATTAATATTGCAAATTTTAAAATCTAAATTTAGACTAATAACAACTAATAACAACTAAGAACAACTAAATTTAGACTAATAACAACTAAGAACAACTAATAAAATTAAAATTAAAACAACTAATTTAAATAACTAGAACAAGTAAATAACTTGATAAATTATACGAAACTCGTAATTGAGCTATTATAATGTTATCCCAACGTTATTTAAGTGTTTTTAACAAATAGAAACAATTTGCGGAAAAACAAAAATCAAACAATTTCGAAAGTAGAAGTAGAATATGTAAAATAAGTAATTATAGTTTTCTAGAATATTTCGAACACATAGATAGATTTAGAGAGAAGTAGAGAGTTGTTTGAGAGGTGTGAGTATTGAGTTGGGGTCTCCTCTATTTATAGGGGAGACCCAAAAAAAATCGAAAAATAAAAAATAAAATAAAATTCCGGACCATCTGGATCAATGTCCGGACGCCCAACCAGCGAATTTGGGCCATCCAGAGATTCGTCTGGATGCCCCGGATGAAGTAAACGGCTAGTTGAATTCAACTAGCCATTACATTTTTGAACGTGCGGACCATCCGCACGGCTGGCCGAATGGTCCGCACGATGACGCCATGGACGACGTCATCCATGACGTCATCTAACGGCTAATTGGAAAAACAAATTCCTATAAATACAACCTATTTCCTATTCTATTTTTCACACCACCACAAATCTATCTCTTCTCCACTACAAATCTGTCTCTTCTCCACTACAAATCTATCTCTTCCCCACTAAAAATCTATATCTTCTCCACTACACTACACTTCTCTAAATTATTTTTATAATTTTTAAACACTATTTTAAATTTCAGGTTTCTCTAAATGTCTTTGAGAAGATCAAAGCAAGCCCGTCGAGGTGGAGGAGTTGAATCATCCTCGAGATGAAGGAGAGATGCCGAATATTTGTTGTATGAAGAGATGGAGGTAACGGAGAGCGCGACTATCGAACATCGCGGCGAAGCGGAGCTTCGCATCCGTAATCCGGAAGGAAGACGAGGTGTAACCAAAATTTGGGCGGGTATGTATTTGGATTACGATGAACTGATCGAAGTAGAGGGTATGCAAAAAAAAATCAAACTTATTGAACCTACTAATGGCCTAGGTTGGAAGACACTAGCTAGATTCAATTGTGATTGGTATCTAGAACTAGTACGCAAGTTTTATGCCACCGCACAATTAATTGAGAATGATCCAAATGGTAGAGTTTTAGGAATGAATTGTTTGATTGATGGTAAACCCTATAGTTTTTTTTTGAAACTGATTTCGAAGATCTTTTTTTTCGTTCCAACCCATGATATATATACCGATAATAAATTACCTTCCATTAGTTATCGCCCTTCGGGCTGGGGTGCTGATTGGCCTATGTCTTACGAAGAAGCAGTAGAGCTTCTTACTTGTCCTGGTGCGGATGCTCTGAAAATTAGCGGTGAATTTCGAGCCATGCGAAGTAATTTGGATGCTAATGGGAAATTAGCTCTGAAATTGGTAAATAGTATATTTCTTCCTCCTAGTAACAATGATTCGCAGCTTTCATATATTCAAACATTTTTTACTACTTTTATCGTCCGAAATAAAGGAATAATTAGTTTACCTAGCTTGATGGTTCGAAATATGGCTACGAGGTGTGGTACGGATAAACTACCTTATGGGATGATAGTGAGTTACTTTCTTGTTTCGAAAGGAGCTGATACGAATATGTACATTCCGATGAAGGTGAGGCTGACTAGTGCTATAGGTAGAAACTCTTTGCGTTTGCAAGAAATATACTATTGGGATGGAGAGTTGATGTCAAAATTGGAGGCATGAAACCACCATAGGCCCGAGTTGAATCAGATATGGACTACGAGTGGTCTTACAAAACCGCTAAATCCACCTACTCAGTATCGAGTTCAGGCTCAGGCGCCTTTCGATCCAAATGCTATTGGTGGTTCTTCTGGAGTACCGCGACAAGAAAGATGAACCGATCGCGAATTTGCTGAGTATTCGCATGAGCAGCATATGGATTATATACACTTTGCGCATACTCAACAAACGGAATGGCATGATGATTTTACAAAATGGCAAACTGAATTTCAAAATTGGCAGGGGGGGGGGGGGGTAAATGACCAGCTTAGCCATATACAACAGTGGCAAGTAGGGGTGAATGATCAACTTGGTCACCTCCAGCAGTGGCATGGTCAATATGAGCAGTGGCATGGTCAATACGAGCAGTGGCATCATGGACAAGATCAATGGAATGAGCGATTTGCAAACTCTCAAGCCGAACAGTCGGAGTATATGCGACAGATGATGGAGAACATGCATTTGCAAGGTCCACCACCTAACAATAACAACAACGATGAAGCTCTTAGTTTTTTGCATTTGATTGTCTTAAGCATTATCATTGTAATGTTTTTCTTTTTTATTTGATTGAACAACTATGTTCCTTGTTTGGTTTTTATTTTTAATGAATTGTTTGTTTTGCTTCTATTTTTTATTAAATGTTATTTAAATCACTTTCGCTTTCAATTTTTATTTTGTTATTTACAAGTAATTTAAGTTTATGCATATAATTATACAATTCTAAAAAATTTAAATTTAAACTTCTAATATTGAATAGTTCGAAAATACAATAAACTATATAATTCATCTAACCATAAACACTTCAAGCTTGAAAGAATCTAAAGAATCATCTAATAATTTAAAATTAGAATACAATTGTATGTCTAATAGGTATATATTATTTAATATGTACCTAATATTAAATATAACATCTTAAATATCTAGTATGTTCAAACAATATACAAATCATGTTACAAATATTGTTTACGATATCTTGTTTAAGACAATCAAATTTTTATTTTTATATTTTTACAAATATTGAAAGTTGTAATCAAAATACAATTAGATGTATATATTTTATTTAATATCAAAATCAAATTACAATTATTATTTTTAGAATGTAATTGCTTGATTATAAAATTTGGATTAAAATGATAACATATTTAAATTAAAATACATGAAATAACATAATTAACTCGTTTATATGGTACATATCTCAATTATTGAAATTAGATTCAATTAACACTTACAAATTAGTTTTAAATAACATTATAAAATATTTTGATAAACGGTTCATAAATGGTTTGTGTGGTGGTTTGAACTGGTGGTTTAACTGCGAAACTGGCCCATTAGGACCGCAAACCGGCAGGACCGCTGTTAAACTGTTCCGATGGTTCGTGGTTCAAACCGTTTGACACCTCTAAACAGAACTAATTCGTTTTAGGATAAATTAAATGCTGTTCAGTAAGAAGCAATTAAAATTAAATTATAATTTTTATATAAACTATAAAAATGTTTAAAATAAATAAATAGATGTCATTTGTGGCTCGTGCTTTGAAACGTTTATTAACAAAACTAATTTTTTTAAATGTAATTTTACGATTAATATCATATTTATTTACAAATACTCACTTTAACTTTTGATAAGTACATAAAACTATTTGGTTATAAGTAAATATTTATAAATAAACATTTGGCAGTCCCATATCTAACTATTTTTTATGTTAATCTTATAAATTATAATTTCAAAAAAAATATAAATCAATACCATTAATTTTGTTATTTTAAAACGATCAGAATTAGATATATGAAATATTTTTTATAATAAAATAAACATGGTTCCATATGCACGCTATGTGTAATTGAGGTGAAAAATTAGTTTGGAAAAACAAATGTGTTCAAGTTATGGAATTGCGTGTAATTTGGTTAAAAAAAACAATCGTGTTTCAGCTACAAAATTATGTGTAATTTTGTTAAAAAAAATATGTTCTAGTTTGTGGAATTACGTGTAATTTGGTTGCTAAAAATAATTGTGTTCAAGTTGAATCATTACGTGTAATTTGGGTACGTAAATAGGAAAAAAGTCTGCAAAAATATCCCCATGAATTTCGTTTTGTTCGACTTTAAAAAATAAAAATATATGTGTTTTTTTTTTTGAGTTAGAGTTTGAAAGATATGATGCATTGAAGGTTAAAATAATTGATTGTTTAAGTTGTAAGTGATTTTAGTGATATTGTTAGAAACATTTATGGCGCAAAATCTATTTGGTTATTGGTAATTTAATTTATAGGTGGATGGTTATTAATAACTATTTTTAATAGGATAATGTTAATAAAAATATTTGTCCATTTTATTCGAAAGTAATTTACAATTAACTAGTAAAAAACTAAAATGTTTTTAGCTACGGTAATTAAATGATTCTTTAGCAAGTATTTTTTTTACATTCATTAACATTTCGTTCAATATTAAAGCTATTTATATTTTTAGTATTTTTATTATTTAAGAATTATTTTATATTTTATATTTTAATTGTCTCAAATTATTTAGGTCAAGTGCATCATTCATGGTATCATTTTTCTTTTTGGTCCATTGCTTCATTTCAATAACTCTTCTAATTTTGTTCATTGCTTTCACTATTTGTTTAACAATAATTTTGTATTCAAACACTCCTAACTTAGCAATTTTCAGTTACATATATCACCTCGTCCACCATTACTTACCATAGTAAACTCATTAGTTGTGTGAAACTGAAATTCTAATAAGTGTGAGTTCTTCGAAACCTCCCCATAAATATTTTTACACTATCTACCAATTTTGTAGAAAATAAAAAATAAAAAATAAATCAATGTCTCTAACCTATATGAGCTTAGAAGCGATCCATATAGCGGAGGACCATGTTTAGACATGAGAATTTGGTTCTTCGGTTCGGTTCTCGGCTCTTACACTTTTTCAAAATCGGTACCTATTTAAGAACCAAATGAAATTCGGTTCGGTTCGGTTCGGTTTTCCTCGGTATGGGTATTTAATTCGGTTCCAATCTGCTATTTTTGGATACTTCAAATGTTATGCACTGTCAACAAGTATAAAAGTCATTTTATAAATCAAAACTATAAAATTGTGTTAGATTGTAAGAAAAAGAAATACCAAATATAAGAGAGATCTAAAATTATTATATTAATAAAGAATGTTAGTAATATAAAGAAAAATTAGAGATGATATCAAATTTATTAGATTATATAAAGGTTGATATTTCGTTATTTTTTCTATAAGAGTAATTGTTTGTAAATATATCGTCACTTTGAATTAACTATGTTGTCATTTATTAAAGAGAACATAATCAGAGGTTAGTGATAGAAAACAAATTCAGGGGAATCAAACTTTGGGAAAAAATAAATATTTTTTCAAATAATGTTAAATCAATGGTTAGTACATGGTTTGGTTTCTAAATGGGTAACCACGGTTCTTCAGCTCGGTTCGGTTCTGAATAGATTATCGTGGGTAATTAAAACTGAAACCATTCGGGTATTATGAATGAACCGAATCCATTTTGGTTCGATTGTTTCGGTTCCGGTCAAAATGCCCATGCCTAATCATGTTGTCTATTTTGTTGACATTGAGAGACAAATAAGACGAGAGAATGTTGTTTGGAAGAGATCAAGATGATCTGCAACCTGATGGCAGAAATAAACATGACATATTCATCACCCCAAGGAGGCTGACAACTTAAAAAAAAAGATGATCCTACATTCTCTATTCTCATGCACCGTTAGCAGCATTCTTTCTGGGACGACCGTGATTTTCACTATTCTTATGTCGAGCATTCAAAGGTGAGAGATTCCAAGTAGAACTATCGCGAGTCAACTAGTAGATCTAGAAAATAGTTTTCCCACCGCGATTGTTCCAGATCTAGCAATATGAGCATGGCATATTCTTCTAATTATCACAAAGAGAAATAAAAGAGGATGTGCACATCTGATTCTCACTCGACACGACAAGAGGACCCCAACCACTCGAATCATCCATCGACTTTACACGTGGGTTAGTTGAGTTACAAAACCCTTCAATAGTTCCATAAAGATGTCAGCTTAGCCTCTGGAACGCTGATTTAACACCTTTGTTGGGTTCATAGAATTACCCGCAATCTAGACACGGGGGACTATACCTTCCCTCATGTGGCTCAAATTTTGTCTAACCAACCATATCACATGGCGTATCATTTTGTTGAGCCAATATTCAATTTAATTTATTCTCTTCTTGCTCTAGAAATCTTACATAACAACTAGTATAAAATGGACAAGTATGATGAGAATGAAGACCCTGAGCATCACATCAATGAATTATTGGGCATTATAGAGACAAAAAGATCCTTTGTTAAGGTTTTTCCATGACTTTCACATGTAGTGTGATGGGTTCAGAAATTATTGTAAGTGAACTCTAGTACTATCCGAAGAGGTAGTTTGGGCAGAACCAACAAGTTTCGATGGATGAACAGTGAGCTCAAGTGGGTTATGACTCAGCTGTGTGCTAAACCATTATCTTTGGCTTTGAAATCTTTAAAGCTGACCCGAATCCAAGATCTGACCCTAACGACCCATGGTACCTAAAACAAAAGTATAAATACCCTAACCAACCATATTAAATAGGTTAAAAAATTTCATGGAAACATAATTACTAGCACACGCCTCTCTTATCTCTCTATATTCTTTTTAAAATTTTTAATACCTAGTTGATAAATTACCAAAAATACCCTTTGATTAGAAATCATCCACACCAGATTAACGACCACAATGGGAGTAGAAGGTGCCTGAATAGATTTATTTAAAACCAGTAAGTAGAAATCGTAGTTCCAAGATGGAGAAGTATGATGGAAGTAAAAATCCGGACAAACACCTCGAGCAATTTAAATTTTTTATGATGAACTTCGATGAAGATGACATATTTTTATGCAGGGATTTCTCACAAACCTTTGAAGGAAGTGCCCTAAAGTGGTATAACGGTCTCCCACATGGATCTATAATTTTTTTGATATGTTTTAGGTGCTATTTTAAAGGAAATTTGTGGGATGTAAGGAGCTCAAAGGGAATGGTGATACTATTATCCATTGTGCCCAAGAGCCTAACAAATCGTAAAATGAATATATCAGTTGATTTGTGAATACGAAAACCAACAAGCTAGACCCAAAAGTGGCCAATGGGTTCAGCCTGAATGGTTTGCCGAACTGGGTGAAAGTGTAGCTACATTATATGATAAAACTAAGAATGTTGTGCATTTTAGAAGACTAGCCCTAACTCACTCTCCTAGAGAGAGTCAGAGTACCTGTTTCTGTAAATACCACAATGATGTGGGTCATGATACACATGACTGTATAGCTTTATAACAAGAAGTACGGAATCTCATCGAGAGATAAAGGTTGGGTGCCTTTGTTAAAAGACAAGAGGAAATTTGACAAGATAGTACCAACTCTCAACCCAACAACAATACACCCCGAACAACCTCACCAACCAGTGCAGGGGCATCTAGGAAATAATATGCCATGATTATTGTGGAAATATTTTGACGTAGACTCTGAATATCTTGATCCTGATCTAGATCAGAATCAAGTTGGGTTAATAATAGTAAAGGCTGCAACTGTTTCCAATCTGCGCAAGTTTTTTGAATCATTGACTATTTTTGGGGGAGACACTGTAACAACACCCTCAAACTGTTCAAAGAAAAGACATGTTAACAGTTTGAGAACTTAGTTGAGGGAAAAATATCCACACATCTTTACCAAAACCCTGCTCCATTCATTGTCTTTGATTGAGATGATTTAAGAGATATTGCTAGCCCACATTAGGATGCTATTGTGACAAGGGGCATCTATTGCGGGAAATAATATACGTCGGAGCTTGGTTGACACGGGTAGTTCAACAAATATATTGTTTTTGACTACTTATAGATAGATGAAGAATCCTTCAGTCATCCAACGTTCAAACAGAACCATTGTAGGCTTTACTGGGAGTTCTGCCAACGTCCTTGGGGAATTTGAAGAAGAAGTATTATTGGTAAATAACCATTTAAAAAATGGTAAGGGTGTTGTTCGTTGTGGTTGATTTTCCAACATCTTACAACGCCATATTCGGTAGATCTTGGCTCTCCAGAATTCATATAGTGACTTCCACTATCCACCAATGTTTAAAATATGATGTGGAAGGTCAAGTGGGTATTTTCCGAAGCAACCAGAAAGAAACTCGTGAATGCTATGTCATTGCTCTTGCCTCAAATTCATTGGAGGCAATAAAAATAAACAAAGAATAACTGTTAGTGGAGACTTCTGCCAGTCAAAATGAAATAGATGATCCAAGGGATACTATCAGCGTTGTAATTCCAGTTGAAAAAGTTGAAAATCATTGCCTGGCAGAAGGAAAAAATATAAGGGTTGGAGCCAAATTACCACTAAGGTTAATATAAAATTTATTGTCTTATTTATGTAACAATATAAATATATTTGGATGGTGCAATGAAGATGTGACTAGAGTTCCATCCAATATGATCAGTCATAAACTATCAGTCCGATCTGATGTTGGGCAAGTGCTAAAGAGAAGAAAGACTTTTTCCAGAGACAAATCTGAAGTAATCGTGCAAGAAGTAGATCGACCAACCAAGATAGAGCTGATTAAGGAATCTGCATACTCTCTTTGGATAGCTAATCCAATATTGGTCAAGTAAAAGAATGGGAAATGACGTATGTGTATTGACTTCATAGATCTTAATAGAGTTTGTCTAAAAGATCCTTTCCTAGTGCCCCAGATAGACTAGCTAGTAGACTCTACGTCGAGAAACAAATATTATCTTTTACAGACGCTTTCTCTGGTACAATCAAATATGGGTGGATCCGAATGATCAAGATCATACTGCTTTTATTACTGATAGGGGGGGGGGTCCAATTCTATAAGGTGATGTCGTTTGGGTTAAAGAATGCTGGAGCAACTTATCAGCAATAAGGTGTTTGCTAACCAAATTGGTAGAAATGTAGAGGTCTACATATATGACATGATGGTATAAAACCATAAAGAGTAAGATCACATATCAATTTGAAGTTAAACTCTTAGAAATGTACATTTGGAGTCTGATATGGTAAGTTTCTGGGATATATTATAACTAAAAAGAGATTCAAGCTGATCCAAATCAGTTAAATGCTTTACTAGCCATGCGTCCACCTCGAAATACTAAAAAAGTATGAATACTAACCAGAAGATTAGTTGCTTTAAATTGGTTTATCTCGAGATCATGGGACAAGTGCACTCAGTTTCTCCAGGTTTTAAGGAATGTTAAAGACTTCAATTGGTCTCCACAGTGTGATCAAGCTTTCTTTGAAATAAAAAAACATTTGTCTTTGCCCAAGATATTATTCAAGCCTATTCAAGGAGAGAGACTTTATATACATTTAGCAGTATCAGAATATACAGTGAATGATGTGTTGGTAAGAAAAGTGGATAATTACCCCTTCTCGATGTATTATATAAGCAAAAGTTTATTAGAGGCTGAGAAAAAGTACTTGAAGTTAGAAAATTAGCCTTGGCACTAGTGATAGAAGCAAGAAAAATGAGACTCTATTTTCAAGCACACTCTATCACAGTTTAGATGCCTTTTCCTTTAAATAACTTGCTACAAAAGACTGATATATCACGAAGAATAACTAAATGTTCAGTTGAGCTTGGAGACTATGATATTGATTTTTCACCTCGAACTGCAATCAAGGCCCAAGCTGTAGCTGATTTCTTGGTAGAATTTTATACTGAGACCTCAAGAAGAAGCTCAAGATAGTATATATCATAAGGAATGGATAGTCCGAATGGATGGCGAGTCTAGTACGATGAGATGTAGAGCTAGAATTTATTTAACTTCTCCTCATGGTGACACCATGTACCAAGCTATATGATTTGGTTAGAACATTCAATAATGAGTCAGAGTATGAAGCCGCCTTAACTGGTTTGAGGTTAGCTCGCTTATGTGAAGAAAAATGATCTGGTTAATAAGTGATTCTCAAACCCTTATTCATCAGACTCAAGGGAAATCTGAAACCAGAAAAGATCATATGATAAAGTATCTACAAGTTTTAAAATAAATTGCCACAATTTTAAATTCATCCGATATGAACATATCCAGATCAGAAAATGTTATGGTATATTATTTAGACACCATAGCTTACTCTGAAGTATACCCTTGGATCATTATGCAAGAATGTCCTTCTATTGAATCAATTCAAGAAAATAAGGGTGAAGCTGAAGAAAGTATGAACATATTCGACATGCAATCAAAAGATTTAAGATATGAAATCTAACAGTTTATTACCGACCTTCGAATAAGAGTTTGGCTAAGAAGGTAAAATACAAGGCTCGTGGTTTTCTGATACTGAGAGGAGTTCTTTATAAAAAGTCTTTTAGCAAGCCTCTCCTATGCTGCTTTGTTTTTGAAGAGTCTCAAAATGTTTTATCTGAATTACACAATGGAGAGGGGTCAACACACTATGATTATAAATATTTAACTAGGAGAGTTTTGTTAGCAGGATACAACTGGCCCACTATAATGGCAGATGCTAAGTATATGGTCAAAAGATGTGATCCTTGTAAAAAATATGGAAATGATATTCATGTGCCCAAAATACCCATAGAATCAGTATCCAAACCTATACCCTTTGATATATGGGGACTAAATTTAGTTGGACCCCTTCCCATAGCCTCCGGTGGTTGTTGAACTATAATTACGACAATAGACTAATTCTCTAAATGGATAATAGCTGCAACCTTATCTTGAACAACATCAAATGCAGTGATAAAGTTTATCATCTCCAACATATGCTGTCGATTCGGAATTTCCAGACGCATCACTGCAAGTAATGATCCTCAGTTTGATAACAAAAACATCAAAGCAATTTGTACTTCTAGAGGAATTCAACACTGCTTCTCTCCTTCTTTCCATCCTTAGGCTAATGGGCAAGTTGAAGTTGCTAACCTAACAATTTTGACGGGTTTGAAAAAGAATCTCGAAGGATTTGTAGGAAAATGGCTGAGCTATTTGCAAGAAGTGTTATGGGCCTACCAAACCACTCATTATCAGCCACTCAAGAGTCTCCTTTCGCTCTTGTTTATGGGAAGAATGCAATCACACATATAAAAGATACTTTACCTTCATTCAGAGTACAAAATTATTTTGAACAAGATAATGACATGGCTGTGAGGAATCACCTAGATTTAATTGAAGAAAGAAGAGTGAAAGCACATTTGAGAATAACACACTACCATAGTTTGATGAGAAGCAAGGTTTACATCTAAAGTTAAAAGAAAAGATTTCCAGGTAGGGGAGAAAATAAAAAAAAAGTTCTTACATACCAAGGAGAAATAATTCGGAAAGTTGGCTCCGAATTGGGAAGGCCCATATATGGTATGTGAAAAATGCAAACAAGGAACATACAGACTTCAAAACAAAGAAGACAAACTTTTAAAAGATCTTTGGAATATCGAGCATCTCAGGTTATATTTAGAATAACTCATCTTGCAAATATTTACTTTGTTGTACTTCAATGTAAATATTTGGGGGCATACTCTTTTGTACACTGGTGGCACGGGAAGGTTTTAATGAGGTGTCTGTATCTCAATCAATACTGTTATTTTCCTTTTTAAAGAAATGTTGTGGTTATGAAGGTGATTGAATGATTTAAACACCTATTAAACACCTTGAAATACTTGTGAATGGTTCAGATATATTAAACACTCGTTAAACACCTTTGGCCTTCAAATGTAGTGCTTTTAAATGACTCGAACGTATTAAAGACTGGTTAAAATTTACATTTTAAATCCTTGATTGGGTTCATATATTGTTAGTATTTACCATCTTTAAGTATGATCGGATTTTAATGGAAGCGTAAAAAAGACAAGGAAAAATACAAAATAAACAAAGAAAAAAAAATCACATTAAATACTAGTCGGATCAGCAAAGAGGTTCGATCTATCTTACAAAAAATGCCTTGGTCTTCCAAGGAATTTAGTTCACAAAATGAAATCTGAATAACAGAACAAAATGTCTTGTACCATTCAAAGACTTTGGTTTAAAACATAAACTCAAAACAATAAAGTAAACTTAGGGCTCATTCCTTCGGCTTTCTCTTTACCATCACCTTTCTCTTGAACTTTTCCTCCCCTTTTGTCTTGCTTTGGATTCTTAGTATCAGTATCTGAGCCTTCATCAGTCTCTTTATCCGAATCAAATGTATTTGGTGAAGAAACAACGAGTTTATCACCATATGGCAGAGTATGAAAAGGGATTTCAGGTATATGAATTGATGGTTTAAGATCTCGTACAAATGAAACAAATTTTGGTACAGTTGGGGCAAAAGAAGTTTTTTCCAAGAAATT